>OW799221.2:16101542-17369042 GCA_941918905.2 Xestia sexstrigata | reverse complement strand
TTCCAATACTCTAACTGACGGACTAAATAGATTTCCAATTAATTGATGGTGGAAACTAGCCTATATTGTATATTGTATAACGGGCTGGTGTCCGCAACTCCACGTCAAAGCGCGTATTTTGCGTATGGGCTATAATCCACCACGCGGGCCCGGTGCGGATTGGTAGATGTCACATGTCTTCGAATTTTTGGTTCTACTTAGGACATGCCGGTTTCCTCACGATGTTTTCCTTCACCGTTTAACTAGCCTATTATGAGATCGAGACAAAACGAAGGCAGGAATGACCTAAACCTTACACGCGTTTTATACGCATCGACCACGTAATATAAACGCGGATAGCATCTTGTCATCATCATTCCAGTAGAAAGATTTCCACTGCTGGACATAAGCCTGTATGTCGTAAAATAAATATTTAGCACAGCTAGATAACATTGCAGGCTTTTTAAGGGCTATCCTTCAAAACTAGTCCCCTAAACACATGTCAGGTAGCTACAGTTTCACTTACGCTGCCAAAAAAATGAGCGCGATTTTTTGTCTAACGTTTTTGATGATATTGGCATGGTACGTAGGTATGTGTTGGAATCGAGCACTAGGGGCGCAGCGGGAACTTATCAGGAGCAAACCGAAAAAATAATAGTCCTGTCTGGTCTGGCCATTCTTTGCGCCCCCAGAGTCTACGCCCTGTGCCTGGGCACCGGTGGCACCGCCCTATTTACGGCACTGTCCTTGGGAATACTATAAAGAATTCATACAGTACACTGTAGCAGTTAATCACTGTGCTACTGCTCTGTCTGAAACGTAGAGCCGAAACGCAGTGATAACCTAGTGGTGTGCCAAGTGGTGTACCGTCGGGCTGCCAAGTCACAGGCCTCGAGTTCGATCCTAAGGCACGCACCTCTCATTTTTCAGATCCATGTGCGTATTGTATCAATTGCTTCAGTAAAGGAAAAACATCGTGCGGAAACCAGCATGCCTGAGAGATGTGTCTTGACGGCATGTAAAGCCAAGTCAGAGGCACTAACCACACGATAAAGAAGAAAGCCGAAAAACTTAAAGTTGGGGGGCTTACTAAGGTTTTAATGAATGTTAGTGCCCCCCATTTTTTATGTACAGTACCAAAGATCAATTTACCCGATCATATCCTTTACATTCAGTATCAGAGTCTGAATCCGTCTCGCTATCAGACTGTTTCCGTCGATCCTCCTCCGGACGGCCATGCTGTTTGCTGTACCGTCGCAGAATGGACCCTCGTTCTGATTGGAGCTCCCGGTCTCGGGGCAAGTCGCCCAGGTAGCAGACATTGCCGTTGCAAGCTGGTTTCGTGTGGAGTAACTGAAAAAAAAAGATAATGGAAGTTGAGCCTCATTTTCTCAGGAAACAAAAGTTGCAAAACCAGACATAAAAAAAAACATAGCGAGGAAACCGGAATTTTCTGGCAATGCTGTGTCATTCACTAACGCGCTCTGGGCCTGCATGGATTACGACGTGCTCCTTCTCAAGGAATATCAATGTCTTTGTGTTAGAAAACACGTTGGAGTGATGATAAAAAAAAATAAAAAATAAAAACATTTATTTGACACTTTAAAAATACATGTTACAAGCTAGTCACAATAAGAAAGCACACGAGTGTATTTCCACAAGTCTGATCCTAACCCCCAAACTAGGCCTGGACCTGTATTTTAGGGGTCAGCGTTCAGCGATGATGGCAGTGTCTTGGTATGGACATGTGATGAGGAGGGAAAATCTCATGTGACTAAAAGTGTGATGAATATAAATGTTGAGGAAAAAGGTGTAAATGATAGCGTGACGGTTGACAGGGGAGAATGGAAGAAAAAAACGTATTGCGCCGACCACAAGTATATACTCTAATCTATATATACATAGGGATGGAATAAGGGCATGAAGACGATAATGATAATAATGATGAGTGATGATGACAATATGGGTGTCATAAAGTTTCGTTTGCAACCTGAACATTAGGTCGGATAGATATCTATTTCGGCTTTTAAGAGTAAGAGACTCTTAAATGGGGATTAAAATTTCATATTTGTCCATTTTTAAGAGTTGTTTTTTAAATATCGAATGATCAGACACAATTAACCCATCACTAAAGTTCCCACCACAAAGCTTATCATTGAGTTGACAACCACAGATAAGTAAGACCTCACTTACGTACCTACATTATTTATCTATAACTTGGACAGTTCACATACACATCGATATTCGAGAGCGATGACCGCATTATGCAGTGCGGCCGTATGCAAGCGCAGCTTATGTGCAATTGTGCATAGACATTTGGCATCGATAATATCATTGATAATAGGGTTTAGGGTTATTTTAATCTAGGTTTTATTTTATTCATAGACATCTGAAAGCGAAGAGACGTTAAATCGTCAAAAAATGGTTAAATAGACGTTTATAAAAGTTAGAAATAGTGACTGGATCAGACTAGATGCAGAAGCCAAGGCAGAAGACAATGTGATGTGGCGTAGCTTAGGAGGGGCCTAGGTCGAGCAGTAGACTGAATTTAAGCTAAGTTCATAAATAAACGATGCTGTGTATGTAGATTTACTTACATTGTCCAGACTGAGACTGCATAGCTTATGAACCCTACTAAGTGATCGTTGCAGTGGCCTTGCAGTGTATTTATAGATTGCTTGTATGCGCAAACGCATATGATTCTATAAGTAAATGTCGGGATAGTCCCACAATGGAACAAAATCAATAGTAGCATCACTATCACTACATACAAAACAGAGTCCTCCGCAGCGTCTGTCTGTCTGTCTGTTCGCGATAAACTCAAAAACTCCTGCACCGATTTTCATGCTGTTTTCACCAATAGATAGTAGTTCTCGATGAAGGTTTTAGTATATAATTTGTCAAGTTTTTGTATATATTGGCTAAAATATAATATAACTGTCTGGGAGCTTTACTTTTGGTCGCGATAACCGACATCCACGCGGGCGAAGCCGCGCGCATCAACTAGTATTACATGAAAATGTATGAATTATTACTTACTTAATTCATTTATTATTTCCGAAACTTTTAATTAAGTATTTATGAGTACCTATATTTTAAGCACGCGAGAACATACCTATTGAATACTTCCATGGGAAAATGTTACCGCGAAATCTTGAATTAATAAGGTTGAATAATATTTACAACTCAGTCATGTCAATAAGAAACTGGGACGAAATCGTTTTCCTGTTGATCGATACTGTTTACATTGTATCTATAACTTTTGATAATAAGACGTTGATTACAATAATTAGGTGTTATCAAACACGTAAACCCGTACCTCAACCTCTTCCTACCCTTGTTCCATTCTACTTGGGGTCGTCACAACACGTTTTCAGCTTCCATTCTCTTTTTCAGACGTCACAGCATCATTTAATAACACGTTTTCAGCTTCCATTCTCCCCTGTCAGACGTCACGGCATCAATTTTACTCCTTTCTCTTTCACGTCACTCCTCACACAATCCATACATCTTTTCTTTGGCCTTCCTCTCGCTCTCCATCCATCAACATTACGTATTACCTACCCGAACCTACTAAGCTTTAATCTCACGCTTAAACATTGGACAGACTGACGGAAAAGATTTGGTCATCAGAAAGAATTGTAACGATGCAGTGGCGTAGCTAGAGGGGGGCGGCGGGGGCGGCCCGCACCGGGTGTCACGCACTTGGGGGTGGCACAGGGACACCTGACCGTGAACATCACTGCCACCTATAAAAATTCGTAAAAATGTGGCAGATTACCCATCGTCAGGGCTTTAGGCAGGTGGAGGGTGCGAAATCTTGGGTAACAATAGTTGGATAACAATAGTTTTCGAGCTCGCTTGACTCGCTCGTACTCCAATCATTGTAGTTGTTTGTATGAACAAAAACAAGCCAATTATATTATATCCGCGAAAATCCTAAATTATTCGCTCGCTTCGCCGGTTCAGATGTCTTAATATGTCCTTTGCGTTTATAAGCTTTTCTTTATAAATAATTAGGCACAATTAGCCCTATTTCTATAGAAATAGGGCTAATTGTAAGCCCTTTAGTATAGTTAAAGGGCAAAAGAAAAACCTAAAATTAAGTTCGAGGCAGGTGCTAAAATGTTCATGCTCGCTACGCTCGTTATTACATCTTATTTTTTTCGATTGATAGGCTTTTTTCTGTAAAATCGACAACACCCTTGAATGAATAGGTAGACCAACGAAAATCTAACATATCCGAGGAGTGCAAAAATTGTTGAGCTTGTTTTAATGGAACCGAGATGCACTAAAATAATAATAAAATAATCCTGCCGGCGCCTATGACCGTAGGTATACCTATCTACGCCTATTTTCACATCGTTGATTAATAATAAAATAATGTATTCAAAAATATTTGTAAACGTAAATTGTTAAACTTGTTTTTTTTTACTGTTTGATTGATTTTTGGAGTGACACCTACAATATCCGAACCGGGTGCCACCCATGCTAGCTACGCCACTGTAGCGATGATTGACTTTCTAGAAAACGCTATAGTGGCATAGACATATTAGACACTAACTTTAGGGAGACAACCCTAAAGGTGTAGACCTCACCAAACTTCCACCAATAATATTCGTTGGGCAAAAAAAAAACAATAAAAAAAAGGCATTTTACCAATTTGATCATATTATTTCACATTCTGATAAAACGATCGTTGACCTTCCAGTACAAAAGTTCATTGAACACGCAAATCATACTAAATATTCAATCATACATAACGACTCATGTCAATGCGGGTGCTCCTGAGACCTCGCCGCGACGATTTGCGAATTAGTTATTTAGTTCACGGACAGAAATCATATCACTCTGTTGAGCTGTTGACTGATAGGTACTTTAAATAAATCGAGATAAATGGGCTGACGGAGGGGTCTATGTGAGCTGTGACAGGTTAGTATTCAGATTGAAAGGGGTCAAATGGATTTGTGGGGTTAAAAAGGCATTCACATTTGAAGCTACTATGTCATGGGTTGTAATTTAATGATATTAAACTTAAGAACTAGTAACCACTTTAAAATAGGGCGCCAGAAGGAGCGTTCGTCGTTGAGCAAAACATGGTGAACACAAGAATTAGCTAACAGTCTGATATCCATATTGTCTCCTGTCTGAAAATGATGGTATTGGCTTACATAGAAATGAAAAAGCCAATCATAATACCTAAGTCTTTTACAAAAGAAGTATAGAATTTTATTTCTACGACTGTGCGTGAGCGAAAAACAAGGCTGTGTTTCACTAAGATTTTCTAGTCCTGCTTATTTGTAAATCTGCAACAAACTAATTAATTGATTTCAAAAGTTTAGTTTGGTCATTCAAATGCTACAAATACCTACCATGGAAATTATTAAAGGGATAGATTTCACGCCGTATTCCGGTCTAACCAGTTCCATAGGAGTAGACGCTAGTGGCAGGTAGAGTGGCCCTTCATAAATTTGTTACAAATCAAATAGTTTGATAGCTATGACGATGGAATATTATACGAGATTATGAATGTAACACTGTTACACACCGAAATATGTAGGTAATTTCTATTGCGACAAGGACTGGTCTCCGGTAAGATTAAGAAAGAAGTTGGTTTATGAGATGATAGATTTTAGATACAAAAGTGTAGTTCAAACAGCATTACGTACTTCAAATTCGAGAATGATACTTTTAAATCCTTTAGTAAGTACCTATATTTATCAAAAAGAGCTTATGGAACGTACCTTAAATTACCTATATTTAAAAAAATAATAGGTACCTACCTACCCATCTGGCCATCTCATGCAATTTCAATCCATTACTTAATCTTTTCTATAAGCCAGACATTAACTAGGTACTTATAATTTGAATTTTGTCTACCTATCTATTTAAAGTTACCGACATAAAGGGCCTCTCAATGTAGGTAACGCACAGTAGCGTCGAACAATTTTCTACAACACATGATCGGTGCCGGGGTCAGCGACCCACAGCGCCGAGGGCGTTAAGTGACACCTTACAGACCTACTTTATGTAATAGAAAACATGTTTGTGTTGAACCAAACTGAGATATTAAGGGCCACAATCTCAGACTCTCAGTATCTACTATACACAAAATAAACTATATTTACTATGCTCTTAGACCGTTCTTAGCGGCTATTTTGATGTATTGGTGCGGCAGTGGAGGAGCTCTTGGCTAAATACATAATATCAGCTGTACGGATTGATCTTCAAGGTAAGCCAATGCTCGCCGAGGTCAATCAGTAGATGGATGATCATCCATTACATACCGAGGCGCTTCAGTGCCACAGAAAGCACGTTACGTCGCTTGAGGTCTACAGTACTGTCTAAGCATGAAAGTTTTGACAGTCGTTACAGTTAGTCAGAAACCCGGAACGAGTCTTCCCACCAATCAAGGGGTATCAGTGTTACACAGTAGATAGATTGTGGAGGTAAAACGGGCAGTCGCTTCATGTAAAATACTTTTATTCAGCTAAATCCAGTTAGACTGGAAACGGACTTCAAAATGGTTTGGAAAAGGCTAGGCAGATGATGATAGTTCTGCAATCAACATTGCTCATTTAAAATACTACTTAAAAACCCATGTAAACAAATAGCTCACTGGACTTTCAACTTACCCTGATACGGAAATCAATTGTGTGTTGATAAATGATTACCTATATAACGGACATGTTTTCCACATTTTTGTTATAAGTTGTAAATACGGCAGTTGAGTCATTGTATTGAAACAGCTGTAGTTGTTTTTTTTGTTATTGTTTGGCAACAAAACCCCTGATTTACTTATTGACATTACAGGTGTTGCAACTTGGGATATAGAACTTGTTTGTAGGGAAAATATGGATCCATGTGGGAAATAAGATAGATGAAGAATGATTATAATATGATAGGATATGAAGAAAGATACAATGGATGAAAACATCAATAAAATAAAAGATTCAAAATAACTTGGAAACACTTCTTGCAATTTATAGCTTGCTTAGGTATCGGAAACAGGCATAGGTATATATCCTAGAAACAATAATTGGACGATACGTAACATCAACGAATCCGCACTGGACCTAGGTACGTGGTATTACCCACATTCAGAAAGAGGAGACCTGTGTCACAAATTCCTATTACTAGGAATATTTATCTAAGTTTATGATGCATGCTAATATTCTAGAGCTCATCTTTTGAATGTACCTAAGCACATAGGTAGATTAAATGCTCGGCCTAGGCAACCTTTGCTTTAATAGCCCATGGTAGGTACATAAAGGCTATTTATGTAAGTACCTAAGTAACTATCTATTGAATATCTCGCTGCATATCGGTTCTGTGATTTGTGTCCTTGCGAAGGGCCAAAGACTTGGTAGTTTACGATTACCATTCACGACAAACATATTATGTACAGCCGATTGTATACAAAAAAACGGCCTCGCACACGTACGCCACATAGGTAGCAGTACATAAACAAAGATACAATAACAACATCCAATTATTTCAAGGGTGTGGAAGTTAAGTAAGTAATTGTTATCTTCGAACCTCTGTTATATAAGTTAGTCAAAATAAACATAACTTGTCTAGTTAGCCAAGAAACCTTGGATTATTTATTAATGATTCAAATCTCAAGTTTTCTGTAATATTTTGATCAACATAAATAACCTAATTCTGACTTACATCTTACGTCATCATTGAAATACCAAGATTTAATTAGATTATAATTATTTAGATCTAGGTAAAGATTTAAATAATTATAATCTGACCTAATCAGCCCATAGTGTACCTACGTACGTGTGGCGTAGTGTGTGTTGTGTGTAGTGGTGTCACAGATATAGTTAGACCTATATTTGTGAGTGGTGTAGTGTGTGTCTGTGTGGACTCGTAACTGCCTTGATGGTCTAGTGGTCGAAAGCGTGACTGTTAAGCATGAGGTCCTGGGTTCGATACCAAGGTCGGGCAAAGTGTTTGTGAGTTTTTTGAACTTCTAAGTAGCCAGGGGGTCTGGATACGTTCATTTGATGGCAATAGGCTCGCCCCTATTACATGGGACTTAAACATAACTGGCGAAATGTGGGCGTACTATTAGGTACACCTCTGCTTAGCCCTGCGAGGATTACAGGCGTGATGTTATAATCTACCACAAAGGATGCCTGCAAGTCCTCAACTGCATAATGGTGTCGATTCTGTTGTGCACAAACTAAACTTAATTTAGGCTATTGCTATCTTTTTCTCTGTAATACAACGAGAAAGAGACCGACGCAATTTAGAGCTGTCAAATTTAGTTGAAACTAATATTTCCATACAAATGAAGGGTGCACGTAAAAACATGTCGACTAAAAACACGGTGAAGCGCAAGGCATAAACTAGTTTGACATCTCTAACTTAGTTCATAGCTATAGCCGTCCTTTTCTCGCACTGCCTTTTAGTAAAAGATAGCAATATCCTAAATTAGGTATAATTTGTGCAGAACAGAATCGACACCATTATCTATGTAAAAATGCAGCTTGATAGGAATAAAAAACTGCCAACTGACAATACTGACCTAATATCCAGTTCTAAGTCTAACAAAACATCGTTTTTGTTCCGAAGAGAATAAGGACCATAATATTGGAACCGGCCAGTCACTACGGGACATTGAGATAATAGGTTATCAGTTTATCAGTAAACAAACCACACTGTTACTTAATTATATTTTACTTAACTTTAATGAGTTTTATTTGTCAAAATACTTACTTATAATTAGGTGGATATGTTCTTTTTTTAGGGTCCACTAGCTCCACATTAATAGCTTTACCTATGGCCGTGTTTTCACCAACACTAAGCTATACTTAAATGTTATGCCTAAATATAATTATACTGCCACTGAGCGCTGCACGCTGTGCAGAGTGCTGTAAACAAATACATTATTCTTAATCGAACAGCACATTTAGGGTGCCGCCTAGTGAAAACAAATATTGGAGTCGTTCCTAAAACCTCTCTCTTCTCTTATCTCCCCTCAATCTTTATTACCGGCTAACTATAGATGTTACCTACTCTATACTTCTGCCTATAAACCTACCTTTTCGGAGAAATTATAAGCCTTGTGATCCGTTGAAGATGCAACAAATTCCCAATCCTTTTGTCATACCTAATGACCGATAGGCAGAGTTCACAAAAAAAACATTCCTACCGCTAAGCAGTCCTTGTTAGGGCCATGGGGACAGTCCATGGGAATCTAACCTTTGCACATCATAACATTGATAAAAGCATGCGATAGCGCCCTACAACGTCGACAATATTTGGTGAACTGATAACTCAGCATATTGGAATTCATGGTGTAAAAAGAACCTTATTTTTAACCGACTTCCAAAAGGAAGAGGTTCTCAATTAGATTGGTATTTTTTTATGTATGTACACCGATTACGCCGAGATTTATGATCCGATTGACGCAATTCTTCTTTAGTTTGATGCGGAATAGTTGCCATTTAAATTTGGTGAAGATCTGATGCTGATCTTCGGAGATATACAATGGAACTCTTCAAAAATAGAAGGTAAATCGGTCGTGATTGCTGCAATCGCTTGGATGTTTATTGTTTATACAACATCATGACGTAACATCACGCTTGTATGCTCTGAGGGGTACGCAGATGTCTACAATACACCCAAATTTCGACAGTTTAGGTATGTTAAGTTCCATTTATTGGGGATAAGCCAGCTATTACCATGCATGACATGTATTGTTAACAATGTAAAAAATGCATAGCAAACATTTGTATAGGATATTACAAAAACGGAAAAATAAAAAAACTTTTTTGCAAAACAAAACCGACTTCAAAAAACACAAAACACAAAAAAAGTGGATAATAACTTTAGCTTCAGAAGTCGGTGACAAAAAAAAGACGAAATGTATCAAACAAAGGTCACCGACTTCTGAAGCTAAAGTTATTTTTATTTTTTTTGTGTTTTTTGAAGTCGGTTTTATTTTATGCAAAAAAGTTTTTTTTTTATGTCAAACAACGATTTAAAAAAGTTGACATGTTACAAGGATCTAGCAAAGTGGCAATCGCTTTCAAACCGTTTTTTAAACAAACAGGAGTTCTACGAGGATTGGCATAGGCATTAAGCTTGTAAGCTTTTCGGCTATCGTGTGTCAAACTGACATTTTTTTGACTTTTCCACCATCGATACCGCTGATGGAAAGAAATTTTGTGTAGTATTTTTTTTGTGGCGGTTCGGTCTCAGAACACACTTCAACGACTCCAAAACTTATTGCAGCAACCCATTATTTTCTCCAGGCATCAATTTTCCAGACATCGCTCTAGTCGAATTTTCTTTTGTTTCACTATAGTTAGATAGTTTTTGTCCTAGACACCGTAACTTGCACCGCAGACGCTAGTTACTAGTTATTATTCTGTGACCGCAGCAAAGTTACGCTCCAAGCAACAAGAATGCAACGCCGCTCGAGTCAATGACACCTAATCAGACAACCTATTTAATAAAACCATTTTATCATTTACATACTTACTTTTAATTTCGGGACACTGGTTATTGACAAAACTGCTGCATTCCTCTCGAAATTAACTACAGATCTTAAACCCAACCGCACGATCGACATCGCCATTTTGTTAACAGTTCTCAATTCAAATTGTTCACATACACAAACAACTTTCTATTTTTTTTTTTCAAACAATTATCGTCATCTCCAAACGCATACGAACGCGCGCGATGCACTTCTCGATAGCTATTGGACTGAATTGAATTTGGAACGCGCGGTCGGTTTTATTCGGAGTCCGTGGCCCTTCGGAGGAGGAATTAAGGGAGGGAGTGTTTATGCCGGTTACATGTGCTTGTGTTTGGGGTCATGACCATTAAGCAATACAGCAAGTAGGTACATAGCGCTTTATTGAAACAGGGCTCCATTTGAAAGTCTAGTTAGAGTTCTAAAATACCGCTGTAGTAGCTCAGTATTCGAGTGCATAGAACGCTTAGGTAGTTTTTGGGGATTCCATAATACGGTACGGTTACGGTACGATGCGGTATAGTTGTGTGGGGATCCGAAACTCTTACGAAATAGTGAAGATCTTCATCGTCCAAAAGTCGCCAAAAGAAGTGTATTCGTGCAATATTCAAAATGCAGTGGTCTGACACATGCAGGCATATATTCAAGTCGCACAATCTACTAACGGTCCCATGCATTTATATTTACGAAGTTGCCAGGTTTGTGAGGTCCAATCTTGAACCATTTGAACGGAAAGATATCACAAATAAAAGAAAACCTACACATTTAGATTTTGAAATGCCTGTTCCAAAGTTAGAACTTTTTCGGCGGAGTTGCGTTTATATGGCTCCCCTAATTTATAATGCTTTACCTAGGTCAATTACTACCCTTCAATAAGTTTTGTGTTGCGTTGCGGAAGTGGTTGTTGGAAGAGTGTTTTTATTCGATAGATGAGTTCTTTCAAATGTGTTCCTGTAAATTTTATACTTTATAGCTCAGACATTATTTAACTGATAAGTAGACTTAAACTGAAAAAAAAAATGTAGTTACCTAGTAATAAATATCTTAACTGTAAATTAAAAATCCCAAGCATTTACATTATACGTTGAGTCAATTGAGCAAAACTAATGTTATGATAGGAAATATTTATTACAATAATTTTATAAGCGTAAAAATGTTGAACAGCCTATTTAATTTTGTGTGTCGCAATAGTGATAACTCAACTTTTATTCAGCTAGATTCCAATTTCGGTAAATCGGTACGACGTATATGTTGGTTATTCCGTGGACTACCTTTTTCTAAACGGTGACATCTGTCTAGAATCTGTACTACCAGTGTTTATATTGGGGCATAATACGAACTCCATGATCATTGTTGTAATTATTTCCAACACTGGCCCTTGAACCAATATAAACTCATTTATATCACATTATACACATTGAACACAATAAATAAGTTAAGCATAGACACATCCGCTGTCTAAAAATAATAAAACATTACAACAGCAAAATCATAGCAAAAATATAAATCTATCAAAGTATCCGTCACATAATATAAACAGTAATAGTACATTACGATATTAGTGCGTAAAGATGGTTATAACATGCGAGGCGGAATTTCAGCCCGAGCCGAAGGCGAGGGCGTAATTGAGCCGAGCATGTTATAACCAATACGCACGTATATCGTACGACGTTTTTTAACACATTTGCGAGGAAACAGAAAAAGATATTCACAATACAAGTACAAAGAAAAGAAAATTTGAGAAAAATGGCGCGAGGATTATTTTCTGCCGTGGCTGCGTGAAAATGTTGGCAAAGACGCTAGAGCATGCAGCCAAGTTTTTAAATTACCGAATAAACTGTTTTATTTTTATTTTAAATAAACTCAATCTGTGAATGCACACTGTTGCTTTCCCGCCATTTTAACAGCGCGCTAGCGCTGCCTACTGACTGGCCGCGCGGCGATTAGTTCGAAATTTGAATAGCAACAGCGCGCTGCACGCTGCTCACACTAGCTGGAGTCGTGCGGCGGCGATTAGTTCCATATTTGAAATGGCAAATAATACTGTTATGGAATTTGTATGGACTATAACTTAACTATTTGCTTTGGTAACACACGCGTTTTTTATGACCCGCTTTACATATTTAAAACCGGTGGAATTACATCAGCTTTACGAGCAAGGGTGTTAAAAATATTCAAAACCATGTGATACGGATCTAAAACAAATTTATACTTCTGCAAGTATACCTTACCTACTGCTTAGAACCATTATGTCATTTATATAACGATAGAAATAAACGACATACAAACTTATCATGTTTTTCCTTTGCCAACGGTTTCGTTAAAACGTCGGCTGTCTAGAATCTGTACTACCAGTGTTTATATTGGGGCATAATACGAACTCCATGATCATTGTTGTAATTATTTCCAACAGTATAAACAAATTATATGCATGCAGACTAGTTCTTAGACATATCCTAAGGGTGATTAACTTAAACAAATGTCGAAATTATAAGGAATCACTAGCAAATTGCAAACAGATGAAACCGGTTTATTTCAACAATGTCAGTGTCCAAACAGACTTCTCGTCAAATGTAAGTTGCAAAAAATTTAATACAGAATGTGTTGACTCCATGACACAAACTGACAATCTTATACAGGAGTCAGACTTTTTTCGTGAATGATTTGTATACTACTTGCGATTCTTGCCACAAATGTGATTCAAAGTTTTCCCCAATTCAAACTAATGTGTTCATATGCCATCAAAATGTATGTGGTATCAGTAACAAGAAAAGTGAACTAGAGGTTTACATAAATTCGCTAGATAAGAGAGTAGACTTTATATGTTTAAGTGAACATTTTTTAAATGATAAATCGATTCTTGTATTTAATCTTGAAAATTACAACTTAATCTCATACAATACGAGGAACAAAAAAATTAGAGGGGGGAGTCTAATCTTGGGGCACATAGACAGAAAAGTAGAAAATATAGATTTTATAAACAAATTGTATAAGATGGAAGTCTTTGAAGTGTGTTGTATTAAGGATACTAGTACTGGTCTATATTTGTGTTGCTGTTACCGCACCCCTAATGATAAGAATTTCGCTCATTTCATGTTAAATATGGAGAAGTTATTGGAATATTTGTTCAATAGGAAAAGCATTATTTGTGGTGATTTTAATGTGGACTTAATGGTTGAGAGTAAAACCCGGACTGAATTCATGAGTTTGGTGGCATGTTATAATTTCCGACTGCTTATTAATACACCTACGTTTATTCGCAACAATTGCGCATCTTGTATAGATAACGTTATAACTAATCTGCCTGATGATTATGTGGAACAATGTGATGTAGACCACAATGGCTTGGCAGATGGACACGGTGCGCTATTGGGCATTTTTTTTGTTAGATAACACAATTGATAATTCAAATAATAACAAATATAAAGTTGTAAATAAAAGAGTCTTTAACACTAAAAACCGCCTAGCGTTTAGACAAAGTATTCTTGAAACTGATTTGAGTGGTATGGGAATCAATACGTTCTTGAAGACATTTGCTACAAGTTTCAAAACTTGTTATAAAAAGAGGGAAACAAAAATTAAACTCAAAAGGGGTTTCAAATTAAGGTGGATGACAAAAGGCATTAAAACATCAAGCCTAATGAAACGTTTGCTATGTGCTGGTGGTACTAAGCTGGAAGACAGTGTTCGGAATTATAAAAAAAATACATACGAATATACAGAAGGGTACTATCTAAGGCCAAAAAATTACAATATCGGAAACTATTAACAATTCTTGTAATTTGGGTAAAGAGGTTTGGACAGTTATAAATAAAAGCACGAATAAAATAAAAGCACCGCATTCTGAAATTCTCTTGCTTAAATTCGACGGTAAAATTATAGTAAATCCCTTGGATGTTGCAAACGTATTAGTAAATCAATTTAGCTGCAAATGTATTTTGAGTAATTTTAAGAATCTAGATCCCCTAAAACTTCTTGAACAAAGCACTAAAAGAGTTCAAAATGACATGGTTATTGCGCCTGTTACTCCATGTGAGATAGTGAAAATAGTTAATCGTATGGAAAATAAGAAATCATGTGGTTATGACGACATTCCTATAGCAGTTATTAAAGAAAATTTAGACATATTAGCTGAACCATTGACTAGTTTTTACAATAAATGCATTTTAGAAGGAGTCTTTCCGGAACAGTTAAAAATAGCAAAAATTATCCCACTCCACAAAAAGGGCTCCAAAACAGATCCAAAAAACTATAGACCTATCTCCTTGCTCCCTATTCTTTCCAAAATTTTTGAAAAAATTATTAAGAGTAGACTTGTAGTTCATCTAAATTTAAACAAGGTTTTGCACTTACGACAATTTGGATACCAAAAAAATATCGGAACAGGGGACGCTATATATACATTAGTGGAAGATATTATTAGTAAATTGAATAGGAAAAAGAGGGTAGCTGGCATTTTCCTTGATTTAAGCTCAGCCTTTGATACAATTGACCACAAATTACTCATTGAAAAGTTGGAGCATTATGGTGTGAGAGGCAAAGCTTTACAACTTTTCTCTTCATTTTTAATGAACAGGAAAATGTATGTAGATATTAGCAATATGCAAGCTAATGGTAATAGCAATTGCAATAAATCTTCTATGCAAGATATAGTAGCGGGCGTACCCCAAGGGTCGATCTTGGGGCCTATTTTGTTTACATTATTTACAAATGATTTAATTAATTACATGAATTCAATATTTCCTGACACACAGCTGACAGTTTTTGCAGATGACACCAACGCAATAGTAGAAGCTAACGACATACAGGAGCTTTCCGCTAAGGTTAATGCAGTGTTGGCAGTTTTTAAATCTTGGTTTGAAAGTAACAAGCTTTTAATTAATACTGAAAAAACCAATATAATTTTATTTAGTACAACAGCTCGTAATAAAGATAACATGATGATAGCACTTAATGAAGTTAAAATTGATATAGTTAATGAGGTAAAGTTTCTAGGGATATACATTGACAAATATTTAAATTGGAAAAGAGAATTGCAAGCCATTGATTCGTATATTTCCTCAGCGTGTTATGCCTTACGCAGTCTTAGGGACGTAATAGACATAAAACACCTTAAAATGGTATATTATGCTCTAATAGAATCAAGATTGAGATATAGTGTTCAGTTTTGGGGAAACAGTTTTAAATATAACTGCCAGAGAGCCTTTGTGCTCCAAAAGAGAGCTATACGAACCATGGTCCGGATTCCGCAAATAGAGAGCTGTCGGCCACACTTTATAAATTTAAAAATTCTTACTGTGCCCAGCCTCTATGTTTTAGTATTGTTGGTGAATTTCAGGAAATACCTACATAACTATGAAACAGATGAGGAGAGACAGTTGAGGGAAAGTACGCGCAGGAAAGATTTTAAAAACAAAATAATACCCCAACTTAATATTGTGCAACATAGTCCTCAATACCAAGCAGTGCGGATTTTTAACAGGTTGTCATTGGACTTAAAAACTATAATTTACAAAAGCTCATTTAAGTCAAGACTCAAAGCATTCCTATTGGAGAAATGTCTGTATTCAATAGACGATGACATATCCACATTTTAATATTTTTTTTATTTATTTATATCAGTTAATGTGAGACTGGGTAATATTGGTATACTATAGATTGTTTGAGTATTTCTAATGTTATTAAATTTTTAATTGTATCGTTTTCATAATTTGTAATGTAATTGAATTTTATTTTATTTTTATTGTTGTTTTTTTTTCTATAATTTATTGCTGAATGTGTTAGTTTTATAATTTTAATGCACGTGAATTTATTATTATTATTTTTTGTATAGATTAATGATTTCAAATACAATGTGAATTGTTCCTGAATAAATAAATTGAATTGAATTGAAATTGAAAAAACCTGTACTATTGCATGCTATATATTGGCCAAATGTGCGTTACTAAATATTTTATAAAAGAACTTCATGTACCGACCATAATTGATGCAATAAATGAATGAATTGAATTGAATAAAAGTTTGTTTTCGTAAGTATAGAATCTGTAGTTCTGACTTTAATTTCTCTATATTTCTACCTTCATTCATCGGGTTAACAAGAACAACCTGTTCCTTCATTTACTAAATAGGTGACCCCGATAGGTCTGGTCGGAGTGTCCTCCCTTTTCTATGATGGAACATTCTACTCTGATCCTCCAAGTCTAAAACATCTTTGGATCAATCAAACGGTACTATCAAAAAGTTTTTTTAGCTGTATTTTTCCTGAAGGCCATGCACTTCCTAGATCAAAAATGTTATTGCTGCCCTTATTTCTTAGGATAAATAGGTACTTAACAGGAACTTTATTTTTCAAAGACAGTTTCATCGAACACTGGTCTTCAATGGTATCAGGACACTTGTGCGAAAGACATTTTTGCGCGAAAGGCACTTGCGCGAACCCACTTGCGCGAAATGACATATTATGCGCGCATGAACTTTTGCGCGATTGGACTTTTGCGCCAACGGACATTTGAGTGCTTGGATACTTGCGCGAATGGAATTTTGCGCGAACGCATATAATATAACTATATCTTTTCGCGCAAGTGGGTTTGCACAAGTGTCCTTCCTGCAAATGTCTTTCGAGCAAAAGTCCCAGATCCGTCTTCAACGGTCTGGCAGATTTTTCACTTGATGTGGTAAATGGTGAAGCTTTTAACGAAGATGGCCGAAAAGAATCTGAGCAAATCCACAAGCACAAGAACGGCAAGGGAACCCAAAAATAAACCACATAGAAAGTGCTAACTTAAATGCAGCAGCTTTAAGTGCATAAACAAAACAGAACGCTCATAGTAACAAAGAAAACACGATTTTCAACACTATATTGATTAGCAACAAGAGCTATTTCACTTACACCAATAGATACACGTGAATCTGTCCTATCGCAATAGATAGGAAGTAGACAGTTAGTGCTATCCACTAATAACAGAAACTAAAAAAAATTGGTGGTACTCGATAAATGTTGATTATTGCTGACGAAGGTGGAATGGGGCCGCTGGTAAATTTACTAAAATTATCGATTATAACGTAACCATTTCTCACGATTTCTATCTAAGATAAGTTGCAAGCTTGGGTCTCTGCGCACAAGTTAATATCAATACCGATACCAATACCACTCCCACTTCTTAGCGATAGAGGCCTTTTGTCATGTTTTACTTTTTCAGCAGTAACCAATATTTATCAGGTATCCTTAAATATTTTTCTAGTTATTATACCTCGTATCCAATAAAATGAGGATTTACTCAATAATTTCCATTGAGTTTCATAGCAGTATTTGGAAATAAAATGCTTTCACTAACATAGACAACTTTCTAACATTTCCGAATGAATTTTAAGTCACTACACTCATGAAAGTGGTGTTCATTAATACTTTCTGATCCAGTTATCTCTGAAAAAGCATCAGTTACCAATTTAAAAAGAAATTTTAGTCTTCAAATTCAATATTTCAGAAATAATTGCTGAAAATAGGAAAATTTCAAAAGATACTTGAAAAAAAATTGACAACCATGAATAAAGAAACAGATCAAATTAGTGTTTAATGGATGCACGTTGGTCACACTATTACACTACAATATGAATTCGTCGAATTTGAAGTTAAACATAAATGAAAAAAAAAATTTCAAGGGAAATTAAAACAAAAAAAAGTTGCGAGCGGCGAAATTTTTTTTTTAACTTTCTTCTCTACTTCTCTAGGAACTCAATAAAAAAAGTCCCATGAAAACCCGACCACTATAAACTTCGTTCCACCTTATTGTCTAATTGCACTCGACTATATGGGCGAAATTTAGATTTTTGTGAAAACTTGTAAGTACCAAAATGTACCTTAAATTTCAAATTTTTGTTATTTTTCGGACTTTTCCCTTTAATTGTATTGTAAGATCTAGCTTTTCTGCACCGAATCGGGCGGGAGGAAACGCCCGGGTGTTTCTACTGCGAGGATCGACCGGAGGACACGGTGGAGCACACGGTGGAGGTGTGCCCCGCGTGGGCGGAGCACCGCCCTGTCCTCGAAGCGGCGATTGGCGGCGGCGACCTCTCGCGTCCAGCCCTGGTGCAAGCCATGGTCCGGAGCGAGACGGAATGGGACGCCGGTCCGCGCCGGTCCGCGGTCCTTCTGCGAAGCAGTAATGCTAGAGAAGGAGGTGGCGGAACGTGAGAGGGAGAGAACCTCACAGCGTGCCGGCCGCCGCGGGAGACGCCCCGGGCGTCGGGGGCCACCACGTGGCCCCCGGCCACCGTAGGCGCGAGCCTGTGGACGGAGGGCTATGGGCTAGCTCGCCGTCCGTCCGTCTCATGACGACAGGCCGTGTCGACGGCGCGTTCGTGTTCCACGCGCGCCTCAAAGAGAGTCAGCAATAGGAAAGGGTCCGCAAGGACCGATGCCTGCCGGGGTTGCGGGACTGTTCGAAAGAGATACCGTGACCCCGGAACACAAAGGGCGATGAAGGAACATGGATGGGTTTTAGTCAGTAAAAGTCTGACACTCCCTCCTGCTCCGCCCAGAGCGGGAGAAGTCATTTGATGATTTCCCATCCAAAAAAAAAAAAAAAAAAGACCTAGCTTTTAACCAAAATTGACAATTCTAGATCAACCGGAAGTAGGTACCCTATAGGTTTTGGGTCTAAAACCTATATGGTAGTTCCCGTTGACCTAGAATCACGATATTTGGCAAAAAGCAAGGTCTTACAGCACATGTAAAGGGAAAAGTCTGAAAACCATAAATAATTATGTAGTTTAACAAAAAAAAAACGATTATTCTATTACAAACTTATTTTGTACGGAACCCTCGGTGTGCGAGTCCAACTCGCTCTTGGCCGGCTCTTTTTTTTTTTCAATATTTATTCATTATTTTCTTCTAAGACCTGACCGCCCAGTAGCTCTCTCGCTCTCGTTTACTCCGATACAAATAGACAACGTGCGCGCATTTTGGTGTTGACATGACACAAGTAGAATCATAGCAAATAAGCCTGGGTCTGCACACAGCGTTATCATACACTGGCCTACGTAGGCCAAACAATTGCAATTTAGGTTAATTATAACTACTACTTACTAGTTGTCGAAACTTGTTCTACGATAACGACAGATTATGTACTTTTTCCTTATTTAATTAACATGCTATTCGTTTTAAACGTGTTGTTTCTCACGTAAACTGTATTGCGATGCTCATTTTGTTTGTTGATAATATTTTGTTTACAAACAAATGGTGTTTTGTGTGAAGGATTTCCTTGATAGATTTGAGTATCAAGGCTATAAAAGATACCTACTTTATTTACTGACCAAACCGGCATGTCATAATATAGCATTACGCCTATAATCCCCAAGATATAAGGCAGAGGTATACCATACCGGATACAAATCCAGACTCTGTGCTGCTATTGAGAAATTCCTGATGGAAAAACCTGATAGCACTTTGCCCTGCCTGGGAATCGAATCCCGCATGCTAAGCAGTAGGTAGTCTGCAATGAAAACATGTAGCTTCTCACCCTCTGTGCAGAGGATCATGGCCCATCTTATTTATTTTGTCCCGGTATGACGCCAAATCGATCCTAGGCTATTAGAAAAACATAATAGACAAGATACACCGCGAGCCCGCTTAGCATGACCACCGAAGAAACGAAAGAGAATCGACAAATCTTTTGTTAATCTCTCATTTTGTCGATTCAATGACAGCAAAATGACAGATGAATAAAAAATTTGTCGATTCAGTCATGCTAAGTGGGCAGGTATGTATAAAGGGTGTAAAACACCTCTTAACGAAGCCGAAAGGCACTTGTTTTCCTCGTCATTGCGATAATTTTTTTGTGTTACACTATACCTGGGAACCTTCTAGTTACGGAGATATTGGGGGTCAAAGTTCCAACTTTTTGACAAGTTTTTTTTTAAACAAGTTTCTAATGTAAGATTTTTACTTTAAACACCTCCACGACCCCCGTACTATTCAATCCATCCATCAGCACAATGTTTTGAGTGCGCTACATTGAGTTCTACCACAAAACATGATTTTTCACCCAAAAAAAAAAAAGTCGTTTCCCAGCAATAATTTTTGCGTAAAGTTACTTAGTTTGATGTACAGAATGCTTGGTTAACGGCTTCGTGATGAGGCCTTTTACACCCTGTATATTTACAAGGTATACCGCCTTGAAAAGACGTTTTACTTTAAATTAAGGTAACTGCTTCATCTAACAGAGATCACGAGTGCATTATCACGCTGTTTTAAAAGGAGGTCAAGCAGTAAAAGCTTGTTCAAATAACATGAATTAAGCACCACTTCTCTCAATGGAATGTACAGGTTTGGAGTTTTTGTAATACTTCAAAACCAAGATTATCTCAAAAGAAAAGTTGAAAGGGAATCGACTGTCATGGTATGACAGGAGGGACGAATGGGGAGGCTAACTGTGGAACTAATGGCGCCGCTAGCAATCTAGCATAGTTGGTACCGAAAAATCGTCATTGGTTGAAAATGTGGTACTTAATGTCATTTTATATTTCAAAATAGCTTAACCTTATTGATCAGATTGAGACCAACTATGGTGGCGCCATCTGAGATTTACTTTGCCTAGGCCACCCCATTGCATGTGACTAAAAGAGATGAAAATAAATGTTGAGGGATGGAGAGGGAGAGGAAGGCAAAGAAAACAATGGAAGGATTTTGTGAGGAGTGACATGAAGGAAATAGAAGTACTTACTTAGATAAATGATAGCGTAACGGTTGACCGCGGAGATTGGTAGAAAAAAAAACGTGTTGCGTCGCGTCGACCCCAAGTACCTACCTAATATGGCAGAAGGGCAGGAATACAATGATGATAACACGTCTACAATGGGGGCTATCGCGCATGAATTCGCCGCTAGAGGCGTTCGTGTAGACTAAGGTCTTCCGAAATGCAGATGTCATACAGTGTTCGCGCGTTGCGCGCTTTTTTATCACTCACGATGGTGTTCTAGACTAAGCCATTCCTGATTAAATAAAACTTGATGATTTTATGTAGCAACTTAGGATCTTATTTGTTAGTACTTGGAGGTAGAATGATTTTTAAATGTTTCATGCTTGCTAATTTTAGGGAGAATATAAAGATGTAAATATGATGTAAAAGAGATGTAAATATGTATCTGAAGTTTACACTATGTTGTTATACGTAATAAAATAAACTTTAGAAGATGTTATTGGTACTTTAAAGTATAAAATAGAATTATTGACAAGACCTTACTTGACAGTGGCGCCATCTGGTGAGCTCAAAAACGACAGCTCCCATTGTGCAGTCACTTAACATGCTCCTATTACCAAAATACCAATACCAATACCAATTGCTCAGCAAGACAGTAACGACGCTGTTGACTTCTTATCTACGGTGAGTTGAACATTTCAATATCGCTATAAGTACTCACCATCTGCTTAGCCTTTTCGCAACTATGTTAGGTCGACATCCAGTCTAGCCAGACGCAGCTAAATACCAGTATTTTACATGTAGCGATTGCCTATCTGACCTTTACAACCCAATCACTTGGTAATACGACGTTCCTTTGGTATGTATCGGTACCTACTCCTCTAGGTTTATTTTATTCAATCAGTGACACAAATGTGATAGGCTAAACAAACATCCTTTGATAGTAAATTGATGATAAGCTGACATCATTGCAATAATCATATTTTTAAACTAGCAACATTACATAATATAGTGTCAACGAACTATTATAGGCCTTGTTCGAACTACACACATAATTATGCAGTTACGGTATTGTGCAAGCGAAATTGGATCTTAACGTTAAGTGGTAAAGGTAATTAATGAATGAAATAATTATGGGACTAAAAAGTTTTTGTTTGCATTTGTAGTGGAAGTGAATGTAGGTACCTATGTTTTTAAGTCCACATACTTACGTACTTACTTAGGTATCCAATCGGCAATAAATTGTTATTGGGTTTGTCCATCAGGAATTTCTCAAAGCAGCCACATAGCCTGGATGTTAAGCCCGATGATGATAATACGCTCGCCCCCTATTACATGGGACTCAAAACATATATTAGTAGGTACACTTCCGCTTTATCCTTTACAGGCGTGACGTTGCTATATCCTAGGTACTGATATATAATTGCTTTATTTTCTAAATATTTGAAAAGCACAGCTCAGGTACTAGTGGATATTTCTTGGTTTTCTAGATTTCACGAACAAATACCTACCCAAAACCTAACCTAACCTACGTCAGTTCACACGAAATTACAAAACAACTCGAGAAAGAAATAAAAGAAGCTGTAGGTACCTAATTGTACGTGACACCCACATTTCTCCAGTAATGTTTTTGACATTATGTTGATGTTATGATGTTTATCCAGTTTTGTGACTAGGCACAAATCTAGTCTCTATAATGGGTGCTACTGAAAACCCCAATAACATTGCCCGACCTGGGAATCGAACCCAGGATCTCATGCTCAGCAAGTCGACAGTCGTGCTTGCGACCACTAGACTAACAAGGCAAAATAAATAAAAGAAAAAACCGGCCCAGTGCGAGTCGGACTCGCGCACGAAGGGTTTCGTACCATTATCTATACAACATAAGACAAAACGACAAAAAAAATGACGTTTGTTGTATGGGAGCACCCCTTAAATATTGATTTTATTCTGTTTTTATTGTTATAACGGCAACAGAAATACACATTCTGTAAAAATTTCAACTATCTACCTATCACGGGTCATGAGTTACAGCCCGATGACAGACAGACGGACGGACGGACGGACAGCGAAGGCTTAGTAATAAGGTCCCGTTGGTTACCGGGTTACCGAGTTCGGGTAATGGAACCCTAAAAAGGTCGAGTCATCAAAGAATTTTTAATTAGGTACAAATATTTATTATTACCTTTTTACAGAAAACAAATAAAATAACACATTTTGTATAACTCTCAATTTTTAAAAGCATAACACTAGAATACTCTGTGACAAACTAATTGCTTTTCAAAATTAGGTACCTTTTTAGGTTGAAACGCAGCAACTGTTTCCATGGTGCAAGTAACTTGCCCATTAAAATGCCTATTATAGTGATAGGCTAACTTGATTGATTAAAACCTTAACTATGATTTAAATATACATTATGATTTAATTATAGGTAATAACACACGTTAAGTCAAGGAAATTAATTGCTAGGCAAATTGACTAACTACTAACTGAAATAGTCCATATATTCAAATCATGCTTTAATATTTTAACAGTTTTTTGAAATGGAAAATTGATTTGAGGTGTCAAATTGTCAAATCATAGCAATACAATTCCCTGACATTACATGAACTTAATTATACTAACCAACTACAAAAACAACAAAGTTAATTTTGTTGTATTTAATTTTATCATTATCATTTCAGCCGAAAGATGTCCACTGCTGGACATAGGCCTCCCCCAAGTGTCGCCACATTGACCGGTCCCGTGCGACTCGCATCCAACGGATTCCCGCAACCTTCACCAGATCATCGGTCCACCTAGTGGGAGGTCTTCCAATGCAACGTCTTCCGGTTCGCGGTCGCCACTCCAGAAGTTTTCGGCCTCATCGGCCATCCGTTCTGCGAGCAATGTGCCCTGCCCACTGCCACTTAAGTTTGGCAATTATTCGGGCTACGTCGGTGACCCTGGTTCTCTTGCGGGTGTCTTCTTATTTAATTTACCTTATATTATATCTATTCTACGTCAAACGGTTCCATTCGCTTATATGTACTAGATTTAATATCTATGGTACTTTATAACTAACGAAATAGATCGTAGAGTAAAGCACAGAATTAAAACGGGATGTCAAGGGAACTATCTGCGACTCCCGCATTCCCCTTAAACTTAAGGGGAAGATTTATAAAACAATGGTTAGACCTGCTGTCTTGTATGGATCAGAATGTTGGGCCACAAAAGGGATGAATGAAAGGCATTTGCATGTCGCGGAGATGAGGATGCTAAGGGGGATGTGTGGTGTTACTCAAATGGATAAAGTAAGAAATGAGTATATAAGAGGAAGTCTGAAAGTGGCGCCGGTGACTGAAAAGTTGTGTCGTAATCGATTGTCGTGGTATGGAAGGTTGATGCGGAGGAATGAGGAAAATGTCGTGAAGAAAGTTTTGAGTATGAATGTGGATGGGTATATGAGTAGAGGAAGACCAAAGAAACGATGGATGGACTGTGTTAAGAATGATATGGCAAGAAAAGAAGTGTCTGATGAGATGACGCAAAATAGAGAAGTATGGAGGCAGAAGACATGCTGCGCCGACCACAAATGGATTGGGATAAGGGCAAGAGAATGATGATGATGACTTTATAACTAATCTTAAATAAAACTATAGGTATGTACTAACGAAAAACTAGCTTTTTTTTCAGGAATTCGTGCTTACAGTACTGCCTAAACTATGGACTATGGTTCGTAATTAACAAGATGCCTTTCGCTAACTATGTGGGGGTCGGCTTCCAGTCTAACCGGATGCAGCTGAATACTAGTATTTTACATGGAGCGACTGCCTATCTGACCTCCACAATCCAGCAACTGGTTAATACGAAACCCCTTGGTAAAACTAGTTGTCAGACTTTCAGGTTCAAATCAAAAACTTACTTCATGAAAAGTATGCCATGTCTAGCAAAATCATATGGTGGATTCCATAATAAATTTCCCCTGAAACGTCATATTTATGTTTTTTTTTTCTCTGGACGAGGTAGAAACTATTCAATCTCAGGTAGAAAATCTGTGAGATTCATGACCTTCCCTTTTAATTTTACCAAGGTCGGCTATTTAACTTTATCCACAAGTGTAAAATACTAAGATGCCTGATGCCTTAATATAATATGAATTAATCAATCAATTCAACCTATTTTCATGAAAATATCTTCACAAAATATGGTTATTTTAAGGAACCGTGTCTGTAAATAGGCATGACGATAGTATCAAAAAATTGTAAATCTATTTAGTTCGGCAGTTAGAGTATTGGAAAATAATGGACACGTATTTTTTGATTTTGTAAATAAATGAATATTGACAAAGATAAAACGCATCAAAATTCGGGGAGTCCCGCTCGTGACGTCAGAACTAGCTAAAAATTATACCTGGGTGTGACGTATTGAGAATTTTAAAAGCTTCATAACTTCGTCAATTTTGATTTACGTAACAAAATAAAAAAACGGGTCAAATATTTTCTGATAATCTAACTGACGGACTAATTAGTTTTTTTTTGTCGTCTCGCCTATTCTTGGTGCCTTAACCACAAGACTTTTCTATTAATGCAACACAGATCTACTGAATGTAGTGATTGCAGTGTTTTTGGCAACTTGGACTTGCAAGCAGTGCCGACATTACAATTACAAATGTATAGTTGATCTACAAACAGCGCACGTTACCCGTTGTGATGGTGACAATCGACGGGTATAATATATTTTATAGAGCCAGAGCCTACGCAAAATACACGATTTGGACATGGATTTACAATAATGCTCTTAGACTAAATAATAATAATACCAGCCTATTACTGTCCCACTGCTGGGCAAAGGCCTCTTCTCAACAGAGAAGGCACGAGCATTGACCACCACGCTTGCTCAAGACGGGTTGGCGATTTCAGACCTATATTAATTATAAGTCCAGGTTTCCTCGCGATGTTTTCCTTCACCGAAGTCTGATGTCCATGATAAACTTAGAAAGTACATATGAATTGAAAAAGTCACATTGGTACTTGCCCGGATTTAAACCCACAACCTCATGCATGAGAGGCGAGGTCTTAACCTCTGGGCCATCACGACACCTATAGACTAAATACACACATACAATACATATATACATACAAATCAAAAGCATTTTTTTGTACTTATAAAACAATAATTATTTCGAATAAACATTTTATCTATTACTAATATATTAAATACAGCTATTTTACAACATAATTAAAAGTTAAGCTTTTTTATACTCAATCCTTTCCACTTTGACCTCGTCACCCAGCAGTTTGTAGACATAGGTCACCACGGTCGAGCTCTGGATGTCCATCAGCACAAATGATGGGGTGGCATTCCTGTAATTAAGAAGTCAGATAGGTTAGAACTCATGAATGACTTAATAAAATAACATTGAATTACATAACATCAAGCATGTTATACCCGAAAGGCTAGGCAGTGGTGTACAAAATAAGGAATATGCATGTAATTATTTTATCACATAAATCAATAAAATACAGTACTATCAACCCAAGAAAAGTATTAAAAGTAAACACACACGACAGTTCAAACGTCCGTAGCTGTCGCGGCCATGATGTGACGTCATTTACCTCAATCTGCCTTGTTTACATCTATTTTTTTTTTGTCTTAATTAAGTAATTTTACTAACTGTATGTGCTTTATTCAAACAAAAATTCCAATAACGATAAAATCTTAGTGAAACTTTAACTACTTTTCAAATAAAAGTGTTTTTTTTGACACATAGACTTTGACGTCACTACCGGCGTTATCGAGGACGACGCGTTTTGAGAGTGCGTTCCGTTTCATCAAAAACATGTAACATAAAACGATAAATTGTAAAATAAGTTATGTATTAGAAACTTAAACAAGTGTACCACAATGTTTTTATGCGCCAATACAAGGCATTTTTCTACACTAATATTATAAAGAGGAAAGATTTGTATTTTTGTGTGTGTGTGTATGTTTGTAATGAATAAACTCAAAAACTACTGCGCCGATTTCAAAAATTCTTTCAACATTAGAAAGCTACATTCACCCTGAGTAACATAGGCTATATTTTATCCCCGTACCCTCACGGGAACGAGAACTACGCGGGTGAAACCGTGTGACGTCCGCTAGTAATAAATAAAAAGAGTTTTGTATTTCATACATATTCCCTATTATAGTACACCCACATTTCGCCAGTTATGTTTAAGTCCCATGTAACAAGGAGCTAGCCTATCGTCATCAACTGGGCACAAATCCAAACTCCGTGGCTGCTACTGGGAAAATTCCTGATGGAAAAACCAAATGACACTTTGCCTGACCCGGGAATCGAACCCAGGACCTCATACTCAGCAGCCGCGCTTGCAACCACTCAAACAACGAGGCAGTTAGCAGTAGGCAGCATTTATATTAGTAAAATTGATAACTTAAATGGAATGTGTTAATATTTTTGCAATAAGAATGAAAAATTGGTTTAGAGTAAGTTTTCTTTATTAAAACCTGTTCTATGCATACCACTGATAATTCATGCCAGTTATCAAAGTCAAACTATTTATTTGAATTAGGCCATTAAAAGGCACTTTGAGCATCAAACTTTAAAACAAAGAAAAAAGAATTGATTCTACACTACACCCATTTGCAAAGGTAGTTTTGTAAGGAGAAGAAAAGACACTAACTCTATTGTTACTCTTTTAAAATGTTTGTGATGTCGGGCATTTCAAAACTTTCTTCGACAAATCTTTACAAGACATGATAAAATTCTCCTAAAGAATAATTATACTGTCTACAACTAATTTACAAAGGCAGTTGTTTAGGATACAATGCATGTAACTGAAAAAGGAGCGGACAGTGCATCACATTAATGATATCACTGCAGTGGCCATCATTGCCAACTAGAAAATAACCAAAATTACAGCTTCTTTCAAGAAATTATTCAAAACAGTACCAAAAATTACCTGAACAGAGGACTGTAAGCCCCAGTAGCTGATCCCGGGTTAATATAAAACTTGTTCTCATGCTCGTAAGCCTCAAAGCGGTGTGTGTGGCCAGATATAAGGATATCTACGTCAAGCTGTCTCTGGACTAGCGCAAGGGACTCTTCATCACCCCATGGTACAACCTGGTGACCATGGATGAGACCGATGCGGAACTGGCCAACGGTTATCACTTTTTGTTCTGGGTAGGTGGAGTTCTGAAAATAATTATTACTAGTTAAGTATGGGATAATGAAGAATCACAACTTCAGCAAACTTATAAATGAATTACTACTAATAACCTACATACTTGACATACTGCACAGTCAAGCAAATAAGAAAAATATAGAATTTTTGATAAATTAAGTCTGAGTGGTGTATATGTTATGGACCAGGTGATTAATGCGGGCATTATACATAATGTACGAGCATTATGAATAATGTCTAGCTCTATCGGGCTAAGTGATTAATACTATCTTAACTTCATTATTTATCACATTGCACGGTCATTATTATATTGCTACAAGATAATTGGGCAATGTGATAATAAAGCTACATTTGACGCAGTGTGAGGGAGTCTGATTATTTAAATAGTTCAATATTTAGTTTATTTTAAGGGGCTCCCCCATGCACACTAGCGCCACTTTAGTAAAAAAAATCAGAACTTGGTAAATACACAATTAATATAAAATCTGATTGACAAAATCAATGCTTTAGAGTTCTAGATTATTGACGTCTATTTAATTCATTAAAATATACTTCACTGTAGTTACAGTTAGAAAAATTGCTAAAAACGGCCGTTTTTTCCATTTTGTATCTGTAACGACAGCGAGCTATGTTTCAATGAGTTAAGCAGACGTAAATAATTTAGAAGACCAAAAGATTGATTTTGTCAATCAGATTTTATATTCATTGTGTATTTAACGTGTCTGATTTTTTTACTTAAGTGGCGCTAGTGTGCATGGGGGAGCCCCTTAAGTTAAATGACAATAACAATAAAAAAATGGTAATTAAATATGTTTGTATTACTATGCCCAAAAGGTGATGGACAATATGTATAATGCCGGGTCAATTTGATTATTTGAATAATTCTCATCAAGTTGCACTCTCATATTGGGCATTTTTCATAATGACCGGGCATTTTTCATAATGACCGGGCATTATGTATAATGCCCAATTTATTACTTGGTCCATAACATATACACTAATTCCTGTGAGCTAGGATCTGTCACATAGTGACACATAGACCACTTCCGTTGTATCAAGTTTTAAAGGTTGCGACACCCTGTACTCCACTCCTGCCATTATATTTTCTTCTTTTAGAATCTCTGTGTCGGTCGCGGCGTCCAAGTTTGTTTTGTCTTGGTCATAGCCACTTTTTGGACTTTTTTATGTTGAAATATATGTTCTTACAAGTATTTTTCACTATTTGATGTCAGGCCATTACCGGCTGCGCCATGTAATGTTTGGATGTTTTAAATAAACAACGATTAAATATATTATGGAGTTTTATTAATTATGCACTTGTTCATTAGCCTTTATGACAAACGGAAGTGGTCTATGTGTCACTATGTGACAGGTCCTACCTTCTGTCATTTTAAACAGGAACTTAGTGTTGCCCTATTGTATCTCTATTACAGTAAGTTCTCAGTTATAAATCAGGCCAACAGCCAACAGCCACAGTCAAATTAGACAACTATGACAATAAGGCAAGGATTTGATATTCCACAATTAAATTGGAGATAATTTCTCTTAAAAGTATGTTTATTCAGTTCAAAACTTAAAAAAACATGTTACAAACCTCATCAAAATCTCCCCTAACAACATGCACATCGCTGGCTAATGTCTTCAGATAATCGTAAGACTCCTTTGTGCAAAGATTGCCTGTGCACAAGATGTGCTGTATCCTGCCAGGTAAGAGGAGCTTTTTGAACTTCGGAGGCAGGCTGCTGCAGCGGTGTGGGATGTGCAGGTCCCCGAGTACTAGGACAAGCTGGGGATATCATTGAAAAAATGTGTTAAGTTCAAGTTAGATAATGATTGATGGGTTTGGTTAATTTGTTAACCTGTATCAAAGCATAGTTTAAGTCCTGAGGATATAGGTTAAAAGCTAAGGTCTCTACTATAGATACGGTAATTAGGATCTTAAAAATAAAAATAATTATTGTTTCTTTGACTTTTTATTGTTAGGAGGAACAGGAATGTTTTTGTTAGGATTTGAAAACATTCAATGTAGGTAGTTAATCTTATATTAAATATTTCTATGCTCTGAGAGCTATGAAAGCTGATGCATTCCAAGCAGCTTATTGTAAATCAATTGAAAAAAAAGTGGGTGTACATTTTGTACAAGTTCCGTGATAGCAATCAATGCTGATAAAAACTACTTACCATGATGTTATTATAGTAGGATATTGTTACAGAAAACCGTTAATTACAGTGCAGCAATAATTGCGATTCGTGGAAGTATGATTGAGAAGAAATACAAGCAATTATTACTGATTACAGAAATCGGAAATCGCGAGACCATTCTATTCGTTCGCTTGCGTTTGACAACTTTGACATTAGTTGTTAGTTGGCAGTTGGCAGGTTGACCACTTGACACTAGACAGATCATTTGACAACAAATCAACAGTTGCGTTTAGTTTTACCAACGTTAACTAACTACAACGCGTTGTAATCATTTGAAGCAAATCCTCAAAAAATTATTTGTTTTATTTTAAATTAAGTTTGGAATTATTTAATTATTATAAGGCAAATATTCATTTCGAAGTTTTCTCTTCAGAATTCCACATTCACGAGTTCCAGCATGCTTTGCTTTTTTTACCGTTATGTAAGAAAAAGAACTAAATACTCTATGAATAAGTGATGTCACTCAGTCACTGAGAAACTAAAGGATTATTTTGTAGCGCTAACTACAGTTAGCCCTACAAAATAAAACATCAGAAAATCGTTAATTCTATTTTACCGTAGGCAATTTAATTTAACGAAAAATAACTTTTTTCTAAGACCGTCTCGATTGTGCGTTGCATCATACTTTTATTTAGCAACTTAAGAACCTAATGACGACTAACGATTATTAATTGATTTATTGCAAGAACACAAATCATGCAATTTTATCAAGATTATGTAGAATAGATAATGTTCGTTGCAGTTACATAATATTTTACTGTGATTTCTTTTCAACATCATGAGTTTAGATTAGTTTGTTTTTGTATTATCAGCACAACACTTCACTTTCGTCTATAACTCTATGGTTCAGGTGCGGATAGAAAAGAAAAATTTCATGGTGTTGTGGGTGACACATATACGTAGAAAAAATTTAGTTTAAGTTAAACACAATTGGCACCAACTGCAGGGAAATGGAATCAATGGAATATGAGCTCGCTAGGAACCTTACTCTGTTGTTCTTCGTGGAACGCCTACTCGACAAAGGCGAGCCGCGCACGTTGCACGATCTTTCCTGCCAGTTTGGTGCCAAAGGATTCACCAAGGAGATGCGACAGATCGCTGGCGGGTCGCAGTCGGGCTTGAAAAAGTTCCTGGCTCAGTACCCGGCGTTGTTCAACATAGACGGGGACTATGTTGATATCAACACGTTCCAGAAGCACACTTGCGGGGCTGGCGCATCGTCCAACAACGACTACATCGAGGAAGCGAAAGAGTACTTCGCAGGCAAGATGGTCCAGTATGGCGATGGCACCGAAGTGCCGATTAAGAGCCTGCTGGGGCACCGCAGCCAGGCCTCCCCGCAGGTGCGTCACATCTCCGGCCAGAGGATCAAGGAGTTCAAGGACTTCCTGCTGAAGCACCCGGACACCTTCCAGATCATCGATGACAACGTCGTTCTAGTCAGTGAGAATCATAGGAGAGGTAACGCACACACAAATTCTGAACAATTCCACAATCTACCTGTAGCTAATATTAACACAGACACTGCCCAACAGTTGTTAGACTATGTTGCACAGTGCATAGAAGCTAAAGGCCCCGTGATGGTCGACCAGCTCTTCCACTTAATTGTGTCACGCTTCCCTCAAGAATATTGGTACCAAATGTTCAAGTCACCCGCAGATTTGAGCGCATTCTTAAAAATATTTTCAGACTCGTTCCATGTTCAATCGAACTTGGTGACACTTATTAGTAAACCAAAAATACCTGTTATGTATCTTAATGCAAAAGCTAAAGCAAAGACTGACGTACCAAAGCCTGTGGTTGAGGAGAAGCCCGTGTCCCCAATTCCCCCCACAGTTGAGAGTCCAACTCCATCAGATGGCAAAAATAGTCCGGCAAACAACAACAGAATACTCAGTCCTATTGAATCTCCCCGAGGACCTCAAGCTAACATTGCAAACCAGACTCTGAAGCAAAGAATCAATTCTATTGTCATAAAGAATTTGGCAGAAAACATGGTCCGTGACAGGGTCAACAACCATTTGAATGCACGGAGTGCTGAAGAAACTAATGGTACTCCAAGTTTAAGGAATAATGTGATGGGTGAAGCATGGCGCCAAAAGGTGCTTCAGTGCACAACTGTCATAGCTAATGTAAGGGAATGTGCCACACTAATTGAAAGCATAATGGTGCCTAAACGCAATGCAAAGAACATTGTTTCCTTTGACTGTGAAGGAATAAACCTTGGCCTCAAAGGAGTGTTGACGTTGTGTCAAATAGCCACCATGAATGGTGAAGTGTACATACTAGATATAATGGCATGTCCAGGCATGGTTGTGGAGGGTAAAATTAAGGAACTATTAGAGAGTGAAAATGTTGTTAAAATTATACATGACTGTAGGAATGATTCAGTCAATTTACACAATCAATTTGAGATTGTTTTGAAGAATGTTTTTGACACACAAGCTGCTCATGCTGTTTTACAGTTGCAACAACAAGGTGTGCCTGTTTACAAAGTCAAGAATCTTAGTCTCAACGCCTTATGTGAATTGTACAATGCACCTATGAACCCCATGAAAGAACAATTGAAGAATGTGTACCGCAGGGACCAACGTTATTGGGCAAGGAGACCATTGACTAAAGATATGATCATTTATTCTGCTTCAGATGTCCTATCTTTGGTCAATCCAGCTATTTATGCTTACATGTCAAGCAATATTAAGCCTGACAATCAGCAGCTATTTGAAGAACTGAGCAATGAGCAAGTATTTATGCATATTCAGCCCACTGAAGTTAAATTGCGCAAGAGACAACGAAAAATCAACACAGAAGTTGGTGAGTTGAAGCAGAAACTGGCTGAAACAACTAAGAATATTGTACTGAGCAACCGAGAAATAAGATTGCTCAGATACATTGAACTCACTGAAGAAGAAAAGGAGAAATTGAAGGGTTGTCACAAAATATCCAAGAAATTGGAAAAACTGGAAGCTATTGGACAGGATAAGGACTCTGATTCAGATGATGATGAAAGAGAAAATGAAATGGCTAGCTTAGAGTCAAACCCCTCTGATCCAATATCATCCCCACACTCCACACAGCCACCAAGTCTCACAGAATCTATGCAGATGATGGATGAAATCTTATCTGACACAAATATGGATAAAGTAGAGAAAATTAATCGCCTTGAGGCTATTTTGTCGGCTGTCGCCCCCTTGAGTGGAGAGTTGGAGGATAAATTCTCACAAACAATGGAACAAACACTGCCATTGCTCAAAAACAAGGATTGGTCCAATCTAAGCCAAATTTTGAACTTAGGAGAGCCAGACAAGAAAAGCTGTAACTGCAGATGCCATAATTCCACTTATGATGAAATTAAGTGCAATGATCTCAATGAAGCTAAGAAAACCGAGATTGGCTCGCAAACTCTTAGTACAGGGGACATTGTGATCACGCGGATCCACTTCAGGGAGGAAGACAAAGCAAACGAAAGGATTCTTGATGCCTCCCCTTTGAGCAAAAGGGTGGGCATCAACAACATGTCTTGATCGACACTCAGGCTTTTATTGTACTTCCATTTTCTGAGTGCCACAATTTAGTTTCGGAACTGTTTATGTATGTGATCATTTTATATATTTTTTAAGTTTGATGGTATTTCGTCCGGCCCCCGCGCGTCTTAAATCACTTATTACTTTGAACTAGTTTTGCGGGGGTATGATAGCGGCGCGATTGTACGAGATAGAATAAATTAAGCGCGTTGTGAGGTCGTGCATTGCCAAGTGTGTAACGCCTACGCTATATGTTCATTTGAGCGGAGACGAACGCGTACAGTCGAATAAATGCAACAGTAATTCGCATAATACAGCTGCTTAATTCCTTCATCTGGAAATGACAGTATTTGCTGTTTTTCAAGTTTTATAGTAATTTATTTTATGTTGGCTATTGCCTGTTAAGTATCCCAAACTTAAATGTGATAGATTTCAAGGCCTTTTTTCTCGATCTACTCTGAATTGTAAATAAGATAAATTTTGATAAGTATGCATAATCTTTTAAATCATGCGAATCACGATATGATCGAGCGTCTTTCCGTTATCTTTAGTAAGTCAAGTGTATATACCTATTTATTTATTTATATGCTATGTTTAGTAGCATCTACATTTAAACCTATATCGAAGAGGGCAATAATAGGTGTATACAATATTTTTTTTTATTATTGTAAAATATTTATAAAACGTTAGATTTATTAGTAGATTAATTATTAATCATGGTTAAAAAAATATTAAAAAGTGGTATTGGGCTAGTGTTATTGAAAGAGATCATGTTTTATCGTAGTATGAGGTGCTTGGAGAAATCGATTTAAAACTTTATTTCACGTAGAATGTTATAGAGACATACGGTAGATCGTGTTTGTTACGTAGATATGCAAATTAACGTTATAACGTACTTGTGATGGATAACCGAAGAGGTTATATCCTAACTTTTGTTTTAAAAAATGTGCCTTCGAGTCATATCCGACGAATGCCTTTATATTCAATTAATATATGAATTAGTAGGTTTTTATACATATTTAGTAGTAATTCTGTAACACGAAGTTTAGATGAGATTTGTTGTTTGTGAATAACACTTTGGTATACAAGATTTTATAATGAACTAAACTCACACTGAAACACTAACTAGATAGGTAGGTAGTTCTCAGAATCTATTAATGTTTTCGACTTTTATCCACCTATGTGGTTTACGAAAAGCTTCGTAATAGATAAACGAAAATATTTCTAAACAAATGTTGAATTCATTCGAATAGTTTATTTTTGTGTTATGGTTAAGTAGAAATGTGTTAAACTTAAGTGATATTTTAAAATGCTTTTTGCTTATTATTATAGCAAAATTGTTGCTTTGTATTAAATTTGTACCTTACTTTCTACACTGAACAAAAACGAACTGCTACTGTAGGCATGCCGCAAAAACAGTCTTCCTGCACTAGTTTCAAAACTTTGACTAAACGCAATAAACACGTGTGATAAAAATATATTTTGTAGTTAAGTATTATTAGTAAAAGCATAATTACATATCGCCCTAAACCAAGTCAATTGTTTTGCACAATGAGCCATGGCAACGAATTTTGCCAGATTTACGATTACTAAGTGCAAAGATGTTCGTAGCGCATTCAGTATCATGAAACCGAGTTGGCGGCATGTTTAGAGTTCAGCATTTATTATCGTTGTTTACATGAGGCTTAATAAATAGGTCGCGACACCCGGTGGTTACGTGTAAAATAAGCGTAGATAACAAGTGATAATGTTTTTTGTTGCTCGTTTTGTAAAATTGTAACTACTACCTGATACAAATTATTCAGACGACAACTTGCTCTCTCAGTGCGGTCTCCGATCTTGTTAGGCCTCATTAAATATAGCAATATGTACCGGTGTAGATACTCCATCTTGTATTATTCATCAGTATTGTATCCTTTATTTTGGTAAAATCCACGCGCTGTTCAAATCGTTAGTAAATGCAAAGAATGTCCACTGTTTGTATTTGCATTTTCTGTCACATTTAGGTACTCATTAGTTTACCTCCTTTTATTTGTAATGCACCTAAATGCTTATTGAACTGTATTTTTTAAAGTTTTTCGGCCATTTAAATTTGTTGTTCGACGTTTAAATTATACATTTTGTGCCTTAAACATTTGCACAATTTACTAAAATGTTTTATGTCGATGATATTCTACACGTTTTGTATCGTTTTGTAGAATCTTTATCAGTGCCACTAATAATTTTTGTACTATTTGTAAGGAGCATTTTGTTAGTCAATAAGCGTAACCACTTTCAGTTATTTTTTTAACTTAAAAAATCTTTAGAAACTTTTATTTTACCCTACTTACCAAGAGTATAATTGCTTACGACGTGAAAGTCGGTAATATTGTAATGTAGCAAATCGACGGTTAACTCATTTGCGCATTGTTTAAGTTTATTACGAAATAAAAAGTTGTAAAATACATATTCTATTATTTCCAACTGTCTACCCGAAAATTGACGATACAGTTAGGTAGGTACCTACCTACCCATTTATGTTACCAACAGTCAACTTGGTTCAAATGTTGCAGACCCGGCAGGCATTACTGAAGTACCTAGCATAAAAAACAAATAGCTGTAGATACGAAATCTTACTCATCGATGATAATGTTTTAAACTGATGCACCTTGCCTGCATAAGTGCCTACCCACTATGAATCAATTATAGCTGATAGGTTTTCACCGTGGGGTTAGAAATATCAGTTTTATATTGTAAACACCGAATGGTTTTAGTAGGTACCTACCTACTTTGTTCACATGGTTGTGAAAGCAAATGTTCGATCTGGCATCAAAAAACTATGCGGGTATTGTAAAACGATGTTTTAATATTTTTAACAGCTTCACAGGGTGTGTACTACACAGCAATGCCGTTTGCATAATAGGTACGGTAGGTATGGAATATCAATGGCGTTGTCTAATTTAATATTCTTACGTCTTCGTAGCTCATTATGCGGCAAATAGAAAGTTCGTCAGAAATACATACAACAAGCTAATTGCATTGAATCAGCACGCAATTTCTAGGACTGATAACGTGTTTTATTATTATCAGGAACAAACTGATTTAAAAAATGTGGTTATAAAATCGTCTTCAGTGATCAAAAAAATAAATCATTGTGCGTGTTCAAGTAAGTTATCCGGAAACACCTGCAAATTGCCTTTGTGAATCGGAACGCAATACCTAACGGATTTTAAAACGTCTAATGATAATCGCGTTCCATATACAGCAGTTTTAGCATTTTTATTATGAAGCTGTCTTCCATCTTTGTCACCTGTAACCATATGAAAGAGATAGCAACAACCGTTGGCTCAAAAAGTCAAAAGTTTTTCTGAGCTTGGAAACAACAACTCAATGTCAAATTCAAATTTGAATTTTGAAAACATTGCACAAACACTATATAAAGTTCAAATAAAAGTTGAAAAGTGATTTAAATCATGGAAGATTTCGATGTATTTACAAATGAGATCAACTTTACGAAGCCCTTGTTCAAAAACATACTGAATAAATATGTTTATGACGTGCCTCCAACTCCCAACGGACCGAATTATCAAAGTAAGTTTTTACTATCCCATTTCCATATTAGATTAATCCATATAGCTACAACTAAGAGTTAAATATAATAACTAGTGCAATAATAAAGATATCCGTAGATACTATTGAACTTGAAGTAATCTGTCAAGTTTTTCTTAGACAAAAGTCCTTTGTTTTTTTTTCTATGACTGATTGATGTGTAAAGATGGTCATTACCCATTCAAGGTGGTAGGAAACTTATGGCTGAGGAATGTCTAGCGGACAATGATGACGTGGGGTGTGCATTCCATTTGAGTGAGGCGTCATCAGCAACACTGAGAACTATGGCTGTTTACAGAGATGAACAGTTGAAGGCTGCTGGTAAGTATGTAAAACATAGATAGTTATACCTACTTATATCTATAGATAATAACACCAAGCGCCTTTTACTGAATGGGGTAGGTAGATTTAAACAGCAAATAGTATTGCCATATTTTAATGTAAGTTGAACAGTTTAGTTTAAAAATTGAATGCCTTGTACTACAGACTAGGAGCCCATTGCCATTAGCTCCATTTACGTAACAACAAATCTCAGACTCTTGGGTGGTATTGATGGAAAAACTAAATACCACTGCTATAAATAAATAAACAACAGTTAACCCTTCGTCTGTGAAGCCTGACCGAATCGGTCTGACGCCATTGTTTACCTATTGTGTCTACTTTGCTAACAGATTAAGGTTTATACTCGGTTGATAATTTCTATTAACCATAGATAAATTCTGGTATCTGAATGGTTAGAGAATCATCGTCATCTTCTTAGCCTTGTTCCAAAGGTGTTGGGTCAATGGGCATAGCCAGCCAAGTGCTCAGGGTGGGGCAGCAGTCTAAAATAATATGTAACTAGCAAACTATACCCGATGTCTTACCCCGGTTAATTTTTTAATACAAAAAGGTTATATCTGTATGTATAATTTAAATTACTTAACCAAAACACTTTTTTATTGCTCACCTACCTACACAACAAAATCTTTTATCCAAAAATGTGTCTCTAATTTCAGCAGTTTGGGCTCTGGGCATAGGTATGCCAATTTGGTAATCAGTCAATTTAGAGATTTATATCTATCTATAGATAGTACTTTCAGGTACAATAAGTAAACAATTACGCATAGGTATTATTGGTTTGATCACATTTTTTTTTGTGTTGACTGTCGAGTGTGAACTTTCTTATGGATATTAAGTATTGTAGTTAGAAGATACCTAGATAATGGCCAATGGGCGGCATAAAAACTCTGACACCAGGTTAGGCACTAACTACACTATAAAGAAGAAAGAAGAACCTAGATAATTTAATTTTTTAGGTTTGGTTAGGTACCTTACAGGTCAGACAAATGCTTGCAATGACTGGACAGGTCCACTCAAATCTGTGTGGTTCTTTCTTCAAAAGACCATCTCAGACTCTAATCTGCATAGTCCTCATGTGAATTGAGCAAGATTATGTCTGGACTTCAAAAGAGACTATGACCTCTGAGTTTGTTTCGGCTGTTTCTTCTCAGAGTAGTCAGGTACGAAACACCGGCCCCATCTAGTTTTAAAAAGTGACGTGTAAAAGTGTTTGTAAAAACCTACTTGCAAAATAAACATCATTTATCATTTATCAGAGCCAGGGTGGGGCAAGCGCCCCACCCCGCTTCACCGTGGCTACGCCCATGTTGGGTCAGCTTCCAGTCTAATCAGAAGCTGTTGAATACCAGTATTTCAAGTGGAGCAACTCTAGATAGAGAATAGGTTTTCAAATTTATAATAATTATGGTTGATCCTCAGTTCCTTTTATTGTGCAATGAGATAAGTTTATTACGTAATACCCTGTTTTTTACATTTTAGGAAATAAACTGCACAAAATCACAAGTTACATAAAACCTGTAAAAGATTTAATAGATGCAAATCCTATGTAAGTAATTGATTCGTATTAATTAACATAACTTAATATCATGGCTATAAACCCCAAATCGTGGCAAAGGTGGACCTAATAAAACATCCACATCTTCACCTCTTATTGGGGGTGAACCCGTGAACATATTGCTATCAAACAGATAATACAGACATTATCGCGGCTATTGAGAATTTCTTGGTACCCAACGCCAGTACCTCATGCCCAGCAGTATCCCTTACAACCACTAGACTAACGAGGCAGTTGTTGGAATCCTGACAATAACTGCCAAAAAAAAAACACCCTTTTCAGCATCATGCACAATGGTCCTCTTTAGGGACTAAGTGCAGAAACCAAACCCCTAACATAGACAACCACCTTTGCTGCTCTGTAGTCTCTGATGATGTTAGCAAAATTATTTACCAGTGGATTTATTTAATTACTTATACGTAACTGGCAGACCATCTACTAACAACAACTTCCTGACATCAGAATATATAAAAAAAAAATTACATATTTAAAAAACTAAAAAATGCACTTTAGAGTGACGTCATTTTATTTCTCGTATTCTTCTCAGCAAATTCTTTCAATTGAAACCCATATCATAGGAATGCATTTTAAAATAACTAGTCTGCCATCTTTGGGAGTCTGGCCATGTTTGATTTAGAATGACGTCACTTAGCTACCCATGCATGGTCATCTAAACTAAACATGTATACAAAAATATTCAGCTCAATTGGAAACCAGACAGTGGGTCAAATTAAATTTCTAAGATTTTTGAAGTGTTAAGAAATTTAAATTGTTATTTTTTAGACCAAAGAAGGAAGCAAAGATTTTAGAATTGCTATCAGATGGTTCGGACGACACCACAAATGTTTTGGACTCATTCGCAATAGACGAGGAGGTGCCGTTCTACAAGAAATATCTTCGCTTCTCCAAAGAGAATAATGTTGACAACTTTCAGAAGATTCTGAAAGAATTACCTAAAGGTATCGTGATCTATTGTTATTTTTTTTTTTTATAACATTGTAAATATTAAGCCTCTATTCGTTGAGGGGGTACGAAGAGGTATGCTTACATTTCGACGCCTCCCACGCATAAGGTCGTAAGGCTACATAATCATTTTTCCAGGAGAGCATTTTTTGTATATTATGATAATGATAAAATTTATTGTGACAGATTTGCAACAGATATTTTTGCACTATGCTGTCAATTATTATTATAAGAATGTATCCCCAGGTGCTGGATATTATAAGGAATTGTAGTTACTGAAAAAAACTCGTTTTACTAACTTACGACCTTATACTTAAAAGAAAAAGGTCGTATCTTATTGTTACGACTATATGCGTTCATAAACTTAATATAATCAACACGAATAGAGTCGTAAGTTTGAATTACGACTATATGCGACGTGCAAACTATTTCATCTTTCTAAAAAGGGGGTCGTATAAGGTGATGAATAAAAACCACCGTAAAATTTCAGCTCAAATCAATCTAATTAGAATAACTTTCATCATAGGAACATAACTCACAACTCACTTTATTATAAACTACAATTTAAAAAAAAAAACAAACAATTAAATCTGGCAGTGACTCTTCAAAACTGAATAAAAAAATACGTGTAATATATTTGACATATTCTATCCATACCGATACTTATACAGGTGATTGTGCTCATGGTAACAAACAACTTTCCCAAAGAAAAGCTTTTTTATAAATTTTCGAAATTCATCCCCTAAGGGGTTAAAACGTTGGTTGAAAGTTTGTATGAAACTTGGTCACTTTTGAACTTTCATCCCCAATTTTACGCCCATAAAGAATGAATGTTCAAGACAAAGGATACAAGAAAACTTTTTTCTCTTACAAGGGCTCTTAATATATCATTTCTAACGTCAAAAATGACGAAGTTTCATACAAACTATCAACCCCTATTCCCATTTACGTCATTTAAGAAAACTTTTTGCAAAATTTCATGCTTCTAACACACGTTTTAATTTCTTCAAAGTTTCTGCATAATTTCGCTAGATGCCATTCATGAGTGTTTTCCTCCGTTGGTTCACCCTGCCGTGCAAGAACGAAAATTGGCAAAGAGATTTCAACCAAGAAAATGTGGCTGGTAAAGAAGCCAGTTTACCTCAAACGACATTCACGTCTTTTTTCAATCTTTGCAAAAATCTCCTGTATCGTGAAATACCAGAACATTACGTTTGAAAGAATAAACAATTTGAAAGGAGAAAAACGGGACCTAATATGGATGCTCTGATCAGAGTATACACGGTAATCCTATGAAGCATTAAAAACTGTAAATGGCGTTGTACAACCTACATTTAAATTAGCCTGCCAAACCTTTTAGGGCTTCTTGAAGTTAATAAAAATTGGTAGACAGCACTTTATTAATCTCCATTCATAATGAGAAACCCTGCAGTTTTTGGAATAAGTAATACCTTTCAGAAGAATTTAAGAGAGGCAAGTAGAAGGCAGTGTAGAGAACTACTTGGATGAAATCGTTAATAAATGTCTATCGGAAATAGAAAAAGATTGTTTAGCACTGCCTTAGAAGATCATGGTTTACCCAAACTATTTAGATCTAGAATTATGTAAATGAAATTGATGTTCCTACCTTAGAAGAATTCGTAAAAAATAACGAAAACTCACTAAGAGACGATCAAAAGTCTGTGTACTACATGACATTATTTCAAGTATTGTTGCATCCGAAGGAAACCTTTTTTTCTGGATACTCCAGGTGGGGCTGGTATAACCCATTTCATTAACTTAATCGTAGCAAAGGTAAACAGCACCCGCGGTATAGCCTTAGACCTTGCGGCCTCTGGGATTGGGCCGCTACGTTATTAGAAAGAGGTAGGGCAGCACACTCTGCTTTGAAATAAAATTGTCCCTTTGTACCCGCGGGAAACAGCTAGTACTTGGTATAAAACTGCTGTCAGTGCTCGTTGTACTTGATAAAAGATTGCCCTAACATGCATCTTGTACTGATCCCACCTTCAAGTGATACCGATTGTAAAAACATATTACAAGTTTTCAATTAAGTAACACACTATAGAGACTTAGAAAATTAACATAAGTCAAACATAACATCACGGCTTTTATTCTCCAAACGGGTAGGCAGAGTTTAGAGATGTTAGAGATAGGAAAACATTATAGTCCACCCACTTTTCGCCAGTTATTAGTCCTACTGTAACGACTATTGTTAAACACTAGGCATTATTCCAGACTCCATGTTATGAAAAATTCGAAATTGAAAAACCCTAAACTATATTACCCGACCCGGGAATCGAACCCGACACCTCGTGGCCGGCAGTCATGCTCTCGCCCAGTAGACCAACGAAGCTATTAGAAAGTTAATTTTAATGATATTTCAACTTTTTTGAAAAGCAGAGAATCGTATCTTATTTTTTTACGGAGCATAAAGTCGTATGTCTAAGATACGTCTTTATACGTTTATTCATTGTCATATTCAAACCTCGCATATGCTCGTAAGTATAAGTTTCGACTCTTAGAATTAAATTGTTGTATAGTATAAAGTCCTAACTGACAACTGTTAACGTTTGATTACAGCGCATATAGTCGTAACATAAAAGTTTCGACGTTATGCGTCGGAACGGTCGGAATATTTTTTTTTTATTCATAAACAATAACACACACAATCAATTGTTTTATTTTAAAAAGCAACGTTTTCCGTTGTTGACATACAACTTGACATCGCGGTCGGAACTGCGCTCTGATTTGCCGACCGCGGTCCAATCGATCGGAGCATACCGTCGCGTCGGAACTATCCGCGCGACTTTATGCGCGGAAGCGTTGAACTATTACGACCATTATCCAATAAGAAACTCATTATAAGGCTGTTATTTAGATTTAAAATTTGGATTTTAGTAATACGTAATACTATTTAGGATGGTTGTAATGGCACAAAAAAAGATTTTAGTTAAAAATAGTGTTCCGACCTTCTGCGTGGGAGGCATCGATTTTGTCTATTAATTTAGGCTGAGATCTAGAAACGTTATTTCAACTGACTTGAGACACGTTCCCTATTCTATCTTGCACTTGGAGTTTCACAGTTGTGTGAAAGGGATAGAAATAAGGTGGGAGCCAAATACTGCGAAAATTTATGTCATGTGTGGGCAATTGCTTAGCACGATAAAGATTTTTTGTTATAAAACATGAGTTAACCAGGTCTTATAAGTTTATGGAGAAGTAGCTAAATGGCGTATTTGCGTTAATTAAGTAAATAATAAGTTGAGATGAAATCTTCCAATCATATAACTGATGAAGTGAGTCATTTAAAATTGCTGTAAAATTCTTATTGGCTCAATTTGAGACACGAATTTCAATATACATTATATTGATATGTAAATCTTTGAATTTCAGAATGGACTGTGATACAATTAACCGTACCATACAATCCCAACGAAAACTTGAAGCCATTGTTCGAGTACAGAACTGACGTAGATTCAATATTCTTGAGCATGTTCACCAATGATTACTTGGAGGATGCAGGGCTGGGTCCTATGACTGTGCATATACCTTCTAATGTTACTAAAGGTGAGTTTTGAATGGCAGAATAGATGGTCTTGTTACAAAAAAGGTCTATTTAAAAAAAAACAAACTTACAACCAGCCTGTGGCAGTCCAGTGCTGGACATAGTCCCCCAAGCTCCAATGTAACGAGCGAAAAAAGAACACGCACACATAGTAGACGCGTACATACGTACGGCGATCTCGAATAAATGCCGGTCGCGAGTGTGTTTGTATTCTATTGTATTGTATAACGGGCTGGTGTCCGCAACTCCACGTCAAAGCGCGTATTTTGCGTATGGGCTATAATCCACCACGCGGGCCCAGTGCGGATTGGTAGATGTCACATGTCTTCGAATTTTTAGTTCTAGGACATGCCGGTTTCCTCACGATGTTTTCCTTCACCGTTTTGAGAGCAGTGGTGATGAAAAGAATTACACAAAGTAATGCCGCCTGCCTGGGTTTGAACCCATGACTTACTGTTCGTAAGTCGAGGCCGCCACCACTGGGCCACCGCTGCTCTCGAGTGTGCTTGTACTCAAATAATAATTAAATATTAATATTGATAGAGACGAGCGGACAAAGTCGCGTGCAATGTGTGTTAGTTATTAATTTATTTATTTAAACTTCATGTACAATAGTGGTACATAGGCGGACTTAATGCCACAAGGCATTCTCTACCAGTCAACCTTTGGGTCAAATAGGATAGCATTGTGATAGAGGACAAAATAATGTCTAAAAAACTAACTTCTTGGTAACGAGAATTTATATACTTTTAATGATACTAAATAATAAACTACTAACTAATAAATACTAATAAATAAACTCTACTAATTAATAATTAATGTTACTTGTTCACCAATAAGGTACTTGCACATTTTTTTTTATCACTCTAAACAAAAAGTATTAACATCAGAAATAGCAAAGTGAAATTATTTTTTTAATATCAATAAAAAATACTAAGTTATAAGCATTTGAAACTGCTGATTAGACAGAGAGATCGGATACACGAATAACGTCATTGGCTGCATCGACGTACAAAATCCATACTAAATTCCGTTTAAGTATCTAGAAAGAGATAGAAACAAAAGTTTGAATGGTTATAACTTTTGTTTGACCGATTTATGTATTGTTTTCGCTTTTTGTCATTATTTTTATAGTACTTTAACATTCCGTATCGAAATATAAAAAAGAAAATTTATGCATATTCCCTATTGCAGAAGGCGAGAGACCTCTATTCACCGAGCTGTACTCGCTATTAGATGAGAACTACAAGACGATAGATAACGCTCAGTTTCTGAACAACAAGCGCCTTGTACAGAACTATTGGAGTCGTAGAGAAGACATCGATTTACGGATGAAGGTAACTTTTGCGAAATATGCTGAGGTTTTATGAAAGTAATACTTACTTAGATAACAAAAATAGTAATAGGAATAATAAACTATCTTCTACAAACTCATCATTATCATCATCAGCCTATGATGTTCCCACTGCTGGGACACGGCCTGCTCTCAATGAGAGGGAATGGGCTATAAATGCTATATCCACCACGCGGGCCCAGTGCGGATTGGTCTTCTACAAACTACGATTCACTAAATATGGTTACAGCTGTACGAAATTAAAACATCGGTGTGTTTCTGTAAAACGTTTGAAGATGAGAAGAAGAAGAATATTTTAAATAAACATAACATCACGCCTGTAATCACCATAGGGTAAGGCAGAAGTGTACTCAATTTCGCCAGTTATGTTTAAGTCCCATGTAATAGGGGGTGAGCCTATTGATATCAACCGGGTACAAATGCAGACTCAGTCAACTTTTGATGGAAAAACCCAATAACACTTTACCCGACCCGGGAATCGAATCCAGAACCTCATGCTCATCTTCATGGCAGGCAAGGTATATTTTTTTTCCATTAGATCTGTAGGGACCCCGGTTTGGATCAATATAACATGGCTAGCGAAATGTGGATTCACAACACACCTCTGCCTATCTCTTACGTAAGTACAGACGTGATGTTATATCATTGACGACTATTTAGAAATCTGTCCGAATCTCGAACCGTAATACAAATATTGACAGCAGCGCGATGCGACTTGCATGGTTAAATGACATCAGTTATACAATTGATTCGTCCTCCATGTAAATGGCGGAGTGCAATGCACTCTACCACGTTAATAGCTCATTATTTTCATTGTGATTGCTTTGCGTCTTGTTTATACACCTGCAGTGTCCCACTGCTGGGAAAAACTAGTTCACGAAACAGGGGAATGAAAGCCAGTCGGAGCTGAAGATACGTCATTTTCTATCGCCGGAAATGAGCGAATTATATTTATTTACTAACCGAACTTCAACTGTTACTTACGGGAAATCATGCGTGATTTTTTTATTTTGAGCTCCCGATATTTCAACGCTGTTGCAAGCGCCATGATCGCGGTTTGACAATTTAAGTTTAGTTATAAAACGTGAAAGCTTAAAACAGTGTTTAATTAACCGACTTTTAAAAAAGGAGGAGGTTATGTAGTTGTACATGTACACCAATTTCTTCGGCTAAAAGTCAATGAAAAAACAAAGTCGAGCCGCTCTCCGAAACTGTTCCTGCTAACTTCTGAAAGCGGTTCAACCAATTTTACGTTACTTTTACTGGCAGACAACTGATGTTAGAAGGAATGACTTGATTAACCTTTATTTTAGTAAAAAAATTAGGGTTCTGTGCAAAAAAATCAAAATCCTTAATCCTTAATTTGAAGTAATATTTTTATAATAATTTCGTAATAGTTTCGTTTTGTGTCGCGGGCAACAGCTTGTATCCAATGAGACTGGATGCGATGATGAGTGAACTAATAAAATAATATTATCATTTACAGAGTGTAATCAATGTGATGGATAAGGAATGGCTCGGAGGCTGGGGCTGTTTGCTCACCGGCAAATTAGTGGACAATACTTTGAAGGAAAAAGTTGTCAAGTTAGTTGACACCACTATACAGGATTGGGGGTAAGTTCTAATACTTGTTCAATAAATTAGCCACCATATTAACCCTTAGTATGAGCTTATGGGAGTGAATGAGTCATTCGATTTTCAATGAGGATTTTTTAATCAAAGTGATTTTTTTAAATGTCTGCTTCGTTGGTATATTGGTCGTATCCGATACTGCTGTGTACCTTTGAGGTCCTGGTTTGATTCCCGGGACAAGCAGAAGTGTGATTGGGTTTTCCACAATGAATTACTCAGTAGCAGCCTGGATTTGTGCCCGGTTGATGGCAATACGCTCGCTGTCTATTCTTACGTGGGACTTAACATAAACGGCGAAATGTGGGTATACAAATAGGTAAATATCAGCCTACCCCTTAGGGGCTTACAGGCGTGATATCATGTTTAATGTTTTTAAATAAATATTAATTCACTTAAATTCCTTTCCAGTTTCATCAGGCTGACGCAAAAACAAAAAATCCTCCTCTTCAATCTAATAGAATGCTCCCCAGTGTTGCAATCACAACAAATAAAATCCTGCATCAGAAGAATATTGACCGAGCATGGCAACCCTGAGGATGTTCGACAGGTTTTGGATATAGAATGTGGCAGTTGCAGCAAAGAGTTTAGATTTCTGAATGAACTGTGTTTGAAATGTTTGTCGAGGAGTTTTGAGAAGATCCATCATTTTGGTCTAGTGGATGGTATTAGGGCGTTTTCTCAGGCTGCGACGAAAGTCAAGGAGAATGAAGAATGGGGATTGAAGAAGGCTAAGAGACATCCGGTCATACTTATTGTGGATGAGGTGAGTCTAGCTTTATTTCTATAGCTTTAAGGTCTAAAGTCATTAGGTTTACCGTTTAATATTTCATTATGCATGGGGTGCCGAGTATGGTATCCAGATTTCAGTAAAGTGTTATTCGTTTTTTTTGGGTTTTTTAGTAAAAGCGGGGGATCTGGATTTCTTGCAAGGCTGATGCCAAAAATAACGGCCCCTTTCAAATACAAAGAACTTCAACATGTAGCAATATAATACGGTTAAAAACCTCTGCTCTGCTTAATCCTTCACGGAATGCAGGCGTAATGTTATGAGTTCACTCACCAGAATTAATGGTTTTACATGTTTGACCATAGTAAGCTAGGAAATCATACCCACGTAGATGGCGCTAAATGTTTTTTTACTTTTAATTAGCTTTGCCGCGATATGGCGCTAATAGTTATTTAGCTGTCGATTATAGTGTAGCATGATTCTTTTGGCGCATGAATGACATTTTCAGGAAGGTGTTGTTGGTAAACATTTCTTAAAAAAAACAGGCCAAGAGCGAGTCGGAGTTCGCTCATCGAAGGTTCCGTACAAACTTTTTAAAGGACAAACTTAACTTTGCTGTTCGATCCCTAGAAACGGCTATTGCACCAACCGCTAATAATAAGTTTGTAATAATAAAATCGCTTTTTTTTGTTATTAAACTACATATTTACGGTTTTCAGATTTTTCCCTTATGGAAAAGTCCGAAAAAAAAAAAAAAAATGTTGAAAATTAAGGTAAATTTTGGTAAGTACTAACAAGTTTTTGCGAAAATCTAAATTTTCCTATACTTATATTTTTATCGTGTGACTCAGGACCTTGATTTTTATACACCTAATAGGGACTATAGACCTCAGTATATGGTATAAATTTCAACTTGCTAGTTCAACCCGTTCCTGAGAAAATCGGTGGTGACCGACGGACAGACGAACAGACAGACGGACAAAAAAGTGATCTTAAAAGGGTTCCGTTTTTTCTTTTTGAGGTAGGGAACCCTAAGAACATGCATACTCAGTTTTCATTCAAGATGAATTAGACAGAGGACAGACACTTCCAGGCTTCCAGCTAACAACTGAACTAATAGATTACCCTGTCATTTATTTCAGATGCTGGACACATTTCCCTGGGAAACCCTTCCCATACTGAACCAACACCCCGTCTCCCGTATGGAAAACATTCACTTTCTGTACTACTTGTACAAGATACACGAATCTAACGTAATCGACGGGTATTTCTCAACCAAGTGTGATATCGGCAGATACGTCATCAATCCAGGTAATAAAGTAATTTAAATCCTTGTACTTAAGTTAAACAAAATAACAAAGGACCATGAGCATTTTTCTAAGAACTCTGTGCCGAAGACCGACAGTATTGAAATTTATCTCAAATAGTAGCTTTTAATTTGTTCTAACACAAGACTTGACTTCTAATACAAGTACCTAAGCCGCCGAGAACAGAAATACGCCTGACGCTGACTACAGAAGCTGTCTGTTCCTGTAATTTGCCAAAGATTGAACCGATGATTCCCGATGTCCGGCTTGGCCAGCAGTGGTAGACAGCGAAAGAATTTAAAAAAATATTTTTTGTAGGGCACCCCATGTTGGACAGCGACTGAACCTTTGAAAAATTTTTCCCTAGGGCACCACTGGTGGACAGTGACCATGATTAGTTTTTTTTTTTTTTTAATTTCTGCTGGCTATCAATAATAGACATTGGTGTCGATTCTGTTGTGCACAAACTAAACTTTATTTAGGCTATTGCTATCTTTTACTAAAAGGCAGTGCGAGAAAAGGACGGCTATAGCAATGAACTAAGTTAGAGATGTCAAACTAGTTTATGCCTTGCACTTCACCGTGTTTTTAGTCGACATGTTTTTACGTGCACCCTTGTATAGAAATATTAGTTCCAACTAAATTTGACAGCTCTAAATAACGTTTGTCTCTTTCTCGTTTTATTAGAGAGAAAAAGATAGCAATAGCCTAAATTAAGTTTAGTTCGTGCACAACAGAATCGTCACCAGTGACTCAACTTAATATTATTATTCCAAGTAACCACCATTTCTAACTATTTTATTACTTTATCTAAAGACTAGGGTTTTAGGGGTATGGTGCTGAGAAAAAAAAAACGAAATTATTTATGTTATAATCAACGTTCAATAAAAGTTTCCACTATTTAGATTCTCGGCCCAATAGGGAATATGCATGAAATACAAAAATATTTTTATTTATGAAAAACGCATAAAACATTGTGGTACACTTGTTTAAGTTTCTAATACATCACTTATTTTACAATTTATTGTTTTATGTAGCATGTTTTTGGTGAAACGGAACGCAATCTCAAAACGCATCGTGCTCGATAACGCCGGTGTTGACGTCAAAGTTCATTGTGTCAAAAAACACTTTTATTTGAAAAGTGTTTAAAGTTTCACTACAATTTTATTATAGTATTGTTATTGCAATTTTTATTTGAATGAAGCACATATAATTAGTAAAATTATTATCTAAGGCCAAAAAAATTAGATGTAAACAAGGCAATTTGTGGATAATGACGTCACATCATGGCCGCGACAGATACCGACGTTTCATAGAAAATTGCAGGAGTTTAATATTATTTTTGTGCGACAAGCAGTAGTTGAACTTAACTTTTAACACTTTTTTTGGGTTGATAGTACTGTATTTTATTGATTTAAGTGAAGACGAAAATTATGTGAATATTCCCTATTTAATCTTTTTAATTTGACTTTTAATATTCCTACCCATTCTACCACAATTTTCACACCTCATCATACTAAACAAACAACTTACAGAGAAGAATCTGGACCGCATGGAGAACCGCATGACGTCGTTCGTGCAGTACTGGTGCCCGCAGTGGCAGGGCCACGTCGGGGAGCCCCCCTCCGCGCACGACTTCATTCAGTACCTCAGCGACGCGCATGTCTTCTTGTGAGTGTTGTTACAGTGCACAGTGTTACAGGATCTGGTCATCTTTTAGCGTTTAAAGGACATTGACACCCTACATTGTCCTATCACCTGGTATTGAAATTTTGTTTTACCAAATTTTAATACCAGATATTACTATTATTTTAATACCAGTATTTCAATATTAGATAATAGTGATGATTCCTGCCTAAAAAAATATGATTTCGTTTAGTCCGTCACTTAGATTATCTAAAAATATTGGTTACGTGTTTTTTTGTTTTATCAAACTAATAAAAATTGACGAAGATAAAACGAAAGATCATGAGTGAGGGCGCGTGATGTCACACGACTTTTTGACGCTCTGTATCGTCTTCATTTTTTGTTTACGTGAAATAATTAAAAATATGAGTCCAATATTTTTTGAAAATCTATCTGACAGACTAATTAGATTTTTTTATCATCTAGCAATTTTTTTTTTTTTTTGGGACAAGCCCGCCACACTGTTCCCAAACCACTGTAACTCCTGAAAGCCAGAATCAACAGTGGCGACCACCAGAAAAGCGCCGAGACAATGAAGCTCGACGAAGTCCCAGAGAATGAATTTAACTGTCTTGGATCCCGCAACGAAATTAATCTGAAAAGTATAGTGGAGGAATAGGAAAAATCCGTAATTTCCACTTCCCTCCATTTCAGCAGGAGACAGAACGAAACAAGGCCAATAGGCACAAAGGGACGTTTACAACTGGGATAGGCCCAGTTGCCTAGCACCACGGATAAATATTAACATTAATGGGTCCTAAGTTGTGAGCTGTTATATTTGATTCCAATAATAGGTATGGCAAAAAGGCTTGAACGCACGGAAATTTGTTCTAGTTTCCACAAGGTCTGTATAGTAAATAACTCCGGATGTAACCTGTACACTATCCAACATAATGTTGCGTTCATTCTGCCAAAGACTGCACTCCCATAAAATGTGATGTGCTGATTGTTCATATTCGCAGTCAGATGTGGAACATTGACAAAAAGGCGAGTCAACAAGCTTGAAGGAAAATAATTTACTCTTAAACTTACCATGACCGGTGAGAAATTGGGCAACACAGTGATCAACCTCCAACCATGTCCTGGCCAGCCGTTCACGAACGGATGGAAAGAACTGGTGGAGGTGTCGGCCCTTGATGGAATTATCCCACCTACCGCCATTCAGACAAAAGTTCCTCCCAGACGTCGGTCTGTGGTTTGAATAATCTAGCAATCTTGACACGGTCACGTAGGGTTAAAAAGTCTGCGTCCGCGGTCTCACGTGCGTTATAGTACATTGCAGCCCGTCGCTGCACTTCAAGATCAACTGGAAGTACACCTGCAAGTACCGGTAAGGCTTCAGTACTAACCGTCCTATACGCTTTGCATAAGAATATCAAAGCCAAACGCTGGCTTTGAAGCAATTTACGTCGTGCCGCTCCTATGGTGGCCCTATCGGCCCAGACAGGTGCCCCGTAGCACACACACCCCAAGTAAGTAGCCCCACAAATGGTCTTTAAAGTTATAAATGACAGACCCCACGTAGATTTTGATATTCTCGTTAAGGCATAAAAGTTCTTTTTAGCTTTTTCACCGACAGTTTTTATATGATCTATGAATGAAAAATTTCTCTCTAAGACCAAACCAAGGTAGCACACGGATTGCTTTCTTTTCACGGGAACGTTATTAAATTTAATACTAGGCCACGATTAAAGATTACCTTTTAAAATTAGTTGATAAGTTTTTTGCGGTGCAAAGGTCAGACGGTTTCGATCGCCCCACTGAGATATTAATCGTAGGCAAGTGTCAGCTAAATTCTCGAGACCAGCCCGAGTACTCGACTGAATGAGCAGCAGGCCGTCGTCCGCGTAACCGGTTAATGAACAGCCGGGAGGAAGGGGAATCGCGAGAAAATCATCAAAACCTAAATTCCATACATACGGAGCGATTACCGACCCCTGAGGACATCCCATGGTAAGGGGCTTTGACATAGAATAATGACCGAGTTTGAGTTTCGCGGAACCATTTAAAAAGTAAGAATAAACAAGATTATATATGTTTTTATAGCAGCCACGATTCTTCAGTTTAAGTAGTAGCATCGGCCACCATGCGTTATCAAAGGCCCCGGAAATATCTAAAAAGATTCCAACCACGTACTTGTGTTCCGAGTTATTAACAATTTTTCTAACAGAAAGTGCCGCGTCTACGGTAGATTTTCCCACAGTGAAACCAAATTGGTTGTTATGAAACTTTGGCCCGTCTGGCAGCAAACGTGGAACGATAAGGCGCTCCAGGAGTTTTCCTAAAGATGGCAGTAGGGTTATGGGCCTGTACGACTTAGGGTCGTCCGGTGGCTTATCACCACTTTTTGGAATTATTCGTATAAAGTCACGTCGCCATACGCGAGGGAAAACGCCGTCCGCAATACATCGGTTGAAAACAGATAGAATGGCGTCGCCCGCTGTTTTACACGCTTCTATTATCATCCGATTAGATATTTTATCTTCACCTGATGATTTGTTAAGAGGCAGTTTCCTGACAACATTAATGAATTCGTCAATGGATGGAAGGTCTGACGCTGGTGATTCAGGTGGCACAGCAGCCCACGCTCTGATCTGTTGATGGTAGTCATTGTCATTTACCGGCGAATCATCAGGTATCAGACTATTTAATAGAACTTCGGTTGTTTCCTCAATACCGGTGGTGTGTTTATTATTGACTTTAATGTTCTGGACAAACGCCAGGTCGACTGATCGATTAGCTTTGAATTCGTGATACAAAGGAGACCACGGACCTTCTTTATCTAATTTTTCTACTATTTTTCGCAGTAAATTACCCTTGGATTTTTCCACCGATGCTCTGTAGCGGGACTTGGCAACTCTAAACGCATTTAAAGCAAAGTTGAGTGGGTCTCCGGTGACCTTTTGTTTTTTAAGCTTGTTTAAATACCTACGCGCTCGGCGATAGCTTTTACGTTGTTCAATTAAGTAGTCACACCACCAATCACATCTATGGATGTTGGTCATAGATGCGCGACCAATGGCGATGTCAGCACAGTAAGTGAAGGTGTCTGACATAATTTCAACACTTTCTTCAGCTGACAGCCCATCACGAGTGAAGTCTTTGGCGTGACACGCAAAAAGCGAGCTAAAGAATTCCCAATTCGCGCCTTTACTTTTATATCTAAAATTACCAGTGATATGAGATGGACCTTGAGAAGACACCGGAACAAATTCGTAAACGATCAGGCGATGATCACTACAAGACGCATCTGGTAGGACACGCCACCTATCCAAGCGTACGTCTGCACTAGAAAGTGTGACGTCAATACAAGATTCGCCCATTGGGCTGCAAAAAGTAGGTGGTGCATCTGGGGTATTATGAATTGATAAGTTCATTTCAGCTATAAAATCTTCAACAGCACAACGTCGGTCGAAATCCGTAGACCTAACCTTGCCATACCACAGAGATGATGACGCGTTAACATCAGCGCCAACGATAACTTTACAGCCCGCGAGTGACTGTAAGACATGACGGAGGTTATGTATATGAGGAGCAACAGGGTCTGAGTATTGAAAGTAACAGCTCACAACGTAAACTTTAAAAGAAGCTGATGAGACTTCCGCAACGGCACAGTGGGGCGTCATGAGGTTACGCAAAGACGTTACTGTAAAGTTAGAAGAACGCGCCACGTAAATTCCGGCTCGTGCTTTGCTGTCCAGCTGAACTACTTTGTGACGTAAGCGAGCGTTCTGGTATTGTTCTTGAACAAGTACTATGTCTAAGTTATAATCGATAATTAATTTGTCTAATTCAGAGGTCGCCACCCTATCGTTGTGGAGATTTAATTGTCCTATAGTTAAACTATCCATTATTTTAGTAGTTGGTGTTGAGGATTAACTGTTCGAGCTTAAGTTTGTACGTGGTACACTCGGGAGACCCGCAACGATGGTCAAACTGTTTTTTAAAACGTTTACACGCCACGCAAGTCGGTATAAAATTTAAATTATCCTTGTGCGGGCAGTTATTTGTTTCATGTGCTTCGGAGCAGTTAGCACAGGTAGGTGATTTATTAACGCAGTGTTTCTTAACGTGACCAAACTGTTGGCAATGTAAACAACGAACTACTTCGACATCATCGATGAAACGGCAAGTCGCCCAATCAATAAATAATTTATCTTTGGTGGACACTAAATGTTTACGAACTGTGGACTCGATTTCAATGCCTATCCACTTGCGACCATTATCTAAGGAACGCCTACGAATAATTTTAGTTGACTTAATAAAATCATCCTCATTTATTGGCACCTCGTCTTTAATGTTTTGACGGTATAGCGCGTGCAGAAAAGCATTGTCTTCCATTGAGGATGGGACGTCCTTAACTAATATACGAGGCCTTCGGCCTGTCGGTTTTTCAAGTCTTAAGCCGGCGGACCTAATAGCATCGACCGATTGCAACTTTTTTATTTGGTTGTCATTAGCGACACGTAATACAACGCCAGATTTCGCGGTTTTCTTAACGCCTACTATTTGAAATCCATCATCACTAGGCTTAATCGCTTTCATTAGCGCTTGTTTAGTCGCGGACGATGACGAGTAATCGGCTAACCGCTCAGCGGTAGGGTAGGCGACGACGCACGGAAGGGGGGCGCGCGACTCAACAGCAGGCCCAACTTTAGGTAGACGAAGTTTCAAAGAATCCGCATACGAAGATTTGTTATAATCACTAGTATTGACGTTAGTAGGATTTAATTTAATTTTATCCAATTCGCGTTTCGCATTGGCTAATTTGGTTTCGTTGGAGGATGATTTTATGGCTAACAAAGAAACAATGGCCGTTACGCGCTGAGTCATGTCCATGATGGCTGATTTATTTGCGACATTAATGCGGGACCCTTGATCATTAACAAGGTCGTCATCTAGCTAGCCTATTATTCTTTCGCAACTACAATGTTAGTCCCATTTAGAAAGTTATATTGTGTTTTTGGCTAGAATGTAACCCCTGCTATAACCCATAACATTCCAGATACTGCGGGCACGGCGACGGCTGTCAGCTGGCGGCGGGCGGCGGCGGCGGCGCGGGCGTGGAGGCCGCGCAGGGCTCCGCCCTCTGCATCCTGTCGGGCTGCGGCTCCGTGCGCCTCACCGCGGCGGCGCCCCGCGCTCCGCCCGCCGCCGCACACCATCATCTGCATATAGCGGGATGGTGAGTCCCTTTGAACACCAATATATATAATAAGTGTAAAAACACCCTTAATGAAGTCGAAAACCACTTGTCCTTCCCGTCATTGCTATTTTATTTTGTTCCTTACCATACCTGGGAACCTTCTAGTTACGAACATATTGAAGGTCAAAGTTTCAACATTTTCACACGTTCTCTTTTAAATCAAATCAATCATTGCGGCCGGCTCTCTACTATTCCATAGCTATTTACAGAAGCTTTATACAATTTAGATCTAAAATAGGGAATATGCAACAAATTCAAAATTTATTTTATTCCTTAAAAATGGGTTGTATTAGCCCTTATAAACATTGTGGTACACTTGTTTATCTTTCTAATACAACACTTATTAAACTACTTGACCGTCACTGGAAGCTTTATTATGAGATGGCATTTCAGTTTCCCGCCGATTTCTTACCAGTTTTCGTACTTTTTACCCCTCTATACTTCCGGCTCAGTGGCGCCACCTGGTGGTTGCGGGCAGTTTTTAGTTTTCGTAAAAAGGTGTAGCGCCATTTTTGTTCATTGGCTTTTTATTCTCCGTCGAAGCAACTTGTGCGCAGTAACTGCATCCGCGACAGTTGCATAATACGTAAAAGTGAATATTAAGTGAATACATATTTCATAAACTAAGTAAAAAAGTGTAAAGTGTTCTTCAAAGAGGATAAGTCTTGTACCGTAAGTACCCTCTTTAAGAGGTAACACTTTTATGAATTCGTACGTGATCTAAGTTTTTAACGCTTTATGCGTTCGGATCACTACTGTAATTTTTTACTTTTGAATATTTACCAGTAATTTTCGTAATCAATATTTAAATTGTAACTGTGCTGTGTAAAGTGTTATAAATCCACTGCAAACTTAATTCGTTTGCAAGTAATGGAGGGTAACAACCACAACTCCAATACCCAGCCCCAGACTGTGGCTGGTCCGAGTGGACTGAATCACAAGCGAGATCGAAGTAGCAGCAGCAACAGTAGTGCGACAAGTGTTAGTTCTTCAAGTACGTCTACTTCAGGCAGCAAACAAGCACGATCCAAAAACCGCCGCCGCCGCCATAAGAAAAGGAAACGTGCTCGACGTTCCAGTCAGATGGACAAGCTTTTTAAGGAAATCTGTGAGCTTCGCAAACAAATTAATGCTACAAGTAACATTGATACAGCTTGTTATGATAACGCTTCTGTTTTTTCCGGAATTAGTGGTCAACTTTATGAACAAATTAGTGACGAGGATAGTTCAAATCAAGAACATCAAAGTTTAGATTTCACTTTTGACATTGACACCAAGCTTAAAGAACCATTAGTTCCAAAAACCCCAGACAGTTTTTTTGAAGAAGTTGGTAGATATCCAGCGTTTTGGTAGTACTTCTTGGTCAGAAGTGAGATACGCCGATACACAAAAATTATATAATCATACTCCTGGCTTTATAAACCTGGAAACAAATGAGGAGGTAAAAGCATATGACACCTTACGTCATCTGGCACATTCTGACAAATCGTACGCAGCCATAACCTACTGCATATTAAAACAAAGACAATCATTGCAGGAAGGTATTCGTGATCTTCTTTCATGGGCAAAAAATACAGAATGTATCAATTTTGATAATTTAAATGGGAAGATTAACGAATTATTTCAGAAGGGCGAATTCCATAAAATATCCTCAGACCTTTTGCAATTAGCCTGCGGCCAGAGCCGAAACTATTGAAATGCGTAGAGAAACTATAACGAGTCAAGTTAGAGATCCACTAGTGAAAGCATTCCTGAATAAAATACCTCCTTCAAGTACCTACATATTTAATGCCGAGCCCTTTACCTCTACTCTAGAGAAGGCTGGCGGGGTCCGTAAGGCTTTTTGGCCTCCAAAAACTGAAAGGTCTTCACAAAAGCCTTACCAACCTAGTAGCCACCCCTCGCGGGGGCAAGGCGCACGAAAACCGACAGTTCCATCGCGTGGAACTCAATTTAACGACCCAGGATCGCATATGCATACCTGTCATAACCCACCCTCGCGGGGTGATTACCATGGTCAGTGCCAACATACACATACCTCTTCCAGAGGTATCTCCTCGAATCAATGTGATCACTTCAATACTAGAAGTTCATTTCGATACCGAGGCTCGCGGCCCGAACGTGGAAGTACACGAGGACGTGCAAACTCCTCAAAAATTATCAGGGGAAAAAGGTATAAGCAATGACAAGACACCGTTTCGGGCGGGTCGGTTGAAACACTACCAATCACAATGGGTGGAAATGGGAGCAACAGAAATAGTTCTAAAATTAATTCAAGGGTATCGCATACCTTTCTTTCAAAAGCCCCCACTTGTCTATCCAGATGTAACGAAGGGACCTTTTCAAACTCCTGTTTCAGAACAAATGTCTTCAATTGTAGACAAAATGAAACAGCAAGGAATTCTAAGGAAAGCGCTACCCTCGCCAAGCTTCATTTCCCCTCTATTTCTGGTTCCAAAATCCGACGGATCTGCCCGTCCAATATTCAATCTAAAATCACTCAACGAATATGTGAGGACCGAACCGTTTCATTTAATAAACATGTACCGCATTCCGGACTTTCTACAATCTCAGGACTGGATGTGCAAAATAGATTTGTCCCAAGCATATTTTCATGTAAGCGTAAACAAATCGCACAGACGCTTTCTGCGCCTAATATACAACCAGGAGTTGCTAGAAATGACTTGTCTTCCATTCGGTTTGAGCACTGCTCCAAAGACCTTTTCCATGCTCACGAACTGGGTGGCCCAAACATTACGGGAAAAATGGAACATGAGGATCCTGGTATACCTGGACAATTATTTGCTAGTACATCACAATGTTCACACGCTTCGCGAGCATGTCAAAATAACTGTACATACATTACAGAAACTGGGGTGGCAAATAAATATCGAAAAATCTGTTCTTTCTCCTCAAAAGAGTATAATTTATTTAGAGATACTATGGAAGCCATGGGAAAATCAAAAAACCCTACCAAAAGAAAAGGCTCAGGGCATCATCACAAAGATAAATCAGGCTCTCGAACAAGAGCAGTTAACTTTGAAGGAGTTGCAGAAAATAGCAGGTCATCTAAATTTTGCCAGTTTTGTTGTCCCTCGGGGTCGGCTGAATCATCGACAGTTATTAATGTTAATGAATTCACTGCCAGTCCTGCCATCAAAGTCCTACCCACTACCACAAGGTGTCTTAGAGGAACTAAACTGGTGGGCCCAAAATTGTCAAAAGTCAACACCTCTTCAGTACCCTCCACCGATAAATTTTCTGACTACAGATGCGTCAGATCAAGCGTGGGGGGCACAACTGAACAATATGGCTTTGTCGGGAACCTGGTCGCAAGAAGAGAAAACGCTGCATTGCAATCAAAAAGAAATGCTAGCAATATTATACGCTCTTCAGAACCAAGTTCATTGGCTCCATCAAAGTTCTCTCCTCATTCAAAGCGACAACAGAACAGCGGTCACCTACCTACGAAAGGAAGGAGGTACGAGGACATTATCCCTGTTGGAAATAACCTATCGAATTTTGAATTTGTTAGACCAACATCAGATACATTTCAGCATACACTACATTCCGGGCAAATACAACAATCATGCGGACCATTTATCGCGCCTTCGCCAACCTCCAGAATGGCACTTACTACCGACTTGTGTAGAAGTAGTGTTTGCAAAATGGGGAACCCCAGTAATAGATCTATTTGCCTCGGCGACTGCTCACGTAGTATACAATTATGTGTCTCTAGATCTAACAGATCCTCAAGCTCTGTTCCACGATGCCTTCAGTGTCCCATGGAATTACCAGCTCGCATGGATATTTCCACCACCATTCCTAGTCCCCAAAGTCTTGTCCCACTTAAACCAGTCGACAGGAATATTCCTCATAGTAGTACCTCGATGGGAGAGGGTGTTCTGGCGTGCGGATCTCAAAGCCCGAGCGCTCACGGCCCCATTAACTCTGAGACACCTACAGAGATACCTAATAGACACGTCGACGGGACTCCCACCACCGAAGGTCGAGAACATTGTCCTCGAAGTTTGGAAATGTGGGGGTGGTCCGACGCGATAAAGACGTGGAACCCTCAACAACTATCACTGCTTAAAAATTTTTGGCGAAAATCTACTCTAAAAACCTACGAGGTAGCCTGGAAGCGCTGGACGTCTTGGTGTCGTAATAAAAACCTTGACTTAATGAATCCCTCTGGTTCACAATTAGCGCAGATTTTATGTGATTTATATTTAATTGATAAGTTGTCCTATAGTTCAATACTTTTACATAAATCGGTAATATCTACACTCTGTAACGCTGAAACTTCAAGTCTGTTAAGTTCACACGTTCTAGTTAGACATGTTTTAAAATCAATTGCCCTAAAGAATCCAAAGGTCACTAAACCTCCAGTTTGGGATGTTGGTGTATTAATTTCATTTTTGACTAATTCTACAATTGATTCAAATAACCTATTTCAAACGTCACGTCATACTGCAATTTTATTGTTGCTATGCTCTGGTAGGCGAATACACGATCTAACTCTACTTGATATTGATCCTAATCATTGCATAAGATCTGATAACAATATAATTTTTTGGCCACGGTTTGGCTCCAAAACTGACAGCAGTAATTATAGGCAGTCCGGCTGGAAATTGCTTTTAAATACCAATAGTTCAAACCTTGACCCTATATTCTGGATAAAAAGAACTATAGCATTATTAAACGACAGACGTAATGAAGCAAAATCAACTAATTTGTTTATTACGGTAAGAGGTATGGCTAAACCTGCTTCACGTACAGTCATTGCAGGGTGGGTAAAGACCCTGTTTGGGGAAGCTGGCATTGCAGCCACTCCAGGTAGTACCCGGTCTGCTGTAGCCTCCAAAAGCTGGTTTCAAAATCATCCCCTCGACGAAATCTTGGCTCGTGGAAATTGGCGATCAGCTAATACATTCCAGCAGTTTTATAGACGAGAAATAATGAGTAGTACCGATTCACAAAACGTCACACAGTTGTTCAATCCAATTGATTAAAATTGCTGAACAAATATTTCGAATATTTTGTTTACCTAGAACGGACATTCTTAAATTGGTTATTCGTGATTAGAATTTATAATTTGTGAGCTAAAGTACACTTACTTATGTACTGTCATTGAATTGCTATAAACATTTATCTAAATAAATGCATAATTATTAATATTACACTTTGTATAATTTCATGCTTTATCACATTGGCCTATACCTAGTATATTATTACATACTTCCAAGTATATACATAAATCAAAGTGGCGTCACCAGGCGATAACAAACAGATCTCATAATAAAGCTTCCAGTGACGGTCAAGTAGTTTAATAGCAGCGTTTTACCTGAAATAAAACGCATATTAAAATACTTACCTCACTGGAAGCTTTCACTTTATTTCTGCCTGGTTTTATGAGACAATGAACAAAAATGGCGCTACACCTTTTTACGAAAACTAAAAACTGCCCGCAACCACCAGGTGGCGCCACTGAGCCGGAAGTATAGAGGGGTAAAAAGTACGAAAACTGGTAAGAAATCGGCGGGAAACTGAAATGCCATCTCATAATAAAGCTTCCAGTGAGGTAAGTATTTTAATATGCGTTTTATTTCAGGTAAAACGCTGCTATTTTACAATTTTACATTTTATGTAGCGTGGTTTTGGTGAAACAGAACGCAAATTCAAAACGCATCGTCGCTGGTAGTGACGTCATACATTATGTGTCAAAGAAACACTTTTTTTTTAAAACTACTTAAAGTTTCACTAAGATGTTATTAAAATATTGTTATTGTAATGTTTTCTTGAATAATGCACATACTTTTAGTAAAATGATTAAATTATTTTAAAGGTTAAAAACTTAGATGTAAACAAGGCAGATAGACGGAAATTTCGACAAACGCTATGACATAAATAGCCGTGACAGTCACGGACGTTTGAACTGTCGTAGAAAATTGTAGAATTTTAATATTTTGTTGAGCGACAGGCAGTCGTTGGACTTAACTTTTAATTATTTTCCTAGGTTGAAAGTACTGTACCTTATTAATTTAAGTAAAGTTTAAGTAAAAAAAAAATACATGCATATTCCCTATTGACGCGCAACACGTGACGCTCAGCATGTTCGGCAGCGTTGCACAACATCGCGCAACGTTGCAAGCTGGCGCGCAACATGATATAGATGAACAAAGTTGCTAAACAAAAGTTCCGCGCTGACTTTCAACACGTTGAGCAACATGTTGTGCAACATGCCGTGCGCCAAATGTTGCCTAGTGTTTACGAGGGTTCATGCCATCAAAGCGAATTCCTCATTGTGTCATGTTTTTTAGGGTTCCGTAACCAAAGTGTAAAAACGGGACCCTATTACTAAGACTTCGCTGGCCGTCGGTCTGTATGTCACCAGGCTGTATCTCATGAACCGTGAGAGCTAGACAGTTGAAATTTTCACAGATGATGTATTTCTGTTGCCGCTTTAGCAACAAATATAAAAAAAAAAACAAATATAAAAACAGAATAAAATAAATATTTAAGGGGGGGCTTCCATACAACAAACGTGATTTTTTTACTGTTTTGTGTTGTATAGATAATGGTACGGAACCCTTCGTGCGCGAGTCCAACTCGCACTTGCCCGGTTTTTTCTAATCGGCGACAAAAATGTATGTCTACTATAACACAAATCTTACTTTTCCAGTCCGATGGTAGTGGGTATGCTGTGGGAGGTGACGGACCTGGAAGTGGACAAAGTGGTCAGTACACTGGTGTCCCTGTACGTGCCGTCTGACGCGCGCCTGCCCTGGCATAGTGTGGGAAAGGCCAAGTGGAGTAACCGGATTTTAGGTGAGAATCACCTTGTGTAGTGTCATTTTTTCTCTGCAATATGGACGATGTTTTACTGTGTAGAATCTTATAAATCAAAAGAATTATCATCATCTGCCTAGCCTTTTCTCAACCACGTTGGGATCGGCTTCCAGTCTTACCGGATGCAGCTGAATACCAGTATTTTACATGGAGCGACTGCCTATCTGACCTCCACAACCCAATTAGTATCGGGTAATACGATACCCCTTGGTAAGACTGGTTGTCAGACTTTTTGGGCCACTGCCCAACCAGTCTTACCGAGCGGCTGTTAGTACTTAGCCACAAGCTCCTCCTCCTATAAATCAAAAGTCAAAAATCAAACATTTAATTCCACTGGTACCTGTGTAACCTTCAAATCATGACAGTAACATTTCCTCTGATTAACTCTTTCACCAGGGGAGCTCTTGGCTAAATAATTAAAAAAACAGTGATTCGGGTCGAACTTCAGGTTAAGTCGCGCTTGCCTAGGTTGGTCCTTGGATGGGTGACCATACATTACTTACCTAGTTTCCTCCGTGCCCTCGGAAAGCCGTTGATACCCCGTTCCGTTGGTCTTTACCGAGGGGTATATTGTACTACCCAGTACTAACTGGGTTCTGGAGATTAGATAGGCAGTCTCTCTATGTAAAATACTGGTATTCAGCTGCATTCCATTAGACTGGAAGCCGACCCCTTTTCCCAACTATGCCCCCCCCCCCCTCCTCCCCGATAGAAATTTTTCATTGGTTATGTAAAGAAAATCTGCTGTTTCATACATTTGACCATCTAGGTATTGCAGATTTGTTGGACACAATAGTTTTTTTTTTTTAATAACTGAACAAATATTTGTATATGTGTGGTTCGGAATGATGTACTGAATTCTTGGTAACCGTTTTAGCGTCGGGGTGCCTTCCACCTTGTATTTATCTTATTCTTCTTCACGTCTCTCTCTTCTCTATTCTCTTCGTTCCCTCATTCCTGAGTATTGCTAGCACATTATGACACGTCTCCAAGCTATACGGTCTCTTGCAGTGTAAACCGCTCGTAACAGGCTACTTCAAACAACCTTCTTGATCCCGTCTGACCAACTAGATACGGTGATATTGGAGGTCAAAGCTCGCAACTTTTTCACAAGTTCTTTTTCAATTAGTAGTTTAACTTTGCTTTAAATACTTCCATAAACCGTTTACTATTAAATGCGTCCATGAGCACAATGTTTTGAATACGTTACATTGAATTTTACCGTAAAACGTGATTTTTCACCGCAAAAAAAGTCGGTTCCCAGCAATAATTTTTGCATAGGATTACTTAGTTTGATGTACAGAATGCTTGGTTGACGGCTTCTTGAAGTGTCTGTTTACACTCTGTTTAGCTTACCTGTATTCCCATCAACAGCTAACTCTTATTCCCATCATTTCAGACACAACATCATCAGAACAGAGAGCCCACGTCCCCCCGGAGCGAGACTTGCTCCGCGCGGTGTGTCGCGCGCGAGGGTCCACTAACTACGTCATGATAGCGAGCAGTGTGGTGGCGAGGGGACTGCCTGTGAGGGTACGGGACTGAAGGATGGGTGGCAAGGTAAGACAACTTCCTGATTATGATATTAGCAGAGTGCAATTAGACTAAATATACTCAAAATGTGGAACTAAGTTTATTAGTGGTCGGTGGCCTACAGGAGTGGAAAAGAAAGTTAAAAAACTTTTTCTTTTTTATTTCCTTTGGATTTTTTTTTGTCGTTTATGAATAACTTCAAATTCGACCAATTCATTTTGTGGCGTAATAGTGTGACCTGCGTGCATCTATTAAACGCCAATTTGGTTTGTTTCTTTGTTCATTGTTGTCAATGTAATGCAAATTTCAAGAACTTTCTTCTCCACTCCTCTAGGAACTCAATAAAAAAGTCCTATGAAAATCTGACCACAATAAACTTCGTTCCACCTAATCGCACTCTACTAGGGTATCATCATCGTAACGAAAAGGCCACGTCTCACCGGAGCGAGACTTATTCCGCGACTTGATTGTATGAGAAGTCTCGCTGCTGCGCGATTGCGGTGTACCACCGATATTAAACGTACAGGCTGGAAAGAACGTCTACGGACCACTAAAGAACATATTATTATTATAGCCAGTGGTTAAATATGTTTATAATATAATATTCAGCAGTGCTACTGGTGTGACTGTCGGATTGCCAAGTCATAGGTGTCGAGTTAGAACCCAAGACACGCCTCTGATTTTTCAAAGTCTTGTGCGTATTGTGGTATAATTATCACTTGCTTCGGTGAAGGAAAACATTGTGAGGAAACCAGCATGCCTGAGAGATATTTCTCGACGGAATGTAAAGCCAAGTCAGAGGCTCATGGGCGGCATAAAAACTGACACAAGATTAGGCACTAACCACTCACATAAAAAAGAAGATATAATATTAGATAACAATAAATATCGCTGGACATTACACACAGTGCCATCTAGTGCCACACTAAGCAACGAGGTTTGTGTCGTGGACACCAGATAGTTGATATACTACATAGATACATGATAAAAGAGTACGTAAGTCAGCAAAAGGCAAGGGCCGATGCCTGCCGGGGACTGTTCGAAAGAGATACCGCGGCCCCGGAACACAAAGGGCGACGAAGGAACATGGATGGGTTTTAGTCAGTAAAAGTCTGTGACACTCTCCTGCTCCGCCCAGAGCGGGAGAAGTCATTTGATGAAATCCCATCCGAAAAAAAAAAAAAAGGCATGTGCCTACACAATTTTTTTTTTTTTAGTAGCTCTGGATGTCCCACAGTTGGGCAAAGGTTTCACCTATATCTTAAAGGTACTCTTCTCCTGCGCCACCTCGGACCAGCCTTCGTGATGACCCATTTAATTTCACTTAATTATTGTAAGTTATTTTAAGTGTTGCATACCAGAATTTGTAAATATGAGGATCCTTAGTGTTATATCATGATCTACCCATATTATGCGAATTATTAATTTGATTTCAATTATATAATAAAGGTATTTCTTGTTTCAGGTATCCTCTTTTACAAAGAAACGACTGATCTTCATAGTGATAGTAATATGTACTAGTATTGGTAATTATTATTGTAAGTAAAACTGAATAACGGTACTTGAAATATAAAGTGTAATTTCGAACGAATATTATAAAACTTATTTATGTATGTACGGTCGAACAAGCTATTTGGTATGCAGTTTAACCAACAAATTACATTGTAAAATGTAAACCAAATAGCTTGTTCGACCGTACGTACCTGTCCAAAAACCTATGCGTTATCCAGTTTAATGTCGTGCCAAATGACACCCGTATCTATTCAGCTGTTGAAGCATGCAAGGTGTAAACGGACTTCACAAAGCCGTAGCATTTTTTATATTTATTTTCTTTAATTTTTAAAGCTTGTTTGCCCCCCTATTACATGGGACTTAAACATAACTGGAGAAATGTGGGTGTACTGTTAGGTACACCTCTGCTTAACCCTTCGGGGATTACAGGCGTGATGTTATGTTATACCGACTTTCTTGGTTTATACAGGATAGATACGGTAAACGGGGAAGTAAGGGGAAGTACCTTTACCATTGCAGCTATAGGTACACGAAAATGGTCTTATGAGACTATCCATAATTTTTCGTGAAATTTTGATCCTCATTCACAGATTTTCGAGACAATGTACAGTTAGTGCCCTACGTTCACGTTCAATGTCCATGTCGTCCTTAACGTCCTCGGTAAATAGGTATCTGAACTGACGTACCCTAGCCAACTCATCTCCATACAGCTTTATAGGGGGCACGCTAGCGGGGCACCTAGATCCAGCCTTAGAGACGACATACTCGCTTTTCTTCACATTATACTTCAAGCCGTAACCATCAATTCACATAATTTTCACAAATTTGTAACAGTTTCCTAATGCCACAAACCGAGGCGCTCAGCAGCACCATGTCATCCTCATAGCTTAGATCAGCCTTTCCCAAAGTGGGCGATAACGCCCCCTTGTGGGCGCTGCAGGCCTAAAGGTGGGCAGTAAGAGACCCAGGAAAAAAATGGGGGTGTAGAGGCTTAGGAGGCGATTTGTAATTTCATCTAGGAGGACTCCTAAACACCGACTGAGCTCTCAGCTCTCGACTACAACTTGTGAACAGCATCAGATTCATCCGTCACATTAATTTTTACATTAGAATCGATTATGTTTGTCTTATTTTGAATAAAAAGAAACTATAAAGTTGCGTTTCAATAATCATTCTCATTGGCAGGTGTAGCCTGTAAGAGTTAACTTGAAGTGACAGTTTAACCCACAAATTACATTGTAAAATGTAAACCAAATAGCTTGTTCGACCGTACTACGTACTGCGCTCAGGTCTCAAGTTAACTCTTGTTAGAGTAAAAGTCTCGTTTAGAACGAATGTGTAATATCCGCTAAATAAATTACAAAAAATAATTTAATTTGAAGTTTGGTTTTTAAGTAGGTGAAAAAATGGGGGCGCTAAAAAATAATTTATTCTCAAAGTGGGCAGTAGACAAAATAAGTTTGGGAACCCCTGGCTTAGATTATTTACACATACATCATCTATGCGACAACTGACCCGCTGGCCACTGAGCTCCTCGATTAGGGCATTCATTTACAAATTAAAAAGCCGGGGCGAGCTCAAGGCACCCTGCCTCACGCCACATTCCAATTTATATGGATCTGAGAGGGTGCCCGCCCACCGTACATTATTACTTTGATTGCTATACCAGAACTTTAAGATATTCACAAGTTCAGACGGTAACCCTACTTCTTGTAACTTTTTCCACAGAATATCATAACAGACTAAGTCAAAAGCTTTGCTCAAATCGAGGAAACAGGCATACACAGGTGTGCCTCTGTGGGTATAGTACCTGACAGCATGCTTCATGCACAATATGGAACTTTCCGTCGACAGCTGAGATCTAAAACCAAATTGATTGTCATGCAGAACTATAGATTCAGCCAATTGTGCGTCCAGCAAGCTGTCAAGCACCTTAGCCACCACAGTCGCTAAAGATATCGGCCTATATATATATATATATTACATTTGTCGGAGATGTCTCCCGTTCTATTTTTAACTATGGGCACAACAATAGTTTTCATTAACTGTTCCGGCAAGTAAGGGTGACTTATGTATAACGAATAAAACATAGCTAATACTCGTGCAATGTGAGGTCATGCACCTCAGGCGGCATGTTGCAGATGCTCAATACTAAGACCACCATGGCCATGAGACTTTTCTCTTATTATTTGTCGAATAGCTTGAGCCACAACTTGCTGAAATTTTTAGGTTCAACCCTACACCCTGGGACCCAGAATTAAGCATCGACACAGACGGACCAAGTGGTGACCTAACAAAGAAGTGGTCCTTAAATCTATTAGCTATGTTCCTAGGATCTGAATGACCCTCAATACTCACGGGAAGGCCAGACTTACAGTTAAATTTTCTAGCGTCTTTCCAAAAACCAGAGAAATTTTTATCTGTACGTAGTGTCGCTAACCTATCCATTTTAATTTGTTCTTTAAGATCTTGACACCACTTCAGGCGTGATTTAATAGTACATTTTTATACAAGTGGAGAAAGTTTGTTGTTGTATTCGAGGCGCGATTATTACCCGAGCCGCAGGCGAGGGTTGTTATTGAGCCGAGAACTGCAATAACAAATGTCCACGTGTATCAAACGAAGTTTTTTAATACACTTTTGAAGAAATAAAATAAAAAACGACAAATATTTTTGTCATGAATTATTAGGAAACTATGATTTAAATTTTCTTTTTTTCCGCGCTTTGCTTACGCCAGGTTGAAGGAGAAGCAAAGGTATAAAGCCGCTAAACAGCTTATTATGAAAAATAGAAAATTCAAATATTTTTGAGTTTAGGACACAAATAAATGTTAATTTGTTCATAAACATTTATTTTATTTTAATAATCATGGTTTTTGATGATATTCTATTAAAATTTATAAACATTATTTAGTTATTCAAAAAATATTCACGCCGTAAAGACGCTTAACTCTTTACCAAGATTTAAAAAAAAAAACATCACCGCCGACTATAGGCATTGAACCAATTTGGACTAAGTATAGGTATAGTTATCTGTGGCAATTTTCATTCCCGCACACGTGTTGGAAAATGAGAAAAAAATACATTGCATGTTGAACCTAATCGTAGTGCGAAAAGAACCAGTTTTCGAGGAAGTGTCTTGAAAAAATCTTTCTACTGTCGCACATCGTATCATATATTATTCCTGTTTTCGGCTTGCCGTGATCAACCCACTCCTGAAACATTAGCTTGGCCATCCCGTGAGCTTTACTCATATGTCTGTTCCACCCCATTACACATTTACCTCTGTGTTGCCTATTTCCCCGAAATGTAGCCTTCGCAGATTCACGGAGGGCGGCCACTATATTACAATACATTTTCATCCAGTAAATGTTTATGATTTTGGTTACAACGTATTTTGTCCCCACACTTAATAAAATCATGTGGAAAATCAATTCATCTCAATTGGTCAGTTTTTGAGATGTCAATAGCCATTTTGCATTCAAAAAGAAATCGACGCTCTAGTGTCCATGTCCGCTACTACTGCGTACTACTGCGCAGGCACAGTCTCCCGCGCGCGCTGCACGTTGGCTGCGCGCGCGCGGCGGCGCCGGCTGGACGGCGGCGTGCGCTCCTTGGACTCCGCCTGGCGTGTGATTAGCTGACGACAAAAATGTTAAAATAACAAATAGTAAATTACCTTGCAGCAAGTGTACTGATGTATGAAAGTGTGGGTAGAGATCATAGCAGGTGGCGTTCTGTAGTTTCTGTCTACCCCCATGGGAAATAGCTTGTAGGTACGATATCGTTGCGTTTATTGCTCGCAAGTACGACAACTTAGTTTGGGATCCTGGGTTGGATTTCCAGGTTCAGCAAAGTATTGATGGATTTTGAGTCAAGAAAATTTAATGTGATTCTTGGTTGAGTGGCAACGCTCAAACTGCTGCTAAATGCAGATTTGGGGTTTTATGTACAAGGTGACCGAACTCTTCACGAAGCCGTCAACCAAGCATTCTGTACACCAAACTAAGTAACCCTACGTAAAAATGATTGCTGTGAAACGACTTTTTTATTTGGGGTGAAAAATCACGTTTTATGGTCAAACCTAATGTAACACACACTCTAAACATTGTGGTGATAGATGTCAAGGTATTTAAAGTAAAGTTAAAACCTTAAAAACTAGTTTTTTTTTTTACTTTTGAAAATGTTAGAATTTTAACCTCCAATATCAACGTAACTAGAAGGTTCTCAGGTAGGGTCCAGTACATTTTTTTAAATGTTTATGTGAATGCGATAGATTCTGTTGTTATCACTTACCTCATCAAGTTTAATGATATCGATTATCTCAAGCACTTTCTTCTCCAAGCTCTTGATGTACAGGCGCGCGTTGTTCACGTTGATGTCGAACCGTCTGCCCAGCAGCTTCAGAAGAGGCAGAGAGTCGCAGTCCGATGATCTGTAGAGTTTTTTTGATGTGAAACATCTATAGGCGCGGGTAAAACCAAAAAATGGCGTGGCGACACGTCGCCAACTGTCAAGTTATCAACCCGGCCTGAACAATCCCGAACATTACCGACCTGTTGAAGCAGCATAAGGCTTACATATTCGCCGCGGTTTACAACAAGCCAGCTGGTCTCGGGGCACGGTGCTGGGTTACAATCTCGTGACTTCGCGGTCGATCCCAGTCTAAGGATTTTCTTTTTGTGAATTGAGTCATTTTGTTTTTATTTTCTTTTATTTATTTTAATGCGTTTGTTTTTTATATTGACACAGTACAGATTAGGTAAGATATAATTTTTTTCAGGGATAAATAAAAATAAAATATTAGTAACTTGTACCTAATTTTTGATTTATCCCCATTTATGTATTTTATTTATCCATATTTAGTTCCTGTCGTAATCTGTTCTTTTAAGCATATTACTTGTTCAAAATAATTTCGATGTTTCACATCTGCCAGACGTCCCGTGACGGCTCACAATTTTTTTATAGCAATGCAGTTGGAATTTGCTTATTTCCCTTTAATGGCTACGACTTGGAAAATTATACTTCGGTTTCGGCAACTAGCTTCATTGCCAGGTTGCCCAGGGTTATAATGTCATACTAACAGAGCCAAAGCATGTATCTGCTGCAGCAGCGTGGCTAGCACTTGCGAGCTCTTGTCGCAGGTGGCGCGCGCGCTGGCCGTGGCTTTGCGCTTCTCGTCCAGGGCAGCACGCAGGGACTCTATGCTGTCTTGTTGCTGGAACAGCTTCGCTTGGTGCTTGGCGTTTTCTTCCTCTGTGGAGGTAGAAAAGGAGTCTGTCATGAGAAGTGAGTAATTAGAAGTAGGTACACATTCTAAGTTCTCAGGGCCTTACGACAGAACAGAAACAATTCGTCAGCTTATGTAATTTTTATCATCGTTATTCCTGATAGAATTAAACTACTTAGGCCGTTTGGTTCTGCCCGGGTTTTTACACTAAATAGACTTGTGTTTGGCCGCAACTCTCCTGATGTGAAGAGATGATGCGGCCCAGGGTGGAGCACGCTTGCCGAGAAGAACTGATTTACTCGAACTTTGAAGAGATCTAGATTATAGCTAGGTACCGAACTACTAGAGATGGTAAAGAACTAGGTACTGAAGAGGGTGACTAACGGAGATGATTGTTACTAGAGATTTAAGCCGTAGTTTCATTGCTGCTGACAGCTAAGTTACGAGTGTAGCCAAGTGGCTTTGCTTTGTATGAAACTAGGAAAGATCATCCATTGCGACACATGGCCACGCTACGCACGGATACCTGATTGTTAAACAAATAAAGCCGCGCTAAAGACTAGAGGAAGTTGACAGGTGGTCACAGGGCCAGGCTCTCTTACCGCGGGTTCTATTCAGTGATGCATGACTGATACATGGACCCGACGTTGGGTAGCAGTGATAGAATGGGCGAGCGCCTGGATGGTGCGACCGTGTGAGTGGTTGCTATAAATGTGCCAAGGCGCTGCCACCGACCTCCCCCAGATGCCGAAGACCTAGTGGGTGTAATAAGGCATACTGCGCCGACCCTTTACTCAGCTGATGATGATATTCTTACCAATGTTAACTCCCAGCATCTTAACGTTATCGCTGAGGTTCTTCAGCTCGGTGCACACCTCGTTGATGTAGTTGAACAGCGCGTAGTTCTCCTCCTCACGGCGAGTGAACTCCTGGATCAGTTTGTCGACGTCATCTTCGCCTGCGAACTCCTGAAAATTTGTGTGAGTAGAGAAGGCATCAGAAATAAGCCTTTGCAAATAGGAGGACAATGTGTACCTACTTACCTATAGTGCGAAAGAATATGTTAATCTTCCTACACGATTTAGGCTTGGGTTCTACTAATTAGTTAGTTGATAGCAGTCCTTACTCAGGTGTGGCTGGTGGTAATGAGTTCGCACCTTGAATAGGCGAGACGACAAAAAAATAACTAATTAGTCCGTCAGTTAGATTATCAAAAAATATTTGACTCGTGTTTTTTCTTTTGTTACGTAAACGAAAATTGACGAAGATATGACGCTTTTAAAATACTCAATACATCACGCCTAGGTATAATTTTTAGCTAGTTCTGACGTCACGAGCCCCCACTGCCGAGTTTTGATGCGTTTTATCTTTGTACAAAAACAAAAAATACATGTCCATTAATTTCCAATACTCTAATTGACGAACTAAATAGATTTGCAATTTTTTGATACTGTCGTCATGCCTGTTAGTTTTTAGTATAATGCGATTTTTTTACCTATACAATTTCCTAGCAGTAAAAACCAAATATCGATATAATATAGATATAAAAACACACAAAAACACCCTTCTAGGTAGGTACCAAAACTTTTTGTCATGAAGCGTGCCTTCCTCACCTTGATAGCGTCGAGGATGTTAACGTAATTGTTGTAGATCCTCATCTCCTCCTCCTGTAGCTCCAACTTCTTGGCTTCGGCCTTAGCGTCGGCCGCCGTCAGTCTGACCGTGCCCTTCGTTCGGAGGAACTCCTCCAGTTTCAAACTGTGGTCTAATTGTCGTTGGAGTTCGCGAACTTCCTATAAAAAACAATTAAGCATCATCAGCATACAGCAATCCACTGTTGGACATACCTCTCCACAGCCATGCTCTTTGACTTTACCCTGTGATTCTTATTCCTGTGGAGATCGTCGTTCCACTGAACCTGATTATCTAAAACTAGTTACTTCGCCTTCGACTACGTCCGCAAAAAATGTGATAGCTCGGCTGATATGCGTTAAATATATACTCGTATAATAGGCTTGTGTCCTGAAAAAATCTAATTAGTCCGTCAGTTAAATTATCAAAAAATATTTGAGACGTATTTTTTCTTTTGTTACGTAAACCAAAATTGACAAAGGTAAGAAGCTTTTAATTTTAAAAATTCTTAATACGTCACGCCGTGCTATAATTTTTAGTGCGTTGTGACGTCACGAGCCCCCACTCTCGAGTTTTGATACGTTTTATCTTTGTCAATATTCATTGATTTACAAAAACAAAAAAACGTCCATTATTTTCCAATACTCTAACTGACGGACTAAATAGATTTGCAATTTATTGATGCTGGAAACTAGCCTATTAAAAGCCTATTTAAAGCACCACGAATAATGTATCTTTCCATCAGTAAAAAAATTTTTAGGATTGGATCATCCGTAGAATTACCTCTTACGTGCAAACAAATTGTACCTCTTTCTAATGTTAGTATAGATAAGCTACGCATTCGCGAAATACGTTTTTATAGTGTTACACATCAATTTTTTTTCTCATCATCTGCCTACTGCTTTTCCTTATTTATTTAGGGCCAGCACAACATATATCCTATTCTTATTGACGTACATTTCTAAGTAAGTATTAGAAGAAGGTATCTTTCATCTTTACAAACAATTCATCTCTGCAGTTTTTTAGGTTAGATACTTACCAAGCAATGTTTCCTATAATCATTAGCGGCCTTGTCCTTGAGCGCGTCTAGCTTGGAGCACCACTCTTCACGTTGGTCATAAGTCGAGATAGCTTGCTCCAGCAGCTCAATGATCATCGCTTTGCCATCCATTAGGCGTTTGATCTGGGTCTTCCAGAGCGTGTTGAAGAATTGACTGGAGAGAAGAACAACATGTCTGAGGTTCTACTCTCTAACGCTTCGTCCGTATATTCGGATCTATCCGTCTCCCTCACTCGCACTCATCTGCAGACGTGCGCGAAAGAGACGGATAGATCCGAATATACGGACGAAGCGTTAGAGAGTAGGGCTCCTGGTCAGTTCTTGGACTGTATAAGGATACAGGCCAAGAACCCACTCCAGGCGCTAGCGATCTCTAGACTAAGGAGTCTAGAGATCGCTAGCGCCTGGGGTGGAGTACAGAGAAAATGGACACATACGTGTAGGTAAGTGATTTTGTGCTTGTTAATAGCAATAGGCTCGTCCTCTCTGTTATAGTTCAGTTCAAACTTAATGGCGGCTCGGAAGTTAGCTGCAAGTGACGGTCTGGTGTCTTAATGGTTGGTGTCCGCAACTCCATTCTCTAGGACTGATGTCCAAAGCGCGTATTTTGCGTATGGGTACTCTCTGTACTCACAACTGGTAAAATTTTGTAGTACCTACCATGTTCCCTGCTTAGGATTCCATTGCTAAGTTCTTCAGCTTTTACTTTTAACATAGCTTAAGTAAAATTAACATTGGCGTTCCAAAATAATATCTTTGTTGCCATATTGAGTCCATCATTCTTATCCTGGTGATCTTATCAAACCAATCAGATTGAGAAACAAAACAAGTAAACCCAATTTGTTATGAAACAGAGCGTGCAGTCTCGTTGGGCGCATATCAAGACGATCCTAGTGGGTATAGGTACTTGCAAAACTTTAAGTATCGTCACGCTTTTTATAGGATATTAGGATATTCCTCGAAGTCAGAGTTCATTCATAGAGCTCTAGAATACTTTACCCTAGGTACATAAGGTAGGATTCACCTAGATAGACGAGCGAAAAGTCGCATTTTCCCCGCCGTAAATTCAATCACACATTTAAGCTTAAAATTCACATTTACAAATTAAACTTTAAAACCTCTTTTTTATGTTTTTCGATGTTTTTCATTGATTTAAATTGCCTTAATAACGGCGTTTTCTTCCTCACTAGGAGCTGACGAAAGAACAAAAAGGCAGAGAGAATGAATGAAATTTCGAACAAAAATTACGAAATTCCAAACAAACTCTCCTAACCTATTTAACCCTGAATGGAGGGGAATTTGAAAGAACCAAGTTTTCTAGAACCAGCCTTTAAGGATGTCTCTTAATGTATTTTGTTATTGGGTTACAGGTTATTAAGTTCCTAGACTGTCTTTTCTATTTTGACTTAATTAAGTTTAAGAAGTTTCAATCTCATCTATTTACCGATCCCTCAGCAGCCGGTCGATCTCAAGCCTCATGGAGTAGTTCTCGCTGTTGACTGTGTTGAACTTCTTCATGGCGGTGTCCAAGCGGTTCTCCAGCTGACTGATCAGAGTCTGACCGGTCAGCACGTTGGCGTAGGCCTGGGGTTGTAGACAATTGTGGAGATTTGTTTCAAATGTGATTTGTATGATAGTTTATGATAAAGGGTGTAAATAGATCCTTAACGAAACCAAGAGTTAGGTACTTGTTCTCCCGGACTTGCACCCCAGGGTCCCCTGGGTTGCGGGACTGTTCGAAAGCGACCCTGGAACCGGGACCCCGGAACACAAAGGGCGATGAAGGAACAGATGGGTTTTAGTCAGTAAAAGTCTGACACTCCCTCCTGCTCCGCTCAGAGCTGGAGGAGTTATTTGATGATTTCCCATCCGAAAAAAAAAAAAGGTACTTGTTCTCACCATCATTGCGATCATTTTTTCTGTTCTTGATTATACCTGAGATCGTTCTAGTTACGGAAATATTGGAGGTCAAAGAACCAACGTTTTCACAAGTTTTTTTTAAAAACAACTTCAATGTTTTGAACACACCTCCATGAGTCGATTCCCATCTATAATTTCGTTTAGTCTACATTTGACAGGTTTTACGTAGAGTTCGACGACCCGAATGGCGCAGCGGTAGTGAGGCTGCCTTACGTTCTTAAGGTCCCGGGTTCGAATCCCGGTAGAAGCAAATGTTTGTGTGATGAGCATGGACATTTGTTTCCGAGTCATGGATGTTTATATGTATAATAAGGATGTATTTACAAACAAAAAAGTATCTATGTAGTATTTCAACTATCTGGTGTCCACGATACAAGCCTCGTTGCTTAGTGTGGCACTAGATGGCGCTGTGTGCAATGTCCAGCGACTTTTTTATTTTTTTTTATTTGCTTAGTTTGAGGTACAAGGGTCCGTTCACACGTTATATTGTATATCAAGCCCAGCTATGGTCTAGGACAAAATAAATATTGCATTGACGAGGAATACAAGAGCCTGTCGGCTTCGTCAATGGCATTTTTACACCCATTATAAGAAAGTAATTACAATTTCAAACCCGGTGACTTTGTTCCTCAACGACTTGATCTCCTTCTGCACTTGTTTGAGTAAGAAATCCAGCTCCTTGGTTGTCTCCCGATGCTCTTTCACTTCTGTCGAGTATTTCTCATGGTCTTTCAGAAGAGCTATCAGCTTCTCCCGGCTTCTGGCACCTTCCATGAGGTTGGAGGTGCTTTTGGTGAACTGTTGAAGTAAAAATTTGATTAAATCACGTCCTTACTGCCTTCCCTTTTTCTGCTGTTGGACAACTTAATTAATTTAGGTTCTCGACCTCAGGCGATGCGAGAACGGGGTTGCGGGACTGATCGAAAGAGATACCGTGGCGCCGGAACATAAAGGGCGATGAAGGAACATGGATGGGTTTTAGTCAGTAAAAGTCTGACACTCCCTCTTGCTCCGCCCAGAGCTGGAGGAGTCATTTGATGATTTCCCATCCGAAAAAAAAAGGCGATGCGAGAAGCTCGTGGCTAAATTATATAAATAGACCCTCGGGTCGATGCCCTTCAGGTTAAGCCGCGATTGCCTAGGTTGGTCCGTCGACGGCAGACGCTGACTACTGTAAAGGCAGTCTATTTTCTACAGTATATTTACATAATTATGAGTCATATAAAAGCAAAGGCAGCAACACTTTTACTGAAAAGGCAGTAGACGATGTTTTTTGTTTACGTTGCATGTAGCAGTTTTTAGTTATAGTAAGTTACGAGCATAGATAACTAATGATGTAAGAATCAGATATTTTAAAACAAAATTCTCCAACAAGATAGATAGATAAAACCATTTATTTGGTACACATAAAAGACATAGCACAACACAAAGAAGTACGATTAAATGATAAAGACTACATTTACTAAAATAAGGTGACACATATAAGATGTTGCTGTTTTGAATCCAGTGTGTTATGTGATAGTGCTGCTTTTGCGCCATTTTTAATTGGATGTTGCTTTTGGTTGGTTCATTCAAATAATGACACCTGATTGGTCAAAGATGGAAGTTGTTGGTGGTATCCGCAACTACGAAAGTATGTTGCTGGCTTTGCTACCAATCTTAATTTAGAACATCTATTCTGTATAGAATGATGCTGGTTTTGTTACGATATTAACATTCGGTCAATTAAAGTTGACGGAATACTTACTACCATTCTGCATTAAGAGTTGACAAAATGAAAAAATTGGATGTTGCTGGTTTTGCTTTTATATGACTCTTCTTTTTTCTGTCGTCCACGGTCATACTGTTTAGGTGTACCTACCTTGAGTTCCATCATGATCTTCTCTAGGTCCTGGTTGAGGGTGTTGATGATGTTCTTCTGCATCCTGAGGGTCGGCTGCACGCTGCTCAGCACTGTCGCCCGGTCTATCTCCATCACCCTAAACTGTTGACAGTTTATTGAACATTAATTGTTGTAACACATTGTTGTGTTACTTTCAGGGAAAGGCAGATGTGAGAGAAGTGGTCATCCTTATTGCGTCAAAAAACGGGACCCTTTTATGATTTTTCCATCTAGACAGATGGTAAGATGGACCAATACTCTTTTTTCCAGGAACACGTGGAGGTATTAAAATGAGGTACAGCTCTCGTCCCTAAGTGTCAAGTTATGGTGCCTTTTTAATTTTTTTTGGATGGGAAATCATCAAATGACCGTCCCGCTCTGGGCGGTGCGGAAGGGAGTCTCAGACTTTTAGTAAACTAAAACCCATCCATGTTCCTTCATTGCCCTTTGTGTTCCGGAGCCGCGGTATCTTATTCGAACAGTCCCGCAGCCCCGGCAACTTACGGTGCCTCGTTCATAATTGGCAGTGACTACATCGATGACACCATCAGCCACCTCTTTGTTTGCCAGAGCATACCTGAAATTTGTTTTACCTGTCTCTGCAGCTTGGACAGTTCATCCTCCGCGATCTTCTCCATCTCCATGTCATCAGCAGGGGCTATCAAAGCCGCCATCTTGAATTTTCTTAAAACTGTTCTTTGAATTGTTTATATTAATTTTATAACACACTGACGATTGTTTGTTCAGATGAATTTCAGTTACGTTGGATCGATACTGTCGCTTGGTTACGGACTGAAAAAGTGTGTTGATGTTTTGTATACCATAACATCCGACATCACGTCTGTACCCTGAAGGGGTAGGCAGAATTAGAATACATTAGGTCCGCAAGTAGTTTTAGTGTCATGGCCTAATTGGAGGCTATTTTATTGCCATTAATCGGCCAAATATCGTGTTATGACATATTGCTGTCAGAGTGTCGCCTTAGGGTCCAGCATAGCTATTCACAACGCTTCGATTCGAATTTCGATTCGGAAAGTCGTATGTCTATCTCGCTCGATTTCGTAATGTCAAAAAAAGATAGACCTAAGACTTTTCGAATCGAAAATCGAATCGAAGCGTTGTGAATAAGGGGCCTGGCCTAAAATTTCAATACACGCACACACTGTGTACACTGTCTGACCTGGGGTCAAATGAAGATAAATACAATTATTGATGGTTTAAAGTGAGAAGTGCTGTTGTGGTATATAGATATCGTTACTACTACACTACACTACAACAGCCCATAACGTCCACTGCTGGACATAAGCCTCTCCCATGATGGGAGGAATTTGCCGTAATCTCCACGCTTGGCAAGCGGATTGGAGATCGCAGTGATGAAAAACTAACAGGAAACGCTGCTGCCCATTCTCTGGTCTACGGAGGCGCAAGGTGTTCTGCCTCAGACATTAGTCGCCTTATACGACACCCGTGAGTGTAATGGGTTGGTTCTATTCTACTCTGCCGGATACCACACGGCTTATACGGCGGATATCGTTAGTGTTGGCCAATCGGGAATAAAACATCTAGATGCACAGAAATATATCGTCAAGTTTGGTGAAAATAAAATCAATTGGTATTTGGTGGTAATTTAAATAGTGGTATAACCTCGGGACATTTAATCTTGTCAAAACTACCCTTTCTCCTTGTAAGAATCAAGGTGTGCGGAAATACATCCTTTTTTACGACACCTTTAATTTAATATGCTCAAGAAACTCAATCCGTGGGCATATTTATCTCAGCAGCTACTCAATACATAATTCAAGGTTTACTTTTTACGAAAAAAAACTGGTTTATTTTAGATGCGAATTTTATAGGATCACTATGAGATCATTTCCTGACGTTTACTAACAAATACAATAAAAATAAATGTTTCGACATTTTGTTTGACCACTCTCTTTGTATCACCTTGATTATGTATGGCTGTCCTTGTCTTACTTGGGGGTTTGGTGTAACCTTTCTGTTGCTATCTTGCTCTGACGCACGTGTTGATTTACACCAAAGATTAGATTACAGAGCGGTTTTTGTGTTGCGGTGTTGTTTCTACATACGCGGACGGATTTTTATATTGTTACCTATGAAACTGGTACGGAATGCAGTGACGATAGATTTATCTAAACCTGTTCCTAAAGGAAATAGAAATCCTTAATGTTGCCTTTTATTGTGAGAAAATAGTCTGCTGCCTGTTTGCGGTTTAACTTTTTCTATTTTTTTAAGGCCGTAGAGTAGTCTATGGACATGGACATTCTTAGCTAAATAGTATTTCTTTTGATACCTTATAAGTTTCCTAATTATTTTATCTTATCATCACTAATTGCACTTGTCATTAGATATGACTTGATATTTTTTTAATTAATCACTTGGCTGACTAATAGACTCAACTATTGTCATAGTCAATACCTATTATTATACTGTTAAAAAGTGATTTAATTTTTTTAATGGTTTTGTGCTTTAACACTTCTATTTTTTTCAGCTGGCCAATGTTACATGCTGTGTCATCAATAGGTTATCAATTCATCATGCTCTAAACTTATTGCGTAATAACTTTAAAATCTGACAAAACAACGATCTATCTTTTTCATACTGCATTTGGTAGGTCCCATTTTTTTTATTATCCAGTAGGTATCCCAAAGTTTTAATTTTTTCCAATGTGAAGTTAATCTTTTAATTAAAAGATTTATTTTTGTGTTTATTATTTATTTCACTAATATTTTGTGTGAACTGAAACCAATATAACTAGTTACCTACAAACTATCATAATTATGTTATATTATTAAGCTTTCATTTCTACCTACTTCCACCTCTCCCCGCTACCATAATCTATGTCCGTCGCGGGCTGTTCTACCTCGAAGGTTTCGCAGGCATTCTGTTGTGTCCGCACCGTTGTCGAGGCAACATCCATGCCGCGCGCGCCGTGAGTGTATCGACATAACAGTGCAGTGTTGTGAGTGCCAGTGCAACGGAAATGTTACATTCGTGAACAACCAACTGTTATAATGGCATTTAAAAAGGATTTCGACATCAACAAGAGCATATTCAAAATAAAACTCCCTAAAACCACCAAGTTTCAACAAGCCATCGACAAAATATTCAAAAAGAACAACTACACCAAAATAGTGCAAAGTTAGTTCCACTAATTGTTTAATAGACTCGTCCGATTAAATGGCTGGTGAAGTTAGTGCAAATATTAGTAGAAGTAGAAAACACAACACTGAACCAGAACCGCCGGATCGCAACAAGTCACCCAACTTTATAACAGACGAAACTGAATTCGTTGGCGCAGGAGCCATAAGAACATCAACACCTCTAAACAAGCACAGACGGAGTAGAAGTAAAAGTGGAACGAGGAAGACTCCTGTGCCGCTCAGCTTTTCAGACGAACATTTTATTGAGGATTTAGAAGCGTATGTCAGAGAAATGTCGGCGACCAGGCAGTCAACAGGAACGATGGACACCAGCCAGGAGCCGGACCTTTGGGCTCAACTCCAGCAAAAGGAGTCCGATTTACTCCTTGCAGCAGAGTTAGGGAAGGCCCTTCTCGACAAGAACGAGGAGCTGAAGAAAGAACAGGAGCGCGTGACGGAAGAGTACTCCAAAAAAGTTGAGGTAAGTCAATCAATTTCACTGTTTGTTACTGATTCAAGCACGCGATGTGCACTGATATTTTTGCGGTCGTTTCCACCGCTCGATTTTCAACTTTATCTCGATCTCGTATAGGTTTTATTGTGTTTTCGTTGAGGTTGTTCTATTTTTTAGAAAGACTGGCCGGTGTGCGGTTCTTGAAAATTGTGCAATTTATAGTCTTTGTTTATGTCCTTTCATTTACTGATGTTGTTGATGTATTAGTTAGACTGGAGCGAATAATTTGGTGTTATTGGATCACTTTCATTTTGTTGGATAAGTTTTATATTATTCTCATCTTTTTCTCGATCTTAAAACGAGAACGTACAGAATGGATCATTGGAGAGAACATTAAGGTGAACATTATGCAGAATGGTATTGTCTTACCTATTCGTGTTTTTTTAGTTCTCATGACCACGACTGCAATAAATTTAACGTTAATAAGTACGAAAGACTTATGCAAATTAATGACTACCTAATTACCAGAACTCATTACGCTATTTTTTATTAAATCCATTAGCAATCACGTAAAAAGCGTCCGCAGTATTTTCGACTATTAATCGACAAAAATCGAGCATTTTCGTAAGACACTGATGCACTATTTCGTCAGCCCCTTTTACGTATTCAATTCCAAAAAATGTATTAATATACAATGTAGTAGCTTTACAATGTACTCATCATCTGCCTAGCCTTTTCCCAACTATGTTGGGGTCAGCTGAATACCAGTATTATACATGAAGCGACCTCCACAACCCTAATTGGGTTGTGGAGGTCTCTCTATCTGATCTACAAATGACAGCTTTACAATGCACTAATTTTTGTAATGACTAAAGTGCTACTTTAAATAACTTAAATTTACAATTAAGTTTAATTTTTTTTTGAGGGATTCTAATATTGTTAGCCAAAGGTACGTAATAGTTGGTTTTTTCCATTTGTGTTTTTTTTTATCGGTTCATAAGTTTTATAATTGTATTGGCAATTATATTATAATTTAATGATATAAAAATATGATTTCAATAGTACCTATTAAATTAAATCGAAAACAATTGATAATTTGACTGATTGAATGATAAACTAAACTATTACTCCACGTGAACTGTGTTAGAAAGTATGTATGTTCTATTACATTTTTTAGGATATGCATTGTAATAATTTTATGATGCTGTAATTCAACATCATACAAATTGGCATTTATTACTTAAGAAGTCTTGGTTTGTTAAAAAGTTGCACTAGAAGTAGGGAAATAAATTAACTCAAACCGAAGTCAAGCCGTGCTTGACGCAAACCACGAGTTTATATTACCACTCAATTATCGACAAAATAAGATAACAAGTCTTATGAATCTGACAATTAACATTTTTTTCTAATTGGCAGAACAGTCACGATTATTTATTTTTATGATTAGAACACGTTTCACTTGATCGAGTCAATTTTCATACGTCGATTATAATGGCATGATTGAATAACGTTAAAAATGCGGATGAGCTAGGTAGGTACGGCTTATCTTATTGACTGATTAGATGAAAATATGGCTTTTTTGCAATTTTATTATATCTGATAATATTAAGGACACTAGCTAGTTACTTAAATTAGCGTTCGATGTTACATTAAAACGAGTATTGGTAAATATAATATCAATTCACACGCACGAAGGTGCGCCGCCCTTTTCGTCTACGAACTTGGCTTGACACACTATCATGTGTTCTAATTACTACAGTGCTACTTACAGAAAACCAACTTAAAAATCACTTCAGTAGGTTTTAATTAAATTAAAAAAAAAAAACAAATGAAGCATTTGACATGAGTGTGACCAACAACGCTAGTTATCAGAACAGAAGCATTAAGTAATTATTTTCTCGTTAACCTTTTCACGGTAGCAACCAGTGCGTCATTGCAACACTCGATCGGTTTACTGGATTATGTATGAAGGTATGCATACACTACATGGTCAGTGTATTTCTACCTTTATTTTGGCATAGCAGCATCAGCCTATAAGGTGTCCACTGCTGGGGAAGAGGCCTCCTCTCTATGAGAGGGAGTGGGCTGTAATTCACCATTCGGGTTCAGTGCAGTTGGTGGATGTCTCATATTTTACGGGTTTTTGAAACATACCATCATCATAGCAGTATAGCCTGTTCGTTTGACAATCGGACAGCCAAGTCACATTTCGTGTTCACGCACCTCTGATTTTTCGGATTCATGTGCGTATTATACAGAGTGGAATTTTGTAATGCCACCTGGAGGGAAAGTACTCTTAATACTGCAGATAGAAAATTTTACTCAAAGGAAACATTCCTTTATTTTTGAATAGAAAGCAAACTGCATTCAAAGATTTTCGAAAATTCTCTTCTCCCACACCCGGGAATCGAACGGGCTAAAATCTGAAAAAAATATCCCCTGTACTTTTATTGCATCGATCGTTAGGGTTAATTATAAGGATGAAATCTCTCTAACAAACATGATAAATTAAATGAAAGGAAAACCAGGAAATTTGAAGTTACAAATTCAATGAGTCAAGTTAAAGCTCTTTAACTAACATCCATCTTTTGTAATGCAGACTCCTTTGCGACATACTCGTAGCTAGGTAGGTAATTTAAATATGGAATGTTAGATTATAATTTGAAAATTAGATTGTCACAGTTGTTATTCACATTTGATTGTTTTTACAACTCATTTCACATTTTGTCTCACGGTGAAAATGGCTTATCAAGAACAGTTTGATTTAATGGAAGCTTATTTTTTAAATAACAAAAACGTGAATCTAGCTCTGCGGTGGTATGGAGAGAGATATCAAGACCGACAGGCACCAACTCGGTTCGTATTGAAAAGAATGGTAGAAAATTTAAAGAGAGACCCCTAAAAGATATTTCTCGACGGCAAGTTAAGCCAAGTCAGAGACCCATGGACGGCATAAAAACTGACACCAGGTTAGGCACTAACTACACCAAAAAGAAGAAGATACATCGTTGTAGTCCCCGAAGTCTCCGCATTAGAGTAGGTACCCATAGTACGGTCGAGCAAGCTATTTGGTTTACAGTTTAACCCACAAATTACATTGTAAAATGTAAACCAAATAGCTTGCTCGACCGTACACTCACGTTTCGTCAGTAATGCTGGTTCCCCAAGCTGTTTTGATTTGGCCATAAAGCTTAGCCCAAGATCCTTGCAATACATCGACGGAACATTGTTCTCCCATAAATTAATATGTACAATATGTATTTACCTTTCGGAAACACAACGGAAGTCACCACTAATATCATTGTCTTATCATTACAAAGTTCTTATCTTATCATAGTTGATAGTATTGATACATCGGTATCATGCCGAGATGTACAGGTGTGTATCAAGGTGAAATTCGAGCTAGATGTTGAGATGAGATCGGCCGATCAAATTGGACTTTACTATCAGCTGCATCTGGTTAGACTGGAAGCCGATCCCAATATAGTTGGGATAAGGCCAATCAGATGATGATAATATTTATGTGGAATTGTCATCGTCCACCAAACCCTTTATTTCGGACGGCAGCGGCACGGTTGACGCGGTGACTGAACGATTGCTGCACTGCATGTCGCGGGTTCGATCCCCGCACCGAACAAATATTAGTATGGCCTATACAGGCAGTTGTTCTGGGTCTGGCTGTTTGTGTATGTGAGTTTAAATATTATTGCAAACGCACCCACGATTCAGGAGACATTCCTAGTGAGGGCCACGTTTTAAAAAAAAGTAATTGACGCAGAACAATATTCTGAATGTCATACCATGACTTTCCTTAAGTTTGTACCATAAAACTATATTCAACTGCCCTTGATTTTCTGTTATAACAACTAAGTATTCTTTTATATCGTCCATAAAAAATATATGAACCCGGCCAAGTAATCACCTGCATGACCGCCAAAGTTATCCGTAGGCTTCTCCCGTAGCCGTCAGATGTTGATTAATGAACTATTAAGGTGATTACGTTAATAAAATAAGCACCACAAAACAACACAATCATGAATATATTGTGTTCGATTGTATTGATTCTTCGTTGGTGAGTAAGGACACAATTCCATTTTTGTCATCAGCTTGCCTTTCTTTACCCATTTGTTGGTGTTGGCTATTCAGTCTGATGGGATGCAGATACCAAAGAGAATACCAGGAAGTGGCAACTTCGTAGTCTTATTAAGATTTAAGAATACTCTGCGGGGGGTGCCCATAGCGTGTAGTAGTGTCTTCAGTTTTTCGTCCCTGGTTGGTGACCTCACACTCATCTCGATAGTCAACTTTGGAGGTTGTCGTCTGTGTAACCAGACTATCTTGTGGGTGTCTTGAGTGTAAGGCATCGAGCCAGGGAAGTATCCATAGCAACATGGGGTTTCATTTTAAAGAATCCCGAAGGGCTCGCGTTGAGGTTATGCCGATCCCATATACGTGTAATTTATCACTCTTTGTGAAGGCCATTTAAACTCACCCATACCGATATGTGCATGTCACATTGAAACGATATAAAATGTTGCACAACAAGAAATTTTATCTAGAAAACTGCAATGCAGATAGTATATAGTATAGTTGACATTCCATGGAAATGTTCTATATAAACTGGTTTAGAAATATCAACCTTATTCATTTTGCGTAAGCTAACTTTTGCTTCCTACGTCAGTTTATTGGTTGCTTACTTAGCGCTATTCTATAAAAATCCAATATGGAGCGGTGTGGTATCAAGGTTCCATTAAAACAAACACAAAATAGAGAGGAGGTGACCAATTGCCCCAGAAACCGAATCCAAGGTGCTTTCAGAATTTCATAATGGAAAAACCCAATAACACTCTGATTGCAGGACCCCACAAGCTCAGTTGTTGTATCGCAAATACAACAACTGAGCTTGTGGGGGACCAGATAAACTTGGGTTGAACTCTACTTTAGCTTCAAAAACTACAAAACACATTACTAAACAAAAAAAACTTGTAATTAAGCACCCAAATTACCACTAAAAGCAAGCTGTTTACACCCCGAAAGTAATCTACATAACAAAAGATGAATCTTTGTAACAAAAACCCCTTCCTACAATTCTACAACTGTAGCTACCTTCAAACAGATGAGCATCGCTTTTGTGCTACCTGCTTCACTTCACAGTCATTGTAAAGTTTTTATGTACCTTTCGGTCGGTAAAGGTTGATGATTCAATCAGTAGCTTGTCTTTTCCTGTGGTTACGGGTTTTGGAGATCCCATGACCTACCCGTAGACGCTGTTGAACCGTTGATTGTACTCAATTTTATGTAGCCACATTTGAATAATTAAACTGGCTCAGAAGTTGGTGCCAGTTTCTTGTATTGTGCAGACAACAGGTCATACTGGACACGATACGAAGTGTACCGCCGTTGGTGGACGGGAACCACTATTACAATCTAGGATGCACATCTATGAAACTCCACGTGAGCCTGGATATCTAATAATCATCAAGACCCCTCTTATAAACCTGTTCCCCATTCTACATACCTATGTGAGATCGATACCTCTAATAGGCTATTATGGATCTTCGTGGAATTGTTGATCGAAGATTGGGATTCTATAATAGGGAACTTAAATGTTAGATTCTAAAGTTCCCGGGCACCCATTTTATTTCACGTTTTCGCTCCAAATGCCTGAACTAACCTACAATTTCAACAATAACCCTATATTATACGCGGATCCGACAGCCAGTCATTGTTCACAATAACCAGGTCAATAAGTTTGCCGAATCGGGCGCGTCTAGCCAGAAGTCTATTGTACACTCTAACCTCAATCACTGATAATGATTTATTAACTGTGTTATCTGCGGAGATGTTAATCTGTTGTTGAACTGAATGTGTGTAACCTTGGTTAGTGAGATGATGATTATTGTTAGATAAACTAGAAATGGTTACTTGTAAGGCGGGTCCTAGATCTACAATCATATTGTGCTATATTGTTATCATTCTAACGGCCTCATTTTGGAATATTGTCAAGATTAAATCTAAGAGATGTCTTGTTCTATCGTGTAGCTTGACTTCTTCTTATACATATCCTCCTTCCCTTCTACCATGTTATGTTTGGTCAACGCAACATGTTCCCTTAGCCATCAGCCCACACATTAGTAGTTACCTTCTTTCCCTTCTATCCCTAATATATTCCAGGCCATCCTTCTGTTGTTCCATTGGGTTTCCCATACTCTTATCGATATAACCATCCCTAACTAATCCTACATCATAGCAAAATTTATGGCTTTACTAGTATTAGGTTCAAGGCATTTCGAGTGGGAATCGAACTCACAACATGACTTACCAAGCGTATCCTTTACTACACAATCAACCTTCCTATAGATAGCTATCGGTGACCAATTAATTAAAATTAATTAATAGTTTCTTTGCAATAACGAGGCAATAAACCTTTAACGTGATAATATAGCTTTATTGTGGCTCGGGTACGAATACATGCAGAGTCTTAAGATCCAGCTTCGCTTACTGCTGTGCTGTCAGACCTTGGATAAATCTACTCAGCCCATTGCGGTCCACTGCAGGATATGTGTGGTTGGTGCTGCGGCCTCACAAAAGTATCGACGCAACATCCTATTCTCCGCCTTTTGTATCCAGTCGGTTCCGTGGCTATTCTCCAATAATTGACGCGCAATTGTCAGGGCATTTGGAGCCATTTTCTCACCACCCACTACTGAGTAAGGCCTCGTCTCTTTAGTCTCAAGCTTTTCTGTCTGTGTAAGTCTCATTCAGGTTTTATGCTTGGTCATTTTACTTAGCTGTTGCTCTGCCAGCCGGCAATTCTCTTTACAATCCACACTTTTATCATAATTTTCTCTTATTTAACCGACTACTATTCAGTTAAATAACAGTCATCAGATTACAACACGACGATTATTTGTCTGAGGCAGAACACCTTGCGCCTATGTAGACCAGAGAATGGGCAGCAGCGTTTTCTGTTAGTCTTTCATCACTGCGATCTCCAATCCGCCTGCCAAGCGTGGAGATTACGGCAAATTCCTCCCATCATGGGTGAGGCTTATGTCCAGCAGTGGACGTTATGGGCTGTTGTAGTGTAGTAGATTACAACAGTCCACTGCTGGACATAAGCCTCTTCATTCGCACGTCACTTAACTCGACTCTCAGCAACTCTCATCCAGTTGCCACCAGCCACCCTGCGAAGATCGTCGCTCCACGCTCGCCTGAGGGCGTCCCACCTTACGTTTGCCAATTCGCGGTTTCCACTCAAGAACACGTCTACCCCAACGGTCATCGGTTCTACGGCAAAATGACCGGCCAATTGCCACTTCAGCTTACTTATTCTGTGAGCTATGACGACAACTCTGGTTCTCTGTCAGATCACTTCGTCAATATAAAAAAGTAGTGCAAAGTACATTAATGTAAATTCCTAACAGAAAGGATCTAGTTTAACTTGAACCCAACAATGATAATGTTCCGATCAATAGATAACCTAAGCACTTATATACCATGTAAGTATATAATAATATCTAGGTACGTAGTTAGCTCGATAAGTGTTTGTTACCAATATGAGTAATGCCTGAGTCATGGCGTAAAAATTAAGTCAATAACATAGTAAAGTATCGCTAAACATGAGAACACTTTCATCATACGATAATGTTAATTAGTTAGTCACTGATAACGTTGGGTGATTTCCCACGGATCAAACAAACTTCCACTGCTGAACGTAAACTAAGCCTAAATATAGACAAGGACTAATATACCAGGATGTTTTTCTTCCCTCGATGAAAGTTCCAAAAAAGACAGAGCTAGTATTTTAATAAAAGGTGTTGTCTCAAGTTACGCTTTCATTTGCTTTGTGACTGTCCCACATACGATCTTTTGTAGGCTTTATCAATATTTGTATCATGAGAGAATTGAATCCACGACTCGTAATGTAGAAGCAAATATTGCTCAGATATTCTGCAAATTGAGAAGTCGCCTGATGAAAATCGATGCGGCCTAGGGTGGAGCACGCTTGCATGTATGTACCGAAACTTGGGTTGCAAAGTGTGGGTTTAGAGGAAAGTTCCAGAGCGTTGCCGTTAGATAAATCATCACGTTTGAGGTTAAAAACACAAATATATTACAAGTTTAGTCTTTTAACTTCGCTGTGAGAGCAGACTTTATACCGTTATCGTGAATCATGCGCCGACAAAGCCTAACTTGGCTTTATATACAAATTATAAAATCGTTTCGTCTGCGAAGGTCGCTTTATTCAGGCCAAAGAGTTTTAAATATAAATTAATAAGTTTTTATGTTTTAAATAGACATTGAGGCACAAAATATTACACTTCAACTATCTGTGCTGGCGGGAAAACACAGAACTAAAATAAATGTACCAAGTTTGACATATCGATGCATTTTTTCTTGACAAACAGCGCCACCTTGAACTACACACTTAAAGTGGTCAGACTGTACTGGCAACTGTTCAGTCATCTTCATCATCATCTGCCTAGCCTTTTCCCAACTATGTTGGGGTCGGTTTCCAGTCAAACCGGATGCAGCTGAATGCCAGAATTTGACTTGGAGCGACTGCCTATCTGACCTCCACTACCCAGTTAGTTAGTACTGGGTAATACTGGTTGACTGGTAAGACTGGTTGTCAGACTTTTTGGTAAGTATTTATGTAAAAAACTAGATTGAGTTTATCAGTCCCCGTTTTGTTGAAATATAAGTCGAACGTTCCATTGTAAATAGAGAAGATATAACATCATAGATGGAAAGTGTAGTATTTTTGTTCCGTTATTCTAATTGTTGTATGACATCAATTTGGATTATTAAATAAATAAACAAATGACAAAGTTTTGATGAAAAGAAAAACGATCTGAATGATTATCAAGATAACAATGAATAAAACACAACACAAAAAGATAATGGATTGACATACCAAATAAATACATAATCAACTGACTCATATATATCCTTCCTTACTATACTAATATTAATATGTTTGTTGAAACTTACTTTCAACTTTTTACCCTCAACATTTTTTAGGATTAGCTGGAATACCCCGACGTTATTCAGATTACCCTGACTCTTATATTTCTTGAAATATTATCTCATCTTTAGGGTCTTATATTTCCTTATTAGCTATTATATTTATATTAATCATTATTTGAGAATCTTTAGTTAATCAACGAATTGCTTTATTTACTTTAAATTCGCATTTATAATATTATATATATATTATATTTAGCGAGAAAAGGTAACCCTTTTCTCGCTAAAAAAAGCAAAAACAAATGCCTGTCAACTCCTACTCCTCCTCCTCCTCCTCCGCCTACTCCAAATACAATAAGCAGTAGTTGAACTTGATAGTCATATAGGTACGTATCAAATCTCTAACACACGTTGCCATACTGCCCATCGAATCGATACATGTTAAACTTGCCACAGCCTGGTCACTTGACCCGGGGACCGGTGGAACCGGTTCCACATTACGGCAGCCCTGGCCCGCTCACAAACACTTCCTGGAGATGTGTGCAGATTTATCAACTGGTTAGCTTGTTGCTATTTGAGTGTGCTGTGGTTGTGCGGTGCAATGAATAGGTTGGTTTTTTGTCGTTGTGGTTTTGAAAATGGAATCTTTGTTTTTGGATGAATGCCTCGTTGGTCTAGTGGTTGCAAGCGATACTGCGGAGTTCGACCTCTTGGAGTAAATTCCTTGGTCAAAGGGCAAGAGTTTTTCCAACTGGGATTTTTCCCGGAGTTTGGATTTGGGCTCTGTTGGTGACTAAATGCTCGTGCTCCTATTAAACGGGACTTGACTATAAGTGTCAAAATGTGGGTGTTCTTTAAGTAGACCGATTTTAACCTTTCAGGGAAACGAACGTGGAACATTTTATTTATAATTTTTATTGCAGTCTATCATTCTAGATATTCAGCAATATGTTTGATATTGATAACGTGCTGTCATGTGCTTTTAATTTCCTTAGATTTTTATTAAAATTTCTTTAAATTTTGCTTTAATTAGCTTGGAAGTTAGCTACTACTAGCCCATTGGTTATTGGGTCAACAAGAATTTAAAAAGACTCGGAAATCAAACCTACAACTTCCTCCACCATTTAATATGTAACATGTCATAACATCCAAACTACTGGAAGGTAATAATAGCTACGCACCATTCTATGGAGATAATTGGCAATACGACATACTACCAGCAATGATTACCACGGAAGCTAAACACGTAACAATCCGAATTCACCATGGTTGGTTATAGGATTACGCCTCATGCACGGCCTCAGACGATACTACAGTTTGCGTCAAGCAACACACGCGTGTGTCATTTGTTTCGCTCTTTTTAGTACAGTCGCGTCGCAAGTGACATGAATTAACCAATTCATAGTGTTCGACCAAAGCCGAAGCCGATTAATCGGCGAAAAACTTCGGCCGAAACCAAAGCCGTAGAATTTAAAGAAAGAAAACGTATTTATTTGTCTCGCACAGGACAATACTAAATGGTTAAATTAACAATAAAACAAAATTCCCATACAAAAAAGTAAATATAAAATTGGTCCTATACGATGCCAAAAGACCTCCCTATCTCAGCAAGGTGCTGTAACCTTAAAAAAAAAGTTACAGTGCTGGTATTTTTGGGACCCACAGTGAACATTTCGTGTCTGATCGAAGTCGAAGCCGATTAATTGGCTATTGCCGCAAGGGCCGAACCTTCGGCTGAAAGCGAAGGTTTAATAATAACATAACATTGCAACATGTCGAAATAATAAATAGCTTAAACATCACCTTCGGCCAAATCATCGGTTTCGGCATAAACGAGCAGAAGCAGAATGTAGCTTTATTAAACCTTCGGCTTCGGCCGAACATCGGCCCAAAAAGTCTGTCAATCTGTCTTACCAAGAGCCCCGTTTTACGACCCGAATGGCGCATGGCGCAGCGGTAGTGAGGCTGCCTTACGTTCGTTGGGTCCCGGGTTCGAATCCTGGTAGGAGCAAATGTTTGTGTGATGAGCATGGACATTTGTTTCAGAGTCATGGATGTTTATATGTACTCGTATAATAAGTATGTATTTACAAACAAAAAGTATCTATGTAGTATATCAGCTATCTGGTGTCCACGACACAAGCCTCGTTGCTTAGTGTGGCGCTAGATGGCGCTGTGTGTTATGTCCAGCGATATTAAAAAAAAAAAAGGGTTATCGTATAACCCAGTACTAACTGGGTTGTGGAGGTCAGATAGGCAGTCGCTCCATGTAAAATACTGATATTCATCTGCATCCGGTTAGACTGGAAACCGACCCCAACATAGTTGGGAAAAGGCTAGGCAGGTGATGATGGCTTCGGCCGAACATTGAAGCCGATTTATCGGCATCGGCTTCGGCTTCGGTGGGACACTTACCGCATAACCGACATAACCGCAGTTGCTGTTGCAACACGCGCGTGTCGTTTGAGAGTGTATCTACAGCTCGTGGCCGAGCAGGTAAAACTATAGTAGCTATTATTAACGATGGTTTTTTGAGGTCATTCGACCAAACGGCTAAGAATTATGGCGATTTTGACCTCTAGATTAAACCTACGGCTAAACCAGATTGCTTTGCGTATGAAGTAAAGTATAACATCTGATTAAAGTTTTTTTTTTATTGTTGATTGGCCTTATGTAGATTTTGAAAAAGGATTTAATTGATTTTGATGAAGAATAAGAGAAAACTTACCATTCCTACATATTATGTGTCAGGAGCTAGTTTTATAGGTGCCTATAGTTTTGGTCGAACCTGTTTATTAGGCAGCTTACGTTTATGAGTTTTTTTTCCATCATAACATAACATAACACCGGTAATCTTCGAAAGGGATAGGCAGAGGTGTACCTAATAATACACCCTCCGTTATTTTTAAGTCCTATGTAATTGTTCTATGTTAATAGAAGAAATTATACTGTTAAAGAAAGTAGGGATAAAGTCAGAAGGTTATTGGTGATGACTGGATGTAGAATTTAAAAATTGATAGTTACTAATACAGACAGTTGTTTTTAAATCCATTTGTAAATATCTCAAACAAAACCAAAGTATATTTTGCATACTTTGACTAAAACAAATACCTATACACAATGCACAATGACATAATATTTCTTACCAAATCCTATTATTTTGATATTCTCTTCGAAGTGCATATAATGGCAGACAGACAGACTGGTTGCGATATAATTTTGTATATACTTACCTATCTGTAATGTACCTCCATTGTTTTAGTTCTCAATAGATAATATGGAATGCATTCTATTGTCTTGCTTACAGAGATCCGCGAGTATGATTGGAAAATATTTTGTGGTTAAATGATAAAATTATAGGTTATGAATATTGCATGATTTTGTTGTATATTTAGTTATAGGTCTACATTTTATATTTTACTCAATATCATAAGCCGTAGCATGTCTTCTTTCTTAAACTGTCTAGAAGACTGGGCTTGTGGTGATTGCATTCCGATTCCTTTGGCTACTGTCTTTGGTGGGTATAAAACCAAAAATGAATCATGTTCTGACCGTTGCTATTGGGATTTTAATATCTATAGGCAATTGGACAACTATGTCCATCAATTAATTAAGTTGCTAAGCATAGAACAGGAGCAGCCATGGAAATACCATCATGGTTTTGGTAATATTCCTATTTCTATTCTCTAGGTAACCCCTTGTTAGGCACTGAATTCTGCTTGGAATTTTCTTGTAAAATTCATTACTCACGCAGCAGAAAACGCTAGAAAGAAAACTAGTATTTCGACACTTACTCTAATTGCCAAAGATGACCAACAAAACAAGTCGGACTATTGACCCAAATACAAAGCCAAAGAGCTCATTATCCTTTAGCTACATGACCTAACATCTAATGTTGTCTCATCAGCATGCAAGAGGGACCGATGTTGCGGCAAGCACGTAAAACTGCGGTGAGTCATAGTAACAAAATGTTCTGGTGCTGTGATTGGTATCGATAGACTATTCATGTTTTTTGAAGTTGTAGAATAAATCTGAACTTTCATAAAGAAACAGAAAGGACAGTTATTCCATTTAGAGAAAAGTCTTCAATCCAAACTGGGATTTTGAAGTCTGATTGCAACAGATGGGATTAGGACAATAACTGAGTGGTCTGACTGTACCGAGCATTTTAAAGAAATTCCAGATATCTACAATTGCATTGTACTTTTTGAGTTGTATCAAACAAACTAGTAAGAGATACTACTGGACGACTCCTAAATCATATTTACCCAAGATTTGCACATTCTTTATTCTTTGCAATTAGCTCTTCCACCTCCCCTAGCAAATAAGCTGTTTTCGCTTGTTTTGCTTCTATAGGAGAACTTTAGTCTTCACTATCGTACTACACTACTTCATCGGTATTTAAAACCACGAAGCAATCCGTCAGTCTGTCTGCACAAAGTGAGAGTGGCGTTTTGAGGGCACGGCCTTGTACCAGCTCAGCCGACGAATCTGATGCATTTGAGTAATTAGCTTTTTGTTCAATATCTTTTGATCGGAAGTGTTGTAGACGTTCGGAGATTAGGTTAGATGATGTTGGTCTTTAAGAAAGTAAAACGGTAATGTCAATGAAGCGATAGTACCTACGGAATACATGAAATTAATAATAGTTAGTGCTTCTTACGGATTGCCGTTGGGGCCGAAAGGTTCTGAAATGGTGACCAAGTACCGAATGATGCAGCACTAGAGAGCCGCCCTCAGAGTAAATCCCGGAGTTAGGACCGGACTGGTAATGTGACGAGCGACGTTTGAGAGGAGGCCTATGTCCAAAAGTGGACGTTTTTTTGTTGATATGATGATGTAAATAATGACTGTTATCTTCTTACTCATATTGTGAAATACCCATCAAGATACAGAATTAACCTTTTCAGATTTAGCATCAAAATGACTAAACAGACGATTTGTCGTATTAAGACCTTATGAATTCAACGAGTTTTTGCATCAATAAAGTCACGCTTTTGACGAGACAGCAGCGAACAAGGTCGGCGGTCAAAATGAATGGCTAATGGCTGCGATGCTAATCCGCGACGGTCGCAAGTTGTGCTGTGGTTACATGGTAAGGTTGCGATTGAGAAACCGAGGAAACGCGACCAAGTGGCGTTGAAGTAGACGGGAAGATTAGACTAGGCAAATCGCGTCTGCATGCCATCAGAATTTGTCTACAATTTCGTATGTGTTGTGTAGTTTTAGTGAAACTATTAATTAAATTTGGAAGAAGGTTTAGAGAAATTCTTTTAGAAATTTTTATATGAGGTTTTCAATGTAAAATATGGGAGAAATTCGATGATATTTATTAATTGGTTATAATGATTAAACCATTAAAATACGTATTAGTAACGACTTTACATTGGAAAGGATTCGATTTACAGAACAAGATCAGATTTTGAGCCCGGAATAAATGAAACCTATGCATGGTCTTCGGGAAAAGAAATATGAATTATCAGCGATCCACTTTGACTTTCTGAGTTCTGTTCGTTTAACAGTCATACAGTCCTAAACGTACAGTTCAATTCATATACCAATGTTAAGAGCAGTTAAACCAGTAATTACATTCGAATATCTTCATTTTAACGACTTTGAACCTGCGGCCTTTAGCGGTTACTTCTAACTTATAAATAATTGAACTATCGAAGTGTCTAGCGTGTCTTGACCCCCCACCGGCAAAGTTGAAAACTGCATTTAAAAACACTTATAAAGTAATGTTTAAGACTTTGAAGCTCATTTGGGGAACTGTTTTAGTGCCGTGTTTGTTTTAAAGGGTTTGTCATTATGGGCACATTAGACTTTTCTTTCAGCGTTCTATTATGGTGTCATACTTGCGGATGGCTCTAGTACTGGCGTCTTACAATGAGATGTGAATGCCTCTGGTAACCTGGTATTGACCTCGCACAGTCAGGTGGGGTCTTTTGTTTCCTAATCGTCGTCGATGTTCACGATGAGGAGCTCGTGGCTATATAATAACAGACGCTCGGGTTGATCGTTAGGTTAAGCCGTGCTTGCCTAGGTTGGTCTGTGGATGGGTGACCGCCCATTACATACCGAGTTTCCTCCGTGCCTCGGAAAGCACGTTTAGCCGTTGGTCCCGGCTGTCATTTGTAGATCTTTGACAGTCGTTAGGTAGTCAGAGGCCCAAAAAGTCGGAAAACCAGTCTTACCAAGGGGTATCGTATTACCCGGTTCTGAGTCGTGGAGGTCAAATAGGCAGTCGCTCCATGTAAAATACTGGTATTCAGCTGCATCCGGTAAAACTGGAAGTCGACCCCAACATAGTTGGGAAAAGGCTAGGCAGATCGATCGTCGTCGATGTCCACGCCACTCACAGGCCTTCCCCAAACAACACTTTACCTTTTTCTTATCACCTAGTACCTAATTGTATATATTATTGTCTTTGCAAGCTACCTTATCATAATCATCATTGTCTCGCCCTTATCCAAACTCATTTGGGGTCGGTGCAGCATGTCTTCTTCTTCCATACTTCTCTATTACTCGTCATCACATCAGACACCTCCTTTCTTGCCATATTATCATCCTTTGCAAGCTGCCTATCTACAAATATCAAGCTACACTGGCCAAGTCTTCAGCTCGTCTAGACGTTAATTAGGGAGATTCCGCACACGTGCGACGACAACTCGTTAACTGACAAACTTGACATAACTGCAGTTTCGTTTGACGTCACTTTTGATGGGTTATTGTTGAACTGACGATTAACTACTCGTACTTATGTGTTATTATCATAACTGTACTTTGTTTGGTAATCAGACAATGTTTGACATAAATTCGTTTGTAACAGTGTTGTTGTAAATACAAAAATATTTAACTTTGTTCGAGTTTTTAAGTGTTTTTCTTAAGGAATTGGCTTGACAAATAAGCTGACGGATCATGTGACTCCTGGCTATATCACCTACATAGGCATTGTAAAACACGTGTATATGTGACCCTGAGAATACCCTGGAGAGTAACCGATTGGCCACGACTCCACGAGGTACACGCTCAACAAAAGAGACAGCGGATAAAGCAAATGAAAGAAATTGCTTTTGGAACATGCCACGAGTAACTGCGAGCCGACTTGCGTGTACCGACGCGAAGGAAAATGACACACCCGCGTATTGTATGATCCAAAGTAGCGTCGTCTGAGGACGTGAACGGGGTTTAAGATGTCTATGTCTCGTGTACCACAGTCTTTACAACAGATAACATCAATACTGATTGACGTCGGAAATAATAGGGAAGCTGGGTAGTACGAACGACTAACTCTTTTCTAATCTCTGCACGAACTTATTCACAAAGAACTGAACTAACCAAAATATCGATTAAAAGAATAAAGCAATCTTTCCATCGACCCACTTTCCGAGTTTTACCAAAGAACTGCTCTAGATAACCTATCCTTGGCGTGTCACTTCTATATAAAACATGAAACGGTTTCACTAACGTTGAGAGATCTGACTGCGCTGTTATCCAATTAGTAACAGTTAAGTGTTAGGTAACCGACCTGCGTTTTAAACACGTGTTTTTAACGATACTACGCGATTTTCTTTATACAATGTTAGATGTGTTCTGTTCCTATATCGTAAAACGGTACGTTAATGTGACGAATTGTAGCTTTAGCTGGTGCCCAGGTGGCCTACCATGACGTCTTAAAGCAGGACTGTTTTAATCTTATTCCAGAGTGAGAAAGAGATGGTGCTAGACGTGCTCTATAGCTCCGTCACTTTCCCACACTGGAGTGACATTAAAACAATCCTGTTTTAAGACGTCATGGTAACCCCCCTGATCGCGGCAATGGAATTTTAGTTGTAAACGTTTCTGAAGGACAAAAGAGTCCTGATTTCAAGGCGAACTACTAATAGTTTTTCCGTAAAACCTTCAAGTTTTTGGATTGGGGAAACATAGGCTGGTTTGTATTTCAGTCGGTAGCAAATAAATAGTCAAACGAACACAGCCAGTTCTCTTCCACGTTGTTATTAAACGTAGTCGGCAAGTCTTAGCTATTATTTTATATCAGCCTTTCAATATATCTATTGCTGAAGTGGAATCCCAAGATACTAGATGTTTTCTTGAATCACAAGTTCGAAGAAAGAAACTGGTATGCACCCAGAAAAAAGGCACATGGAAAAAATTGACATAATTTGACATAAGTACCCTTTAGTTTCAACAAACCATTATTACAAACGAATTTTACCATTTTTGGTCAGAAACAATCATCATTAACACGTGTGTGTCAGTGGATCATCATTAATAACACCTCACTGTTAAGACAAACATTGATTCAGATATTATTATACGTGTACAATGCTTTCATAATAAACACAATGTTGATATTGTGACAACAATTCGTTGAATCGAATTGAACTACACTAACGCTACACTAACTACAGCCATTTCGGTCAAAAGAAGGCGTCTGTGGAACATGCAAGCCTGCGACTCGCGTAAACTAGGGAATCATGAACAAAAGGAGGGAAGTATACAGGGTGTTAAAGTAGTCGCGTGCCATAGCTTAGGGGTGAGTTCAGTATCGATAAAGGAACTCGTAAAAAAAAAAAAAAATAAAAACTTTTCCTAAAAAAAAAAAAAAAAAAAAAAAAAAAAAAGATCAGCCTAATTTAGTACCTACTAACTTCAAATAGCAATATAAAATCATACCCTGAACAAAACAAACCTACTACCATGGGATGGAACCCTTCATGCGCGAGTCCTACTCGTACTTGGCCGGTTTTAATAGACTGTTAAGAGTGAACTTCGTGATTTAAATATACGGACAACGTGGTTATGAATGCGTGGTATATCTATATACGTACCATCCACTCTTTACCAAAATAGATAAATCAATCTAGGCCAATTAGGAAGTACAAACGCCTAATTAAAAATAATTAACTCCTAAAGCCGAGTATCACGATTTTCTAAAAAGTTTACCTGTGAAAAATGTGCGTGAAAATCAGTAAACATGTTTAACAAACGTGTTTGTTTAAATGTCACAGCCTTCCCTTGAGCGGGGTCAGGTAGTCACCCTTGACGCGACCTCGGTAACCCTTAGGTAATAGAAAACTTAGTACACGAACGAGAAAGTTTAAGTATTTATAGCTTGCTTTTACTTTAAAGGCTGTTATGCTGTTACAACGATCCTTCTTGTGGCTATGTGCCTAAAACTGAGCTGGTTTGATAAACTGATTACTTTCGGCTCTAATAGAAGTGAGTTGTTGCTCGTTTTGCTTTGATCCTTTTTTTTTTTCGGATGGGAAATCATCAAATGACTCCTCCCGCTCTGGGCGGAGCAGGAGGGAGTGTCAGAGTTTTACTGACTAGAACCCATCCATGTTCCTTCATCGCCCTTTGTGTTCCGGGGTCACGGTATCTCTTTCGAACAGTCCCGCAACCCCGGATTTGCTTTGATCCTGAACTATTTTGGTTATGCGATGGGCAGACTTGCTACTTTAAAAGTAAAATTTTAATCGTGATTTCGCTCTACCACATCAAAAAAATGCGGGTTTTTTTAACTTAGGAGGTTGTGGATTTAACCGGGCTATACTGTGGTGCCTAAATAAATTATTAGGTCTCCAGGCTAAGGTCTCCAAGCTATAAACCTTGCGATATGTATTTTCGTGACTAACACGCAACAACGGAGCAACAGCTCAATGTGATGTATAGAATGGAAATAGTTTTAGTCTAAGTCATAATATATGCACGATTCGTTTTCATAGGGGCCGCTAGTTAACTTAAATTAAATGTTTCTCGCCATTTTACTTAAGAGCGGCCAACCCGCCATACTTTTCGCGAGAATTTTGACTAACGCTCGTGCGTGATTATGCCGTTGTTATATATCTTTAAATATTTTGAACTGGTAGATATCTTGTACACTATATCTAGGCTTCTATCGAAGCAAAAAATAAAAATTTGTAGGAACAAATTCAGTTTAAGCCTCCAAAAATTACTGTTTTGCACAAATTTTACCTCAACTTTGGCCGTTCATAATGTACTCATAAATTGTAAAAGTAAAGAAAATATCATGATAGTAGCCTTGCAAATGTAGTGGAGATTCTAAATAACAAATATTTATTTCACAAACTTGTAAGACTTATTCAAAAACACGTATTTCCTGGAACAAGTTTTATAAATTTTCGAACACTATTTTTCGATCAATGTCCTCGCGTTAGTCGGTATGAGGTGCGCGGGTGACGAGTAGTGCGGGGTCGGGGCTAGGTAAGACAGAGCAGTTGAAAAAATATCGCCGCGATGGCACTGGATGAAATAACAAGCTTTTCGACCAAGCTCGCGTTTTCGATAGACGCGCCGGGAAGGGCCCTCTTAACACTTTTGAATGAACTAACCAATGAAATAACCAATGCAATAACCAAGACAATGTTCGAAGCAACCTGGACCTCCCAAAACGGTTGTTACACGAAACAACAATTTAATACGAACGTGTTAGTAAAACATTTTCGTGGAGAAATCGGAAGCGTGGTTACTTTCATATATTATGTGGTTATCCAACGATTGCACGCTTTAATTGTATTTGTTGTACAAAAGAAATTGTTTACTTTGGTAGTTCATATTTTAACTGGTAAAATGATAATCAACCTACTTCTTTTTTTTGTGCTCATGACTAACAAAATAAGTATGCATTGAATGACTAGAATTCTAGACTGCATTTTAGGGATCCGCCCATTGTGCCTATACCTACCTTTAATAGCTGTAATTTGTATGGTTTTTTATGTTATTATGATTGCACTGTTGGAAATTCCACTCTTAAGACCCAGCGCTTAAAAAAAAAAAAAAAAAGCCACCAGAGCTAATTAATTTAGGGATCCATTTAGGTATCACTTAGTGTTAGTGAAAATAGGCATAAACATCGCATATCTTTGCATAATTAAATTGAGCACCAATGTTTAAATTTGGCCGTGGAAAACTCTTGCATTCCTTTAACGTTTCATTTGGAGTAACATTCCCTGCAAGATTATCAAAGGACCGGTAAAGCATTTCAATAGCGTAATACTGGTTGAAAAAACGATCTGCAGGTATTGGGAACCGGTCATAATCTGCATCTTATCGACAAATTCCAAGTATTTTTTGTAATTCCATCTGTGTGATGACTTCCATCTCGCTACAGATAATGTTTATTATTATCAGAGATCGCACGATGCGCACAACTTCTTGTTTATCAGTTATCAGTATTACGCTTTCGCAATTCTCTAGAAAAATAGTTTAGATACTTAATCACGATAATATTTTTAGCACAACTACTATTTAGTTCATAGTCAGTAAAACACTAATTGATTTCTCTATTTCTACGACTAGTGAAAAATTAGGGTTAGAATTTTAAAATAAAATAAATTACAGCTCATACAGATTGTATAAGTTTTATTGAAATGTAACTACACCATAAAGGCTGACTTTCTTGTTAGTCAATAATTGTATATACAACAGACAGCATAGTAATAATTTTACAGTAGCTTATTAAACATATTATTATGTTTAATGGATACTATTCAACATGTTTTATTATCATTCGTGTAATCAATCACTTGTCAGAAACAAAGCTCCTGTAATTTTGTACATAGCTAGTCACTGAGTAAATATATGTAAATTTATAGTATATAAAGCCAGCATATAAAGGAACAGCAGCTGCACGTCTTGGCATAGTCCACCGCTTCCAGCTAAAAGGGGTTAGCAAACCAAGTTGTATCTAGTGAAACTGCATGGTAACCATACCGCAATATCTTCAAAAATATTGCGATGAAATATCCTTCTCTTAATTTATGATACGTGAACCTAGTAATCCGGTAGATAACACGCATGTGGATTTTTTCAAACTATTTTTAGACACTGAGGTCCTGTCTCTGCATTACAATATATGTATATATTATTACGAATCTGAAAATTCATCTCCTACCAGTGTTGGTTCATCTGGACCGTTTCTATGACGAGGAGGCAAAAGACGACGGCGAGGATAAAAAAAAGACGAAAATAAGATGTGAGGTGATAATATAAACCGGCTGCGGGACTGTTCGAAAGAGATACCGTGGCCCCGGTAGTCAGTAAAAGTCTGACACTCCCTCCTGCTCCGCCCAGAGCGGGAGGAGTCATTTGATGATTACACATCCGAAAAAAAAAAAGTCGATAATAAAAATGTAAAGGCAGTAAATGATAATACAACAGGAGAGAATGAAGAGGAAAACATTTTGCTTCGACTGGTTGGCAGAAGAAGCTTGCCAGTTCAATCAGTCTATTACCATCAGAAGAGCAAACTCTAACCACTTCATCTCCCTTCTTAATTCCCAATGGTTTTAATAAAAATTGCAAGCTAGTGCTTGAAACACCTTTCAAGAAAACCCATATCAGTTTTTCCAACCAAACTGCCGTCGAAATAATCAATACTTGGCAAATATGTCTAAATCTTCCGGCAGTTAAATAGGCCGATCAATTTGTTGGATATGGAGTGGTTCATGGAACTAGGTTCCTTTTATGGTGAAGTATGTGGGCTGTCAGCGTATGGTTTTATGGAGTAACCAGTCAATTAATTTAGTTTTTTTGGGTGGCTTGGTTTTAGCTATAAATAACTTTTATGGTCTTTAGTTGTGTTAGTGTCCTTTTCAGTTTGTTTTTGTGTCGATGGCATCACACAATCATCTGCCTAGTATTTTTCTAACTATCTTGGGGTTGGTCGATTGTGCAACAGTGTTCCTAATATCCCAGAAGTCAGCCTCATCTACATTATTTTCGTTGAATTTGGCGGATTCTAGAGTAATTATGTATAATAAATTTTTGCATCCGTTTTGGCAAATGTTTTATAAAAAGAGTTCTTGTCTTTCACCCTTAGCCACTTTCCATAATCACCAATTCTCAGCTTTTGTCCTATGTTACTTGATCGAGCAACTAACCATTAGTATTTATAGTCTGTCGTCAATTATTTGTCGAAATTACTAACAAGAATCTTAGACCCCACCAGGTAACAGGAAGAGTAAAATCTGACCACTTAGCGATAATTTACGCAAATTCTCTCAGATATCGCGTGGGTTGATCCGGAATTAGAAACTCTTATGTAAATACAAACATCTCTTACACATAATTTGTAGTTGCATTCCTAAGACGTCGGGTATCGTGTTAATACGTGGAAAGATGAACATCTTTAGTTATTGCTCTTGAAGAATTGGCAGCTGCATCCACCTGTAGGAATGTCATAATAAAATGCTACAAAAAAACTTCTGCAGCTTGCACAGGTCTTATGTCAATTGATTCTCCAAAATATGTAGTTTATTTTCATAGATCTGTTGTGATTATGAGTACTTAATTAACGTTATTGTTTGAACATTTAAAACGAATTAAGGTGTTGACCAGTATTAAAATGATACTGTTTATTTTAATGATCAAATGTCATATTAAGTCTGCATTTTTGTTCTGAACCGTATGTCATTTCACAGAGGGTTGTTAACGTCTGATCCCAACATGTATCGAACATCAATGTCGTCTGTGTATGGCCGTACCTATACGGTGATTCGAATTTGCTTGTGATGAAATGAAACTTAATCGATTAGATCCTCTGGTTCAATGATTATGTACACACATCAACACGGTCTAGGGATATTTTTAAAAAAGCGAATTACTATCAATGTGTTAATTATTTATATGATTTGTATATATTTAAAAGATACGTTATTTAATATTCTACCATTTTTTAATAATGGTTAAGGTATAGATTAAAATTTCAGGATTTTATGGAAAAAAAATGAAGCATAGACGGAAACCGTATATGAATGAACTTTTAATTTGTGAGTAAAAACTGAAAAAAATAGAAAAATCATTTAATTTGTGTTTATAAACTTGAAGTTAGTAGTCTGAGAAAGCGCCCATGATGTTCATAACACATCGGCAACGATTCGGCATGCTCAGAACAAGGTTGTCAATGTCTTGCTGCGGAATATTGTCCCATGTCCTTCTGAGGTGCGCAAAAAGTTGATCTTCTGTAGCCAGATTTTCAGGAACTTCCTTCAGAGCTCTTCTTTGCAGCATATCCCACGCATGCTCAATGGGATTTAGATCTGGCGATTGAGCAGGCCAGTCTAAGGCCCTAACATTATGTGTATGTAACCAAGCTGCTACCGTTCTCGCCGTGTGTGCCCGGGCATTGTCGTGCATGAGCAGGAAATCTTGCCCCATTTGTGTTCTGTGGGGCAAGATTACGGGCCCCAGCACCTGTTGGACGTATCGTTCTGCCGTCATATTGCCCCGCACCCAAACGAGATCCGTCCGTCCTCCAAGACGAATTCCTGCCCAAACCATAATTGTTCCTCCTTGGTATGGGTGAACTTCCTGAGGGTTCTGGAGACGGCTCCATCGTCCAGGAACTCGCCAAACACGCGTCCTTCGTGAATCTGGATGGAAGCCGAACCTGGATTCATCCGTGAACAGCACATTGGACCATTGGTCACGGCCCCAGTCCACGTGGTTCCGAACCCATTCTAATCGTCGTCCACGATTGCCTCTCCGTAAAGGTGGGACCCGGAGTGGTCTACGAGAGCGTAGATTGCTTTCATGCAGTCGCCTTCTTACAGTTTGGTCACTCACAAGCACTTGGTGTTCCACTCGCAGCCTTTGGACCAATTGAGTCGCCGTTGCATTTGGTTGTGCTCGCGCAGTAATTTGCAAAAATCGGTCTTGTCTGGGGGTAGTGATGCGACTTGGCCCCCGGTGCCTCTCCGCTACTTCACCTGTGGCACGATAGCGTGTCCACAATCTTGAAATTACATTTTGATGGGTCCCTATGGCCTCAGCAACATTACGCTGAACAGATCCAGCTTCCAGCATTCCCACAGTTCGTAACATCTCCGCCCTCGTCAAATGTCGGCGTTGCATGGCTACAATACCTCAATTTTAACTTTATCTTTCGTTTAAAAATGAAAAAAAAACTGTAACTAAACGTAATTCGTATTGTTTTCTAAATTTCGCACAAATGAAAATTCCCTCTCCTATACATCAAGACATTTTTATGCCACCGAAACAAAAGAATTTTCAAAAATTTGAATTTGGAATTAGTCTGAGATAAATTACAAACAAATCGGTGTATAAAAGATTCCAATGCGGCCAGTACTTTTCGAGTTATTTAATTGAGTATGAAATATCCCTAGACCGTGTTGATGTGTGTATATATGTTACAGGGTTCCAACATACTAACTTCCTCTAGTTCAAAAACTCTGAAATTATCTGGTTGCGGCATATCATTACATTCTATTTCATTCAATCTTCGATTCTCAAATAAAAAAATTACAAAAAATATTGTTTCGCGTACTTACCGACGTTATTTGAGCATATCTCTCATAACAAACACACTTGATTGACATTTCGTACATAAACCGTTTCTATTTTGCATTGTTTGGTGAAAAGGTATTGTAATTTGAGAAATTGAGGCAGTTGCTCAATTCTTTCGAACAAACTACGGTTTTTTTTACCAACAGTATTAGCATATAGTCGCATATCTTCATGCTATGAATGTAATCACGGCAGTGGAAAATCGTTTGAATAAAATTTGAATGAACAATGGATTTCACGTCAGGTAGATACTTTACGTAAAACAAAGTTTGCTTCAAATAAAATTTATGAGCCGTCTAGCGAAAGTTAATTGAAATAGGGCTGATTTCGGGTTTTGCGTATTTATGGTGCAATATAATGTACCTAGTGCAACATTGTATAGATATTGAATGGTACTATGGTAATACTCATATTCAATACCTAATAATAATCCACTTTATTTGAAATATTATTCTCTTTAATTTACCACGCCTCGACGATCGTAAGCCTTCTCATCTGCCTGTTCTTTTCGTAGGCTTCCATAGTCCGGATGCAACTGAACACCTGTTTACACGGAATGATTTCTGAGAGCTGAACAGCCTTATAAAAGACAATTTTATGATCAGAAAATAGTCTTGTGCTCTCTTTGGTACCTACTCACTAAGTCTAGAGACAACGCCCGTATCTTGCAGAACGTCTGTTTTCAAGATAAAACTTACTACAATATAGATTCCTTCATCGATAGCTATAGGAGTAAGATAAACTTAAAATAATCTGTATTTATCTCGACGTGGGACAACATTCAATACAACTAACAATGCGTAAAACAAGAGATGATCGTAGGGGAATGACAAATGCGTGTGTGTTATGTATTTGAAGATGATTTACGAATGGTAAACAAATGGGTGTGTGTGAGGGGTAAGAATAAGGAAAATGTTGTGAGAAAAATTGTGGGTGTGAATAAGTGGGTCAAGATTTCGGGGAAGGCCATATGGTGACAATTTTGGCTAGAGAAGGGGTGACTATACAGAGATGACAGCTAATAGAGCCTCCGAAGGAGATCAGATAAGTCACTCCAGGTGAAACTCTGGTATTCAACTGCTTTTGGTTAGAATTACTAGTTAGGAATAGGCCAGATGATGATTAAACAACGATGGTCTTGAATCATGGCATGCAAAGCTTTAAGTAAACCATGTCATATCCTTAGACGGTCCATATGTTTACGTACTAATTGGCATAGATTTAGCAAAGTGATTCATTTTGTGTAAGACCATGACCTGATGTGCGCGTTTCACAAGCTGATAACGTTATTAGAAAAATGCCTAATGCTGAAACTGGATTAACAGTTTCAGATGAAATAACAAATCAAAATGCAATAATAAGAGGTGAAGTACCAAAATTCAGCAATATACTAATACAATTGCAAAAAAAAAACAAAAATGAAAGTGATGATTGAATATTTTTATAATTGGATAGATTCTTGATTGATTCATGAGTTAGTACATTACATAAAGTAACTAAATGTTGTTAATAGCGTGACGCTAATAAGTTTTGTTAATCAGGAAAGGCAGTTGCGTGCTAATAGGGATGGGATTGGTTGCAAGAAACGAAGACGCAAGAGTGAAGGCAAAAAATTAAGAATACGAGAATGCGCAGAAATCTAATAATGAATCGTAACATATTACTGAATAATGAGCGTAACTGTTGACGTGTTACGCCAACTCCAAGTAACGTGGGGCAAGAGCAAGAAGATGATGAATAAAGAATAGGCCCCCAAAAGCTTAAGCAACCAAAGTTTGATGTATGACATTACAATAATGATACCTAATTCCCCGTAAGACAGGAAAGTGTTTCAAGTCAAGGCAATAGTCATTATGATAGTATTAGGGCTTTTCCTCCTTCTTCTCTGGTTAAAAAAAAATCAACAGTGATAATTCCTCTAGGCACAATAGGCCTAGATCGTTACCCTGCGTGGCTTCTTTAGGAGTCTCACAGGGTAACATTCTAGGCCCCATTATTATTATACAAGATAAATATGTGTTACTACTATTATGAAATACGATTCTAAATCTATCATGTCGTGATGATTAATGCTTTCTTAGATTGTAATTATTACCTGAGTCATTAAACTTGTGAAGGCTATATATAAGATGACCAACACGTAGCGTGGGTGCTTTTAAATGTCACATTGACTGCTTAATAGCCTCATCTAGCTAGGAAAACAGCTTTTTGTTCGACATCGTCATAATATCGATAGTAAATTCTGTCCTTTTAAAGACAGGCCATGACATTAAAGTCGATAACTACTACATTAAAAGATTATTGTAATTGATGACGCCTGCTTTGATTAAATTGCTTCTATATAATGAATTGTTAAACCATAAATGGCTAACAACAACTTGTAAACCTTGGAGATTTACATTCGATTCCGTAAACTGCGAAAATGTTAGTTTTTAGGTTCCTTGTTTTAGTTTGATTCATTTGCAATAAATAGTTGTTCAGGCTTACTTTTTCTGTGTTGTCTCTGATTTGAAAGCCAAATTCACAAAATTTTGTAATTGTACTATTTGTCTTCCAGACAACTGTTATGCGAGTTTCGAGATCTTTCTGTATCATTTTCAGCAGCTTCATAGCCTGTCTTGTAAAGCAAGATAATTATGTATTTTGCACAATAATACCTGCCAATACTTTAAAATATCACTTTTGATTATGTCTTTGAAATTCTGGAATACAACAATACACTAGTAGCCAAGATTCTTGATTTGTTCACGGTAGATGGTAATAGAGTCGCTCACGCATTTCTGAAAATGTCCCTTACATTCTCAGAAATGCGTGAAATGCGTTCTATACGTTTTTTTCTAGTTCTACCCCACCTTGAAAAATAAGCGTGATTTTATGTGTATGTTGTTATTAATCCGTCTTGCTCATTAAAGTCTAGGCTTGCGCATACGTCCATCACTATTCGGAACAGAGGCGCACGCGCAGGTTTCTCCGCGTTCCCTACATGGTCGGGGCCGTGAAATCTATCAGTTTACATGTTATCTTGCGTTTTAGTTTCAACGTTGTTTTTGTTGGGGCTATTGTCTTCATGTGGAGTTGAATGCGTTGTTTGAGGTCGGTCAGAAGTCATGATGATCTAGGAGATTCCTTTTTCGATTGTTAAGTTATAGAAATCATATTAGATCATGGTAGAGGTTTTCAATTAATAACTACTATTATCTTCTTCTTCTGGGCGTTTCGACGGCAATCCATCAGCAAGTTCTATTTAAGGATTGTTTTCTTTAGTAGCTCTTGCTCCCATTAGTTTCTGTAAGGTGCATTACTTGCTTATAGAATGTGTACTGCATAAGTCAGTTTTTAATTTTAACTTTTCTGAGAGCAGTCAATTATTGTCATATTGTCAGTTGCCATAGTCCCTTTTACACATTGCAACTGCAGAAAAAGGTGGAAACTACTACAAGCCAGAGACTAGTAATGATTTAAATGATTAAAGGTATTTTCAGTTGATCTAATTCAACAACATCATCGAAACTACAGACTGTGGAAGGCACTAGTCTACATTCCAGAGCATTAAAACCTACCCAGAAAGTAAAGCAACGTATAATAGCAGTATGACTAAGAATATGACGTCCAAATACACTTTCACTTATTTCTACCATTTTTTACAATAATTTTTATATTAAAAGTATGACGTAGTTTGACATTTAGCGGCTAGGCATATCACCTTGAAAATATCAATACTTCGTTAGTAGAATGTATACTTTATGGTCGATAATAGAGAAATATGAAACATATTAATGATACACGTGCCCTTGAACTAGTCGCGGTGACATTATGTCGATATTCTATGGATGGTATACCTATGTGAAAGTTTTAATGGTGTTTTTTCGAAGGACGATCAATACTGTGAAGTGTTTGTGTGGAATATTTGATGACTGCGTCATTGAACTTGGATATTAATTGAAATTGATGAGGAAATTATTGAAGTGGAGGTTTGCTAGAGCAAGAGAGTTTTTCATTGGGTCTGACCTTTTGGAAGTCTCTCGGGTCCCTATTGGTGATCTTCCTCAAAAAATCTAGTCTGGTACTTATATGACCGGATGTATGAACGTGGAATCATAGCAGGCGTCATTTTGTAGTTTCTACCTGCCCCCGTGGACAAAATCTTGAGTTAATGCATATTCACTGCAGGCTGTAGTAATTCTCAGCAACTCCAACCTTTCAACGACAACTTCCTGGTAATCGCAACGAATTTCATACTGGTTTATCATAATTCTCTAATGGAAAAATCGTGTCATCATTTCGTCACGTAAAAAACGCCCGTATGTCCTTGCAGAAAGCATACTTTGATGATGTCATTGTATTACCTGGTAAATAAAATAGAGAAATTACTAGCGAGTGCCAATTTAGCGCTGACATGATGTTTTTTTAATAAACGGCGTTCACAAAAACAGAAAATGAAGTCTAGAATTAATATTTAATCGAAATTCACTGATGGAAAAAATACACCCTCTCGGTAGCAGTTTGGATTCAGGATTTGTGCCCGGTTGACGGCATTAGGCTCGTCCCCTATTACATGTGACTTAAACATAATTGGCGAAATGCGTTTGTACTATAGATAGGTACACCTCTGCCTACCCATTCGGAGGTTACAGGCGTGATGTAATGTCGGGTAAAAATTCACTCGGGTAGGTACTCACACACTGAATTACCCCAGACTACAAAAATGCATTTATTATTTAGCCAGTAGATAAATCTGACAATGTTTTAGTCTTCCGGGCGTGTTTCACATGGGTAAACCTGGTGTCAGGGACCCTGTGTTCATTGTATGTATGATTGTTAGACACAGTTATAATCGTTTCATCTGTGTGATTTACCTTCCTCGATTTTTGCTCTGAATTTTTGTTTTAATGGGTTTTGAGTATTTTTACGTATGTATGGGTATTATTCGTTGCTTTGGGCTTATGTAATAGTTATTGTTGTACTATGGCCTCGGAATCTCGGATATATTTAATCTCTAGTGGCAGTAACTATTACGAGTAAGGTTGAAGTTTTTAGTGAAAAACTGCTGTTTAAAGAAGAAAGATTAGCCGGAAGGATTTGTGCGCAGTTGATAGTAATAAGCTCGGCCCCTATGGGACAATTAAACATAACTATTGAAATGGGGGTGTAGGTATTATTAGTTACTCTCTCTTCTGCTTAACCTTTCGGGAATTACAGGCGTAATGTTATATGATGTTGTAGATAGAAAGAACTATGACGTAGTTTTAAATGTACAGTCATCGACCGGTTTTTTAATCCTCCAATTATTCGCCCAAAATGTAACTTTAATTTTTTGTGATGTTCAGTTGCATTTGCGTGTGAAACCTCATAAGTTGAACACGAAGTTTTTACAATATAAGCTTAAATAAATAAAAGTATAAGACACAGTCAATGACCATATTATTTACTTTATAAAGCAACTTATAAAATTAAGTAAGGTCAGCGCAACACAATGTGAATAATCAACGATGTGTCATTGATATTTTACTTTGCAAATAAAATTAAAATTGTTATTTATAAGACGACCTTTATAGCAAGTCCACCTGTCATTCTCTATTAGCAAATAGCTGGCTAAAATGGCTAAGTATAGTCATAACCCTGTCATCACTTACATAAATATCTGGGTAATTATGCCTCTATGACCGGGTCATATTATGTCTTATTGCCTATTGTTCTGCTGTCTAATAATTATTTTAGCTTTAAAAGGGAGAAAGGCACGGCCATGAGTTTTAATTTTTTAATTAGTCGCCCTTGTGGTACGGACATCAGTCGTTTAATTAATAGTTTGTAAACGTTTTTGTAGTTCAGTGATTATTTGGAACAATTTTGTTTTTTTTTTTGCATTTCTTAATTGTTTCTATTTTTCGTTGGTCAATGAGGATGATGATAGAACTGTCATTTGTATGGTAATTTATTTAAAATAGTTTTGAATTCTGTATTTTTCTTATTATTTTTTGCTAGAAATACTTACTTTTAACAATTGTTGTAATAATTGTAATACTCTGACCCAGATTCTGTGTTATTTCACAGCCTTGTTGGTTTCTTTAAATGAATATAAAAATTAACTTAGATCTCAGGTTTGAAACATTTTGGAAAAATAGTCGCAAAGGATTTTTAAAGCGATTGCAATCTAAAGACCGTTCTGGCTGTTGCAAGTTGAAAAAACTAGTGTAAAAAAGATGTGAAACACATTAAAAACCAATTTGCGTTCTCCAGGGATCGAGTTGGAGGTCCATCTTTTTCTCAAGAGTACCAACAAAAAAAAAACATCATTAAAAGCTCCCCAAGACATTCTATCAAGCCGTTTGGCAAAAGCGCAGTTCAATTGCGTAGAAAAATCTTAAAAAAAAAGTGCGTTTAGTCGCATATGTCGGAAACAGATGGTTGTAGTTCAGTGTGCGGTCGCCCTTAACGGTACACCTGGCCGACAATATGGAACTTATGGAAGGGGCGGGTCTACTTGTGTTTTTTTAAGGGTGGTTATTTGAATAAGTTGAGAGTGATGGATATAGCTGTTTTTGGGTTGAATTGTGTTATTTCCGTTAGTTTGGATTCGTTTCGTAAAGTGTACGAATTGATCGAGTAGTAACAGGAGAAATTTTATAATTTTTATGAATTACTTTTAAGGAAATCATTGTTTTCTAAAACATCGTGAGTAAACCACAGCATGCCTGAAAGAAATTTTTTGACGGCATGTAAAGCCACGTCAGAGGCCCATGGGTGGCATTAAAACTCTGACACCAGGTTAGGCGCTAACCACACGATAAAGAAAGAAAATTGTTTTCTTCTTCTTAGCGTGTCGATGGTAAGTTAAAATGTGTCGGGCTCAGAACTGAGGCCCTACTCTCTAACGCTTCGTCCGTTGATTCGGATTTATCCGTCTCTCTCGCGCACGTTTGCAGAACGTTTGCAGAACGTTTGCAGATGAGTGCGAGTGAGAGAGACGGATAGATCCGAATCTACGGAGTAGCCCGTGACCCTGTAGTGACTCAGTTCTGAGTTTCTGAGCCGACTCAGTTTGACGCCTACAGAAGTGTCCATCATTGCATCAGTTCCTGTAATGAACAAACAACAGGACACGCAGGACACAATATTAAGTGCCCCATCGTTTGTGGAACAGCACCACATTACACTCCAAGGCAGAGTTATTAATGAATCTAGCCATCTGAGCAAGTTTTTCTAGCTACGGGCGACCTGGGTCCGGGGTCTATTTAAAGACTTCCAGGTCAGCCATGGCAACTCATGTCCAGGTGGGAGATTTTCAGCAGGTGCATGGCTATACAGCATGTACATTTATATTAGTGGGAATATAATGGCGTATAAAGTCGTTGAAGAAACTGACCTATTTCAAATGGATTAAAAAAAAAGGGTTTTTTTACCAATTCATTAGTAAACGAATTATTTGCTGATGATAAAGCTGTTAATGATGAATGCCAATTTCATATTGCCCAGAAAATTGACGAAACAGTTGATTGATTTCTGATATTTACCTAAGTTTCGTTACGGATAGCAACGTTACTTCGCGGTTTAACCAGTTTTGTTTCGCCACCGTGAAGGGTTTTGTCCAGAATAGTGAAAAAAGAATATTGTTTTAGAAATATTTCTAATTAGATATGTATTAAAATACTATAGCCAGTTATAGTACCTTCATGGTTTTTTTTTTCATGTATGGCATCTCGCAGTTCAGTCTAAGAGACAGGCTACTGCTTAACCGGGCTAGTCCTATGGATGCCGTGAATTTAAGGCCTCCAGCCTGGGGCATAACTAAAAACTAAGCGACAACGCACTAAGGGCACCCCCTGTGGGGTACGAACCTCGGCTGAGGGCGTCGCTGGGGGGGGGGGGGGGGCAGCAAGGGGACAGGCTGGATCTGAGTTAAATTAATTAGGGACTGATTTAATACTACTGGCTCAGCATCGCGGGCTGGCTCGAGCAAGGGTCGAGGGCGGGTTGAACGGGGACGTCGCGCCGGACGTCGGCGGCGAGGTCGGAATGTTGTCGGTTTGTATCTGTATGGTTTACGAACGGTACTGGTGTCTTTACTACTTTCCTGTAAGAGGGTGATAGCATCATCGGGGGTGACGAGAGTATGCCTTGGACGGCGGACTGAACTGATACGCGATGGGTCGTATCGGGCGTGCGATGCGATCAGGGGGTTCCTATGCTTTATAGCAGTGTCGAAAAAAACGCTTTGCAAGAAGTTTCATGAATTGCTGTTCGGTAGGGAATACGTTCATGGACCGTACTGTTAGATGTTATAACTTACGACCAACCCTAAATTAGGCAGGCTGCATAAAGCTGCATTCGGATTCTCAAAGGAATTTGAAAAAAAAAAGCTTAATTCTCTGAATGCCCTTTTAATTAAAGTAAATTATAGCCTCAACATTTATATTCTACAGTACCTCTTACTGCGAATATTGGAATTACCTATGTAATAGGATAAAAGCCACCAGTGCTAATGCTAATCAGTCATCCGTTCAGTAATCAGTCACTAGACCATTCTAGTGACTTCATCGTTGGGCTGGTGGGTGCAAGCGCAAGTATGAGGTCTTTGATTCACGGGTCGGACAGTGTTATTGGGTTTTTCCATCAAGAATTTCTCAAAAGCAGCTATGGAGTCTGGATTTGTAGCCGGCGGTTGATCGCAGTAGGCTCGCTTCCTATTTAATGGGACTTAAACATAACTGGCGAAATCTGGGTGTACGATTAGGTACCTCTGCCTAGCCCTTCGGGGATTACAGGTTTGGTGTTATGTTATTTAGGTAGTATTAGTTCCAGGTCTCCCAAAGAGAAAGCTACTTTTATATAAATTTTACCTTTTTCTGCTTAAAATCAACGACATATAAAACGAGAGTTCGTTTTCAATAAAATGATCTTTCTCTTTGAATCATTGCAAATCTGCACAATAATATTTACAATCAAACACCAAACAAAGGGTTCTCAAAATCGAATAGTCTTTGTTACTTCATCACAACGTGGCGTTAAGCCGTCGATCAGAACTGTCGCAATGTTCTCGCTTGATTTGCGATGATGAAAAGATATCCAAAACTTTGCTAACTAGCCTAAACTAATCAGATTATTGTATTGGCAATATTTTGGCCTATACTTGAGGATTGTAGAGGTTACAAAATCTCAGTAATGTACTTACAGTGGTTCTTTGACACCAAATTTATATCATCATCTACACAGCCTTTTCCCAACTATGTTGAGGTCGGCTTCCAGTCTAACCGGATGCAGCTGAATACCAGTATCTTACATGGAGCGACTGCCTATCTGACCTCCACAAACCTGTTGCAACTAACTGGGTTGTGGGTTGACATTTTAAAAATCTTAAATTCACTTTGCTGGGCAAGAAAAGTTTGTAATTCCACAATCCTTTTTATAACGAAAGTGAGAACTCAGTTTTGCTGATGTAAAATCCTTTCGGCCACACGGCTTTTGTCATAAGAATATTGTCAAAGTATTGGTGGGCTGCGCCAATATTAGGGACCCGTATAATGTTAGCGGTTTTTTTTTGCTAGAAAAGACCACACACAGGGACAGTTGCTATAATCCCAAGTGACCGTACCACATGTTGGAAATTTCTTTATTTAAAGACACATATCTTGCATTTTGTAGAGAAACGATATTCACATGGTCAAGGTCTTAATATTAATTTATACGGGGTGGAAGGTAGAAGGGACTTCGACGCACAAACCCATTCTTCTCCATAGAGATCTACGCTTTGGAATAATGTGTAAAGTACAGTACTTTCTCAAGTTATTATGCTTTGTGACTGGGACTGTAGCTTTGCTTTTTTTTTTTGTCATTTTAATCTGCCGTAATGGTCTAATTGAAATAAATGCTTTGAGTTTGAGTTTGAACGGTGTTTGGTACGGTTGCCACGTATTCAGTACATCATTCTGAACCCCTCCACATAGAAATGTTTCCATTCAATAATGCTATGTTCGAGGTCGGAATTAAAACTTGACCTTAAGTTCGAACGAATGAAACGGCTGACTATGGTATCGCTGCTAAATTGGTGTTCAAGAGTTTTAGCGTACTTATCATGGACCTACTGGAAAAGGATTGACGAGATCATTACAATTGGTGAGAATCCTAATTCGGTCTCTTTTCTGCAGGCATAATCTAGTAACTTATAAAGACTTAATCCGTTATAAGATCGAAGATATTAATAAAAATGTCTCTACTCTGATTAATCTATACATACTCCTGTTAAATGCTGATGAGCGCCATACCTTACAACAATCCTTTGAAGAAAAAGTACAAATATCTTCTACTCACTAATCAACATTCTTCAAAACGTTCCCAGGCTCTAGGCCTGTACCTAGGTGTCCTGTCATTGTTCCTACAAGTTAGACCTGTTACGTGCTCACGGGCATCAGTCAGGTTTTTATCAGCGTGGCCTTTATTGGCCCATTGTAACGCCCGAGGCTGGCATTTGACGCAGAAATAAATGACCCTGTTAAGTACAAGGACGTCTATTTTATACTATTCAGAGTTTACTAGCTGTGACTTCGTCTGCACGTTTTTTTTTTGTTTTGTGTGACATCGTTACAATTGAAATACCATCTACATTCTCCTGCCTTATTCCAATTTATTTGGGGTCGTTGCAGTATGTATTCTTGTTCCATACTTCTCTATTACTCCTTATCTCAGCAGTCACCTCCTTTCTAGCCATGTCATTCTTCACACAGTCCATCCATTGTCACTTTGATCGTTCTCTACTAGTATATCCACATTTATATTTTCCTTATGATATTGTCCTCATTCCTTCGTGTCACACGCACATAATCTCTGCATCATGTTATAATTGAGATCCAGGATGAACGGCTAGATGTCTCGGGATCTGTAGGACTCAAGCTACCTGTTAATCATTACCATGTTCAGTGGTTAATGTGGAGTCATTCTCGAATTTATTATATTAAGTATGTACGATACTTAGGTAATTTTCGTATAATCAAGGGGTGTATTTTTAATTGGTATTAGTCTGTGTGAAATGACCTCTCTGAGTTAAGGTCGTTTGTTTGCCTTGGTAGTTTTGGGGGTTGGTTTTTCGCGTACTGTTAACTGTGCGCTAAGCATCTTGTTTTTTGTAAAAATCGGTCACCACAACAAAGCAGATGCATGGAGTGACAATTCATAGGGATCATTTTAGGAATTTTCACGTGATTCATCTTAATAAGATTCTGCTAAACGGCCAATGGTGTCGATTCTGTTGTGCACAAACTAAACATAATTTAGGCTATTGCTATCTTTTACTAAACGGCAGTGCGAGAAAAGGACGGCTATAGCTATGAACTAAGTTAGAGATGTCAGCAACCTAGTTTAAGCCTTGCGCTTCACCGTGTTTTTAGTCGACATGTTTTTACGTGCACCCTTCATTTGTATAGAAATATTAGTTCCAACTAAATTTGACAGCTCTAAATTACATTCGTCTCTTTCTCGTTTCATTAGAGAGAAAAAGATAAGCAATAGCCTAAATTAAGTTTAGTTTGTGCACAACAGAATCGACACCATTGTAGACCCGCAGTTGGTGTCCGAACATAGAGGACGGGAATCTTTGTTTCACTTCAAACCTTTGCATAATCTACCAACAGAAAACCTTTTTCACAATTCATTAACCTCATGAACTTATGTCATCATAATTGTCTAGGTACATTTTTACCTATAACTTGTATTACAGAGTATTCTATCCATCTATTATTAATTCATTACAAACAGTCCCCAAAACATACTTAGTCCAGTAACTTCGGTGTAATCACCCCTCTAGCTTACTTGCTGACCCCGGGGAAATCACTAACATGTAACCTAAATTATTAACTGATACCTAGTTCTAAGTTATTCAAGTACTAGCTTTTCCTCGCGGCTTCGCACCGTTTTTGTACGAAAACTAACACACGGAAACGTTTTAAATGTAGCATAAGACACTCAGGGATAATGTAGCTTCCCGTCAGTGAAAAAATTTTCTGAATCGGATTTATAGTTCTGAAGATTACCCCCTCTATACAAACGGAGATGTTGTGGGTCATAGTTCCAATGTTTCTACAAGTTTTTCTTTTATATAAAATTCTTTAATGTTATATTAACTTTATGTTAAATACCTCTATTACCCGTTTACTACTCAAATCATCGATCAGCACAATGTGTTGAATGCGTTACATTGAGCTATACCGTAAAATGTGATTTTTCACCCCAAAAACACAAAAGTAGTTTCACAGCAAAAAATTTTGCCCAGAGTTACTCAGTTTGATGTAGGTACGCTTGGTTGACGGCTTCGTGTAGAGTCTGTTTACAGCCTGTAGATAAGTCGGTGCAATATTTATCAAGTATTTCTAGTACAACGCAGTTTTATACCTAAGTTTCCTTCCGATTCGCTTGAATTATTGGAAAATCGACCAAGGCTCAACACCCAACACGCACGATTTAATTCTGAAACAAATAACTCTTAAGTGTTATATCAACCTCAATTGTTAGGCAATTATCAATCGTAATGTGTCCTGATTAGGTTTAAAATTACGTGTATCAATATCGACACTTCTGATTATTTGCACGCGATTTTGGCTAATTTGGGGTAAGTAGTAGTTATAATTTAGTGTATCCTTAATCGAAACCTGATATTGGGTATTACAAATGTAACACTATTATGTTTTAATTACGTTTCCCTTCTATGATATTTGGAAATAGGTCCAGTGGTTGCAAACGCAACTGCTGAGCGAGAGGTCCCGGGTTCAATTCCAGGGACGGGCAAAATGTTACCATCAATTTCTCAGATTTGTGCCCGGTTGATGGCAATAGGCTTGCCTCCTGTTAAAAACACAACTGGCGAAATGAAGGTGTACTATTAGGTACACCTCTGTCTAACTCTTCGACGATTACAAGCGTGAAGTAATGTTATATTAGGAAATGTGAGCAAGCCTCTTGAAATACCCTAAATGGGGACAGCCTAGCGTGGTCCTAAATTAATAGTAAGTAATGGCCGTACCATAAATTACTAGGTCTTTTCTTCCGTTGACCCCGAAAAGTCAACAGTAGACACAATACAATTCATTTTATTCAACCCTAAAAGTTCTTTGTGCTAGAATTTTGAAAATGAAGCAACCTACTTTTAGTGGTATTTTGGTAAAAGACATAGAGCGGAATGAAATAGTTTTATCGTATTGATTATCAGAAGTTTCAGCAAAGTGTTGTTGTGTTTTTCCATGACTGCCTCGTTAGTCTAGTGGGCGCAATCGCAATTGCCGAGTATGAGAGTTTGATTCCCGGATCAGGAAAATGGTTATTGGGTTTTTCCATCAGGAATTCTCAATAGCAGCCACGGAGGTTGGATTTATGCCCGATTGATGTCAACCTGTTCCCACATGGGACTTTAAATAACTGGTGAAATGTGAGTTTACTATTAGCGACACCTCTGCGTAACGCTTTGGCATTAACAGGCCTGATGTTATGATATGAATTTCTTACCAGCAACTCGGAGTCTTGATTTGTGAACGTTTGGTGGCAAAAATTGGGTGTTATCATAGGCAAACCTCTGCATAACCTTTTGGGTCGTACAGGCGTGATATTACGTGCAATTAGGTAGGTCTTGTCATCATTTTCGTCTTACCTTTTAGCAGCCATAACGAATATTCTTCGAGTATTGATCGAAATGACTCAATTTCTTAGTAGAAGCTAACGATTTATGGTGAACGGTAAGGAACTGGCGGTGGCCACGCCTCTGACCTTCCACTTTCACTGTCATTACTATTGTTAGTGCGATCGATGAATATTATGTGTTCTTATTAGTTAGTCGATCGTTTTTTATAGGTTAGAGTTCTTTTGTTTCTTTATGTATGTTGGTTTAATAATAATTTGGTTAAAATCTGATGCTGATCTTCGGAGATATACAATGGAACTCTTCAAAAATAGACGGCAAATCTGCAGTGATTGCTGGAATCGCTTGGATGTTTATTGTTTAAACAACATCATGACGTAACATCACGCCTGTATGCTCTGAGGAGGTACGCAGATGTGTATAATACACCCAGATTTCGACAGGTTTAGGTATATTAAGTTCCATTTATTGGGGATAAGCCTATAACCATGACATGTATTGTTTTTTATTTGAAAGGATGTACTTCAAGGATAGTTCGATGAGAGTTTGGTTAGGTTCTGATTATGGGATCCATGACAAAGTAACGGAACTCTTCAATTCTTAGGAGCAAATTAATGAAACTCGGCCGAATCTTATATTTAATGTAAAATAAATTCATGGCAAATATTTATTTGGGAACACCTAAAATTGCAAAAAATAAAACCGACTTCAAAAAACACATTTTTTTTGTCGTTCGTCGTCGTCGTCGTTTTTGTAAGTCGGTTTTATTCTTGCAAAAAAGTTTTTTATATTTCATAATTCTAGTTAGACCAAACTGTACAGTGATTAAGGTTTCTGCTTCTGGTTGTCTGTCAAGGAATTTAAGACACTGATGTAGCTGTAGATTATAGGTACCTTGGTAGTTTGTAGAAATAGATTTATTTTTATATAAATTGCAGCTAGAACACAATTTGCAGCTTATCGCGGACAAAATGTGGCAATATATCAATAAGATTGGTTATTTTCTGTGTTGTTAGTAGGAAAAATAAATAAACTTTTTTCTTTAACGATGTTCGTAACACCAAGGCAATTCCCCATGATTACTTAGCGGGATATTAAATAGCTAACATTACAAGTTATTGCTCACACACTTCGTAATAACAATTTCTTGCTCCAAGAATTTTCAAATTACATGTAAAATTGAATAGTTTACTGATGAGTTACTGATGTTCACACATTAATATGAAGCATCAATCATACGAGAAATAAGCTGATTTACTAAGATACTCCACATACCGCAATTTAACTGGGGCAGTAAGTAATAAACTGTGCTTACTGTTGCTTTCACTATTACACGATTCGATATGAGAAATCGTTTATAATTTCTTCTTTATCTTTGCTTACAAAATCATAATCATTTCCACACTTTGACTCCGCAATGGTCGTAGGATCGGCCGGGAAACTTCAAGTTGTTGATGGTAGGTTCGAACCAAGGCAGGCTCTTTCCTCTCAACACTGGTCTCTGAAAGGTCAGACACATCCTCAGAAAACCAAAATCTCCTAGATCGAAAAATTCGAAGACTTCTGACCACAACTCCCCACATAGAGGAGGCCGGTATCCCAGCAGTGGCAACATTTGAGGATGATTGTGCTATCATGCAGCCGTTCACGCGGTCCTGTGTCCTCTCCATCCAGCGGATTCCTACTACCAACACCAGGGTATCGGCCCACCTTCTTATTCTTCTTCAACCTTTGGCCTTTGCTGAGTGTAGGTCTCTTCCAAATCTCTCCACTTTTGGCGGTTTTGTGTCATGGCTATCCAGTTTCTTCCGGCCACTTTAATGAGATCGATTGGACCACCTGCTCTCAATTAAGGCACAACCTAGCACATGTTATCCAGTCAATTCAGTTCCGGAGTTCATCTAGTTTCCTCTCACCTAAAACCCACACAATGACAAACAGCACAAATGAAACGAAAAGCGGAAACCCAAAACTCCAACAATACACACATATGGTCCGTTACTAGGCTACCACAGACGCACACACCTCTTTCCCATAGGTTCAGTGACACACAGAGTCACACAATGAAAAATGGAATAAAGTGACTTATCGTGATTTAGCGCTTCTAGTAACTCAGTCCGATGACCTCGGCAGAGGTTTTTAGTCTGAAGTTTCTCATGCGCTATCGGGCTATCTGTAATGCTGGAATTGAAGGCTTGCTATTGTTCGGCATTTGACCTTTTTCGTGAAATTGGCAGTCGTTTGACGAGTTAGCAGGGTTATATTGCTAATAGATGTTAGTTGGATGTTTTAAATACAATTATATCAGGGCAAACTTTAAGTTAAGGTCGAAACCTTAACTGAATGAACTGGTGAATTTGTAAATTCGGGGCTTCTACAATTTCGAAAGGAAACACAGACATGTTCTAGAACCAAAAATTCGAAGATAAGTAGAATATATGGTATCCACTTTGAGTCTTTCACAGAGAGGAGGTCTGTGACCCAAAAGAGGGATGATAGACTATGGCCTTTATAGTTAAGCTTGCAGCTTACATATAGAATAGAATCATCGCATGTTGCTAAAATAATCAAAAGTGCTAATATATTTAAAGGTAAAGTTAGCTCTCATAACAATGCACAGACGTGTTAACTATCTGCTGAAGCAAAACGTGTTAATATTTTAACACGTTACTGCCAAGAGCTAAAGGTAAGTACTAACTGTTACTTACCAAGTACAGTTTCCTGATGGGGTTTCGTGACTGCAATAAATACTAACTAACATACCATGTTTATACACTGTCTTCATTGAAATTTTAAAAATACTTCTGATATTCACTTATTTTCATTTATTTTGAAAGACGCTCTTGGGCAACAATCACATAGACATAATGGTTTAGGCAGTGCGTAGTATGTCAGTGAATTGAAGGTTTTTTATTAAGTAATACCTAGACATGGATTCACTCATTAATGCGGGAAACTGTCAAATCTCTCTTATTTGTCACGGTACATTGATTTCCTCTTTTAGTTTGATTTTTTGTTTCATTCACATCATCATACAATCACACAGCCTAATATCCATCTTTCTTTTAGACAAGAAGAGAAGGATCTCTTCGTGCTTCAACAACAATGAACAAGCTTTTCATCACTTACCCTTTGTATATATGTTCCTTTCTTTCAATTCATGCTCACTGAAGCAAGAACGTAATTAATAATACAATTTTCAGCTTCGCATACCTATTCACATTTTGAGCAGAGACCTAGATTTTTACCGATAACCTTTTAGCTAATTTTGTTCGCATGTCCAGGTCATTGAGCTGACGGGTTGGTTGCATGCTTCACGCTATATACACATATACAGAGTGGGCAGGGCTTCAGGCAGTGATTAAAATAAGTGAAGATGAGAAGTAGTGGTTTCCGGTATAGGTTTATTTTTAATGCTGTTAGCTTTTTTTAACGTTCATGGTATCAAGCTCTTGTTTATAATACGTAAGCTCTTTTCATGGTAATGAAAAAAAACAGTACGAGAGCTTTCTTTATCTACAGAAAAAAAGAACCTCATATGTAGAATCCCTTACGAAATATCTGGCAGCATTATGCTGAAGAAAGAGGTTCTATATTTTCAAATGAGTTTAATTTGTTCGTCTTCTTTTGTCTGATAATCTTTAGTTTTCTCTTCAAATCCAAAATAATTAGACACTTTAAGCCTTATTTTTCTGTAAACACTTAGCATGTTTGCAAACTAAACATTTTAACGCTATTGTCAGTGCTCTAGTTTCGAAGTTACGTGTGTATAATTGTCTAGTTTTGCACCAGTCTAGGCAAAGACCTAGATTTCTGTAACCTTTCAGACTATTTGTCTGGCTCTGTTGGTCGAACCATAGCGAATCGATGACTGTCATTTTTAGGCTTGTATAGTTTGACTAGATTAGTCAGTAGGTTTAGGTTATTTGAATGATGTCGTTTCTTCAATTTTATTTTGTATCGATACTTTGATTCAATAGTAAAATGGTTTGTTTGCTTGGTTGGTGGTTTGTGGTTGGTATGGTTTTGTATTTAAAGATTTTCCGCATATTTTGGGTCTGTTTTTTTTACTACATTCATAATTAGACCAAAACTATATACACGACGTTTTGCCTTATTTTGGGATAATCATGAAGTCATTTAAAAATACTGGAGCTCAGTTACATCCTGTCATACTGTTAACTATGCCTTGGAAAACAGCTAGACAGACATTATTGATTAAGTAATTTTTCCTGCTCCCTTATATTATTTATTCGGGGGAATGCTATATCTGATCCTAGTAATTGATTCTCATAGCCATTCTGAATGAACTAAGATATAAATTGTAAAGTAAAATTAACCTTATAGGACAACTTTCTTCCTTTTCACTGCATGCCACAGGAAACGGTCATCCTTTGCAAGAACACCTGGCTTGAATTCTAAGAGGTGCAATACTGCATTCATATGTTTAAAAGGTAAATACAATAGTGTACTTGTGGCTGTGGAGTGTGCAGTACTTTACTGAAGTGGTATGTACTGGTCAATGACCTGACAATGTACAAGTTGTAAGTCACACCCACTGCAAAACTCGTTTAATATAAGGAATTAACTATGGTTATTATATGGCTATTTTAGTCGGTTTTAACTAGTGTTTTTATGCGTAGAGTTAGTTCCATTTAACAAACTCACGCTTGTTATCCTCGAAGGGTGACGCAGGGGTATACTTAATAGTACCTACACCCACATTTCGCCAGTTATGTTTTTCTTCTTTATCGTGTGGTTAGTGCAGCAGGCAGCACCAGGTTAGGCCTGGTGTCAGAGTCTTTATGCCGCCCATGGGCTTCTGACTTAGCTGTACATGCCGTCAAAAAATATGTTATGTTTAAGTCCCATGTAATAGGGGGCGAGCCTATTGCCATCAACTGAGAACAGATATAGACTCTGGGCTGCCACTGATGGAAAAATACTATAATATTTTTCCTAACTTGGGAATCGAAGTCTGAAACAATAGTTGCACTAGCGACGACGACACTAACAAAGTAGTTCGATATTCAAGCACTGTGTAGTTTTCTTTTCAAATATCTTTGATAGAACCCCTCGACTGTTTATGTCCTCATGACAATATTTCTACGGGACCAATTTGGGAGAGAATAAAAAAAAAAAAAAAAAAATGTTTTCTTTGTCTTCGAGTAATTGGTGAACATACAATATAACATACAAAACCTCTGCTCCTTTTTTGAAGTCTGTTAAAAAGGGGATAGATAATAATTTAACAATTTTAACCGTAACACTACAAAGGTACCTACTTAAAACGTGCTATTATTGTTATGAGTGATGGTTATTTCATGCATACGATGGCATTCGTTCTGGTTTACATTTTGTATTAACGTAATTAGTGCAAAACGCTGTTGACAGGTGGTAAATGCAAAATATTCCAGTTTCTAAGAAAATTATTAACTCAAGAAGAGGTTGGTTCATCTTTAAAAGAGTAATTGATTCAATTCATTAAATGAAACAAGAGCGATTCAAAAACTTAAAAACAATGATACAAACAAAGAGACAAAGAGTGTTATGGTTATGAAAAGAACGATCCAAAAACTTTATTATACAATGATACGAACAAAATGTGTAATATTTAAAAACGCTAGGATGTCCAACGGAAACTCAAAGCATTTATTTCAAATTAAGCAGTTACAGACACTTTTGACAAAATATGCAAAAGAGTCAGTCAATCAAAAACACAAAGATGAAGAAGAAGTAACCATTATTATAACGCATTGACTGATGATTTTAAAACAATTATTTCACCAATAGAACTTAATAGTAATTTACGCAAACCTAAACTATAATTTAATGACAATTCCAACACAATCATTACAGATATACAATACCATAAACAAATCCAACAAAAACTAAATCCGGTATTACACCTGAAATGGACAAATTAAATCCTAATGACGACGGTAAGAACAATCATTTTGAACAAATCGATAGACAAGGTCGAGTGAACGTTGCGATTCTAGTAATCGTTTGTATTTTAGTTCACTAGCCTTTAGTGGCAATGAGGGAAGCAAAAACTATATTTTATATCCTTTATTAGTCTGTTTCTAAGCTATAAATAATGGTGGACAAAATAATCAAAAAATTTTTACACTAGGACCTGAAGTAGTTTAGAAAAATTAGATTGTAGCTTTTGTTCATTCCATAGTGTTGAGCTGTGGCTGTCGATGGTGCTGAGTGAATTATCCTTTTTTGTGGTTAATTTTAAACACGGTCGTAAGTCGTTAACCTAGCTTTTCTTGTCTACGTCTCTGTGATCTAAATTCTTGAATCTACCTTCATTGATCTTTACATTATTAGTCTTTCATAGATTGTCTGTCGTATACTTATAAAAAATCATGATAATAGTAAACTTTAAAGGAAAATTAAAGCGCATAGGATAACTTTATTAGTTTAGCAGTAATAGTCGTTGAACTTGGGTGTTGGATAATTTTGTACCAAATACGAAATCCTTAGAATAAATCCTTTAAAGTGACTAAGATGAAGTAGTTGCTTACAGAATCGATATTGTGATAACGGGCTACTACGAAACCCTACACTGCGCGTGGCCTGATATGCACTTGGCCGGTTTTTTTTTAATCTTAATATAGTCTTACCAAATAGGATTCAATATCGATATGCCTTCAAGCATCTGTCTCTTTGCCAAAGGATACCAGTACCTATTCCTAGTTTTCCTCTACATTATCCTGCCTCCTGTTAACCTAACCATAATTGGTTGGCAAGTCGTGGTCTCCGCCAGCCTTTGTGTGCAAGTTATGACATTGTCACAAATACCTCTATGAATGACAATGTGGAAAAACCCTCGTGCATGACTTACGTCGAAATTACTTCAACAAAAAATGGCTACGGCAGAAAACTACTTTTTCCTAAAGGCAGTGAGTCAGGTAATGGTATTTAGTTTCTCGTGGTTACATTTTTAGTCTTCCATGTATAACCGCGTCGACTTGTGTTTACGAATCACTTCCACTTCAATCTTTCAGAGAGGAAGTGTGTCTCCCTGCTGTGGGAAGATCTTAGGCTGATTATACTTTGCTATAACCTCGTCTAGTATTTAATTATTTAGTTCATAACTATCGCCCTAAAAACTAACTAACTTCTAATTTTATTTGTCAACTGCCATTGTTACAATTTTAGTCGCACAGGTAGTGTGGGAAACGTGAACGGGCGCTTATTTCTCGTCCATTTCCTCATGCTGTGCAATCGCAGCTGTTATCTGTCGCAATCGTTATTGTGTGCCTGCACTTATTTTGTCGTCGGCTTATTGATGTGGATTCTATATTCATTTTTTGTCAGCATTTTGTTTTTTTTTTTGTCCCATTATATAATAGTTCTGTTGTAATATGAAATTAAATTTGTGTTCTTTAAATTAATTGAATACCTTTCAATTTATATTATTGGTAGTTATCAATATTGTGTGTGTTAATTAAATTGATTGTGTTTGCTTTTAATTTAATTTTTGTAAGCGTGTGTTGCCACATATTAATCATGTTAGCAATTGAGGTTAAAAAAATTAGAATAAAAAAAAAATGGTTCTTCTTATTATTTTGTTTTGATATTGCATTCAATAATTGAAACCAAAGTAGGTGGCCACGTTAATCGCAGTGTTTTAAGTCCACTAATTGAAGGGATACTCCAAATTAAGGTGGCCGGTGAAAAGTTTATTTTGGATACTTAGAACAATCTACGTGGAAATGTGAAGATAATAATTATTGAATGTAATAAATAACCCCAATATTTTTTTACACATACCAATAATACCTAGAATATTACTTACCTAGCTATTTTCGTTTGGCTAAGCAATAAATCAGCAAATATTTGCACGAGTTAGATTATTTATGCAGACGAGGCAAAGACGAACGATTTATGATGACGAGTTCGGTAAACATTGTAATTTAGATTTAGCTGATTGTAGACAAGAAAATAGATTTACATCTAGACCGAAAAGTGGTCTATTTATGCTAGAAATATTGATTTTCGTATGCACGCTAAGTTAATATTATACAAGCAAAAGGACCTCTTACATCTATCATTAACACTAGAAACGGCATTTTTAATTACCATGTTTACTGTCTGTTTGTTTGTTTGCTCTTACATCTGTCTGTCACGGACTCACTGCTACATAGATATATGGATACAATATGATCGCAGATCTAGGTTAGGCCAAAGGATACTTTTTATCCCACGGGAAATACATATTTTATTCGGCAGTGGTAAAGCCCAAAAGGCGTCAAATAATGTTTTTAAAGACTAGTATGATTTTGAAACAACTTTCAGTATGTTTCAAGTTTCAACTGAAACACCTAACGAAAAAACAGTACAAATCAGAAATTGCTTTTTTATTCCTTTTTAAAATTCATATTTCATATCAAATAATGCAATATTCACACGAGTGTTGAACAATCGTAAAACTAAACATACGAATGAGCTGCACACAACAATCTACCGTTTTTGTCTGACATAGAGTTGAAATTAGCTTTGGCAGTTAGAAATTTTAAAGCAACGTGCATACGATGTGTAAAGAAATCTTTTGACGTTCAAGATAGGGTTGATATTCCTTTGTTCAGGAAGAATCAGAAAAGTAAAATAATTCAACACCTCGATGTCACTGTCACTACTGGTAGAATTTTAATCAGTACGTATGTATTGACATGCAACGTTGTTGGTCAATGTTAACCAACGGATTTGCTCATTCACATAGTATCGGCATTTTCCACGGCGCGGCATATGGGTGGAGGAATTATTGAAAGGAAAAGATTAAGCTCATTGTTCTTAGAAACTCAGAAATTTGAATATCACATCGTTGCTGCATCATGCATGAACTGAAAGGAGTAAGCTCGCCGTTCATAAAACTTGGCAGTTTAATTTTATTGCACTCTCTATAGAGAATCCTATCTAAATACTGCACAGAAAAATTGCCAAAAGTAGAGATACTGAACTAAAAGTGACGAAACTGATACATGGGCCTATGTTATGTACGTTACTTAGGTTTTCTCATGTCTTATGGGGTTGATGTAAAACGTTAATTAGTAGTCTTTGGTTATCTTACTGCTATATCTCCTATGTAAAGTACACATAGGAATAGGCGAGACGACAGTATCAAAAAATAGCAAATCTATTTAGTCCGTCAGTTAGAATATTGGAAATTAATGGACACGTATTTTTTGTTTTTGTAAATCAATGAATATTGACAAAGATAAAACGCATCAAAACTCGGGAGGCGTGACGTATTGAGAATTTTAAAAGCGTCATATCTTCGTCAATTTTGGTTTACGTAACAAAAGAAAAAACATGGGTCAAATATTTTTTGATAATCTAACTGACGGACTAATTAGTTTTTTTTTTGTCGTCTCGCCTATTGCTTTTACTATCATTGCACAGCACCCGTCACACAAAGAAATAACAAAAAAGACCGGCACTTACATCTATTGTCTTTGCCTCCATTAACTAATGTTACCAGCATCAAAAACGCACTTGACCGCATTTTTCCCTCGCCTAAAATCTCGTAAGAAAAACTGCAGTTAAAAAACCGCGAGGAATGTCTTAGTTATGTCAGGTTTAGCGGCTAACCGCAGTTATTGCGTGTCAACCTGTCTAGATAACCACGTTATTGGATTAATGTAATGTTAACGTTAACTGTGACGGTTATGTTTCATCTCTTATCTCTGGTTATAGGAGATTTGATGTGTTTAGTTCCGTGATAAGAATGTTGTGAGCCTAGTTGTTTTGTTTTTCTAGAACGATATTTTTTTAATATTATACATAAGTCACAGACAATTAGGGTTTTTTCACAAATGCTGCTTCAAGTTAAGCCATGATTAACGTTTGCTTTAACATGACATATTTTTATGGTGTAAACATTTTCACTTTACGTTTCTGTTTCCCTTTTTATGTGCACATTTTAATTTTGTAATATGTATTTTTTTATGGCAACATTATAAATCTTTATTTTCCTTTTTGCAGGTAAGAACAATGCTTCAATACTTCTTAAACAAAACTTCGTAAGTAATTTTAGAATAAGAACTTTTTGCATCTGTCTGTTTCAAGGAGACTTTGAAATAGAAAAAGTGTGTAAGAGCCAAGTGTTGAAAGAAATAAAGCTGTAAATGTGATATATGTTTCTATTAAAGTGTTCTTAGTAAACGTTTCATACGACGAAGTAACTGTAAAGTGCAGTTAAATTATCTTCTTGATTTTTTTATTAGGATTGGTTTACGGTTATCTATGTTTTGTTGCCTTTTACGTATAACTTGTTACTTGTTGTGTAAAAATACAAATAAATCAACTTAATACCATCCGTATTATGTTGATTTAGTTGTATTTTTTGCACATACTTGAATTGATTGATAAATCATTTCTGGAGAAAGATTTCAACAGCATCACGGTTGATGGACTAATTTCACAAAATCATAACATACCTACTTGGAATAATTAACTAACTGGTTGCTGGTAGCTGGTGTCTTGCTACTTTTATCATGTAAGCAAAATTATATATATATATATATATATAAGAAATTGAGACAGATTTTCTACATTAGTTTTTTTTTCTGACAGACAGTAGACACTATAGTTTCATCAATCTCTTGGTTCTTGAGTATAAACTTTGAGTTGTGGGAGAAATCACGATAAAATAAATACTTAAAGTAACGATTAAATAAAACTGTACCAATACCTAGATACATTAAAATAATGTTAAACTGTGCATTTGAAACTGTACCAAACTTCAATGTGATGAGGTAACTATTTTAACGGCTTGCTCCTAGCTACGAATATTATATTTTCACTGAAATTACTAGAGCGTTGCCACTTCAGAATAAATAACAAGAGCTACGTCACATGTCATGCATTTTGACGTTTTTCTATTGATATGAACCGCCATGTTGTTCTAATATGCTTGTGTTCTATTTTCAAATGAAAAACCACGGTGTTGTTACAGGCCATCACTAAACTTTATTACATTCTATTAAAAAACTGAAGGCAAACTGACAGTTGACATTTACCTATAAATGGCGGAAAATTTTGCGTTTGTATATCGAACTGATAAGTTATCATTTCAGAGGAATTTATATTTTTTCAAACTCCTCCGCTATTGTTTTCTCATTCATTTAATTTAAATGCAGTTGAATTGTTTCCCCGATGCTAGTAAGAGGCGTGGTTTGGGAATTGTGTGGTATGCTACTTAGTCACAATAAAACACACGGACTTTTCAACATTAAAGCATTATACATTGCAATGAATAAAAATATTTTCAAGCTGAAAACTGTATTAGTAAGTAAGTAGTCCGAGCGAATACATGAGAGGTATTCTACGCTCTTAAAACATCATACTAAGAATGTCCAAGGCATCCATGTTGAAACTCGTGACAATCACACGGAGGAAGCACGTCGTTACGGTGACCATAAGCGATGGTGACAGAACCCATTACTGTATAAGCATGTAAACTTTCACAATACAATTAAAGATACATTTTTTGTTATGGTTTCTTTACCTTTGATGTAGGGTTTTACACATGGTTATACTTTTCGATGGGTTAACCGAAGATTTCGTCAGTTATTTTTATTTTGAAGGGCACATCTATTAATATTTGAGCACAAATTGAACTCTAGGCATTACTAAGAATGTAATGGAACAATCGAGTAACACTTCCCGACCCGAAGGCCTTGCAATAGCTTTCAAAGTGACCACGCGTCATAGTCCACGCGAATAAGTCTCTCGTCTTTCATACACTGATTCTTCCTCAGAATTAAATATATCTTTTTCTCTATGATTACTTATCTTATTAAAATTAGAAACCAAACCTTATGGCACAACCTTGATTTCAGCCGAGGTCCGGTTACATGGAGACGCAAATTAGAAATAATTCGATCTATTTGACATTGAAATTCGATTATATTGTCAAGTCCGCGGTTAGCGGTACGTCGACATGGTTTTGACAAGATATCAGAGTTGACAATGAGTTGAAATTGATATTTATTAATAACTAGCGGCCCGCCCCGGCTTCGCTCGGGACCAATTTAGAACAAAAAAGAAGTGTGCTTACTGTAAAATTATGTTGTATTGCGGGTGCCTTTATTTTCTCATAATTCCAATTTTTTTTTTGGTGGTAAAACCATTAAATGAGTCCTCCCGCCCTGAGGGTGGAGCGGATGGGACTGTCAGACTTACTGACTAAAACACACTGACTAAGACACCCTGTTCTTTCGGTTGCTCTTGGGTTCCAGGGCCCCGGTACCCTGTTTAGACAGTCCCGCGACCCCGGCAGTTGCGATAACTCCTAAGATATTTATTTAAATTTAATAGTGTTTAGGGTAAATACGTTCTATAATAGATATTGAAGATAATCTATATAGATTTACACCATACACCATAAATAAGCTTCTAAAATAATGCATTACTTTTTACGCAAAACTTAAAAGATGAAAATGGTTAAAGTGACCAACTGTTACACTGCGACTATATCATTGCTGCGACCCCATTTGTTTCGCTGAAAATGATACTTTCAGTCGCGCGTAATTTTAATTCTGTGATTTCTTCTAAATTATTCATTTAAATGATATACTGTATAGGGCCATATTGATCTATATTACATGTACAATTTATTTAAGGTACTGAATTGGATAAGGATTAATGCTGTATTGCTTAAAATCGCTTCGTAAATAAACCATTATTCCTCGTAAAAAGTAAAGGATAAAAAATGGTTATTGTGGGTTATCCATAAGAGATAGACATATACTATTGCAGACTTTTTTGTAGACCTTTTTAAGGTGTACAATACTGTAGTACATTATTTTGATCTATCTCGTAGGGTCCAGCCAGCGTTTGCAAAGTAAGCGCAAAAAATGTGTTTATTTACGACATCACATTAGAAACCTCTAAAATTATCAGTGTTTCTCTACTATATTATGCATGTAAACCTTCCTCTTGAATCACTCTATCTACTAAAAAACCCGCATCAAAATCCGTTGCGGAGTTTTAAAGATCTAAGCATACATAGGGACAGACAGACAGCGAGAAGTGACTTTGTTTTATACTATGTAGTGATTCAACTTTGTTTGAGGTAGATATTTATTAATATGGAATTTTATTTTTAAAGTACTACTTGGATTAGGATATTCAGGCATCGTGCCAAAATCGGTAATCCAAGCGATCTTTTTTTTTCATTACGCATGTAATACGCAAAGTTATATTTAAAAATGTTTACCAACACCACTTATCAACATTTCCAGCATGTTATGTGAAGAATAATAAACAAGTGAAGCTGGACTTGAGGTTTCTCAAATACATTTTTCACAACATTTTATCCATACTTTCTACCCTCTTCAAAAAAATCCTGAATTAGCCTCGTTATAAGATTGGCGACCACTCAAATATTTTTCAAATAACGCACAAGGAAAAACCGCTTGCCGATTTTCCCACCAATTGATTTCGAATAAATTATGCGAAGCCTATAAAAGTATTGAAATATTTTTATCGTAGGAATACCTAGCATTACTTAGTATTCTTTGCGCTAATTATATTAGCATACAATTAGCTTGGTTGTCCTTGGGCTGGAGTGTTTAATTATAGTGTTACAGGGCTGACTTTAGAAGGGACAACGTACAAATTCGATATTTTTCAAGCCGTAGAATCTAGTAGTTGCTTTCGGTTTTCCTAGCATCCTCTACTCTTTTTCTCTTCTTTCCCTCTTTCCCCCTATCCCATAATAACACCAGGATGACCCATTCGTGACATGTACATTCAGTCAAAAAAGTATCGGGAATGGATGATTTGTTTATGGTTCCAAATTCTTTTTTTGTTTTTTTTTTTGTTGTTGTTAGGTTAGCACAACTGTTTTCCATTTTGGCGCGGAGTTTGAGTTACATCTGTTAATTAGATTAAATACAGTGCTGATTTTAGTTATATCATATCTAGTGTGTATTGCGAATTTCTTAATGGACAAAAATATCGGACAAAAAGTTTGTCTTAAATTTTGCATCGCCAATGGAATTTCGAGTTCGTAGTCTCTGCAAATGTTACAGAAGGCTTACAGTGAATCGACTTTATCAAAAACACGCGCTTATGAGTGGTACAAAGTGTTCAAAAGCGGTCAAGGTGTGATGGAAGATTTGCCTCGTTCTGGTAGGCCATCAACGTCTGCAACTGAAGTTAACATCGCAAAAGTGAAGGAAATAGTGACTGACAATCTTGCCGGAAGGTCAAACGGTAAATAAAAAATATTATTCGGACGTTATGCAGGGTTTAAGAGAGCAAATTAGATAAAAGGGCCAGATTTGTGGAAAGAAAATTCTTGGATTTTGCACCACGATAATGCGCCTTCGCACAGTTGTGAACGATTTTTTGACCAAAACTCAACAAATACCATCGAGCAACCACCTTATTCACCAGATATGGCTCCAGCCGACTTCTTTATTTTTCCTAAACTCAAATTACCACTTCGTGGCACCCGTTTTCATTCAGTAGAAGACATAAAGGAGAATTCGCGGCGAGAACTGAACTCAATTCTGGAATGAGCATTTAAAAAATATTTTTATGATTGGATTATTAGTTGGCGTAAGTGTGTCGGTTCTGAAGGAGCATACTTTGAAGGTGATAATATAAATTTGGATAAATAACTAATATTTTGTGTTTTATTGATCTTTTCCCGGTACTTTCTTGACAGAGTAGTATATCAATCACAGCAATACCACAATCATTTGGGTGATATTTTAATTTAGTATCAATAGCTACACCCCATCATCTCTTGACACTTTTTACAGGGTGTAAGCAGACTCATCGCGAAGCCGTCAACCAAGCAATGGATGGATTGAATAGTACGGGAGTCGTGGAGGTGTTTAAAGTAAAAATCTTCCATTAAAAACTTGAATTAAAAAAAAACGGAACTTTAGCCTCCAATATCTCCATAACTAGAAGGTTCCCAGGTATGGTGAAGAACAAAAATATGATCGCAATGACGAGGAAAACAAGTGCCTTTCGGCTTCGTTAAGAGGTTTTTACCTACAAAACCCTTGTCTTTTGGACTCTTAAGTATGACCCATATTTATGAAAAAGTGTCGAAAAGGGCTGTTTTACGAGTGTATGTTTTACCCGTTCAACCTACTTACTTCATAATTACTCATAAATTGTCTTCCAACTCTAAAATAGTTTTCACCCTACATGTGGTCCAAATGCGTCTCTGTAACCCTATCTGATTGTGTCCATAGTGTTGTTAAACGATTGTATGTAAAGGTGTTTAAATGTCAACAATAAGTTGATGGGAATTTATAGCCAGTGTCACTTTGGAAGATTTACTCTGGTTCTTATAAGAAGCCTTGGGCCATGTCTGACATGACTATCAATTAATTTTTTAGTCTATCATTACGTATCTTTTTATTTTATTCGAAGTTCGTGATTAAAATAAGTACTGACATAAAATATGGCTTTGTTTTATTATTTGTTTTCGCACTTGACACGTATGTATATAAATTATAAATATATTTTGTCAAAATTGAAAGTGTAAGTAATTAATTCATCTAATGTAGGTAGTCTACGCATGATGATTTTTCTAAGGGTAATTCTTTAACTAATTTTTTAGTAGTACCTACCTATCTTAAGTATATTCTCCCATAAAAACAAATAGTGCATGAATATGAAAAAAAAAAACAATTTTCGATCCGTCATAAAATTAAAAATGGCGGCGGAATGCATTTGACATATCGATACAATGACCATCATTTATCAAATTTGTGTTTCAATAAGGACGATATTTTACAATTACAACATTTAGCTTATGTGAAATGCTAACCCTTAAGGAATTTATGGCAGCTGCACACAAGATGAAGTAGGTCTTTGTGAAAATGTCAGCAAACGCACCTTGGCGCGTGCGCGGGGCAGCTGTCAACGTTTTTGTCTAAAAATGACAAGAGTATGTTCCCATAATGGGATCAAAAGAGTACTGTTAGTGTATTTTTTTATTGGTGGAATTAGGTATGTACAGCTGGCTTATATAGTGCAAATGTATTGGACTAGTGTGAGCAAGTGACATTTTATTTTAAGATGGGCTGATGTTTGAACTAGATCTAGAAATAAAGTAAAGGCTGCTGCCCAAAAATGAATTTTGTCTACATAGTGCCAAGATGTTAATTATTAAAATATTTCTTATCGGGCAATGACCAATGGCTGTAGTCTATAAATTCAAGAGTTTGTGGAAGTAGTGCAAAATTATGTTAATTTCGAGGCTGATTTCTTTTAAATTCTTTAATTTATTTTATCTAGAAAGCAGGCATCACACTTTTGCCGCAGTCTTATGTTGATATAAAAAAAAATATTTGTAAAAAATAAAACCGACTTCAAAAAACACAAAAATTATGTTTAAGTAACAAGTGTAATAAATTCTTCGAAGAAAAACACAAAAAAGTGAAAAATAACTTTAGCTTCAGAAGTCGGTGACAAAAAAACATCATTCAAACAAAGTTCATCGACTTCTGAAGCTAAAGTTATTTTTCACTTTTTTGTGTTTTTCTTCGAAGAATTTATTACACTTATTACTTAATCAATTCACAATACTACAAATAAAAACAATCACATTACTAACCCATATTTCTTACTTCGTTACGGTCTATTTCTCCACCATTCTCACGCAAGTAAAATCTTCTTTTATACCTGTCAATGTGACGTTTTATAACTATACTTAGCTATTGGCTTCCATGTTGCCTTTAATTAACATTATAAGCAGCCAGTATATCTATTGTTCTACACAATAAGCAATTAATTTTTCTTTGAAAGGAAATCTTTTAATGAATCATTGAGTTTCATAATCTTAAGGAAATTCAGTTTATGTAATATTTTTTGCTGTTTTTCTGTGGGGGAAGTGTGAGTTAATCAATTAATGGTTGTGCCTGTGACTATTAATTACGAAGTTTCATAACAAGTTAGATTTATTTAAGTGTATTTTCAATTAGGAGGCACAAAAGTCTTCTATATCACAATCACACTAAACTAAAGCAGTTTTTAACATTTTGTAATGTTTTCTCATGTCAAGATTTTCTTGTACATATTGGCAAAAAGCTTACTAAGTACGTATTTAACATGCACTTGACACTTGAATCCAGAACAATTGGTATTTAGTCTTACAATATTTTTAAATCGAATTGATCCCGCGACATATAAAATTAAAAATAATATCTACATTAAAATTAAGGTGTGATTTAATTAAGTTAACTGGATTCCGAGATGGTACTTTAGTTGAAAAAAAACTGTGTACGGACGCTCAATTTATTTGAGAGCTTTGAAACTTATTGGCATTTCATCAACGTCTTCCAAGAAAGTATGTAAACAGAGCCCCCCAACTCTTATACAAACCTAATTAATATTGTCAAAGATAACTGCAGGCATCTGTATACCCTCCAATCTATATTATTTGGGCGTCAATTAAGATAAAAGCTCTTTCCTTTAGCTTCCTCTTACAACTTCCGGCCGACACTTGAGCTTCAAGTTGCTTCCGGTTTGGGGCCGTTAAGCTGGCGCTGTTAAAAGCTTGTTTATTGTGCTAATTTTGGATGTTTGTACTTGAAAATAAGAATAATTTATGTGCTGCAGCTTATTTAAAGTTAACTTTATGGACGAGGTCTGCATTTGTAGAAAGTTTCGTCTTAATATTGGTCTGTTAATATAAATTCTTGCATATTGCATTTGAAGCATAATGCGTGATCCAGAAAATTACCTGGGATACCTATCTAAAGGAGTCTTAAAAATAACAGTCCTAGCTCCAAAGAAATTGTAACTCCATAAAGAAGAACATCAATGTAAAGCAATATTAAAAGCACATGAGTACCATAAGATAATTACGCCCCATACACTCAAGAACACGTCACTGTTCTCTATCTCCATTATATCAATAGCACGTGTTACCACAACAGGGATCAGGGTTCAATTCCCCGGTGGCGCATTTTTTATCAAAACGTTGTGGGTAAGACAGCTGATCGAGCGGAAGGAAGTTGATAGCTACGGTTTTGTCTATGACAAATGGCGTAGTTTTTCTAATAAGTTTAGGGGTTTGAGCATCGGTCTCCATTTCGAGATTTTTATTTTAAAGTTGGGGTGTTCAAGTTCAGTTTGTGTAAAAAACTTAAATTATAATACACACATGTGATGCAACTCCTGTAACTTACCTTAGGCAGCGGAGTATCGCAGACGAAATGTTTATTTTTCAAGTAGTGTCTGTAACTACATAAGGATTTCAACCAAGCAATTGAAATACATTTCTTTTGGACTATGTGACTTTAGGTTTTGATTTCACAGCCTACGCATAAGACTATCTGTCTGCCAAATAAATTGCTGAAGGAAACAAATAAAGTATTATCTGGAACATAAATTACCGGAACTTACCCGGAAGTGGCCGTGAACCCAACATTCATACATAACTCAAACATCTATAATACTTACATGTTTTAATTCTAAAAGTCACTTTCCGAGGTACGGAGGAAACTCGGTATGTAATGGGCGGTCACCCATCTACGGACTGTACTGACTGTACCATCTACTGGCTGTTATTATTTAGCCACGAGCTCCTCTCGAGAACATTAAATATACATATAAACAAGACAAATCTTAGCTCACTTTTCCTCGGTCCGAACACAGCCTCATTCAGATTCAGGTCCGGTATGAGGGCAGCCTCCGACTGACTCACAGGATGACATCACCAGTTACTCACTGGTATACCTACCTGCGGTAACTGTACTGCTATAGAATGTAGAAGCTATGGACACGGCCTTGAAGAGTGGCCGAGAAAGTTTGTGTTGGTTAGGTGACTTTAGTTATGGTGGCCATTTTGAATAAAGGATGCTTTTTTTTCGGATGGGAAATCATCAAATGACTCCTCCCGCTCTGGGCGGAGCAGGAGGGAGTGTCAGACTTTTACTGACTAAAACCCATCCATGTTACTTCATCGTCCTTTGTGTTCCGAGGCCACGGTATCTCTTTCGAACAGTCCCGCAACGCTGGCAGAATAAAGGATGCTCAGATTTATGTAGATGCAATATTATTAGGTATTTCTGAATTAATTTCAAAGTGTTCGTTGGTGTTTCGTATTGTATTAATGATAGTGAATGGTTTAAGTAATTAAAGAAAGATTTATGCGAAAATAATTTTGCTGTAACTTTTTTCTGCGTCAAATGTTTGCTGATATTTTTACTATGTTTGCTGATAGTCAGTGTTTATAATCTAATGTTGTGCACTTATCACCCCCTTTGCTTGTCAGAAATAAACTAATTCTATGTGTACGTATGCCCAATACGGTGCAGTACCCATAAGTTTCAGTGAAACTTGCACAACTGTAGGAAATCATCACCAAAACAGTACGTATTTTGTCCCTTTAAGAGTTATTTATCCGTTTTTTGTCGAGCGTATCTGAGTAAAAGCTGTAATCTTTCTAAACATCAAACTAGCTTGTTTGGGCACGAAATCAGAAGGTAATGGACTGTCCAGGTATCGATTAAGTAATATACTTGCGATTACCACATAAATAACTAGATAGGTATAATAGTCAGAAAAACCCGACATAAACGTTGCTGACAGCATCAAGAAGATATTTTTGAAGGAGTTAGGTAGGCAGGAGTAGGTGGCACGCTTGGATGTCTTCGTTAGAATTTACTAAATCAAAGAGGCAGTGCAAGCTGATGAGTGATGATGATCAATTACTATAGATCAATCTAGCTTCTGAAGTCCAATACAAATACAATTCTTGAAAACGAACAAGAAAAAAATATAAGTAACTTCATTTCAAAAAACAAACAAAATTGTCGTACAACGTGACATTGCCATGCCGCCAGTCTTTTGGGCACATTACCAGTCGACAGCGATGGCGATGAAAATGTATTTTTGAATAGTCCGTTAGTTTATAAAGTACCTAAGTATTGCAAAATGCATTTCTGATGTGTGTTTATCGTAACAAAAAAACCCATGTCATAATAGAGCTATCTCATTCACTAATCATGAATGCACCGTGCACCTGTAAGTGCACTTCCATGCATTTATTAATAGTGTGTATTAGCATCCATACCAGCTGTATGTCGGTGTTTCTAAATATCATTACGTATGCTGCCAGTGTAAGTGCTCCTTTGAAGTCTGCTGCTAATGTGTTCATGTTTGTCGATGTACAAAATATAGGTATAAAAAAAAAACAAAATGTCTGCCATATTTTATTTTTTTTTTCAACTGTCACTTGTTTTTTAGTTGTCTTTCTAAGTTGTAAAGTCCAAACAATGTTAGTAAGGACAGCCCGATGGCTAACGAAAGCCGGAGGAGTTAGAATAAATCCGGAAGGATGGTAACCTTGGTCAGGAGTATCACATTTGATTTTAGATTTAGCTTTGATTTTAGTTGTAAGGATTGTGAGTCAGTTTGTGTTGTGTGTGTGTATGTTTGGAGTGGTTACAAGAATTGGTTTATGTTTGAGGAGTAACAAGAATTGACTTGTTTGTGTGCAATTTGGTTGCGTTCATTTCTAATTCAACACCTGGGCTTTCTTGCTTAGTTCGATAAGAGAGAGTGTAGCATAAGATTTTCATTGGAAAAGAATACAACTTTATCTTTTTGCATCGGATTCAACGTCATCAATCCGCTTTTGAGCAGCTTGAGGTTGGTTATAGGCCTTTTCAATTATACGCCATTTATCTTGATCCTCGGCTACTCTCATTGAATAGGCTTGTGTCCTGAAAAAATCTAATTCAGTTTAAAAAAATCGGAGCAGTCTTTGGGGACTGCCGATAGAAGTGAAAACAAAAAGCACACAGGCCCCGCCCCAGTCGAAGCACTGGTTATGCCCCGCGCATGCCTATGTGGTCCTACGCCGTAACGGATGCTACGAGTGCTACGAACGGCTACGAAGCGTGACCTCACGTTACGTGACGTGACGATGAGTTCAATGTTTTTCCTTCACCCAAAAAGTGCTCAACGCGCCTAAAGAAGTTTTCACTTCAAAAATCAAAAAAATCCATACAGTCATTTATTATTTTCACTGTGACATGTTTTTTTTCCTTACTGTGTCTATACCTACTCATATCTTGCTGTGATTTTTGAGCAGTGTAAATTCTTCTTTTTCTTCCATTACAAATCCCCATATGTACCGTACAAGTAATCGTTCAACAAAATATCATAGACAGTTACCAAAACAGTAGTTCGGTAAGGCGTTGCGAATTAGAATTTGGCGTGGCCTTCTTTCGTGTCCGTATGTAGAACGAATAGCGCCGGCCGATCAGAATTCCGTTTGTTATAAAACCAGTTTTACCGCCTTTAGTATAGAACTTACTAGACATAGTTGCTGTTGGTGGATATATGCTAGCTTGGGAAACATTTTCGGAGATCTAATAGATTCGAAGACGCATGTCATATAATACCAACCCGCACTAGGTAGGTACTATAAACCGTTGGTCCCGGCTGTCATTTGTATACCTTTGACAGTTGTGCCGTGGCCCGAAATTCTGACAACCTGCCTTACCAACGGGTATCGTGTTACTCAATATAGTAACTGGATTGTGGAGGTCCGATAGGCAGTCGCTCCATGTAAAATACTGATATTCAGATGCATCCGGTTAGACTGGCAGCAGACCCCAACATTGTATAAGGCAGGCAGATAACTAGGTACGCTTCGTGGTTTACTGCCCACACTTTCTCACGGAGATCAAGCCTGTGTCCCACCAGTGGGGACCTTACAAGCTGATTTTATGTGTTTGTGCTCTGTAGGATGTATAAGAATGATTAACACGAGTAGTGATACCTGGATCTCTATGTGAATGATGGCGTTTAACTAGCGTGATGATTGACAGGGCAGAATCGAAAAGAAAACTACGATACTATGAAGTGCACTGGTCACAAACTACCCGTTTGTGACTATTAAAAAATTCGAATATTTTCTGCTTTTCAAAAGATTAAATTTATATTAGTGTTCGTTATATAATAATGGTGCAGAGTGCTGTTGAGGTTGCCCAGGTTCTGCAGCGCGTGAAGCATGTTTGCTGCAGCACGAACTGATGACTTTTATGCCATTATGAGGAAAAAGACCGCATCCTTAATAGGCAGAATCAGGGCTGGCCGCAACTGTATTTTGAAAACCCTAGCTGAACAGCACGATGCACCGATAGTGAGACACTTTGTCCGCTTTTGTAGGAAACAGAAGATTTTTTTTTAATTACCGTTGAAAATTTTGTGTGGGTGGGGGGGGGGGGGGATATTACATGTGATGTTGACTCAGTTTCTCTGTTACTTTTTAGGCATTTTTCGCGCAAAGATCATGCCCTAAGTTATGAAGTAGGATACATTTTAACACAGTAGCACGTTCCCGTAGGATAATTTTTAACCTACACGCGGGTGTTATATAATAATTTATATGACATTTGTTTAAGATAGGAAGTATCTCATCCTTCAATGGAAAATTAAAACATCCTTGTGTTTTATACTTCTCACTTTCCATATTGTCATACATCCATGTATATACAGTTAGAATAGAATACGCTGATATTGGTCTGTGCATGGGTAACCACCCTTACATACCCAGTTTCCTCCGTGCCTCGGAAAGCACGTTAAGCAGTTGGTCCCGGCTGTCATTTGTAGATCTTTGACAGTCGTTACAGGTAGTCAGTGGCCCAAAAAGTCAGACAACCTGTCTTACCAAGGGGTAACTATCGTATTACCCAGTACTAACTGGGTTGTGGAGGTCAGATAGGCAGTCGCTCCATGTTAAATACTGGTATTCAGCTGCATCCGGTTAGACTGGAGGCCGACCCTAACGTAGTTGTGAAAAGGCTAGGCAAATGATGATGACACTGGTATTGCGTAAAACAATAACTAGCGAGGTTTATATCACTCAATAATTCAGAGCCAGGTTGTTGTTTCGCAGATAGTTTAACTCAATCGATAAGTCTTGCTTTTTATGTTCAGTTGTTCTTTAACTTGCACATAATTCTGCGGTTTTGTCACAAAGTAAAATACATGTTTTACGTTGTGGTTCTATTTTGCAATACCAGGTAACTTTGATTGATTTACAATTGTTTCATACTATCGGGAACTCAAAACAAATAGTAAACATGGTAATATTTTGTTTTTATGTGTTAATGATAATAGTTTCATGTTTTAATTATCATTGATTTTTTTGTTTTATTTGAGGTTAGCTTAAAACATTGTGTCAAGCTGAAATTCTGTTTAAGTATATCTCTTTGATATCAGCCTTCAGCCTTGTCCAAACTACACACATCAAAAGTATCTAGGGATCAACATATATTTTTGCAATAACTTTTCTCCTGATTGATATTAATTAAAATTTTCTTTAAGGATTCATCAAATAAAGTGTTTTCGTTTGTCACAGTAACGATAAACCAAGTCACCTTTGCATTAATAAAGAAATTTGCCATTTTCCTAATAAAGGGATTTTTGACATTTGAACCACTAACATTAAAGTTCGAAAAAAAGACTGAAATAACAGTTTTCTTTAAAATTTTATTGGGTAACTTAAACAATTAATAATCCGTGTTTCTACCGCGAACACTAACAACACAAGAACATCGGTTTGGCATACTCAAAATGAGTTCATCCAAATCACGCTGTGGAATGGCCGCCCATGTTCGTTGCAACAACAAAAAAAGGTCTTCTTCTCCATATTCGGCAGAGCTCTTCTCTGTAGCATATCCCATGCATGCTCAATCGGGTTCAAGTCTGGCGACTGAGCAGGCCAGGGCAGGACATTGATGTTAGCTGCGGCGAGAGTCTGTCTTACAACTCTTGCGGTGTGCGGTCGTGCATTATCATGCATTAACTGAAATAAGGGACCGATTTGCACTTGTAGAGGAACGATGACGTCTGATACAATCGTCTCAGCATAAATTTGAGCGTTGAGGTTGCCTCTGATCCAAATCAACTCAGTTCTTCCGCCGATCCAAATACCCGCCCATACCATGATGGTTCCACCACTATAAGGATGGACTTCCTGGCAGGATTTTAATCGCTGTTGGCGTCCAGGGGTTCTCCAGTGTCGTATACGTCTTGTATCCGGTCTCATACCAAAACGAGACTCATCAGAAAAGCACACGAAACGCCATTGTTCTTCTGCCCAATTTCTGTGTTCAAGAGCCCATTGATATCGAATCCTACGATTGTGCATTGCTATAGGTGGTACCCGTAGCGGTCTTCGGGAATGAAGGTTCACTTCATGCAAGCGGTTTCTGACTGTTTGGTCGCTAATTAAGTTCCCTGAAGAGTGATGAAGCCTCACGGCTAACATCATGGCGGTTATTGTTGGAGCTCTTCGAGTTAAGATTTGAATGTATCGGTCTTGTCTCCGTGTGGTGCAGCGATACCGTCCTCCATGGCGCTCAGCCACGGTACCAGTGCTTCGGTAACGTGTCCAAAGTCGACTGATAACACTCTGACTTGTATTCAGAGCTAAAGCTACAGTACGTTGCCGGGAACCAGCTTCTATCATTCCCACGGCTCTGAGCATTTCTTCCCTGCTTAAATGACGTCGCCGCTCCATAATAACGTTGGTTTTAATCAGTAGTAGGGAAACAGTAGCACTAATAATGTCTTCAATGCGTTGTATGTTTTTATAGGGAAAATATTGACAGCTTATTTTCATCTTTTACTCGAATTTGATTGAGAGTTCCTGATTCAAATTATGAAATGCACCAAAAAGGATCCATATAAATTTATAAAATCATAAATTTATTACAAAGCCACATCTCAATCTCAAGAAATCCGCATAAAAATGCTTGATCCCTAGACATTTTTGATGTGTGTATGTTGGAATCAGTTTTCACTCTTACCAGATGCAACTGAATATCAGCTTTTTTTAATGGAGCGACTGCCTATCTGATCCCTGCAACCTAGTTAGGTAATGTGTAACACAATCCCTGAAGAATTTGAAGCAACTTTTCACCAATATATTTTACATGCAATGTCTGCATTGATCTCTCAAAAGAAATCTTGCATCTTCATTCAGCTGCATTCGTGTCCCAAAAACGCAAGTGACTGGTTTACAATCACTCACACATCGGTATAGGTATCTAAAAGTAGCCTCCGATGTCCTCAATGACATTAGATCGTGTTCGGAACTAGCTTTCTATTTGTTCGTGATAGGTTAGTACGGAATGTTATTTATTTGGCTATGTGATTGAGACAAAATTAAAACGGTAAAAGTAGCACATGTTTTTCTGATTGCTAGACAACACCCCCACGTAATCTTCCAAGCGATTAATATAAATAACGAAGCTCAAAATGTATCCTAAAGGATAAGGAGAAAGCAGTTGATCTTAAATCTATACTTCTAAGCTAATATTATAAAGAGGACAGATTTGTTTTTTTGTTTGTTTGTTACGATTTAACTCCAAAACTACTCGACCGATTTCAAAAATTCTTTCACTATTAGAAAGCTACGTCCTTACTGAGTAACACAGGCTATATTTTATCCCCGTACTCCCACGGGAACGGGAACTACGCGGGCGAAACCGCGTGACGTCCGCTATTTAAATAATAGATTGAAATCTCAAATGAAGTTACAGGCAAAAGAATGTCTGAATACTGAAAGGCAGTAAGACAGTCATCATCATCATGACTGCCTCGTTGGTCTAGTCGCGACTGCTGAGCATGAGGCCCTGGGTTCGATTCCCGGTTCGGGCATTTTGTTATTGGATATTTCCATCAGGAATTTCTCAATAGCAGGCACGGAGTCTGTATTTGTCAGTAACAGCTACGGTGGGGCTCGGTTTATGGCAATAGGCTCACCCCTTAATACATGGGACAACGTAAACATAACTGGCGAAATGTGGGTGTACTATAAGGTACACCTCTGCTTAACCCTTCGGGGATTACAGGCGTGATATTATGTTATGTAAGACATTCACCTAAACCAATTGGCACCAATTGGAACCAATGTCAAAGTAAAATCGTTTTTGGCGATGCAGTGTGGCGGCAATTCAATTCAATTATTGATTCTTTTCTCATAATTTTTTTACTTATCACTACACTCACTACAAGATTATTTGTTACCACAAGACTCAAAGATGATGTCAACCATGCTGCACCTAGCACATACATTCAGCCAAATGATACTTTACATCATAATATGAATCACCCTAACCAACCACATTTATGTATTACCTTTTGTAATTGTGTGTGGCAATCGGAGGGGGCAAGCGGAAAATATATGATTACATTATATCAAAATACGTGACATTCTATGTTCTAATTTCAATGTCCAATGTGTATGTTCCAATGTTTTAGTTCCAATTTTGTGATAATTGGTGCGTTGCTTCATTTTGATAGGCTATGTCACTGTCAGTTTCATTTTTTTAGGGTTCCGTAGTCCTGACAAGGAACCCTTATAGTTTCGTCATGTCTGTCTGTCTGTCCGACGTTTTGCTAAGAGACCGTTAGTACTAAGCTGTAATTTTGTAGAGGTGTGTATATTAATAACGCGGACAAAGTGGTAAAATAAAATTTTGGTAAATATAATATGTTTTTAGGCTAGCTCCTCTACATGTGAAGTGGTGATGAACATTGTTTTCGTCGTCGTTGAATAGGTCTTTTAAAATGACTCAGGGATTGCTTAAACTACTTTTCGATTTTATTCTCCAGTTACCAAATATTAAACTTTATAGTGCAAATTCTTGTTCCAGTAGGGCGTCCCCCCCTCTAAAATCTAAACTGCTGGCTTGAAAAATCTGGGAAAATTCACGATGATAGTGCATTTCATGAACTTTCAAGGAAAACTATAGCGGTTAAGATAAGTTTATTAGTTTAGCACAAATACAAAATCCTTAGGATAAATCCTATAAAGTGACTTGAAGTAATTTTTTATAACGGGTAAAAACTTGCATTGAAAACAAAATCTAAAATAAAAAAACATAATAAATAATCATAAGTTTCACAAAGCTGCCGCTAGATAGCGCTGTACCAACGGGTTCGTTCTATATTGTGATAACGGGCTACTACAGAACCCTACACTGCGCGTGGCCCGACACGCACTTGGCCGGTTTTATAAATTAATTTGATTCTTTTGTTGTCTTCACACATTCTCTCTTATTGACATTAAACTGAAATCCTGATTCTTGGTTTTTTGAATCGGTACGGGCTAGAATCATTTTGAAGCCAAATATTTTATCATAACCTTTCTACTCTATTTCTTTTGTTTTTCTTTAATGTATCATATCACTGCCCTCATCTTTATTTCTCAATATTCCATCAGCAGCAATCCCATCACTGTCAGTACAAAGTAGGTACTAATTACAGTCATTTGATATGAAGTGATAATTACAAAAGACTATTGCAAAACTGAAGTAGCCCAGTGATTGGCTGAGTAATAATATAATATCTTTAATGTAATGTATGTGCAAGGCTTTTTACTGAAGGCTTGTGTATGACGTAAACACTTTTGAGTTCATTAATTTTAATGGAATGGGTGGAACTTGTAAAAATGGTTTGCTTGGCTGCGTAGATTAATTTAGCAGTATTTTTTTTGTCGTTAATTTTGTATTAGTAGGGATGATTATTCTTTGGTCTATTGGTGCTTGTTTAAATTCTCCTTGCCTTTTTTTTTTTTTTTTTTCGTTTGGGAAATCATCAAATTACTTCTCCCGCTCTGGGCGGAGTAGGACGGAGTGTCAGACTTTTACTGACTAAAACCCATCCATGTTCCTTCATCGCCCTTTGTGTTCCGGGGCCACGGTATCTCTTTCGAACAGTCCCGCAACCCCGGCAGGAAATTCTCCTTGCCTTATGTTTTTCCTACTCAAGTATTCCTCCTGTCTATTGGACGTTATTAAGTATATATTTATACAGATCACCAGCGTTTGTTCAACGACTATATCATTATTGTAAACGACAAAATGACCCAAAGTTCATATCAGGTATTTTTAGCCTCTTACATTCTCCCTCTAACTCTAAAGTCTTAATCAGATTGAAATAATACTTGTTCAAAATCAAAAATCAAAAGCATTTATTTCAAGTAAGCCAGTTACAGGCACTTTTGAACTGTCGAAACTAAGATGAGAATTAAATGTAGCTACAGTCCCAGTCACAAGACATAAAAACTGTGAAAGTACTGTAGTTGCCCATTCCCTAGCGTAGATCTCTATGGAGAAGACAGTTCTTCTCCAAGGAATTCAAGAAAATTCAAGAGAAAATTCAAGGAATTCAAGAGAATCTCAAGGAATTTTCCATCATGTCTCAGTAGACATGATGGAAAATTCCTTGGGCCCCAGTTATCGTAACACTGTTCGCAACCTTCCACCATTCATGAACGAACGAGTCTACGACTTGAGATCTCTATGATGTAGCTTTGTGTTTTGCCCCTCAGACTCACACGTCATGATCACTTGATCACGACTGTGACTACATGAGGTCATAGACATCCGTGTGGAGTTGTGGGCACAAAGTCAAGAGTTTACGAATGATTCAGACGCTGGTTGAACTTACCTAACGTTTACAAACCGCGGAAGGAAACTTGAAGGACTTCGAGGCTTCTTGTATGTCCGGACAACCGATATGAGATAATTTTGAGTTGCATAATGAAATTCCTGGATTGAAACCAATCTGGCTTATTAAGGATTTCAAATGAAATATTCGCAATGGAAAAAAAAATGACCTTTCGCGCCAACCACACATTCGTTCGGAATAGGGCTGACGCTTCTTCGGCCCTTGATAATGATGATGAGTGGGATTTTCTCGAATAGGTTTTATTAACTATAAGTTGAAGAGACAATGATCCTAGTTTATATCTTATCGCTACTATCCTTTTCATAGAAATAGACATAGTCAGTCAAGAACCCATTTAGTGTCAGATTTTCCACTGGCTAAGCATTTTTGCTAGCTTCACAAAGGTGCTAAGTAACGAAGGTAAACCCGATCATGAACAGGTTTCATAATTTTATGACTAATCCAAGAGATCGTGAAGTTAATATAAATGCAAAAAGGATCTCTCACGTATAACCACAACATAAATGATGACATCATTGGAAACTACTTCTTTTGCAAGAAAGATTCACTGTTATTCTTATAATGGAGATTTGGGTGGAGCCGTCAATATAAGAAAAATTTTTCGGTCAACTTTTACAAATTAGTTTTGTATTTATTTCAACATAATCCTTGTTTATGTATTATTAGTTTTCAACTTTGGTCTGGGTATTGTTTTGTAATTTAGATCATCTTATTTATTTTTTTGGGACATAGGACATACAAGTTTTATTGCAAAATCATCAACCGCCACGTGGTGCTACTTCTTAGAGCTAGGTATTACATTAATTGTATGCAAGGTAGAAGCCTCACCGTTCATACTTCTTTTAGTTATTAACATACCGCGTTTTTTCCGTGCCTTGGAAAGCCGTTGTTCCCGGCTGTCTTTGACAGTCGTTACAGGTAATCAGTAGCCAAAAAAACTAACAACCATTCTGTCCAAGATGTACCGTATAAGGATTCTTACAGACGAGCAGCACGTTGCCAACTGCCGATAAACTGCAGCCGTCGCCACCTGTCGACGGCTGCCGTCGACGCTTGCAGTTATAGCGTCGACGAAAGCCGTCAACACACATTTACGCGGCATGCCACAACTGCAAGCGCCCCCACCCGTCGACGGCAGTCGTCGACGCTTCGGCGGCTGCCGTCCGGCGCGTCGACGGCGGCCGTCGACAGGTGGCGACAGCTGCAGTTTATCTGCCGTTGGCAACGTGCCGCTCGTCTGTAAGAACCCTTACCCAGTACCTTCTGGGTAGTGGAGGTCACATAGGCAGTCGCTCCATGTAAAATACTGCAATGTTATTCAGCTGCATCGGGTTAGACTGGAAGCCGGCCCCAACGTAGTTGGGAAAAGGCTTGGCAGATGATGATGATGATACTGCTTACTGCTGCCTTCATCCATTCTTTCAAAATGATAAAATCCAAGTTTAAAACACAATCTCTTTCTGGCAATTTAATAAAAGTTAAGTTTGCTTTTTCGGTTCTTGTTTTCAAACGCAATTTAACAGTGTATTCCAAATGCTGCGTGCCAATCTGACTTCAAAATGCTGCGTGCCAATCTGACTAACAGACAGAACAATACGGTCGGCTAAAATCGAAAGTTTAATCCTTACTTCTCACGCGATCTTGTGCTGGTTTCTTCGAACCATTCGCACACAGACTAGATAGGAACAGAAGGTTTTCTTAATAGAAAGAGCAAAAACGCACGCACACATAGACACGCTTCACGTTCAGTGAGTGCAAGCGCACTCGCAACCGGCATTTGTTTGAGATCGCCGTACGTATACGTGTCTATGTGTGCGTGCGGTTGTTTTTCGTTGGTCCTTTAAAGCCGATCTTCTGTGTTTATCTATTCTATGAGTTCCCGTATGTTCTAGCCTTATAACTTACTGTTATTTATAAGGTGAGCAGACGATGATCTGTTTCTAGTACCGTTTGTTTCAAGCCTAGATTAATCGATTAAGGAATCGGTTGCGCATGAGTCGATTTTTGGTTGACTGGGCGCGGTGTTCCGTTTTTAGTTTAGCAGTTTTTTTTTTGCGATTATATCCATAAAGATCCTGATATAGTTGACTGATTCGTTTGTAGTCAACTGTGTTGTGCTGTTTGTGTGCTGAATGGAATTCAATGGAATTATTTAGCAGTTCTAGCTAAATGATGAATGTATATACTTTGCATCTTACTTGGCCCCTTTATGATTGATGTTATTACTAGATACTTTGTTAATAATCAACCTTATAATTGAATCATTTAATTTCTCTAATGTTTCTTAACATTATTACATTCTAATCTCGTCGCTAATATCTAAAAGAACTCAACTTCATTAGACAAATAAAAAAACAAATTCAATACCAAATTAAAACTCCCGACCGTGCAAAAATCACGTCCTTCTAATAATAATATACTTAAGGAAAAATTGCTATTTAACTTTAATTTATCTCAAATTCTCAACGCGGCTAATTTTCAATGCTTTGTGTACAATATAAAAGGAATCATAGACTAGTATTTTATTTAAGTAATTCTAGACTTTAGATAGATTTCTAAAACTTTCATATAATTATTTATTTCCTTTTAGACTCTCTTGGAGACTTTTTAATGAATATCAGACCAAGACAAAAATGTCACCCACTTGCAAAGCGTTTCGTATTTCTACAACAACTGTCAATAAAATTAAGCTTTTCGATACCTTATGTCATTTTTGACATTTCCATCACTGTTATAGCTATAGAATTTCATTTTGTCTAAGTTTTCAGGATACAGATAGTTCAAAAAGATCAATAGCCGGAATACAATACAAAAATACCGACGAAGTTAAATGAACTACAAAATGTTAAAAGCCAGGTGTAAAATTGCCAATAAAACAACAGTTATGTATCGAATGATTGGTTTAACTGACCTGGTTCTCAAATTAATGTATCTGTGAAACATAGTCTGTGTTCACTAAATAGTTAAGAAGGTCAGCTGCATGCAAAAGGGGCTCGCGGCTAAATAATAACAACCGCACGGGTCGATCTCCAGGGTTAAGCGACGCTTGCCGAGGTTGGTTTATGGATGGGTAGCCATCGATTACGTACCGAGTTCTCTGCGTGCTTTGTAAAGCACTCGCGATCGGCATTTGTTGTCACCGCTCCACCACCAGCTACGCTCGGCTATGGAAGAAACAAATGATAGAAATTGTCACCAAGACGTACACAAACGAAGAAAAACAAAGCACACAAGATGCGGTGCTCCTGTTTTTCGTTTATTGGTTGAAGTAAACCTTCTGTTGTTATTATATTCTGTGTTCTGTGAGTCATACAGGTTGTTTACCCAACTGTGCCGAATAAGGTGTAGTTATGTTTGGTAGTGGACTCGTAGGCTCAGTATTTGGTGCACGTGGGATAGGATTATGGGTGGATAAAAGTATGTTAATAATGGTTTTTGGTCCTTGTGAAAACAATGTTGAAGGTGACCTCTTTTAATTTAACTTTTGTGGCAATAAGTAGCCAATAATGCCAGGTCTGTCGGAATTGAAACAAAATACTTTTCTCGGCTGTAGCTGTTCTCCGTAATTAGTGAATAATGTTTTGATTAATCGTTTGTCACTAGGAGGAAGTATTATATTATCTGTGGCTGGAGTATGTAGGCTGGAGTATGTAGGCTGGATTCAAACAAACTATTTATCTGATTATAGAGTTTTTAGTCATCCGTCTGAACTCTGCAGGAAACGTCTAGCTAAGTAATATTAACTGCCAGTTATTTAGTACGTATTCAAAATCTAGCTGCAGTAAAACTAAAGCCAGTAGCCAAGTAGCCAGTAGTAGCCAACATTAAAAACGAAACTTCCAAAATTTTTTCTCATTTGTCACTTCCCACGATTTCTATAATTTCATCTCATCCTTCACAAACATCATTTTGAAGTACAAAAGCGTCTTAACTAGCTATAATACCATCCATTATAGTTGACCTTGCATTCATGTCTCCAAAAATAATAAAATAATCTGATTTCGAAAATCTGCCACAATTTTCTTGTCATCGGATCACTTTCGCTTAACCCAGTTTCATTGTCTTGTCAGCTCTTTATTTCCCATCTTGCCATTCAAATATCATCCTTATGAGAAAGACAATAGAAGTAATGAAATGTCTGTCTTTTTGAGCTCGAAAAATTGCGACAAAGAGCTGTCAATCAAACGAGACCGAAGATGCTTTGTCTCTTTCTGACTTGTATATAAACAAATAGCATTGTTGATGGGTCTGATTACATAATGAATGGGGGCAGAAAATGTAACACTGACAGCCAACAGGCTATGATAGGCGATTGTCTTTATAATATTCTTTTTTTTGCCGAAAACTGAAAAGATGAATGGAAGTCGTCTGTCTTGGTATGGACATTGTGATGAGGAAGGATTCAACACATGTGCCAAGAGTGATGAATATAATGATAGACGGACAGGGAGACGAAGAACCAAAGAAAAGATTGATGGATTGTGTATGGAACGATATGAAGCAAAAAAGAGTAAATGATAGCGTGACGATTGACAGAGGAGAAGGAGTTGTTTGCCATCTAGACCAGTGGCAATCGTTTAGTATTTCATCAACGTTAATGGCATAAACCAGAAAGCTTAACAATGTCAATCATTTTACTTTTCGAACATCGTCATCGTTGCTAGATTGTCACTTTATCTAGGCCCTCTATAAAAATTTCCTTCACCTTCGTCTACCCAGCCTTTTCCCAATTATGTTCGGTTCGCTTCCAATCTAACTATATGCAGCTGAATACCCGTAATTTACATAGCACGACTGCCTATCTGACCTCCACAACCCAGCTACTGCAGCTACAGCATTTCTTATCGAAATATTTTCAATGTAAAGAAACGCCACGTCTACAGATTTATTACATGTATAGATATGTGCTATAAAGATTTGATTCTGAACACAAACAGATGCTACCTATAAAAATACTCGAGCTTTGATAGCCCATCAAACATTGTAGCAGCAAGCGACTGTATTGAAGTCGTAAAATAAGATGTCTCTCCCACTATAAAAGATGAAAACATTACAGCACCAATAAAAATGTTTCATGAAGGCCGTAGTTCTCTTAGTAGATTTCTCAGAAGACCAAATAGTTTTCCGATAGTCTAATACATTACTCAACGATTGGATTTTGCCATTTGAAACATAACATCACGCCAGTAATCCCCGAAGAATTAGGCAGAGGTGTATCTTATAGTACACCCGCATTTCGCCAGTTATGTTTAAGGTGAAAGCGTCAGGGTAGCCCGTGAAATTCAAATTTTCTTACGTTTTTTTGCAATTTGCAGGCCAGTGCTAGGTTGTATGTTGATTAAAATATTGTTCGCGACTGTCAGACGTATGTAGTTACAGAATTATAATCATAATTCAAAACATCAAAATCATCAATACAACCCTCCAAGTTCATGTAACTCGATTGAATGACTTTTTCTGAAATATTCATTTAATCGAGTTACATGAACTTGGAGGGTTGTTTTTATGATTTTGATGTTTATATTTCTGTAACTCCATACGTCTTACAACCGCGAATAATATTTTAATCAACATAAAACTTAGCACTGGCCTGGAAATTTGAATTTCGCGGGCTACCCTGGAGCATCAGCCTTAAGTCCCATGTAATAGGATTTGAATAGGACTTATTGCCATCAACTGACTCTGTGGCTGCTACTGAGAAATTATTGATGGAAAAACCCAATAACAGTTTGCCCGACCCGGGAATCGAACCCAGGACCTCATGCTCAGCAGTCGCGATTGCAACCACTAGACCAACCGGGCAGTCAATTTGAAACAATCACCCTTTAAACATCTACCTTTCAGGACTAATTTCTGCTCAGAAGTCTGTGATGTCATCGCAGTGATTTCTCCTGTCCTCCTTTTTAGTATAGTTTGTTATTAAAGCAAGAAGCTTTAAAGCGGTCTGTAAGTGGCAACAGACTGAAAAGTTGTGTGGTAATCGGTTGTAATGGTATGTGCATGTGATGCGGAGGAATAAGAAAAATGTGTTGATGACTACAAGATTAGGGAGAACTCAAGAAACGATAGATGGGTTGTGAGATAAAAATATATCGGTAGAAAGGGGGTGAGTACTGCGGTGCCGACTAATAGAGAAGTATGAGAGAGCAAGACACAGCACCGATCCCAAATAGATTGCAACGATTCATTATTTTAAACAACTGACCCGTTTCACAGAAAACACAAGTTACTAAGTGCGATGAACATTAAGCAATAAGTATCGCTATGATATCTAAACGTAATAACAATAAATGTTTATGAGACACTTAAAGACCATTCAAATTCCAACCCCATTTTGTGACCACTAGAGAACGTTCTTCTCAAGAATAGGTCAAATTGTTCACATAAACAGGTGACCACTCACTAAGGTGGCTGCTACAAATGTCACTTTATTCCCTACCACTACATTTACAAGGAATGTAGTACCAATTATATTTTACATGTAATTGCTTTGGTATTTATCTTGTTTCTAGTTTGACGCGTGTAGCATAGTTGGGGCGGTTGCCTTGTTATTGTATTCTTCTAGAAATATCCTGTAGTATTTCAAATGGAACAGCTAAATTTTTTCGTGATTTCACGTTTTGGCCCAATGTTAAAGTTGTTACTAATGATTACGATGTAAAAGAACGCTAAGATTTTTTGGCTGTACCATTTTTTGAAGGGAAAACTTCTTTAGGTGCGTCGAGCACTTTTTGGTGAACAAAAATCATGGAACTCGCGTGACCGTCACGTACGCTTTTCGTAGCACTTGTAGCCGATCCGCTACGGCGTAGCACCATTTGGCGTGCGCGGGGCACAACCAGTAGCAGTGCTACGACTGGGACGGGACCTGAGGGGGGGACGAGGGCAAATAGAAAATGAACACACAAATTAAAAAAAAATGCACACTCACACAGCTCGACCATACAATTCACAAGTTACTTAGTTTTCACTTCTATCGGCATTCACCAAAGACTGCCCCGTATGTTTTTTTTTGTTCACTGGGGAAACCTTCAAAAGGCGACCGGTCTTTGGGGATAAGACCGCGGAGTGTGGGATTTACTACCTCACTAAAACCACCCCGGTGGTCACCATCCACGTGGGAAGCACATGGGAGGAGGCACCGGTTCCTCTTCAAATACCTGTCTGCAGCCCCCTCTGTGCAACGCCTGTTATGGCTCATCCCTGAGGAGATGACGCATTTTTTTTTGGTAAAGAAACAGGGCGGTGTCGACAGAAATAACGACAAAATCGCTAACTTTCGATCGCTGATTACTATCGAATAAATTCTGACAGCCGGCCCTGAACTATCATCTAAATCACTTAGTATCTGCATTTTGCTAATACGAAAAACACCTTAATATCCGTTATTTCTAATTTTTAACAAGAAGCAATTAATTCATCACAGTATTTACCGGTCTTAGTGTTTCCTTTCAACACATCACAAAAACCATGTAACAGATCCAAATGGAGTCAAATTACAGTTAGTGACAGCCAACGGACATGTCAGATTGGTCATGTATCCTACAGTCGTAAAAACATGTTGGGAAGTGTATATCCTATGTATAGCGGCGCGACGGTAATAAAAGTCGGTTTAAGACCCATATAAGATGCTAGATGGTGTTTGTTACTGTGCAGTTGATGATAGAAGGTAAGGTAAGGTAAAATGCCTTAAAAAAGTCTTCTTCTTCTTTTGGAATCTTTTACGCTAGTTCTCATAGTCTCCACGTAATAAGTTTAGTTATTTAAAAATTTTAAACCAGCCCATGCCCGCGGCTTCGTTCGCGTGGAGTTCCGTAATTGTCCCACGGAATAAAAAAAGTATCCTATGTGTTAATCCAAGTTATAAACTATCTTTGTGCCCAGCCCATCCAAATACGTTCCGTAGTTTTTGCGTGAAAGAGGGACAAACATCCATCCATACTCACCACAAACTTTCGTATTTATAAAATTAGTGTTTAATTAATGTATGTATTATTACAATTTTAGTACCCCATCCTTGACAAATACATACTATTTTTATCTCATTAAATTAAATAATTGGTTGCAAGAACATAAAACGTATTTTTGTTTGATCAAGAACGCAATTCAATTATGTATGATTCAGATTCAGAAGGGAAGTGCTTTTTGCACATTTTTATTTATTTTTGCAACCTTTTAACACTACGTTTAACATACTTGACATTCTCATTATGTATCCTGTTTCAACACCGTTCTTTTTTCTTTATCTTTATGCAACAGTTTGAATATGCCACTGACTGACACACTTCGTTTGGTCCCGTATAGCACAGTGCGTATATATAGTTCTGTTTAATCCTTTAATAAAACATGCGTAGTGTTCAGAGTTATGCATAGTTGCTTCGTTTGGCTTCGTTTGAACATTTACAAACTGTATCACTTGAGCTTAAAGAGTGAGTTTATGAAATCACTGAGTTTTAGCTCTAATAGAGAAATGTTATCTTTTTATTTTATTATTTACCCGTAGATTTACACTTACAAGATTTATTTGGGGTAAAAGTAAGATTAAAATCACTTGGATGCTTTTTCTAAATATTGTTGGTTGTCTGCTTTCGGTTGCCTACCTACGGTTTTATTTTTAGCGTACCAAAGGACCAACATCTCGAATGAACCTATTGCATCTTCACTGCCCAGTGGTTCAGATAGACGGCGTCGACTCGATCACAGACTGACCTACATAGTCGTGAAGGCTGCGCTACGAATTAGAGTGTGATGTTTCATTTCGTTCTTCTTTTTTGTTTCTTCCAAAGGGCAAAGGGCTTTGGCAATCTGATGCTAAAAAAACGAAAATCTGTACTGTTATGAGGTTCTTTTCAATTGCCGTCAATGATTGCCTGAAAGGGGATAGAAGAGTAATGTAAAAGTTCCTTTCAGCGTTTTGTCTTGTCTTGTCTGCATACACTTCAACCAACTTATCTGTGCAGGCGGTTATAGTAAGACAATAAAGATACCTAGATTAGGACTTCAGTCTACATACATAGCCACAATCAGGTCTGGGTCTTGTCTGGAATTGGGCACCGCACCACACACAAAAGTAGAGAAGAAATAGAAGTGAAGGGAAAAGAGGGATGAACAGGGGAATAACGAAATAGGAGAAGTTATCAGTCTGATACAAGCTCTAGGAAAGCGGATAACGCACCAACTGCTTGTGTAGCTTTCACTCGAATACGTCGCATGCGCTGTCAATCGGGTTACATCTTGTAGACATCATAAACTGGACATGTAATACCATTGCCAATGTCGTACTCTTGGATTACCTATGATATTTTATTAATAGGTACGAGCATTACCTTTTTTTAGGTGAAGGAGATTAGTGTTTATTGATGAAAATATGTACCTGGTTGATCTTTTACTTTCGCACGCGTGCAATTACAAAGCGTGTAAACCTGAGATTTCTGTGCTATATTTAGGTTACACAGGAATAAACATAACATCACGCCTGTAATCCCCGTTGGGTAATGCAGAGGTGTACCTAATAGGACACCCACATTTCGCCAGTTATGTTTAAGTCCCATGTAATAGGGGGCGAGCGTATTGCCATCAACCGGGCATGAATCCAGACTCCGTGGCCGCTACTGCGAAATTCCTTATGGAAAAACCCAAAAGCACTTTGCTCGAAACGGGAATCGAACCCAGGACCTCATGCCCAGCAGTCGCGCTTGCGACCAAATAGGCAGTCAATAGGAATAAATGGTCTAAATAATGATGAATATCGCTTCAAAACCCATTTATATAGTTTAGAAGATATAAGCACAATTTTGTACTTAATATAAACATAGATTTTGTGCACTTTTGTAGTAAGTAGTATCCGCTATCTGGTAACTCAAAACTTAACAACAGAAACTAACAGTGTATCCCTTACTTTCAATTTCTCTTCGTTTTAACCAAGTTTTAACTCGGTCGACACACAATCGGAATCGTATTTAATCAATACGATTGTAATCTGTAAATGTATTCCGAGTAAAATTACCACGCAGTACTTTATTATTATTTAAAAATTGACAAAATTGGCTCAAGAAATCATGATAATTCATCATCGTATCTCCTCATAACATCTTTGTTGATATTATTCCGTAGTACCGTACCAGTTACAAGTAACCCCGGGAAAGAGTCACATGTAATAATCTTCATATTTCCGAATAAGCCCGACGAGTTCAGACTATGATTTCCAAAACGCAAACTTTTCCTAGTGGAACTGTACGTTAGTTGTAGTTAAGTAAGTAAAGTTTTAGTTATAGTATACCTTTCAATCAGATTCGTATACACAAAATGATAAAATAAAAATAAACCCAGGTATACATTGCAGTCATCATGAACATAAATCAAAGTCTAGGAAATTAACAGCACTATCGCAATCAGTATTGACAAGTAAATTGCTTCGTTACTTTGATACCTTATTTCTAAACCTAATCAACACTTTTGCAAGAATATTTAAATAACTGAGTAAGTACAGCCTAATAATTTTGTGTCAATAACATCAGTTATGCGGACGACATGGTGTTGCTGAGTCCATCTGTGGGTGGTTTAAGGAAACTGTTGAACATCTGTGAGTCATACGCCGAGACTCACGGCTTAAGGTACAACGATAAAAAGAGTGAGTATATGATTATCAGAGGTAAAAATAAACAACCTGAGCATATACCACCCGTATACCTAAACGGGGTATCCTTGACTCGTGTGACTGAGTTTAGATATCTAGGGCACATTGTAACTGAAACGCTTAATGATGACAGAGATATTGAGAGGGAGAGGAGAGCATTGTCCGTGCGCGCTAACATGCTGGTGCACAGGTTCGCAAAGTGTACAGCACAGGTTAAGGTAACTTTGTTCAGAGCTTACTGTCAAAGCTTTTACACCAGCGCCCTATGGACCAACTATACGCAGCGGGCCTACAATGCTCTTAGATTGCAGTACAACAATGCCTTTAGGATTCTGGTGCGGCTGCCTCGGTTTTGTAGCGCCTCGGGCATGTTTGCCGACGCGAGGGTGGATGACTTTTACGCTATAATGCGCAAAAAGTCAGCCTCACTAATTCGCCGAATTCGAGGAAGTGGCAACGGAATCCTAAGGATGATTGCAGAGAGACCTGAATCTGCAGTTGTAGAAAGGCTTATCAGGCTGCATGTTGTCTAAGCAATTTTTCTGACTAACATAGTTTTAAGATAATGTTACTAACAAATTATGGACATTTTATTAGTCTGAATTAAATGTATTTTATTTTTTATTTTTTATTAATAATGCAGTTGTGTTCAATAGTTTCCTTTCTGATTTTATTGTCTAGCGTTTTGAACTTGTATTTCTAAGGTGCTTATCAAATATCGGGTATCCTATACCTACATATATTTGTCCTCGTATACCCATTTAAGTAGACGTAGTTGCAATTCTAAAATAAACCAATGAATGATTGGAAAGTTCAAAGTATTCAAACCACGTGTTTCAGTAATGAAAACAAACTGTAAAAAAATAACATCTGATAGTTCAATCACGTGATGAATTCGTTGATTAATTGAGTGGGTAACTTAAGAAACGAGCCTACTGCTTTGGTTTTGCTCGGGTATTTTCGGGAATTACGTCACTCCTGCATAATTTGAATGGGTAGACAGATAGACTCTGGATTGTCTATTGCACCTAATTAAAACAGTACCTAATATTCCTCCTTTACGCAAAACCAGCCTAAGATATCAATTGTTACTTAGTAAACATAGTTCGGAACATGGACAGAGGATCTCATGAAAGTGGCCGGAAGAAACTGGTTGGCCATGACACAAAACCGGCAAAAGTGGAGAGATTTGGAAGAGAGCTACTCTTAGCATTGGAAGGCTGAAGAATAAGAATGTTCATGAATTTAAAACGAAAACTTTGGTTGATACTACACTAATTACAGTCATAAATTAACCCACCTATCATGTGAAACTAGTAGAAATAATTATAAGATGAACAGGAAACAATAAGATCACCAAGTAAAGTCCTCATACTGCATAACGGAAAATGTCGTGAGGAAAGTTTTGAGTATGAATGTGGATAGGTATAAAAAAATTAAAAAAAAAAAATTAAAAAGCGTTTATTCGTGGTGACATCGTATTAATACATAAAATGTTACTTCTGCCAAACTGTAAAGCAGTTTGTTGGCAGATGTAGCTCCCATATAAGACATTCTGATGTAATGTTACCACTACTCTAGGTAATTTTCCATCAATATAACGAACTAATAAACTACGTTAACTAAAACTAAACACTAATATTTTACAATAGCACAAAAAGGCTGACCAGTAGTGAATTGAAATTGAAATGCCACAAAAATTAAAAATGCTAATAAATAAATAAAATTAATTAAACTTTATTTTAGACTAAAGTCCATAGTTTTATTAGTATTTTAGTAACAATAATGCTTATGAATTAGGTTAGTATTGTTAGTATCTTAACAATAAACCTTTAACTTAGATAGGTATACCTATATTTGTTAGTAACAATGAAAACTTATAAACTATGTTAGTAATATTTACTCTAAACAAACAAATAACATCCTCAACCGCGCAGTGGCATCTCAATTCACACAGGCGAGCCGCTAACAAAAGCTTATGACAGTTTATGCATCTCCATTTATGAGGCTTTGACAAAAAGTGTTAAAAAGAAACTTCTCCATTTAAGAGTAGAGGGAGACCAAAGAAACGATGGATAGACTGTGTGAAGAATGATATGGCAAGAAAGGAGGTGTCCGATGAGATGACAAGCAATAAAGAATTATGGAAGAACCCCAGATAAATTTGGAAAAGGACAGGAGAATGATTATTTACGTCATAGCTTAAGATTCTTTTCTGTTCCCACCTAACATACTCACGGTGAAAACGAAAACCCTAGGCACACGCGTTATGCAGCCTATGCAACACAATCCGCCAGAGACGGCGATGTCCGTAATGCAATATCTATTGACTAGACTTGCGTAATTCTATGCAATATAAGTGTCTTTACGCCTACCTAGTGTCTGTGTTATGTAGCTCGATGATTTGAGTAAGGGTGCAGTGGATGATGAGGAGAGATGAGTCGCTTGTGACTAAAAGAGTGATAAGTATAAATGTTGAGGGATGGAGAGGGAGAGGAAGACCAAGGAAACAATGGTTATGTGTGTGTGGAATGATATGAAAGAAAAGTTTGTAAATGATTGCGTGACGGTTGTTAGGGGAGAATGGAGTAAAAACGTGTTGCACCGACCCCAAGTGACACACACGGAACAAGGGCAGGAAGATGATTTTGTGGATGATAAGTTTTTTGTACGTGAAAGAAGAATTCACTGACATTATTGGTGTTGTTGTGGAATCCGACCCCAACATAGTTTGGGAAAGGGTTAGGTGCAGATGACGGTGATGATTGGAGATGTTTTTCAGAAAGATCAGGAGCGTAGCGAGCGTATGGTCAGACGCGATCATGAAGGCTGCCTCCAAAAGCTTTCATTTCAGACACATTTTCTTAGAAGCTCTATTCTATCTCAAGCCTTTGTTCAATTACCGCGGTTGCTTACTCAAAATGTGTCATTCAGTCATGAAAAAGCGAGTGTGACTAACGACTGTTGACAGTTTGACCAATAACGTAATATTTCAAGCTTACTTTGTTCATCCATCATTGTGTAATATTATGTGCGTAGTTCCGTCACAACAGCAAATATGGTATCGAACAGAGTGTGTTACTCAATATCACACTGCTATAGATATAAATATATATATGATGTAGATTGATGTGACTGTATTGCATGCAGGATAAGACTGGAGTAGTCGTAGTAGTAAAGGTTAGCTAGGACCCTTTTCGAGGTATTATTTAGTGCGTGAGATTCTAGCGTTTTTTTTATGCTATCCTTTACAAGGGTCTAAAACTCGTTACCTGCTTCATTAACCATTAAGAAGTTACTTTCCTTAATAGGATAAGTTTTATTTTAATTATCATTACCTATTTAGTCCTTATCATAATTTGATTTGAGTTTATCTTCCGCAATTCATTATTGTGTTGTCTCTGTGTCAACTCTCTCTGCAATCTGCCCATATCCTTCTATGATCTGCATTAATTGCTAATATTCTATCCTGCGTTACTTCAAAAGCACAAAGTGAACCAGTTTCTATGCGAATCATTCAGCAAAATCTTAATTGTCAGTTGTTATAAATGAAAAGCAGTTTAACCAATTACCACCAAACAATTTCACTTTTTTCAACGCCTTTATTTCTAGAAATACAAAGAAACCACGGCTCTCAACCCGCTTTAAAAATGCAGCTAACGAAGCGTTTATCTAGAAACTAGCCATTAGCCCGTGATTACCACTGGTGCCCATATATCAGAGGCTTTCTCATCCGGTGCTTACGGTACGCAGCTTCCTTGGGATATTCTGTGAAAAACTTACAGGTTTTTGTTATAAAGGGATCTGATGTTAGCGTAATGTAGGAGGAAGCGGATTATGGTAAACGTTGACTGCGTTGTTGGTTGAGTGATCGCAAGCTACTGCTGAGCATGAGGTTCTGCTTTGCAAAGTTTGTTGTGAAAATACAACTTGAAATACTTCCCAGCTGTAAACACGGCAACAAAAACACAAAATATCGAACAATACTGTTTGTGAGTGATTGTAGCCGTATTGTTAGCCGATAACGCTATCGATCAGCATTTAAAGCCGAAGATATACAACGGTAACGTGTTACACGTGCGCTTTGTATTGAGTGACGTAGTTCGTGTGCAACTGCCTTTAGCAATAGGCGAATAGAGTGGTCGAAGAGGGAAGTAGTAGGCAGTAGTCAAAGAAATCTTACTAGTTTTTAATACTCTTTCCGTTTGAGTAGCAGATATAAGTAAGAGACATGGGTACTTATATAAATAAGGAGAGAGAAAAATGATAGAGCTAGAGTGAGGATCAAAAATGATAGAGCTAGAGTGAGGATCAAAAATGATAGAGCTAGAGTGAGGATCAAAAATGATAGAGCTAGAGTGAGGATCAAAAATGATAGAGCTAGAGTGAGGATCAAAAATGATAGAGCTAGAGTGAGGATCAAAAATGATAGAGCTAGAGTGAGGATCAAAAATGATAGAGCTAGAGTGAGGATCAAAAATGATAGAGCTAGAGTGAGGATCAAAAATGATAGAGCTAGAGTGAGGATCAAAAATGATAGAGCTAGAGTGAGGATCAAAAATGATAGAGCTAGAGTGAGGATCAAAAATGATAGAGCTAGAGTGAGGATCAAAAATGATAGAGCTAGAGTGAGGATCAAAAATGATAGAGCTAGAGTGAGGATCAAAAATGATAGAGCTAGAGTGAGGATCAAAAATGATAGAGCTAGAGTGAGGATCAAAAATGATAGAGCTAGAGTGAGGATCAAAAATGATAGAGCTAGAGTGAGGATCAAAAATGATAGAGCTAGAGTGTGGATCAAAAATGATAGAGCTAGAGTGAGGATCAAAAATGATAGAGCTAGAGTGAGGATCAAAAATGATAGAGCTAGAGTGAGGATCAAAAATGATAGAGCTAGAGTGAGGATCAAAAATGATAGAGCTAGAGTGAGGATCAAAAATGATAGAGCTAGAGTGAGGATCAAAAATGATAGAGCTAGAGTGAGGATCAAAAATGATAGAGCTAGAGTGAGGATCAAAAATGATAGAGCTAGAGTGAGGATCAAAAATGATAGAGCTAGAGTGAGGATCAAAAATGATAGAGCTAGAGTGAGGATCAAAAATGATAGAGCTAGAGTGAGGATCAAAAATGATAGAGCTAGAGTGAGGATCAAAAATGATAGAGCTAGAGTGAGGATCAAAAATGATAGAGCTAGAGTGAGGATCAAAAATGATAGAGCTAGAGTGAGGATCAAAAATGATAGAGCTAGAGTGAGGATCAAAAATGATAGAGCTAGAGTGAGGATCAAAAATGATAGAGCTAGAGTGAGGATCAAAAATGATAGAGCTAGAGTGAGGATCAAAAATGTGGCCTGTCTTTCTCTTTTTTTGAGTAGCGTTGAAGATAGCTAAAGAAACAAGGCTAGAGAGACAGCAGCGTTATTTTTAAGCACCTTATACTGTCAGTTTTAGTTACCTGAACTCTTGATCAACAAATTTGCAAAAGTTTGTAACGGACAACACTAAAACAACAGAATTAATCAAAATATTTCAAAAAACCTGATTAAATCTGCCCTATTAAGCTCGTCGCGACTATAAAAACCTCTATCTACACCATCAAAATAAAACTATCTTTATCCATGATATAACATTGCAAAACCCAACTTTTTATCGTCAAAATGAACTAACAGTAAGCCGCTCGCAGTTAACGCAACAGTTAAAGATAAGCCTGTTCCCAGCACGACTGAAGATTAACTAACTGTTACTGAAGATCGTGACTGTTAAGTATGGATGCTGTGAAGCTTATGGCACTGAATGACGTTTTTTGTGTCATCTCTGATTATTGAAGTTAAATTGAATCGTGTATTTTCGGAAATACTTTGGTTGGTCCAAGGTAGAAGATTGCGTTTAATCTCACAGTTGCCATTATGTATCTATGTACCTATGTACAGTCAGCTTCACGGTGTTGTACCCGGGGTACTGGTAATTGTTGCAGCCCACTGTACCTAAGTTCAGAGTACCTACCACCACCCTTCAAGGTCATATCGAAGTAGAATTGAAAACTGGATTTTGGATATCATTTGTTTGGTCGAAGGAAGATAATTAAATAAAATGAGTAACTGAAAACCTTGAACATCATTCTTGGTCAACAAAACACCCAAAACAGCTTACAATAAAGTTGGTACATTGTATTTGCGCATAAACAGATTCTTCGAGAAAACGAAACCCTTGTTGAATGGCTAAAATGGATTCGAACAACAGAAGTTAATAATAAAATCAAAGCTTGGAAATGTCAAAATTAAACATTTTGACATTTGCTTTGCTTCCTGTTCCTCGGATACATAACTGACAGTAGGCATTAAACTATAACCAGTAATTTACAAAATAACTAGACACTTGAACAATAACGAAATACGAGCAATTTTAGTAATTTATAGATACAATCGAAGAACTTCTTTGTTCCACGAGGACACCGCTTTGTTCTTGATTTCTTTCGAACTGAGTTTATAGTTCCGCTTACAAGAATATTTTATAAATACGTAGTTACTACGTTATACATAGTAGTGCGTAATTATAGGTTCAATCTTATATTTGAGATTTAATTGGTTTCACAAACACTAGGCAACATCCAAATGGAAGTGTAAGTAAAAGCGTTCTTTTGGATTTTCAACGCAAGTTCCAAAAGTGCTATAGTATTTAGGCATTAATTTTGGTGTTACCTGCTGTTAGACAAAACAGACAAGGATCTCAAGGATAGAGCCTTGGCCTTCTTTCCCTAAATTAAGACATTTGAAAGAGCAATACTCTACAATATAAGATGTTTTGTTTTGATGATGAGCAGCGCTTGGACCAGTGGTGGCGGCCCCGACTTAAGTCGTGGGTTCGAACCCAGACAGGCGCATTACATTGTGTAATTTATTTCATCACCACTGCTCTCAAAACGGTGAAGGAAAACATCGTGAGGAAACAGGGCATGTCCTAGAACCAAAAAATTCGAAGACATGTGACATCTACCAATCCGCACTGGGCCCGCGTGCTGGATTATAGCCCTTTCCCTCTCATAGAGAGGAGGCCTGTGTCCCAGCAGTGGGAACATTTAATATGCTGATGATGATGATGATGACATGATGTTTTCGTTCTTGTTTCGAAGCCGACCCCAACTTGTTAGGAAAAGGCATGATGAATTTGGATTCGGTCTCTTCTGAACACAGTCACAATACTCTATTAACTTTTTTCTTCGACTAGAACGTGTGTTTTTACAGTTGATTGTTGATGATACTACTTCCTTTTTTATTAACAAAATATTTGTTTAATTACAGGTAAACCAACACTACATCTACAATTAAAATTGCGTAAGTCGGCCAAAAAACAACTCATTTGGTAAACCCAATATCATAACAATACAAACTCTTTAAAAACTTAATTCTCATAATTTAATTGTTTCGTTAGTGGGTAATTGAATTAAAAGCTTTTTTCTATGTTACAAAGTTCGTTGATCTAAGTGCGAGCATACACGGCATGGATATCTTAAACTTTAAGTCGTTTCTCATGTAAGCTTAAAACTTTGCATTTGCTTTGACTTTTGTTTATCTTCAGTTACATGCAATGCAATTCCACTCTTAGATGCTAGAATATCCTATTCCATATAGACATGATAATGTACTTTCGATAAAACAAAAACTGGAGTATCCATACTTACGGTAAAAGCGTCAGGGTATAATGGATAATGCTAATCGAAATACGCTTATTATGTCGAAACTTAAACTTAAGGTGGACGCTCTGAAAAAAAAAAAAAAGGGTAGCCGCGAAACCGTCGAGGAACAACTTTTCTTTTTTTTTAGTTCAAGTTACTTATATTTTGTATGAATAATCTAAGTGTATATTTTTATGTTGTAATGTAATTTTGTGTATTTTATCTATGGGCCTTAAGATGCCTGATAGTAAAATTGTTGATTGAATTGTTTTGACTGACTGGAAAGACGGGACTATTGAAAGACTATAAAAAAAAAACTTGCCATGAGTTAGTCAGGCTTTTACAATTTTTTTTAAAACCAGATGTAAGTGTAGAATAAGCACCATCCTACTAAAAATAAATAAATAATACATTTTGCCAACAGATGGTTTATAACCTGGATTAACACATTTTATCCCGGTAGTAAGATCCCATGGGACAATTTATTATCAAACTTTACGCGAGCAGAAGCTAGTAATACATAAAGCGAAACAAGTTTTGTGTATATTTGAGTTAATCTCAAAGCTTTGCCTTAAACAAGATACAAAACCCCAGTTTCTCAACAAACAATTTAAAAATCTTCCTCATTTTGCAACTCACATACATGGTCGTGAAACAACGTCCCTTCAACAATAAGATGTCGCAAAGCAATCAGCAGTTGGCAGCACGAGCGGCCTTAATTGATGCTGTCGTGTTACAGCGCAATAAGGAATTCTATTCTACTTGCATTTCTCACGTTGGATCGTAAAATGCAAACTAATGATGTTTTTGGGTAAAATATAATAATTAACATAAAGGGTGTAAAAAACCTCTTAACGAAGCTGAAAGGCACTTGTTCTCCCAGTCATTGCGATTTTTTTTTGTTCTACACCATACCTGGGAACCTTCTAGTTACGGAGATATTGGGGTTCAAAGTTCCAACTTTTTGACAAGTTTTTTTTTTTAATACAAGCACAATCATGATTATTCACCCCAAAAAAAACAGTCGTTTCCCAGCAATATTTTTTGCGTAAAGTTACTTAGTTTGATGTACAGAATGCTTGGTTGACGACTTCGTGATGAGGTTGTTTACACCCTGTACTGTATAACATCAATATAACCTAGAGGGTGTAAAAAACCTCTTAACGAAGCTGAAAGGCACCTGTTCTCCCAGTCATCGCGATATTTTTTTTGTTTTACACCATACCTGGGAACCTTCTAGTTACGGAGATATTGGGGTTCAAAGTTCCAACTTTTTGACAGGTTTTTTTTTTTTTAATACAAGCACAAACATGATTATTCACCCCAAAAAAAACAGTCGTTTCCCAGCAATATTTTTTGCGTAAAGTTACTTAGTTTGATGTACAGAATGCTTGGTTGACGACTTCGTGATGAGGTTGTTTACACCCTGTATTGTATAACATCACGCCAACAACCCACGAATTATGCAGAGGTGTACCTAATGTGTACCCCACATATTCGACAGTTATGTTTAAGTCCCAGGCAGTCGGGTAAAATAATGTAGAATAGAATGGAGTTTCTGTGAGTATAGGTAGCCTAGATGTTGCATGAGCAGTTGCTATCTAAATAGGACTAGATAAAGTGATATTGTATCTCATGATTATCTTTTGACAACCGATTGTCTTGACAGACGAATAAAAGTGCGTCGACCACGGAATAGTAATTCCAGGCCAGTGGCTGTAGACCAATCTGCCTCGATTGTTAAGATCTTAGGAATTAGGATCTCTTTCTTGTCTTTAGAGTTCAGACCACATTGATGCCTAAATCATCACAATGGACTAAAGACTACGCTAGACATATTTTTCAAGCTCTTCCGAGATTTTACTTAATCTTTTCAATTATAGCAGGTCAAGTCATAAGGTCTCGAGTTCGAACTCAAAGCACGAACCTCTGATTTTTCGGATTCATGTCCGTATTGTATAATTTGACGTCAAAACAGTAGCTGTAGTCACGGCCAACGCATTAAGATCTCGGAAAATACTCGGCTCTCAACTTTCCCTTAATAATTGCACTGTACTTGAATTGGAACAGTTTGTGCGTACGAATTAGTAACACTCTTACTGTTTGGGTAAATCATTAAGATTTATGTGATGTAAGTGTTATGTGGGGTGACGTAATAGAATAATATTACTAATTGTATTTGCTCTAGTCAAGTAAAAATTGCAGTAACAATATTATAATAAAATCTTAGTGACAGTTTAAGCACTTTTCAAATAAAAGTGTTTTTTTGACACATAGACTTTGACGTCACTACCGGCGTTATCGAGGACGACGCTGGTTGAGTGTGCGTTCCGTTTCACCAAAAACATGCTACAAAAAACAGTAAATTGTAAAATAAGTGATGTATTAGCAACTTAAACATTGTGCTACACTTGTAGCACAATGTTTTTAAGCGCCAATACAAGGCATTTTTAATAAATAAGAAAATTTTCATTTCATGCATATTCCTTATTACAACAAAACAACACACGAATCTCTAATTGATTTTTAATTACACAGAACTTAATGTAACAAATAAAATAATTACACAACGCAACATGTGTGAATATCTCAGTAATTGTTGCAGAAACTATTTCTATTGGGATCGAGAAAGCGGAAAACAGTAAGTTTTCCACTTTTACTTCTTGGTAACGTATGCGGTATATACCGCTTCATTAAAACTGATAAATGAGGAATATAATTAGTGCTGAGATATGCTTGAAATTAATGACGTGGTTAATGTTGATAGGTAATTGAAATTAGCATTTCGTTACGGAGATTAATGTTAAATTAACATAACGTAACATCACGCCTATAATCCCCAAGGGTTAGGCATAGGTGAACCTAATGGTACACCCACAATTGTTGAGTTTATGACGTATTTTTATCATCTCGCTAGGTTGCTGCAGCTCTTTACAATTTCAGAACCGCAAGTTCTTCTGCAGTTACAATTCTGCCCATCAGTGTGTTTTCAGGTTTGTTTCAGGTACGTTGGCAATATAAAAAAAAAACAACTACGACTATATACAGCCTTTTTCACTGTTCCACATACGTCACTTTCCAAAAAAAAAATTATCCTTTCGAACGTTGAAACCCCTTGTTTTCATCCCCCTAGAAATTTTTAAGATTTCGGAGAAAAATTAAAAACTCTATTTGGCAAGAAATTTTATAACAGCAATTTCTGCAAATCTGATAAATGTTTCAGTAAAATAATAACACGTAACAACAAACTATCCACATTGGTTAAACAAAATGTTTGCCTATTACTACGTCATAGTTTACAAGAACTGTTAAATGCTAAGTAAATTGACGATGTTCCGCAAAAACTATGTCTTACGTGTAACCAGCAGTATTTGGTAACCGTATTATCCGTTATCCAATACTGGCGTGGGATAATGTTGGGCCAATATTGTGGTTGGACTTAGACAAAATATTGGCTTTGAAGATCGCGAAGATTTTGCAGATTAGGACAAAACTTGAGGTCATGATGATGAGCCGGAATAGGAGGAAGAAGGAGAGATAGATAGTGAACATAACATAACATCACGCCTGTAATCCCCGTAGGGTTAGGCATAGGTTTACCCAAATAGTACACCCATATTACGCCAGTTACATTTAAATGTAATAGGGGGCGAACCTGTTGCCATCAACTGAGCATTAATCCGGACTCCGTGACTGCTACTAAGAAATTCCTGATGGAAAAGCCCAATAATAATTTGCCCGACCCGGGAATCGAACTCGGAACCTCGTGCTCAGCAGTCGCAATTGCGGTCACATAGACCAACAAGTAGTCACGGCAGTAGGCAGTCAATACAATACAGGATAATAAAGATATTACGCCAAAGATATATGAAACCCCAACATCTCGTAGCTGAGAAGATTCAAGGCAGATAAAAAATGTCCTAGAATGTCCCAATCATGCGGAACCTCATAACTTGGACACATTTGCCCATGAATGTCCCATTATTCTCTATGTAAGACGTGAGATGCCATGTAATCAGCGCGTACAGTCGTCCATTCAAGTTGTCTCGGATTTCACACCGAGATTACAGTGATAAGGTCCACAACTTGCGCTGATAGGTGTACGTGAGTTTGAGCTAAATGAAGTCTTGTATGAAATTAGCACGTTTAGTTGTTCATTATTTTAGCTCTCTCCTTTAAGTGGCTGTTAATTAGGAGTTGTTTTACGGTGGAACTGTTCCGGATTTATGGTTTCCTGGTAACTTACCTTACTAAACCTGCTGCAGAATATGGCGCTCTTATGTGACTTATTAGCATGCTTGACAAAAGAGCTGGTAATGATAGCTAATTCCATTTCTGTTCTGACAAGCCGTGGGAGATCCTGTTTTAAAAATGAGGAACTTCCATCCCGTATTATCGTATCTTCAGTGATCCCAAGGATCTCTAATGCTCGTATTCTGAACCGAGGGGTTGAGGCTGTTCGTTGTTTATCAGGGAATGAAGATAATTTAATTAATATACTTAATTATATATAATAATTTTTAATACAAGGATTTGATCAGAGTTTTGAAGTGAAAATATAACACCAGTGGGTTTACTGTCAGTGATGCTGATGTTGCAACTTGATTTATAAAGAAACTCAAATCTTGTATCTGCAGTATTCATATGCAACAACATTATCAGATAAAATTTCATACAACAGAACGTGTTACACACGTTTACCGTAACATCGTTTGCGAAATTACTTTAAAACTTGTACTTATGTGAGCAAGTATTACAAAGAACACTCGCAATGACAATAAACATTGCATAAAATGTTAAAATCATCATCATCTGCCGAGCCTTTTCCCAACTATATTGGGGTCGGCTTCCAGCCTAACCGGATTCAGCTGAATACCAGTATTTTACATGGAGCGACTGACTATCTGACGTTCACAACCCAGTTAGTACTGGGCATAAAATCTTAAAGTATAATACAAGTTTTAATACTACATAGAGTCCAGCCACATTACTAAAATACCACATTGAATTTGACTGCACTATACCTAACGAATACATAGAACGCAGCGTGGGTTCCATTATGTGTAAAACCTATGGTCGATTGTCTCAGACCTTAGGCTTAAGGAATGTAGGTATTCTATTGTGATACCCTGCTGGGTATAGGCCACCCTCAGCGCTCAGGTCACCTTGGGTATCGCAAAAGGCCAGTAGGGGTTGGTGACCAGTATCATGGCAATTGGAATGGAGCTATGCGGTCAAGAACCTTATTTGGTTTGCGTGTCAACTACGGGCATTGAGACTCTTTTTAAAATACCCGACAGCCACAGACCAGACAGTACCAGACAGTCTCCATTGTGGACAGAGATAAGTATAAATGAAAAAACCTAACTACTACTTTGAAATTATTGCAGTTACAGTATCAATTTAAACATTTTATCAAATATTACTGGCTGTCGCCTGTCCTGATAACTGTGGACTTAAGAAAGATTGTTGGAGTCGCCGTATCAATTTGAACATTTCAAACCAGTGACATTTATATCAACCAAAATGATGTCATTGGATCAATTAAACTACCAAAAAGCGTAGATATGCCAATCCTGATAGACATCGTTGTAGAAATACTAATTGCCGCTTGTGTAGACCTTCAGTGATGGCCGTCCGGCAGCCAGATAGACCTATAACTTGAATAACTTGAAAAAAGCAGTTCGGGTATACGACTACTTGATACGGAAGACGGTAACAAGCCGTCATATAACTTACTAAGAATCGATTTGTACATTTCCTAAAGAACTTAAGCCGTTTTTGCCAGCACATTAAGTAACGTAATTCTCATGCATGTAAGCTAATTATAACACTTTGTCAAAGTGTTTGCCATTCGCAGAAAATGGGGAAATCATGGGAAAATGCTTGTATCACATTGTAATGGATAGATAGATTATTGCACTCACTGCCGAGTTGGATGAAAAACCTAATTGAAAATTTGCTTATCCAACCTATTATACCGTGCATCAGGTAATGTGGTTTTGTCTATTGTCTTGGTATTAAGTTTTTATGTAATAGTCCAGGAGTAAAATACTCTGCATTCAGGTCTTGATAGTGACTTTTGAACGAACAAAAGACAAGGCAACCTAAACATTGATGTGTCCCTATGTCTATATTTAAGAACAAATGCCTGTGTCATCGAATTTCCCCTCACAAGTGAGTGATCTCAATTTTGGGTCAATTCCTGTTTTCAAATTCAAAATTTGGTTAGCAGGATTTAACCGCAGTACAGTAACTGACTAACATCCTCAAGCTATTTTGACAACACCAATTAAGTCACTTCCAGAAGTCATTCCAAATGCAATCCCACTCTGACACGTCTCTAAATAGCAATGTTAATTACACGTATCTATTACGAACAGTTAACACCAATAGTTAACTGATGTAAGTCGTAGTTAGTAATTACAGACTCGGCTAATAGGCTGTGAGGTTATAATTACTGTTGCGGTAGACTGTTAGGAGATGAGATCTTGTTAGGTTCTTGTGTTATCTTGTTATGTTAGCTGCTAATGGATTGTTGATAGTATGGTACGATTTTTTTTTATTTGGGACAAGCCAAGCCCGCTACACTATTCCCAAACCATTGCAACTTCTGTAAGCCAGAAACAACAGTGGCAACCACCAGAAAAGTGGCGAGACAATGATGCTCCACGAAGTCCCAGAGAAACAATTTAACTGTCCGAACCCGCAACGAAATTAATCAGAAAAGAATAACGGAGGAGTAGGAAACATTTAATTTCCCCTCCATATCTGCAGGAGACAGAACAAAACAAGTCCAATAGGCACAAAGGGACGTTTACAACTGGGATAAGCCGAGTTGCTAAGCACCTCGGATAGATATTACGATATCTACGGGAAACTTGGTTGCTAAGTGTGTTAACGTCGTAAGACAAGACGCAAAATACACGTCTTGGTCGTGGATTTGTGCACACCATCCGATATTACTATATAATTTCTTAGGTTCCCTGAAAAAACTATTTTTATCCACGGTTCACGGCCACTGCGTTATCTCCCAAGTTATCTCCCCTCAGCATCGTGGTACATATAGGTGGTATGTGGATGAAAGAAGAATCTTTCCTCCAACATTTCCGCGACCTAAACCAATTTATGCTTTCCAACTAATTTGGTGATCGAAAACAGCAGGAATCTTTTTGGAGGCAAGTGCAATCACTAATTTAGGCCAAACCGGATAGACAAGACGGGAAGACCACGATCAGAAGATAATCCAGATTGGTGTACATTATGCTCAAGCTTTCGCTTATTTACGATGATGCTCATTTATTAATTAAGCACCATTGTAATCAGTAGTAATTGCAGAATCCGCTAAGTCGTCAATCTGTGAAAAAAGTAATTAAACTTGTAATGAGGAGACCGGCGCTATGTAGATTAGGTATTAAGAAGCTTTATCAAGCGTACCTCTTGTACGAAAAGCCCATACAATGCCAGGTTGGGTTACACTGGAAGGAAGGTTTACCTTTTACATCTTGTCAGTGAACTCGGTAGTGCGCTGAGAAAATTGTCGCATTCCTATGGAAGTGAGGACGGGAAACTCGGAGATATGATCTCTAACCTCACAGTTTAGTATGGTTTGGTGAGAAAAATATGATCTTGAGGTTGTTTTGTTTGAAGCAATTTCGATAGAAGATTAAAATTGTCTTCTGGAGTGTAAATGTGGTGCTGTTTCACAAACGATGGGGCACTTGATATTGTGTCTTGCGTGTCCTGTTGTTTGTTCACTACAGGAACTGATGGACACTAAACACTAAACTATCTCAGTTCTGGGCCGACACAATTTAGATTGCCATAGACACGCTAAGAAGAATATAAGATGAAACTAATTTAATATGTACATTTGTGTCTAATTATGGTCTTTTTTTTGGAGGTGAAAGCTGGATAATAAATGTTCCATTTAACATTGCTTAGGTACGATACGACAAAAAATCGGACCAACACTTGAGAACCATGTTAGGAGCATCAAGATTAATTAATTAGATTAGATTAATTTGATTTGAGATTAATTTGATTTGATTAATAAGTATGTATTTACAAACAAAAAGTATCTATGTAGTATATCAACTATCTGGTGTCCACGACACAAGCCTCGTTGCTTAGTGTGGCACTAGATGGCGCTGTGTGTATTGTCCAGCGATATTTATTTTTATTTATTTTATTTAGATTAATCAATTAACAATAAAATTCTTAGTGCTCATAATGAGTCTGCTGTCTCTTTTTGAAATCCTTGGTAGATTACCCATAACGAAAGAGAAAAATAAGTCTCTCCCAATCTGATTCTCTCAAGAAAACAGTTGTTTGCGCACTTACGCGCGCATGGCGCAATGAAACAATGCGCAGTTTTTGCGGAAGACTCGGTATGTAATCGATGATCACCCATCCACGGATTGACCTCGGGAAGGGTTGCTTAACCTTAAAGATAGATCTGCGTGACCATTATTATTAGGCCACAAGCCCTTCATCAGACTATAATTCACATAAATTAAAAATGAACCTTAAAACCGATACAACACATTCACAATGCTCGCCCAATCTGTTTCTCACACAAAAACAGTTGACTGCGCACTCACGCGCATGTCGCAATGAAACAATGCGCAGTTTTTGCGGAAGCCATTGCCCAAGCGCTTCGTGTGACCTTTGTGTCGTGGTTGAAGGCATGGGAGATTAGGTGCTGAATTTCGATTTCGGTGTGAGGAATTTCGATTGTTTTTTCTGAAATATTTTTAGGGTAATGCGGAAATGTTGGCTGTCATTAATGAAGAGGGGTCTAGTTAAATGAGGAATTATGTAGAAGTATCTCATACTTAATTATATTTAAGCCAGAGGCTAATAAAGTAGGAGGTTTATTCATAAACGGTACTTAAAGTTAAGTAATAATGAACAGCCGCATTTTTTCGACTTCGTCTCTCAACTTGAATCAGTGCGTCCGAATGAACCTCTGTGTTTTAGTTTTATCCAAACAGCAAATTGCGTTGAAGTAAAAATTCTAACCTCATAACTGGGTGCCTTACAAGATTTCATTGCAAAGTTACCTAGCATAACTAAAACCTAAAACAGAATAAACAGAAAACATTTCAGAAGCCAATGACCAAAATGCCTTTTATTTTTTCAGCGGCCACTGACGAAACTTTAAAACAAGTTTATGAGACAATAACATTAAAAAAAAAACTACCTAACATTGCTCTATACATTTTGGTCATTGACTTTTCGAGCCACAGATACTCAAAATTTTCCCGCCATCGATCGCCATCGCCCATAACTTACAAACTTTTTAATTGTATTGGCAGCGCCGATTGTAATCAGAGGTGTCCCTAATTCATGCCCAGGAATGTAGGCCGCCTAGTTCTTTAGATGAAAGTGCAGTTACTGTGAGTGTAGTCGACTAAAGAGTTTTTAATTGCGAAAGAAATCAAAATATTTGACTTGTGCCAGCAATACTCGTATTGGGTGTGAATGGTTTTTTGTAGAAGAAGCTAAAAGGATGTTAAATATTTGACTATCATTGTATATTTTTAACAAATTGACCAATATTCACGTTGTTTTTACACAAAAAATATAATAAAGCAGTAGAACATGCTTATTTATACCTTCGTGACATACAAATAAATAATAAAAGGATTAGCTCATCAACTCATCACAAAGAGGTAAAGTTAATCATTTACAACTGACAGAGGCTCTCAAACTTTGTTCTATTTCGAATTGAAAACCCACCATTTCCATAATTTTGATTTAAATAATGCTCAATTTGTCTGGAAACTTTCACAGTAGAACTTACGTCATCACAAAAAGCTAGTATGCTTTGAAATTATAATTCAATGTTCTGTTTTTATAACCACATACGACGAAAGTGTCAAAACATTTCCTCGCCGCCGAACAGTTCTATAATAATATTTTCTTTTGAATAACATAACATCAGGCCTGTTATCCCCGAAGGGTTGAGCAGAGATGTACCTAATAAATAATATAATATTTCACCAGTTATGTTTAAGTCCCTTGTAAGGAGGCGAGTCTATTGCCATCAACCGGGCACAAATCCAGACTCCGTGGCTGCTACTGAGAAATTCCTGATGGAAAAACCCAATACTACTTTGCCCGACCCGGGAATCGAAACTAGGACCTCATACTCAGCAGTTCTTTTGAATACTGAGAAAATATTCGTGCTACCTATGTACATTATAGAATTTCACAAAGGACAAAAAAAGTTTGACAAACCATGGTCCACTCTGTTCGTTACACTTCCTGGCCAATTATTTAGTGTTTAGCCTTGAGCCTTGACTCTTGTGCTAAAAGATGGCTTTGAGATATGACAGCCCAATGCCACAGGCTGGACAAAATGTGCAACATTCTATGTTATCATGACAAATGGATAATTTGAATAGTTTCATGCTAAAGTAGATCATTTGCCGGGGTTTAATCAGAATATATTATATAAAACCGGTGGTTTGTTAATGTTTTTTATGGTTTAAGCGAGTTTGGTGCGATTCTGGTTAGTCTAGATCAAAAACGTTAGAAACAGACAAATAGTAAATTATTTTATGAAACCTGTCCTTACCGGAAATGGTCAAATAAAGTACGTTAATGTAGTAAAATCTTAAGAAATACAAAGTACATTTAAAAATCTAGCACTGAAAATCTAGAAATCAATTGTTGTTTTAGAAATAGATACAATAAAACTATGTCTTTATCCCACTAAAGGAGACATTGATTTTTACAACACAGCTAAATACAATTAAACTCAATACCCTTCCTTTAATCTGCCGTAGTAAAAACTGGTTAAAACTAAAAAATTACTAATTATTACTAATATTGCAGCCAACTCAAGCTATTTCAGGAGGTACCTCCAAATTGAATCGTATTTTTTTTTTTTTTTAATCTTTATTTATTTAGAGGCTTTTACCTTACAAAGGTACGTCAGCCTCAAAACTGTACAGACAGAAAAATATACATTCTCCATTATAGAAGAAATCGAACTATTCGTGCACTATTAGTATCAGTGAAAGTGTATCAGGCAAGACAGGCAGACGGTTGCGTAGTATCTATGTATGTATGTGAAGGCATGCCGTCTGTGCGCGAGTCGATGTATTGTATGCTACGAGTACGTGCGCCTGGGACGGACAGGGGCAGATTTTTAGAGATACTTAATATTATTTTATTATAGATGAAGGTTGCGATAAATATTAGATTTAATATTGTTTTCTTTATAATTCTCAACCACTTAACATACCTTAGTTCCCAAACTTAGGTTTTTCTAGTAAGTTGAAAGGCTTGCTAGCGAAATATTAATACATTTTTATTTTTTACTATATTACATTTTTAGTTTTTTTTTCTTATCGAAACTGTTGATACGCGGCAACTTTACACTCATTTATATATTTTGTTAAGTTCTTAGCTATGTCAAAAAAAATACATAGCAGGCATAGCTTTTTGCATAGCTAAATCCGTACCTGCTTCATGTTTTCATATTATGACAGCGGTGCGGTGACTGACAGTCTGACTAACTCTTGCGCATGACGCGTCATTAGCGGTGGCGCGCGAGTAATGAGCGATCGATTATAATTTAGATTTAGACTACTTCATCTAGTTTGAAATGAAATTCTGTAAAACAATTGGGTTTCAACTCTCAATCCCAAAAATAATAACAAAACAAAAGAAAAATAATATTAATTAAATAATCTTTCATCAATCACGATTAATTCTGTCCGTCACATTAGGTATAACTTCATGCCTCCTAACTACACTATTTTAACCACAAAAATGAATGCTGACAGACATCAGAAAAGAAATACCAATTTACCCATCACAATCACTCGTCCTAGACAATACGATTTTCTCCGCCATTCACAACAATCCGACATCTGAAGGTTCTTGTATTGTTGTTGTTAAAGTAAAAGTCTGCAAGAGATGAGAAAACGCCCCAGTTCATATACCCATCGTCATTATTACCTGGTATGGTTCAGGGGTTCACATAAGTTGTCAAACTGGGTCAGTGCGCTTCTTAACAATTACTTTCGACAACCCTAGTTTCCATGTAGTTTCTAATGTCAAAATGATTCTTTTCTGTGTGAGTAATTAATTGTTATTATGAGGTATTCTTTTGATGAGTTGGAGATTCCGCTGTGTTTAGAATGTTTTATGACTGCTCCTACAGTTCAGATCAGTAAGTAAATGGGTCAAAACTATATTGCACCTCCTATCGTAGGTACCAAAGCAGTTGAAAGCAGTCAAAGTTACGTTTGTTTGCGCTACCGCTAAAGTTATACGTTTGACAACGTCCTACGGAACAATACTCGCCTGGATTCCCTGATTCTCATAACAGCACAGTAGCTACGTACTGTCTCAAGAAATGATGATAAAAGACAGCAAACATTCAAAATGTTATGACCACTAATTACAGTTTAGTCGATGTCGAGGTGCGTTCGTCTTTAATCTTAAACTAAGTATTAATCGTTTAACAGTAGACCACTCTAGTACTTTATATTAAACCAGGCGTTTTGTATCAATGTTAAGATTGAATTTAAGACGTAAACGTTATCTGTATTATTATGGTAGATCCGGCCGTTTGATAGATAAAGTGATCCGGTGCTAATAGAAGGAAATTGTAAATTATCATGACTTGTTACTAAGTATTATCCGATAGCTTGACTGCACGGGTTAATATCCGTTTTATTGGCTTAGAGATATCGATCAATGTAGTCTGATAGTAATGTTTTACTGGACAAATAAATGTGAACATTTATTTAGCTACACGATCTTGGTATCTACTTCTTGGTACTGAGTTAGTAGTACAGTTACCAGCGATGAAATGTATACCTATATTTAGCAATATTTGAAAACGATTTTCTCTTGTTTTCTACTTTGAGATATTTCGTAACAGTGTAGTTTCCGAAATACTGTTTGTGAAAACAGAAAACATTTACAAATACAGCAGGCGAAAATCGCAATCAAAAATTTAATTGTACTAATTTCTTCTGATTTTTCAATTTCCGTTCATAAAGTTAGCTTTGCTTGATGAAGAAAAACTCTACTAAGAAATTACAGCTTGGATATTTTTCATTGAAGACTTTTTTTCAAACTTTTTGGGATTCATTATTTATGTGTTATTGTCCAAAACTTCCCAAGTAGGTACCACCTATGTATCTATGTTTGAACAGTTCAATCACCAATCATTATCTCTAGCCTCAGCAATTTCAGCTTCAAAACGATGAGCCTATACTTCTATAGTTTTTATAACATTTGCCCCAGTTTTTGAAGCGTCGCGTCGAAGCGTTTTTGCCAATCGCCCATTACAAAGATAAAGCCCACATCGCCTCACTTTCAGAATCGGTCACCGACTCACTCTCACTTGCTCAATAATTAGGAAGACATTCATGAATGATGAAAGTGAAGTGTGAAATACGCTGAATGTTCAGCTGTGTCTGGTTTTATGAAAAGCAATCTTGGGTTCTTGTGACAAAGTCAAAAATGTCATTGTAATATCGCTCGTCGTTACTATAAAGGGTGTAAAACACCTCTTAACGTTAACGAAGCCGAAAGTCACTTGTTCTCCCCGTCATTGCGATATTTTTTTTGTTCTACACCATACCTGGGAACCTTCTAGTTACGGAGATATTGGGGGTCAAAGTTCCAACTTTTTGACAAGTTTTTTTTTAAATACAAGTTTTTAATGTGAGATTTTTACTTTAAACACCTCCAAGACCCCGGCACTATTCAATCCATCCATCAGCACTATGTTTTGAGTGCGTTACATTGAGTTCCACCACAAAAAAAAAAATGTTCACCCCAAACAAAAAGTTGTTTCCCAGCAATAATTTTTGCGTAAAGTTACTTAGTTTGATGTACAGAATGCTTGGTTGACGGCTTCGTGATGAGGTTTTTTTGAGGATGACTTACTACAGCAAATAGATATTTCGTAACCCTCTAACCTAAGGGTGTTGCTTGAATATTGAATATCTATTTTAAAATGTTGTATGAAATCACTACCAATAATACCATCGTAGTGTAAGTTGATTGTATCGTCAATCGCGTGAAACAAATAGTCAAATCTTATTTTACTTTTTGATTGACGAAACTGGGTTGTGGAGGTCAGATAGGCAGTCGCTCCATGCACAATACTGGTATTCAGCTGCATCCGGTAAGACTGGAAGCCGAACCCATGATGATGGTTGTGTTTTTGTAAATATCTTCAAAATAGATTCGTCTCTAATTGTGTGTTTTCAATACCAACCTGTACCGGGACAATCCAGGCAAAGGACAGGGTGAACATACCTACATATCCGATCCTGTTGTTTCTCGACGTTTTGATTGAAGGGACTTGTTTTATTTTTATTACTGTTTCGAGTGATATTATTTACACAGCTGCAAAATACAAATATGCTGTGACGATAGTCTTTTTAGTCCTTCTGTAACTCTTGTCTTTGCTCAATATGGCAAATTGACCGTACCTATAATTAATTAAAGCCCATATTGTTGTGAAAAAATATTGTTTTTGACAAAAGTCTGCTCCGGGGTTGCAGGACTGTTCGAAAGAGATACCGTGGCCCCGGAACACAAAGGGCGATGACGGGACATGGATGGGTTTTAGTCAGTAAAAGTCTGACACTCCCTCCTGCTCCGCCCAGAGCGGGAGGAGTCATTTGATGATTTCACATCCGAAAAAAAAAAGAAAAAACATTATGTCTGCTTGGCCACTACAGAAATACAATGATTTTACTCCAAAAGATCTGTAATAAATAAAATACATTCTTGATTATTGGTTCTTTTTCTGTTGGCTGTTTAACCTATTGTAGGTTAACATAGCATAGGCACCACAAATGTTTCTACCTACCCACTATTTCTGTAGACCATCTCTTCAATGGTAATACTCAATTTCTCCCGCTTTTACTTCATTCTCACAAAATAATAAAATGCAACCTCACGAATCATCATAAAACTAAATCTTTTATTTTTTTTTATTATTTTTTATTTCAACAAAAAGTTACTTAAGAGTAATTCACAAATCATCTGCCAAACTGCAGGACAGTTTGTCGGCAGTGTTCTCGTGGACACAGCTCTTCGTTTACTAACAATAGTACATAATTATAAAAGGTAAAAAAAAAGGTAAGGGAACACATACTTAATTTTGTTACACAGACGTACGCATCGCACCACGCCTACTGCACACATACTCGAGCAGCCCAGTGTTTAATTAAAAAAAGACGTAGATAGGTACATAGGTTTTCCCTAAGTGATTCAAATATTTCCCATAGACAACTGTAATTAAGTTTATTTGCGATAACGTGTAAACTATGCTTTCTAATAGCACACTTTACAACCAGAGACAATGGATGAGAATCAAGATGGCTACCGGAAATGCTTCGGTCACATTGTTCTTCCGGCGCGGAAATGATAAAACCTTTTTTGTTAATTCTTGTGGTTCAATTAAACCGTTCAGTGCTTTTTAATTAAGTTGTTTACTTTTATATGGCATAAGTAAATTATGAGGATGTTGACGAACTCACTTCAAGAGCCAATATCATCATCTATTTAGCGTTTTCCTATGTTGGGATCGGCTTCCAGTCTAACCGGATTTAGCTGTATTTTACATAAAGTGTCTGCCTTTCTGACTTTCACAACCCAGTTACTGTGTACACTGCTTGGTAAGACTGGTTATTACTTCAAGAGTGTCCAAAAGAAATTGGTTTCTTGGTCTATACTTTTCGTAGCCGTATTTTCAGCTCGAACTCAGTTTACAACGACAACGTTCTGATTTCCAAAATTCCTTTGTCTTTTTTCTGATTATCTACGCTCTCATTATTAGTAGTTAATGGATACGTATGATGCCTTGTAAAAAAGACCATTAATTGCAAATAGAGACAAGCGATGCAGGCACACGAATTTACAACATTTATTGATGACTAAAACAATAGGGGTGTCCTATCACTTTGTAGACTTGGCAGACAATTTACCACCTCCTTAATAAACCTATAACTCATTCTCTTCTCTTTCTCTTTCCCAGGAACTAGAACAAGAGAAACACCTGCTGAGACGGCGGCTGGACACGACACAAGGAGAGTACGAGGCGCGCATGCTGGAGCTGCAGAATGATATCAAGGAGCTCACGGCGAAGATCGACTCCAGAGACAGTAATGTTAAACAGGTTAGTTATAAAACAAAATTAACCCTTCGTATGTAGATCTACGCGACACAATGGCTTTTTAATTGTGTCTATACGACTGGGTAATAGTACTAAACAGAGATAGGCAAAAGACATAGAGCTTGGTATGGCTGTTACTTTAATAAAGGGTGTAAAAAACCTCTTAACTAAGCCGAAAGGCACTTGTTCTCCCCGTCCTTTTAGTTACGGAGATATTGGGGGTCAAAGTTCCAACTTTTTGACATTTTTTTTTAATTATTAGTTTTTATTGTATTTTTTTTACTTTTTACTTTAAACACCTCTACGACCCCCGTACTATTCAATCCATCCATCAGCACAATGTTTTGAGTGCGTTACAATGAGTTCTAACACAAAACATGACTTTTCACCCCAAATAAAAAAGTTTCGTTTCTCAGCAATATTTTTTGCGTAAAGTTACTCGGTTTGATGTACAGAATGGTTGACTTCGTGATGAGGTTGTTTACACCCTGTGTATGTGCTTATCCCTTTGACGAATTTTCATCGATCGTTCGGATAAGGACAATTATACTTCCTAACATAAGCTTAGCATGATTATTTTTGATAAACTCTTAAAGCCATTATCTTCTTTTCAAAACAAATTCAGTTAATTTTTTCATGAGAACATCAAGACACATTCTTATTTTATAAATTGTTTTATGGTCATATTTTTATATTACAATTATATATCAGAGTAATGAGGAGTTCGTGGCTAATTAATAACAGCCGCTCGGGTCGATCTTTAGGTTAAGCCGTGCTTGCCTAGGTTGGTCTGTGGATGGGTGACCACACATTACATACCAAGTTTCCTCCGTGCCTCGGAAAGCACGTTAAGCAGTTGGTCCCGGCTGTCAATTGAAGATCTTTGACAGTCGTTACAGGTAGTCAGTGGCGCAAAAAGTCTGACAAGCAGACTGTTTTCCTATTTAAAGGTTGACTGGTAGAGAATGCCTTGTGGCATTAAGTCCGCCTATGTACCACTATTGTACATGAAGTTTAAATAAATAAATAATCAGTCTTACCAAGGGGTATCGTATTACCCAGTACTAACTGGGTTGTGGAGGTCAGAAAGGCAGTCGCTTCATGTAAAATACTGGTATTCAGCTGCATCCGGTTAGACTGGAAGCCAACCCCAACATAGTTGGGAAAAGGCTAGGCTGGGATCATGATGATGATATCAGAGTAATGAAATAGGATTTCTTTCCCCTATTTCATCCCTTTGGTGATACATACACTATAGCCCTTTCTTAGTGCAATAAGGAACTCTTGTGCGAAATGTCATTCTTCTAGACCCGGTAGTATAAACCTATGCGTTATCCATAAATGAATTTTAGATTTTTATTAAGTCGATGCTACAGTTGATTCTCCTTATACAACGTCTTAGTCATTGCTATGAAGTAATTCACTTACAACATAAACTCTTACTCAATAAAGACCACACCGATCTCCCATGCATACATAATTAAGTAAATAGACCATAAATGTATTAGGTAAATAGATATAAATTCAAATGACTCATATTATACATCTGATTTGGATGCACAGGCTGTAGGTCTAACGTAAGTGAACGACTTTTGTTTGTAAATTGTTTTAGGAATATAAATTAGTTAACGTAAAAATGATGCAGTGTTTGTTTTCTTTATTGAATTATTGATGTTGATGAAGAGGGAAAAGACTGATGCAATCATTAAAATGCTTGGCCTCGTAATCATCATAATTTCAGCCGAAATACGTCCACTGCTGGACATAGGCCTCTCCCAAGTGTCGCCTTATTAAACGGCCCCGTGTGACTTGCATCCAGCGGATTCCCGCAACCTTCACCAGGTCATCGGTCTACCTAGTGGTAGGCCTTCCAACGCAACGTCTTCCGGTTCGCGGTCGCCACTCCAGAAATTTTCGGCCCCATCGGCCATCCGTTCTGCGAGCAATGTGCCCTGCCCACTGCCACTTAAGTTTGGCAATTCTTCGGGCTACGTCGGTAACCTTGCTCGCCTTAGAAAGGGTAAATATGGAAAAAAAGTATTTTTGGAAAATCGTTAATTTTGCCGATGGGAAATGTGACATCTTTAAACAGAAAATAGGCTGTAAAAATTACAAAAACATATAGGCATTTCTCTGGCTCTATGGACATTTTTATGTTGATGTCGAGAAACTAATAAAAAAACTGACCAAGTAATTGAACCGTGCTGGCCTATCGCCTATATTATCTAGTTAGAGAGAGTTACGACATGGACGTTTTTTGTACAATTTCATGGGTAATTTGCTTAGCATTTTTTTGGCAAAGTACGTCGTACCTAAATACCTAAAGGAAATTTTATGTACAAATTGACGGTCGTCGTTTTTCCTTTGTTATAAAAGCCTCTCCAAATATCTATTGAATAAGAGTCAGTACAAATTGGCGGTTGTCGTTTTTCCTTGGTTTATAAAAGCCTTCCCGAATATCTATTGAATAAGGGTCAGTACAAATTGACGGTTGTCGTTTTTCCTTGGTTTATAAAAGCCTCTCCAAATATCTATTGAATAAGAGTCAGTACAAATTGACGGTTGTCGTTTTTCCTTTGTTATAAAAGCCTTCCCAAATATCTATTGAATAAGAGTCAGTACAAATTGGCGGTTGTCGTTTTTCCTTGGTTTATAAAAGCCTTCCCGAATATCTATTGAATAAGGGTCAGTACAAATTGACGGTTGTCGTTTTTCCTTTGTTATAAAAGCCTTCCCAAATATCTATTGAATAAGAGTCAGTACAAATTGGCGGTTGTCGTTTTTCCTTGGTTTATAAAAGCCTTCCCAAATATCTATTGAATAAGGGTCAGTACAAATTGGCGGTTGTCGTTTTTCCTTGGTTTATAAAAGCCTTCCCGAATATCTATTGAATAAGGGTCAGTACAAATTGACGGTTGTCGTTTTTCCTTTGTTATAAAAGCCTTCCCAAATATCTATTGAATAAGGGTCAGTACAAATTGACGGTTGTCGTTTTTCCTTGGTTTATAAAAGCCTTCCCGAATATCTATTGAATAAGGGTCAGTACAAATTGACGGTTGTCGTTTTTCCTTGGTTTATAAAAGCCTTCCCGAATATCTATTGAATAAGGGTCAGTACAAATTGACGGTTGTCGTTTTTCCTTGGTTTATAAAAGCCTTCCCGAATATCGATTGAATAAGGGTCAGTACAAATTGACGGTTGTCGTTTTTCCTTGGTTTATAAAAGCCTTCCCGAATATCTATTGAATAAGGGTCAGTACAAATTGACGGTTGTCGTTTTTCCTTGGTTTATAAAAGCCTCTCCAAATATCCTAAACCCAACATCATCATCATCATCATCTGCCTAGCCTTTTCCCAACTATGTTGGGGTCGGCTTCCAGTCTAACTGGATGCAGCTGAATACCAATATTTTACATGGAGCGACTGCCTATCTGACCTCCACAACCTATTTAGTACTACGATAATACGTCGGGTACCCAAACCCCTTGGTGAGTATCGTTGTCAGACTTTCTAAAACCAAACAATTTGAACTGTAAACCTGTAGTTGAGAGTACATAATCTGTCTGATTTACACCATCATGTCTTTATAGTTGTTCCAAAGGACCAGTCATATCCTACGGCCTTCAAATTGGTCCTTTTGCTAGAACGCCTCCACCTAATACAACTTGTAACTATTACTAAGAATATAGACACAATTCAGATTGACATTCGCATAAGTATATAATACATAGTGTCATTTACCCACAAGACCGAACACCTGCGCGTAATAAGTTGTACATTACGCATAATGACTGTTTTGCAATATTTGTAATATAGTGTCATTTGATTGTCAACCTGTCGTTAGAGAGAATTATTAGATTTCATTTATATTATGATTTAATGTTTAGAACATTAGAGCTTCAAGAGTTATTAATGCAATAAGAAGTTTTAATGTTTCCAATATTAATATCATTGGCTGCTGGCAATAAACCCACTGTTACTTACATCGGACTTCATTATTGGCAAAATATAGGTGTGTACCATAAACCTATACGCTTTCATAAATCTTTAATTTAATAAGAATACCACAATTTCTAAAATAATAACAGGCTTATTCATAAAAAGTTAGAGCCTCCTTGAAGGCTCCTCGAAGGCCCGATGCTAAAAAACATGATTCATAAAGGTCTGTTAACGCTATCAGTCGATCAAGACTCTGCTAAAGTTAGAGGACTGTTGACCCTCCTTTATCTCCCTGCTAAGTCACAAAATGGCCGCCGCAAATTTGAACAGCTGACTTTGACAAGAGCAAAAAACCATACCGAAGATAATTTTAGTGAAGGGTTACGTAGATTAAAAAAAAATCAGGAAAATTAATTTTCAGGAATTTGTATTTAAAAATCCTCTTAATTAGGTATTTAAGATGATATGTGTACTAAAAAAAAAAAAAAAAGAAAAAAAAAAAAAAAAACTTTTTTCATATTTATTTTTTATAATTTCCTATTTTTTTGTTATTATTGCTGTCACTGCTGTCAATTTTTTTTTTTAATTCTCGTTGAGGCCATTTTCTGTCATTTCATTTTGATTTGTCAAGATGGCCAACATAACGAGTCTAATCCGTCTATCAGCAGCTCATTAACTAGCAGACTGCTAGCAAGCGTTTATGAATCATACTTCTTGACAACCGTCTAACAAGCTTAATCAGTCTGCTAACTAACAGACCGATCAAACCTCAATTAAGGATTTTTATGAATAAGGCTGTAAGACTCTATTTGTCTAAGGCCTAGACTAGGCTGAACTTTCAACTCAAAGTAAGAACCCGAAAGTCCGATAACCAGACTTGCCAAGACGTATTTATTACATTACCAAGAAACTGATTTGTGGAGGTGAGACAGGCAGTCGTCTATGTAAAATACTGTTGTTCAGCAACATCTGGTTAGATTGGAACCCGACCCTAATATAAAGGGTGTTTATAGACCCTTAACGAAACCGAACGGCAATTATTCTCCCCGTCACGCGTCATTGCGATAATTTTTTTGTTCTAGACCATACTAGGGAACCATTTTTTTTTTTTTTTTTAATTGGAAATTATCAAATGAATCCTCCCGCTCTGGGCGGAGCAGGAGGGAGTGTCAGACTTTTACTGACTAAAACCCATCCATGTTCCTTCATCGTCCTTTATGTTTCGGGGCCACGGTATCTCTTTCGAACAGTCCCGCAACCCCGGCAGGCATCGGTCCTTGCGGACCTTCCTTTTTGCTGACTCTCTTTTAGGCGCGCGTGGAACACGAACGCGTTTTTAAGTACATAACTTTACTTTAAATACCTCCATAACCCGTTTGTTATTAAATAAATGCGTCCATCAGAACAATGGTTTTACTGCGTTACTTGAGTTTTACCGTAAAACGTGATTTTTCACCCCAAAAAAAAGTCGTTTCCCAGCAATAATTTTTGTGTAGAGTTACATAATATGAACAGAATGCTTGGTTGACGGCTTTGCGATGGGTCTGTTTACACACTGTATGTAGTTGGGAAAAGGCTACGCAGATGATGGGTCTACCAAGAGATATGCCAACAAGTTCGGCAGCACCATCATCAACTTGCGATCACCAATCCATCTACAAAGCAAGTTAATTATTTAGCAATATCTTACAAGCCGGTCATTAGGAAGCTCACGCTCAACATTAGACGTTTTCAGGCTAAGTAATACGATGATAACTGTAATTATTATTGGTGCTGCCATCAACTAACACTTTATGTAAGTTATATCATGTGCAAGAGTAATAAAGCAGGTAATATATTAATGTCTTCTGGTAGTAGATTAGTGAGAAGGTAATATTGTAAGCTAAGTGTGAGATGTAGTCCGTAACATAGTAACATTATGAAATCCTGAATACGAAAGGTTAGGCTAGTTAATTTACCAAATTATCGGTATTAGCTATCGTGCTTTATTGATTGATCATAAATAACATTAATCTAAAAACGATTGCGAAATACTGAATACGAAAAATATGGAAAAAATGGTGGGCTATCAAATAGCTAACTAAAGAAAAGATCTAGTTATAGTTAAATATAATTATTTTTTGCACTCAACAACAAACAAACAACAACAACAGCCCATAACGTCCACTGCTGGACATAAGCCTCTCCCATGAGGGGAGGAATTTGCCGTAATCTCCACGCTTGGCAGGCGGATTGGAGATCGCAGTGATGAAAGACTAACAAAAAACGCTGCTGCCCATTCTCTGGTCTACGGAGGCGCAAGGTGTTCTGCCTCAGACATTAGTCGCCTTATACGACACCCGTGAGTGTAATGGGTTGGTTCTATTCTACTCTGCCGGATACCACACGGCTTTGCCGGATACCACACGGCTTAACTTTTGCACTCATGTGGTTAGATAATTATGATAATATTAAGGCCAGTACCTGACATAAACCCTTCGAGCACAGCAATTTTACAGTCAAACAAGTATGAAGTAGGTAACTGCAAAATATAGCACAGTCTCTTAAACTGTCGGTAAACAAATAAATGCTACTGATAAAATCGAATTGACTTTAACAGCTGTTTCGTAAGGGACTACAATATCAAAGATTTGCAACCTAAGCTACAAAACCTAGCCTGTGTTAGGATTTGGTTCCGGCATCCTATCATAACAGACTACAATAAAGTCCTTAAATATTAACACTATCACATTGTTTCACTGTGTATAATGCAAAATGGGTACAAATTAAAACAATGAGCGTGTCGTGTCCCCTTGACCCTACATTTGGCACAAAAAGGCTTTGTGTCCAAACTCCGTAGTTTCGATGTAATTAACATTGAAAACGTGCATTACCACTATTAGTGAACTGAGTCAAGGCTTCGTTGAGGTGCCGGTGCTAACGTAGATTCTGTCAACAACAATTTCAAAAATAAATGAAATGTAAGAACAACTTTTAAGTAACATAATAACATCAGGAGGTTTGGACGGAGAAAGTGGAGTCCTTAGCCAGGCAAACGGACACAAGAAATTCTACTAAAAAAGTGCGAGTTGAACTCGCGTGGAGAGGGTTCCGTACTGTGCCAAAGTCTTATATTGAGTCTACCACTTTACTTTCAATTGATAGAATTCTTATAGTTTTCCTGTAATCTACAAGCAATGAACTATATTTGTATTTTTTTTTTGTATAATAAGTATGTATTTACAAACAAAAAGTATCTATGTAGTATATCAGCTATCTGGTGTCCACGACACAAGCCTCGTTGCTTAGTGTGGCTCTAGATGGCGCTGTGTGTTAATGTCCAACGATATTTATTTATTTTATTTATTTATTTATTTTTTCAAAATTTTTGGCGTTTCAGAGATCGGGGGGAATGGTCAATTTTCGTCTTCTTTCATGAATAAAATAAGAACTGTTTATTTTACAGCAATAACAAAAATATATTTGAGATCCTCATAACGAGCCCTTTCACTTGATATGACACTTGATGACACAGTAAGATTTGCAAATCTTTTTTTTAATTTCCTAATTTGTCTTTCGAAAATAACCCTTATTTAAAAAAAAATATTTACTTTGCACATCTGTGTTTGGGTCATAGTATTACACCATCCTAACAAATTTAACCTGATTTGGTCCAGTAGATTCGGTGCATATTAGCTGTGACAGACGGACGGATAGACAGACAGACACACGACTGATCCTATATGGGTTCCGTTTTTTTAATTTTTTGTACGGAACCCTAAATAATATAAAATCTGTCTTCCCCAAAGAGTAAAGCAGATATACAATGTGGAAGGTACACCAAGGCTAAAACCAAGCATTCAGTACGGTCGAACAAGCTATTTGGTTTACAGTTTAACCCACAAATTACATTATAAAATGTAAACCAACCATATAGACATTATTAAACGGTAATTTAAAAAAAAACTGCTGTTCCCTAATTTGGATCGTGTATTGCATTTTCTTAGAAAACAGCTGTGTTTTTTGTGAGGTTTAAGGGGACTACAGGAGCTAAACGCAAGTTTTATAATTCAAAAAAGCATATGATTCACTGCAATAAACAAAACCAAAAAATACATTATATTCTTCAGGATATATGCTAGTACGATAGTGTTTTGAAAACATAATACAACTAACTTTACTCAATAAAAAAAACTCACGTTCTTATCTCTAAAAAAATCATTTAACGAGTAAAAACCATCCTACTAAATACATGCGAGCATTCTAATTTTTTGCCAAATAATACTACAAGCAACATATTTTGTTTTATTTTTTTAAGTCCTATCAATAGATTTTTTGTAAATCGCAAAAAACCACTCATTTCGCATTATTCGGCCCGCAGTGACTGACGTAACAACCACTTCGTAGTGCAAGCTGATTAGAACTTTATTCTAACAGTTTTTCAAACGAAGTTTGAACCACCACAAATAGAGTTGGTAAAGAGGGGTTGCATGGCGATGAAACTGGCCACGCATCCAAACACCGTTATTATTGACAAATTCCTGTTTAAAAACCAAAATAACGAACTTTTTCAGACCTGGTGATGGAACCTATAAAGGTATTGTATGTGTCACTGACTCGTTATGCACGGAAGAACACAAGGATATGATAGTAGCCATGAGAAACGGCATTGACGAAATTCTCAAATGACGTGGTTGACTTTTTCTGCGTTTTTGATCCAGGGTTATATTGAAAAAAATAATAATACTAACTAGGATTTCTCTCTTTTTGACAGTCATCACACGTGGTCAGAAGCCCGAAAGTCCAGGCAGAGCATAAACTTAAAACACAGTCACTGTGTAAAACGATGCCAGTAACCGTGTTATACCTAGAGGTCATATAGCTTCATCTAAAAGAAAAGTGTTAAATAAATATATACAATATTTAGTATTCAGCTGCATACGGTTAGGTTAGAAGCCGACTCCAACAGAACTAGAGTAGGTAGGTTATGACTATGCCTTTTCACAATCTTTGGTAGCGTAAAAAAAAAAAGGTGTTGAGTGTTAGAACGCTATTAACACTTTTTTCTGTGAATCCAAAATGCTTTTCACTGAGATTATTTTATAACCGTTGCGTATAACTAATATATTGTTAAGTCTATACAAAAATAAGATTACGACAATTCGTAAAAAACGTGACAATAAGAAAGCCGAATCTTTCGAACACTTACAACAGCAATTTAGCACGACCGAAACCTTACTTTTGTTCAAAAAACGTGACGGAGCTTAATTTTGCTGTTCTTAATCCTATTACTGTGCTAAGGATTACCCTAATGTCCTTCAACAGGTTTCGTTTAACGTGCATATTGTTAACTAACTTATGTTATTAACTGCTTGTTAAAGTCTGAACGTTTTATAAAGCTGTTTATGAATGGTTGATGGCCCATCAGCTGGTTTGGTCTTATCTTACCGTTAACATTGTGGTCTATTAATTGAATATTACTATTTGTTCTAACACCTCGTTGGTCCAGTGGTCGCAAACGCGACTGCTAAGAAAGAGGTCCTGGGTTCAATTCCTCAGGCCAAGTGTTATTGGGTTTTTCTATCAGGAATTTGAATCCCTATAACATGGGAATTAAAAAACAACACCAGTGAAAATTTCACGTGTTTTATACCCATCAGGGATTACAGGTGTGATGTTAGGTATTTTATTTTTCTTATTAGTATTTTGAACACGACTATCACATCATAAAACAAGTTTAGCCTACAAATGCATGTAGGTACTTGATATATAAAATTTCTCTCTCCTTTTCTATTTAAAGTGCTAGACTTAGAATTAGACTGTGAAACGTTTATTTATTTATAACCATTAGAAACAGGCACTAATGGCGAAGTAATAATCTCAAGATTTCTAAATACTTTCTTCACATCACTTACAGCCGATGCAACATCTATTTTATACACATTATGAAGAACTTTGAACTCTTCAGCAATAAACATGTGTCGTCCCAAATAAATAAAATTAAACATAACATAACACGTACGTTTATCCTCATCAAAATTACGAAAGTACGGAGAATTTGACAGTCGACCTCTCACGTCCTCGTATTTTTTCGAGTATCGGTTTTTTTGCTTAGTATTGAAGTCTAACGGAGTTTCGTCACTCGTATCGGTTACATCCATTGACAATTGATTGGTGCAAAAAGCAGCACTTTAGTGATGGATGGGGTTTCACGAAACGTGCCTTGGGCTAAGTAAGCGTGACCTGGTTTTTTGGGTACAATAAAAATAATAAACTTTAATGCAAGATTTAAGTAAAGAAGAAGGGCTTCTTATTCAACTGTTTGCCTTTATTTTAAATCCGTGGAACTTAGTAAAAACTGGTCCTTTAAACCGAAAGGATCAAATATTCAACCATAAGCCAAAAATTATGAAGACTTTAAGATTCAACGTGTAAGTTACAACATGTGCGGTGGATAACGGTATACTCATTCTCACAGAGTGGAGGCCTGACTCGCATTGATGAAAACTTTATGAACTGAATATGCTAAATAATATAACAAATACGATATCAGTAGCATACAAGTAACTTATCTACAATTTAAAAACATCTACATCTCTAGGTCTTACTCCGACCCTGATTCAAAACAATAACTATGAGATAATTTAATTTAGTCACACTATATCGTCTTAATGTAACGAGTTCGACAAAATGATTGTAACATTTGTTACACAATAACTGACTCACATATTATGTAGATGGGAAGTTGCTTACTTATCCAGCCAGCCATCAACCTTGGTTCCAAACAATCTGATCTTGATAACCTCGCTCTCTTGTTGATTTCGGCAGTTTTATAATATTTAAGTGGCCTAACTATAAACATATTTCTTTCAGCGTAAAATGTGAAGCTCAATTTAAAATGTAATATAACCTGGATCAAAGGACCATTTCGTCAAAACTTGTTCAAGACTTTTTCCCAATGATGATGGGGTTGGCTTCCAGTTGAAAGAAATGCATCTGAATACCATTATTTTACATAGAACGACTATTCATCTGACCTCCACAACCTGGCTACTGGGTATTAAAAATAAACAAGGCGACCTTAAAACATCACAAATATTCCCATTACGAACATTCCTTTTTCCGTGCAACAAATTAACACTGAAAATAAACTATCCTTTTCCAGGAAATGACAAACAAATCATTCAAAATAGACGTAGGGTACGTTACGCCAACGAATATAGCCTGAAAGTCAAGGACACAGCGACATTACATGTTAGAATTACGCAATTCTAGGGAATTTATAGTCATCGGGCAGGCCCCTGAAAGCTTTCAGGGCCAATTAGCCAATTAGCACCACACCCTGTTGAAGCACTTTACACTTGATTGTCTAGCAGCCGTTTGTCATTCTGAGCTATCGTTCTTATCTATTTGACTTAGAGCTTGGTGGCTCAGGGAAATGGATTTTAAATTTGCTCTTTATGACTGAGTCAGGCTTTGTTCTCTTTTGAATGACCTTAAGGTATGTTCGTGTGATGGCCATTTGGGTTTTTTTATTTTACTTTCTTCATTTGAATCTCTAACGCCGTAAACTTATCTTTTTATGGTTAGTTAATCATTACTTACAATCAGATTGAATTTCTTTATAAACATTTGAATATAAAAAATAGCCCATCGGGATCAGGAACAGGGTCCAAGCTATAAGAGCCAGATTTATTATTACTGGGTTTTCATGTATATAAAGTGTAAAATTAACAATTAACTCTGCATCCTACTAAACAATGACAATCACAACCTTCATTCTCTGCCATCCTCACATACTGACCATGGAGATAATGTGTCCTTTTCTCTCAACAAAAAATCATTCGATTCTTCTAGTTCAAGGCATTATGTGGAGACCTTCGTGGTCTTCCTGCCAGGATGCCGTGGAGTAGCTTCCGTCCCATCACATCCTCAGCAATTACCTTTGTTGGCAATTGCCATCCAGCCGAATAGTTGGGTAACGAGCAACGAAAATTGATGAATGCTGTTAAGTAAATATTGTTCTGCGTAATAACTTGATAAACATCGAAAAGATTAGAAGATGCATTAATGCAACAAGCTAACAAGCTTACAAGCAACAAGTTAACAAGCTTCAATTTGCCAAGTTTAAACTTGTTAAATTGAGGCTTGTTATAAAAAATATTGAATTAAGTAACCTTTCGTAGTTCCAATTTTCACCTTGGGTTTTCCAAACGGATGTACATTATGCCAAAGTAATTGAAAACATAGAGGCTACATATTGGATCTTCTCAAATTAGGTTGTTAAACAAAAGATGCAAAATAAAAATAAAAACAATATTGGATCTTGCAAATGGTTACTATCAAATCGAAATACATCATACTGATGTTCAATATTTGTTCCATTATGACAATAAATAAACAAACATCCGAATAAACAAACATCTTACAGCAAAAGACAATGTCGAAACGCGTCACGCCTTCTGCTTCTGATCCAACGTCCTTCCAAAACGACACGGAAAAAACTCTTTCGCAAATTATATAGTTGATATAATGATCTTTAAAACAAGCGAGTAAAAGTTCAGATTGGTGTAACTTTATGGTGTTACACCTATTAAGAAGATTAACCATGCTTGAGGTTAGGAACAATGTAGTTTAGAAGTTTGGTTAAATATTTGATTGCGGTATCAGTAAAGTGTGTTATTAGTCATTCGTTTCGCTCGTTGTGTGTTTATTGGCGAATTTCGAGAGCCTGCTCGTATATTTTATCTTGATTTAGATTAGATAATGTTACAGTGTTCTTATTTCTGGGTATTGTCAGTTCATTTTTGCAAATACGTTTTATGCAGCTCATAAAAGCCGATAGGAAATATTTGAGTGATAGTGATCAATATCACTATCACTGTTTGTTTAGTTAAGAGTTTGCTTGTATATTCGATGGCTGGTTATAAAATATTTAGTCACAGACAACAAGAGAGACCGAAAAGACGGTGATGATTAAGTCACCTTTTTTCGGGACATATGCATTAGCGGGATCTAAAAAATCCTGCAACGATTCTCACATTCACAACTAATATTTCTGTTTCTTACATAAGCAGTCCAACCAATAAAAGTGCGAAGATGTTATTTTTGATAAACATTTTCATAAATAAACATTCAAATATCACGTACATATTTCATGATACGCATTATGAATGGTTTAGTGATTCTTGCAAACAATGATTTTCCATGGATATAAATAAACTAACCAGAACCGCTTTATTATGCTTTTTATGATTTCACGTATCACAGCCATGAAAATGTTTTGGCCTTGGGCTTTATGTATCACATATATACTTCTAGATATGACTCAGTCGTACAATACTAGTGTTGGAATATTTTTGAGGTATAGGTTCTATTTCAGGCTTTTGTCATTTCATCAGTTCTAGAAAACAATAAAACGGCATGTATGTGCACGACAGTGAGCATTCTCATTGTCGTATGGTTCCATCATTACTAAAATTATTTTCATTTTTTTTTCTAGATTGAATGTTAATATTTATTTCTAATGACTGTGTTAATACTGGTACAAACACTCCTACAATTTAATAGCTTAACCACAAAACTATCAATCAATCCATTTAATTGCAACCAACCAAAGGTCACCAGCTGCTGCTGCAGTCTTGATTGGTAATACCTATCATCAATTATAGTTCCATCTATTGCTGGCTTTCCTACCATAAAGAAAGGAGAAAATACATAATTGCATTCACTGTACACATATTCAATTATTAGATTAGGTACCTTAATCTGAGTATGAAATGTGATTTTAGTGTGTAAATCAATGTTACGAGAACACTATTTAAAAAAATCGATTGTGTGACCTAACGGTCACCTCCCACCACCTTGCACAATCTATATTTTTTTAACGTAAGACGTAACAATGTAAGGCTGCACCATGCCACAGCTGGGCGAAAGTCTCTACCCATGTCTTCAATTCTTTCGATCCAGAGCTACCACCACCACCATCCACCACTGGTCTTTGGATTTGTCCAACTCGCACCGCATTGTGAAGACATTTTACTTATAAAGACTTTGTAACAATACTCATCTTAAAACTTTGTCCACAGCGCGATGAAGAAAAACAGAGCCTAATAGCAGAGCTGACAGCCCAGAACTCCAGACTGACGGTACAGCTTAAAGAGTCATCAGCCACAGAAGCACTCCTATTGGCCCAACTTGAGGGGCTAAAGGACCAATGCTCTATGAGGAAGACCAGCTTACAGGTTCGTTTGTTTATGTTATTGCATCGGAGAGCCATCTTGGAGACAAAGCTGTATTGTCTTACATGCCTGCATGTAATTATACTGGCGTCTATACCTGCAGAGACGGATTATTGTGTACTTACATCACTTTAATTACGATGTAAATAGCGAGATAGTCAAAACTTCTATGGTCACTGTTTGGTGCTGATACTTTATTTCAGCAATAGCCAGAATTACTTAATTTATAGAATTCGTTCCAACTACATTGGTCAAGAGAATCTTTGCTTGTCTTACGTTAACAAATGCAATTGCAGTTCACAAATTAATAACCCTGAAGTTTGAACCTTAAAATTTGCTAATTGGTGAGTGGTGCATAGTATGCTATGCAATTCTAAGATCTATCCGTGGGGCAAGCGTTGTGAATCTGTCTACATTTTGTTTTTTATGGATTATCTCCACCGACCATTGTCTTACTTACCTGATTGTAAGCTATGATAAAAAAAACTGACTCGGGCAGTAACATCATCAGAGAAAATTATAAATAAACTTATTAAACTCATTTTCCAACAGGACCATGTACAAAGTCTGGAATCCTTGAAAGCAGAGCTAGCGATGGTGACAGACAAGAGGACAGACCTGGAGAGAAGGCTGACGGGATCACTGAAGGACAAGGAGAACCTGATGCAGCAGCTTGATGAGGCCAACGACAGGATCGTCGCCTTGGAGAGGCAGTTGAAAGAACAGGTATGGTGCTAAGATGAGAGTTTTTTTTTAACCAGAGTAATATAGACAAAGAGAGTGATGTTATTGAAGCTTTGGGTGTAAGGAAAATCTAGTGATTAAATTAATAAACACACTAAGTAAACGAATGGAATGTAAAGTGAGTAATGTAGAACATAATTTCAACAATAAACATTCCTAGATAAACTAATGTCTAAATCTTCCTGACCTCAATGACATAGCCCATTTCATAGATATTTGTGTAATTAAACCCTGTCGTTAACTATGGGCAATTAGGACTTATGACATAATGAATTTTCCTTTGCCCTGTCAATATTAGAAGCCATGAATTTTAGCTAAGGGACCTTAGCTCGTATCGTCCACTACAAAAGCTACACAGCTTACAAGTAACGAGTGTAGTTTTTGTAGTGGACGAGAAGATACTGTTCTTTAAAATCAAATCTTTGTATGAAGGTCCAAGGTGTCGTGTAATGTCAAGGAATTCATACTGTAGGGGGTAATCTTCAGAACTACTGATCTGATTACTAAAATTCTTGGATTAACGGGAAGCTACATTATCCATTTATCCCCTAATGTTATAGGCATATTTACGTTCCCGTGAGTACCTATTCCATACACAACGGGAGCGAAGCAGATATTTCATCCTTTCTGGAAAACTCGTCTTTATGTCGCTTGTCGTACATTTGTAAGTATAACATTTCCAATAGGCTCTATTCCCTTTCGCGTTCCAGTCGAGGCTTTTGCAAAAAGTATTGAGGCTAAAATTATAATTGTATCCTTGGGTCATATTCCAAGGATACAATTATAATTTTAGCCTCAACAAATACTTTACTTTTACTTCATACTTTCACAACAAACCTCGTTTAATCATCTGATTCTATTGAATCATTGCTTTTTGCTTCGCATTGATCAAAATCAAATGACCTCCACAGTAAGCAACAATAGTTAATGCTGTATTGTAATATTATTGAATTGACTTTCATAACTCTAATGATGTCGGTTACAAGATTGGACGTTCCTAATGTGATTGAGATCTAAATGGAATGATGGATGTGCAGTATAGTGCAATGGATTCAATATCTCAAGAGACTTGCTACAAGGACTTCCGTTACTGAAATAAAAATGTTGATGCTTGATTTGGAGCAACATTCACTTGACAGCTTGTGTATCTGTTACTTATATTAAGCAGTGTGTTTTTGTACGTTTATTTCGATAACCTTCTATTTCTTTTTACTATATTTTTAAAGATTGCGTTTGTTTGTTTATCTTGTTTTTTCCCTAAATACTCAATAGTCATTCAATTTTAAATCGAATGCTATTTTTATAATTTTATGGCAAATTGAAACGACGCGACGGTAACATTATTAAGTATGTCTAAGGTCATTTTCGTTTTAGTATTCAAGATTCTATCTAAGGCAAGATGTACTTCTGAAAATCTTATTCTTAGTTTATCCTGTGATATTCTTCTTTTCTTTTGTCGCCCTTTCATCTTTATTTCGTTGCCTCAGTTATGTTAATGCGTAATATGGTAACATGATTTCCTGTGGAACCTGCGATATAATTGAATTGTGAAAAATATCATCAGTTTTGTATGGCTTCGTAAGTAGTTGTATGGGAAGTGCTCGACGGATCGCCTTATTACGTACTAAGCCCTTACTTAGGGTTTGTAGTTGGCGACGATGCGTACCTATAGACATTATGAGTTGGTTAATATATATATATGTCCATATAAGAATAGAAAAGAAATACACAAGACAGAGATAGAAAACGAACTATAAATCAACCTTTTTAAAATCGCAGGAAAATAATTTAGAAGTGATGAGTTTTAATGTCAGTAACGAGCAGCTGAAAGATACAAATCAAAACTGGACACAAATCTAAAATTAAAAGTAGTTTTGAAAATACATTTGTCTTTCTTGTGAACTCGTTTACAAGGATTTCAAGTAAGTTCTTCAAACCCAAAACCTATTCACAAAACAAATCAAGCACGTTACCTAATTAGACATTTCATTCTATTCCAACCCTAAACCAACCAATCCTTTCACATCGCAATATTGTATTGTATTGTATTGTATAACGGGCTGGTGTCCGCAATTCCACGTCAAAGCGCGTATTTTGCGTATGGGCTATAATCCACCACGCGGGCCCAGTGCGGATTGGTAGATGTCACATATCTTCGAATTTTTGGTTCTAGGACATGCCGGTTTCCTCACGATGTTTTCCTTCACCGTTTTGAGAGCAGTGGTGATGAAATAAATTACACAAAGTAATGCCGCCTGCCTGGGTTTGAACCTACGACTTACTGTTCGTAAGTCGGGGCCGCCACCACTGGGCCACCGCTGCTCTCCACATCGCAATATCCGGCGGATTAGCCAAGAACAATGGACAGTAATTAAAAACTAATCTCGACCCGAAGGTCTTGCTGTTGGGCAATGCTTTGGGCTTTGATCTGTTCGTCATGGTCCTCTTATACGGAACCTTTTCAATGACGCTTTGTGTAGTAACGTGTGGTTTTAATTGTTGCAAGGTCTTTTAAGGTGTTTGTTTCTTCATCTAAGTATTGCTTTGATTATTGGAGTAAGAAATACTTGAATGTCTAAAGACTTACAGATTTTTTTCAAGGTTTTCAGAATTACTTGTTCTTCCACTATGAGTACTTTTGTATCCTTTGGGCATTCCGCGATTACGATTGTAATGTATTACAAGAAAAATAAATTTAAATTTAATCGGTTCAATCTTTTTATCTTATCTATTGCAATATTGTCAACTGTAATTAGATATTTAAAGTTATATTATGGTTATTGGTGTGCGTAGTTGTTAATTCAACAAAGTTAGCATTGTCGATATTTTCCCAAAGAAGTAGGTACTGTATACCGGTATTTTATTGTTCTTGCAATTAAGTTACCTTTATAATCGTATGAACGTGACTATTCGCAGTCCAGTTTAAATTGCACAATGCGTTACTCAGCTGGTATGGTTTCCAAGGTTTTCTTGTTTGTTTTCAGAACACCTGTTTTTAGTACGTACTTGTTATTCTGTACATATGCCCCACAACCTTCACTGGCTTCTTTTGAAGTTTTTGAAACAATATCCTTTTTTATTTTATTGTGAATAGTCTGTTTGAATTATTGTTGATTGGTTCAGTTGTAGCAAAACGTTTTGTTGTTAAGTTTTAGTATGATCTGTTATAAATAATGAAACTGCTTGCTCTTAATCATTCATTATTGGCACTTTTGTTTCACCCACCGCTGTGTTAAGGCCTTTATTCTTTCGGTCTACACCTCCCTGGTCTGTAGCAGTCTCACCAGGTCTAACCCGCAGTTCTTTATAGGTCACGCATTAACCATAAATCTATACCCTACTCATCCTCAATTTTCTTCTAGGAACATCTCTACCAGAACACTCTGAAAGAACTGGAGCGCCTACAAAGGTCCCACGACACTCTAGCCGAGAGGATTGGAGCCCCAGACCCCATCGACACCACAGACACGGCCAGGTCTCTCCATGCGGAGATGGAATCTGAACCAGAAGACCAGGACGATGGCTGGCTGAGGAGTGAGGCTGTCCAGGTGTATAAACAGTTGAGGACGCTGGCGCTACAACTTAATACTGGGCATGATGACGATTCAGGTATGTGGTGATTTAAGGATTAAAATGAATAAACTTGCAATTTATAGTGGCCTGCTAATGGAACGTAAAGCCCTCTTTAGAGAAGGAGAGCGTCGGTGTTGTATTGAAGAGTGAGACAACAAAGCCATATTTAGACAATAGCTGGTCAAATATAATTATGATGGTTGAGGGTGAAAAACAGTTTATTTTCTGATTATTTTTCTGTGGTCCAAAAAGTGTGACAACCAGTCTTACCAAGGGGTATCGTATTACACAGTACTAACTGGGTCGCTTCATGTAAAATACTGGTATTCAGCTGCATCCGGTTAGACTGAAAGCCGACCCCAACATAGTTGGGAAAAGGCTAGGCAGATGATGATGTTATTATTTTGTCGGCATGGTGTATCGCCATGCAATATTCAATAAGATAAAGGAAATTGACATTTGATTATGAAGATAAAAGCGTATAATAAAAGTAAAATAAGGATAAAACAATAGACGATAATTATTATCGATAGTAAATCAGTCGTCTTCCAACAATAGTCTATTCAAAGCCCATGAACTCCTCTCCTTATCGACTTTTTAATCAGAGTAGTAATTATTTAAAAGAACTGACTATACCCCACCTTGTACTGCCTGTCATCATTAACGTCCCACTGCTGGGTATAGACCTCGTTTTGTTTGGGCCAGTCTGCGTGCTTCAGTGGTAACCTCATCCAGGACTTACTCGCCATTGCAACAATGTGTTATGTAACCGTCTCGCCTTCTACTGCCTTTAATGTAAACTTTCTATTTACCCCAAGTAGTTCAATGTTTCCATACCAGAAAGTCGTGATCAACACCAATTTCATCTACACCATGATACATAAAAATCGAAGCTTTCAGACTTATATACGTCAAACAAAATACATAATAACCTCAATAACTAGTTTGGACATCACGCGACTCCATCGATCGGTGTTGTATTTGGATTAACTGCCTACGAATTATTTGTGGGCATGAACATGAATTTCTCAATAGTTTGGCATGGTTGTCTGTGTCAAATATTTCGTCCTGCGACAAACTGCGATTCTTCTTTCTTTTTCGTGTGGTTAGTGCCTGGTGTCAGAGATTTTATGCCGCCCATGGGCTTCTGACTTGACTTTACATACCGTCGAGAAATATTTCTCAGGCATGCTGGTTTCCTCACTATGGTTTCCTTCACCTGAAGCAAGAGATACAATACGCACATGAATCCGAAAAATAATAAATTACTGCGGTCGTTTCTGCCGTCACACAACGCAGTATGATGACATTCGTTACATCACTTTTTGAAAGGGCTAAATGTTATTAATTGTCCAATCCGCACTGGGACCGCGTGTTTGTTTACGGCCCACTCCTATAGAGAGTATATATATGTCCTTGCAGGAGAAATGTGATAATTATCACCTTGCGAGGCACCAAGGATAAAAGTTATCTTCATTTACAAGTATTCAAGCTAACAATGTTCCGTTATGGTGAAAGCGTCAGGGTAGCCCGCGAAATTCAAATTTTCTTACGTTTTTTGCAATTTGCAGGAATGACTTTGACCTAAGTCATTTTACCACCTTTATGAACTTGGAGGGTTGTATTGATCATTTTGATGAATATAATTCTTTCAACTACATACGTCTCACAGCCGCAAATAATATTGTAATCAACATAAAACCTAGCACTGGCCTGCAAAATGCAAAAAACGTAAGAAAAATTGAATTTCGCAGGCTACGCTGGAGCTTCAGCCTTAAAGATTATGGACTTTTAAAGACGGTGTACCAAATCATGTTTTTTTTATCAACTACTGCTTTTGATGCTACCGATTTCACTAACGGTCGACCACTTTCACACTTTATGCCCTGAGTAACGCTTACTGATTATTAGTTATGAAGCCTAATGAATAATTATGCTATGCGTGATCTTTTCATGGTCCTTTGTTCCGCATTTAGATAATTTTTTCGACATCTACAACCACAGACAACTTATACATTAAATAACAGCGAGTAAGCCTTACATACACTTCGGAAATCTTCTAAACTACTTTCCGTGGTAAAAGTGCTTCAGGTACCTTCAGACAATGAAGGATGAGACTGCGCCAACAATAAGATATAATTTTCTTTGTCTTTTCATCCGTATTCAGAAAATTATGGTTCACTTTATGATGACACCATCAGTCTAGCCTTATTGATACAAGTGTTTAGTTACCTAGTGTTCAAGTTCTACACCAGTCATAAGTAGCCACCAATAGCAAAAATAATGAATAGGTAGGTAGGTAAAGTGAATATTAAATTAAAACTCATAGAGAAATGCGTCATATTCTAGGTAGCCTACCCCTGTTATTGCGTCATTTTTAACTAGGGTATTTTTGTTATATCCCATTTTTATAAAGTCTATGTTCAACCGAGTTCAGTAACAAAACACATTTTAATAGACCAGAATCCCATATCATCATTGGCAATCATATTCTGACGAGATAGTCTAAGAAAACATTCTGATTTGAAACCTCTTTGTTTGATTATTTCACTTTTTCCTTTACCGCCTCAAGTACTACTTAAATAGCTCTTTGATTTTCTAAAATTGTAACTTCAGTATTTATTTAAAAAGTTGGTTAACTAAATAAATGGTCCACAAGCACACTTCCTGCACGGAACGGCATAAATATCCAGTTAAATGTAGCCTCAGCTCGCGTGACCGTTTTGTAGGGCAACGATACTGCGGATGAGTAGCAGAAGGTTCGATTTGAACGAAATTGGATAGAGACTTCATTGTTTTACCACTTTCTTCTTGCATTCACATCACGCCTGTACTTCCGGGAAGAAGGTATGGGTAGATATAGGAATACTTCCTCAGTCATGTAGTAGAAAGTGAGCCTATAATATTGCCATCAACCGTGAAGACTTTAGACCTCGGGCTGCTTCTGGGAAAAATCTTAATTGAAAACCCCCCAACACCCTATAAACATTTTCCGACCTGGGAATTAAGGACCTCCCTCAAAGTCACATAGGCTCAGTGATCACTTGACCAACGAGGCAGGTGGCTTCTTCTTTTTTCATATCATTTACTGTGTTTTCTCAAAACGTAAGTTGTATTTTTCTTCCCGTCAAGTACTGGGATTTCTTTCTTGTGATATCATTATCACCATTTAAACAATCCATATAAGTAGTTCTACCTGGTTGTAACAATATTATGTGAATCAAAGGTAGTGTTTATACCTCTGCCAATTCTTCTTTTAAAAACATGGCCTCGGTTTTCATAACAGATAATGTGCCATAGCAAAAGGGATGTTATAGACAATGATGACCATTGCTATGCTATTGATACCGACTATAATGTCAGTTCATTTGGTGAACTCACTACAGAGATCCGTGTTACCATCTGAACTGAAGGTGACATCATTGATACCCTCGATATATTGTTGATGAAATCATCGACAAGTCACTACTCTGCCCCCAGTGACGTGATTTGTTTTGCAAACTATAAAAGAAAACTTTATTACCGTGTCTTACGTTTTTGCATTTTTATCAGCGTTATCGCTGATAGAATGTCATGTTATCTAAGCTATATGGTATGCCTTTCCGGATTTAGGACTCCCGATTCCCGTCACAATAAAGTCTCAAATAATTTATATCAAGTTCCACTCCTCTACGTTTCCTTACTGTATCATTATCTCAATCCTATCTTTCTACTGTTTTCTTTTATTGACAGTGTAGTTTACTAATACTACACTGATGGACAGGGAGTTCTCTTGATTTACTGCAACTTTTTTTGCACAGTGGCAACACATCGGCAGTATACGCAATTCTGCAGACAATTGTGTACGACCTTCGTAATCGGTTCCTGGATCGTTGTTTTACGGAAACATTAGAGCATTAGACGATGTATGAAAACCATTAAAATTCGATCCGAATCACGATCTTGTAGTTAGATTTCTTTGTGTAATAGTAAAATAATTACATTGTAAAAGGTGGTTGCTCAAAAGCCTAATTTGAATATACGAAAGAGGATCGATCATTGATTTGGTTGATTGGGGATTCAGACCCTTTGAATTAAAAATTCATTATTGATTTTAAGTTTTCTCGTGATGATTACCATATTTTGGTTTATGACGGGGTATGTATAGGAAGTCTAAGGGGCCGCTTCTACGAGCGAGCGAATCGCGGCGATTCAACGTATTTCTATACGAAAAAATCGCCGCGATTCTCTCGCTCGTGGAGGCGGCCCCTTAATAAGGTCAAAATTGCAAACAGTCTTCCTTTCTTAATTAGTTTTATAAAAGAAATTGATTGAATACCTACATTAAAGCGAACATTCAGAACAGAACCCTGTGTGGTTGTTGTTTTCAAATTAAAAAGGAGATAATTGTCAATATTTCCATTAACAAGATCGGAAAAATAAAAGCAAGGCATAAGCCTACCTTATTTACTCCATGTCCTCATAAAGATGATCTTCCTTATTCTTTGCATTCCTCCAATACTAAAAGCTCTTCATCACTCCCGCTTCAAATCGTGTGCTCTTTATTTTCGGCATTATTTACCAACATGCGGAGTTTGACTGCCGGTATGCCGTGGGCCGAGGTGTCATGGCGTACCAGGCTCCAAGCTGACGTGACGGTATATGACATCATTCAAAGCAACGCGCAGCTATTACTGTTTCAGTAGCTTTTCGCTTGACATTTCTAGAACTGTTGGGAAGGTCAATTGGTGTCGCTACAGGGGGTTAAGTAATGGTATGAGAATGTGTGTTGACTGAAACACAGTTGTTATGGGAATAGAGCATCGTCACGTTATAACTATGTCTACTTAAGTTAGGGTAAACCAATATTTTCTGGAGTTTTGAATGGGGGCTTGCTATTCCACAGTAACGAGGTTGTAGAGTTCAGATAGGCAGTCGGTACATGTAAAATTTACTCACCAGTCGAAGCCGACATTACGTACCTAATTCGGAAAAAGGCTTTGCAAAGTCAAAGTCAAAGTCAAAGTCAAAACATTTATTGCGAACCAAGTGTACAATGTGGTGTTAAGTTATGTTAGTACTTATGACTTAGCAGCCTTTTACAAGCATTGCAATTTCATATTCGTCTGCTCTTCTCACTTTAAATTAGCATGCATTAAACATTGTTATTACGTAATCTTTATATTTTAAATTAGTACAATTCAATAGCGATAATAATACCTAGTTATGTCAAAAAAATTAAATGTCAATGATAGTGATAATACAATTCTATATAGTAGTTATGTCAGCATTTAATGTCAATAATAGTGAATGTAATACAATTATTAGGAATGTCAATGTAATCCTTTTCAGGTAGTACAAATTTTAATTTTATATGTAGTTAAATAGGGTAGACTCAATCTTACTGTTTGGGTAGGACAGATCGCCACTTTTGTACATGAGAGAAAATCGTTATTTTAAGCTAGACTCTAAATATTCTTTTACTGAATAGAAACATTTTTGGATAAGGTATAGTTTTAGCCTTTTTTGAAATATTATTAAAGATTTTTCAGTTTTAAACATGTTGGGCAGCTTATTATATATTTTTATTGCCATATAGTATGGGCTATTACTTAACATTTTAATTCTTGAGGATGGAGCGCATAACCTCTTTTTATGGCGAGTGTTGACGTTGTGTGTATCCTCAATTTTGGTGAAGTTGTCGATATTTTTGAAAACAAATACGCAAATGTCAAGTATGTATATTGACGGCAGAGTTAGCATCTGATACTTTATAAAGTATGGTTTACAGGTCTCCGTATTATCAATTTGGGCTAGAATTCTCAAACACTTTTTTTGTATTAGGAATAGTTCCTCTACGTTAACACTATTTCCCCATAGCATGACGCCATATCGCAGCCAGGAGTATGCGTATGCGTAGTAAGCAGCCATAGCTGTTTGTGTGTTAGTGCTTTGTTTAATTTGAAAAAGTGCGTATGTGAATCTAGAGAGTTTGATTTTTATATGTTCTATATGTGACAAATGATTATGATTTGTCCAATTTAGGTAGATCCCAATAAGATTCATCATTTGTAAATATTTCCTTGTTATCTTCATTTACCACTTCTATGTGTCCTTCATTATTTTGACTTTGATTCCTTCTGAATGCACTTTTAGACAGTTTTTATTTGACTGTCAGCCGAAAACAGTTGTGGTGCAAATAGCGGGTTCTTTCGTAACCATTGTAGTTACTTACCAAATCAAATGCACTTTGCAAACAAGTGCAGATTTTTCGTCAGTGCTTGTGATTGGTCTTGAATGTTCCATATTACATAGTTCAATACCATTTTATATTGTACACAGTTGCTGAGTAATTTTTGTAACTAAAATGTCACCACTTTGGTCCTGTCAACTTCGAAACTTTTTGTGTTTAAATCAATAACTGCATTACGAGATTTCATTTTAATTAATGGGACAAGATATGACAAGAAATTATGTTTCACTACATCATCTGCCTAGCCGTTTCCCAACTATGTTGCGGTCAGCTTCCAGTCTAACCGGATGCAGCTGAATACCAGTATTTTACATGAAGCGACTGCCTATCTCAACGCCACAAGTCAACCCAGTTAGTACTGGGTAATACGGAAACCCTTGGAAAGACTAGTTGTCAGACTTTCGGACAAATATGTACCTGTTGAATACTCGTAGTTAATAATGTTTTAATACGAAAAATCGGAAAACATGAGCGATATAGTTTCATCAACTAGCTAACTACTTCATCACTTCCATTTATCTCTCAGTTTTGATAAAAAATCTTCTGACTTCTACTAGTTTTGCTTTTCAATTTTGCATTTTGCATCGATTTGCCTCACGCAAATACTTCTCCAAGTCATCGTCTGATGAAACTGAATCATTGCACTTTGACGACTATATGAAAACTCATGAACAAAAAATACTGCACACAAATAACATTTTCTACTTCTAAACCACAATATTATAACGCGAATTACTTTTCAAACTATTAAGAAGGCATTATCGATAGAGGCAGTTGATCTCGTTGTAATATTTCCGCGATCTGATGCGGCGTGGACAATACGCGAAATTGTGAACACTTTAGCTATGGGAAAGTGGTTGTATTGTAGAGAAAGTGGTGTCATTACAATGTGCTGTTATATTTTCCTGGGATATAGATGTGTGTGCAATATTCACGACGACAGTATCAAAAAATTGCAAATCTATTTAGTCCGTCAGTTAGAGTATTGGAAATTAATGGACACGTATTTTTTTGTTTTTGTGAATCAATGAAAATTGACAAAGATAAAACGCATCAAAACTCGGGAGTCTAGTGACGTCAGAACTAGCTAAAAATTATACCTAGGCGTGACGTATTGAGAATTTTAAAAGCGTCATATCTTCGTCAATTTTGGTTTACGTAACAAAAGAAAAAACACGAGTCAAATATTTTTTGAAAATCTAATTGACGGACTAATTAGTTTTTTTTTGTCGTCTCGCCTATTAAGAGTTTACTGGTCTTGAGTGCGTTGGCTGCGATTAAGAACGTTGTGTGAAATACGATAACATAACACCACGCAGCAGAGCACGTTAGGCAGAGGTATCTGATAGTACACCCACATTTCGCCAGTTATGTTTAAGTCTCATGTAATAGGGGGCGACCCTATTGCCATGAACACGGGCACAAATCCAGACTCCGTTGTTGCTACTAAGAAATTCCTGATGAAAAAAATTTCACTTTGCCCAATTCCCGATGGAAAAACCCAATATCATTTTACCCGACCTGAGAACCGAACCCAGGACTTCAAGTTCAGCAGTTGTGTTTGCGACCATTAGACCAACAATGGCAGAGAAAGACGATTTAGCTAGAAAAGGGGTAACTAATTGCCATTACGGGTAATGTTAGAAATACGAAAACGTCAACTAAATGTTCTCAAAACGGTGTAGGAAAACATCATGAGGAAACCGGCTTTTACTAGAACCAAAATCCGAAGACCCACAACTTCTCTCAGAAAGAAGGTCTGTGTGTGTCCCAGCAGTAGAAGCTCGTGCTCAGGAAGCGGTACTTTAGTGGGAGCGGGTGTCATGACTGATTATACTATCCTCATATGTTTTACAAGTTTTAAGTATGAATGTGGACGGGTATAAGAGTAGAGGAAGACAAAAGAAACGATGGATGAACTGTGTGAAGGATGATATGGCACGGAAGGAGGTGACTGCTGAGATGACGAGTAATAGAGAAGTATGGAAGGAGAAGACATGCTGCACCAACCCCAACGAGTTTGGATAAGGGCGAGACAATGATGATAATGGTGAGGATATGTCGTAAGTAGTTAGTTAGTAGCTAGTTTAAGATCATACGATCTTAAACTCTAAATAAAATCGTAGGGATACTTGCTGTAGAGACAATGGAAGTAAAATATCTAATCGATTCAACCATGGAAATTGCTTAGTTAACCAAAAATATTTTTTTTTGTTACCGTTGAATATTCTATTGGACCATCTGTTGGCCGTCATAGGGTAGATGACACCATAAAACAATAATTCCCAGATACCTACCTATCTCTAAACAAAACACTTTATTTTGGGCCTGAAAACCCGATTTATTTTCAATTAATTGCCGAATTCGATTTCTAATCGAAATCAACTAATAGTTGTGTCATTGAGTTGAATAAACAGTGACGTCACAGTTGGCTATTGCTATACAAAATATATGAGAGAAGCGCGCTTTGACAGTTCTTAAAAAGTATCGCAATTGATTGGTGTGTCATCTACCCCATTGTAAAAACATATGTTATGGAAAGTTAGTGAAGTAATAATTATGGTATAGTTTTTGGTTAGATTTACAACAAGCATGATAATTTTCCTGACTTTAAATTAAAACATTAAACATGGTCTTATGATCCGTGTGAAAATACGTCAACACGATACGATTCGAGAAATAAAATAGGGATATATTCTCCAAACTGTGTCGTGATGGCCCAGAGGTTAAGGCCTCGCCTCTCATGCATGAGGTTATGGGTTCAAAACATCGCGAGGAAACCTGGACTTATAATTAATATAAGTCTGAAATCGCCAACCCGTCTTGAGCAAGCGTGGTGGTCAATGCTCGTGCCTTCTCTGTTGAGCCCAGCAGTGGGACAGTAATAGGCTGGTATTATTATGTTCCCCATGGTGTATACATTAAATGTGTCAACCACTATGGTTGAAAAATGTGGCCTCTTGAGCTTGCTATAAGTGTGATAATGGCTTAATATCTTGTAAATGGACAAGTCGTCCATTCATATAGTAGCATTGTTAACTGTCATTCTAACTGCACCATTCCTCCTTCCAGGGCTCCACTCCGACCTCTCTCTCACGTCCCTGGACGGTGAGGAAGGCGAGACGCTGCGTCGCGGCGCACTAGCCGCGGCCTGCGCAGACGCCGTCGCCGCGTACGCCACGCTCGAAGGGTCGCGTGTGAGGGACTCCATAGCGGCGCACGCGCGTCGGGCGCTGGAGAGGGAGAGGCAGATCGATGAGAAGAATGAGATTATTGCTGATTTGTCTTCTAAGGTTAGTAGAATTTGTTATAGTTGGTTGCTTGATAAGGAAGTTATAATTTTTCGTACTCATACACTATTTTTTTCTAAATATTATTTGGTGGAACCAAAACAGTTGAACTGTTTTTCCCTTTTTTGTCAAGCTTCTTTCTGTCGACGCGTTCCGGCGAAACGACATGTCTGGTTAAATCTGGCTTGTCGAAAAAGGAATACCTTTTTATCTAGGGCAGGACATGACCTGAATCGGATCTTTCATAAGAATTGAGCCTTAAAAGAGCCTAAAATTAGTATAGAAATTTGCAAAGCAGCTCCTCCAAGGGACCTCCAGGGGAAGGTAGGTACCATATCTGTTCTGAAAACAAGCAGCCGTGTCGATTCGAAGGTTTAAAGGTTTAGAGGTAATTGTCTAATTACGGGCATATTATGGGGCAACTTTAGCTGACAATGAACCTGCGTTGTCTCTGGTAATGCAGATATTGGTGGTAACTGGTGACACTCTAGTCCCTACTCCCAACTGACTGCAAATTCAGGGGACTGCAAAATGCTGAGACTTGTTTTATGGTTTTCGTCAAAAGTATATAGGTACATATATTTTATGGTAAGCATATTCAGGGTCGTGACCATAATGTAGGTCTTAGATACGTGTCATGTCTGTACCTTGTGTTTATTTGAAGTGTAAAGTTTTTTGTTGCCAAATATTGTCCAAATAACATCAAAAAATCTATAAACGGCCAACCACGTGCTGAAATCAATCAGCACGCAATGATACAACTATGAGTAACGGTAGGTATATGACAACAAAAAATGGCAACAACGCGTTTTCAATAAAGCATTGACTGATACGCATCGATTTTACCGTAAGGACATTACAATGACCGGTGATAGAGCATTTTTGGTGGACATTGATTCTATTTTAACCTTTGGAACTAGTTACTTATCTACAAAAATAGAAGCAGTAGCACTTTTTGCATTCAGGTCATTATCATCTACAATTCTATTTATCAACATCTGCTTGTGCCAGTTTCCACGTTCCTGTGCCACCCTCATGAAACTCGAACTCAAACTCAAAGCATTTATTTCAATTAGACCATTACGGCACTTTTGTTGAATGTCAAAATTACAAATAAAAAACAAAGATACAGTCCCAGTCACAAGGCATAATAACATGAGAAAGTACTATAGTTGCCCATTCCCTAGCGTCCAGGCCTAAACTGTAACAAATCATCTGCCGCCGGAATGACAGCAGTTCTTTTACCAGTCTTTGGATGACTGGCGGTGACAGCTTTACTTTACGAGTCATCTTTATGCCTTGCTTGTTTTCCTGCTCTACTCAGTTTAAGTTCCATAACGTGAAACTTAAGACTTCAAATCAAATCACAAAACCTAGGTCGTAGAGGGAAAATTCGTCTTACACACTCGTAAAACACATTACCCTTCTTTTGGCTGTACCGTAATCATGTCAAATATCAAGCCTAACTGTCAGACTTTACTTTTATAGCTGACTCTGTTATTTCCGTCAGATTCCTTAAGTATGTAGAAAAACTTTTTGCACTAGGGTCAACCGGCTCTGGATAGCTTAGTTGGTACATTTTCCGGTAGTATTTGTTGGATTGGTGGCAGTACTTTATGGCAATATGCTCGTTCCTATTGCTATTTACCCAAAAGTGACGAAATAAGGGTGTACAAGACAAATCTGCCTAGCTCCATTTAAGATGTGATGTCAGACAGTCCACAGGTAAAAGAAACTGCCAAAATCGCATACTTTATTGAGAACTCTTAACATAAGCGACATCATAGCTAGTCCATTGTGGTCAAAGCTAGGCCAGTGTGTAAACCCCATAAGCCATTCATCACCACGTAACCCCATACACCAGGAGCTGTCGATTTCATCGATACAGTTAACTTACGATACCTATGTATCGGCTACAGTTACTGCACGTTAGATCAATTGAAATACCGTTTGTGCTCTAAACCGATTTAAATCGATTTAATGCGAAATCGATTCGGTTAGATCGATGAACGGTTAACGTTTACGTTTAGTGTTGTAGTTGAACGATTTATTTTTTATTTGAGATAAACAGAGCTTCGTGGTTGATATACTAGTAGAACGAATGAGATGGAATAAGACATGGTTATGTACAATGGTAGGTTGCAGATATCTCTATCACTGAAATTCAGAATTTCCTCATATCATTTCACATAATTTCACGACCGACATCGCAAAAGAGTGAGGCAGAGGTGTAGCTAACAGTACACCAACATTTCGCCAGTTACGTTTGAAGTCCCATGTAATAGGGGCGAGCCATCAACCGGGCACAAATCCAGACGCTGTGGAAATTCCTGATGGAAAAACCCAACAACACTTTGCCCGAGCTCGAGCACGAGCCAGTCATCCAAAATCACATTCTATAAACGGTAAAAATAATGAAAAACTCAAAAATATATCCGACTTACAAAAGCTATGTAGGTACAGAAAAGACGTAAGTATTTCGAAAACTGAACGCTTTTAAATCGATTGACTATCTCTAGGTCCTCTGGATTAGGCTTGCAGAGAGTAAGTGTCACTTACTGCCGTATTTAAAACTGAAAAAAAATTGTTACATGAAAAAAAAAGAAAGACATAAAAGACCGTACGAAAAAAAAAACCAAAAATTGGATACGTAAAACCATAGGTCAAATTGGCATTGAAGAAGACCTAATTAGATCAACTTCAACAAGAAAACAAGTGTGTTGTCTTACTAGGCAAAAAACTTCACAATTTGTGCGTCAAAAACAGAAGTCAAGGCTACAGATAATAAAACGTTATAGTATAATAGACTTATAAGGATTATCTTGTGAGGAATTTAAGTGGTTTCCTTCGTTAGTGGCCATACTGCCAGTCATGTGGGCCGTAATAGGATCAGAGCCTGCGAAATGTGACAAGCTTAATTCAACCACAAAAGAAAACTGCTCGTTGTGGCATTTTTAAACTAAGTTCTGAACTTCAAGCTGAATGAGAGATGTCTGATGATGATGAATGACTTATTTTTAATATCATCATCGTAATACCCACGGAGAGCAGCGGTGGTCCAGTGGTGGCGATACCGACTTACGAACAGTAAGTCGTGGGTTCGAACCCAGACAGGCGCATTACTTTGTGTAATTTATTTCATCACCACTGCTCTCAAAACGGTGAAGGAAAACATCGTGAGGAAACCGGCATGTCCTAGAACCAAAAAATTCGAAGACATATGACATCTACCAATCCGCACTGGACCCGCGTGGTGGATTATAGCCCATTCCCTCTCATAGAGAGAAGGCCTGTGTCCCAGCTGTGGGAACATTAATAGGCTGATGATGATGATGATGATGAATACCCACGAGTTAGGTACAGGTGTACCTAATAGTACACCAACAATTCGCCAGTTTATGTTTAAGCCCCTTGTAATAGGCGGCAAGCCTATTGCCATCAATCGGACACAAAATCCGTGGCTAATGGCAGACTCCGTGGCTACCCAAAACACCTAATATCTTTTTGCCCGACCCGAGAATCGAACCCAGGACTTCTTGCTCTGAATTTGTGTTACTTTTTTTTTATTTTTCGGATGTGAAATCAACAAATGACTTCTCCCGCTCTGGGCGGAGCAGGAGCGAGTGTCAGACTTTTACTGACTAAAACCCATCCATGTTCCTTCATCGCCCTTTGTGTTCCAGGGTCACGGTATCTCTTTCAAACAGTCCCGCAGCCCATGTGTTACGTCTTGCATCTAAATTTTGCTCAGTTACTGCCTGTTCTTACCCCAATCGATTTATCTGAAAAGTATTATCTTCAAACTCCAATGAAATTCTAATTTAGTAACGTTCTGTACCAATAAAGACTGTCTCTGCTACGCTTCAATTGAGAGCAATGATAATATCAGATAGTTGATAATTAAACTAAGTGCTGCTGATTGGGGAATGTTTGGAGAAATCCTGTGTTGATCAGCTGGGGATCAGCTATGTTATCTTGATCTTAGTGTGCGTGATGTTGAAAACCACGGTACCTACCCAGTTAATGACGATTATGGAACTGTTGATACTTAGGGTGAATACCACCTCGTTCAATAGTCAACATTCAACTGAAGTTTCAATATTCTTTAACATTGATCTGACAGCTTTTGAACGCAGTTTAGATGTCTTGTAGTAGGTGAGGTAGAAGTTACTTACTACTTTTTGAAACTTGGAATAGATTTGAGTTTTTTTATCTATATTGAAACTTGTTAGAGCTTCCACAACCAAGCTGAAAAGACTTGACTTTAAAATAAATATAATAAAATAATTTTTATTTGACTGTAAGGTAAGTACCTACTTTAATATGTGCGAGCGAGTTGACGACAAAAAAAAAGGTAAAATCGGAAGGTTGCAGTAATACTTGCCAGTTGACGAATTAGTAGTTCTGTTTATTTTACAAATATTCTGTTGAATGTTCAATAGAGACCCGGAACGCAGGCTCGACAGTGCACTGCAATGCATTTTGCGTCACCCAGCGTTACGACCATTAATTTGTTGCGCAAGGAATTTAGCTCATTTGCTGTTTAAGCGTTATGTAATATTCTTCTGTTTAATACTACGTGACCATTTTTGGGGCTACGTGCCCATTGTCATTCGATTAGGTGGTGTGTGCTTAATAACATGCTACTTTAAAAGTTTAAACTGCAATGATTCAATTAGTAATTTTCTGCTTTGCATATAAATAGTCCGTAACGTAAAAAAAATCTGAAAGTAGACCGGTTACTAAATTCTAGTCAGTTACGTTAGTTACAAATGGACTACCTACCTATGTTTTTTTTTGTCACCGAAATAAGGTTCTAAAGACCAACAGCTAGCAGAGTTTTATGATATGGTTGCATTAGAGACCTCTGACCCAATCATAAGGCACAAACACATAACTAGAAATGTTATTTATAAACCCTACTTGGAATTTTGTAGACATATTGATTTTTACCCTGTTTAGTTTCTATCTTTCTATTTCAATTCAACTCATTCAAAAGAAAATTCTCCATTTTCTTTTAAATTAATTGTAGGTTTGTCATTGCCCACAAGCTGATCTATTAAACCACTTAACCAATTCTGTCTCAACCAAGGTTAACCTAACAAAAGTCTAGATCTTGTTGTCTTATGAGTAACTCGCCCACTCCCACGCGTGGGCAATAAATATGCTCTTACGACCATCCTTGGGCAATACATGTGAGGAGTACAATAAAAACTGGTTCTGGTCTTATGGAAGGATTTGGAAACCGGTGAGGTCATGTAGTGGAACAATGAGAACATGCTAAAGTCGAAAGGAGTCTAGATTTCAAGCTTGATAAATAAGCGGTTTTTTAAATAGTACCTAAATAGTATGCATCGTTCGTATGTAAATGTTTAAAAAATGCAATGTAACCTCTCACTAGCGCAAACAGCGTTACGTCAACGCACCGAACCACCGTCAACCGCTAATGTTCGCGACACTGTCGCAAGTAATTTGACAATAAGATAAAAAACACTTGAAGATCGCAAACTACAAGAATTATAGCTATATAAAATTTATTTACAGTGAATAGCCGAATAGATAAGGAAACTATTAAACCAAAAATCAAGATATATAATTATAATTTGAATCTCAAAAAAAATATAGAACTTGAAAAACAGTGGTAAGTAATTGAAATGTAGATAGAAATGTGCTAGGTACCTTATATCTATCAAGTTTAATGTCTCTCAATATGATGTATCATTTAATTAGATATATAAAAACAATTAAAATTCTAGCTTATACTTTTATATTTTTGATAACCTAGTTTTCGCCTTTCTCAAAAGTTCAGAATGGTAGACATCGGTACGATTGCCTTACATACAAATGTATAGTAAAGAATATACCTAATTAGTTCTCTTGAATATTTCAGGAAATTCATGATATAAAACCACTTTGCAGCAGATAGGTTTTTGTATTAGTCAAATGTTATTGTAATAAATAAACATAGTTTGAAGACCATTTGTTTCCCAACTCACCAAGTAAATGGATGACCACTCATAGGGCCAATACTCTTAAGTTCCCAACATCACGTCCGACCCGGCCTATGGCCATATACGGGGTGTAAAAGACCTCATCACAAAGCCGTTAACCAAGCATTCTGTACATCAAACTAAGTAACTTTACGCAAAAATTATTGCTGGGAAACGACTTTTTTTTTGGGGTGAAAAATCATGTTTTGTGGTAGAACTCAATGTAACGCACCCAAAACATTGTGCTGATCGATGGATTGAATAGTACGGGGGTCGTGGAGGTGTTTAAAGTAAAAATCTTACAATAAAAACTTGTATTTTAAAAAAAACTTTTCAAAAAGTTGGAACTTTGACCCCCAATATCTCCGTAACTAGAAGGTTCCCAGGTGTAGAACATAAAAATGATCGCAATGACGAGGAGAACAAGTGCCTTTCGGCTTCGTTAAACTTAAGAGGTGTTTTACACCCTTTATATAACGTCCCTTCTTTAAACTTTCATAGTTCAATTTATACACGTTAGCAATTTTCGGTCAAATTATAATGTAAATGAAAGTGTGTTGGACTTTTTATATAAGTAATTATATTTATAAACATAATGACCTCAACTGTTGTGGAAATATATGCGAGAAGATTACCTACCTCATTGCTTTAATTGTATGAATATTTTAAAGCACCCACCGTTAAACTGTTTCTTTGCGTAACTGTAATGGTTGAAATCAAATTAAGGAACACGATTAGTATACAAGGTGTAAACGGGCCCTTCGCGGTGCCGTCAACGTAACATTCTGTACAGCAAACTAAGTCCCTAGCTTTCGCAAAAATTATTGCTGGGAAAAAACTTTTTTGGGGTGATAAAGCATGTTTTACGTAAAATTAAATGTAACGCGCTCAAAACATTGTGCTCATGGATGCATTGAATGGAAAACGGGCCATGAAGGTATTTACAGTAAAGCTGTAACCTTAAAAATTATTATTTATGAAAAAAAAGTTGGAACTTTGACCTCCAATATCTCCGTAACTAGAAGGTTCCTAGGTATGGTCCAGAACACTGCTAGCTACTGCTAGCCATTAGATTTTAGGTTTAATTTGAGTGTCGTACCCATAACCTCATCGGGCAAAGTGTTTAATGGGGTTTTCCATCAGGGTTTTTTTGTAGAAGACCAAATATTACTACAGGGCAGTAAATCTACTTATCCCATGTTAGCAGTTGTAATTACTTGACTATTTCATGAATAGACGTGTAAATCAGTTATTAAATACGTTTTATACTAAAAAAATATACAACCTTGGATTACCACAAACAATTCAAATAAGCAAGGTCCTAAAAAACTTATCAGATCTTTAGACGAAAATACCCAGTTCTAAACTATACCCTTAGGTCTTAATCAAAGCCAGCGATCTAGACTATTCTAGACTGCAAGTTAACCGCATGGCGTGACCGTAGTGACGTAGACACACGTCACAAAGGTCAATCACCTTTGCTCGGACGTTAGCAGGCATTTTGTAGAATTCGCGCCTTTTTGTGCCATTTTGATTCGGTATTTAAAATGAGTGATTGTTAATTTCGTTTTTTGCGGTTATTTTTGTAGAGCTGCTTAGAAGTTGTAGGTATTTGTAAAAATAATGAAAAAGTTTTATGAATTTAATAATTCATGGGTTTAGCGCAGCGGCTTAGCGGCTTAGCCGTGTGGTATCCGGCAGAGTAGAATAGAACCAACCCATTACACTCACGGGTGTCGTATAAGGCGACTAATGTCTGAGGCAGAACACCTTGCGCCTCCGTAGACCAGAGAATGGGCAGCAGCGTTTTCTGTTAGTCTTTCATCACTGCGATCTCCAATCCGCTCCCAAGCGTGGAGATTACGGCAAATTCCTCCCATCATGGGAGAGGCTTATGTCCAGCAGTGGACGTTATGGGCTGTTGTTGTTGTTGTTGTTGCGCAGCATTTGAACGAGTAGCTTTAGCGCCATGTTATGTCCCAGTCCCAAGTGAAATAATTGTTTACGACATGCCTAGCAAAAGACAGTTTCAGGTCTCGATATTTATGAAATGTACCTTAATGTGACTATAGTTATACAGAATCCAAGAGAAACCTTTTCGCTTTTTTTTTTAAATTACACACGTCATGACGACTAACACTTGGTCCTTCGAGTGTGAAGTTCCGCCGGTTATCCTAGCCATCTAAGTACACATTCAAATTACAATTCCAATTAAATTAGATACTTCTAGATAGGTACGCCTTTTTTTAGTTAATTTTCCCACTCACTCAGTTCCCGGAAATGGTGATTCAGAAATGTGTCTAAAACTCGGAAAAACTTTTTCTGTCTTGTCCTTTTCTGTTTTACGTCGATGTTATTTATCTACATCATGCATGGTCAACGTCTTACGTTGGTTCGACACTAAGATATGGTATAATGTTCTGGGGGAATGCCACTGAGAGAGAGACTGTCTTCAAAGCCCAAAAGAAATGTATCCGGGCAATATGTGGATTAAAACCAACTGATACTTGTAAACCACATTTTATAAATTTAAAAATATTGACATTCCCTTCACTGTATATCGAACTAGCATTAGACATTAGAAAAAAATTAAACAAATATGAGACGCTAAAAAGTACCAGGTTTGCCAATACACTTCGTGCAATACGCCATAGAACGGTTATGTTTGACAAGAGTGCATTTTGTATGGGCCCTAAAATCTATAATAAATTACCTAATAAAATAAAGGAAGAAAATAATTTTATATCATTTAAGAATAGATTAAAGACTTACTTGATCAATAAAGCCTATTATAATGTTTATGATTATTTAAATGATAAATGTAATTAAATTTCTTAAGTTAATTATGTATGTATGTAATATTAATAAAATAATATAATTAATGAATGTCATAAGTACCCTAATAATAATATTTGCTATGGTTAAATAATATGGAACGTGTATTAATGTAGGATTTATTATTTTTATTGTAAAGATATTTGCACACCTGTTAAGGTAGGATATGGCTTAAGAGCTTCTGTTGTATGTTTCACCTCATGTACCTACCCATATTGACGCAAATAAATGATTTGATTTTGATTTGATTCAATCTATAGCGTTCCCACTGCTGGGACACAGATCTCCTCTCTGTGAGGGCGAGTGGGCCATAATACACCACGCGGGCCCACTACGTGTTGGTGGATGTCACATGTCTTTGAATTTCTGATTCTTTATAGATCGGTTTTCTCACGATGTTTACCTTCACCACACACGTCATAAACGTCTTGCAACACCATAAACCTCATAACCATACCGCTAATGTGTCCCAAGCCTTACAACAAAGAGTATTTTATTCTGTTTTACACGTACTTTTAATAATGTATTAAGGCTAGTTCTCACATTACCTATGATCTACCTATAAATGTGTGAGTAACATGCTATGGCCCACTTTCTTTTTTTTTATTTGGTCATTTGTTGGATTATTACGGCCGCGATAATTTTTTTGTTATATTCTGTTATTGTTCTATTCAAGGTTGTAAGTTTAGTTCCCGTTTTGTGGTACCTATGAAGTGTTTTATGTTGATTTTCTTTGGCTTTTATCATTTCACGGGTTTAGTTAGCGATGAAACTTCTGTTCCTTAGTTCCGCAGTCTAATAAGGACCAAAAATGTCATTTTGAGCTTTTAAATTGAATACAAGTCATTATCTGCCTAGCCTTTTCCTTATCATTAGTCTACTTCCAGTTTCAACTGTGCCTATCTGCACAACCCAATTAGTTCTGGCACCCCTTAGTAAGGCTGGTTGTATCGGCTTAACGTGCTTTCCGAAGCAAGGAGGAAACCCAATACGTAATCTATGGTCACCCATCCATGGACAGACCTTGTCAAGCGCTGCTTACCCTTGAACATCGATCCGTGCGGTGGATTTAGTCACGAACTCTTCTGAAAACCATAGAGTCTTCTGGTAGTTACGAAATCAACTAAAAAAGAGACAGTAAATTGGTTTGACTCCTAAATGTTCCACACTAGATGTATAAAAAAATCAACTGACCAATTTCTATAAACCTAATACTTAAGAGATAAGATACGCTAAGTTGTTATAACAACTACCATAATAAATTCTAAACAACATACGAAATCACAAAACGATGCTGTATAATGCGCAAGCGCAGACAATAGTGGTTGAACTGAGCCAGGGCAATACGCGGAACGATCGGGTGATGCGGAAATATACCGTGGGAGTTACGGAGAAAACAACGTTTGTGAGAGGAGTTTATGAAATATTGCTGTCGTGAATGAAATGTGTGTATATCTGTTATGTTGGTTAAACTATGTATATGAGGAATAACGCCATTAATTCTGTCTTCTATAAAAAATATAACAGTAGGTACATACCTAATCCGGAACCTCAATCTGGCTAAGGTTTAGAAATAGTTGAGCTTTGTCAAGCTTTGTTTCTGTTACTTCATACCTTGGATGGATACAGGCTCTTTATAAATCTGTACCAATGTACCTCTTTTTGCTTCAGATTTTTCTGATAGTTAAGTAGCGAACTGCTTTCTTTTAAGGAATCAGTCATGGACTCGTTAGCATACGCATGCCCGTGTTTTAGAAAGTTTTCAACGTTAATTTATTTTAGTTAGATACAACAGGTATCCTTTGAGGAAATCTGTGGTCATTTGTCTGAAATGAAATGTTGTAGAAACAACTAACGTTGCATTTACAACCTCTTTGTAAATTTTACAAATGCTTTTAAAGTTACCTAGAATGGTGGGCGAAAAACTTGGCGTTTGTAGCTAAGTTTAGTTCTTTGTAAATAAACTAGTTTGTAGGCAAAAACTATTGTTCTCAGTATTTATTTTCAGGTAGCGTATTATTTTCAGTAAAATTTGAAAACCCGTACCTATCACTAACATGTATGTACTTCTCCTTATTCTAGCTGTCGGTCGCCGATGTGGAACTGCGCGCGGCTGCTGAGGAGCGAGACAAGCTGCTGAACGATGCCAACTACAGCAGTCTGCAGAACGACGAGGCCGTCACCAAGGCCCGCCAGGAGAGAGACGAGGCCATGGAGAGGAAAAAGGCTGCTGAGGTAAGGCTTACAAAGATTTCAGACCTTCAAACGAATACCCCAAAAAAGACCAAAACGGCTTAAAAGAATCAAGCAGTAGCAAACCAAATCAACTTAAAAATATGGAAAAAACTGATGAGGCACTTATAAGAACTGCCTCAGATCGGCACCAGCTCAACTCATTTTTAATAGCTGATCCCGATTCTACACGATCCCTTAACGATGTTTATAAGTGTGCGTTACAGTATGCAGTTTCAAAGAATGGAACGGAACCGATAGAAGATCGAACGAAACGGATAGAGTTGAGGTGATGCTGTTGCGTTGCTTATATGCTCTGGACAATTATGGAATAGGCAAAAACCGCCAGATACTTTCACTTCATTGGCAAAATAACTCCTTACCTTATTGATTACCTTACCTTACTCTTAAATCAAGTTTTCAAAATTTGCTCCTTTCATCTTTGTATGTGCATTACTGCGGATGATAAATGTGCCATTCCAATTTTCCAGGTTTCCCTCGCCAAGACCAGGGTGGAGCTGATGCAAGCCAACAGTCAGCTGTACGAGGCTGTTCGCCAGAAGGTAGACCTTGGGCAGCAACTGGAACAGTGGCAGGTATGTAGAAAACGTGGACATGGCACTTTGGTGCTCACGTCACAAATTTATTCAATTTTTCTTCAGCAAGGTAGACCGAAAGATTTTCCTGCACTCAAATTGCATAACAGACCTCTATCACAATCCAAATAAATTTTAAGGAAATCCGTAAGCCATTGCTTCATATGTTTTTATTTTTATAAACAAATCATCTGCTTAATAACGTAAAACCCACTATTCATAGATTCATTGAGAATGCAAGTGTGTTTAGCAATAATCCCGCTGATAATTTCCCTTCTTTGCTTAAAAGCAGCAAAAATGCTCTATACTTAATGTTAGAATTTTTTCTCAAGAATCCGTTTTATCTTACGAATTAAAAATATGCTTTCCTAAATCAGTCGCGGTCTACTAACTTCTAATCATAAGTTTTGGATCTGACAGTTTACTCAAAATTAACGTGAAGTGCATAATAAACCTTTTTTTAAAAGGCTTGACTAATTTATTTTAAAAGGATCGTTAAAATAACTACCTAATAAATGTTAAGTTGTGGAACTAAATGAAATAGTGCCGCGCAGCTCTGATGCTTTACAAGTTTAGGGTCATAAGCTGCGTTATCGTATTTGAAGAAATATTGGAATTAGTCAAAGATTGTTTGGTGTTTTGATACATATTTAAATATCTATTATCTTATCTCGGTAGCGCGTAAAACATAGGACCCATCGCATCATATTTATTTGGAATTTCTAATCTCTTGAACGACTAAAATAGGTTAATATTTCCAAAATTCTACTCAAAAATCCATTTCAATATTTCAGATGGACATGCAAGAGCTTATCGACGAGCAGATGAAACACAAGCTGACCACGCAAGAGAAGCGAAGGAAGCTCCCAGAACAGCCTCCCCCCGCCTCCAGGGCCTCTCGACTCCTTGGATTTTTTCACCGGTGATCTGTTGTACCCCACTCTTGGTGCGCCTCTATGAAGCCATAGACCACTCGACCATATCAACACTCTACCTTATCATCATCAAATATTACCATCCATCGACATTACCAGCTGCCTACAGTTTATTTTTAATACTTTTGTACAAAAATCTATCAAAATTGATCGCAGCGACCGCCATTTTGGCTTACCGTACGGACGCGTCCGCAATCACCGAGTTTTTAGGTTATTTTCTAATTTTATTTTCTAAACCGTGTGATGTTTACACTATCGCAGTGATAGTTAGTGTCGTAGTTAGATTGTTTATAGTTAGTTTACGTTTAATTTTTAATGTTTTAATGTGTCTTTTTAGTTTTTCACTGTAAAATGGCTGGTATGAGCATTTGGGCATTCTTGTTACCCGGTAGGGCGGATTTAGTACAACAGATAAGTTTATTTAGACGGACAAATCCAAGAGATTCAACATCTTTGGTCCTCGTCACGACTAACGATATTTTAGATACGATTCGATGTGAAACGAATATGAACTCTAACCTAAAATTAAGTCATAATAATCCGCCATTTTAATACGTCAGCCATTTTAAAACTTAACTTACCTACATTGCTTTATTTGTAAATAACGTTTTAATAATTGAGATTACCTGAACTATGTATGTATGTATGGTTGGTACTTATACGTAAACCTTCACTTTAAGTGAGATGTTTGGTGCACCTAAAGTGTAAAATTAGTTTTATCGCCTGTTTATACCACAGAGGATACGAATTAGGTAGTTTTCCGTTAATTTAATAAAAATATCTTTTTGAAAGAGGCCGAGTAATACCCAAGTACCTACTTACTTAGTAAATCTAAAGAATGAAAAATTACACGAATTGGTTTTGCATGGTCTTGCTAGCTTGAAGGGTTGAATCCCGGTCAGGCAAAATTATAATTGGATTTTTCTATTAGAAAAAATCTTAGTTGATAGTAAGCAAGTTGAAACGAATGGTAGATCTCTGTGGACATTGTCTATGGGGCCTCGCAGTTATTTATGATAAAGAATTTTCCTAGCTACACCATTGGTATACAGTTTAGATACATTAAATAGGCATAATAAGCGAGATCACAGAATTTTAATATTAGGGTTGCCTTAAAAAAAACAAGGTTTGAAACTATTTTCGAACCTGGTATTACTCAGTCTCTTTAACTAAATAAGTTACAAAAAGTGGTAAGACAGGCATCTAGATATAATAAAAATAGATTGCTAAATAATGAAGAACATTTAATAGCCATATTATTTACATTACTTACTTACTAATGTTTTACAAAATACTGGTAAGCTCCACTTTGACGTCTTTTGTTTTCATTGTCCGGTAAATTTTGACATTGACTATGGATCTAATTGACATAAAGCCCGTTTACCTCGGACGGTTCGGCAGTGGAACCTACACCTATAGCATGTACGAGCACAAATATGTACCTATACACTTAGCAAAATACAAAAGCGATGTAATCGAGAAACATCTGTTGCAACTTAATTATTCCTGTTATGGAAATGAAGGAAAAAAAAAAACAATAATCAAAAATAATTTTAAATCTGAGATAATATCTGTATCCTGGCTCACAAAATACAATATTCGTATCAACATCAAATTAAAATCGATACAGTAGGTAGTAGAAAAACCGTTTAAAAAAATACTAGGTGTACTTACTTATATGTTACCGGATAAAACCGATTTGTCCTAGGCCAAACCGGTTTACTAGTTTATCGCGTCAAGCAGGATACACCAACCCAAACAAAGCGCCCAATTTGGATGTTCACAGTTCTAACCCAACCTTACCCATTTAGTCGGGATGCTGTATGATCGTCCTTTTGTAATAAGCCCTAGTTTAGCCTAGGACAAACTAGTTTGGCATGAAATCGGGTTGGGATGACGGTAACATTATGTTAGTTCTCGTGACTGTACAACCCACATTTCGCCAGTTATGTTTAAGTCACATGGGACAGGAGCGAGCCCAGTAACATCAAATGGGCACAAATTCAGACTCCTTCCGACAAATTCAAATTCATCATGGAACGGAAAAACCCAACAATACTATTCCTGGCCTAGAAATTGATCCTCCTGACTAAACCAACGTGGAAGATAGACCCCGGGGTAATTAGGTACGATAATGGAAACGTGATTTCTCTGAAAAAACTTTGTTTAAAATACCCAAGACAGTGTCACACTTTCTCCGGCCAATGTCGACATTGACCAGTAGTATAAAAACAGACGCGAATTTATCATGATCTGGTGGAATTTCTAGAATAATTTGTGTGTAGCATAATTCACGAATATTAGTAAAATATCACATATTTAAATATATTTTGGATTGTTTTGCAATAGTAATGTAGTTGGTAGGTACTCAATTATTGTTCTGTGCCTTAGAAGTACCTGGCCTTGTAAAGTGCCTTTTCTATAGAAATGTCAATTGTATTTAATAAAATACCGACACAGCCTTAGAAAATATTCTGGTGGATTTTCACACGGACATGAAAAAAAACTTTAGGGAAAACAAAATCAATGTATTGTTGGCCGAACAAGTATGGTATTTAGTTTAATAAATATTTATCTAAATTGTAAGTTATAGAAAAAGTCAATTTAAGTACTTATACCGATTGATAAAAAAAATTGGTCATCGCAACTTGGGCGTGGCAGTGAGCACAGCCAAGTTCAACAACAGTTTTCTAAAGATACTTTTATGTATGGCAGTGATTCCATACAGGTTTGGCAACAGTTTTCTGTCTATTTAGGTATACATGAGGGCACGATTTACCTCTATAACAATAACAACCGGCAGATTTAATACTCTCAAACAGTGCATTTTATATAAATTATCTTTGAGTGCAAAATCTTACCGTACTTTTTTCAGTAAGAATAGATTCAGAAAAAGAGATTATAATGTATACACACACTGTTTTACAAATAATAAAATACAATGCCTTTTTTATAAACATGCTCAAGTATATAAATAAAATAATATTATATTGCTCACTTATTGAATATTTGTTTTCTAAATAAAAATTATAACCACAACTTAGTGCAAAACATGTTTGGTTATTTAAAAATCTATCTCTTGTAGTCGTAAACTATATTGTCAATACCAAAATTTAAACATGGTTTTACAAAAAATTTAAATATGTTTTGCTCTGTTCAGATACAAAATAAATTCTTAAATTGATTCATGTAAGTATTTTTTTTTTTAAGTCTCTAAAAATATATAATTAATTGTGTTTTAAACTAGAATGAGCTTCGAAGTTGACAATGAAATAAAAGTAATTCATACATTCATATTATTCTGTGTTTCATTATTCATAGATTATAAAAAAATGGCAAAAATAGAATACTTAAACACCTACTGAGTTCCAACTTCAACCGGTAGGGGCGCTGGTTTTACCAGCACATTATTATTTTCCATTTTTCTGTTTTCTATGATATTATTATTTTGCTTAACAATGCAATAGTATAACGCAAAAGCAATTCAATTATTGCAAAATGTATTTATATGTATATAGTTGCATTATCAACTTTATACTTTTTGTCATCGTAATAAGATTTAAAATCGTAATAATTTCCATCACTTATTCGGAAGAGATATTATTGTACTTAATTTATTTTTAAGACTGAACTAATAATTATTGAATTATAATATTGATTTTAATAGTTGCTACCTATATCCGAAATTTTATTTGCAAAACATTTAATTTTAACAATAATAATTTTCTGTATTTTCTATTTAGCACAAAACACTGTTATGGCGAGTAAAACTTCTTAGTCATTCCATTTTTCTATAAATTCTTTGGATCTGTTACATTAAAAACAATTTCTTCACTTACCTTTAAAAAACACTCTCGATGGAACATTTTCATTTTTAAATGTTAAAAATGACTGATTGTTTTCCTAGAGAGAAATATTAAAAGCAGTACGTCACCAGAGAAGACTTAAAAAAATGGTTGTTTTTTGTAAGTAATGTAATAAATCCATTTGAATTATTTTTTATGTACTTCAATACATAATTATTTTACTACATGAGTGCAAGTGTAGGTACTTAGTAAACACATTTTCATAAGTATGTACTTAAATAATCGTAATTTATAAGATCTTAATAGTGACTAGAAATATCATTATAAATAATTAATTAATTATGTTTATGGAATTAATAAATAAAGAATGAGTTAAACTGTATTTATATTTTTATTTACTTTAGCTGAGAAGTTGTGAGGTAATCTGTTGTCATGAATAGTCATGATATACGCATGTGATGCGAAGGAATGGAGACAATTTTGTTAGGAAAGTATTGAGTGTGAATGTGGACGATTATAAGAGTACATACCTAGAGGAAGACTAAAGAAACGATGGATGGACTGTGTGAATATATGTGGCTAAAAAGAAGGTGTCTGATGAGACACTTCCCTTTATGACAAGTAACAGAGAAGTATGGAAGAAGACATGCTGCGCTGACCCCAAATAAATTGGAATAAGAGCAAGAGAAGGACGATGATGCCTTTCTGTCGTCCCTTGTCCCATAGGTAAGCACTATTCCCAGCACTGGGACACAGGTTGCTCTCTGTGCTAGAGAACCGGTCCCAATCCACCACGCGGCACAGAGCTGGATCGTGCATAATATGACACAGCTTCGAATTTTCTGTGGGCTCTTTTTTATGGTGGCTCAGAGGTATACAGAACCGTGACGTAGTTATGAGTTATATTTAGAAACTCCCTAAACTTAGTTTGGTAGGCTAAAGTTCCTATTATACTCGGATGCACTCGATGGTAGGTGAGACCAAACAGACACTTGATAGCTGACTGAAAGTTTCAGACAGGAACCTTTCGGGCACGGGCCACTTCCAGTTTTCAAAAAGGGCCAGCTAACAACGGGCGAATCAGCAACGTTGATTTGCATCTCATCGTACGGGGCCTGAACCTACACGACTTAAGTCAGCAAAACTTCTACTAGAAGTTTTTGCATTTCACTTAATATGAAGAATCTGACGAATCGAATTTGTAATTTTTTTAAGGTTACATAAAATCTGATTTCATGTAATTATTACAATAATTACATGAAATCAGATTTTGAATGAACGAGAACCGAAAACGCTCTCAAATTGCTTAGAGGCCATCCAGAAGCAGTTGAATAAAATGGTGAGTAGCAAATAAATAAATATCGTTAGACATTGCACACAGCGCCATCTAGTGCCACACTAAGCAACGAGGCTTGTGTCGTGGACACCAGATAGTTGATATACTACATAGATACTTTTTGTTTGTAAATACATACTTATTATACATATAAACATCCATGACTCGGAAATAAATGTCCATGCTCATCACACAAACATTTGATTCTACTGGGATTCGAACCCGGGACCCTAAGAACGTAAGGCAGCCTCACTACCGCTACGCCATTCGGGTCGTTAAAACATCGCAAAAAAACAAAAAAAATGCACCATAACATCGCGCTTGTAATCCACAAAAAGTTAGGCAGAGGTGAATCTGTCGTATCCTAGTCATAGGCATTATCTGGCGCACTTGCTGCACTAAAATAAGTTGAGCTGAAAGGCCAAACTGTGTAAGATACACGGTGTAGTGTTATTTAGGTAGGCACAACCTCCAGGATAAATCAGGATTCTTACGCGATCACGAGAAGGTATTGATCCAGACAGAATGCAACAAAACTCGTCAAATTGTTCGTCAACCTCCCAAAGAATGTCAAAATTAAAGAAGAAAAAGACATTTCAAAACCAACTTAGTTGTCAACTTGAACGTATTACGAAAACCTTTTTGTTTACAGGACATTATAATCTATTATTTTATTTTATTGTATTTCTATATTTTAGTAATCGTTTACCAAAATGCCGCCCCAAGTGGAGCGGAAGCCCCAGCAGGTTGAACAGAAGGTTGCGGACCCTGAAGCTGAACTTAGCAATGCCGTGAGAACTGTAAGGAAGAATTTCTTTTTGAACGTACGACCTGTAGAAAAAAAATCATGCCGTAGTTCCATCCGCACTACTTATTGCCATCTACCGGACCCAAAATCCAGACTCCGTGGCCGCTACTGAGAAATTCCTCAGAACTCAATAACACTTCTGCTTGATCCGGAATCGAACTCAGGACCTCTTGCACATCAGTGGCGTTTGCGACCACTAGACCAACTATTTTGTCTTACACAAAAGCAAACTCATTTAATTAATAAAAAAAAGTGCTAAGAAGAATCTTCCCCGGAGGAAAACCTTCACTATTAGATATCTCTGCAAGCACCAAGCACTAACCCCATCATCATTGAATGCACTGTCTGTTGCTGTCCACAGTACCTGAAGCTAGCACCGCAATGCAGCGTGGAGAAGCGAGCTGGAGGTATACCGCAGCTGGCTCCACAGGAGAAGCAACTGGACATCTTGACGCATGAGCTGAAAGAAACCCTGCTTTGCATCAATGTTAGATAATGTCCAATTTTTATTTATGCCATAGACAACCAATGTCAACAAGAGGTATCGTATTACCCAGATACTAGGTTTTGAAGTTCAGATAAACAGTCACTCTGTGTAAAATACTAGTTAGTATTCAGCTGCATTCAGATAGACTGGAAGCTGGCCCCAACATCGTTGAAAAAAGGTAAGGCAGATGATGATAGTATACAGTCTAAATGGTATACCTACTGGCTGTAGGTGGTTATTGCCGAAGTGCTGGCCATACACACCAAGCAATACCACAGGCCCGAGGATTATTTGAATGAATCTCCTTACCAGATTGTTAAACAACATCTGGGTGAACGAGTTTGTCTATAGATCCACTTCTTTCTGTTCAATGAGTTATTTTATTAGAATTATTTTATAGTGAGGGAAATTATCAATATTTTCTGTCGGAAACATTTGTGCGTAGCTTATTATTTATTTATTTTTATTCCAAAGTAGTGAGTAATCATATCAATTTGAAAATCTTTCGCTTTCAACTGCCGGTTACCTTTTGAATATCAGATCTATTTTCAAACGAAAGCCAAATCTAGTATAGCCTAGTCTAGGAAAGTCTACCCTAGCCTCTTAAACTAACATTTACATTATCCCCTCATCTTCAGCTTGCCAGAAAAGGCCAGCATGCAGTTCGCGACAATTACGTGAAGAGCGGGACTCACAAATCTATCGTGGAGTATGAGCAGCTGGAGAGTGAACTGAGGGACGAGAGGGCCCAACAAGCTGAGCTGGACTGCCTCAACTACCTCGCGCAGAAGAATGTCATCGAACTGACCAAGAAGGTTCCTACTGAGGCTGACGTGAGTACTCGAAAACGCAAATGGCATACGACGAATTAATTCGACTTGTCCGATCTCCGACTTCCGAAATATCTTCAACTAAAAAGAAATTCATATTAAAATTTATTGGTGCACACCGACTTCAATAAAGTTTTGATTCATACAATTTGGTTTTCAATTCAAATAAACCCCTCGATCGGCGAACTCGAGAAATAGTCTAACATACAGATCTTCCAGGAAAAGTAAGCGCTTCGACAATTATCTTGGTCTATCTTCAGAAATGCGAACACGCAATGATTCTAATTAAGCTGTTACAAACATGACCTATCAAATATTAACATTACCGATGCGCAGATTTTTTCTAGTTATACTGTATTTATTTATTAGGTACTTACAGCTAGATACAAGTGATAAATAACAGTATGATAATCTGACAGCCAATTAAAAGTCTTCACGTCTAGAGCTTGTCTGGTATAAATATACTGTGGAAGAAAAATAATATACACACTGCCAAATAATGCCAAAAAAAAATTACTTATCCACTTAATTATAATAAACGTACCTATACTGTGTCTGACAGGGTCAAAAAGTAGAACTATTCCTAAATCTGTCCTTTTGCTGGTCTCGTAACTCCAAGTTAATATACAGGAACTAGGAATGATAGAGAACGCCAACAACCGTCTCCGACGTATGGAGAACAGACTCGACCTGGCCACCAAGAGGTTCTGCGTGGTCAACACGGACAACCGTCGGGTGAGAGAGGAGATACACAGACTGCTAGTTGAGAGGTAAATCCTGTTATTAGTCATTAAATTAGAGTTGATAAGACCCGACGTCCAAGATAACTTCTCGGTCAGAAGTAACGTGTACCAAACGAGTAACTCAAATCAACCAAAGTTCATTTTGTAACGTACCCAAATTGTAGGGGAAGAAACAAAAATTTTTTTAAATTTCAATATTTTTATAGCTTTTTTTTATAACTCGCACTTGACCAGAAAATTAAGGAAAATATACAGGGTGTAAGCAACCTCATCACGAAGCCGTCTTGACCAAGTATTCTGTACATCAAACTAAGTAACTTTACGCAAAAATTATTGTTGGGAAATTACTTTTTTTTTTGGGGTGAAAAATCATGTTTTGTGATAGAACTCAATGTAACGCAATCACAAATTCACAACATTGTGCTGATGGATGGATGGAATAGTCGTGGAGATGTTTAAAAATCTTACAATAAAATACTCGTATTTATTTAAAAAAACTTTTTAAAAAGTTGGCACTTTGACCCCCAAGATCTCCGTAACTAGAAGGTTCTCAGGTATGGTGTAAAACAAAAAAAAGATCGCGATGACGGGGAGAACAAGTGCCTTTCGGCTTCGTTAAGAGGTTTTTTACACCCTTTATGCTGTTGTTGTTAATTTGTATTAATCAAATGGTTCATGAGAAAAAATCTCGGTTTCTCATATAGGTACGGATTGATATGTTCCATTAAAAATAAGTATAAGACAATACAAATTCGGTAGTCGATCACTAAACGTAGCTGCTAGGTAAGTGTGTAAGGGCGTATACACGTAGATCGCTGGTTGTCAGCGCTGGCAAGTCGGCGCCTATAATAGTCAGAGAGCCCATGACTCTAAATGTAGTTCGATAGCACTCCCAGATGAAATATACACACATCAACACGGTCTAGGGATATTTTTAAAAAAGCGAATTACTATCAATGTGTTAATTATTTATATGACATGTATATATTTAAAAGATACGTTATTTAATATTCTACCGATTTTAATTATGGTTAAGGTATAGATTAAAATTTCAGGATTTTATGGAAAAAAAATGAAGCATAGACGGAAACCGTATATGAATGAACTTTTAATTTGTGAGTAAAAACTGAAAAAAATAGAAAAATCATTTAATTTGTGTTTATAAACTTGAAGTTAGTAGTCTGAAAAAGCGCCCATGATGTTCATAACACATCGGCAACGATTCGGCATGCTCAGAACAAGGTTGTCAATGTCTTGCTGCGGAATATTGTCCCATGTCCTTCTGAGGTGCGCAAAAAGTTGATTTTCTGTAGCCAGATTTTCAGGAACTTCCTTCAGAACTCTTCTTTGCAGCATATCCCACGCATGCTCAATGGGATTTAGATCTGGCGATTGAGCAGGCCAGTCTAAGGCCCTAACATTATGTGTATGTAACCAAGCTGCTACCGTTCTCGCCGTGTGTGCCCGGGCATTGTCGTGCATGAGCAGGAAATCTTGCCCCATTTGTGTTCTGTGGGGCAAGATTACGGGCCCCAGCACCTGTTGGACGTATCGTTCTGCCGTCATATTGCCCCGCACCCAAAAGAGATCCGTCCGTCCTCCAAGACGAATTCCTGCCCAAACCATAATTGTTCCTCCTTGGTATGGGTGAACTTCCTGAGGGTTCTGGAGACGGCTCCATCGTCCAGGAACTCGCCAAACACGCGTCCTTCGTGAATCTGGATGGAAGCCGAACCTGGATTCATCCGTGAACAGCACATTGGACCATTGGTCACGGCCCCAGTCCACGTGGTTCCGAACCCATTCTAATCGTCGTCCACGATTGCCTCTCCGTAAAGGTGGGACCCGGAGTGGTCTACGAGAGCGTAGATTGCTTTCATGCAGTCGCCTTCTTACAGTTTGGTCACTCACAAGCACTTGGTGTTCCACTCGCAGCCTTTGGACCAATTGAGTCGCCGTTGCATTTGGTTGTGCTCGCGCAGTAATTTGCAAAAATCGGTCTTGTCTGGGGGTAGTGATGCGACTTGGCCCCCGGTGCCTCTCCGCTACTTCACCTGTGGCACGATAGCGTGTCCACAATCTTGAAATTACATTTTGATGGGTCCCTATGGCCTCAGCAACATTACGCTGAACAGATCCAGCTTCCAGCATTCCCACAGCTCGTAACATCTCCGCCCTCGTCAAATGTCGGCGTTGCATGGCTCCAATACCTCAATTTTAACTTTATCTTTCGTTTAAAAATGAAAAATAACTGTAACTAAACGTAATTGGTATTGTTTTCTAAATTTCGCACAAATGAAAATTCCCTCTCCTATACATCAAGACATTTTTATGCCACCGAAACAAAAGAATTTTCAAAAATTTGAATTTGGAATTAGTCTGAGATAAATTACAAACAAATCGGTGTATAAAAGATTCCAATGCGGCCAGTACTTTTCGAGTTATTTAATTGAGTATGAAATATCCCTAGACCGTGTTGATGTGTGTATATAATTAGTCACGTTATTAATGGATATTTTTTATAGCGCCTCCAGGTTTTTTGCATTGCAGCATCGCTACGCTATTTCGTGTTCCCCATTAACAACGTGACAAATATATTATGTCATCTGGGAGTCTTATCGAACTAGGTTTAGTGTCGTGGGCTCTCTAATTATAAGCGCTGACAATTTCTGACAGCCAGCGTTCTACGTGTGTACGCACTATTATATACGAGTATGGCATCACAGATCACTTGAAATAACGTTCACATTATATAATTCTTCAAATTAAATTTTAAATTAGTTGCTTTGAAATCAATAAATAGTTGAGTCATTGAGTTGAATAAACAGTGACGTTACAGTTGGCTATTGCCATACAAAATCTATGAGAGAACCACGTTTTGACAGCTCTTAAAAAGTATCTCAATTGATTAGTGTGTCATCTACCCCGTTCATTATATCATTTTATCCAGGAAAAAATGCAGATAAAGTCATTTCTACACCTTTATGAACTTGGTGGGTTGTATTCATGATTTTGATGATTATAATTCTGTAACTAGGGGAGACCGGGGCAAGATGAGACCCATAAGAGAAAAAGCGTCATAACTTGAAAATCAAACCGTTTATTAAAAATCTCTAACAACAAAAGCAACACTTATAGTTTTAATTAATATAATTGTTATTTTTCACGGCTCTAATCACATATTATTTTGGCGAATAGGAATTATATGGCACAAGTCAAAAATCCCATCTTGCCCCATGACCATGGCAAGACGGGAAACACTATGGGGCAAGATGAGTACACATTTTAATCAGCTTGGCAACGTACACAAATATGTGCCTCTTTATCGTCATTGTCTACACCTGCGCAGGAATTATGGGCCCAGCCATGGCAAACGACAAATAACCCATCCTTCAGTGAACTGTGAATATACCCACAATATTTGCAAGCACAATCATTTTCATCGTCTTCAGATGAAGTAATATTCCGTGTCACTTTATTTTTTGCGTTTTTTGGTCCTCTTCCCATGATCCACGATCCGATTTACGTTTCTAATTTCGTACCATTGTAACTGCAAACAAAAAATAAAACAGGTATGAAACATTATTCTACCTACACATATGGGGTATCCCATTATGCCCCGACCATTCTGCCCCAGCAGACACATTTAAAAAAAATTATCAACAGTTCTAACCTACAAAATAATTGTACGAAATAGCAACCTAAATTCGACAGTTTTACACTGCTGCCACAAGTATGTGGTAAAGAATTACAATAGCACTGATACTTACCTTGGTGCACATCAATTCAAAACTGAAAACTTCGTAACAATCTTCCAAAAAACAGTTTTTTCTCGCCACACAGCCTTATCAGGTGACACACATGCGCTGCTCTGACTCGCGTGAGGCGACTGAAGTTCGCGTCAATGGCGCCGTGTTCGGCTCTGTTGTGTTCACCAGTTACGCACACAAGCATGTTTCCCGTCCTGCCCCGAACTTCATCTTGCCCCGGTCTCCCCTACATACGTCTTGCAGCCGCAAATAATATTGTAATCAACATTAACCCTAGTACTGGCCTGCAAATTGCAAAAAACGTAAGAAAATTTGAATTTCGCGGGCTACCCTGGAGCATCCACCTTAAATTAAATTAGGTCATGTGATCATTAGAACTTTTGCTATTATTTCACACAGTACGCACCCCTGCTAGGTTTACCTGCATTGCCAAATAGATATACCTAACTAGCACTTCTCCCGCGACTTCAAGCGCAAAAATGTGATAGCTCAGCAAATATGATAGATATTTTATAAATTATAGTAGCTTTCTGCCAGTGAAAGAATTTTTAGAATTGGATCAATAGTAACACTTAAAGTACTCACGGGATAATATCCGTGATTTTCTTTTTCTTTGAGCTCCCGATATTTCCACGCTGTTGCAAGCATCATGATCGCGGGATGACGCTTGCAACAGCGTCGAAATATCGGGAGCTAAGTAAGTACTTTATGTGTAGTGAAAAATCGTAAAAGTCTAAAACAGTGGATCAATAGTTCCAGATATCACCAATCGGTCAAGTAGTTTTATAGTTAAATCGTAACAAACAAACAAAAAATCAAATCTTTCCTCTATATAATATTAGTATAGATTTAGGTTAGATTTTATGGTCTATGACCTAATTAATGTAATTTACTTTTTCCCTACCCAGGAACGGCTTCAACATCCAATGGAACCGAACGATAGGGAAGCTGGTGATGGGAAAGATGTACCTCATGGATATCTTCGAGATAGCTTCCGTGGCTTTTGCGAACAGGGACGAGTGCTGTCGGAAACTCGAGGCATTGAAGTGGAAAGGACTGTTTCAATTGAATAGGGATATTTCTGTATGTATTTTAAGAAGTTCGGTATCGTTTCATTTCATTTTACAGAAACTACATGTTAACACGAGTAGGCATGGGAGTTAGTTAACGCCGCTTCTTAGGGTTCCGTAGCCGAATGGTAACCAACGGGGTCCAATTAATAAGCCTCCGCTGGCCGTCCCTCCGTATGTCTGTCTATCGGCAGGCTGTATCTCATAATCATTGATCCGTAATAGGTAGACAATTGAAATTTTCACAGAATGTGTATTTCTGTATAACATGGCAACAAATAATAAATTAAAAGGGCTCCCGTACTAAACGATGGTTTAACTGCGCAATGAAAGTTCAATTCTCGACGGCTCCTTGAAAGTGACCTGTTAGATTAAAAGAGTTTCATTAAGAAAGCTAAAGTATTTTATTATTTTTACCCGGAAAATGTGTGCGTTTATGTAACGTTGTAAAATTATGTAACAAACTTCTTACTTAAGGTACTTAGCAAAGATTTCACAAAGTTTTTTTACAATTTTTTGCAGGAGATGCAATCTTTTGAAGGTGAACTGAATCATCTGGCCAAACTTGAAGAGTTCCTGCGAGTAAAAGGCTCGCGAAGGATCTGTGAAGCAGATGAGAAGGAAGAAATGAAGCGCATAGAAGAAATGCAGGCTTGCGAGCGGAACATCGCCATGCACGATGCTTTGCTTGAAGCGATATTTGTAAGAGAAGTACCCTCAAATACTGATACCTGTCTGACTAGGAAGCAACTAACTATCGTATGTTCTCTCACTTAAGGTGAAAGCGTAAGGCGTAAGGGTAGCCCGAAAATTCAATTTTTTTAAATTCATTAAGGGCTAGGAATGACTTTGACCTTGAAAAAGTCGTTCCTCGACCTTTATGAACTTGGAGGGTTGTGTTGATGATTTTGATGATTATAATTCTGTAACTACATAGATACCTACGTCTTACAGTTGCTAACAATATTTTAATCAACATACAACCTAGCATTGACCTGCAAATTGCAAAACACGTAAGAAAATTGGAATTTTCGCGGGCTACCCTGGAGCATGAGCCTTAAGAACAAGGTTTTGAACATACAGGTTTGCCGCCGCTGCTGCGGTCAGAAACATTGGGTAGCTTTACCTATATTTGCCGCTGCAATTTGCAGATTCGGTCACTATCGAAAATGTACCACAAATCCTGTTTTGTAGGCATACGCTGGTTCCGACAGAGTGTCTACAATCATCAACCGCTTCCAAATTCTAGAGATTGAGAACTTTTCCTGTTTCATTCTACTGTGCGAAATTCTTCAAGAGGCTATCTTTCTCAGGAATAAAGTGGACTCGTCAAGACAAAAGATTTGTGAGTTTTTTGGAGCAAATTTTCCTGTCGCTTAACATTTAGGTAGTAATTAAGTAAAAGTCATACTTAAAAAAGAAGTTGGCAGATACTCGTCTCAGAATGAATTCGGTGTAGTAGTTTTCCTCCATATATGAACTATTCTTATCGATTCTGTTGTGCACAAACTAAACTTAATTTAGGCTATTGCTATCTTTTACTAAAAGGCCGTGCAAGAAAAGGACGGCTATAGCTATGAACTAAGATAAAGATGTTAAACTAGTTTATGCCTTGCGCTTCACCGTGTTTTTAGTCGACATGTTTTTACGTGCACCCTTCATTTGTATGGAAATATTAGTTCCAACTAAATTTGACAGCTCTAAATTACGTCCGTCTCTTTCTCGTTTTATTAGAGAGAACAAGATAGCAATAGCCTAAATTAAGTTTAGTTTGTGCACAACAGAATCGACACCATTGTCTCTCTTAAGAGAGACATACAAAAAACCACCACCACCACCATAGACCTACATACAAAATACTTGTACAAAGTTAACTTTGTACAAGTATTTTGTATGTAGGTTTAGATGTACCTATTTATGCTTTTATTTTAATCCTTACTATGCTTGTGGGATGATTTCCTCCTGCTGATGCCTCTGACGAAAGCTAGTCGTTAATTGTAGTTGATCAGCGCGATCTAAACGAGGCGCGAGAAGAAAACCAAGACAAAAGACTAGCGAACATGACGGCGCAATTAGAAGATCTGCGTGCGGCCACGCAACGAAAGCAAGAAGAAAATAATATATCTGATGCTACCGCCCTGAAAGTGATGAGAGGCATTGACGATCTTGTTAGGTAAGCACCTGTACGAGTATGTATGATTTAGGTACTAGTCATTGTAGAGCCTATGCAAAAGCATACAAAAAGCTCTCCAACACCAAACGAATCTACTAGCAGTGCACCCTTACTATTCCTGACACGCTGAATCGCCTGAAGAGACGCAAAATTACAAACAAACACACACAATTACAAAGAATCAATCCAAAAGAGTGGGGAATTAACTCTGCATGACACTCAATGCGGGCTATCGTTTTTGAGCTCACCAGATGGCGCACTGTCGAGTAAGGTCCTGTCAGTTATTCTATTTAATACTTTAAAGCATCAATAACTTCATCAAAAAGTTTATTTTATTATGTATAACAACATAGTGTAAGCATTAGATATACATTTACAATATTCTTCATAAAATTAGCAAGCATGAAACATTTAAAAATCATTCTACCTCCAAGTACTAACAATATTATGATTCTAAGTTGCTACTTAAAATCTTCAAGTCATAATTAATCAGCAATGGCTCAATCTAGAACACAATCGTGAGTATTAGTATAAATACGTGATAAAAAAGCACGCAACGCGTGAACACTCTTTGACATCTGACATTTTGGAGGACCTTAGTCTACACAAGCGCCTCTAGCGGCAAATTCACACGCGGTAGCCCCATTTGGCTATAAGTACATCTGCTCATTGTTAATGGACTGGTTGCATGTTAAGAGTAAACATGAATTTGTGTTGTGTGGTATACTAAAAACCCGACTACTAAATAAAATTTAGCCTTTGTAACGGGGACCATAATAACGAATCGATTGACATCTTACTCATCAAAATCGGATGAAAAGTATAGGCGCTACGGGAACATACGTAAAAAAATACATACATACATAGACTGCTGAAATCATTACCCTTCCTTTTGGCTTTGCCGTAGTCGGGTAAAAAAAGGGTAATAGTCTTTCTTCTTTCTACATTGGTAAATGTAGAAAGAAGAAAGACTATTACCCTTCAGATTCAGCGATGGTAATCGATCTGGTCGATGTGGATCAATCTGGTTCAGATCTGTTCGTAACAATTCGAGCCAAGTTGAGCGGCGTTTGCCGAACGCACCGTCTACATAATTAGTATATTCATTTTTGCCGCAAGCCTGTGCCGAATCATACGGATCTGACCATGAGTGCCTCTTCAGGTAAGATCGAAGCCGCACCGATAAATGCGGCTCCGGTCACCGCAGTCACAAATTACGTACTGAAGTATATCTCAGAGTCGTGTTCGCACTGTTCATGGCCGGTTTGCAATCTGAAATACTTTACGCAATCTCTCTCAGGTTAGCGAAATGCGACATTAATCCATTGCTGTCCCTCCTCGGTAACCACAAGGAGGTAACCAACTGGAACGTTTCCAAGTTCCTAAGGATCTTGGAAGCCGAAGTGAAGAGCCTCATACAAGTTGTATACGGCGCAATCAAGGTTTGTGGTTGCAGTCTTCTATTTTTTTTAAACTAAGACATACATAACTAACTGTAAAATACAAGTACCACTAAGTAAAGAGTAACACCAACGTTTTTTGTAATCAGCATATCTAAAACATAGGTAACTCGAGAAATAAAATCCGTTTTAATTTTTCCTATCTTCAAAAATGACTGAGATATTAAACGTTAAAGTAGGTACGGCTTTCGCGGCAAAATGCGCCCACTAATGTGTGCTCGCGAGCTGCGAGTCGAAATAATAAGTGCAAACCACTATACAAATCAAATTTTATGAACATAAACACTTGTAGAGCTAAAATACACACATCAAAAGTATCTAGGGATCAACATATATTTTTGCAATAACTTTTCTCCTGATTGATATTAATTAAAATTTTCTTTAAGGATTCATCAAATAAAGTGTTTTCGTTTGTCACAGTAACGATAAACCAAGTCACCTTTGCATTAATAAAGAAATTTGCCATTTTCCTAATAAAGGGATTTTTGACATTTGAACCACTAACATTAAAGTTCGAAAAAAAGACTGAAATAACAGTTTTCTTTAAAATTTTATTGGGTAACTTAAACAATTAATAATCCGTGTTTCTACCGCGAACACTAACAACACAAGAACATCGGTTTGGCATACTCAAAATGAGTTCATCCAAATCACGCTGTGGAATGGCCGCCCATGTTCGTTGCAACAACAAAAAAAGGTCTTCTTGCGACTGGATACCCTCCATATTCGGCAGAGCTCTTCTCTGTAGCATATCCCATGCATGCTCAATCGGGTTCAAGTCTGGCGACTGAGCAGGCCAGGGCAGGACATTGATGTTAGCTGCGGCGAGAGTCTGTCTTACAACTCTTGCGGTGTGCGGTCGTGCATTATCATGCATTAACTGAAATAAGGGACCGATTTGCACTTGTAGAGGAACGATGACGTCTGATACAATCGTCTCAGCATAAATTTGAGCGTTGAGGTTGCCTCTGATCCAAATCAACTCAGTTCTTCCGCCGATCCAAATACCCGCCCATACCATGATGGTTCCACCACTATAAGGATGGACTTCCTGGCAGGATTTTAATCGCTGTTGGCGTCCAGGGGTTCTCCAGTGTCGTATACGTCTTGTATCCGGTCTCATACCAAAACGAGACTCATCAGAAAAGCACACGAAACGCCATTGTTCTTCTGCCCAATTTCTGTGTTCAAGAGCCCATTGATATCGAATCCTACGATTGTGCATTGCTATAGGTGGTACCCGTAGCGGTCTTCGGGAATGAAGGTTCACTTCATGCAAGCGGTTTCTGACTGTTTGGTCGCTAATTAAGTTCCCTGAAGAGTGATGAAGCCTCACGGCTAACATCATGGCGGTTATTGTTGGAGCTCTTCGAGTTAAGATTTGAATGTATCGGTCTTGTCTCCGTGTGGTGCAGCGATACCGTCCTCCATGGCGCTCAGCCACGGTACCAGTGCTTCGGTAACGTGTCCAAAGTCGACTGATAACACTCTGACTTGTATTCAGAGCTAAAGCTACAGTACGTTGCCGGGAACCAGCTTCTATCATTCCCACGGCTCTGAGCATTTCTTCCCTGCTTAAATGACGTCGCCGCTCCATAATAACGTTGGTTTTAATCAGTAGTAGGGAAACAGTAGCACTAATAATGTCTTCAATGCGTTGTATGTTTTTATAGGGAAAATATTGACAGCTTATTTTCATCTTTTACTCGAATTTGATTGAGAGTTCCTGATTCAAATTATGAAATGCACCAAAAAGGATCCATATAAATTTATAAAATCATAAATTTATTACAAAGCCACATCTCAATCTCAAGAAATCCGCATAAAAATGCTTGATCCCTAGACATTTTTGATGTGTGTAATAAGTGCAAATAAAATAAACACTGCCACACCCGCAATCGAACATAATACTTGTAGCGTGACGACACGCTGCAAGTTTGCGATCCTTCGCACACTCGCAGCGTGCTTTTGCGTTCCAACGCAAATTAAAAAAAGCGGTGAAACTTTACGACGCTGTAACTTTGAAAATCCTGACCCGATTTCGATTTCGAGTACACGCATTAAATGCATGTGCAATGCACTTTTATAGTTATATTTTGATGTGTTGGTGTGACTCATTCTACATATTACAGCCAGGACTATCTGGTTATTTTGCTTTTCGAAGGGGTCTTGGTATGCAATGGATGTCCTACCATGCACGGGTCAAAGTCCCGTGCCCCTCACCACTGCTAATACATAATTATTTAGCCAAGAGTCTTAGTGCGCCTTTTTATCACCCATCTTAGGTACTCAATTATCTCGGGGTTGCGGGACTGTTCGAAAGAGATACCGTGGCCCCGGAACACAAAGGGCGTTGAAGGAACATGGATGGGTTTTAGTCAGTAAAAGTCTGACACTCCCTCCTGTTCCGCCCAGAGCGGGAGAAGTCATTTGATGATTTCCCATACGAAAAAAAAAAGGTACACAATTATCTAGTTAGGTATATTATTTATGTTTATCAATATTTTTCTGTCAGCCCCCAGCCCCAACGCCAAAAGGCCGCAAAGGCTCAATAGTTCCAGCGACGAAACTTGTAGCAGATCCATATGTAGAGCTCCTAAGACCGAACAGGATTGAGAAGCTTGTCCCCTACCAGCCGTGTGCTTAGTAAGTTTGACATTAAAATAGAAGAACCAACCTTTTTTAACTGAGGTACTTATATAAACAACTGCTTTAAGTTTTACATAAACTTGAAACTCTCAGTAAATAAGTAATTTCAGTTGTTTTACCTCTGTTTACATCAACTCAACAACAACCGTCAATTAATATGAAACTACGTACAATCCGTGCCACGAAAGATGAGACCTGTCATACCACTTGTAGATATTCTACGAGTTAATTGTGTAACGAAATACTTACTTCTTTTGACATATATTGGTAGGTGTACTTACCATGTTGTAAACCATCTTCCTACTTTGTCTTCTTAATGTTTTACCTCGAGGCATAATCAAGATTTCACTAGTTTCAAGTGATGTGACAGGTCTCATTTTTCGTGGCACAGTGTGTACGTCACTGTGATTTTGACGGAGATGCAAAATCGGAGGTTAAATTACATTATTAAAAACACATAACCCTCCTTTTGGGTTTCGCCGCAGTCGGGTAAAAATAACAGTGGAAGGACTGTAACTTAGCCTTACTGTAAAGTAGCCAGAGATGATTTCGTGATTCATCTTATCCTTAGAAAAGATATTATCCCCAATAAGAATGAGGAGGCGTCCCCAATAAGAATGAGGAGGCGGCAGAATTTACGTAAACCGAACAAGTACTGCTGAGAATAGTTCCGTTTTGGCAACTTCACTATTTCTAGTCAAGATATTCTCAAAATGTTTTCTTTTCAGTTGTGTGGAAGACTACATAATGAACCTGGTGTTCGAGACACCGGCGGTGCCAGCAGATAAAGAATACGTCGATTATATTTTCCATCTCGAGGACGTTAACACCAAATTCGAAATCTATACTCTCACTATTCCTGCGTAAGTTTAATTATTGTCCTGTTGTCCTGCTCTTATCTTAAGTTTTGAGTATAACTGTGAATGGCTAAGAGTAGAGGAAGACCAAAGAAACGATGGATGGACTGTGTGAAGCATGATATGGCACGAGAGGTGTCTGATGAGATGACGAGTAATAGAGAAGTATATATGGAAGAAGAAGACATGCTGCGCCGACCACAAATGAGTGACAAGGAGGAGGAGGGACAAGGGCCAGAAAATGATGATGCTATCCTGCTCTTATCCCAATTTATTTGCATGTTTTTTTCTTCCATACTTTTCTATGTTCACACTAAGTTGCTCCACAGGAACAGGAATATCTGACTCATGATTTACCTTGATGACAACACATAACAGTTAGGGACTTAATCGGTAGATAGGTTCTAAATGTTTTGGTTTTTATTTTCAGTAAACGCCACCCATACCGAGGGAAGAAAGACTGAAGACGATATGTAGAAAGAAGTACTATTTTACCGACTGCTAAGGAAGGGTTATGTTTTTCGCGCGTTTCTTATTTATTTGTTTTCTTTATAATCTCGTCTGTTCCAAATGGCTGTTGGATTTTGACGATTAAGGTATCATTAAGGTGTGTCCAAACATTGCGCGGCAAGAGCGCAGCAGCAACACGCGGCGTTTGCAGAACACATTTCTACAGCGCTCTATTAGGACTAAACAGACGCATGTTTGCGCGGTCGCGCGCGGCAGTCAATTCAATTCAATTCAATTCTTTATTGCATATAACATGTGTTTTACAAGATCTTATAATTAAAATAAAGTTCAACCCTGTCGGGCACAACAATTTATAATATTAGACAGTAGCAAAAACATTATTAATTAAAAATTTGTAAGTACATTCAAATAAGTAAATAATGTGAAACAATAAAATAAAAAGATAAAATAGAGAATAAAAAATAAGAAATCGCATAAAATAAAGTTATAGTCATAAACATCTCATTCATTCTCATCTCGGTCATTATAATAATAATCGAAATACAATCATGTCAATAAGATAAATCAAAAACAAAATGTCAATAAATTAAATAAAATTAAAGTCAATTAAATCATGTCAAAATAATAATCAAAATGCAATCATGTCAAAAAGTAATAATCAAAAATAAAATGAAATTAAAGTCAAATACATCATGTCATTAATAATAATCAGAATACAATCATGTTAAAAAGATGTTAAGAATCAAATACAAAATGTCAATTAAATTAAAAGCAAAATTAAATAATCAAAGGTAGTAAAAGTCAATCCATTTTGAAGTCATCATTAAAAAAAACATTCAATGAATAGTAGCAATTTTGAATTTCTGACTCGTTTTAAAAATATTTTGTCATTCTCTTCCCTTCCGATGTCATTAGGTATCTCGTTATATATTTTTATTGATGTAACGTAAGGGCTAGTAGTGCTGTGTAATTTTAGGTTTGATTGGGGTATTACGAGCGTGTTTTCCAATCGTGAACGCGATGCATATCGGCGGGGCTGCTGGTCAGAGATTTGAATAAAGAAGTTTGGATACTGTCTCACAAATTTACAAATTTCTAGAATAGGTATATATCGATGTCAGAGTTAGAATGTCCAGTTCTTTAAAATGTGGTCTACAACTATCGTCGTTTTCAATATGGACTAATATCCTAACACATTTTTTCTGCATAATGCAACTCATTTGCGTCAATACTATTTCCCCTAAGAATTATTCCATAGTTAAGCCATGCGTATGCGTAAGCATAGTTGGTAAGTAGATAGGGCTGTTTTTAGATCTGTTGAATTTTTGAGCTCACGTAGTGCATATTTAAAACTCGATAGCTTTGATTTTATTTTTTGTATGTGTGCTTTTCACGTCATAATATCTAAGTCCAGACCTAACAAAGTAAAAGTATCTACACATTCCACTTTGACACCTTCAAACGTAAAATTGATATCGAGTGATTTTTTTGATAAGGCCTAAATTGCATTATTTTGGTTTTCAAGAAGTTTATTTCAATTTTTTTTTTTTATGTTTGTACATACCTTAAGCTTTGTCTCAAAAACCCAAGCGTCCATAGATAGGTATCTAAAAAAAAAAACAAAATGGCGTTTTTTTGGCGCAAAATTAAGTCGTAAAGCGGCAAATGAATTAGACTCTGAATTTAGACAAGTGTAAAGACATTCAGACTGTTAGACACACTAGTTAGACAATCAGACTGCCGATCTAAATCAGTTAGCATGCTGAATTTAGCCAAGTTTAGAGCGATTTAGACAAGAAATCCGTTTAGTTGTCTGCTACTCTCAGCGGAGAAAACTATGAATTCTGTAGTGAAATTTTTCCCAATACTTCCTCATCAACTAAAAAAACGTTAGAAGGCAAAATAATTGAAATTATAGAGTTTATAATTATAAATCCTAAGAAAAAAATGTTTTTCTATGATAATTGCACGATTTAATTGTTTGTTTGTTTTAAGCATTTGTATATCGCCCGCCACGTCTTTGGTATGATTTCTAAAAGAAGTGGTGCAGAAATAAATGAACTGAACTTTAATCTTCTTAAGTAGGTACTTCCTGTTGGTAAGAATCTCAAAGTAACAGCTAACAGCAGCAGTAGTAACAGCATCTCTGAGCCAACTGTCTTCTTTTAAAAGAAAGTTAGATTAGTTACAACTAATCTTTAAATTGCTCATATTCCAATCTTAGAAAATTTCTTACATCTTCCGGTTCTGATACCTACATTTATAATTTGTTAAAGACAGTTTTTTTTCTTAAAAGCAAATATTTTTTCACCCAAAACTTCCTGCGTCTTTTTTTAGTTCTAAAATCGAGCTCGACGCAACCATAGCCAAGACGAGCCCTATCCTTTGACACAGCCTTTGACGTTTTGATGTTGCCATGCAAGTGCCATGAGAGTGACAAATACGTACGACACATTTGGAATTCGCTGATAAACTGAGTTAGCTAGCTAATTAGATCAAGTGTAAAGAGCAAGCTTTTTTTCGCCAACGCTCACTTTCTGAATTTAGTGAATTAAATTTAGCCAAATGTAAAGGCCGCTTAACCATCCAAACTTAACGTATAGTATAAAATAAATGTATAAAAAAAACGTAACAGATAAGCTGTAAGCACTTTTATTTTAATTCTGAATTCTTTGTGAATGTATTTTGTATTGTAAAGTGATAAATAAATGTAGTGAAGTTTTTCTGATGTTTTTTTATTATGATAATGATTATCATCATCAATCAAACTTCAACGTTGAGTAAACCCAACAGTGTCAAGTTCGTTAATTTAAAATATAGTAGAATTGGTATTTATACGATGGTAACATTTTGAAATTTAGTGTACTTGCAACATTACATGTGTTTTGTTAATTATTGGCAACCGTTGGCAACACTGTTTTGTTATGGTGTTGACAGCAGAAAAAGAAGTGCCATAAATCCTGCAAATATCGTTTAATTTACAGTTTTTGTTGTACTGCTGTTTTCTTGCAAAAAATCCGGATTCGGGATTTCTCTCTTTGCGAGTGCGGGTTAGAAGAGTGCACTCTGGATCACATCTTCTTCGAATGTTCAAACAACATCCCTCCTCTAGATCTGTATAGCCGTCTCCCTAAATTTAAAATCCCTCTTTCGACTAATCTCTCCTCCTTGCTAACATATTCCTCCCCTGAACTGCTTGTGGCGCTGATGACCTACATCCGTCACAATAACTTAAAATAATAAATCTGCCTGTGCGGGTGTGGTATGCGTATATTTTATTTTTTAACAATTATAATAAAATATATTTATTTCTATTTTTTGTTGGTTTCAGTCCCGTACTAACCCGACAAGATCCACGTTGTATCAAAACATTTAACCTGCGTTCTCAGATCAGTCGCAGTTTTTTTTTGTCATGCACACTTGTTTTTCCAATTCACAATTAAAATGTGCGTCAGAAAACCATAATATTTTTCAATTTTTTAACCTGAGAGTGCATTGTGAGTATTTGTTTCCCTTAAAATTGTTCTTAATCTAATTAAACCTTGTCTAGATTTATAGACATTTTGTGGTTTACTTCATATTTCATCGTTTTATTTCCAACTATTCTTTATGTAAAATTGTGGGAAAACGTAAATTTTGATCTGGGAACACCGATGATGTGTTTCCCTTGTTTGTGTGTGTGAGTGATGTCTCCGCCATTGAATTTCATTTTAGCCGAGAATTGAAATAGGTTGTACCTTTCACAAATCGGCAAATATCTTCATAATCTTTCTTCCTTTGCCTGTTCTATTAAGCTATATTCCGTGCACCACAATTATATCAAATGGCAGACAGAGACACAGATGAGTTAAACATCGATAATGTAATAAAAAAATTGTTAAAAGGTAAATGTTGATACGGTTTGAAATAAACAAAGTTACAAGTGTTCCAGCTTAGAATCAGTGAAATATTTAAAGTATTGGTGTGGAAAAGTGATGAAAGTGTGAAAAAGTTGTGTTTTTTACGTGTTGGTGATATGTTTACGTTTGTTTTCAGTTCGGGGCGAAAAGCCTGGAATGAATGTACAGTTAACGGAAATAGAGATCAAAGGGCTCTGCTTGAAATCGCGGGAAATATTCTTGTCACAACCGATATTACTTGAATTGGAAGCGCCGCTAAAAATTTGCGGTAAGTGCTTTATCGTTTGACCATTTTCTAACCAATACTGCTACTTTCCAATGCTACCTTCCACTTTCGAAATGATGAAACTGCAGTTCCAGACGTTTATGTCATTGTTGAACTTCATATAAGGTTAATGCCGTTGTAGAATACTGTAATGTGGAGGTATTTCGCCGAAAACCTTGTAATTACCCTATAATGGGTCAATTTCTTGAGGTTTAACATGGTACTAGTTGAGTAACCATTTTTGTAGATGTTTATCTGATTTCTAGCCCTTGAGTCGTATTTAATGTCAAAACATATATTATATTATCAGACATTATTGTTTAATTTATTTTACAAAGCAATACTTTTAAATATGTATCTGAAAACAGTTTGAGAACTATACTGCCGTCCTCTAACTAAAAGGCAGCTAAGCCACAGTTGGTCGTTTTTCACTTTTTAATGTAGTCTTATACAACTTTCGATGCTCTATCTTTTGGTCTAAGAATCATTTTTCTATGATTAATAGTTTTAGAGATACAGTACATTGCTGAGCAGTTAAACCACATAAATTTCGTTACTTCCTTAATTAAAAAGCGGCTAAGCCACAATACTTCTCTAGAAAGACGTTAACATACTTTAACGACAAATTGATGTATAATTTTTTCAAAATTTACTTAACTAAAAGTACGTTATCTATTCATGCTTGACTAAAAAGCAGCTAAGCTTCTTTAACTACCTTCATGTATTGTGTCATACAAATAACCATCGGAACATCGTACCTTAACTATAAAGCAGTTATAAAGAAAAACTACACTAGAAAGCAGTTATACGCCAATAGCGACTTTTAAGTTATGTATTGAAATTAGTATTAGCTAAATATCAATCGCTAGAGAGCAGCTAAACGACAATACTAGACTAAAAAGCAGTTACACGCTTGTGACTTGCGTTTGCGTTTGAGCTGCTCAGGCTATAATTCCTTCCTTTTCACTTCGGGTGGTCCTAGCGGACGGACGTGCGGCGCGTCAATATCCAGAATATAAAGTGAGTTATGAGTTATACAGAACATATCGTTCACTCGACTAGGAAATGAGGAATGCGAAATATGCGAATCTTACAGATTGCATAGTCTTGATACAAACCATAATGTTCGCACGCAAGCTATACCCGATTGTAATGCATGTTCGACATGGGCAAAACACCATGACAAATATAAAAAGGCAAGAGAATTATACGATTTACACAAAACTTTGGCACAGAATACCCAACAGATATATTTTAGTTGTGACTTAGAAAAGGTAATTATGTTACCACGACTAGATACGTTTAAATCCATAATTTTTTGTCCTAGACTTACAGTATATAACCAGACATTCGCACCAGTAGGGAAAATCACAAAGGATGTGAAACCTTTAGCCGTCATATGGCATGATGGTATAGCAGGCCGTAAACAGGAAGATATCATGAGTGCTTATTACAGCTTTTTACTTAAATTTCGAGATATCCAATCAATCCATTTGTGGCTTGATAATTGTACATCTCAAAATAAAAACTGGTTATTGTTTTCTATGCTAATCGACATCATCAATAGTGACTTAATAGCCACAAAAACTATCACTCTATTTTATTTCGAACCGGGTCACACATTTATGAGCTGTGATCAATTTCACCATCAAGTCGAATTATCGATGAAGCGGAAAAAGGCCATCTATGATTTCACAGACTTTGAAAATGTAGTGGCCTCAGCAAATAAAGGTAAAGTTCTGGTTAAATCCATGCAGCCTCAAGATTTTATAAACTACGTGGGTAACGTATCAGATCGACGCATACAAAATTCAAGTCCCAGAGCGTATCTTAAAAATATGATTCAAGTGTGTTCTAAACGAGGAAGTTTTGATCTCCATTATAAAGAAGCTTTTGATGAAGAATATGTATCTCTTAAATTTTTAAATGATAAATACTTGAAGAACCCGCATTTTGTTTTAACACATCGTACGCAACCGAAAGGAATAGATGAGGAGAGAAAGCTTAATCTTTTAACAAAGTTATCGCCAATTGTACCTAAATATAAGATGTTATTTTGGCAAAATTTACCGATCGTTAAAGGAAATAATATATCTGAATTGAATCAGAAGAAAAACAAAAGAAACGTTACTTTTATAAATTAGGATACGTAGTCTGTAAACATAAAGACTGAAAAAGTGCTTTTAGAATAATGTTTTTTTTTATACTTTATTAACTATTTGTGTTTACGTAATAATTACTTAATTTTGATGATACTACACAATTGTTACTAGGTAAGTGCTTATTTACCTAATTTGACTCATTTTGTTTAAGTTTTTAATTAGATAGTATTTAAGCATAAAATGGCCAAAAGTCTAATATTTAATTGAATAAGACGTTATGTGTTACGCACAATAATTATATTATTTCAACTTTGCAATAAGTATTGATCTCTGATTGTGATATTATTCATAAGTGCATAAGAATTTTAATCCAATTTGTGTCATGTGCCATAAAGCTTTCAAAAATGCTACTTACATGTTTATTTTTATAAAATAATTATAATACTGAATACGATTTGTAAAAGTTTCACTAAACTTGTTTTATTTTATTTTATATTGTTTAATTAATAATAAGTTATTTATTATGTTTCAGCGTTTAATTTAATAACCTACACAATTTAATTAGGCGTACTGATTGTCTATTATTTTTTAATAAGTATGTAAATAAAGTTCTGATTTTCATAAAATAGTTTTTAACTTCTCAACTTTTTACCCGCAAGTGCTTACTTAAAAGGCAGTTAACTGCGAGCGAGATGTCTATAACTGCTTTGTAGTTAAGCATTAAGAGAAGTAGTCTAAAAATACGTTTTACGTTACCGGGCTTAAAAGCTTTTATAATCCCATAACTGCTTTCTAAGTAAGCAAAGTTACTCTTTCAAGTGTTAGTTACTAGGCTATAAGTCTGTTAAAACCCTTTAACTGCTTTATAACTAAGTATATTTTATTAACTTTTACTATAAGTACAAGACTTAGCGGCTACAAGAAATTGCTTTGCTATAAAGCAGTTAAGGTATGTTTAGCGGCCTTATAGTGCAGTATATTATGTGAAAATGATCAAAATTGCTTAGCTAAAAGTTAGAAAATGAATTTAAATAAAGTATGATAAATATAAATGAGTGAAATATATCACATAATGTGCAGAAAGACTATGCCTACATATATAACTTGCAACCTTGGTCTTAGGTAGCATACTTTTCAAGAGACATCAATTCCCGCTTATTTTAGCGTTTTCTCGAGAAATACTTTTTGCGCTTAGCTGCCTTTTAGTTAGAGGACGGCAGTATAGTCCATGCCACGAAAAATAATTCATATTAGTATTGGCATCAAGTTCTCCTTTCACAGTATTTTAAAGTCCTTGCTAAGATAATTATCTGAAGGTCATATTAATGCACTTGGATAAGTCCAGGGTGATTTGTGTTTACCTTAATAATTATATTGTGCAATTTTACAATATAATTTACTATTGTGTAATGTTCATGAGCAGGTCTGAGACTGAGATTGGTCAGCTCATGAGCGAAGTATCTAATAAAAGATACTTATTAGATACTTCGCTCATGAGCTGACCAATTTTACAAAATTTTGGGTTTCTTTCAAATTAAATTACTGTTGTCATAGTTTAAGACATGGTGCAAGGAACATTTTGACAAGCTCAAAAGGATTCATTTAATTATTCTAGACCCCATAATAATGAAAAAGTGTATTACTTTTAATTACAGCATAGAATCACTAGACTTGTTCATTCATTTGTAATTCTGTCTGATTTCACAGCATTAACTTGTGTATTACTCATTTTATTTTACTCAATTCACGAATTCCATTGCATAAGTAAGAAAAGCCTTTATTTGACTGTCACGGATATCTGGATTTGCATTGTAATCTTTGGTTTTACAGTAAACATTAAATTTTCCACTTTAATGAAACTAAACAAAGTTAAAAAAGCAGTGCAGATACTAATATTAAGTCTACCTGTACATTCAGGCCAGCCTGTTGTGTTTTAAGCCCCTAGTAAGTCCAGACTGCCAAAATATGCCTAAATAGAATAACATGAGACAAATTCTCCCCAACTTTAAAACAAAGGTGTAGTTATCAGTTTTGTGAGTATCTTATCTACAACGATTAATGAAATCAGTCTTTTCCATATGTCTTACTCATATTTGGTGTAACAAACTGAGTTTTTGTTAATAATTTTGGTTATTCATCAGTTCAATGATAGATTAAATCCATAATCACTACTGGAATGGTTATGAAACCTCATATCAATGTAAATCTTGATAATTGATAAGCAAAGCATGTCATTTTTGACAGTTGCAGCTAGTCCGAATGTCTGAAATCCAGTCCTACCAAGGGTATATTGTACTACAAAGGTCCAGTACCTTTGTCGAGGACAAAAATGCTGGGTCTGTTGGTCTGTCATTATGTTGAGGTTAGGTTAAGGCATGTGGAATCGAATTTCAGTCCCATAGTAACGCCCGGGAAAAACTGGTTTTACTATGGGAACGAAATCCAATTCGGCATACCCTAGGTTAGGTAGGCAGTCACTATTTAAAACATTGGTATTCAGCTGCATCGAGTTGAGACTGGAAAATGAGATGATGAGTTATATTTTCTAGTGTCCATTGAAAAGGATATAAGTTTATTTCCCGTATTAATATTATATTGTACCTAGAAAGTACCATTCCCTATCATAGATCTATGGAAAAACTAAAATAACTAAGTGAAAGTTCAGTGACAGAAGTCAAACAAGTAATTAAAATTCTGTGTACACACATTCATCAGATATGATTGTTATGGATTCTAATTGAATTGTTTTGAACTGTGAGTTCCATTCAGGTAGTACCAATTTTGTTGCTGGGGAGTATGTTCTGCTATCTCTTCTTCACAGCTATAACACAAAAATAAACTGCATTTTGGGGGAATTTAGACAGGCAAAAAGTTCTGGTTTTCAGTTCATTAGAACCCATTAGTTTATTTATGGAATGAGTCAGTTTCAATTGCAGCCATAGCCAAAATAATCATACTCTTAATTCCATGTTTTAATATTTTTTTATAATAGGTAATTTTTTATACTACAACATGGGGCCGTAACTAGGACACTCATGAAAGTTTCATTATTTTGTTTATTTACTTTAAACTGTTAATATGTCCGACCCTGATGATGGCAGTATTTGCAATTCTATTGAACAGAAGCTGATCATTGCAAATAAAAAACTAGGTATTTAGGTAATTCATAGCAAAGGTTTTGGTTTTATCGTGTTTAAATTTCACCCATCACATCTAAGGAGTTTTGCTAGCCAATTCAATAGACTTTGTATACAAATATGCTGCAAAATCATCGTCTATAATGTTCCCACTGCTGTAATACACCACACCGGCCCAGTGCGGTTTAGTAGATATCATATGTTTCAATCAAATTATTGTTTGCTTCACAATGTTCTCCTTCACCATTTTGAGAGCAGTGCTCATGTAATAAAACCAAAACAAATATCTAAATCTCCCTTTTCGTCCACAGGTGACATTCACGGGCAATACTACGACCTCCTAAGGTTGTTTGAATACGGCGGCTTCCCTCCCGAGTCGAATTACCTGTTCCTCGGAGACTACGTGGACCGTGGCAAGCAGTCGTTGGAGACCATCTGCCTACTCCTTGCTTACAAGATCAAGTACCCAGAGAACTTCTTCCTTTTACGTGGAAACCATGAGTGCGCTAGCATCAATAGGATTTATGGGTAAGTGATAATAAATTACCCAACTTTATTTTTTAGCTGACAATGCCCAACAGTGGGGCTGTTGGCCATTGTTTATCTGCATAAATCAAAAAGCAGATCAGTCTGAACAGCTAGAAAATTCAATCCTGATCTGCTCCTAAAATGCCGACAAAGAATCTCAATGTGATGGTTTTGTATTTCGTTTATTACTGTTTCTACAAGTTTTCAGGCAAAGGATTGTAATCCTTTGCCTGAAAACTAGTAGAAACGGTAAAGAGGTTTGTTTAGCCCCTATTAGAGCCTTAAATCCAAAGTGTACCTGAACCAATTCTTCTTTTTTATTTATTTATTAATATAGGTTTACCAACAGCTTCTGTGTTTGTGTTGTTTATTTAGGATAAGATGATTGATTTTGATTATGGATAAGCTTTCCTATTTGTCAAAAAATACTTCAAAATCGAATAATACAGCGTAATATTGAATACATGTGCAAATTTTATCTAACATTTGATGGATGAGACATGCTTATGTCGGGTCTGGGGTTACCATTACTCACTCACATAACGGGATCCCTCAATTTCACTACCTGCCTCCCAAATTTCGGGAAACGCGATCATTGCCATACCTTTTGCGGACCGGGAAACCCCGTGCGTCCCTTGTAAAGGCCCCAACCCTGTGATTTATCTGTAACATACTTTTTCAGCCATAAAAATGATAATATAAATACGCTACGTTGTTAATTACACGTTTAAAAAACATGTGCGTTTTGATAAAGAATTTATCTGCTAATCTGATTAGCATTGAATCACCACAGATATCGAGAAAAGACACGTCAAATATACACAATACAAATAAATTTAAAGTGTGCAAAAATAACGTCTTTCAGTTTGTTGAACTCTGCATGATACTACAAAAACCATTACATATTACATTTTTTTTCTAGCCATAGAAACAATAGTTTGTATCGCATAAGTTGTATCGTAAATTTACGTTTTATGTAAATTAAGGTTGAAAATGTTTGCATAATCAAACATGTGGCTTCATGTCAAATTGTTACGCTATCTTTACTATAAAGCTCTGGAACGCGCTACCTTTTGGCATTAAAAAAGCTGAAAGCTAATTCACTTTCAAAAGAAAATTTCGTAACTACTGTTTAAGTCAGAATAAATAGCTCTCAATTTGAAGTCTAGTCATAATAATTATTATTAGGTTTCTTGTTATTTTCTTTTTAATTTTGGTATTTGTTAAAATATCTATTAGTTTATTTTATCTATTAGTCTGTATATGTGTATTAGTATCAATCTAAATCTAAACTCGTTAGCAAAAAGTTTTTTTTAGACATTATTTTGTACACTATCACTAAGTTTTCCTATTTAACCCAAAGGTTGACTGGTAGAGAATGCCTTGTGGCATTAAGTCCGCCTACGTAACACTATTGTACACGAAGTTAAAATAAATAAATTACTCTGATATCTAGAAATGCAGAATATAGTCACAATACAGTGTCATAAAGAGCATAGAATGTTAGGCATGTTTATGTCACCACATGCTAATGAAAAAATATGCTCACAGCTTCATTTTTCGAGAAATGGAAATTAATATCAGAAGTTACAGCATATAATCGCCTATATCTCCGCTACGGGTAATCAGAACTAGTCAGAAGCTAGAACGTCTAAAAAACAGTCTTACCACGCAGTATCGTGTTACTTAGGCACTGGGTCGTGGAGGTCAGATAGTCAGACCTCCATTCATACTTGTGTTCAGCTGCAACCGAAGGTTAGGCAGACGTTCATGAATCGTCATCTCCATTTCTCCAAGCCCTGTTACTAAAGGGTATGAACGCATGTTTTTAATTAGACGAATTAAATTAACTTTAATTAGAACTTGATAAAGGATTAAGATTAATTAGTAGTCTACTCCTAAACCGTGCGTCGTAATAATTAGCTTTATCGTTAAAGTTGAATCTACTTTAATTGTCTTTGTAATTAACTCATGAGCCTTGTTATCCTTTTAGGACAAATACAAAGGTCACATTCGAGGATTGTAAGTCGATCTAGACTTTATAATATGAACTTGAGGATTCTGTTACGAGAATTATTATGATACACACATCAACACGGTCTAGGGATATTTCATACTCAATTAAATAACTCGAAAAGTGCTGGCCGCATTGGAATCTTTTATACACCGATTTGTTTGTAATTTATCTCAGACTAATTCCAAATTCAAATTTATGAAAATTCTTTTGTTTCGGTGGCATAAAAATGTCTTGATGTATAGGAGAGGGAATTTTCATTTGTGCGAAATTTAGAAAACAATACGAATTACGTTTAGTTACAGTTTTTTTTTCATTTATAAACGAAAGATAAAGTTAAAATTGAGGTATTGTAGCCATGCAACGCCGACATTTGACGAGGGCGATGTTACGAGCTGTGGGAATGCTGGAAGCTGGATCTGTTCAGCGTAATGTTGCTGAGGCCATAGGGACCCATCAAAATGTAATTTCAAGATTGTGGACACGCTATCGTGCCACAGATGAAGTAGCGGAGAGGCACCGGGGGCCAAGTCGCATCACTACCCCCAGACAAGACCGATTTTTGCAAATTACTGCGCGAGCACAACCAAATGCAACGGCGACTCAATTGGTCCAAAGGCTGCGAGTGGAACACCAAGTGCTTGTGAGTGACCAAACTGTAAGAAGGCGACTGCATGAAAGCAATCTACGCTCTCGTAGACCACTCCGGGTCCCACCTTTACGGAGAGGCAATCGTGGACGACGATTAGAATGGGTTCGGAACCACGTGGACTGGGGCCGTGACCAATGGTCCAATGTGCTGTTCACGGATGAATCCAGGTTCGGCTTCCATCCAGATTCACGAAGGACGCGTGTTTGGCGAGTTCCTGGACGATGGAGCCGTCTCCAGAACCTTCAGGAAGTTCACCCATACCAAGGAGGAACAATTATGGTTTGGGCAGGAATTCGTCTTGGAGGACGGACGGATCTCGTTTGGGTGCGGGGCAATATGACGGCAGAACGATACGTCCAACAGGTGCTGGGGCCCGTAATCTTGCCCCACAGAACACAAATGGGGCAAGATTTCCTGCTCATGCACGACAATGCCCGGGCACACACGGCGAGAACGGTAGCAGCTTGGTTACATACACATAATGTTAGGGCCTTAGACTGGCCTGCTCAATCGCCAGATCTAAATCCCATTGAGCATGCGTGGGATATGCTGCAAAGAAGAGCTCTGAAGGAAGTTCCTGAAAATCTGGCTACAGAAGATCAACTTTTTGCGCACCTCAGAAGGACATGGGACAATATTCCGCAGCAAGACATTGACAACCTTGTTCTGAGCATGCCGAATCGTTGCCGATGTGTTGTGAACATCATGGGCGCTTTCTCAGACTACTAACTTCAAGTTTATAAACACAAATTAAATGATTTTTCTATTTTTTTCAGTTTTTACTCACAAATTAAAAGTTCATTCATATACGGTTTCCGTCTATGCTTCATTTTTTTTCCATAAAATCCTGAAATTTTAATCTATACCTTAACCATTATTAAAAAATGGTAGAATATTAAATAACGTATCTTTTAAATATATACATGTCATATAAATAATTAACACATTGATAGTAATTCGCTTTTTTAAAAATATCCCTAGACCGTGTGATGTGTGTATTATATGGTAAACTTATATTGTCACTTACGGGATGTCTTCCGTGATTATTATTTGTTTTGAGCTCCCGGAAGATATCCCGTAAGTGACAATATTTAGTTTTAAACCGTGAAAGTTAAACAGTGTATGATATATGGTGCCTTAAAACATGTAATTTTTGTAAACTTTTAACGTTACCGTAGACGTAACTGGTTAACTGATTTGTGACAAAACGTGTTATGTCAGTAAACCTAAAAGAAACAACGGTCTAAAGAACAGAAATTCTAGTATCATGGCAAACAAAGCAGTCTTCGGCGTTACCTAAGACTTTGTAGGAACTTTTTTCCTGCGTATCCGCACCTAATATGGCGAGGATTAGCCATCTGTTCAGGAAAGGCAATATAATAACAACAAGCCAAGATCTTACATTTTCAATCATTGTATTTTATTGAGCTGATCGTTTACTAACACAATACATTGAGGAATTATGCACTCTGTCATATCCATAAGCGGTTCTGCGTCTTGAGTTGTGTGAAAGCCTAATGAGGTGAAAAGGCCTAATGCGTTAGTCGATTGACTCGCGAATCTAGCTTTGTATCTCCATACATGGCTAAACGCTACTTTCAAGTCCACTTTCTTGCATTAGAGTCGAAGATTTTCTTACTACATTCATCTAAAGGTAAAGACTGCATGCTTTTTGTCGAATTTCCGTCATCCAGATTCTCTTTGTTTAAGGTCAGACCAAAAATAAACGCCTTCATTTCGAAAGCTATTTATATTTTTATCGAAAAGTAACATCCCAACCTCGTCCTTAATCGATACGCCCAAAACGAATTAGTAAACGATACCCTACTAAAATACTTATCCTTGAAACTCCCCTACGCACAGGGCGAAGGAGCCACTCGCAATGTTTAGTACGAGTCATGGGAAGTAAGCACGCATCCGTCATGGCTGGATGATCGTCAGACAAAACCTGTAGACTGCCGTATGTCTGCATAGTGTGCATGTTGTCTTATGTGCCTTTGAACATGTTTGAAAGGCTTCTGGAGTGAGCCTGACACTGCAATTAGTTTAGAAGGCAGTCCTTATAGGTTTTCTTAAGTGTGTGAGGAGTATTACGCTGTACGTCTGTGTTTAAAGTTCATCGCAGATCTCTTATTTTTGAAGAGTTATCGTGCTGTGCATACTTGACCGAACCCAAAAAAAAAATTGGCAGGAGAATGATATAACGATCTTTCGAAATGAGTAAACCCATACAGGTCTTATTCAGAAGCCCTTAATGCACTTTTTATAACAATAAAGTCTTCATATACATAAACAGAACTGGTATTATGTTTAAAAGTGACGCACTTTAGTTTCAAATCCTTATCCGAAAACCTTATAAGGCTGCTGTCACAGGCTGATGCGTATTCGTAAGACTGCGTTGACATTATACTATATAAAGGAATCATCTTATAAAACTGGATGTACTCATACCTGTTTTGGCAGGCTGTGGCTTGGTGCGCACAACGACATTTTTGAAAAAAAAAAAAATGTAGGTACTGTAGGTAGGCCCAGCGATCAATATTTCGAAACTTTTTATTTTAGATTATCTTGACTTCATCAGTTCAAAAACATGATATCTATCCACCCAGTATGTTTTATATCTCGCATAATAGGTAGGTTTTTCTTTTCAAAACTTTTTTCAAACATAATACTTGTTGAACTTAACGCCTCGGGTCAAGCTTAAAGCTTTTTTTGTTCAAGTCCATTGAACTTCAGTTGGTTTTTGCAGACACTTTATTCTTTACAGCCGTTCTATGCAGCCGTAGCTATATTTATATTGAACGCCCAATATGAACTAGCAGTAACTACAGGAAGTCCTTGTCATAATAAATATTCTTCTTTTGGAATTTTAAATTCGTTAATTATTGGCTGCCAACTTCCTTACTATGCTATGAAGATCCAAGTTTCGGCAAAAGTGAGGAAACAACCCTCCCCTCACTGATGGATATAGGCGTCTTATTTCCTGTATAGATAGGTATTGCAATTTTACCTACCAATTTAAAGAAATAAACACTTCCAAATCAATTAATCAAGCCCCAGGTTCCCCCAAGTGATCGTAATCGGTCACTCTGCCACTCGTTAGAACGTTACCTACATGTTCGTGGTAAACAGCATTACAGCAGTGAGTCAGAACTCTGATTCATTCAGTCCGAGGTCGATAAGTTGTCAGCAGTCAAGTTCGAAGTGTTTGGCGATGTTAGACCACTTTAAAGTTCGATAACAAACAACACAACATTTTAGCGGTGAGTAATTTGGAGGCATTGACATGAGTAGGTATGAAGATTTTGTTGGGTTGGTGTTAGTCTAATTTGTGTGTTTTTGTTTCGCAAAGGTTTCTCTTTGGAAACTTCTCTAGCTCTTACTATTATCAACTACCCTTCGGATATGGACAGAGTATCACGTTAGCTTTGCCACGGTTAAACCTCGTCGTCAATATCTCTTACTGGCCGTCCAGTGATAGAAGGTTAGAATCTTTTTTTAACTGAGCACATTAGAGATATATTATGACCAGCTCATTCCCTGATGTTTCAGCCTGGCTATTGAGTTTCTGAGTTTCATGACCAAAAATAGTCTATCAATTCATGACTAAAATGAACAAAACCATGACAAACGTGAAAAGTTCTGGAATTTCTGCTTATAGAGAAAAGGGCGTGAGTTTGTTTTTATGTAGAACTCGAATATCAGACGTAAAACACTCCTCTAGTCACAACATCATGCTATCTCCGAAAACATAAGTATTAAATTGCGCCGAATGTCATGTTCCATTTGATGGAACACCTACGTCTCATGCATTCTGATTATAAATGCATCTGTCTGACAAAGGTGTATGTAGTACGAGATATTGGTGCCGATTCCCTTGTTCACAAACTAAACTAAATTTAAGTTGAATGCATCTTTTTCTTTCTATTTCATTATGAAAAGGACAGAAGATAAAATTTGTTTAATCCTGTCAAATTAGTCAGCACCTGACGTAATTTGATGTAATTTTAGTAGTCAACTTTTTAATCGCGTCTAAAAGTTGTATGGCGCTGATTAATTTGACAGAACGTAACTAAAATTTATCTTCTGTCCTTTTCTTAATGAAATAGAAAGAAAAAGATGCACTGAACTTAAATTTGGTTTAGTTTTTAAACAAGGGAATCGGCACCATTGTCGTACTTGATCGATGAAGCTGGTTTGTGGTGTCAAGCAACACGTTTTGAGAAAAAAAATTAAAATATGGTTGCTATTCATACTACCCTGATTAAAGTAGACAGCAAAGTGTGAGTAAGTTTTAAAGTTTCTGAGTATTTTATTACTTTAAAGAGCTACAATAGACAATAATTGCTGGCATTTGACAATCTATACAAATATTATAAAGAGCTAAAGTTTGTTTGTAAGTTTATAGGTTTGTATGGACGAGGTAACCTTCGGACGGAACTACTGATCGGATTCCGCAAATTATTTCACTAGCTTTAAAATGTTCCTGTGGGTGAATTTCCGTAAATAACGAGAGCGAAGCCGCGAGCAAAAGCTGTAACTAATAATTAGATAGTGCCTGCGCAATAGAATCATAGGTACCCATTGATTTGCACTCAATGAACTCATAAATCCATTGTTGTTATGAATTTGTCACTCGGAAAGACGGAAGGAAGGAGTCAAGTTCGCAGTTTCGATTCAAGGAGGTCGTCATATAATATTATTCTGTCAGGCATTTTTGTAATGACGCCACTCCCTTATCAGGCTATTTACCGGATAAAGCCTTATCAACTAAACATGATAATTCCATTGATTGATAGGGATAATCTTTACGAACTCAAACAACAGTGTGATGTCATTTATTGTGAAGTACTTTTAGAGCTGTTCAAATGTTTCTAGTTACACCAACAGACAATTGGGGTTTTTTCCGGGAGTTGCGTCTCTGGGAATATCATGTTGGAATTCCCGGATTATTTACCAAGCGAAGAATCCGAAATGATTGTTTTGAGACAGAAACACTTTTCATCAAGTCAATTTTTATAAAATGCCAATAGCTTTTCAAAGTTTCAGAATATACGATGTTTTTTTCTCGAAATCGGGGATTGAATAAAATCTGGGGAATTACTTGTAACAGGAAACGCCTGGCCTCAATTTACTAAAGAAAAGACAATATTTTACCTTGTTGATTTGGATAGGCAATTTAATATCTACCTAACCATTTCTGTCGTAGACTCCGGACAAGGAAAACGCATGTGTAGGCTACTTACTATTCTGAACATGTCAAAAGCACTTTTGAGGAAAAAGTTGATGTGTAGATAGGTAGGCGACCATTCCTTGTCAATTTAAACGATATTTTTACAAGAACTTCCTCGTACCAACTTTTTCCTATTCATTTCTTGAACGGCTTTGGTATTTTAAACAGTTTATAATGTACCTACTACCTACCTAGCTTTTGTCCGTGTGTTCGCTCGCGTGGAATTATCTTACGGGGACGTACTACCTGGAACAAATTAAAGATTTTATGCCCTAATCATTCATCTGTCATTATTGTTTCACTTTTTTTTTTTGAGGAAACAATAATGACAGAACTGTAATCACTGGATCCAACTAAAGTAAAGGCCCAGGTCCAAATGGTCTGTCTGCGTTTTTTCTTATAAATACTGCCACTGTTATATGTAGACCCTTAGCCATAATTTATAATAAATGCATCACTGAAGGTGTCATGCCGACGGTATGGAAACAAGCCAATATCACACAAGGCCGGATCTAAACGTAGTGTTAAACAATATCGACCAATTTCTATTCCATCTACCTTGTTGAAGCTTTTTGAAAGACTAGTACATAACGAAGTGTGTGAACTCTGTTCTACATCACGCTATCATAGATCAACAGCATGGGTTTGTTAAAAAGCGATTAACGACAACGAATTTATTGGCCTTTTCCAGCGATCTATTTAACGAGATGGATAATCGTATACAGGTTGATGCGGTGTACACGGACTTTCAGAAAGCTTTCGAAAAGGTGGATCATGAATTACTGCTGAGCCGAATATACTTTAAGGCCTTTTTCGGGGTAACTTAATGCGATGTTTCATTTCCTACATCACTAGTCGCTGTCAACGGGTTGTAATCAACGGTTACCACTCTGATGCTATCAGCAAAAGTTTCGAAGCCTTTTGTACGAGACACTTGAGGTCTTAGATTAATTAATATTATGTAATTTAGTAATTAGTAGGAATAATACTTTTTTTCTTTTTGTATTTGTTATGAGTTTTAACTGTCATGCATGAACATCTTTTCCTGCAATTTAAGGTTTATTCATTATGGTAAACTGTGAACAGCGCTGTGGGCTACATTATTATTTAGTTATTTATGTTATCATGTCGTAATGTTTCCATAATGTAGCTGTTTGTGGTTCCCATTTGATAAAATAAAATACACTGAATTTCATCGTAATTCGTTCATCCGTTGAGGCACGAAAAGGTCAAACAGACTGAGTAACTTTCGTATATTGTATTAGTATGGATTATTTTAGCTGTTTTCATGGCTAAAGACCCCATTTATCATTTAGCATCATTTGGATCGCGTCAGAAATAAATAGGCGCGTAATAAATCATACTTACGGACATTAATTTATATGCTAACAATAGAAATTTAATGCCAATAAAATGTTCAGTACTTACGAATGATCCAATTACCGAGTAAAATGACAGATTTGTGAATTGAAATGTTCAACAATATTTCTGAATAAATATTTTACTACCTTTTACCCGCGGCGTCGCCTGAGTCATGGTCAAAAATGATCCCACGGGAAGGTACAACCAGGATAAGAGTAATAACCTAACTTCAAGTTCAAGTGCCTCTAATTTAAATCCGTTCAGCCGATAAGCCGTGAAAGTTACAGTCGAACAGACTTGCTTTCGCATTAAAGATCTACAGTTAACGCATTTTTATTAAAATACTGAAAAATATGCCAATAACTGAGAATATTGATGTAATTACCAAAAGCTTATAACATTTTGGGGGAGCGCAACAATATTATGCATGCCCCAAATACCAGCCGATCCACCCAATGTTCTTTGAATCACGCAAACGACCGGCTATAAGAGGTAGACTAATGGGATATTCAATTTGACTACCACAAAAAATTATCGAACTTTTGTTAACCGCGTAAATTGTCGATGGCGAAACGGCAATTTATTTCGAGTATCTCAGTAAATGTTATACGAAGTGAACTGAAACGATATATGATTTATTATACACGGATTCACTCTCGAAGTTGCCAATACAAATTCAGGTCGTATCCAGTCTGTTTTAAAACAGAATAAAGGGCTGCGCAGACGAGGTACTTTTGTCGATCTTTAAGTGTGCGGGATGCGTGTGTACAGATTTGTTGCGTTGTGTAAGATGAGTTGCGTTTGAAGATGAGATGCGTTTAAGATGATTATTACGAATGTAGCATTTTCCCGAAGTGTTTCGCCAGTCATATAGTGGGAATCGTTGTCCTTCGCCAAGCTCCGAAGCTGGGTTCAGACAGGGCCAATGTACGCCGCTGAATAAGTTTTGATAGCATCGAACTGCATGGTCTGTGAAGGACAATAACCTTGATTCGGTTGGCTAGACGCTACTGCACGTTTGTTAGTCGAGTCTCTACCCTGCATAAAGCTGTGGGGATCAACTTGTTCATTTGTAAACCAAACGTGTTGCGAACTGAGCAGGTCATCCCTCAAACGCAGACTATCTTAGTACATATTGTTTTATTCAACGACCCTCTTTAAAAGCTCCCTGATCAGAAGACTGAATGAAAAAATGGAACTCATTTCGACAGTTCTTTTGAGATCTAGCTTTGAGTTGAAAAGTAGATATTGCTTCACGAATACCGACCTTATTTCCGGGTCGCTAGCATAATGTTGCTTGCTTCGTAATCCTAGATTATTGCCTAACTAACACAAACAATAACGAGGATTAGTAAACACGGAAGGAGAGTTTTAACCGCGTTTACATACATAAAGCGAATTCACCAGTTTAATTACAATGGGCAATAATAACAAAATCGCTTACAACCATTTCTCGTACGTTGGCACTTGAATAATTATGTCAGTGACGCATACTAGTCTGCAATAATCGTATGCCATGTTATAAAAATATTAATAACGAACAAATTATGTGTAGATAAAGTTTGTGGAAACAAAAGTACTGTTTTTATATGAAGCAGAATGCCAGGGTTATTCACAAAGTACTCCAAAAAGAGTTCCCAAACTGCTCCATAAAAAATGTAGTATTTTTAATTAGGTTTCATTCTACTCCATGCCATTTTTGTAGAAAAGCTAATTTAAATATTCTCCGATTGTTTTTTGGGATCCTACTGGGCACTTTTTAATGAATTCCAGGGAAGTAAAAACGCCAACAAATCAATGGTTTGAAATAAGTTCAATTAAAGTCTTTTAAAGTGTTCCCAACATGTGTCGTCACCTACGAACATCAACAGGACTATGCTGGTTTTATGTTTTTGTTTTTTTCAATAAACAATTTCAATTTTATGTGTGTATTCAACAAGTATTAAAGTATATCTTCGGCTTTACCCTACTAAACCTTGGTTTCGTTTTAGTAACTTAGTTACTGTTGGTCTTTTAAGACAGCGATAGACGAGATGCCATAATTAACAAATCAAAAGAGAACATCAAAAGATCACGTTTCCCGTAATTAGCTTCCAGAACTGTCTGGAATATCAGATAGGTCATCTTCAATTGCATGAACAGTTTAATTCTAGGAAATAGAGAAGTTTGAATTCGAGCAATAATTTCCTATTTCCTAGCTGCGCTGGAATCGTTGAACGATCTAACTGGTAAATATCTGTACTTTAGGTAGAGTTTATCCGTAGGGAAAACCAACACTTGAAAATTATGGTTTTTCAGCCTTTCAATGTTTGCTTGATAAACGTGAGATTGAGAAATAACATCATAGATCAACATTTTGTTGTTGCGTAGGCATTAAGCGCTGTGACATGTTTAAATGTGTTAGAAAAAAAGAAATGTTACATGCTTCTTCTTTATCGTGTGGCAAGTGATAATTATACAATACGCACATGATTTCTTGTCTTGAGTTGTTACATGCTGATTTAGGGGTGAGGCCAAAATACCCTTTTGTTTGTATGTCTTCAATATTTTACATTTTTTGTTGTTCTCTTTTTATTTAATTTTGTTTTGTCATGTGCGACTGTAATAAATACTTTTTCTTTCTTTAAGCCTATGAATGAACAGATACTAAGAAGCCTTCATATGATTAAATAAATCATGTCTAATAAAATGTACCCAAATATTAATGAAGAAAAACCTGACACCTACACAAGCGAGATGAATGAAGGTGTGCCTCCGTACTAATTATAGAAATGCGAAAGGTGCTTGTCTTTTTAAGTCCGTCTGTATGTCTGTTAACATTTCAAGCCTTACGACTGCTCGGTTTTCGGCACGCGGAGTCCATGATGTCGGTTAGAACATTTGTTTTTAGCTGTCCCACTGCTCGGCAGAGGTCTCTACTATGACCTTCCACTATTCTCTGTGAGAGAGATTGGCCAGAAAAAACGGATCGGCCAAATTCTAGACAGGGTAATTTTTATCATCAGTCTGCCATTTCCCAACTATGTTGCGGTCGGCTTCCAGTCTAACCGGATGCAGCGCAATACCAGTATTTTACATGGAGCGACTGCTTATCTGATCTCCTTAACCCAGTTAGTATCGCGTAATACGATAGCCCTTGGTAAGACTGGGTGTTAGACTTTCGGGTCACTGACTATCTGTAATGTAACGACTGTCAAAGATTTACAAATGACAGCCGGAACCAACGGCTTATCGTGCTTTCCGAGGCACTGAGGAAACTCTAATGGGTGGGCCACCTATCCTAAAGATGGCTGTTATTATTTAGCCACGTAATTTTTATCTCTTTAGTAAATTCTCGAGAGATAATTTCCGACAAAACGCGGGCGAAACCGCAGACGAATTCTAGTTAGTATTCTAATAAATTCTCTTTTGTGATTCATCTCCCAGCTCAACGACCTACTTTATTTTGCCTGTGATATTTAATTTACGTATGATTTGGAGTATAGAATAATAAAGTATACTGTATTCTCGTTTTTCTCCTTTGAAATACTTGTGTACGTGGGCGTTTATTCACTGGTGTGTAATGCGTGTAGCCACAGATGTATTAAATATTTTTAATCTAAAGATTAGATTATTCTATAACAGATCTGTTTTTCGTAAGTTTTGTTTTTTATTTATTTACTTTTCAATTCTTTTATGTCTCACTGTCTGTGTTTACATAAATGATTAAATAAATAAATCAGACTAGGATACAATTCTTATCTTGTCTCATAAAAAGTGACTAGACATAGAATTTATCGTGTTTTTCTTTGATTTACCTTTGAAGAATCTAATAGTATCATCCTTTATAGTATTCAAATACGGCCATTTGAAATCAGAACTTGATCCTTGCATGATATATTCCAGCTGATTTCCTTATAGAGGCCTAGATAAATAATACAATAATAATAATCTTAAATTCTTTCGTATATTATTTAAGGAAATACGATGATCTAATGCGGTCTTGATAGCACGTTTCTCAAAAGTCATATTTTCCTATAATTTAATGCTTACTCGTAAATTATTGTTGTTAGTTTGTATGCTGACTCGTAAACGTTGCTTGCTTTTATCTAAACTAGAACGACTAAGGTCTAGAATTAGACAATCAATTCAAGGTTGTACTCTGCTTGTTATAATATAATTCAATTATGATTCAAAATACAAGCGGCGCCATCTATTATCATAGACCGTTATTGTTGTTTTCCTCGGGAACAGTACTTTTTTTCGGGATGACGGACATAAAGTAACCAAGGCTTACCTAGATTATTTTTATTGCAAAAAAAGTTATATTTTCTCCACAGTTGAAAGACGCGTATCGCTTGAGCTTGTAGGTTAGGTTGGCCAAAAGGTAAATATAGTACCTATGTACCTATGCTCGTTTCTGTATACATGACCTGACAAAGTATATGAAAAAATTCAGGATGATTGGTTCAGTGGTTTAGGAGTGAAAAGGTAACAAACAAATTTAATTTCGCATTTATAATATTAGTTAGGAAGTTAGGATTCGACATTAATAAGTCTGATATGAAGTATGTAAGAACAAATGCTGCATCGACCCCAAATAAATTGGAATAAGAGCAGGAGACTGATAATGACGATGATGATACTGCCTTCGTTATGATTATAAGTACATAATAAGCATTTACAGTAATGTGTATTGTTATTGATAATAACTGAAGGTATGTAACAATGGTCCTTCGGGGTATTCAAAGTAGGCATAATAGGCAGTCTGTATTGTTGATGATTGCGGTCAAAGGCTTATTGATATACACCACACTATTTAACATTCTTCAGATACCTATTCTACTTACATGCTTCTGATTGAATTGATAAAATTGTCATACGGGATCTAACTACCGGCAAAAGTTCCTATGTGTTAATCCAGGTTATAAAATTATTGCGTGAGAGAGTAACAAACATCCATCCGTCCTCACAAACTTTCGCATTTAGGGGCCGCCTCCTCGAGCGAGAGAATCGCGGCGATATTATCGTACTTGCCACGTTCTTCTGTACACTCTTTTGGGCCGCCTCCACGAGCGAGAGAATCGCGGCGATATTATCGTACTTGCCACGTTCTTCTATCTATACACTCCTATGGGCCGTCTCCACGAGCGAGAGAATAGCCTTGTGTCCTGAAAAAAATCTAATAGTCCGTCAGTTAGATCACCAAAAATATTTACACGTATGTTTTCTTTTGTTACGTAAATCAAAATTGACAAAGATACGACGCTTTTAAAATTCTTAATAAGTCACGCCGTGCTATAATTTTTTGTGCGTTGTAACGTCACGAGCCCCCCACTCCCGAGTTTTGATGCGTTTTATCTTTGTCAATATTCATTGATTTACAAAATCAAAAAATACATGTCTATTATTTTCTAATACTCTGACTAAATAGATTTGCAATTTATTGATGGTGGAAACTAGCCTATCGAGGCGATATTATCGTCCTTGCCACGTTTTTCTATACACTATCTTTTGGGCCGTCTCCACGAGCGAGAGAATCGCGGCGATATTTTCGTATAGAAATACGTTGAATCGCCGCGATTCTCTCGCTCGTGGAGGCGGCCCCTTAGGCAGGATTTCAACGATACCAAAACATATTTCCAACGTTGATCGACGACGATCGTTTATGTGTGTCAGTCCTTATAGTGAAATGCGGTTAAATGTTATCTTGTGGTAAACATGTGTCAAACATCAATAACTAATGCATGAGTCAGTATTTGTGTTTGAATTAATGTATGCAGCTAGAGAGCTAATGGGGTTTATTGCTTCAAAATGTTTATGATACTCCAATTTGATGGCGGTTTCAGTTGAATTTTGAGTTTGTTGAAAAAATACACTGTAGTTTGTCATTCTGTTAAAGCAATCCCTCGTTTCGCCAGTTATGTTTAAGTCCCATTAATCGGGTACAAATCTTGCATCCACGCTACTGAGAAGTACCTACCTGATCGAAAAAACCGACACATTTCCCGACTAAGGAATCGAACCGAAGACCTCAGTCGGCTGTAGCGCGTTACGTGGTTCTCATTCCCACTTTCTTCGACGTGATTGATCTTTAACTACCTTTAGGTAATGACCACTTTGCTACAATTTACCATAAAGGAAATCCAGATTTTATCAGTTTGAATGGCAGTCAGCTGACCTTTAACATTGATATCATCATAATGAGCAAAGCCAAGCAAAGAAACCATTAGCCATAATAGCAGTAGTGAGCTTAATTTCCCATTACCAGCATTTATTACTACGGCAATATTACGCCAGAACACCTACCTCAAATGTGACGTCAAGCCATGACGTCTATTTGAACTCTTGCCAACCTATGATCGGGAATGATGACTGCCTTAGTATTAACATAATTTTATCATACAAAATAACTAATAGGTATAAGAGGTGACGTGATAAGAGGTAGAAAGCCAGCGGCTGAAGAGTCCTGTGGGTGGATGCACCTGTTATGCCATATCATGCCGCCTGCTGGGACGTTACTTCAGTCTACGGAAACGTTTTCAGTAGTAGTAGCAAGCTTATGACCGCGGCTTCGCCCGCGTGAAGATCGGTAACTGTCCCACGGGATCATACTACCGGGATAAAAAGTACCCTATAAGTTAATCCGGGTTATAAACTATATCTATTTTCCATATTTCATCCAAATCCATTCAGTAGTTTTCGTGTGAAAGAGTATCGAATTTTAATATAAGTAAGATTATAGAAACTATTTAAGTCGCTGCGGGCCATATCTGCGATTTGCGGTCTGCGGTCGACATTTGGATTATACCTTTACCTATTAATTTAATATTTTGTGCATAAACAGATATGCATAAAAATATACTTGACTGTATTTCCGTATCTAGCGAAGGAAATCCCAAATCCATATTTACGCGCAATAATGCATTATTTTATTATGGTTTTATTGCACACGCAATTATTATATAAAGTAAGTTTTATCCCTGGTTGATGAACTTTGTCGTAAATAAGTCATAAATAGACCAATCTACCAGGAAAATTAATGAAAATCATAATACTCAAATGCAATAATTGTTTGAACCACAAAAAATTGTACAAAGAGTGAATAATAACTTTAGCTTCAGAAGTCGGTGGCCTTTGTTTGATTGATTTTTTTTTTGTTGTTTTTCACTTTATTGTGTTTTTTGAAGTCTTTAGTTTTGTTGTTCCCGAACAAATATTTTATTTGCCATGAATTTATTTTACATTTAATATAAGATTCGGCCGAGTATTGTTAATTTGCTCCTAAGAATTGAAGAGTTCCGTTACATTGTCATGGATCCCATAATCAGAACCTAACCAAACAATACTTGAAGTACATCCTTTCAAATAAAAAAAACAAAAAATGTCATGGTAATAGGCTTATCCCCAATAAATGGAACCTAACATACCTAAACCTGTCGAAATCTGGGTGTATTGTACACATCTGCGTACCTCCTCAGAGCATACAGGCGTGATGTTACGTCATGATGTTGTATAAACAATAAACATCCAAGGGATTCCAGCAATCACTGCAGATTTGCCGTCTATTTTTGAAGAGTTCCAATGTATATCTCCGAAAATCAGCATCAGATCTTAACTAAATTGAAATGGGACCACACGGAAGCACCAGCTTTCAAATAAAAAAAGAATCATCAAAATCGGTTCACCCAGTCGAAAGTAATGAGGTAACAAAGACAAAAAAAAAATACAGGCGAATTGCTTTTTGGAAGTCGGTTGAAAATGCATAAAACCTGATACGATTTTTTTTATTATTATTTCTCACGAATGTTTTCTTTTGTCCAACAGATTCTACGACGAATGCAAACGGAGATATAACATCAAGTTATGGAAAACATTCACAGACTGCTTCAACTGCTTACCGGTTGCTGCGATAGGTGAGTCCAAACCCAAATTTATATTTAACAAAATGTCGGTATATCCTCGTTACCTCAAGAGTAGCGGTGGCCCAGTGGTGGCGGCCCCGACTTACGAACAGTAAGTCGTGGGTTCAAACCCAGGCAGGCAGCATTTCTTTGTGTAATTTATTTCATCACCACTGCTCTCAAAACGGTGAAGGAAAACATCGTGAGGAAACCGGCATGTCCTAGAACCAAAAATTCGAAGACATGTGACATCTACCAATCCGCACTGGGCCGCGTGGTGGATTATAGCTCATACGCAAAATACGCGCATTGACGTGGAGTTGCGGACACAAGCCCGTTATACAATATATACAATCCTCGTTACAGGATATTTTTTCCAGCTTACAATATTAGACGATTTGGACGCATATATACGTTGGTTTGAGGACGCACGAGAAAAGAGCACATGGAATTGGGGGAGGCCTTTGCCCAGCAGTGGAACAGCACAGGCTTACAAAAAAAAAACAATTATTTATTACTAGCTTTTGACCGCGCCTTGTCCCGTGTGGAGATCGATAATTGTCCCACTGGATCATACTACAGGGATAAAAAGTATCCTATGTGTTAATCCAGGTTTTTATAAACTATCTGTGTGTTAAATTTTATCCAAATCCGTTCATTAGTTTTTCCGTGAAAGAGTAAGAAACATCCATACATCCTCACTAGCTTTCACATTTATAATTTTAGTAAGATGACGGTAGACACCATAATCATCTTACAATATTCCCACTGCTGGGCCACGTCTGGCTCTCTGTAGCAAGGAATGGGCCGTTATTCACCACGTGGGTCTTGTTGGTTGATAGGGAAGATAACGTGGAGAAAAACGTGCTAAGAAAATCATTGCACTGATTAGTTTTGAACAAAAAACATCGCGTGCGATTAATCGCTCTGCTCGCTCATTACCTATACCCATTACACTCCATCACTTCCAAGTATCAAAGTGTGGTTCCTGTCTATGGGTTGGCTACCAAGCTATAGGAATATCTAGTCCGACCGCCATGTTAGTTGCAGTGGGGCAACGATGGTGAAAGCTGGCTTAAAAGCTTCTAAGATTGTAATAATATTGTACTTGAATCTATACACAGTCTGTCTAGAACTCTAGTCTAACTCGAAGGTTTATTGAAACTGCCAGAAAACTGTAAAATAACTATAGGTAAGGCCTACTTTTTGATCGTCTAAAAACTCCATTCGAGAAATGATGTTGAGTTAAACTGGTAAATCATCAATAATTGCATTCTCTTCATTACGGATGTCTTACGATGGAAGAATCAGCCCTAAAAACAAAACACTCAATTACCCGACTTTTAAACAATATTTTGCAAGTTCAGTATTGCACTCTTCGCTCCTTGAGTGTCAAAAAAGAACCAAAACTCAGAACTTTCTGCTTCTACATTCTTTCCACATTACAACACAGCTTCGCAAAAATAATGCCAAAAAAGTTCGCAACCAGTCCTGTAGCAGTTGCTACGTCGAAAACCGGAATTTGACAACACGCCAACAAAGTATAGGAAAAAGCAGGAAAAGTTTTTGCATCAGAACTCCACTTGAGTCTGTTTTAAGTAGACTTGGGTATAGCTTGAGTTGTCTAGATTTATGCGTCTGAAACAGCTCCAAATAGAACATTAAATAACTTAATATCCTTCAGACTACAATAATAGTTTGCCATGAATTTTATGACATTATTTCGTACCAACGAACCCTGTCTGACATTTTCGCACATTTACGTCAGTTTTTCATTAAGCTCCGGATCTCATACCCGGATTATTTACGGTACGGTTATAGACACAGCTTTTAGTATAACCCTCTGCTAGATTAAACATTGAACTTGGATATATTTTAAAAGTATTAAGTTGGTGATGAAAGACCTACGCGAACTACGCCCATAGATTTGTGACGTAGGTATCTCGCGGGCTGAACAAATAAGTTAAGCTAATACACAAACAATATTTTGAGCAGACTGTTGACAATTGCCTTGTCCAAAGTCCAAACTAAGTTTTTCTGAAACTAGAACAACATTTGAAGAAGTAACCACCAATTTAGCCTTGCTTTTTCTTCAGCTCGTTTTGGGAGTACTCTCTCTCTCAGGCACAAAACACAGATAAATATGGATCTGACGTTATAGATCCACCATAGCTGTTAAACTGGATATTTTTTAAGCCTGGCCCGTATTTGCATGCCGGTACAGTTCGGTGATTGATCTAATTAGTCGCTCAGCCAACCGTGACCCGCTCAACAGATAGGCACTGAATCCAGCTTAAAATTGTTTGTTCGTGGACATTGTTGGGAATGTTTTTGTATTCGGAAGAGTTGGTACTAAAATGATTGAATCTATTGTGCATTGGGTGTTATAAGCCTTGGCATGAAAACTCCCGAAAATCTTTCAATATCCTGCACGAAGCAAAATGGTAGTAACGAAAGCTGGGAAAACTACTAACATAAGGCTTCTAAACCACTTAAGTCTTCATGTCTGTAAGGAGTAAATATAATTCAACCGGTAGACCAGTCAAACACTGTCGGAAGTTGTCTAATACCATTTTTTTGCATTTCGAGGCTATGCAAATGCATAAGTTTTTTGCTCTAACTCGTAATTGCTGAGAAGGAACTGAGTAATTTCTGCTTTAATTTAGAAGGTCACGCAATCGAAAGGATACCAAAAATCTCACCCTACAAAATTTAGATCTAACCGAAGATCGAAACTCGAAATATCCGATGTCCACCGCACTCCCATTTCTGTACAATTTCGCCCCAACCTTGTTACTCCTGAATTCCCTATAACATCGTACATGCGTAGATCGGTTGACTCGCTCACCGCAACGCGAAGGTCGAATATACGCCGGGGCTATATTTATCAGATCACGCTACACACTTTTGATGCTATAGTATTTATAGTCGAATAGTAATCATATGGATATTGTATAATAATTGTGTTTGAGACACCTGTCTCTTGAATGATGTTTATTATTTTTGGACCAATTTTGTTGCTTGATTGAAATGAAGCGTAGTGTTGACGTTTTGAAAGTAAACTGAGTGAAGTGAATTGCCAAAATGTGTCTGCTGTGATTCATAATCATATCAGCAAAAAGACGTCCTTTGATATATCAAAGGACGTCTTTTTCAGGTTCAGGTATACCTGGACACCTCCCTCAAGCGGTTCTGCATCGCCCGGTCTTGTGCTTCTCGTATCTAGCGATAATATGACCCCATTCTGTGGTGATTTGAAGAGCGTCGAGAAAAGTTTCGACGTAGTTTCAATGGTAACTTTTCACCTAATGAATGTTGGAATGCCGTAGTTAATTAGCAATGCGGCTGCAAGATCGACTACTGTACAGGTCAGGAATTACTCTTACATACAAACAGTAGTCTGCAAAAGCGAGTCTATTCCTCCACTAATCATGCACCATAATGGAGTTGTGATGACCCTTGGCTAGGTTATTTCGTATGCTGTCAATTTGAAAAAACGCTTTATCGGTTACTATAAGCTTCTCCGAATTCGTGTTTGATAATGAAATCATGACCAAAAGATTACGAATATTATTTACATGAAAAATTTGTTCATCACAATCACATGCAAATTGTACAATAAAACTGCGAGAAACACGCAAACTACATCAGTAAACTGTACTGTTTCTAAAGTGCTCGTATTCTGAGCTGTTGAACACAATAAAGACTATCAGGAGTCGTGTCAAGTGTCTATTACTTGAACATATTCCGGTGCCGACGGAACAATTGGTACAGGCATCTTTGATCTTATTCATTAAGACTGTATTGTTTGCATTGAAAATAAAATCCAAGTCTTTGTAGGTCTCCCTGGAGGCTTTATTTTTAAGAATGGAATAGACTCGACCTACTTCGTAATATAGGCCGATTGCAGGATTGATATACCTACTGTCTAGATGTTTAATAAAGCTAATGCTTATCTATCATATGGACTGATAAATATGCATGTATTACTTGCTACTGGCGTATGTGTATTGAATGACGTTAGACGTAAATGTATGGAAGTGGAAGAAGTAAGGATCGTAGAATGCCTTCTGTAGTTTCTGCCCCCAGTGTAATGTATCATGAAAATGCACTTCGAACTCGACTTTTGCAGTTCAAATATTCTTAAAACGAATACATGTCGGAAGTCGATAAATAATGAGGAAAGAGAAACCAGAACAATAGCATAAATCAAATCTGCCAAAAGATAATGTTTTCAAGATGCGTACGAACATCTCACGGTCGCTGACAAGTAAAAGTGAATAAATTGGCGACCACACGCCGGAACTAGCTATAAATATGGAAAGATTTATGTAACCAAGAGTGGATTAACATAAGATGCTGTAATGTTTGTGTATTGGGTACTGCGTTAATGGAGGCGAGGCTGTTGAGGAATATTGATGGCGGATTAGAAGGTTCGAGACGATTTGCATTTTATAGTATCGAAAGATCTTCCAGCCGTGGTTTTGAAAAGAATATCTAAAAAGTTAAAGCAGAAGATGTTATAATCAAATATACCGTCGAGTTTTCTCCGGTAAAATAGGAAATGCGATTCCGAGAACAAATTGCAGTCTCTTCTTCAAACTTAGTTATAGTTATCATAACAACATTGCCCTTAATACTGACTTCGCAATATTTAGCCCAACGTGGCAATTTACCTGAATTTGTTAGTCTGGAAACTTAAAACAAATTGCAACTTTGAATGTGGTCTGAGAAAACTTTTGAATTTACAATGAATTTCATTACAACAGCGAAATTAATGAGCCGTAGAGAATTGTTCTCAATTTAACATTGTGAGTGCTTACTTGATTAAAGTTTTGGGAATCAATTGCTGCCTGGGAATCAATTGCTGCCAGAGTGTTTTTGTTCAGAGTTAAACTGGTTTTGGTTTGAAGATTCTTGACTAATTGCATGTATGGTTCTTACTGATTAAAGACGAAACGTGTATTAGTGTTGCACCTTAGACAACACCTTAACAAAGAACACGTTTCAAAGACGAGGTAGATATTTTGAACCTAAATATGAAGATGGAACAAAAGAAAAGAAATGGGAAACTCCAAAACACGGCAAATTATGAATTTCTATCTTTCAATCAACTCCAACTCACGCATTATTCCAACATTCCTCGAATTTCCATATCGAAGGAATAAAAGCATGGAAAAAGTTTGTTCAACTCAAAGAAATCTAGATATTGCGCGGAGCACATGTGATGCGAGACTGATAGAATGCATAATAAACAGTTTTCTATGCATTTATTTGCGTTGCAATAAGGCCAGTACACTAGGGAACTGCATATTCAGAACCGCTATAAAGAGTGGGAACTGTAGGAGAACTCGACGCATTAACTATACCATGAATTCGATACAATCATAATTTTAGAGACACAATTTTTTTGTTATAAAAAAAATCTGTTGTTTTACATTTCGACCGTGTAGGGTAGGTCATCAGTCATTGCCTTTTTTAATAATTTACCGGCAACAATTTTGACGCAGAGCCCGCAGAGGGGTCTAGAATGTTCGCACTTCGATGTCCGTCGGTAGATAGATGATGATAGATGATAGATGTCTATAGGTAGGTATATTCGGTACGTATGAATCATAAGAGATTTACTCAACGATTAACAATACCTCTTGTAGGTGTCAAATCGAATTCTCGAGATCAGTGAACTTGTCACCAAAAAATGGACACACATATTTATCATTGCAATATTCAATACCGGTATCGGTCAATCGTCTGCGGTTAACAGCTGTTTTGATGTAATCATTAAACAACAGATACTGCACAAATAGTGACAATACCTTCACGCATTGAGAGATAAAGTATTGCAACTGAAAATTTTCATTTTCTGATTCACCAACACCAATATTTAAATGAAACTGTTCAAATCTACATGTTGTCACTTTGGTGTTGTGTTGATCCTCCCAGATTCCTCTATTACATCCGTTCTATATTTCTGTCAAAGGTAGTATTTACTGACAATGCAAGGCGGCACAGTTACCATGGCGACAGACGTATGCAAAACCACTGCAGTGCAAATTATGAACCGTATTACTGTCATGTCGGTTGTTGACCTCAAGCCGAGTTCAAAACTAGGTGACGTTATGAAAGTAATAGTGACTTGGTAAATGAGACACGTTAAAAACTTTTATTTGGGTTAATTGGATGAGAAATATGAAATTCAGGAGGTTATTTTTAGGTGGATGGAAATTTAATTTTATTCGCAGAATTCTGCATGTTGAAGTGATATCGGGGTTTTGCAAGAATTTAGATATTAAAAACGATAAAAGCTCTGGAATTGCTTCTCAGCTCTCCGACTTTTTAATAAAAACTGCGTAATTTCTCGATATTCTTTCATTCCAGAATTCCAGATACACCAAAGTTGATTTTTCGCCAAATTTGATTGCAGGACGATTGTCGATCGGTTTGTGGTCTTTTCGTGTGTATGTAGGCGTATCGGGTTTTCGAAATAAAGGTTGAATGGCACTTCAGTTGATGGTATAACCCCAAAATTTTATTAATTTCTCCTTTTTCCGCTATCATTGTGTTTCGACAACTATTCAATCATGTGAAGCGTATATATAAAGCAGTCTTATAATGTTGGGGATCAATATGCTATTAAGGTGAACATAAAAGTTTCAAAAGAAAAGCCTTTTATTTTTCCTTGAATATCGTCTGGCAATGTTATTACCTGTTTACGCTCTCCTCCCGGAGTTAAGATTTAGCTGGTAAACAACACGTTAATATTTTAGCTATATCCTTGAAAGTTTTTCCTTTGTCTGCTACTTATGAAACTTATGTTGAAACGCAGAAAATGTGTTACATATTTCTGGTATCTTACGACAAATTTTTCATGTTGGTCTCCAAAAGTAGCTCTCTTTATATATTTTTTAAACAAATGTGTTTTTTTCCATATCAAAAATCACTAAGCTTAATTTCATAATACTCATTTTAGCAACAGATGCTACTTTTTACAACCATCCAAAAATTTTCTGTCAACAGACACGTTTAATCTAATTTAAATAATTACTTTTTAATGTCTTTCCTAAAAACGTGTCACTGAGGTACCTCCATTGAGAGACCGTCACGCTCCGATTGTAGCGAAAGTTCGTTCAAGAACCTAGGGATATGATTAATTTGTAGTCTTTGATAGCAGAACTGTCAGGCTTTCTGGGACATTAATTCTGTGACGCAATTAAATGTAAGTTCGGCTTATAGAGGCGGATTGTGCTAAAAGCCGGGCTTAATTTCGTTAAACAAAAGCTGTTTTGCAAGCTGGGCTTGTAAGCTTGTCAATCGAATTTGTGTCGAACCTACTGAATTGTGAAGTTTCCTATTGAATTGCTCCCCTTTGCTACCATGGCCTATTTTTTTCGTGAATAATTGATCAACATTGCTTGATATAAATAAATAATTCTTAAAACGGGGAACAATAGGCCTCCATTGGGTTTCCTCCAAAAATAGAGCACTCAAGTCAGTTTAATGGCATTTCGCGTTTCGCCTCATACTCACATCTTACTCAGGGGTTATTTGTCACTGAATTACTAGGATTTATAAGAAAACTTTTGTACTAACTTACATTTACTGTTTATTTAATTAACATAATCAATTTTGTTAATTTTGCCAAATAATTTCTAGTCCCAAAAGTTCTAGTAATTCTATTTCATATTGAGTTTCTCAAGTTTCTTTCTATTTAAGTACCTACATTTGACTTCTTGATTCAGGGAATTTGAACAAACAAAAACTTCAACAGCAATAACTAGTATCCATAAGTTATTATCCCTCTTAGAAAGAAGTGTTTTTGTTTCGAGTCACTACCGAGACGTCTTACAAAAACAGGATATTCGATTACTCAGAACCGATTACTTACACATAGGCAGTCATGTGACGATGCTTACGGAAATAATCGCGTTCAATGTATTTTGTATAAATTTTGTGGTTTTGTTAAATGTTCTTGGTTGCCTTCATAGACCAGCATGAAATGGTACTTTACGTTTTACTCCGGTTTAATTATTTCCTTTAATCTTGGGTTTCGGCTTTGAATCGTGTAAACAATAACCTTGTTTTAAGCTTCCTTTGAACCATTCACTCGGACATATCCCTACCCGCCACCCTCAAAGTAAAGATAAACCGAAAGATATTTCTGCACTTGCTCCTCTAGGGCTGGTCACGTTCCTCCCTTTTGATTTCCTCCCCGTGGCTCGCATACGAAACGTTGCCTAACGAACCACGATGAGCGATACAGTAATAGCCTCGAATCGTTTGGCAACACTGATTGGTAGAATTTTCGTAAATGGGAGGCACACGAGACCATTTCAGGTTAAGGCTTAGAGGTAGTTTGAGTGGTCAGTTTTATATCTGCTCTGGATAAGGGTTATGTATGAAGTCACTGTTGCTCTTAGCCGATTAGAAATGTCTTCTCAGTATTCCTCATTATTAACATGGTAATCAATGCCCATGCCTTCTCTGTGTGAGAAGACACCTTTGCACTACAGTGGTACAGTATTAGGCAGATTTAAAATAAGACAGAATTGATAATACCCATACATATGGTACTTTTTAAGTCACGCACGAGGCACGACACGCCCCTGTGACCGTTACATGTATAACAAAAGTGACGTAGCCTACACACAGAGATAGATCGTGACAGTTTCACTAAGCTTGACTGATAAGGAAGAACCTTCAGCCTTCAATAAGAACACAAACGAACAGACACGCCACCTATAATGATCCCTAAGAGCCACTCAAAGACTGATTAACGCAATAAACAAAAGAAAAAAAAACTTGGGAGAATTTTAATTGCCAAGAAAATTTTATGAATAGGAACATTGAAATTAAGTTTTAATGGCATGAGTAAGAGTTTTCTTTACGTAAATTAAGTTGGTTTTATGTTTACTTTACGTAAAATAAACGGAGCTTTACTTTATATTCGGAAAATTAACATTTAAGCCTGGTTGCGACCTACTTTAAGTAAAATTATGATTACCCAAGAACTTCCTCAGAAATTTCAAGACGCGGTAGAATTACCAAAATTTGCTGAGCGTGCTTCAAAATGACATCAAACCTTACACTGACCTATACAATGTTAAACATAATTTAGTTTTAGGACATCGTTTTTATGGTTCCGTACCCAAAGGGTAAAAACGGGACCCTATTACTAAGACTCCACTGTCCGTCCGTACGTCTGTCACCAGGCTGTATCTCATGAACCGTGATAGCTAGACAGTTGAATTTCACATATACTCCTTCCGAATGATTAGCACAACTGTGAGAAAAACTTCAACAATATCAAACAAAACTGTTGCAAAGTAAAAACATCTGCAAATCATACACCACAGTGTAGGAACAGTGTAAAATAGTGGTATTCAGTTGCATCCTGTTTAGGGAAGCTGATTTCAACATATAGTATGTCATAGTTGCAAAAAGGCTGGGCAGATGATGGCTTTGTAGAAAAAAAATAGTTAGATAGATAAACCATTTATTTAGTGCACACAAAAGACACACAGAAGTACAATTTACATGATTATAAAAAACAAGGTGCCAATTCACAAAAAGAAAAACATTTTTACGAAATTAGTATAGTAACACCATGACATACTTCAATTAAACTAAAATAACAAGTTACAAGGTGCGGTGTGCGTCTCAAGGTTGCACCAAATGGGAGTCCAGCTCAGCATGTGTCAGGCATGCACCTGACGCTGATATTCTGCTGGATCCCTGTAGTGACATACGGACGTCGAGCAGACGTGATAAATTGGTGTTCATGCGCGGAGTGAAATTATATAAGTATACCAACCCTCAACTTAAATTAAGTGTTTTACAAAAAGTTTTCGTCACGTTACGTTCTTGTTCGTTTATGTGTGTAAAATAATAATAATAATGTAAAATAATATAAATGAATAATCTTTTAATACTAATATGTAATAATAAGAATAAAAGATTTCGCTAGACTAAATTATGTTAACAATAGATAAATATAGGTTCATTCAGGTATCATGTGAAGGTATTATTATAATTATTGGCCAACAAAATAAAATTGCAAACCTATTTCGCACTATACTCCAATGCTTTTGACATTGACAACTTTGAAGGGCATTTAAAGCTAGGTGTCGACTTCGCGGGCTAACCTAGCGTTTCCCTCTTAATCCACTGTGTCCAGTTAGACTGTGGTAATACATAACATAACTAACATTGCCTGCTGTTTTCTGTGACCCAATCATAATCAGCTTACAGTGGTCCCACTGCTGGGACACGGGCCTTCTCTATATGCGAGCGAGTGGGCTGTACTGTAACCCACCACAATACCCAATGCTGTTTATAACTCAAACATGGCAGCATTGGCAGCACCAAAGTTGACCGCCAATTTACAGAATTAGTTTTCTGCGAACTTTTATGGGCTAGATTGATTTTACTATTTCCAGTGCAATATCAATTTAAGCAACGTAATATCCAGCAATTTCTGCTAGTAATACCTATTACAGAATATAAATGCCTCGAAGGAACGCTACAGTGAACGATCCTAAGGGATATGCCGTAATGGCAACATTACCCGAGTATGTTGGAAATAACCTTGGATACGTTTCAGATACCTTCGAAATACAATATTTGCCCAACGTCTACGATACTTATAGTGAAAACGTGTAAAAGACAGGTATTATTTGCACCTAACTGACACCTTTCTGCCCTTAACTTTCCGAGGGCAACAATATCTATATTTGACATTCGAAGAAACTTTCAAGATCAATAAGGGTTGGTAAAGTCTTAAAGCTTCTCGAATAGGTAGTTTTGAAGCAGAGACTTGATTTATTGTACATTGCAAGCCTTGCTTTCCCCCTATGTATAAGCAAAGTAATGTTGATACTCGTAATGGCGAGTGAATGTTACATAATGCAAGGTATTTTGATTCGCTGGACTTATTTACGAGTCTAGTTCATGGCCTGTTACGGCCTAGGTAACCTATGATTTACGTCATAGTATGTCATGCACCATGATAAATTAATCTTATTATTTATTTATTTATTTAAACTTCATGTACAATAGTGGTACATAGGCGGACTTAATGCCACAAGGCAATACATATCAATACATATCGCTTATCTTTGTAACATAAAAGTACTTTATAAATGGAGCTTCGGGTTTTCCAACCGACATACATAAAGCGGTTCTTTCTGAAAGCCTGAACAGTTTACACAGATTGGCTAAGAAGCTGTCAAACTCATGGTAAATGCAGTAATTAGCTCGTCGAAGTAACAAACTAATCAAAACACTTTACATGGGCTTTGACAGCCGATTATTAGGGCCTAAACACACGGCGTATTTTAAACGCGCAGACGACGCGCGTGTACGCGCTTCAAACGAGATTTGAACGCAACCTTGTAACCTAAGCACACAGGGCAATCGTGAAAGGCGCGTCGTCTGCGCGTTTAAAATACGCCGTGTGCTAGAGCTCTTGGGGTTTCGATTCAGAAACCGATGCAATTTAATCTTTTGACGAGATTTTATAAATCTTTGTTATTTTGGTCTGGCCAATTTTTGTCTCGAACAAAACGCGACGCGACGCGCGCGCTTTTCTATCGCGTTATAGTAAACTTCAATTTGTATGTAAATAGTGTTTCCCATTTTTGCCACTAGTGGTTCAGTTTCATTGCAAATTGAAGTTTACTCTATCGAATAGATAAAAAAACTCGCATCAAGCTCTTTAACCCACAGATGACAAACTTGATCAGGTTTATTAGAAACGTGCCTGCAAAAAAAACGAACAATGATTAATGTGAGTCTGGCTTTTACCACGTAATCGAGGTAATGGGTAGCAGATAGATATAAAACGTAAGTGTAGGCTGACACTGGCTTGTTTACGAGTGTCAGTGTAGTTCAAGGTCGTCACTAGCTGGAGTAGTAGGTGTAGGTACTATGCCACACAGCGATACCTATCTCTACTGACGACATACGCTTCTTTGTCGAGGGAGGTTGTTAATAGTGGGTGCGGAGGGATATTAAGGGAAGTGCTTGTTTATTCGCCTGTGTCAGGGGTTTTTTGGGATATGGCCAAAGGATCGTAGTTTATTTTAAACACTTTATCTACTATATATATCTATTTACTCTGATTTGACCGTAGTAGAGTAGTTTAGCGTATCGAAGGTTTAATAGGGATTTGGATAAGTTTATGTGTAGATTCCCCTATTGTTGCATTGTTTACTTAAACATGGTAATATTTTTTTTTGTACCTACCTATTTGAAAAAGGTAACTGAATTATTTCAGGATCTGTGTTATAAATAGGGATTCAATATTTTCCTTGAAAAACCAAGCATTACAAAATGTTCATAAATAAATTGATTGTCATATGCAAACTGAAATAACTACATAAAATAAAACAAAGTCCTCCGCCGCGTCTTTCAGTTTGTTTGCGATAAATTCAAAAACTACTGCACCGATTTTCATGCTATTTTCACCAATGGAAAGAGTGGTTCTTGAGGAAGGTTTTAGTTTATAAATTGTTAAGTTTTTGTATACATTGGCTAAAATATAATCATATTTGTTGGAGGGTTGCGGGAACAGGATCAAAATTTCATGATTAGTTTTGGTCGCGATAACCGACATCCACGCGGGCGAAGCCGCGGGGCATCAGAAAAACACTCGTACATTAATTAATACTGATTCCATTCATCTTATATCACTAAAAACGGTTTAATTTGCACTTCCAATTGTTCAAACACTTCTATTAAATTTAGCAAAAGTTACCAACTATCGATTCTCAATCGCCTTTGAAACCACCTTATCGTACCTTTCAATCAACCCGCGGGAACATCAGATAATCTGGCCTGGAATATTCTAACAGACGGTAACTAAATTGGTCGGATAGAAAAGTAATTGATTTAGCAATTTATATTTGTGTGATAATTTGATTAGAATTAGTTTTTGAGAGTACCTTTTACTGATAGATCTTTAGTGTTACAGATACTCGTATTAACATTAAATAATTATGTATAATCACGACCAGGGAAGTATGACTAGGGGGAGGTATTATACTTAACTGTGGGTGGAACAAGGCTTTCAATGATGCTGACAGCCAAGAAATCGTTTATTCCAACATCTCGTATCAAGCTACTGAATTATCTTCATATCCTTGTCCCATGTTACTTGGGGTCGGCGCAACACGTTTTTTCTTCCATTCTTTACTGTCAACTGACACGCTGTCATTTACTCCTTTTTAGGGTTCCGTAGTCCTAACAAGGAACCCTTATAGTTTCGTCATGTCCGTCCGTCCGGTGTTTTGCTCAGAGACTGTTAGTACTAGAAAGCTGTAATTTTGTAGAGGTGTGTATGACAATATCGTAAAATAAGATTATGGAAAATATTTCTTTAGGGTAGATCCCCCTACATGTGAAGTGGGGATGATTTTTTTTTGTCGTCTATCCCATCTTGTATCGTTGAATAGGTCTTAAAATCACTTAAAGGTTGCTAATACTATTTTTCGATTTACTGCTCCATTTACGAAATATTTAACTCAAAGTGCAAATATTTGTTCCAGTAGGGCGTTCCCCCCCCCCCTCCAAAAGCGAAACTGCTGGCTTGAATAATCTGGAAAAATTCATGATAATAGTACATTTCATGAATTTCAAAGGAAAATTATAGCGGTTAAGATAACTTTATCAGTAATAGTCGTTGAAATTGGGTGTTGGATAATTTTGTACCACATACAAAATCCTTAGAATAAATCCTCTAAAATGACTAAGATACATTACATAGATTTGCAGTAGTTGCTAAACTGACAGATGTCAAATTTGATTTATTATTTTTATTAACGGGCTACTACGGAACCCTACAATGCGCGTGGCCCGACACGTTCTTGGCCGGTTTTTTTCTTTCATATCATTCCTCACACAATCCATCCACCGTTTCCTTGGTCTTCCTCTCCCTCACCATCCATCAACAATTATATTCATCACTCTTTTAGTGACATGCGATTCGGCCCTATTGTTGCATTATGCAAGCTACTGAATTACCAAGATAATTAATCTATGTGTGCGAATTGTTCACGAAAATTTGAACCATTTGTATTCATTTAGCTTCTCGTTTTATGACTTGCCATCCATTTCAAGATATTGTTTAGAAATGTTCGCATTATTCTCGTAGAACTCTGTTGTTCGACCCCCTCACACACACATTTATGTACAAACATAAATTACTCATATCAGTCCATCTCGTTGGTCTAGTGTTTGCCAGCGCAACTGTAAACATAAGGTCTTGGGATCAATTACCAGGTCGAGCAAAGTGTTATTGGGTTTTTCTAACATGAACTTCCGAGTAGTAGTTCTGAGTCAGATTTTTTCCCAGTTGATGGCAGTTGGCTCACCCCTATTACATGGGACTTCTGACAAAATGTGGGCGTACTAAAGGTACAGCCCCAGGCTCTAAGCCTTCTGAAATCACATGTTGAGTTATGTTAATGAAACATAAATCACTCATGCTTCTCCAAAATATATACTCATAACTCATAACGTTGATTTTGGAAATCTAACGATAACAATAGCAGTTCGTAAGTAAGCAATTTAAACGTTCAGTGTTCAACATTGTAGTATCGTGTTGATTGCAATATTGCGTTACATATAGTCTGTATTAATTGAGCGCATCTGTTCGCCGACAGGTTCAAGGCTTCTTAAGGTTAGGCTGGGCTATTTCGGGATAGCGCGTGGCTAGAGGCAGATGTGACGGCAGACACGTGACCAGCAAGGCTAACATCACTTGCAATTAGCTCTTTTAATAGGAACAGTCTTTGGTACGAAAAGAGTTCCTGTGAGTAAGATTGTCTATCAACTCGTTGGTTATTTTGTGAACTGGTATGTAAAAGAGTTAAAGGTTGAATAGTAGAGAATGCCTTGTGGAAAAGGGTGAAATCACATTTGCATGCACGGATCAACGTTTTCGAGTATCTCTATCTCATTCGTTCACGTAAAAGGAGTAATTCCGTCGAGCGAGAAGTCCGTTCGCAAGCATCCGCATAAATTCGCATCGGAAGCACTTTAACGTGCGTTTGGACCTCTCGCTACAGTTGCAATTCTAAATGACAGAAAGGGAAATAACCTAAGCAAATGCCGATTTGTGCATGTAAACGTGGTTTCACCTAAGTCTGCCTATTTACCATTGTACAGACGCCAGCACATCAAGCTGCTACAATCTGTCAAATGTCTTTTATAGATTTTCAACTTTATCGTTAAAAAATTAGGTTCAAGGTTGATTTGGAAAATTTGACAGTTTTGGGTAGCTTCGTGTGCTACCGTCTGTCTATACATGAATTTAAATAAAGATATTCTAAAACGAAGTAGTTTGATGAGAAAAGCAACAGTGCATGAATACTTACAGGAGAATTCCAAATTAATTCTCTATAGGCGAACGTTAAGCCTGCTTTGCCATATGAAACTCGGCCCAATTTATAACATTTTACGCATTGTTGGAGCCCATTTTCCTGTCCCTTAAGGCTTTCGCTGTAAAACCTTTTTTTACAGAATAAAATACATTTTTAATTTCGCAAACAATCTTGTTTACGGTTCGTACTGAAAATACAAAAGAGTACTGGCAACTTTTGCCATAGACTAAGTTTTGCCTGCCGAGTTGTTTGTCCAAAGTTGGTCATTTTCGTGACAAACAATTCACCGGGGTCTATTTTTAATGGACAGAACTTGGAAGTGTTTAGGTCACTTTGCCTCAGGGTACAAATAAAGAACATTGTTTTAGGACGGTTTCCTTGACAAAAACTTCAAGTTTTTCTTGAACTTTTTGTATCGGGCTAAAACGGTCTGTTAGAGGGTGAGCCATGTGACTTTCAAGAAAGAATCCTTTCAAATGATTCTGATAGTGAAAGGATTCCCTCTCATTAAGAGGAGGCGGTGTCCCAGCAGTGGGAACATGATGATGACGATGATGACGGCTGATGATGATGATGAAAGTTTATGTAGGGTTTCAAACAATTTCTTATCTGTTTGAAATTGCTTTTCCAATGAGTGTTGTAATTTTTAGATACCATTATTATGTTTTCATTCGATAATTTCGAATCAGCCGAAACCGCTGTAGGCGAGAAAAATAGAACACGGCCGGCGGTTTTCAAACAAAATACAACATTCATGTTTATTTTCAAATCATATTATGAGTAGGTACTTCCACAGTTTTCTTTTACATTTTTTATAGAAATGTACACGGATTTAATAATACTTTCTCATCCACATAATCATTTGATGTAACAGACAAGTCCTTTGTCCTTGTTGTATCAACAGAAAGACTTATCGCTAAACAAATCTTGATATTAGTAGTACATTCCATACAATATCGTATACAACTACATCCGTACAAGATTATCTTATTCAATATCGTGTCCATATCTCAGTCAGGCCTAAGTAATATATTCCAGCCATTAGTAAGGTCTATGCCAGCGCTAAGATAAGCGATAACAAGATCTATAGAAGAGAAAGTGCCTCCTTGTCTGCACTGAACTACGTCATTACTCCGTCCCATGTTCGGGATTTATTACATTTTCAATTTAGAATAGAAATGTGAAAATTAAACAAATGACTGTCAGCTGCAGCGGCTGAAGGGTGATGTAATGGCACACCTTGACCCCTTGGGTGGACCCGAAACTTTAGTCATTTTACATTCTGGTCTTTTCCTTTTAACTTTGTCAAATTTTCTGCCAAAGTAACCCTTTTCGTGGGTGCTATTTATTACATCAATCATCCTTACAAATTAGTGTCTGTTGTCCCAGAACAATACCGGCCCGGTGATAGCATTCAAACTGATTGAAGTCGTTATCTTTATTTAATTTTGAACGTTATTGTTCTAATCAAATATAGGGATAATTATTTTCTCTGAATTTGTCATTTAGGGGCTAGATCTCCCAGTAAAGAAAATACACGGTGGAATGAATTCTAACGCAGAAGTTCTAACACGGAATCAGTTTATGATTCTAGACCTCAGCTTTGATATTCTGTCACGATCACTCTTCCACATTGAATTCCCTTCTCCACCATCAATTTTAATAACAATACTTCCAAACCTTTAATTAACTAAATCAATTAATAAAGATCTTTAACCGTGTCATTCTCTATGACTGGCACATGTCCAGATGTAAGAACATAAACAGGTGCGGCTCCAGGTGGTACAACAAATTGTTGCTGATAAGCATCTGTACGGGATACTGGTCTTATCTTAGCTAATAATATTGTATTCTGTTGTTTTATTGGTATCAAACAATAACATGACGCGTACTTATTGGTCTTTATATATTTACGTCTTGTCCAATACATTGGACAAACGAATTCTTAAAACGTCTGAAATAGTCTACTTTGTGTGCACCTCGTGCCAAAAGAGTTTCGTATACCAATCGACTAGTCTCAACTGGCGTTTTTATTAAGCTGGGACCAGGAAGAACTTCCTTGGCTCTTTCCCAAAGTCTTTCGCAACCTGACGCCTGTATCTAAAAGCTAACATGGTGAAATTATTTAGTATCCGTGCCTCTAGATGACAATAAACCTATTACATGGAACTTCAACATAACCAGCGAAATGTGGCTGTGTGTGCTATTGGTAACATCTCTCCATAACCCTTCGCGGACAAGCATATTATGATACAATCACATAACTAGCGGTCTACTTTGTCCATGTCAATCGTTTACTACAAACTCTTCACAGTTGAGTAGACAACCACAAAAGAGACCAACTGTTTAACACGACAATCTGATTATGACACTGGATAGGAATTGACAGAGGCTAGGCTTTTTCAAACCACACTTGGAGCAAAAACTAGGTTAGGTAGCTTGCCTCATTTGCTGCAAAAACTGGGTTAACTGAGACGAGCGAGGACTAGGGAAAAACTGCCTGTGAAGGGGGGAACCTTGGCATAGAAAGATAGCGGCAAAAAGTAATTAAAACATTCAAGTATTTAATAATATCGGTAGTTGTTTGTGCGAAATTACTCAAGAGGAAGTAAGGATATTTAATTTTTATCAAAGAACACTCTATTTTTATATCCCCCAGTTAAACTATCAGAATTCCTATTACACAACTGATGTGTTATATTAAACTTGCTATCAAACGGAATCGAGTACTACATAACCTCTCAGATGCTATCAGCAACAGGAAATTGAATGTCAACATTTCTCTTCATCCCGATAACACGGAGATAAAAATAATCACGATGTTCAATAACATGTAAAGATCGACTCTATTTATAAAGATCTTATTTTAACCTCTTCCGAGCCGTAATAACAGACATAAAAAAGCCTGTTCCCTTCTGTTCCATTTCGGGAACGTCTGGGAACATAATGGTTAATCCAACGACAGTCAAAATGTAAGTAAGAGTAAGAGCTTTTTTGTACAGCACTATTAAATATCTATTAAAATTCGTATTGGAAACGTATAACTTCAGCTAAACATGGTGCCTTAGGGTTCTTACAGACGAGCGGCACGTTGCCAACGGCAGACAAACTGCAGCCGTCGCCACCTATCGACGGCTGCCGTCGATGCGCCGGGCGGCAGCCGCCGAAGCGTCGACGGGTGGCGACGCTTGCAGTTGTGGCATGCCGCGTAAGGCCCGGCGCCCACTATCGGTGGGCATCGGTGCGGCTCGGTACAGCTCGAGCGCTTTACGCCGGCTTCGAGCGGCTTAGGGCGCCTTAGAGCTCCGTCGGGCGACTTCGGGCGGCCTCGGCAGCCGTAAGCATGGCTAAGGATGCCGAGGCGGTCTTCGGGTAGCTCGGGTGGCATTTTCGGATCAGACACGTCGCAGAACAGTCATTTCGATCACCGCACGCGCCTTCATTATCGTATCGTACAAGTAGACGCAAAATAACTTGGCAGTCCTGAACATAGGCTCTGCGAACTTCTGCGCATGTACATTCGTAAAGAAAACTGTTATTGGCATTTTTTTTTTAACCAAAATACTAATAAAAATGTCTTATTACCAAGTAAAAATGAAATAAATATCAAAACAATTTGAGACTAAAAGAAATATCAAAACAATTTGAGACTAAAAGCTACAAAAATAACTTATGAATAAACACTTAAACAAAAACAAACTTAAAAAAAAACTAAACAAAAACAAAACAATATAATAATAACAACAATCCACGAAAACTTTTGTAACCGCCTGTGCTCAAGATAGAGATGGCAACACGAACACGACACCTATGCTAACGTGCGAGTGAAACACATATATCGCGAACCGAACATTTCCGAATAAACACGACACCTTACGAATTAAATAAAAAGGGATGTCCAATACCCGTGTCGGCGGGTCTTGTTTAATCGATATTTATCTAAATCGATTGAAATTAAGTTGTAAAAGTATGTTTGTATTTAATTTTATAAGAAGGTATCAAATATTTTCATATCGTAAGTCATTAAACAAGTTATGAAATTCACCGAAAGTACATCTTTCCTTCCAAAGCTTATTCACCCAAAATCTTCTTCTTTGTCTTAAGGCTCCAAGTTTCTCTTCTTCTTCAGCAAGATGAACAATGAGAACTAAGTCCCAATCCACCATTATAAATACACACACATAACTGTTTTCACGGAACGTTACGAGTGACTGCTCTGCGATGTTTCTGCAGCCAGAACTATTGTTAGGCTACCCAAAATCAGCTACGGCGTCCTTAGGCGTGTTTACGACTGCCGAGGCAGCTCTCAGGCGCCCAAAGCCGCCCGAAGTCGCCCGACGCAGCTCTAAGGCGCCCAAAGCCGCCCGAAGCCGGCGTAAAGCGCTCGAGCTCTACCGAGCCGCACCGATGCCCACCGACAGTGGGCGCCGGGCCTTAATGTGTGTCGACGGCTGCCGTCGATGCGCCGGCGGCAGCCGCCGACGCTACAACTGCAAGCGTCGACGGCAGCCGTCGACAGGTGGCGACAGCTGCAGTTTATCTGCAATTGGCAACGTGCCGCTCGTCTGTAAGAACCCTTAGTCTATCGATTTAAATTCGTCTGACTCGTAAAACCAAAACTCTGCGGTCTAGCGGTGTCACTACGTAACTGCTCCAAAACATTTCGATAAAGCTTATACGAGTAATACCCACGCTGCGATGTTCACGTGCTACGGTGCCATCGAACTATCAGCAACACTTGTCGTAATATTTTTTTTGACATTTGAACAATGAACTTCAATTCAACAGTGTGGGCTTTGGTGTTGATGTGAAATGAATTAGTTTTGTTGACAGGCGTGGGTATGATAGAAGGACGTGTTATAAATTAAAAAGTGAGTCGTGTTTTGAATGACTTGATAAATTTTACGTTTAAAACATAGATTAGTCACCCAATGCTTTTGAATAATCATTGCAGAGCAAAGATCCCTAACGCAAAATAAAATGTATGAATTCAAGCAAAATTGCAATCTGCTTTCATTAGCGAATCCAAACATGAAAATATGGCCGTCTCCGAAAAGGTCACCTTATAAAAAAGGTCACAAGGGTTTGTTAAAAAGTATATATTATATTGCAGTCTATGTGCAAAACGGAGAGCAATAAAAATGGAACGGTCCTTCGGCGTGAGGCTGCAAACCCTCAAGAATGTAATGAGAAATATTATAATATCGCTCACCTTCCAATCTCAGCGCCCCTTATTAATCCCAAAGACTCTTGCTAGAGAAATATATATTCAGGCACTGATTGGCCCTATGAGATTACGATCAGCAAATTATACTTGATAGCACACGTTGCAGCCACGAATTTAGTTACAAACTTGCGAAGTTCTCAAAATAGCAAACTATGATAGAAAAAGTTGGGAGCCATATTGACTAAAAATTCTAAGAAATATTCTTTGATAACATAACAACCTTCAAGCGACTTTAATATTGACAACCCCTGGCAACTGCCTCAGATTAAGGTTGATGCCGATAAAACAGCTTAAGAGCTACCGTTTTTTATAAAGACGGTATTTTATTTAAGATAAGTATCTATTCCTTTAACATTGTCTACAATTGAGAATGATCCTATTCAATCGCAAATTAAAGACTTTATGAAAGGGAAAAAACCAGCTGCTTGCAGTTACTGTGCCCCCTTTTACTTTAAAACATCCGTTTACTGTACAGTGTATAACATTTTTTTAAGTAGCAAGATAAAAAAATGCACATGGTAAAGCTACTATCAACCGGAACTTTACGTCCGGAGTTAGATTGTAGAGGACTCCCCGTTGAAACATGTCTCGATTCCGGTCTAAAATTGAATTAAAATAGAATATAATTAAATGAAATTTACCTTAAATTTGTATTGGTACTAGTCTAGTCTATGGTACTAGTATTAGACGACAGCTTTCACTAATCCGTTTATATCCACATCATCGTCATCAATTCGACATGGTCCTCTTTAATTATCCCCTCGTTTTTCCTAGACATCCCTTGCTAACTTAACTCAGAGTGTAGTCTAATGGATCCATATCCGCAGAGGTCTAAATGGAGTACATAATATTGTAGAGTGTAACATCGTATAGACACTGCCCTCGAGAGCCCGCCATTGTTTCACGAGCTCGATATCGTTAAGCAGGACAAATATTTACACAAACGCTCTAGTATCCACTGAGAAATTCGAGTTATCCCTCTTTTCTTGTGTGTGCAGTATTTGTTGTGTTTTTTTATACACTGTAAGAATTTGACCCTTCCGCCATTTCTAGACCCGTGGTTTTGTGAGCCCACTGCCGATTTATCAAGACAATGTTTAGTACTTAAACAAAAATAATGGTTATCATCTTTCTGGCCTTGTCCCATGTTTACTTAGGAGAGCTGAAAACAGAAAAGAAAACAAAAAAACGTCGTAAATTATGGGTGTAGATTTAGTTAGATGTTTTGATAGCATAATACAGGTAGGCGAGGCCTTTTTCGTCGTTTTTGCTACTGATAAAGATGATAAGCGACTAATTTGGCAGGATCCTTATCAATCACGAATAAAAACATAAACTATCAAGGTTATAATGTTAACCTTAGAAATATTTATGACTGAGCATCATCTTTTTCAAGTTTAAGCAAAGTTCTACTATGAAAAAGACTCACACCATTAATATATAATGCTGTAAGGATTGCTATGTAAATAATTAAGTAGGCAATTTACGGAAGGTTCGGCAAATATAGTATCCTATCCTAAAGTAGAATCGATAAATAAGGCATCCATCCTAAACCTGGGATCCTAATAATTCAACTTCTGTGACTTAAATATACTGAAGAAAATGTTACAGGATAACAAAACTGAAATACACGACAACACCATGAAAACACATGCCCAAATAACGTGAATACTGAACAAAATTAGGTGAAAACTGAAATAATAATAGAACAGCTACTCGTAGATGTATACAAGCGAATTTTCCCTTGGGCATACGAGGTTAACCTTCCCCATAACAAAACAAACAGCGACCGTACTGCATAAATAATTATGTTTTACAATAAACATTTCTAATTATACCCAGCCATAAAGAAATATGAAATGTACTGCAAATGTTAAACAACCGGATGGATGAGCATAGGAAAATATTTTCATTAAATGTTACGATGTCTAAGTTCTAATGGTTAAACGGTTCCTTTCAAGACGGGGCATCGAAGAAAATTGAGAGCGAGCTTTTAGGAAGTGGTCTGTGTTGTCCACTTAGAATATTCTGCCCTATTTCTTCCCTAGAGTGTTGTTAAGTGCGCCCCACATGCTAAGCAGATAATACGGAGATTTTGGTAAAGGTCGAGTAGATTTAGCAGCTACTATGATCGAACCTATTGGGACTGCTAGGGAAACGAATAACAGTGAAAAAAAAAAGAATTTTAATATGCCAAGTCGTTAGTGATACGAAGTGAGTACGAAGTGAAGATTCGGTGAAGATGGTGGCGGTAGCTTTTACTGTTGTGCGACAAAAACACGCATGTTACCATTCCAGTTCCAGTTTTAATTGTTACTAAAAGACTAGACACAAGAATGAAGGAACGTCTTCATATGGTGTTCAGAATCTGGGTCACGCGTCTTGAAAACGTGTCGGCTACTGCAAGTCGTCGGAAAGATTGGGGTGGAGACACCCACTCTACGAAAGGGTTCCTTGGTAAAGATGCCACAGAAGTTGCACTCCATGAAATAGTAGCACCCTTTTACGTGACAAGGCATGCTTAAAATTTTGGTGGCCCAAAACTTTGCTACTTCCACGGTGTCATCGGTGGCGGTACAGAGGTCACTTTCTATGCTTATTTTGGGGCAGAGAGGGCCGTAATTATGATATAACGAAGATGAACCCTGGAACTACAGTAGTATCACTGAGTGAAATGATGTTTTCTTTTATCGTATTGTGTGGCGTAGTACCTACCATTGACATTATGTAGACATATACGGCTACTAACTGCTGATACACGTCGTCGCACACGTTCGCAAACACATTAAACTACCCGTTTGTTTACTGTACACAATGCGTTATTCTTATTAGCAGACCCACTCACACGCATTAAACGTGTCTCTGGGAATTGAGACTTCTTTTCCTGCTTATTTTGTGGCGCCGCAGTGGATACGAGTTTACATATTATCTATTTACCATGACAGGCGTATGATACCAACGTTATTTCGCGACGAAATGTCTGTTTTAACGAATTTTTACTGGAAATGAAAAGCCATATTTTTGCTGCGATTTCATGAATTTGATCAAAGGTTGAAAAAAAATTGGCGCTGGATTATCTTGATTACTTTTTAAATATGCTAATCCGTGTGTGACAATTCTGAGCTATATTAATACGTTGGTATTACGTAGAAGCCTAAAAAGAATTGTTTGCACTGTGAATAAAACACGAGGAGTTTATCGCATCGTTGCGAAACGTGGAGAAGACAATAGAAAAACTTTTGAAACACCTGTGAAGCAAGTGCTTGCGAGACTTAGAAATTCAGCTAAAAGCAAAATATAAAGAACTTGGGATTGCTGAAACGGCCTGAGAACTTTGGTGCTGCTGTATTAATAATAAAACGTATAAGAAGAAAAAAACCTGAAAGTACATACTTCTTCAGGTAACACTTTGTATTAGAACAAATTGTACTTCAGGTAACACTTTGTATTAGAACAAATTGTAAAAAATAAATTTTTAAACAGCAGCAAGGGTCCCAAAAAAAATATAAATGAGTATTACACTAATTAAAAACAGGGTATTTTACTGACTTAAAAACCTAAACAAAAACGAAACACTACGAGAGAAAGTCGGTGATGATCAACTAACGTTGACGTGAAAGCGTTTTCTTTGCAAAGTTGTCCCTGAAACGATGACGTAAAAGGATGTTTGCTTAAGCCACCGAGCTATTTTTACTTGGCCGGCTCTCTAATTGAGCCAAGTCCCCGCTTTAGATCATTAAATATGACCGCTAAGCGTGTCGTTTTCATTTCGCAAATTATTTTTATACGCGTGACATAATGTCTTTTGGAGATAATTATTATGGAGTCTCTTAGGATCCCTTTTGGCGTAATATATTTAATAAGTTCCAAGGTCAGAGAAAAGGGGATGATAATAAAGTAATAGAACCCTATGTAATTGAATTCTCTTGTGGATATTGCTGCTCAGAGATAACGTACAAGTCTGTCTAGAATAATGAAGACATTACACGTCGCGCGTCGCTGGGTTGTAGGACAAGTGAAGCTCGAAATTAAAGAGATTTTAACGTTTCTATTAGTATTAATGTTATTTAAATCTCCGTACTCAGGTCATCAGCACGAGACGAATCAATACCTTCTCTACAATGTTGTGTTCTAACTTTGAAGCAGAGCAACTAAAGAAACCACATTAGGTTTAGTTAACCGTAAATCTATGACTTCGAAACTTCAAAACCCTACAAAATGCACTTCCTCAGCTACATCAACCTTTGCTTGCCAACAACATTGATATTTAGCTACGAATCCGTTCTACTATAGTTAATGTAGATAATTAATTACTAAGACAGCCCTGACATTAAGACCCCGAAGAACAGACGTAATACGTAACTCATGTTTATACAGGGTGTATGGCGAATGGACCGACACATTTTTTCCAGGGGTTTGCGAGTCATTATCTAGGTCTTGAATTAAACACCCGAAATGTTTCCTTTAATTCGAAATAACTTTTTCGTTTGTGGATGTTATTGCACAAAATAAATATTGGGTTAATTTGAATCAAATTTTAATAAGGTTTATAACTTAAGATTATAAAAACATAATAACTTTAATAAGTCTTTTCTTAACCCTTAACTAATATTTTGACTACTCAATGAATTGTTTTTTATGACATGTAGCATACCGTTAGCAAGGGTATCAACTAAAGATTTTTTTTAATAAAGCTAAGTTCAAAATGGCTTTTAGTTTTTTTTATAATTAATTTAGAAGTTGTAAAGTTTCATACGTTTAAAAAACAAAATAATTTTGGTAGCTCGTAAGAAATATTCTTGAAATCAGTTCTATCAAACAAAGATTTATTTAGATTTAAAAGACTTTGGAGAATACAACAATATTATTTTGTGCCAAATAACTGTTATTTGGAATTAAAGGAAAAAAAAACAACATACGTAACCAACTGTGTCATTTAGGACAGGGTGAATGGGTAGTACCTAGCTAATGACCTCCCAAATTCCTGGAAAAATTGTGTCGGTCCATACGCCAAACTTCCTGTATATCAGTCAGCAAACATCAGAAGGAAATGGCTTTTCTCTTCGGTCTAGAAATTCTGTTATATGATAAATATAGAAATTGTTATTACAGCAACGGTGGTTTCATATCCTCTCTGTTTACATTATCTAGTATGAAACAATAGGTTCGCTTTCTGATGTTATGGAATTTGAATTTCATACTAAACTGTCTTTACCACATCAGCGTTATTACGCTGATGCGCATGTCTTGACTTTGCGTTGAGTAAAATGTCGATATTGTTTTGGTGAGTCTAGAATCGACGTAAAACAGGTTCGTCTTTTGAACAAAGTGGCTAGTCAATCAAACTGATTGTTGACTCGTCAAATCCGAGAACGTAGCCTAAATTCTAGATTCAAAAGGAGCTACAAACCAATTTCGCGGTTTACCAAACACATTAATATTTCTGCGAAACGTGCTGAATCCAGTTTTGATGTAACATCTCAATAAACTAAACAAGTGTTGCACAACGTTTTAACCCAGAACGTGCACATGCGAACTTCTTATAATCATATGATTCATCTCCCGTTGACCATAAATCATACAGCTTTAGGGTTAAGTTTAAAATTTTCCACAAAACAACAACCGAAGAAGAAATAGAATAGCTTATTCGAGGAGTTTTCGTAGATTTATAGCATTTTGATCGTCCATTTGTCACGTATCGATCAGCACATCTGCTTAAAATCCTAAAGTTGATGCCGATTCAACCAATGGTGAGGCGTTTGATGTTTATAATGGATCTTTTCTCTGTAATGAGCTGTAAACAGACGAATTGAGATCTATTACAAGATAAAAAGTACTCTGATTGTAAAAGGTGATTTCATCAATAGTTATGCCCCTTGCCTGGGAATTCCAGATGTGTTGTTGAGAAGTCAAAACGAATTCAAGATTCTTTGTCTACCAGTTTCAAACACAATATCAAATTCTCTCTTCAACAAAATAATGTCTGAACTCAGAACATTAAACGTTATTACTTCATCAAGTTTCCCTTTAAACGGTTCACTTATCTTTTTCTTTGTTGAAGCATTCTTTAGTTCGTTAAACCTTGAAATTAGTGTTTTGGCATGCTCTACATAATTTGTATTGTTAGCGCTACCTAAGCCTTGTTCTTCACTAAACAAATGTGTGCTTTGTAGAAAGGTCGTCTTCATTAATGTACCGGCTGATTGAATACTGTTTGATATAGTCTTACATTGTCAAATTATGACCTTTTCAGTACTTGGTACGTAAATCAATTTTAGTACCCATAAAAACTTGGCACGGTACCTTATTTCCATTTGATAGTGATGGTTTGCGTGCTGTAAACTAAGTTTCTTCTCTTCTATTTAGTTGTTAAATTGCCAACACGTGTTTCTAGTCTTTTTCAAATGTCTTTATTATATTCCATAGAACTTTAACCTAACCTCAAGCGACGAGGTCACTTTCATCATCCAATATTGGATCTAAAATCAGTTCTGCTTCAGTTGTAATTAATCTCCATGTCTAATAACAACAATTATTATTTACTCCTTAATTTCATGAACTCGACAATTTACTATGAAATCTGAAACGTTAAATGTCAGGTCTTGTTCCACAAAGGAAGGAATTTACAGGATAAACAATTTGTATAATCATCGTTCACTCTCATCTAGTTCATTTACCCTTTAACTTTACATTGTTTTACAAATTAGTTTAGCTGTTTGTTAACTCTAGTAACCATTATTGTTTTTGTTATGATCTAAAAAAGAGGCGTCTGACGAGATAACGATAGAGAAGTATGGAAAAAGACATACTGCGCCGACCCCAAATAAATTAGGATATAATAAGAGCAAGATAATGACAATGATGTTTTTGTTATGAACTAGAAATATTATTTAAATATCTACACTAATCCTACTATGAGTATGGATGTATAGATGATTGTTACTCTTGCACGCAAAAACTACTGAACGGATTTGGGTGAATTTTGCACACAGATAGTTTATAACCTGGATTAAAACATAGGGTACTTTTTTATCCCGGTAGTAAGATCCCATGGGGCAATTATAAATCTTTACGCGGGCGAAGCCGCTGGCAAAAGCTAGTAATAATGTTATAAAGAGGAAAGTTTTGTATGTTTGTAAAGAATAAACTCGAAAACTACTGGACCTATTTCAAAAATTCTTTCACCGTTATAATGCTACATTATCCCTGAGCAACATAGGACATATTATTAAAAAAAAAACTATCCGCCCGTGCGAAGCCGGGACGGGCCGCCAGTATACGTATTACGATCGTCAGGTTGGCAATATCCTCACCAACTGTGTTGACTCCAACACCATATTGATAATATCCTCAACCCTGCCTGCCGGGGTTGTCGGGTAAACACCCATTTCCTGTAGATCCCCATGAATGTCACGGTCACTAGGCACACCGGTAGCCTTGGACTATATTCGAACGATTTGCGGTTTTATTACTCATATCCCTAGAAAACTTTGGAGAGTTTTGTCAGTTGGTACGAATACGTCGCAATGCGGTGTGGCTTATGTAGATATCTACCTTGACTTTTTGCTTTTCTATGGTAACTCGTATGTTTTGCTGCTTGTATTCTGACGTTCAAATAGGAAATTTATTTTGAGAGACCTAGAGATCATTTGTTCAAAGCAGTAACATTTTTTTACAATACTTTTAAATTTGCTATAGTTTTACGGTGGTAGTGGTCAAAAGCTTATTACCATCTTTCAAGTAAGCTAAGGAGACCTTACATCTACAAGACAACTAAAATATTTTTTGAAGATTTCATCACTATCAGATTCCTATTGAATCTCCGCCTCATCCTACTTTCAAATTCTCGTACTTGCTACTTAGTTGATTATAAAACAACAACAAAAAATATTTAGAGCTCTTATCAAACGAAACATAGAGGCTCGTAACACGACAACAGTCGCTTGTTCCTCCCTGCTATCTTACGAGTGTCATTGTATAAAGTGCCGACGGGTTGAGGAGGCGCCTTGCACCATGTGCCATGAAATCCCACTTCCTCCCCACATGGTTACTGAGCCAGAAATAAATTACGGTGTCTTAAAACGAAGGAATAGTACTTTTTGATGGGACAGTCAGCCGTTTATGGAAACAATTTGACTTGGAGTTTAGTAAAGGCCTTATTTTCTTAGGAGAAAGGACGGTTTTCTTAATTCAAGTTCTGGTGCTAAAGCTGTCCGTACATTGTTTGATAACGTCATAGGTTGTGTGTAGTGTCAATTGATTGATTGCCAATGATCCTTATGATCTTTGATGTTTTGTTTTGCTGTGAGACACTGTCTTTATTACGGTGTAGTATCATTGTTCTTCTGGTTAAAAATGTATAGCCTGGGGCAACACCTGCCTGATTATTTTGAATTTCTTGCACATAATTTGATAAAAATCCTGCCTCCTGGTAAATTTTCCTTATGTCAGATGTAATAACATTGACAATGCCTTTCTAGTCACTAATTAAAAATCCCCTCCAACTCCAGAGTTGTTGACATCTTCGCAATTCGCCGTTTATTCTAAAAGAAACACTATCAGATCTGTCTGGATGTTTTGGAAAGCGTTCCAAGTTCCAACTGACAAAATCAACTCTATTTTAGTCTCCTGTCCTAAAGCGAGACAGTGAGGTATATCTTGAAGCTCTGACGTCATTCGATTGCGATGTACTGTTCGCTGTAATTGATTGACAGCCAATGATCTAAATTATGTTCTGCAGTTCATCGACTCCGCTGTTTCCAGGAATAGGCTAAGGTCCAAATACGACGTTATATCTTGTTGCGTTAAGTCAATATTGCCTTGTATTCGCAAATAGTTACGATAGATTTGATGTTTCATCTTACAAAATTGTAGCTAAACTTATCCCGATTCACGATACACCTTTCTTCGGATGCTCGCATAAAGATGGAGGTTTTATGTTTTATGCACTTGTTGCTTTATGTGCGAGCGCATGCAGAAAGTATGGAACTATTTTACCTGCTGCGATCGGTACCGATCCACCGTTGTATGTACTGGTTACCTGTAGTTTATATATCTATGCAAGCACCCTTTCGCTCTGGAAATATTCAGCTACGGTCCATATTTATAAACCCACCATAAACAAAGGAAAATTGTTACCAAAACAAAAACACTGGCCCGTTGAATAAATAAAACTCGTCCCAGAATGACTTATGGCTCCCGTTTGAAGTACCTGAGCCCGTCCCGCCGCGCCACTTTCTTTTACTGCTACTGACGTCACCGCGCCCACCCGGCTTACGAGCCGAGAATGTCAAATTTAAAACGTTGAATGATGCATACACTCTGTGGCTTTGTTGAATTCGCAATTGGTGATCATGGGTGGGGTAGTTCAGTAGAATGAAATATTGAAATAATGGATAGGTTTACAAGTCCCGTAGAAAACTAATGCTCTTTTTTTTTATCCGACCAATAAGTACCTTACAGTGTACACTTCTATAATTGGTTTCGTATATCCTCGAAGATGCCAGTGGTTTAAACTTATAACCCAAATTGGGATAAGGGTAGGAGACTGATGATGAGATCCTACCTATGAAGCTGTTACCTGACTAAATAAAATCATAAAATGACATACCAACAAATTATGTCCCGGATTATACATCCCAAATAATCTTTCCGAATAAACGCTCTAAGCTCAAACAAAATACCAAATTGGGCTTAACATTGAAGTTCCCTTATTAGGTCGAGGGCCTTAGCAAACACCCCCGGAATACAGAAATAGTTAGTAGTTACGTTACTATGCTACTGTGGCTTATTTTCATGTAATAAGCTTATGAATATGAAAGTGGAGGCTTCAAACGAGGGCGGTGGCTTTAGGCGTTTCTTTCTGTGCCTGTTCAGTGCTCGTCAAGGGAGCTTGTTTGGTATGTGGACACTATAATTAGCTTTAGTTGTATGTTGTTGTGGCAGGTGGAAATAGGAGAAAACGTGACCTTTTAATTTGTTGTGAATAAGATTTTGGGCTTGGAAAAATTTCAACACCGATCGCGATCAAAACATCTAAGCTGCGTTCAAGAGCTGCCCGTGTCAATATTTCATGGCAATGATGATACGTGACAGCTCTTGAACGCAGCTTAGATGTTTTTAGATTTATTGCTCGTGTCCAGTTTTATTGGTAAAATTCGATCCTAGTTATTGGCGATAAAAACAGTTAGTTTTTCCTTTTCAAAATTTTATCACATTTCATTCTATAATAATTTATCCCATCAATTACTAACTGAAAATGTCCTGATCAGTGAGTCGTTCCCCAGACGATCCATTGCAAACAAAAAAGCCAAACCAATGACACATGTATCGTAAAACTACAATAGAAGCGTGCACGCAGATCGATCAGGTCGACTCGCGTGCGCATGCACGTGGTCGAGCACATTGAGACCGGCGCCTACGCATTAGCATACACACACTCCCTTCTCAATTGAAACGCATCTACTGACGGTGAATTTAAATTAGTATTGAAAGGACGGGATGCTTGCTTTGCACAAGGACTTAGTTAGAATGATATGGAAATGACTTGAACAGCCGTTGACGAAAGCATTTTTTTAGAAGCACTTGAAAGAATGCAAAATATCAAGAAGATTAACCACTACGTACTGCTGATTTCATGAATAAAGAAATAAATGGTAAAGAATCGCTATTATGCCGTTCAAAGAAGACGAAAAAGTTCTAAACCGAAACAATCATAGACCATTAACCTCACAGAAGATGAATTCCTAGAACAACCTTGTCGTTTGCTAATTGTTTGAGTTATTAATACGTTAGCTCAGTTTAAAAATGTTCCAGTTTAGTTGTACGACGTAAATAAAGCAATTAGTTACTCTATGATAGTTCACGTGCTTAGCTCACACGTGATATATGCTGAACAGAACCCAGATGATTCATCTTTTATTACATAATAACAGTTTAGAGGTCAGACTATCTTATGTTTAGTCTCCTTTTACTCTGACGGTCACTCCTCACGACTCACGAGGAAGGTATTACTTGACCAGAAAAACTTAAGACATGGCGGCGTCGCTCCTTGCTTAGCAAAACGTTATCCAACTGTCAAATCTAGTTCATTTAAACGTAGTTCCAAATTCCACCGCGTTTCAAGTTGTGTTTTTCACGTAATACCTGGTTAATGGCCTACTTAAGTGATGTCAGCAATTATAGAGCTCTTAAGCATACGCAGGTTTAGTGGAAGCTACTTAGATTAACAAAACGGCTGACACAGGACATTTGGTTCTTAAACGCCGTGAAAGGCTTTAGTTCTACAGACCTACCACTCCAAAAAATAAGTGCAAACTGCGGTAAATGCTCTGATTAGACAAAAGTACTACAATTCAGATTCTGTGAATCCATATTCAGGAGTTATGGATTCACAGAATCTGAATTGCAGTAGGTACTTTTGTATACTTAATTTAAATCAGAAATGAAACTGAACGCGACCAGAACTACACGGCGTTCAGGAGCAGCCAGTGTCAAATTGTCGATATTCAACAGCTCTTGAACACAGGTATCATGCTGATTGCATTCAGATTTATTGGTGAAATTCATCCCAAGTATCAAGGTGGTTTAAACTGCGTATAATTTATTGTAATGTCAAAACTAACAAACTATAAACTAATAGATTAACAATGAATATCATTTTGTATATCCTAATCTCAAAGTAACGATTAATATTGCTCCAAAACTTTTCAGCCTATTCATCTATCAACAACAAGGACATTGACATGACTAACTTCGAGATCTATTAATTAACAACCGTCAGGTCGTTACTAGACTATCTTCTAACTAACTTTACACAATAACCCGTTATTTATTTTGAATAAATTAGATAACTTTTGACACACGTAAACACATTTTTATCGAATTAATTTCTCGTGGGGTGCGATGAAGGAGATTTGGCACGTATCCAGATAAATACGATAGCGTTATCGTGTTGTAAACTTGCTCAGGCCGTTTTTTTTGTGAATCAAATCCTTCTTAAAACAACACGTATTCTTTCAAGATCCTTTGAATGTCAAATATGGAAGAATTCAGCACCTTACATGACCAGCCTAAAGGCATTAAATGTGACAGGATTCCTCCAGAATATATTCGAAAAGTATTTGGAGTTACCTCGCTCCAAATTTCACGCATTATTCTGCTTCAATGTCCCGCAATTTAGGGAGACACTATTGATCTTTTGCGTACCTGTAACGTGTGTACGTCGCGCGTACGAGTATCCATCTGCTAATTAGCTTTTGTCACGATTTCATTCGCCAATATTGTCGTTTACTGTAAAATACGATTGAATAACCCGAGAATCTAGCCCGACCTTGCGTAACTTTGTTAAGTCTCTTGATCGCGTCGATAACGTCTTGAAAAATGCTTCACTCCCTTTTCACTTATACCATCTTTCTTATCTCGTTAAGCTCCTTCGAAAAACCTTGTACGAAGAAACACGCTTTTTTAAGCATCTTCAAGTTATTTCTCAAGACTTGGCCATCAATTTAGCGAGATGAATAATTTTGATCGTATTTTTATTCACGACTAGCACTTCGCCCGCGACTTCATCCGCGAAAATTGTGATAGCTCGGCATCGTAATTTATAGCCTATGTTACTCGGTAAAGATGTAGCTTTCCAATGGTGAAACAATTTTTTAAATCGGTTGAGTAGTTCTTGAGTTAAATCGTAACAAACACACAAGCATAAAATCAAATATTTCCTCTATAAAATATTAGGTTAGAAAACACTACATTATATATGTCTGCTCTTTGCTGTCCCAGATAAAAACTATAAGCCTCAGAGCTAAAGGATTATGTACCCCAAACTATAGTTTTGGGTTCCCTAAAGTGGTATTGTACGAAACATTTATATTTCGAGCAGAATGTAGGCGCATCTTCCCGGAAATATCGTTAGTAATTTATTTAAACTACGACCTCACTTGCAAAATGGTTTCTATATTCAGAGCAAGCGCCATGTTACGGCTCCCAGGTCTCAAGTTAATGAATTTAGCACTTCTGCAGGAAATATACTTAAGTCCTCTCGTAAGTTTTATGACTATCGTTCGCGTTTATGATTATGAAAGTACGCTTTTTCTTTTCATGTTTCATGACGTACCTTGTTTCAAACTACTTGATCTTTTGTAGTTCCTTTATTCGGAAACTTACTTTAGTAAAACCACATTTCCCAAATGCTGATCATAAATTTGCCGTCAGTCGTCTCGTTCCAAGACGTATGCAATTTTATGCCAAATTTTATCGAAGCAAGTATTTATCCCGTGATTCATGTGTGCATTATGCTTTAAAGGCCGTGGCATTGAATGCTGGGGGAGGTAATAAATGGCTTACCGTCTCATGTAGTCGTTCCCCTGCGGCATTCAAGTAGCAGGTTCTACATTTGCTACATATTTCTTATACATAGATGTGCTGGGCCAGAATGTTTAAATATTTGTTCTGTAGATTCAATAAACTACCTTTGAAGGTAGTCGTTTCCTGTTTTCTTCTACACTCAAGAGTTCTAGGAATGTTTATTTAGGAACGCGAAGTACCCTATCGAGAATCATACGCTCCAATTTCCAGACAAGAACCTCTCCAAGCTTCGCTCTTCGATTATTTGATATAAAGTGGTTACTAGGAGCACACGAACCCAAATTGTACATCGATTTTTAATTTTGGACCCAAATTGGAAACTTATTTTAATTTATTACATACCCTGTTATGTCAAAGGATGAAGCAATTTTTCCGTAACGAATACAATTTTGTCTGTACCTACTTGTGAATCTGTGTATTGAAAATTCGCGATCTAAAAGGATCTATCTTTTGTTATAATAACTTTGGAAGGTCCCAAAAGAGGTTGGATAGCTCATTGGAGCGAAAACCGTCCTTTGTTAATCTAAAAGGACACATTAAGGTATCTATTAGTGCTCAATTCTAAAACTAATTAGGTGTATCTAAAAGATTTTCTAGTAAGTAAGAAGGTGACCGAAGGTGACCTGTATCGAATTTTCAACGCCCTTCACGTCGTCTTGACTTTAAATTGCGAAGATGGTCTCGATCTCACAAGTCTTGCGAAAATAGACTTAAATAACAAAATAGTTTTTCATCTGATCACAAAGTCAAAGGTAAATAAAAGGTTGTTATGTATGCAGGCAGCATGCGACCACTTTACCGGCTTCTGGGGCTCGTGTTCAATTGTTGGATCTCTCTAGAAGCTCAGTTGCATAATAGTACTTAAATTAAACGTCGTTGCATGATCATGTTGATGTTTGGCGCCGGACGGCCGGCGTAGATAACCCTTTATGTACTGCGTACTCGTCAGATCACTTTGTGGTACTTCCTATCAACATTTTCATTCATTAGTCTAGTTATCCCAAGCACACGATTGACTTAGCATGATGAAGTATTATGGCTGAAATTACAGCACTCCATCTGGTACGATTCTTTCATAATGACCGATATTAACTAGTGTAAACAAGATTTACCTTCTAAAAAGTATTTTAACATTCAACATAAAATAAATAAGTTATGTATTGGCGGTACATTTGTTTAAGACGAAACATTCTATCAAGTCGTACGTCAGTACCTACCAATACGGTTAGTGTATCCTTCCACACATTATTTATTTACAAAGAAACCTTCCAAGACGATGTCGACGCCCTCTGCTCGTTTCTCATGAAACATAATATTCTCATAATCGATCCTTACATGCGACGCGACTGAAGCTGTGCAAAGATATTCTTTAATAAAAGAATTTTTATCTAAATCTTGAATTCTTGCGTTATTTTTCACGGGCTGAGATTCTTTTTTAAAGAATATAGCAAGAACACATACCTATAAAGGGTGTAAAACACCTCTTAACGAAGCCGAAAGACACTTGTTCTCCTCGTCATTGCGATAATTTTTTTGTTCCACACCTTACCTGGGAACCTTCTAGTTACAGAGATATTGGGGGTCAAAGTTCCAACTTTTTGGCAAGTTTTTTTTTAAATACAAGTTTTTAAGATTTTTAAACACCTCCACGACCCCCGTACTATTCAATCCATCCATGCATCAGCACAATGTTTTGAGTGCGTTACATTGAGTTCTATCACAAACGATGATTTTTCACCCCAAAAAAAAGTTCGTTCGTTCGTTTCCCTGCAATAATTTTTGCGTAAAGTTACGTAGTTTGATGTACTGAATGCTTGGTTGACGGCTTCGTGATGAGGTCTTTTACACTCTGTATAAGAAACGTGTTACTCACATTTTAAGTACCACGTTGTTGTCTTCTTGGCGCTATCTTGACCTGATTACTTAATATTATCCTAAAAGACTAACATAATCTGCCTGTAACATATCCGACTGCTGAGACACAGACCTCTCGGTTGAGCAACCGTAATCCATCACGTGGACCCAGTGGAGGTTCGTGAATGAGGGGAGCACCACTGCTGTACTCCGCATTAAGGGACCTTATTTAAAGACTGAATGATTCCCAAATGCTTAATCTACTCTCTCCTTGTTCCAGTTGACGAGAAGATATTCTGCTGCCATGGCGGCTTATCTCCAGACCTGCAGGCGATGGAACAGATCCGGCGGATCATGCGGCCCACTGACGTGCCCGACCAGGGCCTGCTCTGCGACCTGCTGTGGTCCGACCCCGACAAGGACACCGCCGGATGGGGCGAAAATGACCGCGGTGTCAGCTTTACATTCGGAACTGAGGTGAGGGAATATTCCAGAGTTTTTGAAGGCGTTCTCCACACGTGTAAGAGAACGACCCTGACCTCTGACCTGGACAAAGGTTTACAACAAAATCGCTGCAGTAGGCTTAAAGTTCGACAATAAAGCGGTCCCCAAATGTTCGCGACTATTACGACAGACCAATATTTAGCGTTGAAGCTTATTCTGCGCCTCACATAGTCATCCACGTGCCAAATGAAAAGCTTACTGCTGCGGTGCGAGATGCAGTGCCAAATTAGGACTACGTTGAACTGACTCACTGTTCATAGTGGTTATGTTTGGCAAGGGTAGTTGTAGAAAGTTGCACGTATTTTGTACAGGAGTAATCAGTTCAGTTGTTCTTTGGCAACTTAACGTCGGGGAAGTTACCTGCTTTGCTGCCATTGAAGAGCAATATAATACTGGAAAAGCACAGTGTGAACACCTAATGACTGTCAGAAAGCGGAGTTCTGCGTGGCTGATTTCAGGGATACTTTTTGCCAGCGATTAGAATAGAAGAAGACCGTGTCGAGCTGTGTACAAAAGACTGCACATGCTGTATGGTGCGAATCCCACAAGGCGTTCGATTGGTTGATCAACCAGCTATACATTTCTTTGGTACCGCGACCATGGTCACCAATTATTGTGTCCTAGTATAATATTTCCCTTGGTGCAAATATTTTGAACGTCGAGTTTATTAAGAATATTTGCTGTATTCCATTATCAGAGACCGCAACAACGACGAGGAAGTAATTAGGAGCTGTCAAACTAATTTACATGTTTAACTTCAACATAATTTATGCGGCGTGCTCAAGTGTCGTTCAAATCTGTTTTGAGTTTTAGCTCCTCCTAATTTTACGGCGTTGTCTTCCGTATCTTTCTAGTTTTATTTGCTAGTGGAGCAACGTTTGAAAGTATTAGTGGGCAACAACTGATAACCAAAAGTTATAGAAAGTTTCTCAATGTTATCATATTATTCTACAAAAAGTAACCTCGGTGTTGAATCACTTTCAACAACATAAGATAATAGTTTCTCTGATAGCAAAGAAAAGCTGAAAAGCTGTAAGCTAACATTTGTAGTTTATATAAAGACTTAAGAAAAATCTTTTATTTCAATTATCACTATTCCACAGAAAAATAAATAAGCAAGTCCTATCTAAGACAAACAAGCTCAAAAGGTGATCTCGTGGTTACACTCTTATCAGGTAGTGCAGTGCGCCGCTCGCCACGGCTGGGACAACGCGTCCGCATGCCTGACCTCTACGCACTATCTGTCTGTCACTGATTATAATGTTTGTGCTAGATTGTGTAGCAGTAGCGCTAGTCTGCTGCACCACGTGACATACCTGATCCTGAAAAGAGGGGAGGAGTCCCTTCTTCTTCATTTTTGGTCAGGTCATTCAGGGCACTGTCTGTACCCGTGGGTAGAAAGATGCTCCAGCTTATCAGTTTGTGCAGTACGATGATGCGTCCGCATGTCTGACGACTATACGCACTATCTGTCTGCCACTGATTATAATGTTTGTGCTAGATTGTGTAGCAGCACACTGATTGTACCACGTGCTACTTGATACTTGGACATTTATATCGACATGTAGGCTCCCGAAACAAAAAATATGGTTTTAAAATTAAAAATTCAGCAATCCCTCGAATAGGTTAGTTCAAATGTTGGGTGTCGATAGTTAATTTTAAGTTTGCAGTCTGAAGATATGTTCTCTAAGAAAAACCTAGAAATGCTATGGAACAACAGGGCTGATTATGGGTACCTTATATGCCGCCAAATTTTTGCCACAGACTGCATTGACTGCTTTCTATACCGCTTCTGTAGATGCCTCCCATTGCAATTGTGCGGCTCTGCAGCTGCGATTTGTGGTTGCAGTTCGGAAATGTTCTTTTAACATATCAGATTTTGGAACTGCACCAGACTCCGTCTATCCATAAAGACCTCAAGTTTATCTCTGACGTTTCTTTACCCATCTTCTCGTTTACATTTGCAGGTCGTAGGCAAGTTCTTGTCGAAGCACGAGTTCGACCTGATCTGCCGCGCGCACCAGGTCGTGGAGGACGGCTACGAGTTCTTCGCCAAGAGGCAGCTTGTCACGCTCTTCTCTGCGCCCAACTACTGCGGCGAGTTTGACAATGCAGGTCAGTATACTGGCACTTACATTTTTTGCAGTTATTACGGACCAACGGTTTGACTTGTTCAGTGGGCTGCGCCAAGCCCGCCACACTGTTCCCAAACCACTGTAACTCCTGAAAGCCAGAATCAACAGTGGCGAACACCAGAAAAGCGCCGAGACAATGAAGCTCGACGAAGTCAATGAAGTCCCAGAGAATGAATTTAACTGTCTTGGATCCCGCAACGAAATTAATCAGAAAAGTATAGTGGAGGAGTAGGAAAAAACCGTAATTTCCACTTCGTGCGCTCCGCCAGTGAAGAGTTGTCGCAGTAGCACCGTCTACGTTAAACTGGGCCTGTAATCCCAATCGATGTCAGCTCCTCAGTCAGTGTATGCTACCACTTGGATCAGCAGCCTAGATCCCGGTATCGGGAACTTACCCGTCAATCTATGGAAGGTTACCGCGTAGTGTTACAGTTGGCAAAATTTAGGATACTCCGGGCTTTCGTATTAGCCTTAACTGTAACCGTTAATAGCTTGTTAGAACAGCAACAATACTGACTATGTTAATTTCAAGTTTCTAATACACATTTTTCCAATTCCAGGAGCCCTCATGTCAGTGGACGAGACACTAATGTGCTCGTTCCAGATCCTAAAGCCGGCGGACAAGCGCAAGCTGTACTCCGGCCTCAACATGGGTCGACCTAACACGCCGCCGCGCGCACAGCCCAAGAACAAAAAGAAGTGAGTCCACACACACATACTGAACTGTTGCACTAACATTGTACACATACAGCGAATAGTAAGTACGCTGTGCTCTAAGACCAATCTGAAAGCACCATTATGACCGCTCCTCCAATGAGGGCTGCGTATGTTCACGCCATACTTAAACCATTCCTCCAAAAGGAGTTCGAATGAACACGCCGTACTTACTACTCAGTGTAGACATATACGATGGAAATTATAGGGAAAATATGGGTGTGAGTTTGGTAATAGGGCATGGTAATGGATACGTAATAGGATAGGTCGTCCTAGTTGGCAAACAATCGTACGAACTATTCATGCAATCAAATTAAACGATGAATTGCATCAAGAGGCTCGTTTCGACACGACAAAAATAATTCTACATAAAAACGCACTGAACAAAATTCAATTACGGAGATTAGTACAATACTGCCCAGTATTGTACTAATCTCCGTAATTGAATTTTGTTCAGTGCGTTTTTATGTAGAATTATTTTTGTCGTGTCGAAACGAGCCTCTTGATGCAATTCATCGTTTAATTTGATTGCATGAATAGTTCGTACGATTGTTTGCCAACTAGGACGACCTCCTTTTGTCTAGAGGTGATGAGTCAAGTTCTTCTCGTCAAATAAAAATTGTGATGAGCACCACGTATTGTTTACGTGCCTCGTTTGTTTTCGATTTAACCTACAACGCGCTTCTCTAGTATTGCCAAGTTGACTGGTTTACCGCTCAGTGTTGCCAGATTAATAAATAATAATAATTTGCCAAAATCACTATAAGTTCTTATCATTGCTATATTGCCAGACTATGCCAAATTTAGTAATATTGAGTATGAATTGAATTGGTTATAATAATGTGAAATTGTATGCGAATAATAGTTGTGTAAGTCATGTAATGCTAACAGCTGGGGCTTTAAAACTGTAAGTGTACTATTTAAGTGACATGTAAAAAATAAAGCATTCCCCAATTTAATTCGGTAGTTTGAATTTCGTAAATTATATTACCTAAGGAATTGATACACCCTAGACACAAAATTAAAAGATAATTGGTATTTTATAGAGCGGTTTTGTCATCTGGCAATACAGTCTCAGACACATACTCAAATCCATATACAGTACACATACAATACACACACAATACAAAAGGGGGATTGAAGCTGACGGTGGTGGAAAGATGTTTTTCGGTGAACTAGAATATGTTTAAAATATCGGATCTTAGGCCCCTAAGATCCGATATTACAATAGGATTTGTTAACATGATTTTCCTCATGATTGTAGTGAATTGTAAAGTACAAAGTATTTTTTCTTGCAAAGTAAATAATATCTACAAAGTATTGGATGAAGGGATATAATCTTCTTAACACTGTATTGGAGATGTTTTTTCTCGATGATGAATTCAAAAAGTACAAAGTAGTTTTTGCTTACAAAATACATAGATTTTTTGCACTATAAACCGTAGATAGACGTCAAACCTTAAAACTTGACCCTTTAAGATTACACTTTTTATTCCATTGCACCATATTTAAAAGTGCGGTCTACCTACACTGTTAGATTAGATATTTGTGTTATTCAAAAATTAAAATTATTATGTTTTATTATCACAGAGACATTATATGAAGCCGCTACACAAAAGGTACCAAAAGATGTGTGACGTTTGATATGCATCTTGACATAGATTAACAAACAACATTTTTTGCACAGTAACATTCACCGGGGTTGCATACTCGCACAAAACTAATCATCTAAGAAAAACGCCTAACGATTTTGTGATACTTACATTAAAAACGTTTGAAATAGGAACCTACATGAAAATAGAGATAATTTAAATTGCAAGTTGGTCTAGAATATTTGTTTTGGTGAGAATAGGGAATATGCATAAATTTTCTTTTTTTTTATTTCGATACGGAATGTTAAAGTACTATAAAATAAAAATTACAAAAAGCGAAAATAACACAAAAGTTATAACCATTTATACTTTTGTTTCTATCTCTTTCTAGATAAACGGAATTTAGTATGGATTTTGTACGTCGATGCAGCGAATGACGTCATTCGCTGTATCGGATCTCTGTCCAATCAGCAGTTTCAAATGCTTAGTATTTTTTATAGATAATAAAAAAAAAAATTTCACTTTGCTATTTCTGATGTTAATACGCTTTGTATAGAGTGATCAAAAAAAAAACATGCATTTACCCTATTGTGTGCAAAGATTATAATCACTAAATCACTTTGATGATGCCTGACACAATTGATGGCTTACTCGTACCACAAGTTACTAAATGTATTTTACGCAAAAAATATGAAAATATTTTCTCTCTCTGTCCTTCTCACAAGATTCACAGAAACACGATGTTTTAAACACCAAATTTTAGTTTTAAATGCGTCTAGTGATGTGTGATACAAATTGGCCTAAGTTTCGAAGTAATAAAACCAGCATTATTTTGTAGTATGGCATTGTTTTCTAAGTCATATCCAATGCATGACTTTTTATGGCGGCGCGAGGCGTAGATGGTGTGTGGTAGTAGGAACTTTAAAACACTAAAGACTCGTAAAGGGTATCAACAGTATTGAAGTTAGCTTCAATCCAAAAAGGACCAGGGGTATTTTTCTATTAACTCTGGGCATATTTCAAATGGCATTGGGACTTCAATTCATTTTAAAACAACATACCTAAGTCGCCGGAGAACAGAAATATAAATATTTGGCAAAATACAGGAAAAGGCAACATATTTGTATTGGCTGTAGCTCTGCTCTCCGGCGATTTTGGAACTAGCAATAAAATGAATTGGATAACTTTTTGTGAGCTATTTGATTCTTTGGACTTACGCCTATTTTGCCCAAGACGTGAGATTTCCACATCGTTACTGCTCATAAAATACTAGGCCTGGGCTTTACTTTTAGGATTCATACATTTTTTCGGAAGATAGTGGATAGTTGGAGACACTAGTATATCTCTACAATGTACTTGCCTAGAGATGTGGCGCAGATTTTTAAGAAGAAAATTTGTCACATTTCTTGTCTTCGTAAGATTTTATAAATTACTCGCGCCGCCAATCCAGTGTTTGTCTGTCCTAGTGTTATATCATTATCATTGTTTTTATTATTTTTGTTTCATTCCTGTATACCGTATGAATCTTTTTTTTAATATTAAAAACCTTAAAATATTTTAAGAACTTTCTCTGTATTCATAGTCTTACAATGTAAATTTGGAATAATTATAAAAAAAACAACATTCCTGTATCAAAATTACAATGTATGACCATCATCTCACGTATTTTTGTGTTTGTTCCCGATCGCCAGTTAATCGCCCCACCCTGCGCCCGCGCAGCGCCGTCGCCGACTCGCATGGACTCCCACGTACCTACTTACCTACCTTACAAATATTATTAACTTAGACAGCGTCAAGGCACTTTATAATGCGACAGTTTGCTAATGTTACCTTCCATTGCGCGTTTTGACTTGTAAAACAGTCGTTTGCAAAAACACGCAATGGATGATGATTTTATACGGTGTAGTAATATGACTCATTTGACGCACTAGAATATTCTTTTGAATTGTCAAAATTTAATAATGTGTGATGGCTTTGCTTGTCCAGTCGTTTTTGGATAAAACTGAAATTCCAAGGCATTTATTTATATGTCTTGTCTTAGGTAAGAAACCAAACGATTTCAGCTTGACTTTCAGAAAACCATTCTTTGTTCACTGAAATGAAAAACGAATATGTCGTATTATTCCTTTTCGCTGGTCTTTAATAATACAATAGAATACATTTTGTACGTTGTTCATAATTTGTATGAAATTTTTAACTGTCAAGTATTATTTTAATTAACCGCTCTTTGAAGTTTAATTGTTCACAGATAATGTTAAAATGTTCTAAAGAGAGCGAAAAGAGATTGATATTGATAGTTTACTTTGTTAAAAAGTAAGAAAATGTTACTAACCGTAGTAACATCTAGATTTTAAATATAAACGACTAAGGAAGTCGAGCCTTCCTTCCAAAATCTTGCTTCGCTTTCTTTAGTACAAACTTTAAAATCTAAGTCGTTATCGCACATATAATATTGATCAATTGCTCGACGATTGTCCCCTATAAAGTTGCGTTAGGACTACATTTAAAATCTGCCGTAAATTAAAAAGTGACCAATGGGGGTGGTAATTGCTAATGGTTTTAGTGTAGCTAATTCTATCGTCACTGGTTGAAAATGTGTTAATTTCATACGCGGTTTTTCTTTTTAATTCACCGACACTCGGAAATCCTAGATCTGAATCTAACCAATGAAAGTTAGATTCGGACTTGGGACTTAGAGCGTCGGTCACGGCCTCTACAATGATCTTTGACATGCCTTCCCTATTAATACTATTTTTGATAAGGCATGATGCGAGAAGTAAGGTAATACTTGTTCTTTAACAGTTTGCAATCGCATTTACTGGTCACATTTTAATTTGCGGCAACACCAGACTGTCACATTTTGATTCAATACTAAATGTGGCTAGAAAATAAGTCCAATGTTGGTTTTTATCATTAAAGAGTTTTCAGGAGGTAGTAAACAGCTTCGTTAATATTTTTTATTCACAAAATGGCGGTCTAGCATTCGGCCATAGGGCTCCGGGCGATTCAAATGTGGAGACGGATGCACTAGAATGCCGCGTATAATGATAATGTGTGTGCAAATGCGTGTATATATGACTGCTCCGAGGATGCTTGTGTCGTATTCAATATTCAAGCAATTAATGTAAGGTAACGCCCGCGGCTGCAACTTCGACTTCTCACCCCCCCCCCCCCTCTTCCCTTCCCTCCGACATTTGTCGCCCCCCTTTTTATTGAGATTATTTCATTGACCCCAGGGTGATGCGTAAAGATTCTTGTCGAAGTTGTGCCGCAGTATTTAACGATGACAGAATTTCAATGGTCGAGATATTGGAAGTATGATAAGTAGTAAGCATAAATATCGTAACGAAGCCGTAGTTTGTTGGTAATATTATGAACAAAACGCCCACAGCATTGCACCCATTTGGTAGAAATTAGCTTAGTACGATGCTAGAACTCTTTGATACAAGTCGATGTACTTAGCTGTCTCTAATAGAAGGCAAATGCATACATTCCCTCACAAGAAACACACATCTTGTTATAAGGAATGATCTAGATTTAAAGCATAGTTTTTATTAAGTTTCATGTGATTTCTAAGTAATAAATTCATTTTCAAGTTGCAATAGTGTTTTTATCCCTATAGTACTTGAATTAGTTCAGTGTTTAGTCACTATATAAACCAGAATTTCTTATACCCAATTCTTAGAGGTCCCGCCCAATATTGGTTAAGACGTAGCAAGCACTAGGGATCTTTCAGAAACATTTAGGGCCAATATCAACATAGAAATTGAACGTGATCAATATATCGAATCTGCTGTCAGTGTCATTATTGTGTAGATGTTGACACTGCCAGCTCTTAAATGTGGTCGATAGACGTACGGTCGAACAAGCTATTTGATTTACAGTTTAACCCACAAATTACATTGTAAAGTGTAAACCAAATAACTTGTTCGACCGTACTAATCGCGTTCGGACGAAATTCACCTTTACCATTTGGACCATTTAGATTGAAAATGTGAAATGTGTGTGGTAAGTAAAACGATCTATTAATTAGGAACCGGATATTAAGCATTTAAATAGGAGCCAAGTGGTCAATATGTGGGCGTATTTAGATGTAAACGTTACACCGTCCCCTCAGGTCGGTCTATAGGACTTTGTGTAGCATTGCTTTGTCGCCCGACTTCTTATGCGGTCCTAGTTCGCACTATGCTTCGCGCGAATGATGTGGTCGCTTACATATGTTTAGAGCAGCAACCGACGAGTTGAACCGTTGATAAACATAGATTAGAAAGACTACCTAAGTATGAAATAATTACACGGACTAACATGTTTGCTCAGTTGGAAAAAATCTTAAAATCAACGGCGAATGTCGTCAGTGTTACCAAACTCCACCGATAGTTACCATACGGAAAAATAAAAAAAGGTCGCATAAGAGTATAGGGTAGAAATAACGGAAGGTTTTCTTTTATTTGATTGCTATTGAATGTGTTAGACTGATACACGCGGCTGACTGCCGATCAAATTGAATCATTGATCTATGTATGAAAAGAATTGTATATTAATTTCTTAAATAAAATACTTCTTAAAATATTAATGTTTTATTTATTGTGCCATTACTCTCTCTACTACACTCAACTAATCACATTTCTACTGAACTGCATTTAGAACATCCTTAATTATTATTTTCTACTTATCATTAACGTTGACTAGCAGCGTGTAATAAGAAAATGAAGTCTTTATAATCTGAAAAAGGAACAAAACATTATTGTAGTTATTTACACCACAACTTTAAAAAGTACAAGCGAGATCTTCCAACTGTTAGTAAGATAAAAATTGCAAGACATGGCATTCCTAACCAGTATTGCCACACAAAAATACATACAGCAACGAAAGTATGCAGGTCCATGGGCAGAAACCGGCCAGCCCTCACGATGACTGGTCGCCTGTTAGCCAGCAGTATGTTCAGCAGAACTCTTCGCGGGCGGTCGCCCATCGTGTGCCACATGCTTTGGTAAGCTGCTGTCGAGACGCGGTCCGCCTAACATGATATTAAAAATATTATAGTTGAGTATATATATATAGTTTGAGGATCAAAGCGCAACTCATTACGAATCAGGCATAACTTAATCATCAACCTACAACTACAACAGTCCACTGCTGGAGATAAGCCTCTTCAATCGCACGCCACTCAACTCGATTTTGGGCAACTCTCATCCAGTTGCTACCAGCCACCCTGCGAAGATCTTCGCTCCACCGAGCTGCAGCGATTAGCGGTCTCCACTCAAGAACACGTCTACCCCAACAGTCATCGATTCTACGGCTAAAATGGCCCGGCCCATTACTCAGCTTAATATTTCTGCGAGGTATGTCAACGACTCTGGATCTCTGTCGGATCACCTCGTTCAGAAGTCTGAACGTATTGAAGACAAACATCGAATCTTATTTGGCCGTAGGTATAGACTCGTAGAAAGATACATCCTAACGTTGGATGTATCTTTCTCTCAAGCTCTCTTGTGATACACCGCTAACGTAGGATTCCTGCGTTAGCGGTATATCACAAGAGCTTTCGCTAGTAGCACTCTTACCTGCAAAATTATCTGGTTTCCATAGTAGCAGTAAACGAATATGTCCAATGCCACTGCTGCTAGATACTCTACTGTTACCATATCGAACTTCTGTGGAACAGAAAACAGGCAACCTGAATAACAAGCTTCACAATAAGTGTGGGCCGAAGATAAAGCCTTGATGAAATCCCCACTCCAAATGATTTTGCAATTATGAAATTTCAGAAGAGTGCTACTCGGGATTGACGTAAAATGTACAATAGGTAAATCTGCTCATGTTAGATCAGGGAAAACAAATATTCACCTTATAATAATAGTACATTTTGATACAAGTGGAGAAAGTTTGTCTTGCATTCGAGGCGGAATTAACACACGAGCCGTAGGCGAGGGTGTTTTTGAGCCAGTCCACGTGTTTATAACGACGTTTTTCAACACTCTTCAAGAAAAAAAAAAATTTTTGACATGAATTAAGTATTATTTTATTTTATTTTTTAATTTAGAACACAAATAATAATGTTAATTTGTTCATAAAAGTAAATATTAGTTTTAAATAATCGTGTTCATCTATGATATTCTATTTATAAACAGAATTTGAATTTTCAAAAAATATTTACGCCGTAAAGAAGCGTACCTATTGATTAGCCAAATTAAAAAAAAAGCATTCAGCTCCGACTATAGGCATTGAACCAATTTGGACTAAGGTTTAGGTATAGTTATCTGTGGTAATTTTAATTCCCGCACATGTGTTGGAAAATGTAAAAATCGCACGATTGTGAAATACATTGCATGTTGCACCTAATCGTAGTGCGATAAGAACCAATTTTCGAGGAAGTGTATTGAAAACTTATTTTTCTACAGCAAGACCTCGATTGGAAAATAACATGCTGCCCGTGAGACGGTTTTGTTGTAGACTACGAACAAGCGCATAACTGCCGAGCTACACAAACCAAGCAAGCAACTTAAACCTACTGAGGTTTGATTGCATGGTAAACCTTTACTGTTGGTAACCCTCTTACCTCTGTAGCAGCATACAGCAACGTGCACAGATACAGAGTGACTTGCACGACCCTGAGCGCCAGGAGAGGTGACACGAACTTCTCAAATGTCACCTTGTATTTGATCACCACTTGGCCGAGAGCGGCGCAGTCGCGGAGTGCGGACACGGTCGCATCATCGTACTCTGAACTGTATATGTCTGAAATGTACAAAATGGTAATTACGTTGTTAAAGACAAAATACAAGCCGGTTACATTATCTCTGGACCTGGCATCGATGACTTTTATAAAAGTCCAAACGTAACAATGAAATGTTCAAAAATATCACATGTCATGTATCGGCAACGAAAGTGCTTGTTTTTTGAACATTTCATTGTTACGTTTGGACTTTTATTGTTATAAAAGTTATCGACGTCAGGCTTAGAGATAATGTAACCGGGTTGTAAATTTAATGGACATTTTCACTCTGCCATAAGTTCAAATTTAAATGTTAACATTTTAGTGTTCACTTTGTCCCACTAATCGATTGGGCCAAATTAGTGGGGCAGGCTGGAATAAATTTGACTGCTCTTTGCCCACAAAGGCCTCTTCTTTCTTTTCCCAGACCCTATCTTTTGCGGTCTCTTGCGACGTCGGGCATTCAAATTACCCTATTCAGATCGTTACACCAACGTCGCTAAGGTCAACCAAGACGGCGGCGATGCCCTCCCTGCCAGGTCCAAAGACGATTTTCAACCATTAGTTCGGATGGTTCTTTGAGCCTTGATAGTCGTGTAAATAGCCTGCACCTTTGAGACGGTTGTTTTTAGGAACAAACCAAAAAATTTGAATTAAGAACCTATGATATAGGTGTAATGGCGGACCGGACCTCAAAATAAAACCAATTTCCCTATTGATGAATTCTCGAGAAACCAATATTAAATAATAAATAGCAGCAAAACTTGCCCACGTACCTCTGCAATCCAGAGATCCCACTCAGACCTAGGGAGACGGGAGCTGACTCGTTCATACACGCGTGATGGCTTTTAGGTAGGGCCATTGCGCCGGTTAGCGACCAGTTAGCTGGGTTGCCCACATAAGATGAGGAAAAAAAAATGTCTACACGCAAAATAGTATTTGTTAATGTGAATTTGTCCCAAATATAGTCTAGTTTGGATACAAAAACATAAATTAAATTACATTCATAAAAAAATATTTATAAAATGCTAAAAAATTGAAAATGTAGCGAAAACGTTGGTTTACGACCATTTTTATCAGTTTATGACCACCAGTGAGCTGGTTTGCGACCGCTATTTTAATATGAAAAATATGCCATTAAAACAATTATAATCGCTTAAAAAATATTTTAATTTTTGCCTCTTAATAAAAACGAAAATATGGGAATCATTTGGTGTAATGTTTTCTTAAAATTAAAAAATAACAATCTTACATTTCGTAGGAACTTAATCATAGTTGTAATAGAATTAACAATCATTAGTCAAACAATATCATAAATTATATGTAGTATAACATTTAAAATAATCAAAATCAATATTTTCTTTCTAGTCATCGGGTATAATATTATTTTATACCATCGAAAGCTTTTTCCAGGCCTTCTTCAGTGTAGGCACTGGACAGTCTCTTTCTTTTTGTTGACTCTGAATTATTTGGAAGCTCCATCTAAAAAAAAAGTAAGTAATAATAATTTATTGTTGTTTTTATGACTAATTTTATTTTAAACTAAAAAATAATAATATTTAGTTTTCGACAGATTAGGTACAACCACATGGTTGCTTGCTAAAATAATTATTAAACGGACATTTCATTAACCAACCAAATTAAAAAAATCAGTCGTGGTCGCATACTCAATGAACTTTCATAGTTATTGTCTCATACTAAATTATGGTGGCCGGAAACCAATGTCTTTATTTCGATTATTTTGGTTTACGACCACCTAAGCACCCAATTTTGTACGTAAATTAAACAAAGTTCTTTCAAAGAAACTGATGGTCGCTTACCAAAGAACTACAAAGAAAACCTTTTACAATGCTACGTTCAAAATTGTAACTGTCCTGTATGAAGCATTAAGATCATATTAATCAAAACAAAATAATGCGGTTCTCGTCGGTTTGCTACCAAGTGGTCGCTATCTAAAGTTTTTGATAAATGAGCATTTCGATTACCGACCACGGGATTTTATCTTAATAATAAGTTTAAAAATAGCAAAATACATCTTTATAATTATTAAGCAAAACTTATCGATTGTACAATTTAACATCTAACTTGTGTGTAAAACATGAAATAAGTAATAAAACTTACCTTTGAGCGCCGCGCGCCGTGTTATTTTTTTTCCAACTCGCGGTATCATATCATCTCGCGGAATCAAGACGCGCACTGAGCAATTTTTTTTCGGCTCTGGTTTAACCCATTTGTTTCAAACTGTGTAAATTCTCATTTCATAATTATTTAAAAAGCTCTTTAGATTTATTTTTTATTTATGTTACCTCTAAAAATACTATTATCTTGATTTAAAGAAACTTAGTCCGTCAAATGGTCGCCTACTGAAGGTGGTCGCGATACCGGCGAAACGACCCTATGCGCTGCCGGCCGGAGAACTAAATCTTCTTAAATCCACCGATAAAATGGTTAAAACTCCAAAAATCAACACTGCACTATAAGTTCTCAATGAAGTAGATACAGATGCAGGTCCATTTATTTTACGAATATCTTCAAAGTTTCACCAAAATTGAACTTTCAAAAGGCGGAGATTCTCTCTCTCTCTACCGTCTCTTTGCTACCGCTAATGCCATCTATCGGCGTTGAAGAAAACGATGTTGAGAGAATACTCAAGAAAGTTCGGTACATGGGCTCTGCGGGTACAAATATTGGTGCGGGGATTTATCAATTAAGAAACTAAAATATTTAATTTGAAATAATAACCTATTATTATCTATGGGAAAATCCTAAAATATTATTCTTTAATTTTTTATATTGAAAAAAAGCATTGACGCTTCACCAAGCCTCATAATATTACTATATTATTTAGGTAAGTACTTACCAAACTGAGTTCTCGAACCCACGAAAGGATTTACCTGAAACAAACCGCGATATTTTCAATTTTATTAAATTTCAACCCAACTTATGGTGTCTTCTAAAATAGTACAAAAGTTTCATACCACTTTCTCATCATAATGGTACTCCGACCCCTTCATTTCCGAAACATTGTATAGATAATTATGTTTCTCATCGTCCTGTATGCTTGCAAATGTTGCGACCAACGCTGCATGTTTCACCCCGTGTTGCAACAACGCGGTGTAGCGCGCGTTGCGGAGGCTGCAACATAACAGGTCGAGTTGCCCGCAGATCAGGATCGAGTTTGAGGCGAAGAAGACTCCTGTTTTTTATCAAATAAGGTGTGATGGTATAAGTATCTAGATATCGACGGCTCATTTACCTATACTGTTTAGACCCAGTGGGTGGCTATGCCTAATGCAGCTTCGGAAGCGTTATTCAGATCGTCAAGGATAATAGAAGTTGAAGTTTAATTGAAGTATGTTATGGTGTTACTATACTAATTTCGTAAATATGTTTTTCTTTTTGTAAATTGGCACCTTGTTTTTTTATAATCATGTAAATTGTACTTCTGTGTGTTGTGCTATTGTCTTTTGTGTGCACTAAATAAATGGTTTATCTATCTATCTATCTATCTAAGGATAGGTTTAGGGGCACTTGCACTACTCCAGCAGATAGGATAATTATGGTTTCATCATGAGCACCACACTTCTCGTGAAGGAAGAATCATTGCTTTCCAAATAGGTCACTGCAGTTCACGACCGGGACGAGGTTCTCTTAAGGCTTTAGGAAACCGTGAGGTGGGAAGAATTTGGTAAGTAAGATTTATTTTCTCAATGCAAATCTTGACATAACAACTATTCGATCATCAAGCGGTCGTTGCACTGAATTAAGAAAATATCTATGTAAAAATATCGTGTTTTTATTAATTAGGTAGGTACCTACTTACCAAACTGTCCCATAGCAAGCCCCACGTACAGTTGCGCTACACAAGAGAGCAAAAACGTGAACTCGTAGAAAGGAGAACGGGTCACGCCAATGTAGATCCAACCCTGGATGGGTTCTTTTGTCCACACTAAAAACACCATGATTAGAATAAAATACATTGTTGTTAGTACATCATATTGATAAATTAACAGAAATGTTAGTTAGGTACCTGGTCTATATAAAAATAAAATACCTTTATATTAAACAGACAGAAGGTTTTTACCGATCTGATAACTTGGAATAGGCCTATGTTCGACTATGGACTACCATCATCAGCACCAGGATTTCTCCCCAGTTGCCCCACAATATCCAGTTCTCTGTAGTTGTCGAATCGTTGTAGTGTAGAGGTCTCTCTGAGACTTATCTGCTCTACAGAACAATGACCGACACACACAACGACATTTAACGTCCATCCTAAAAAGAAAGGTTCATCCAAAGAATACTTACATAATTAAGTCGTCGAATACTTACAGTGAATAAAAACAGGTAGCGTTGAATACATAGTGACACTGAATAACGTGCAAGCAGTATAGATCCTCGCAAAACTTCGGGCCTTCAAGTAGCTCTGACCCATCGTCATGTTCGTCAGCCCCCTCGCCGAATGATGCTTGAAGTTTTTGTCCATAAACTCCAGTAATGTGTACAAATCTTTGCGATACACGGCATAATACGCAACAATTATCAGAGACACTATAAGAGGGAGAGAATCAGCAATCGTTGCCAAACTCGACATGATATCCTGCCATTCAGTGTACAAATGCACCGTCAACATCATCGGAATGTGTGTTAGAACGAAGAGCACTATCCCTAAATAAATATCATTGATGAGGAGCCTTGGTTCATTCGAGGTATTGGGGAACAGATCCCAGCAGCCAGCAATCTTTAATGGTATTTCTATGTAGTGAATGTAACGCTCAGATTTTTCTGAAGTTAAGGTGGTTTTGGGATCTATTGGTGACATTATAGCTGTTGTCCTACTGAATTTCATAGGAACTGAAAATTCTAAGCTTGTTAAGTAGGAGCTTTTATGCGTTTGTAGGATTTAAAGAACCTGTTACAATAAGCTGACAAAAAATATTAAGCGAGACGACATAATAGGGCTCAACATCAAAGGCACAGTGCCACTAAGTAGGTATTGTTGTCTTGTAGTCTTGATTCGATCCTTATTGCTACTAACGCTTTACCGATTACATAGAGTCCCAAAACTTCAAAAGCTCGACGCTATACTGGTTTAACAGACCTAAAACCAAGAGCAGTGTGATTTATGTTCTATCTAGCAACTTTTACCAGAATAGTACATTTTGATACAAGTGGAGAAAGTTTGTTATTGTATTCGAGGCGGAATTAACACTCGAGCCGCAGGCGAGATTTGTTTTTGAGCCGAGAACTGCAATAACAAATGTCCACGTGTATCAAACGACGTTTTTTAATACACTTTTAAAAAAATAAAATGAAAAAAACGACAAATATTTACTTTTATTTTCGCGCTTTGCTTTCGCCAGTTTGAAGGAGAAGCAACGGTATAAAGCCGCTAAAAAGCCTAATATGAAAAATTCAACGTTTATTTTATTTTAATAATCATGCTTTTTGATGATATTCTTTATATAAACATCATATAGACATTCAAAAATATTAACGCCGTAAAGGCGCTTAACTCTTTGCCGAGATGAAAAAAAAACAATCACCGCCGACTACAGAACCGATTTGGACTAAGTTTAGGTATAGTTATCTGTGGCAATTTTCATTCTCGCACACGTGTTGGAAAATGAGAAAAAACGCACGCGTGTGAAATACATTGCATGTTGAACCTAATCGTAGTGCGAAAAGAACAAGTTTTCGAGGAAGTGTATTGAAAATACCTTTTAATTTACACATTTCAATGTCAAATTATCTATCCCTTGTTTAATCAACCCCTTCATCACATAGGTATGAAAGGGTCATAACATCAGTTCAAAAAGATTAACAAGCAGTGTTTCAAACTTTGCTAATTTAAATTCTGTAAAGTAATTACTATCGGAAACACGTCCAATTACTCAGAACAGCTAATTGTCCTCAGTTTATCAAGTTTGCGAGTTCTTAGTTTGTAATTATACCCTAATGAAAACAATTAGGGAGCCATGTCCTGTAATGTTTTAGTGCCTTAAAAGTAGGTAGGTAGTTGTTTTAAATAAAAAAATATAGGTAGGTACACACCTACTTTTGCTCTTTCTTTCCGGTGAATAGACAGAAATAAAGCTAATACGCAATCAATCATTAGTAATTAATGCCCATTTAACTAATACTGGGGCCACCATAACGAATTATTATTAAGTACCTACACTGTTAGAATGTTAATACAAAAGTGTGCTTTATTTTGATTTAAGAATTTGCTAGCGAAAGCGGGGAAACGCATCACTGACACACAGGTAGGAAAAAAAATGCGATATCTTTAAAACATTTATTAAATAAACAAATTACAAATATATTTCCACAGTAGTTATTTATCAATGAAAACATAACATTGGCATCTCGGAGATAAGCGTAGGTAAGTATTTTCAAATCGGTGCTTCCGGCCTTAAACGTCCTTTGATGCCTTCGATTCTATATCTCCTCTGAAAAAGCAAATTTACAAAGATTCAGTCATTCTTTTATTTCTAATAGCATAGGGGAGTGACCTTAATCACACTTATCGATGTCGTATCCGCTTGAGCCGGTCTGAAACAGCGTAAAGCTGGGTCCGCTGCGCCATATTATCGTGCTCAAAACATTGTTTGCTAACATAAAGTGGCGTACCTACCTACCTAATTTAAAATGCTTGCCGCGAAGAACGGATAACACAGTCATGTTAAGAACATAATGTTTTATTAGAAAATGGGCGCGGTAGACCCAGCTTAAGGGGCTCATACCCCTCAAATGGCTTAGCATGATCCTCCGTTACGCCTAAAATACTGCAACATTAATTTTGAAATAAATATATGGTAAAATTGAGGATTAATGGTTCGTCTTCGTCTTCGGCTTCGTCCTTCGTCACACATAGTACATGTGTGACAAAAACACGATTCCATAAACTTTTCGCGATAGAAAAAAAATCCAAAGTTACCTCTAAATCGAACAGTAAACCGCTGGTATTCCAAAAAGTACTTGAAATTAGATCATGAAACTTTGCATATTAACTGAACGAACTATAAAGCAGGTCTTATGTGTTTTACTTTTTTAGTCTCGTCAATAGATTTTTTGTAAATCGCAAAAAACCACTCATTTCGCACTATTCGGCCGCAGTGACTGACGTAACAACCACTTTGTAGTGCAAGCTGATTAAAACTTTATTCTAACAGTATTTCAAACGCTAATTTTAGGGTTAGAAAGGCCTTAATGTTGATGCAGCAAAGAATTGACTCGCGTCGACCGTCACCGAACTGAACGGAGACGAATCACTTACGTCTTTTTCGCATTTTGGCCCGTGTCGACGGGCACATGGCGTAGACTCTGGGGGGCGCATGAATGGCCAGACCAGACAGAACTATTATATTTTCGGTTTACTCCTGATAAGTTCCCGCTGCGCCCCTAGTGCTCGATTCCAACACAAACTCTACCATACCAAGTACCTACTTAAAATTAAATTTTACAGTTTACTGAAACTTTGCAGGGTGTTATTTTATAATAGAAGTATGAAGTGGCCCAAAAATTAAATCTTAAGCATCAGGGTGGGCAACGCATTTGCACTAGTGAACAAGACTTGCGTTTGAGTTTTAGTGAAGTGAGACACAGTGGGGGTATAATATTGGCGAAGGGTCCACTTAAATAGCTGCTTGTTTGCCCACATCAGTTCTAGTTCTTTAAATAATAGATTTTTCTTCCAAAATATTAGGTAATTGGTCCACCAACACCAAGGTCCTTCTGCTTTATGTTATCACCCTGAATGAAATAAAGTAGGCCTATATTTCTTTAGTATGTCACTCACTTCTCCTTAGATCTCCTCTGGGCGATCTTGTAAATCCTGCGTAATTCGAGCAATGCTCTCATGATGACGACTAGTTGCTGTTCGAAGTCGCTGGGCTCCACGTCGACAGCGAGACCTATCCCAAAGAACGTGTTTTATCATAGGTTACACTCGATTATGATTGGGAGACATCAAATGGCCTCTACCACGAATAGGCAGATTGAAGAATTTTACTGGAACCTTGAAGCTCACAGCTACACCGGATCAACATCACCACAACTAATTTTCGCTAGCTGATCCCGACCCGACCCGAGGCGATGTCGTTACGGTGCTCATAAGTGTGCGATGTAGTATGTGTAGATTCTGATCCACTTACAGGTGATTTTTACAAGCAACATACATCAGCGTACTCCTCTCATACATTTAGCTGGTAAATTATGTAGTTATCCTTAAGGAACACAGCAAATTCTTGATTAGCTTAGACCAGAAGTTGGGTAATATGTATAAGATAAGACGCACCAATTCAGGCATAATTTCAATATCATTACCTTTTTGCTTGCAGATCTTAGCGTAGAGGCTCCATATGGCTGATTGGACGTGGCAGACCTCAACGTGACGCCGCGCTGCGGTCTCCTTCAGCCGGTTCAGAGCTAGCTCCCATTTTATAACCCCGTTCCGGATCTTGTCGTAGCGCCACTGAAGATATGTTTATAATAGCAGCCTTAGCAGGTAGTTTGTTGATGCCTTTATAAATGACGTCTACAAGTGCAATAAATGTGTCAGAAAACCAGCTCTTATATCCAGCAGAAAAAATGTAACCGAAAATGATTTGATCATTTAGTCGGTTGGTGCAAGTTTTTAGTTGACATCTTGGCTGACTGACCAACGATTGTTAACATTGTGAGTGACTACACCTTCTGAATGCGAAATCGACTTGAGCTGGTTATAAAGAGCTTATGTTCATGTAACATAAGCGAAAAAAGTCACTCACGTTGTTGCGGTTTGGTCATAGCAACGAACTCAATGTGACAAGTATGTGATCAGCTCAAGACGATTCCGTGCCCAAAAACTGTATGGTCACTTCCTTACAAGTCAACGTAGGTACGAACCCTCAGATTAGCGAGCGTGTTATTGAGCCCCATGATGAAGAGTTTCTTCTCTTCTGTCAGGGACGCGATCTCCTGGCGAGCGTTCTCCAACATCTCCAGATCGTGCTCTTGACGGTCCGCCAGCGTAGATTTAGCCGCCGCTAGGAACATTATCAAATATCTTTTTTTTTATTATTGCAAGTAGAGATGAGAATGAAGGAAGTCTGTCTCGGTTTGGACATATAATGGAACGGATGTGTCTAGAAGGTGGGTGAATTGTGTGAAAAATGAAAGAAAAAGGATTAAATGATAGCGTGACAGATTTCAGGGAAGATTGGAAGACCCCAAGCAATATGGAATGTGAGTAGGAAGATGGTGACCATCAATCTCGTCATCTAAACAAATATTGATATTTGCTTCGCTCAGATTCCGTAAAATTGGAATATTGGTGAGATTAGTCAAATTGTCAAGTCACATTTATAAAGTGACGTTTTGAATACAAAACGTTTTAAATTTGAGGTGCAGTAGCAAGTACTTAAATAGGAAGGAATGATTTCTCACCTAAAGCTTCATAACGGTTGAGCACGTCCAGGGGTTGTTTGAACTCAGGATAATTATTCACCACCGACATGAGGTAGTCCTAAATAGAGAACTTTTTATTACATATACAGAGAAGGAACAAGCACTATACACCATGCTTGCCCACCGCGTGATATCGTAATCCAGAAGTGTAAAAAAAAATCGGGTGGTGCTGTGTCGGTGCACGCGACCGTTTTAACGTGAAACGTCTGTAACACATAACAGTCACGACGACCCTAATCAATATGTCCGCAACTCTACGTCAAAGCGCGTATTTTGTGCTGCATTATTTCGGTTTTATTTGATTTTTTACACATAATGGTTATGTTTAACTACAAATATCGTCCAAGTCACATTTATTATTATTTAAATCGATTGGTATAAATGAACTCTGTAAATACACAAAAGAATCACCTGTGAGTCGTGAGTTAGAAACGGATAGAAACCAGCGAGAACGCCGGTTTCCTTTATTCTACGCCGTGCCCTTCCCCCGCCCCCCCGCCCGACCTCGATGCAAACTCAAGGTCTTAGCAGTGAACTGGCTATATACGCTAAATAATGACACTAAATTCATGTTTCTAAGATGAATAGTTTTGTAGTTATTAATGTCAGACGATATAACCCAATTTGTTACGGCCCGGTTTTCTGACATGGTACCCCGTTTATGGTACCGATTTTAAAGACGTATCACGTCAAAATATTAGCAAGGTACCTAACCAAGTATTGACCCTACAAGCATTTACACCAAGGCATGTTCGGGACACCACAAATACCATAATAGGTATTAGACTCCGCTCGTATTAAAAATGACAACGCGTTTGACTTAACGCGTAAGACGGCAGCAGACCAATCAATGGACGTCTCGTCAAACTTACCTCGTAAATAGTATAGTCCTTGACTTGCTTCTCCATCATCATCTTGACTTCTTCCATCTCGATGACTCTCTGCCTCATTGCTTCAGTTTCCTTGGTCTTTCGCTCTAAGGCTTCGTTGTCAGCTTGCATCTTACGCTCAGCTCGATCTCGCTTCTCTTGGTTCTCTCTTATGAACTGGAAAAAACAAACTAGGTGGCTGTTTGCTGTCGAGTGTTAGGTTTCATGTGTAAAGTTACGATATTTGAAAGGGAGGAAATCATAATTTTAGACGCTTGATGTTGAATGATATTCATCATCATCTGACTGGCATTATTTCAAATATGTTGAGGTCAGTTCCAGTGTAACCAGATACAGCTGAATACTTATATTGTATGACCTCCACACCTAGTTACTGGGTAACGTGCAATTAACCCCTAGTTACTAAGATAATTGTGAGAATAGTCTTGATGTTAACTTTCGAAGCTAACCTCGAAATAAATAGATAGCGATTTTGGGACTGAAGTTCTATATTAGAAATTTTGAAGATAAAACTATCATTGAACTTTTTAGATACCTACTTTATTAAAGCTAATAAAAGACTCTTTAAGCAGGTTCTCTTTCTTCCGCAGGTCATCCCATTTGGCGTCCATAGTGACTCTGTTTCGTTGCTCGTCTTCTCTTTTGAGCGCAAGCTTTGTGTCTGCTTCCATCAGGTCGCGACGGGCTTGCTCCATCAGGACCTGAGGCGTGGGCCGTGCGATATCCCATACTGGATATTTCCTAGAAGACCATTGACCGAATGTTAAGGTATGGTGATGTGGCAGAGTGGCGACGAATGAATGAGCTAGTTAACGAGTTCAAAACAATAGCTGTGCAGCGGTTGCGAATCGCTCCCCTCCCATCACGACTCATAACAGGATGGTGTACAGCAGACACGATCAATGTCAGTACTGCCTAAGATTTGTAAGAGACAGAGAAGGGAAACCGACAGTGCCTGATTGTGAGGAGTTGAGGCAGTTCAGGGATGATCCAATCTAGACAACATAAGACTACTCACTTGACCATGGTTCTGCTTTCCATCATGGATTTGAAATACTCCGCAGTGCACTCCACAGGTGGGCCATGTGGGATGGCAATGGGTGCCAAATCCTTGTTTTTATTAGGCATGATTAACAAAGAATATATAATATTTCAATCTCTAAAACAAATTAAAAACTTTTGGTTGTTTTGCTTGAGTGGAGATCACACCCGTTTTTATCCTTTTAGTTGTGGTTTCTCACACTCACACGTAACTCACGTCAATATTGCTTGTTGCCTAGCAATGAATCTATGTTAAAATTTGACCAAAATCCTACCAAATATTGCATTGTTTTTTGAAAGGGCAATTACAGTTCGACTAAGTTCATGTAAGTTTGACTAAAATCATGTTTTTTTTTAGATTCGGAACTCAACTAAAAAAAACATGATTTTAGCGTATAGAAGTGGTCTCTTTCTTACTTTTTGTGATACGAATGCGGTATGGTGATAATTATCTCTTTCCCACAGTGTACTTGTGGTGTCAGTGAAATCAATTCATCTGGGGATTCACGGAATGACGGGATTTCAGAGGGTTACCAACTTAGGGGTTTTCCCTCCAAATTTAGAGGGTAAATATTTTTAGGGTTATTTTTAGGGACTTTTTATTTACAACTATAGACCCTAAGAAAAGCCAATCATATTTATTTGCTGACCTAGCGACATGTAATGACATCTAGAGCAATATTTCGTTACCTACCAAGAATGCGGGAAAAATACAACTGCCACTAGTGTTAACCATTTATCATCATCAGCCTAGCCTGTTCCCAACTATTTTTGGGTCGGCTTCCAGTCTAACCGGATGCAGCTGAACACCAGTATTTTACATGGAGCGACTGCTTATCTGACCTCCACAACCCAGTTAGTACTGGGTAATACGATACCCCTTGGTAAGACTGGTTGTCAGACTTTTTGGCCATTGACTACCTGTAAATAGGAGCTAAAAGAAAAAAAAAAGTGTAACGACTGTCAAAGATCTACAAATGACAGCCGGGACCAACAGCTTACGTGCTTTCCGAGGCACAGAGGAAACTCGGTATGTAAGGGTGGTCACCTATTAATAGACCAACCTAGGCTAGCACGACTTAACCTAAAGATCGACCCGAGCGGCTGTTATTATTTAGCCACGAGATCCTCCACTAGTGTTAACCATGTACTTACAAATGATTTTTTTTTCTATCAACGGTTTTTTAGTTAATATATCTGCTCTCTATGTATAGCTAGCCTGTGGTAACTTTGTTTGTTTACACTATTTATTATTTTTTATATAATAATATACACTGTGGTTTAGTTTAAGAACTGCTGCGATAACAAGCAATTTTTTGTTAATACCTATACTTAAAAGTGATAAAAAAAATTAGGGGGATTTTCAAGTAATTGTGGCGATTTTAGGGGTTTTTTACTTTACTTTAGGAGTAAACATTTTTGGGAGTAGGTAACCTTTCTGTTCACGAATCACGATTCCTTTAATAGCGAAAAGTTCAACCAAACGAAAAGTTGTAAGTTCTATTATAGAACCAAGATTAAAGTTGATTATAACACCTCAACGATAAATAGAGCTTAATATTTCTTTCTTGACCGGCGTTAGTTGTGGGCTTTGCCTCGGTTTAGCGTTATTAACACTGAAAAAGTATTTTACAGCCTGTCCTAAAACTGCGAAAGATAAAGAGGTGAGCATTACTAATTATTATCATGGTTTGTCTTAAGCCGACCCTCTGTGTATAAACGCCTACCACAAATATACCAATTTTACTACCAAAAAATTCGAAATACCTGCCAAAATGGATACACTATTTAAAGGCTCACCAAATTGTGTTTATAATACTTAATGTAGAAATGAACCTGTTTTCCTTTTATTCTATGCCCTAAAGATTTAAAACGAGAGTTAATTTCAGACCAAATATTTTCTAATAGCGCAGTAGATGTTATCAATATTTTATTTCAATATATTATTAGTCAGTTCGGCAAAAAAGCTAACGGTCGATCGTACAATTTTATTGAATACCATATTACATTATGGTACAAGTGTGTAATGTTGGTGATTATCGCTGAGGCGCGATTGAGGTCTTAAGAGAGCCGAGGACGGTAATCATCAATACACACGTGTGTCATACGACGTTTTTCAACACACTTGTGAAGAAAATAATACTAAAAAATCATTTTATTTAGTAGAAAATAGATATTTTTGTCCTTGGAGTTTTCAGGTAGTAAACTTTCCATAACGTTTCACATCTTATATCGGGCGGTGTACAACATAAATCATTTTCTTCATAACTAGTACTTGTAGACTTTTTTTATTCGTACCTATATACTTAACTATAATTTCAACAGTAAAAACGTGTAATGAAAAGTTTTTCGCTATGGCGGGAAAATTTAATCAGTTTTCCTATGCGCGCCCATCTAACAATGGCGATTAGCCATAGACTAAAATAATGAGGTTTGTTTTTTTGGCTTTTCACGGATAGCGAATCCACGTACAAAATGGGGAATTCAAAGTTTCTTTATTACAGAGAAAACAAAAGTTACATTTCAGCGAAATGAGCAAGCAAATTTATTTGTACTATTGAACACGATTTTTTTTATATCTTAGAAACTTTTGTAGGAACAAAGCAACAAGCACCTCAACCAAAAAAAAAACCCTATAAGTAACTCACTTGTGAATAATAGTAATGAAAAAGTCACAGTTTGATTATAGGTGTCATTAAGTGCCTAATTGCGGTGAAATTAGAGCCATTTTATGAACAAGTGTGTTGAAAAAAATATTATATTGCGTATCCCAAACACATGTTACTTGTTTATTTGTTCTATGAATTTGATTAAAATATGATAACATAGGTATCCAAATAAATATTTTACTCTCAATATTATTGCAACACATGGGTAGATAAGTAGATGATAAAATTAATCACTGGTAGGAAAATAAAAATTCATAAGTAAAATGAAGTAACATTTTAAGCAACAATAGCTAGGTATATGATTAATTTGTACATAGGATTTATCAATGGCACCATATTTACTTAATGCGAAATATTCCAAGCTGAATATTTTCACCATATATTTTTGACTAAAGGCACACTTATTGGTTTACACCTACACATCTGGGATTGAGCTGGTTCCTTGCATTTTGCCGTCAAAGTTATGTCACCATCGTTTTGACTATAACAAGATTATTCAAAAACGCATGCATGAACAGTTTAGAAAGTTTGTATGGTTATTATTAGCGTCAAAACGGACCAAATACAGTTTTCAGCGAGCTTTTACCTTGTCTCATTTAGGCGCTGCGATGTTTTTTCGAGTTTTCATAAAACCGCGATAACTTGGAAATTATAAATATTTTCTTAAATCTAATTGGGGCACTAAGAGGCACACATTAAGAGCTACTCGTGTATGTTTATTCTACAGGGGCACATGCAATCAGATCATTCCTTTAGAATTTTCCTGCTGGAAAAACGTTACCCCAGCAGGAATCGTTTTTTCCGTTTTTTTTCCAAAACGACAGGGGGCACACATTTTTTATGTGGGGGACATATAAAGCAGATAAGGCACTAATTAAACGTTCCACTCATATAACCCTAGGAGACACTTTCCTGCTGGGGTAACGTACACTACATTAACAACCATGAATAAAGAAACAGACCAAATTAGCGATTAATGGATGCACGTTGGTCACACTATTACGCTACAATATGAATTCGTAGAATTTGAAGTTATTCATTAATGAAAAAAAATATTTCAAAGGAAATTAAAAAAAAAAAAGTTGCGAGCGGCAACGACGCAGCGCGAAATTTTATTTTTTTAACTTTCTTCTCTACTGCTCTAGGAACTCAATAAAAAAAGTCCCATGAAAATCCGACCACTATAAACTTCGTTCCACCTTATTGTCTAATTGCACTCGAGTATTAGAGTTAGTGAGTTATTTTGTAGCCATTTATTTACAATATTAAATCCGTCTTGCGCAAGCTTGTACACTTCATTTTCTGAGTTAGCCGAAAAAAGTAAAGCAGTGTCATCAGCGTAAGTTATGATAGTACCATGCTCTAGCTTTTGATTGCAAAGGTCATTTGTGTAGATCAGAAATAGGGTGGGCCCTAGAATACTTCCTTGGAGAACACCAAAAAATGAGTTTTTTTTAAACATCGCTGAGAACATCGCCAATCTTTACGCACTGGAAATGATCTTCTAACTAAACCCTTGTCAAGTTCTTGCACTATATAGTCAGTCAGATGATGTACCGTATCTTCCAAATATTTCAACAACCTTTTGTTTATTAGTTTGTCCAATATTTTTGACACAGAAGGCAGTAAAGAAATAGGTCTATAATTTGTCACTTGCTCTTTGCTGCCTGATTTATAGACCGGGATGATTACAGCTTTTTTGAGACACTCTGGGAAATGACCTGAAGATAAACAAATGCGGAAATATAAGTCAGTGGCATATAAGTCTGTGGTCAGTGGTGATACCAAATGTCCTTGAATCTTTTAATAATTTTATTCGAAATGTTGTCCCAGCCAACTGCACAGTCTTCTTTCAAGGTAATGATTATACTTTCTACCTCAGTCTCGTCAGTATCAAGCAGCGCAAAGGAAATTAAAGCAGTGTTAGAAGTTAAATGCTCGTCAAGTTTTGGGATGGACTCAGATTTTTGTCTGCCACAAACTTTCCCACATTAACAAAGAAATTATTTGCTATGTTAGCGGATTCTACTGGCGACGAGTGTGCTTGTAATAAACTTGAAGATGACTCATATTGTTTTGTAGTATACCGTCTCTAATATATTTCCAGATCTTTTTACAATTTGTTCCAGCCTTTTCCAATGCCAGTTTGTCGTAGTTGGTTTTAATTTTTCTAAGAATATCATAACAGAAATTTCAATATCTTTTGTACGAAAGTCGCAATACACCATTCACTGGATTAGATTTAGCTTTATAGGCAGTTTATCCCTATGTTTCATACATACGAATAAGACCTGATGTGATCCATGGTTTCTTTTTCAAGGTCAAAGTCATTCCTACACCTTTATGCGCTTGGAGGGTTGTATCGATGATTTTGATGATTAGGTATATTTCTATAACCACATACGTCTTACAGTCGCGAGCAATATTTTAATCAACATACAACCTAGCACTGGCCTGCAAATTGCAAAAAAGTAAGAACATTTGAATTTCGCGGGCTACCCTGGAGCATCCACCTTAATGTGTTCAGCGCGCATGGATCTAACTTGCTGTGGACAATGCGACCTGCACACTCCAGCCGGTATAATACCACCAAAATCCTACCAAATATTGCATTGTTTTTTGAAAGGGCAATCAATTACAGTTCGACTAAGTTTAGTTGAGTTCCGATTCTAAGAAAAAGAAGTATGATTTTAGTGTTAAATAGATGTCGTCTCTTTCTGGCTTATTGTGAGACGTATGCGGTATGGTGATATCTCTTTCTCACAGTGCACTTGTGGTGTCAGGTCAGTGGTGTGTTCTGAACTTCTGCTTACTGTCATTGTGTAGTAATGTGTAGTGACTGTCACTGTCACTAGAGATGAGTCGTACTAGGTAAATTTTGTACTAAGTGCAGCTAGTCCGATTTCGTACAAATACTTGATCCAAATACCTATTCCACCTAGTCCATTAAGTACGCATACATTAAAGTATGCTTACTGCTTAGTCTTTGCGTACCACCGATATGTGCAGGTACAGGGACATACGTAGTAATTAATTGTAATCTACTCGTCATACTTTACACAGGTTTACAACTGTCAGAATAAAAGTTTATCTACATTGTAGATTGTTGGCGTATCTAAAAGATTCAATTCATTTTTCAAAATACTAAACCATTTTTTTTTTGCCTTTTTTTATTTTTTTTTTCACCTTCAATCATTGTTTTAATATTTTAATAAAACTAAAATCAAATGTTCTTTAAACACAAAACTTCGTTACGAAAAACGTTTGCATAAGTCCGATACGCGTATCGCGTACGCGATACGACGACGTCAAGTAGGTATCAATATGGCAGTTATCAAGCTGGCAGCCACCGAGATCATATCCGCACGAGTCCATATTTGATACTCGACGTCTTTGTACTAGACTAGTGCAACTAGTGCAAGCGGATCATAAAGTCTTCATTCACATCGAGTATTTACAAGTACCTAGAAGACTGTGGAATAATGTAGTTAAAAAAAGACAGAATGTTTTCTTAAAACACTACACGAGTGCGCGTCGCGTTACTTTTATTTATTTATTCATTAAAACTTTATGCACAGGTAAAAAAAAAACTGTACAAAGGCGGACTTAATGCCTTGGGCATTTTCTACCAGTCTACCTTAGGGTGATGCAGAGATAATATTATTATAATTATATATACTACTACTACTACTATTATTTGTATAGGAATAAGTTTCAAATTCAAATGAATAATACACGAATTATTTAGGTAAACATGAGTGCGCGTCGCGTTATGAGCATTGAAATATGGTTCAAATTCAAATGAATGGCATACGAATGATTTTAGGCAAACACGAGTGAGCGGTAAAGCAGACTAGTAACTATGGATACAAAATGCTATCTCGCTTCGCCGGTACTTCGGACTTCGATACGAACGGGCCGCGGGTGCCGGACGCCGCGTAGGCAGTGAGACTAGGTGGATCGAGTATCGTATCTAAAGAGTTGGAATAGGTGCAACCTAGTCTCGTTACTCGTTAAATACCTAGTGCCTGGATCTGTTCTAGTATATACGCTTCATCTCCAACTGTCAGTGTCAGTTTGTGAAATCATTTGGGGATTCATGGAACGACGGGATTTAACCACGATTCCTTTTTTATCGGAAAGGTTAAATAACAAAAGAAAGTTAAAAATAAAAGAACCAAGATAAGATAAAAGTTTAATATATAAACATAATCATTTCACCTCGACGAAAAATGGAGCTTAATATTTCTTTCTTGACCGGCGTTGGTTGTGGGCTTTGCCTCGGATTATCGTTATTGGCACTGAAAAAGTATTTTACAGCCTGTCCTAAAGCTGCAAAAGCTCTAATAAAGGTGAGCATAACTAATTTTTATCATGGTTTGTCTATAAGACGACCCTCTGACCTTATCTCCTTTGTTTTATTAGGTATTTCATAACCTACGGTAGCCGAGTCAGTCTGTTGAGTGGTTCATGTTTTTGTACACGTTCCACAGTTCATAAAATAGATGTTTGATGTTTTCAAACGCAAATCCATCAATGAACCTAAAGCTAAATAAATCTACCATGATGCAATTCTTGCATCAGCAATAATTATTTGCTCATGCAATTCTTGCATCAGCAATAATTATTTGCTCGGAAATTTATATAACATTGTCAGTACCTAATTTGCAACCTACCGAGGTACTTATAAATTCTCAAAACACGACACGTAGACTACGTAGAGCACTGTAAAATGGGGTGTATTGGTATTTATGCTGTGAGTGTATTGAGATTAACTTATGATTTGTTATTAAAGTTAATCATAATTTTTTATTTGATTTTTTATTAAAATATATAATTTATAAATAAATATATAGTTTTTCTTTTTGTTATAATTTTTTATTACAATTTTTTTATTGTCCTATGCAAATTTTACTAACATGAAATTCTCAATTTGTTACAGTACAACTCGGCAGAAGAATTCAAATTAGTACTAGTAGTACGAACTGATCTCAACATGAGCAAGGGAAAGATTGCTGCCCAATGTAGTCACGCAGCAGTCGGGGCCTTCGAAAAAGCCCAGCACAAAGACCCTGAAGCACTCAAGCTATGGCAATACACTGGACAGGCAAAAGTAGCACTCAAAACAGACTCCTTAGATGAAATCAAACAAATCTGTGACAATGCAAAGAAGATGGGACTGATAACATCATTAATTCGGGATGCTGGCAGGACGCAGATTGCTCCTAATTCCATTACAGTACTTGGTATTGGTCCTGCACCTAAAGATGTTATTGACAAAGTCACTGGACATTTGAAACTGTTGTAAACACTTACCATAAAGAGTTTTGCATTTAATTTAAGTTAATAAAGTACAGTGCTGTATGAAGTTATACTTTTTTAATATCATTCTAAGAGTCCTTTTCCTACCATGTTGATTGGTGTAAGTACATAAACTACCTATCTAAATTAAAATTATACCGCCTGGAGTATGCAGGTCGCATTGTCCACAGCCAGTTAGGTCCGCGCGATAATCTCCGCCAGATAAGTAAGAATTAAAAGTTTTCGACATTACATTATGAATCGTTTTTTATTACCAGAAAAAGTCAAGGATCACGATAAGGTCGTTTCGGGACAAGTTTATGTCATTAATTCTGTTTTCGGAATTATGTTTTTGGATAAATGTTTGCGGGGTGACTGTTGGTTTTTTTATTGCAGAACAAATTTAAACTAATTCCTAAGAAGTCTTGTACAAAATATGATAAGAATCCGCTTAACCATTTCAAAGATCTAGCAAAACCAAAAACGTTACCCCAGCAAAATCTCGAATAATTTCGCAACCGAAGAAAGAACAAATACAAAATAAGGCACAATATTTACTTCATCTAGACAACTAATTTTATAGCTAGTATTTATTTAAATATTCCCATTAGAAAGAAAAAGGTCTGGCTGGGGTAATGTTACCCCAGCAAGAAATGTTTTTGTGAAATAATTAAAAAACTATAAGCGCAACAAATTTAAAAATGTGCGCAACAATTACAGAAGCCGCAAAACTAATTAAGTATCTAAAAGATTCAAATGACCATTTTCGACAACATCTGGCCTGGGTAACGGACACTAGTGGGGACGCGGCTTAACACTACCTACCACTAGCTGACGAAATTGAGTAGGTGCTCATTGTATTTTAATAAATAAGAATATTTTTAAATCATCCATCTCTTACTCTCGTCTGAAATGTTTGGAAAATAATAAATCCGTGGAAAAACCAAACTCCACTACTTATATAAGGTAAGATGGTCGATAATGAACCACCTAAATTGTCAAGAGCTGTAACTCTATTTCTAGGGGCCCTAACTATATACTTTTTACTTATAATTATTGTAGATAATATAACTGGCTTCATTATGTAGTACCTACTTCATTTTTGTTAAAGTACCATGGCTTCTAATGTTTTTATTTGTTGGGAAATGATTCACTGTGTGTACACTCAATGGTACTCAATGAACCGCGGGCTGGTACACAGTGAACCGTGTGTGCAAACAATGAACCATGCCAATAACCAAAGCATTAAAATGATTGGATTATAATAATTGTTGTTAAATAAAACTTACAAATCTATATTTACAGTAGGTAGGTAGGTAAGTACCTATTTATTTCTAGTTACAATCAAAAAGAGTCACTTTTTTTCACGCTGTTGTTTGGTTCCATCGAAGCAGACTATTGTCTTTCATATAATTTATCACATATCTTCATAATGTTGGATATATGGTATGTTACTATCTTTTGCCGCCTTTCTCAAGCTCATCCGTTAAGATGTAAATTGACAGCAGCCTTCATTGCTTGAGGTAGGTGGGATCCTTTTTTTCCTCGCAGACCTAACATTGTTCGGCCCATCCTGAACTGTTGTTTTTTTTTTTGGTATTTGTTTTCGTAATTTATCTAGGTACCTACCTACTTAAAAAAAGTGAATTAACTGGGTTAATAGGTACTCATCTACTAAAGGTCTCAATGCCCAAGGATGGTACTCAATGAATCACTCTGGTTCATTGTGTACTCTCTCAAAGTGGTTCATTCTGTACACCCTATACTTACAAATTTTGAGGTTAAGTAGCCACATGCACAAATACGAGGTGCTTAACGAAACTATGTTAAGTAAAAGCGCAAAAAAACAACTAATTTATCAATCCAATTGATATTCAGCTAAGTACCTACTATTTACACAAATAAAATGAGACGAAATTTTACCTGTTACTTTTATACAATTTTCGCTACAAAAACACAAAACACGGGCGCGCGTGGCGGCCTGCGCCATTAGTTCGCTGTCGACTGGGGAACGAGGAGGGCTCCTCAAAGACGCTTACTAAAATGCAGTTTGCACCAAACGGCAACGTCGAATTTCTGAATTTTTTGCATGGTTCGCTCTGTACTGCTGGTTCATTGTTAACAACTCGACCCTAGGTACAGTAAGCGTTCTTATGTGCATAGGCACGCTAAGGATTGTATTGCTGTGAACGCACTGTCGAGCGAGCGTGCGTCTGTATGTGTAAGTGGTCTCAATACAGTAGGTACGCTCACCACAGCCACAGAGTTCGCCCAATCGTATGTCGTCGTGTCACACTCCACGAAACATAAAAATATATTTCCGTCTCTTTTGTTAAACACGCAGCAGTGTGTTTTGTTTTTTTTTTTATAATGGATTCATACTTAATTTTTTTTTTCTATGAAGTTAAAATATTAGTAAAAAAAAACATCGTATTATTAGTTAACTATTTAGGTGATTATGTATTATCTGTTCGGTGTTGGAAGGTGGAAATAAAAAAGTCGTGCTGAAGGATAACAAAAATGTTTAGGTACTTATTCGTTTTATTTATTTATAAAATTAACAAACTTTCATGAGAATTGTACGTCGATCGTCACATTCCTACCGAAATATGAAAGAAATTCTATTGTAACCGATCTTAAGATTTTTTATTGTAGGTATACGGTATACCCAATTACCCACTTACTTACTATAGGTCAATTCATAATAGCATACTTAGTTAACAAGGAAAGGATATTCTAATCACACAAATAAGTATAATAATTTATTGTTGTTAGTTGATACCCACATAATAAAGGTATCGGTATTCAGCAGAGTTTATTAAAAACTAATATTTATAAATAATTTAGATTTTATAAATATTTTTTTATGTGACGTCACAATAAATGTAATTCGTATTGAGATTAGTTCATTTTCTCGAAGAAAAGAAGATTGAAACTAAACCTCAATTAAGATCATTAATAAAACTTCGGATAAGTTAATATTCACTAAATCAAAATATTTTGTAACACGTCTAATTAAAACTAAAGCATCTAGGCCCTAGGGATTAATATTTTGTAGCATGACATCTTCTAATACATCTACTTAAATATGTAGAACTGTTGGCGCGTGGAGGAATAAAAGCCAATTCACCTGGTCCTGCTGCACTTATCCATCCCCACATATTAAACGTAATTCGACCTTAGTCTGTAATAAGGTATATGTTTTTGTCAAACCAGCTGCAGAGTGTTATTCTTGCGCCATAAATGAAGTCTACCCTTTTGACTGGATATAAAAGTCTTGGTTGGAAGGGGCGCTACGGTGCGAGGATATTTTCGCAAATCGTTTATTTTCTCGATTCTATCGTATAAAACACCTAAATATAAGGCTAAAAGTGTCTTGGTGTTTTTTGTCTTCGACCAACCGTTTGTCGTAAAAACGATCTCGAAGGGATCCATAGGTTAGGTTAGGTTAGAACTGTGACCAACTACGCGCGAGCTGAGCGAGCGCTACCTCGAAATTGGTCCCGAAATTTTTCTAAGTATTTTTTTCATAGTTTCCATAAGACGACACTGACCAAAGTCTTTTCATGGTAGTATTCCAGTGAAAATCTAAATAATCCCGTGCGAAACGTAATCGTTCTTCTTTATGTCTTTCTGTCAAGAAGGGCTTCTGTGATGCAAGCCTTTAGCGTGGAGGGCACGGCGAACAGTTTGGCGACGAGGTGTCAAATAATTCCATAAAATGTCTCCTAAGTGTGAAACCATTTGTTTCATATTCGCCTACTATATTATGTCGTCGCTGCTCATCGTTAATAAGCGACGGCTTTCCACTTCACTGTCGACTAGCAATGCCTTTTGATTCAGAGACTCACAGTGTTCTACAACAAAAAAAAATGATGTTACGCAGCTAAAACAAAATACTGAAGTGATCATTCACTCTACATATAGAAATCCAATAATTAACACTAATGATTTATCTTTTATGCCTCATGATGGATTTAAAAACAATTAAAATCCTTAAATCACCAAATAAATAAACAATAATAAATTAGATTTTAATATAAAATAAAACTTTGTTACACTAATGGGGAAGGCTGGTCAAAGCTGATTGTAGATGGCGCGTCTATAGCTTAGACCCAATCTGACCAATGAGGTCAATCTATTTTGAAATATAAAATGACATTGACAGATTTTCAACCAATGACGATGTTAGGTTCATGCGCTGCTAGCGCCATTAGTTCCACCAGTTGCCCGGTCCATTCACAGATAATATAATACTCACATTCAGTCCGGTTTCTTCAGTTGTGTTCTATTAAGACCACTTTTATGCAGCACGATAATATTAGTCGCCCTCGCCTCAATATTAATATTTGCCTGCATTTTGAGTAATACCAACAAAACTACCGCTATCCCTTAAACCACACGTCACTAACCAAACACAACACAACAAAACGACAACGTTCATTCGTAAAATATTCATAAAACTCATGTCTACCTCACAGAAATCTAAATTCTTGACTTATTTTTCTATGATCTACCTTCTGCTAACTTTACGAAATGTGTGAACAAAGCAAACAAGTTAAAGAATATAGTTCTGTCCCATTACTTTCAATCGAGTAAAAACTTACAATGTTTTTTCTAAGTACCTACATTTTTAATTAATTAATTTAATCTGATAGTTACGTAAATTTCAGGTCTCTGCAACGCTTATTTAAAAAGATCTCCGTGGCCGCCCGCGCGGTTCTCCGCGTTTCGATGGCGCGGCCACAGAGTACATTTTAGCATAGATAATACACTATATAATACAAGACATTTTTTTTGGCGCGGCCACGTTCTAATCCCTATAACTTTTTTTTCAACACACTTGCTCATAAAGTAGTTATTTTTTATTTCTATTATTTCTTCAACAAATTTAAATACAATAATAAATGTAACACAAAATTAAGGACCTAAATCATAGTAAAGTCAGGAATAAAAATAAAATCTTTTATTAAAACATGAGCCTTATTACATCGTTCCATCGGTCTAGGGATATTTCATACTCAATTAAATAACTCGAAAAGTACTGGCCGCATTGGAATCTTTTATACACCGATTTGTTTGTAATTTATCTCAGACTAATTCCAAATTCAAATTTTTGAAAATTCTTTTGTTTCGGTGGCATAAAAATGTCTTGATGTTTAAGAGAGGGAATTTTCATTTGTGCGAAATTTAGAAAACAATACGAATTACGTTTAGTTACAGTTTTTTTTCGGACGGATCTCGTTTGGGTGCGGGGCAATATGACGGCAGAACGATACGTCCAACAGGTGCTGGGGCCCGTAATCTTGCCCCACAGAACACAAATGGGGCAAGATTTCCTGCTCATGCACGACAATGCCCGGGCACACACGGCGAGAACGGTAGCAGCTTGGTTACATACACATAATGTTAGGGCCTTAGACTGGCCTGCTCAATCGCCAGATCTAAATCCCATTGAGCATGCGTGGGATATGCTGCAAAGAAGAGCTCTGAAGGAAGTTCCTGAAAATCTGGCTACAGAAGATCAACTTTTTGCGCACCTCAGAAGGACATGGGACAATATTCCGCAGCAAGACATTGACAACCTTGTTCTGAGCATGCCGAATCGTTGCCGATGTGTTATGAACATCATGGGCGCTTTCTCAGACTACTAACTTCAAGTTTATAAACACAAATTAAATGATTTTTCTATTTTTTTCAGTTTTTACTCACAAATTAAAAGTTCATTCATATACGGTTTCCGTCTATGCTTCATTTTTTTTCCATAAAATCCTGAAATTTTAATCTATACCTTAACCATTATTAAAAAATGGTAGAATATTAAATAACGTATCTTTTAAATATATACATGTCATATAAATAATTAACACATTGATAGTAATTCGCTTTTTTTAAAATATCCCTAGACCGTGTTGATGTGTGTATTACACACTAGTGCATATAGAATTATCCCTACAAAGTTAAGTTAGAGAGCCAGTGGCGATACTTTGTCCGACCATGCTATGTACTGGGATAATCGTAAATGCAGAGGACGATAAAGACTAATGAGGCAATAATTCACTATCTGTTAAAAATTGTATCTCTCAGCTGATTCTACGTCCACATGCCTTACACTCCACATAGGGGTGTACCACCATACCTAGCTGCAAATTAAATGCGAGTAAACAGAGCATTTTCAATTTAACAGAGTAATACTTAGTTTTTTTTTTTATAACAACAAAGAGGTTTTACGCCGCTGAAAATTCATTTACATTTTTGGAATAAATAAATGTGTCAAAAATTAAGCCGAAAAAACATTTATTATTATCAAATCATTTATAATTCACAATAATTTGTTTTACAATATTTGCATTTTATCACTAAAATTATAATTTTGAAGTAGGCTGTATGACTATACCTATACCTACGTCATCAATCACATTACGTCTGGCGCGTGCAAAAAAAAAAACTTGAGCGCCCTTTCCCATTATTTTCATATTTTGTTTGTATCGAATTTGTTGCTGTTTGGTAAAACGATTTATGCAATACATGTTTGGTTTTTCCTCGCATGTGTGTTGAAAAAGTGCTTAAGCAACTCGTGAGCAACTTGCTCACTAGACACTCGGCTGATTTACGCCCTCGCCTACGGCTCGGGCTGCAACCCACAGCCTCGTGTATAATGAGCAACTTTGCTCACTTGTATCTTAATATACTATACCATAACTTTGACAAATTTATGGTTTTAGGAATCTTTTTACCTAAGTACAAAATTAAGGCAGTTTAAAAAAAATTCGCGTAAAAGTCGCGCCATCGAAACGCACACATTGAGGACCTCCTCCATTTTGTGAGGTCGGTTATAGTCATTCAATGGGACTATAATAATATGAACATCTAAGGTGGTATTATAGTACATTACGATATTAGTGCGGTAAGATGTTATAACCAATACGCACGTATATCGTACGACGTTTTTTAACACATTTGCGAGGAAACAGAAAAAAAATAGACATTCACAATACAAGTACAAAGAAAAGAAAATTTGAGAAAAATGGCGCGAGGATTATTTTCTGCCGCGGCTGCGTGAAAATGTTGGCAAAGACGCTAGAGCATGCAGCCAAGTTTTTAAATTACCGAATAAACTGTTTAAAGTTTATTTTATATAAACTCAATCTGTGAATGCACACTTGCTTTCCCGCCGTTTTAACAGCGTGCTAGCGCTGCCTACTGACTGGCGCCGCGCGGCGATTAGTTTGAAATTTGAATAGCAACAGCGCGCTGCTCACTAGCTGGAGTCATGCGGCGGCGATCAGTTCCATATTTGAAATGGCAAATAATACTGTTATGGAGTTTGTATGGACTATAACTTAACTATTTGCTTTGGTAACACACGCGTTTTTTATGACCCGCTTTACATATTTAAAACCGGTGGAATTACATCAGCTTTACGAGCAAGGGTGTTAAAAATGATTTTAATAATATACTTCTGTAAATCTCCTTCTATGGGGAAATACAGACCGGTGTAATCATGGTTTGGTGACACTGAAGATGCACCCCCCTGAAAATAATCCTGCCGATGCCGGCGGGATTATTTCCAGGGGGGTGCATCTTCAGTTTCATGGAAACGGATCAATTTTTTTGCACTACACCTCGAATCTGTTCGATTTTCGTTTGTATTTCGTACAAGGAGTAGGTAACTTAACGAATCTATACAAAATAGTATGCAAGAGTGACCGTGCCTCCTAGCTTGAAAATTTTAGCTCACACCTATTCATTGTAGAAATAGCATAATTATATTCTGCCTATATCTAGAGAAAAGCTTATTTATGCACGCAAAGGACTTATGATGTGCGAGCGTATGAAACAAGCAAAGCGAACTGAATACTCGCATAGGTAAATTAGGTTATTTTTTTCTCATACAAACAAACGAGAATAGGAATACACGAGCGAGCGAAACGAGCTGGAAAATGTTTGCTATCCGCCTCGGATTCTTGTCTGAATCTAAATCTTTTTTTGTATTTCCATTCCTGACAGGGGGTGCAAGTGCACCCCCTTGCAACCTGCTGCCAGCGCCCATGTGTGTGATTGTGATATTATGTCAATTACATTCCCTGTTGGTGATATGTTATGTAATACTAAATTAATAACCAACTTAAGGTGTAGATCCCAAAAAGAAAACACAATATCGTTTTACGTATCTATTTATTTATCATTGTATTTTAATTATTGTAAGAAGGCGGCTAATTTGAAACATATTAGGTACATGTCCATAATATATTTTAAATTACATAATTATTTAAAAATGAAATTAGAATCATACTTAAAAAACAATCAAATCTTATAATAATTCCTTACATAATATATAAAATTATTTCTTAATTATCTATCAATACAGCTTGTATTGTACTATGTATCTCCAAGATATAACCTTGCGGCAGATAAATTTAAAAGTATAATCACTCAACCATAGTGAATCTTACAGACGGTAGGTAGGTAAGTACCCACAAACATCTTAGGGTTGTTTCAGATTAACGTATTTTCGGCGCGTCTAATCTCGTTTTAGAAGCGCGTATATTGACGCGCTTTATCATCGTCATTCTCCTGCCCTTATCCCAATTTACGTATCCGTTGACGCGCTTATAAGCGCGTATAAGCTCCAGGGACGCCACGGCAGACGCACGCTCATCCCACGCGAACACGTATAGGCGCATGTACGCGCGTAATGTAGCGTCCAGTAAGAGTTTATACGCGCTACAAAATACGCTAGTCTGTAAATCTATAATAAGTATAACAGTGATAGCACCTATACATAATTGCACAGATTTACTTTCATCTGCTTTTCCTTCTCGCCTCCATAGATATATATGTAATAAATTATAATTCGCTAGGAGCGCTTTATGTATTTATTTATACTTAATAATTTTCTGTGTTCAATTCTCGACAATGTCAGGGTAGAGAGTTTTAAGTGAAGATAAATATTTTACTGGGATATTGATTCCATATTATGTTATAAAAGTAGTTGACCGAATCCACTCTGTTCAATCAGTAGTTTATTTTAAACACTGGGCTGATGGAAGACTTATACAGCAATAATATTGAGAGCCTTTATAACATACTAGTAATAAACATGTATATATATATATACATATGTATATCAACAATACATAAAAGATACAAATTGTTGCAAATGGCATGGTTCCTTATTTTCTAACTTCAACTAACATGATATTCTAAAAAACAAATTTGTAACTACAAAATTAAGTATAATGTTAACAATAAGCTTAGGATAGTTTTTTTTTTTATAATTTTTAACAGTTTTTTATTCAACTAATCTTACCATAATTATTTTATAATGTACAGTCAGCAACATAAAAAAGTATACACTTAGCAAAAACTTTATTGATGTAAAAACATTTTTCTAAAGATCTTTTAGAGCCTGATATTTCGCAAAGTGTATACCAACAAATGATTTATGTTACAGACAAAAAAAAACAATGGCATACGTTATGTTAAAATTTGTAGTAATTTTGTTGTTACTGAAGTCCACCACCAATTGAATTAAAATATTATATCAGTCTTCTATAAAGCCAATGACGGTGCTATTTGACTATTACGTTTGTGTGATTTAAAGCATTGTTTTCAACATATCATACCAGCATAATTTTCTCGATGTAATTTAAGTATCATATCAGGTTTAGGTAGCGAATAATAAGATAATATGAATCAGAGAAATAAATTGATAAAATGAATGGCTACAATAATAAAATGCCATCATTATCAAAATATGATAAGAAACCGTGCTGCATTGGTTCGGTGGGCAGCTAAATTGTATACCTGTATGTATGTGGACAAGATTTGTGTTTCAGGTAACCCGTCTATATCCAACAAATTTAATTTAGCCTTGGATGATAAGATTCATTTTTTGCTTGCCTTTTGGTAATCTGCATTGCATCAAGTGGTTCCTGTCTTAACACTTATGAATACGTCTTAAGTTAGGGTGGGACCAGAGTGTTCATTTGAATCCGCGTAACACTGATCAGTATCTCTCACTCGTCATTTTATTTAATTCGACACTTTCGTTAATTCGTCACTTTCGCTGATTGGACAGTTGCGTGAATTCAACAGTTGCGTCAACTCGACAGTTTCCATAATTTGCCAATTTCGTTGACTCGTCACTTAAGTACACTCGGAAGAAAAAATGTAATAAACAATTAATGAGGATATTTTAAAATAATTCTGACAAAACTATTGAAATAGATAAATACAATAAGTCAGTTTGACATATTCATAAAATGAGTTTGTATTACTTATATTTCATACCCATTGTTAGAAAAGGCTAGTTGTCAAATAGACCAGCTTAAATCTCATCGTCATAGATCCAGCTATTTATTCCTCTTTCCATGCTGTACGGTTGGGAAACTCACTTCCACCTTTCCTTCATTCATTCAGGATTATAGTGACAGAGCATAATCTTTCCTCTCATTTATGATTTATTATGTACATTTATATCTATTTTTATTTGTTTATATATCTTAGCATTATATATTTAAACAAGAATATAATAATATTAATACTTATATGTATATTTATATTAAATATTGTAGGTTAAGTTATGTAAGGCACATATATAATCAAATTATTCTCTTACTTTTCTCACACACTATCGTCTACATTATTTTTTCATTTTCCCTTTTGCAGGTCAGCTGGTAGAAGTTTCTTAAGAAGTAAGCCGTACTCAGTACTCAAATATTTTATTATTTTCCTGTGTAATCCTTTGTGTTTAATTAAATAGTAAAATAAATAAATAGATCTCAATACATATTAAAATTAACAGACATTTTCCTACCGACTGTAGTTCGACTGACGAATTGGATAAAAGTGACGAATCGACGAAATTGGCAAATTATGGAAACTGTCGAATTGACGCAACTGTCGAATTCACACAATTGTCCAATCAGTGAAAGTGACAAATCTACGAAAGTGTCGAATTAAATAAAATGACGAGTGAGGGAAACTGACCAGTGTTACGCGGACTCGTTCATTTTTGAGGTAACTAAAGGTGCAGTGCCTGTAATTTGGTTTCAATGAAAAATATGAGATCTAAACTCAAAACAACTATTATTAACTAACTGCGGTGTCAACCATTCCTTTGCAAGAGTTAGTAAACAGGCTTAAATAGCAAGTGTTTAAAAGGGGCGAAGTACAATCGACAAAATAGTTAAGGCTACAATCAAGTTTCAATCGGCAAATTATAATATATTCAAATGATTTAAAATGAGGCACTGCTTGTACTTGTAAAGTTAAAAAGTCATGATTATATCAAAATACGAAGTGTCAACTTAAAACTGGGCATATCAAAAATGAAAACATAATAAAAAATAAACTTCACACTTACGGTAAATGTGAAACAATAACTATAATAAAAAATTTAACTCATTAGATGTGGCTCTCACCGTGAAAAACTGTTCATACTGGGGGCCGAGCTCACTCATCGCGTTTAGAGCGATAGATACGATTTTGAATATGAGTGAGCAAGACAATACTATTCAAATGTCACTGTCAAACAGTATTGTCATCATCATTTGACGCGGTCAACCGATCTAATGGTTTAAATCTCTGTACTAAAAAAGAACAACTTACAATCTAAAAGGTACAATTACTATTGTGACGTTATTTTGGTCTTTTCCATCTTTTTGATGGCTTCCTTAAGGTCAGCGATAGGTTTATCGTAAAGTCCCGAAGCTTCTGGATCGTTCTTCCGGCATTCCAAGGCCAGCTCCATCATTTCTAGCATCATTTTGAGACCGCAGATCGTCGCTCTTGAACCGACGATTTGTAACTATGAGGGAGTTACAAGGGAGGGTTTTAAATCTTAACTTGTAAATTGGTCCTAAATGAATTTTGTTTTCTAAAGTGACCAATAGCTCTATAACAATGTTATTTTAGACTATTAGACTAAAACTCAAGAAACTGACGTAAAATTGATATATAAACAAGTGAAGTAAAAAAGGGTGTTAAAAATCGGCTAAATGTGGTAAAAAAATATGACTATGCCTAAAAAATACATACAGGGGTAACAGAGAACCGACTCCTATTTTGAAGTCGGTAAAAAGGCTAATAGTATACTATTGAGCTTACCGGAGGCAGTTTAAATACTGTGTCATCGAATTCCATGAGATTCTCCACCTTGATCTTCTTAGTCTTGGTTGCTTCGATCTGGTTTGAAGGGATTCTCTTCTTACCAGTCTTGTAGACGCCCTCAGCTGTCTCATCCTTGAGCATATCTCGTCTAGGACACGCACATACCCTGGCTCCTACCTTCTGACGTCCATAGACGCGACCACTAGAGAGAAACGGAAAGGAAGATGGTAAAATTGGTAATGCTGGAAGGTCATCAATCACAAGGCTGATAAACCTCGACAATATTATCGAAAATATTATTCAAAACTGCCCGCGGCTTCGCTAGCATCATCGCAATCTGTTTTAGCCAGATAAAGGTAATAAACAGAGAGATTAATATTCATTAATAATACAGTGGAATCTCTAGAACTCGAACCTCGTTAAGGTTACACAAGTCGGTCATTCCTTCATACAAACGTAGTATGATTACTCATGTTAGACGGTGTAAGTTTAAAACTAAAACTAAACATGTATACAAACTAAAATTGTATCAACTGGTCTTGTCATTATCTAGCCCTGTATGGAAGCAGAAGTGGAAAAAAAAATATTGGTTTGAAAGTTATGAGCTTCGAAACTTTTATATTTCAACATTAATTTTAACTCATCTTTGGGCTTAAATAAATAACGTATGTAGTATGAAAATGGAAAAACTGAAACCATACAGGGATAGATAATTTATTCGAAAGTTCAAATTTTTTTTTTTGAGTAGCTTTTCCATAATATCTATAGGCTCATAGGTCAATTTATGAAATTTTACGCACTTATTTTTGTTATAAATCGTCGTATATTTCAATAAATAAAAACTAGATAAATGAATACTAATTCAATTAAAATAAATAAATTAAAAACTTTACTAAATAGCATGCATATTAGGGACGAACGAGTTCGAGCCGTCGACTTGTTGCACCCAGTTAGTCGAAAAAAATACCATTCCCTTCCGCTGAATCCCTAAATACCTACGCGGTATCTCGAATTATTTAGACTTTGTTACTCGAACAAAATGTTATTTCGTATATGTTATTTTGTAATGGGTATAACCGTATAACGTATGTTACTATTAAATAAACTAACAACAAACTTTAGAGGGGCTATATTTTTTCTTTAAAGTTCATGAAATGCATATCATGCTATAATTAGGTTTTTTTTTCAGATTTTTAAAGCCAGCAGTTTAGTTTGGGGAGGGGGGGGCGCGCTTCTGGAACAAAAATTTGCACTTTAAAGTTTCATATTTCGTATATATGAAGCACTATTCACCCTTATAGTGAGTTTCGAAACTGTAAGGGTTCCTCGTCAGGACTACGGAATCCTAAAAAGGGGGACTCCGTAAGTCTTAGATAGTAAAATACTATGACGTCTTACTTGGAATTCCCCGAAATAATAGCAATAAAATCCAAAATGAATGTTCGGGTTCGGGGCTTCTAATCTATTGTTTTTGTCTTGTACACGTGCAATGAATGAATACATTCATTAAACTTTCTAACCAGGACACGATTACTTCTAGCGGAGTTTGTCCGGCACTACTTATTTGGCTGGTAACTAACAACAACATGAGTACCAAAGCGGAAACTAAAGACTTTGACTCTACGTGAAAAAAGCGATGTTATTAATGCCGTAAAATGTGGCATGAAAAAAAAAGACGTAGCAGCTCAATACGGATTACCAGCAAGCACTTTGTCTACAATAATTATGAATGAAGCCGAAATATTGCAAAGATATGAATCAAGTAGCAATTTGTCTAGCAAAAGACAATGTCTAGCTGAGTTTCCTGGTTTAGAGGAATGCTTAATCACAATGCAATTTGGTTCAAACAGTGTCGGGACAAAAACGTAAGTGTATCTTGTGTGTGTGTTTGTGTGTGTCTTTCGTGAATATGCAAAAGAATTTTCAAAATCACTGGGACACAGATCTTTTCGTGCCAGCAACGGTTGGTTGGTGAATTTTAAGAAGCGTCATTAACTTGTGTTTGGCAAAGTTTATGGCGAAAGTGCAAGTGTCAATGAAAATGACGTTGATCATACTGATCCAGTAAGTTTTGAACCACCCATAACAAATAAAAAAGCGAGAGCTGCAATCAACACACTACGAACTTATTGAAAGATGTGGTGATATAGAAGATCATGTATTCGGTTCATTGTTTGAGCTTGAAAAAATAATTGATAAGAAATCTGCAACTTGTTGAAATCAAAAGAAGATAACGGATTTTTTTTAGTGTACAGTTTACTTCAATAATATGTAATTTTGTTTTTATAAGTAAAAAATATGTACTTATAAAACACACACACAGTGTGGCACAGTAAATTATTTAATTGCAAATTAACATTCTGTATGAGGTGACACACAAATTCAATGCACCGATGTTACTATTTAAACCTAATTTAGGCAGTAAAATCGGTATTCAAAGGTAACTCAAAGTTAATAAGAAGTAAAATATTAAATTTATTATAAAACTCTGTGTTGTCGACTCTCGGCCTATCAACTCGACTAATGAGTTCGCGTTGTAATAATACGCAACAAATCTAGATGTCGGTACGTAGTCCCAAACATATCTTAGTTTTACTGTTATTTACTAGATGGCAATGCACGCGCGTAATATACTTAAGGTGAAGAACGAGGAAGGGGGGTTGAGGAAGTTCGAACGAGCGAGGTCATTCGGATAGGGGGGCGGCCTTAAGTTGAATTGTTATTCAAATTTGACTCTACACAAATCGAAAAATATAGTTAGAAATCGCGCCTTTGTGAGTCAAAATTTCAGTAGTTAAATCATATGTAGGTATCTCGGAAGTTCTTGCTAGGCGAGTCGAAAACTCGATAAGAGTCCCTATCAATTTCGTCGCAGTACTAGTTTGGGTAATTTCGGAGCAATGTTTGCGTTTGAGCGCTCGGAATATCGCTAACGATCGTAGTGTGCGTGGTCTCATGCAGTGCAGCGGGAACAAACAATCTTGGGCCGTAACCGTATTGATGATGATGATGATGATGATGATTGAGCACCACACCCAGCCAGAAGCAAGCCTGACCCGGACAAGCCGGATACACCAGGGGGCACTTTTTTGTAAGGAAAGACATGCTCTGGGATGGGGGAGGAAGCCCGTCCAACCGCAGCCAGTCGGGCACAATCAGCCGACTATGCAGCCTAGAGCCAATATAGGAATAGTGGTAAAGACAGGTACAATCCATAGGAATGAGCATTGGTGTTTTGACCTTCGTTAGGTTGGTCTCTTCTAGCATTGGAGAATCATGTTCGTTTCTGATGGTTGCGATTCCATTCGTTTTTGACACGTCTTATTTAAACACTATTTTCGTGTATATGTTTCGTCGTTAGTAGTATTTGTTTCATTGTCAGTTTCGCTGAGGTGATATATCTCCTGGGTGGCCGACTTGAATTTTTCTCTATCTGCTGCTAGCTGAATCCATTCTTCTTTGCTTTTATTGAAATATTCCATGTCTTGTTGGAGTGACTCGTTCCATGTACATTTATTGGTCTTCCTACTTTTAACCGTTTCGCCTTGTATCTAATAGCTGCGTGTAGTAAGTGAGGCTCTGGCCGTCGGAGTATGTGCCTGTAGTATAACCGTAGACATTTATTTTTTTGGTAATTGTTTATCCCATAAGAATTTCGCGTGTTTTCTTATTAGGGGGATTTCGCGTACTCTTTATCATATCTTTAAAGTCTTTCGTATCTTCTGAGTTTCGATCGGTTTGCGTTTGTGAGTGCCGCTGCCTTAAGGCCGTAAGTCATTGCAGGTTCTATGACTATTTTATAGATAAGACGCGTGATTTTCCACTCCATTTTCGAGTTTTTATGAAGGAATATTAAGGCCTTAGAGTTACGCATCGCTTGTTTGCATCTGGCGTTAACTGTGTTGTTTCGATTAAGTTTCGATGTTATACACGTGCCAAGGTACTTAATCTCGTCTGCCGGTTGTATACTGGTTCCTCCAATTCTAATATGCCTACGGGTTGCGGTGCTGTTTGGGTCACTGATTACTAGTTTTGTTTTCGGTTCATTAATGTGGAGTCCAACTGATTCCAGCAACGGTTTGATTTTGGTGACCATTTCGTCCAGTTTACTGAGATTATTTGTTGCTATTATCACGTCATCTGCAAAGGACAGTATTATAGGGAGTTGAATCTCATGGTCCTGGTCTAGATGAAGGCATTCTATTTCTTCGTCTAATGTTCTGAGAACGTCATCCATTACTATGGTGAATAGTCGTGGGGATAGCGGACATCCCTGTTTGACTCCCTTGCTTTTGTGTGTCGATTCCGTTTACTGTCCAAACCATTTTATGCAGGTGATTTCATTCATGCACACCTTAATAATTCTATTCGTTAGATATTTGTTAGTTCTAGTAACTAAAATGTCCCTAAAAGAGTTTCAGTCCAACGTATCGAAGGCTTTTTCGATGTCTAACGCCAGCACATAGGTTTTTGAGCCTGCTCTCCATTCCTCGTCAAGAATTCTCCTAAGTGTGTAGATATGGTCGTCGGTCGATCTATTGCGAAGAAAACTTTCATATATCCTATATCCCGCGTTACCAATCTTGGGCCGTAACCGTATTATAAGGAAATCAAATAAATTGCATTTATGCTACATATTTTTTAATGTTACTTATATCGTCAAAAAAAAATTAAAAAAATTGGAAAGTTATGAGTAGACGAAAGCAAATAATATTTTAGGTAATAAAATATGTATAAAAGGTTAGGTGATAGTAAGTAAGTATATTTCATTTATTTTGTGTGGTTTTTTTTTCAATGCTTCGAATAAACTGCTAAAACAGGCGAAACGACAAAAAAAATCTAATTAGTCTGTCAGTAAGATTATCAAAAAAGATTTGACCCGTGTTTTTTCTTTTGTTACGTAAACCAAAATTGACGAAAATAATACGCTTTTAAAATTCTCAATACGTCACGCCTAGGTATAATTTTTAGCTAGTTCTGACGTCACGAGCCCCCACTCCCGAGTTTTGATGCGTTTTATCTTTGTCAATACTCATTGATTTACAAAAACATAAATCGGAATTGTTATATTCGGAATTTTGAACCATTCGGAATTATGAAAATAGGTATTTTGAAATTCGGAATTGTGACTTTCGGAATTTTGTTTTTCGGAATTATGTGTACCCAAATATATACATTCATTTTAATCACCTTTTTGACTTAATATGTAGTGCTCCGAATGTCCATAGACCGTGCTTTTCTGGAATCAACGATTTCGGGCAATAAACATTTTGTATACAGGATGTTAGTGTGAACACCGTTATTCTTCAAACCAGTGGTTTGGTTTCATTAATATAACCTAAGACAAAAAAAAACAACCTTTTTTTTTGAAGAAAATCCACTATTTTCCTCAAGATCATTCCACCCTAATGCCCGTGCTAGACTGCTGTGTGGAAGTGTGCTTCCACATCGGTCTCCACCGGCGACAACAGTGCGTGCGTGTTGTAATCCGCCGGTGGAGACCGATGTGGTGTGTGAAGGGCTTGTTTACAACAGTTCGGGCCACGCTTAATGCGCGCGAAAACAGCTGATCGCTGCCGACCGGGCACTCGGGGACATACCCGCCGCCCGCGCGCCCGCGCAACTGACGAGCGATAAAGCGGCCTTTACATTTGGCTAAATTTAGTTCACTAAATTCAGACAGTGAGCGTTGGCGAAAACAAGCTTACTCTTTACACTTGATCTAATTAGCTAGCTAACTCAGTATAACAGCGAATTCCAAGCGTGTCGTGCCGCGTACGTATTTGTCACTCTCATGGCACTTGCATGGCAACATCAAAACGTCAAAGGCTGTGTCAAAGGATAGGGCTCGTCTTGGCTATGGTTGCGTCGAGCTCGATTTTAGAACTAAAAAAAGACGCAGGAAGTGTTGGGTGAAAAAATATTTGCTTTTAAGAAAAAAACTGTCTATAACAAATTATATATGTAGGTATTAGAACCGGAAGATGTAAGAAATTTTCTAAGATTGGAATATGAACAATTTAAAGATTAGTTACACCGTACATTTTAAAAGAAGACAGTTGGCTCAGAGATGCTATTACTGCTGCTGCTGTTAGCTGTTACTTTGAGATTCTTACCAACAGGAAGTACCTACATACGAAGATTAAAGTTCAGTTCATTTATTTCTGCACCACTTCTTTTAAAAATCATACCAAAGACGTGGCAGGCGATATACAAATGCTTAAAACAAACAAACAATTAAATCATGCAATTATCATAGAAAAACATTTTTTTCTTAGGATTTATAATTATAAACTCTATAATTTCAATTATTTTGCCTTCTAACGTTTTTTTAGTTGATGAGGAAGTATTGGGAAAAATTTCACTCCGCTGAGAGTAGCAGACAACTAAACGAATTTCTTGTCTAAATCGCTTTACACTTGGCTAAAATCAGCATGCTATCTGATTTAGATCGGCAGTCGCGACTCTGATTGTCTAACTAGTGTGTCTAACAGTCTGAATGTCTTTACACTTGTCTAAATTCAGTCTCTAGTCAGAGCTAACTGAATTTAGCTAAATGTAAAGGCCGCTTGAGTCACGACCTGAGTCAGTCAAGTCAGCTGTCGCGCAAGTGAGCGCACGTTATCCGTCGGAGCGCGCGCCGCGGGCCGAGCAATTTGTTCTCGCGCGTAAATTGAATGTACTTATTGAATGAGGATTCAATCTGTGTAAATTTAATCGGTGATTTTTAACTGTACTTACCTACATACAATTGTGATGAACTTTTAACCAGACCTTGTATTTTGATCTAACTAAATCAATGCGAGTCGAGTATGAGACATGATTAACTTTTCCGTTAATCAAATTCAAAAAAAAAAAATTGAAAATTATCATTAGTCCAAAATCGAATTGTACGGTCGACCAAGCTATATGGTTTACATGCAAATTACATTGTAAAATGTAAACCAAATAGCTTGTTCGACCGTACTTATCTAAAATAGGTAACCATTAAAAATAATAATAATATAAAATAGTGAAATCCAATAAGTGAAAGAATTTTCGGAATCGGATCAGTAGTTCCGCACATTACCCTTACATCTATATTACAACATTTTATGTATTATCATAATTATACATATATTTGTATTGAAGACGAAATAAATTTTAACAATCTTATTAAACAACTAACGTAATAAAATAATTACTATATCAAAATGTTGTAGTCGGCGTATAATCTCGGAAAGATATTTACGTAATACTCGCGAGTGCCTGCGAAGCAAAGTGATACGTGCTCACGCTGGGAAAGCCCAGTCGTTACTGACGGGATCTTGTTTGCGCGGTCGATAATATAGTTTACTTTGCCTTTAATTTACGAAATGAAGTTATTGTTTATTTATAAATTAAAATTCAGTTTCTATTAAAGGGTTACCTTGAGATTAACGAGTAATTTTTAAATTTTCTTTAAAGTCATTCTAAGGTATAGAAAAAATACTTATCTGTCCCAACGTTTTCCATAAATTACGTTTTTTCAACAATTTTTTTCTGCTATATTTCCTATTGAAATCAATAATGTTTTCTGCTACTTTACGAGTAGACCATGTACTGATGTTATTCATATTTTTTAATGTTCTGAATATTTTGTAGTTCTTTGTTCAGCGAACTCCAAACATCACTCGCTCGTTACTTTTGAGGACAAGGGGTTTTAAATATGGGTGATTGCCATTAATATAAATACATTATTTTAAAAAAATGTTTCCGCAGTCTACAAGAATAAGAACCTGACTCCTATAATAACAACAACGAAGGTTCAAATTCTTGCCTTTCTCACAAGTGGTGATCAAAAATGTTCAAAATGAGTTAATTTCGTGTAGGGAGTTAACTCGTTTTTTTTGCATTTACCTTGACATTCGAGTTATAGAGATTCCACTGTACAAGTAAAATAGAAAAAAAAATTAATCGTTATTATGATGGTAAATAAACAAAAGATACTCACGCATCATCCTCCAGGGTAAAAATTATGGCAATAGCTCGTCTGTTGATACCGGTGGCGCAAGAGTTCTTGCAAGAGAACTGGTATGCGTGCGAGCAAGGCTCTGGACTGTTCCTGGTGAACTCTACCAACACTGAATACCAGGAGTCGGCGACGTCTACATTCCCGCAGTAATACACGCCCTGGGTTCCAATTTCTCTGGAGGAATGGAGGACATTCTTCGCAATTTCTCTTTGTATGCCTGAAATGTGGGTGTTGTTAAAATTGTGGTATGTGTGGCGAGTTTAAGATGAGTTTGTCGAGTGGCAAGTTTTAAACTTGCCTGCATATTTAACTACTAGCACTTCGCCCGCGGCTTCCTTCGCGAAAATTGTGATAGGTCGGCTAATTTGCATGATATCAATATAATTTATAGCCTATGTTACTCGGTAAAGACGTAGCTTTCTAGCGGAAAAAGATTTTTTGAAATTGGTCCAGTAGTTTTTAAGTTTATTCGTTACATACAAAAATAAAAATCTTTCCTCTTTATAATATTATTAGTGTAGTGTAAAAGTGTAGATGTAGATTTTGCCATGTGTACATTTTCTTCAAAACTAGGAAATATACTAAAGGTTGGTTTTCGAGTACGAATTAAATGAGCAGTGGAAAACTATAAAGAAACACATCGCAAACAATGATATACAGATCTCCTGAAAATGTACTTTGATAATCTCATTACAAGATTATAGACTAACAACTCTATGCAATTAAAAAAATTTAAAGCCCCGCAACGTTACGAAACACGCAGATTACCGAAGCGCATACCTCATCTGGTTTAATTCTATTAACAGTTGCGTCACTAACCAGCATTAGAGCTTTCATGGAAGTGTTGAACACATCGGTCCACGCGTTTCTCAGCCTGTGTCTCATCGGAGAAGACCACAGTAGCGCGCACGAACATGTGAGGCGCCTTCACGTAGTTCCAGTTGAACTGGATGCTGAAGTTGCACTTCATGTCCACGTAGATACGACACAGCTGGTGTGAGTACTGGGGACAAATTGGATACAGTTAAAACTTTCTACGTGTGTTGTGAAATAATAATAAGAAACTGTCAGTTCCATGTGCTATCCTTGTTTTCACATTCATGCATATTTTATGTGAGAGTGAACATCTAAACCGCTTGTCTAGGATGGTCTGATTCTTCATGGGACCCAAACATGTGTACAACGCACATAAACAAGTAGGTACCATTGATTAGGGTTTTATATTCAATCTCCTAGATTAAGTTTAAGAATGGAGTTTGCAAATTCAAAAAAAACCTGCATTCAGAATAGCTGAACTAGCCTGCCACATAGAGGCTAACATTCAATCAATTTAAATACACACCTTATCGCTTGTTTGTTTTCAATACACATTGTATAAGACCGCCATCATTGCAAGGGGACACTTACCAGGAATGTCTTCTTGTGAACATCCTTGCTGTTCACTTCCACTGAAAATTGAAGGTCCCCAGCATAGCTGTTTTTTTCTGGGGGGCCTCGGGGAGAGAACTGAACACAAAAAAAAAAACATTTTTATGTGTGTCATACTTGGACACTGAAAGATAATAACAATAATAAAAAAAAAATAATTAATAATAAAATAATAATAATTTTTTAATAATAATATATTATGACAATAATATTTATTTTCTTTATTCATTATTTTACATATTTTTAAACATATTTTTATATTTCTATATAAAACATTTAAAAATATAAAAAAAACAGTAGCCCACCAGCGCTGGGAACAGGGTCCGAGCTGCAGGTGGTCAGGGCTCTTGAGAGAGGAACCTCCTGACAATACTTATTATTAATTAATATTATTATTTTTATATTTTTTATTATTATTATTTTTGTGTGTTTTGTCCTGTGCGGGCTAATAAATGCTTTTTCTTTCTTTCGCTTTTAAATTCTCAACCAAGTCTTATTCAAAGGAAATAGGTAATAACCTATTAGCTTCCTATAATTAACTGTAAATAGTTTATTTTTATTTTTTGTCCCAAAACAATACCTAATTAAAAAGGTTGGGTTTATGCTTTGAATATTTTTTTTACAAATGAAAAATAAAGGTTTTATTAAAACAGAAAACTTCACTACTTACAGTTAAAGTTTTTATGAGGGTTTCGTAAACTCAAGTGAATTACAAAAATATCAAGTAAATAATAAAATCGAATTAAAAAATTACTTACAGGAGTTACAGAAAAATCAATTTGTGGGCATGGTTTGCAGGCAACATCCATAGTATCTGATTCCGGGGATGGAATACTTGTAAACGATGATGGAATTTCATCCAGCTGAAGATTATATTGACTCATACTACCAATATCCCTGGAAATAGAAAAAAATATTTAGACATTCTATTTTATGTATAAATAGGGGAAGATATCACAAAACTTCATGGAACATCATCTGCCTCGTCTGCTTCTAAATAATTGTAATGTTAGCTTGTCATCTAACTGGATGCAGCTGATCTCCATAACAAACTTATTCGGCAACAGAATACCTCTTGGCAAAGCTGGTGGACAAATTTTTGACTACCCATTCCAAATGCAACTGCATTATAACAGCAGTTTACGCTATTGCTCTCAATGGTTTAAAGTGTTTTCTGAGGTACTAGCACCAACAAATTTCGTAAAGCATTGCTTAAATTTGAAGATCTACAAATAAAGGTTTTATGTCTAAGCTCTAAGCTCCTCATAATGAATTCATTAAATAAAGTCAAGAAACAAACTCTGTCCATGATTAATGAGTCAAGAATATTTCTACATTCATACATGTAAAAGCTTATTAAACATACATAAAACAATAATACTTACAACATCAAATCCTGCTCAACGATGCTGGGGTACTCTATGTCGTAAACTTCCATGATTATTTCTAGAACAATAAGATTTTTTTTACAGAAACACCATATGATGTTTAATTCACTATCGGTTAAGGAAAATGCATGCAAAGTATGATGTATGTTAAAGGCCTATATAACCTATTTAAAATCTACAAATAAAAATGTCAAATTCGTAAAAATATTTTGACAAAGCTATCCTAAGCTTTTTTCTATTAAATTGCAATTCGAGTTTTGCCCATTTAGGCCCATTATTTATATTCTATTCCAAATGAATAGGGTTTGGGTAACAATTCTTGCAACTTCTATCTTTACACTTTGCATGTTGGGGAAGGCATTTTGAATATAGTTACAGGGCAACACTTATTCATAAGAAATTGAACAAATACAGAATCCATTTCTAAGACGGCCCACTGATGCCAAAAAGGCTAGGGTTATTCTAAATGTGTAATTAGGTTCCGCACCCTTATCACATTAACCTGGTCGCAATACATTTCACATTTAATTTGCAATTAATAAATTTCCTTTTAAACATTGATGTTGCTAGAAAAATTACTCAACATATTTTAAGCTTAAATATAACTCTAAGGTAATACTATATTTATTGTTATATAATATATTTTAATACTGATATTGTTATCAGTATTGTGTAAGTTATGGTTGAGATGAGTACAGGACCAGGAGTACCCAAATTTTTATCAGCCTGTAATCTTGATCACTTCAATAACACATTAAACCTTTTTGATTGGCTGACCAAATTAACCAAACAAACAACCAATCAAATTGATGTCCTTATATAACAGATAAAAGTGTACATGATTTCAAAATTAGAAGGAGAGGGTTCTGTTTAGGTACATTGATAGGAAAATGATAAGAAATATGATGATATCACTTCCAATAATATTTAACGACTACTCTTACAACAACGAAAAAAATAGATTTTTTCTGGTTGCCATGTCCATTGTTTTTGCTAAAGTGAGAATAAGTTCTTGGTTAGCGGATCATCATCTTGTCATCACCTATCACCAATAAAATTTGATCTAGTTATTCTATGCTCAGCATTATTTCAAAATTAAACCAACAAAGTTTTTGGAGAAAACTCTTAACTTTTTGCTGTGTTAATCGTTTCACTTTCAGTGCTAGGCCCATGTACTGCTGAAACGTTCATGACTGATATAAGCTGAAAAGCAAATTGACAGGTATTAACCTAGAACTTGGTAATTTCTTATCTTTTATCTTAAACCATTAAATATAATTCCACGGAATATCAGTCATTAATCTCATTATGAAAGTTAATCGGTGAGTTTGATTCATTTCGCTTCTTAATATTGAGTTGTTTTTTTTGTGATAACTTTTCCTATCAAAAACTTTTCGGAACTTACTTTGAACTTCACAGAAGTTACGAAGTCATTCTAGGATAAAACTAAATAAAAACTAGTTAAGTTACAATTTATGAAATCTCTTTAAAGTTTAATCGTCTGTAACGTCTACAAAATGTGATTTTCAAACTTCAGTACCTACAACTAATGTGGTGAAATAGTACAGCCGACCGGGTCAAAAACTTACCTTGTTAAAATAAAAAACAACACAAATTAAATCTAAAGCAGCTCTCAAAATGTTATGGTTCGATATCACATCACAGTACAAAAACGTTGTTTAGCTCATCAAAAATAACTTTTACAAAATTCGCGACTGCACTCCATTCAAAGTGTACCAGACCAGTTAATAATAATGTACTCTGTGGCTGACGCAAATTAATATTACCATTTTTGCATGGGGGGTAGAGAGGGGTACTTTTATATTACCATTTTATCTGCCTTAGTTTTCTACCTTCAAATACATTTAAAGCTTTTGGTACCATTTCATCCGTTCTCAAACATCATGATTGTTTAGAGGACTGCAATTCGTACTTAAAACTAAAATAATTAATAATGAATAACCTAATTAATGACATGACTTATTTGCTTATTATTTGTAAGCTCTTATGTTGTAAAATTAATACTAAAGTAGTAGAAAATTTTAAAAGGTGGCAAGATAAATAAAATTTATTTTAAAAAATCCAGTCTAGTGTTGCTGTTATAAAAAAAGTCCTTCTGTGTGCATTATTTCTTAGTTGAAGCACGTTCCGCAGCAAATCATTGATATTTTAAGCATCACTCTCAATGGTTTTCATCAACAATGTGATCAAAATCTTAAAAAAAGCATCATTAATCACTAACGCATCTAAAATATATTTTCAAATCACTGATATTTTGAAGATTAAAACAGTATCTGAATCAAAATTGTATAACTCTCTCGCTCTACAAGCAAAAAAACAAAAATAAATAAGTTGCCATAACCAAAAACCCACGAAAGAATGAGAAAAAAAATACTAGAACTCCGCTTCACTTGTGTTTTTTTTCTAATTTTACTGTCATTAGGCCGATAATTTGATGCATATTTTGTATGCAACAGTTATTTTGACTTGTTAAACTGCTCTATTATGTACCAAATCATTGCGGGGAATGCTCTAAGTGCGTCTATAAACTAAAATCAATAACAATCATTGACCAACAAAGGTACGCTTGTGTTTGCTTTTGCTGAGCATATAACCTGTGTTTTGTGCTGGCGTCCGGTTGGCGTCCGTCACAATTAACGCGAGAATGTATAATATGCGTTGTATGGTAGCAATATCAATGTAGAAATGAGTTTTAATGCAATCGTGCACTGTGCTATTGTAAGTGGTTGTTGTTTTTAGTTACCAAGATGAATTATGAAGCCGAAAGAGCCATGAATCAGAAGCGATTGCGAATGGAGGGCGAACCGGGCCACGGTGTAGTCCAAGGGAACGGTTTGCCGCTAAATTACATAGGTAAGTGAACTTTGAGCGCGAAACACGAGGAAATTGGTTACCTACGTCAGAAGTTTTAACGTTGTTGTCATTGTCGTAGATAATGGTCATCAAATACCCTATCAGCCGTATGCTGGCGCGTATAACACTCATTATCCGCCTCCGGAAGCGTTTTCGCCGTATGGGCCTCCGCCCCCGGGGGGCTATGCCCCTCAGAACCTGTCATACGCGCCTCCTGCGCACCAGAATTACCCGCATCACCAGAGTTTCCCGCCACAACAGCCTCCACAGGCGCAGCTACACATGCCTCAGTCCCATATGGGTAAGTTTACATGTCAACTTTTTCATAATATTTTTATTTAATAAAAATGTAGCAAAACATTGTCAAATAGAAAATAGAGGTCATATTTGTGTGTTTATTTCTGACAGATTTTCAAGGTTGTTGATATTATTTTATTAATGGAAGGTGCATTGTTCAAATTTATTTTGTAAAAATGTAACATTCAAGTTAACTTATTCAAGTACAAGTACACTGTTGAATAATTTTGATGTGATTTATTTTTTGTAGTGAGGCTGCCTTACATTCTTAGGGTCCCGGGTTTGAATCCCGGTCGGAGCAAATGTTTGTGTTTGTGATGAGCATGGGCATTTGTTTCCGAGTCATGGATGTTTATATGTATATTAAGTATGTATTTACAAACAAAAATTATCTATGTAGTATATCAACTATCTGGTGTCCACGACACAAGCCTCGTTGCTTAGTGTGGCACTGGATGGCGCTGTGTGTAATGTCCAGCGATATTTATTTATTTATTTAATTTAGGGTTATGATCTATTAGGCAACATAAATATTAGAATCATAATATTTTAGAAACAAATATTTATAACCCTGTTTTCTCTCTGTTAATGTCTTTCATCATGAAGCTATACTAAGTACAAAACTTTTATACTTACAATTGTATTTATTTTTTATGTTTTTGTGTATTGTGAGTTGACTGCACTCCTTTAGTTCAAGGTTACGGAGATGTGGGGGTGCACAAGCCGGCGTGGCCTCCGCAACCACACTTGCTGCCACCGCTTGACACCCAGAAACCTCTTGATGTGAAGCAGCTGAAGTCTGAGATCAAACTTGAGCCGACGGATGCTCAGAAACGACCACATCCTGAAAATGAGATGATGGTATAATATTGAAATTATAATGCCCTATTTTTTGTCAAGCTATAATTTATTGCTTTAAATATAGGTCTAGGTGTTTAGTGCATGCATGATTTGAGCTTTTAGTAATTAAATATCTCTTTGTAAAAAAAATTAAGTAACTTATTTACTTTTCTCACAGCTTTTTATAACTTTGTCAATGTACATTTTAGGTGTTACTAACACTATGATTATTTTTTTTGGCAATACTTCAGTTTGGTTTTAGCAACTAAAATTTAACTTTGCATTGTTTATGGTTTCAATAACAACTCATTTGAAGTGCTACAAGACTCTTTTGGCACTCCAATAACATTTACCAGAACTTTCGTAAACTGTATTTATTTATAAAAACAAGATGCGGCTTTAGTTCAGATTTTGGCCACACGCCAAAAGATCCTTGTACAACTGTAATGTTGTATTTTTCTTTCTTTATTAATGTGTATTGTAATAATGTGTGTATATTTTTAATCAGGCTCTACAGACACGGCAGAGAGAGTTCAATGTCCACATTCCCAGTACTTTGGTTAATATTTAAACATCATATTTTATAAGTACAGTGGAACTTTTAGTATGTAACAACACCCCCTTTATAACACACAACCTTTATTATGTAACACATCTACTTACTGACACATCTGTAGTAGTGTGGTGTTAAAATTATGGATAAATATAATGGCATAAAAAATTCTTACATCCAACAGTTGATGGGAATAGTTTAATGATTATTGATTATTAAGAGGGAACAGGCGCTGCAATTCTTCATACAAATGTATTCCCCCTTTTTCTTCCCGAATAATGCCTCTAGAGCAATAATTATTTCCTATAAAATTAAGGTCTACAGTAGACACGTCCTTGTCATTTCCTTTTTTTCAGTAACTAATAAGTAAAAAATAATAATGACCCTTCAAATTTTAGTGTCAAAAATAATTTAATTGGTTCAGTTTTCGAGGAGAAAATGCAGAATTTGAAACGTCGATCTCGTCAACATTTTTCTGATATAACCGATTTAAGCTGCAGCTTTCCCATATCGCACTTTACAGGGGCAGGCTTGACGCAGCGCGACGGCAACAGTTTCTTCAAATACCAATTTTTCAAAAAAATCTTTGCAGGCCCTGTTACCTCTTAATAATGAGGGATTTTCTTTTACACTCTTCCCTAGTCGCTGGATAGATGGCGCTGAACTTGGTAAGTTACTGCAAGGAACGGAACATAAAAAAACTTATTTTAAAGGGGTGGTATCTGCTAACGAGAGGTTTTCTGCATGTAGGTCCTCCTTGATGAGTGAATATAAATGTGCAAAAAAAATATATGTTGCTTATTAGACTCTAAACTTTAATTGGTACAATTGAAATAATTCTAACTTTATTATTACTATATGAAAAAAATATTCAAAGTGAAGCATTTTTTCTTTGAATTTCGTAACTACTCCTAATCGGCATTAAGTTTTAGTATTTTTTTCACACAAATTGTCACTTTTTTCTTCACAAAGTGTACAATTGGCATTTTGGTCTGATGATTTATTAGGCTACAATTAAATAAAAACCACTCATTTCGCACTATTCGGCCCGCAGTGACCGACGTAACAACCACTTTGTAGTGCAAGCTGATTAGAACTTTATTCTAACAGTAAGTATTTCAAACGAAGTTTGAACCACCACAAATAGAGTTGCTAGTTTAGCAGATACCACAGCCTTAACAAAGCGCGAGAAAAGTAGGTTATATTCGGAAGCTTAAGCAAACGAAAGTGTCAGTCAACGAGCGCACGTGACGTGACGCAATGTTTTTTTTTCCCAAGAGTTTTGGCTTTGGCACATAATAACGTAGTCAGTTCAACGCCATCTACGGAGTTCTTGGAAACTATGTTTTTTTTAATACCTCAAAAAGAAAACCTCTCATTCAAACATAATCATCTAATCCCTGTCCCATGTTATCACTGTGGTTGACGCGGCTCGTTTTTTCGTCCAAACCACCACACTGTAATTTATTCCTTTTCTTTCCTCCCACCATTCTTTGGCCAGCCTCTCCCTCCATCCATTTATCTTCAAGACTCATTTAGTCACATGCATTTCATCTCTCAATTCAAATAAATGAGAACTTCTTGTGATCAGTTCTTACACACTATTGTCTGCCATTAAGAAGTGCTGTGCTTATTGTGATTCCCTCTATATATACATCCCTATATATACCTTTTTCGCCATTGTCTTAAAGGTCGCACTGCAGGTGTCTTAGGCTCAGCCCAAGCTCAAGAGTGCAAAGTTGAAATGTTCAGACGACATTTAATAACAGACTTTGTTTTTAGGGTCATTAAGTGCAAAGTTGTATAGAAATCTACTCCTTAGACCTAGTTAACACCTCTCGTGTTCTGCTGTAACAGACAATTAGACTTAAGACATTTAAGTCACTGAAAATAAAGTTGATTCTGCAATATCATCAATTAATCCTCTTTTTTACACTCCTGTCACTACTAATGTCGTCACAAACTGTTCCATTCAAAAGGGTAAAAGACTTATGACATACAAAAGGTTCCACTGTACTTAGTTAGTAAACTCTCATTCATTTGAATGAATGATTGAATGGAATTACTTTTTGTTGCAGGGTGGGGATCTAGATCAACCTAAAATAAAGATAAAAACAGATATATTCAAGCCAGATGACTTACATAGACAGGAGAAGCCTATAGGTAAGTCCTTAATGGTATATTAACAGTTTTATGGTATATTAATTGCTTTGTTGCTCTAATGGTCGCAAGCACTCAGCCAAACGGACCTGGGTTTGATTCCCAGGTCGGGCAAAATGTTATTGGGTTTTTCCATCAGGAATTTCCTAATAGCAGCTACGGAGTTGGTGGGTATGTGCCCAATTGATGGCTATAAGCTCGCCGGGGTATCCCATGAGACTTTAAAATTGGCACACTTTAATGTTTACTTGAAATACAACAAATCAATTTAATTTTAGATGTCGGACAGAAATCGTTATCATTGGATGTGTCACAGAAACCTGCTGAACTGCTAAATAAAGGTATGTAAAAACATTTAAAAATATAAACAAAACTGTAGCCCCCCAGCATCGGGAACAGGCTACCCGTAGTCACGGGCTCACAGCTTTTGAGAGAACAATGCGCGCCGTCGCCAGAGTCCGAGTATTTTACATTATTTTTATCAATCACTATAAGTTTTGTAAAAAATTGTTTCGCGATTGTGGCTCCCAGAAGTATATACTTCGTCAATCATCATCTGTCTTTGGAAAAACTAACTTGTGATTATGAAATACCCCATTAGTTCCTGAAATTTCCGCAGCAGGAAAAACCGCAAATTATTCTTACAAAAGCGACAATAAGATACAACAAGAAATACATAACAATCACTATTCCTGTTATACTTTGCAGATGATGGTCACCCAATCATCGGAGTTGAAAACAAGTTAATGGATAAACCAGCGGGTAAGTGCATATTTACCTCGACATTTATAATCGTTTTATTAATTTAAAAAAAAAATTGGCATTTTAAAACTAAAATTAAACTTACGGGGGAAGTGTTATTGGGTTTTCCATCAGGAGTTTCTCAGTAGCAGCCACGAATTCTGGATTTGTGCCCGGTTGATGACGATTGACTTGCCACCATGCAATACATGGGACATAAACATAACTGGCGAAATGTGGGTATAGGTACTATTAGGTACCTTTGCCTAACTCCTCGGGGATTAAAGGCGTGATGTTATGTTTATACGATACTTAAATGAATGCCTGTTCTGAATGAATTCTGTTTGCCTTAGTTTAAGCTTTGCATTCAATCAGTTTTGTTTACATTGTCGCCTACACAGAAGCGTGCAAAGCCGAAGGTGCGGCGGAAGGCGGCGTCGGTGACTTGCAACGCGCGTCCGAACCCACCACTCTCAGCGATAAGAGGTAAACATAATGTCTATTACTTTGAAATACTTATACTTTATTCTTATTATGGCGCTACCACGAAACCTCGCACCGGGCGACTGATCTACTAAGTGAGCGAAAGTGATGCAATTGCTTTTGAAACTCAAAAGAAGAGAGATGGCTATAATGTGCGTGCGCTTGGAATAAAACGACGTATGTGCCAAAACGAATTTACGCCTGTTTTAACAAAATAAAGAATTAAATTTAAAACTACTTTGAGTAAACTTTGAGACAATAATTTTCTATGTTTTAAAGTAAATTCCATTGAACAACCCTAAAACGTTACGCCGTGATGTCGAAAAAAGTAAAAAAATAGATATAACTTTGCATTTTTTTTTGTATCGGGAAAAAATCATTTAATCGTGTATTGATATTACATGATACTAGACCAAACAGTCAAAAAATATATACCAAAATGTTAAATCCCTATTCCACATACTCAACAAGATACACGAAATAGAAAAACCACATTTTTTTCAACATAATAATCACCTCAATATGTCTGTTGTTGCAACTCCACCGTCAAATGCGTGTATTTTTCGCATACAGTAAACTTTATACACATTGCAGTAACTAAAGTAACGAACGTCAATACAACTATTTAAATAGTTGTATAAACGTAGTATCTCACTAAATGTAGGCATTATGTGAAAGCTGTCTCTCAAGTAAAATGTACTATGAAAGGCTACCAAGTTGTTGACCAACAAGATATGTCTGGACCAGGGATGTTACAGAGATGGTTTTATCGGAACCGAGGTCGGAGTCAGACTTTTTAAATTTGCTTTTTCGGCCTCGGAGCCGGAACCGGAACCGGAGTCGGAGATGGTGGCAGAAGAAAGATGTGTTCAGGCAATAAAAGATAGAACGCGTGCTGTTCCTGAACCTGTTCGTACACGTTAGCCGCAGCCGCCGCGCGTCGCTATCTGCTAGACCTCCGATTTAAAAGTATCGGAACCGAAGACGGAACCGGAGGTGTAAGATCAATCGGAAGTTCCGACATATCGGAGTCGGAGTCGAAGCTTCGTAACATCCCAGTCTGGACCTTAAAAGAGACTATGACTTCTGAGTTTGTTTCGGATGTTATCTTCTCAGTGTAGTCAGGTACGATTGTACGAAACACCAGCCTCGTCTAGTTTTTTAAATGACGTTTATAAGTGTTTGTAAAAACCCATTTTTGCAAAATAAACATAATTTATTTTATGGATGTACGTGTCTAATGAAAGCCTATTTACATTGGAATTGTATTGAAATCTTGTTATAAAATCAAGTGTTCTTGTTTTTTTTTGGCCATCCACAGCACAAGATTTTCAGTAAATGGGGATGAGTAGCCAATCTTGAATTTACATTGGTTGTTACAGTGAAGAGGACCGGAAACCGTTCAGCAGTCCAGAGCTCCCCAAATCAGGCTCTATACCTGGGAAAATACCGACCCCGGGCAGTGAGGTAAACTAGTTTTATACTAATTTTTTAATTAAACCGTTTTTTCATTATCATCATCACTAGCTTCATCATATCACTTCGTGTCCTGTGAGTCTTATAAAGATTAATGGCAATATTGACTATGTGTTTTGCATTATTAGTAGTGCTTTAGAAATCAAACTAGCTGAGTATTCTTTGCTTTTGATAAAGTAATAGTAATTTTGCTCCAACTAGTTTTCTAATAGATTTTTTTTCTGTACGTACAGATCATTTATCAGCTCTTGTTACTTATGGAACTTGTAATAAGATTTAAACTAGAACGCTCGTGCGTCGAACATCTTTATGGCCGAGATCTGATCGCATGCTTTGACTACAGACATGTTCCCATCTCTGTCTTGCACTTGTAGTTTGACAGTTACTCGACTGTGACAGAGATAATGCTTAGCTAAAATCAGTAATTTATCAATACTTCATACACATATCGCGATATCACTGCACCCGTTAAATCTTGAGAATAAAATCGTCACTATCGACAGCCCAAAAAGAGGGGGCGACCGAAAGGCTCCACCAACAAGCCCAAGGCGCCCGGGGCCCCGCGCACGCCGGGACCCTCGCCGCCGGGCCCCCGGCCGCAGGGCCCCCGGGCCCCGGCGCCACGCTCGCTGCCGCCGCCGCCTCGCCCGCGGGCGACGGGCTATCAGTATGCTATCAGACCGTTCAGGAAGGACTTCTCTGGGATACAGTTTAGAAGGTTAGTAGTTAAATATCACACCTGTCTCTGTGTAAGTCCCTTTATTATCTGCCCCCCCCTTTTACAAGCTTTTATTAAATTCGCTTTGTATGTATCTATGGGTCAAATCTTGCAACCTAGTTTTAAACTAGTTCCACCAACCGATTGAGCTGAAATTTTGGACACACCTTTGGTTCTGGTGACAATATATTATTATGATGAACCAAAAATACCTGATCCTGCAGACAAGATCTTTCAGTCGAATCGGATGATGATACCAATAATTTTCATAGAGCAACTGCCTTCGTGGGAGCGAATAAAAACTGATTGGAATACGGTTATTATACCGAGAAACAAATTCCACATCAGGGGTGGTATAGATCCTCAATAAAGTATTCACATATTATTATGACAGTGGCATCCTTGAACCAGCCATAAAATTGAAATGTCAAATAATGATACAGCTGTTTTCCTTGGTTATTCAAAGCCAAAGTTTTTATTTGTTTAACGTTGGTTGGTTTCATATAGAAACCATGCTCTAAAAAAATATGCATGGGTGCTCCTATTACAGTGTACAGACGTGCAAAATAAATTGATAGCTCAAAATTGTTTCTAACGCAAGCTGGTTGTAAACTGGTATTTGTAATTATAACTTATTTTCTGTAATATCTATAAGCTTCCATGTAAAATACTGGTATTCAGCTGTATCTGGTTAGACTGGAAGCCGACGCCAACATGTGAGGAAAAGGCTAGGCAGATGATGTTCCAATTAGCTTGAAACTTCGAAAAATCAATTCCTTGCCAGCGTTATTTAGCGATAAGACCGCCATAGTACTAATGCTTTGTAAAAATGTTGGCGTATTTTTCTTAGCGTATCGATGGCAAAAAGTTCGAATGTGTTTAGACCAAAACTCAGCCACGCAAACCCCACTCACTGATGCAGTAGCTAGATCATCAAGTGCGCAGGTGATGGCGTATAATACAGTATATTCTATCCATCCTCTCCGAAGGCGGTGGAGCGACGACTGCCTGGACTCGTCTCACATACCCAACGAGGTTTACTTCGGCGACGTGCCGGTGTCCATGGAGGTTCTGTTCAACTACTACGACGCGAACGCCGAGCGGGAGAGGCTGGCAACACAGGCGGCGCAGATCGCCGCGCAGAAAGCCGCCGCGGCTAAGTTGGCGGCTGCCAAGCTGCAGGCCAGGGGACTGATGCCGGCTACCAGTGAGGTTAGTTTACTTACGGTCATTTTCAATAACTTACTGTTCGCTTTTGGTAGGTTGCTATCTCTGTCTGTTTGACATTTTGCTTACTGACCGGTTAGAAACAAAACGTCACAGAATTGATTGATTTTTCAGATTTATTTTTCTATAAATCATGTGAGAAGGTAGGTGACGCGGATAGGATATTCTTTGTGTGTTGAAACACCGATACCTACGGAAGTAGGCTTACGTATAACCAACAGTTATACGTAAGTCAGTTACAGAAAACGGCTATTAGTAGTCGGCGGTAGGCTACATATGTCTTACAGTCGCGAACAATATTTTTATCAACATGCAACCTAGCACTTTCCTGCAAATTGCAAAAAACGTAAGAATTTGAATTTCGCGGGCTACCCTGACGCTTTCACCTTTAATCCTGGAAGGTGCAGGATGGGCAACAAAATAGGTGTCCTGGGGAGGGACTCCACACTGATATTGTATTTGGGATGGGCCGAGGATACCCCAGTTAGTACTCTGTGAAATTATAATTTCTATTGAAATAAATCTTAATACTTATTTATCTGTTACTTGTCTGAAATGGTAACTTTAAAATATACAAATATAAATAAATTATGACAGTTGTTTAATTAATGAAGGCAGCGTAACTTATAATATTTGGAATGTGTTTCTGTGTCCAGGTAACAACGGTAGATTCGTCATCTTCCGACGACTCGTCAGGCGAATCCGGCAGCGATTCTGAAGAAAGTGACGAGGTATGTAAACACTACAATCATTTATCTATCATCACCTGCCTAGCCTTTTCCCAACTATGTTGGGGTCGGCTTCCAGTCTAACCGGATGCAGCTGAATACCAGTATTTTACATGGAGCGACTGCCTATCTGACCTCCACAACCCAGCTAGTACTGGGTAAAACAGTACCCCTTGGTAAGACTGGTTGTCAGACTTTTTGGGCCACAGACTACCTGTAACAAAGTTTGCCTGTACCTGTCAAAGATCTACAAATGACAGCCGGGACCAAAAGCTTAACGTGCTTTCCGAGGCAGGGGGGAAACTGGGTATGTTAGGGTGGTTACCCATCCACAGACCAACTTAGGCAAGCACTCCACACGGCTTAACCTAAAGATCGAACCGAGCGGTAACACCGAATCTTCAATTATATGCGGTTATATTTTTTTTCTTTTTTTGTAAACAGATTGTGCTTAAACAAAAATTCAGTTTTTTCAGCTTTTTCTATATACCAACCATTCTTGTAGTTTCGGTTTTTCTGTGTCACTAGTTCAATGGACTGCCGAATAATGTGAAATTAAAGCAATAATAGTTCTATCATACCATATCTTCATTAATCATTAATTTATTGACCCCATTGCTTCCGCATTCTGCAGCTTGGATTTCATTATTTCAGCGTTTTTTTTCAACAGTATTGTCGTTTTCGTCATTACATTAGTCGCCTCTTCGATCGAGAATACACTCGATTTCTGATTATGAAAAAACCGGCCAAGTGCGTGTCGGGCCGCCACGCGCAGTGTAGGGTTCCGTAGTAGCCCGTTAATAATAATAAAAAATAAAAGAAAGAAATATATAAATTAAATAGATATAATAGATCAAATTTCACATCTGTCAGTTTAGCAACTACAGCTTATACTTCATCTTAGTCACTTTAGAGGATTTATTTTGAGAATTTTGTATTTGTTACAAAATTATCCTAAACCCAAGTTCAACGACTATTACTACTAAACTAATAAAGTTATCTTAACCGCTATAATTTTCCTTTAAAGTTCATGAAATGTACTATCATTTCATGAAGTTTAATATTTCGTAAATGGAGCATTAAATCGAAAAATAGTAATAGCAACCTCTAAGTCATTTTAAAAGACCTATTCAACGATACCTCACATGATGGGAAAGACGACAAAAAAAAATGTATCCCCACTTCACATGTAGGAGAGTCCAAGTGGTGTGGGTAACTTTAATTTGTGATATTTGTCAACCTTTTTCAACGTTTTATTTGAATTGACAAGTATTTAAATAGATCACAAAAAACAACTAATCACTGAAATGGCTTTTCAGCGATTAGTTGTTTTTTGTGATCTAATACAATATTAGTTTAAAACTATCAGGAACAGGGTGTAACTGGTGTAAGGAAACATCCTCAACAGAATAGGGAGGATTCTCCTACCAGATGGCCTACCATGACGTCTTTAATCAGTATTTTTTAATCTTATTCCAGAGTGGGAAAGAGATGGCGCTAGACGACCTCTGTAGCTCCGTCTCTTACCTACAATTTATGTTAGTCGTATCCAAGTTTAATATTGCCATGTAGGATATGGTAATTGAGTTCGTATTTGGTGGTATAGATGTAACCACAGTTCTAGGTATTGTCGATCGAAGTATCACTCACAAGCACACCCATCTCATAACTCACAATCAGTCGTACCGAATGAAATGAGCGCCTATAACAAACAGGATGCGCCGCTGAAGCGCGGGCCGGGCAGGCCGAAGGGCACCAAGAACAGTCCGCGCCCCCCCGGGGCCCCCGGGGCCCGGGGCGCGGCCGGGACCCCCGGGGCCCCGGGCGGCAAGCGCGGCCGGCCCCCCGTGCCGCCCGAGCTGCGCCAGCCCGGCATCACGGACATGAAGAAGTTCTGTAAGGCGGCGGGGATACGGTTCGACTATAAGAAGCTTGTTGAAGGTAGGTAATCGGGTTACCCTTTTATTACCGTTAAATTACTTACGCGGTTAATCAGTCACAGCCTTTACTAGAATAAGAAGTGATGTATATCCAACATTGCATCAGCAGGTTAGGCGGATCCTACCCTTGTCGATAAAAATCTTTTTGTTAGGCACAGACCTGCTCTATTTACCTTTAACTTTGATAAATTATTATGAAACAATATTGTGCCGCTCATTAGCTAAAGTGCGTCTGGTACCTAAGCGTCTATATTCAGTACGCACGTAACTTGATAATGTTCTGCCGTTCTACTGTTTTTTTAATGTTCGTAATAGTCCGTATAAAGGAAATATTATTGAAAAAATTGCCGGGAAAATTAGAAAATTCAATTTGCCCAGGACAACGTCTGTCGAATCAGAGCTAGTAAACAATAAAATCTCGTCATTGTATTCCAGGTTGCACAAAAAACAAGGAACGCGTCCAAAAGATGTTAGACCTTCTAGTGGCGGCCGGACTGGACGGCAAGCCCACGTTAGAGAAGTGCCAGGCGCTGAAGAAGGCCAAGGTTGAGAAGAAGGAGCAGGAGAAACAGGCCAAGAAAGAGGCCAAGGTTAAGCACAAAGAAGTCGTCGGTGAGTACCGAGTGAAGAGAGATTTTTGTATGACTCTTGTATTGTAATGAGGTAATAAATTGGAATGATTGAAGGTTTGGCGCGCATTCGATAAAGGTAACATCTGTAGATATTGTTTTTTATTTAGAAAAAGTGACTAAAAGTAAGTAACATAAATATCAATTTTATCAACCCGAATTTGACATAATTATGATAATCCAAACAAATGACAATGATTAAGTTCAAAGCTTGGTATGTTACGGGTAATCCGGGCTTTTGGACTTGTGCAAAGGGACCGCCACTGCACAATAACACATCACTTCAAAATAATTGCGATGTCGTGCCGCATCGCTGCATTCGCAACTTGTCATGCGGCCTCGCGCGTAGACTTAGTAAATTTTATGTTCCAAATATTTTGTGTCAAGTGATTTATTTATTTGTGTTGTTCCAGCGGACAAGGACGGCTCAGTGTCCCGTCGAATGACGCGCGGCGCGACGGGCGTGAAGCCGCGCCAACGTATCGTGATCTCGTCCGACGAGGAGGACGACACGCCGGCCGCGCGCCGCACGCTCTCCAAGCTCCGCTCCTCTGTCAACGACGACACGGACTCGGACTAGGACTAGGTACTACTCTACTAGGTCTAGTCAATTAGAAGACAATCATCATCATCACTAAAAGGTCGATTTCACAACGTGAGCTAAAGTCGGCGCACGCACACACTGGCGCGTACGTAGAGCAATCACAAACTATCACATCACAGCTGAATGCCAGCTGCGTGTGCGTTTAAACTAATTTAAAGAAATTTGATCAAAATCGTTTCAATCATTCAGGAGCTATGATGAGACAGACACACAGATACAGATTACAAACTTATAGCACCTTTTTTGAAAGAGGTTTAAAATAAATATTGTTGATTTAAAAAGGTACATAAAAGTCTCGTAAAAATCGCGTCTCTGGGTAGAGATCAATATAAACAACACCATGTTTATTCTATTATTCATTGTTCCAGGTAAAGGTTCCCCTGCCTGGTAAGACACAGTACAATATACTTGCAGCAGGGAGCGACACAAGTGACCTCTAGAAAGTGCTTCGACGGAGGTCGGGACTTACGATAGCGTAGTGTATGCGTGGTTACTTCCTACTAATGTTAGTGCGTCGGTTAGCGGTGTGTGGTGCGTAGACGAGACAACATGGCGGCGCGATGAGATGGGCTCAAAGTAATCAAAATCAATAGGACAAAGTCAAAGAATTTATTTGAGATACATTTTTGAATTGTCAAAAACTAAAATATGAAGCTACAGTTCAGTGGCCCTACTCTCTAACGCTTCGTCCGTATATTCGGATCTATCCGTCTCTCTCACTCGAACTCGTCTGCAGACATGCGCGAGGGAGACGGATAGTTCCAAATAGGGCCTCAGATACAAGGCATAATAACTTACTGAATTTCGCGGTCTACCCTGGCGTTTTCGCCTTAAGAGGGGCCTGCGAGGAATTTGAAAAACAGGTATTTGAAGAAACTATTGTCGTTGCACTGCGTCAAGCCTGCCCCTATAGAGGGCGGTAGGAACAGCTACAGACGATGATATCACAAAAATTTTGACGAGATCGACGTTTCGTATTCCTCTTTTATCTCCTCGAAAACTGAGCCGATTAAATTATTTCTGGCATTAAAAATATTTTTCGAGTTCCTTTCATTTTCATTTATGTTAAAAAAAATCGGATTTGTCTGGTAGTTCTTTAATCACGGCCGAAAAAATGGGGCGTTTTTTGTTATTTTTGGAGGGCCATATTACCTTTATTTATAAGTTGCTGAAAAAAGGAAATGCCAGTAGGACCTCGATTTAATGAAAAAAAATGCTCTAGACACTAGAGCATTTTTTTTTCCTTCCTGAATAATGCCTCTAGAGTCTAGAGGCATTATTCATTGTATGGATACATTTGTAATGTATGGAGAACCGCAGCTTCTGTTCCCTCATAAAGGATGTGACAGAACATAATTGTAATATGTATGGTCGAACAAGCTATTTGGTTTACATTTTACAATGTAATTTGAATTTAAACTGTAAACCGCTTCTTCAACCGTACAATCGACAAAAGAGATAGGTCTCGGTATCTTCATCATCAAAAGTTTAGTATGCATGTTAAATGACAGGCATTTTAAAAGGAAATGTTATTGTGTGCTTGCATCAGCTGCTTTCCTTGCGTCAGGCTCGGCTTCCAGTCTAGGTAGACGCAGTTGAATACATAGAAAAACGATTTAACGAATTCATTTCTGTATTTAGGACATGAAATGTGCCTCAAAATTTTACCGATTGTGATTGATTGACAAAATTAACACAGATAGCCGATTGGTTGGTCCCTGTATACACAATTATCTTAATAAAGGGTTCTTGAACCTAATTTCATCGCGACGTCATCACATGCTGACGATTGGACTTAGCAGTCGGCATGTTTAGTGCAATGAGCGAAGTTTAGCCTACAATAAGTTACGGTCAATGACAATAGAGTTTACAGTTGCATAATTTATGATCAGTCTTTATTAGGCGTAGAGTAGGGATAGGTGGTTCAGGTGTTAAGCGATAAACGCTCGTATTGTAAGACATTTTCTGGGAAAACACGCTTCGATTGTTTGTCGTAAATTTCTGGTGCAACCTCATTTAAACAATATTAAGGGTGTTTTCTAGAAACATCTAAGGAGATTGTACCTATATACAATCTCCTTAGATGTTTCTTGAAAACGTCTAAGGAGGTCTACCATTTAAGGTACATTTTTTCAACTAAGAATACCAATGTTCTTGAGTGATGTTAAGTCGAAGAATTGTCTTAGGATACAGGCGTTACTGAAAATCAAAGCGGAATAATATTTTCAAGAGAAAGTCTAGGTGAAGAGTTAATTTATAACTTGACCTCTATTTGAGAGGCATTAAAGTACAGTTTACGATGTAATTACAGGAGTTTTGATATTAATATAAAATTGGGAATGTTTCTTTAATTTTACGATTCTGTGTTACATGCGTCCTCAAGTGGGGGTTAAGTTATTATAAAAGTTTGTATTGATAATATTGCTTTTATGTTTAGTCTCGCTAAGACGGTCCACTGATGTCGTCATTCCATATATTATTGACGCGTCAAACACAGCTTGTACTAACCCCTTTATAAGTATTTACGATTCAGTGGACGCTAACCTTAAACAGAGGTTTGCTATTTCTCTTTTACAAAACTACAGATTGTAGCGTGTTAACTTGTATCGCGAACAATCACATTATTCGATCTCTCATAATTTTATTATTAAAAAAAAACTGCGATTGAAAAACACTAGTCATAATAATATCGAAATTTTAAAAAGACAAATTGGCATAACAATTCTATTTTTTTAATCTGGCAGCTTTATTTATTTCTTAATTTGAAATGGATTGGTTTTAGAGAATTGAGTGTAATAAGGTCAGTTACCACAAAGCGGTAAATCCTCGCCCACTTTTTGATGTCATTGAATAAAGGACTCAAACTTTAAGTACTCGGCGCATCATTGAGCACCGGTGAGGATACGCGCGTCGAATTTTTATACTTAAGGTGAAAGCTCCAGGGTAGCCCGCGTAATTCAAATTTTCTAACGTTCTTTGCCATTTGCTGGCCAGTGTCAAGTTGTATGTTGAACAAAATATTATTTGCGGCCGTCATACGTATGTTTGTACATAATTAAAATCATCAATACGGGCTATAACGATGTTTTTTTTTAAGTTTATTTAACCCTGACTTTTTCATGAAAAAATCATTTAATGGGGTTAAATCAGTTAAATGAACTTGGATGGTGGAGATGGTTGTATTGATAATTTTAATGATTATAACTCGTTAAAGCTATATTTGTTACGGCCGCGAATCATATTTTAATCAACATACAACCTGATACTTATCGTCAAATTGCAAAAAAACACAAGAAACACCCTTAAAAGCAATACTGATTCGTTCCTTTATTCACTGACATAAATAAAGTTCGCGAGAACTTTTCCGCTTGGTGGATACTGACGCAGAAAATTGGGTGTATTACAAACGGGAAGGCGGTCCCTTAGTGAAATATGGATATATTTGTAGGACTAAAACCCCTCGCCTACTTTAAGTAGTGGTAGTAAAGCTTAAGGCACTCAATATTGTTCATTTGTGCCTATAATACTATAAAAAAAAAACTATATATACTTAATTCTATGTGTGTGAATCTTACATTATAAAGTAACAATTTTCATTTACTAGCAGAATGTGTTGTATTTTGATTGGAGTCAAATTTTATACTCTAGTTTATATAACAAATAATTATCAATAAATTGGTAACACCAAGACGTTTATTAAATGTAGATGTTGTATATATTAAAGAAAAATACATAATATTGTGTGTCCTGCGTTATTTTTGTACAGGTCTGAGATTTGGACAGGATTTGTAAGAGATCGGCTTTGTACATATGCGAGAGAGTGAGTGAGGGAGTGAGAGGTCCGAGGTTTCCGGGCTGAGGGACGTTGTCATTGTGTTATACTTACGTGCGCGATATTCTCCATTATTATGTAATCAAGGTGCGAGATGACCAATTTTCAAGTACAGTATCATTTGCAAAGACTCTAAAAAGTTTATATAAGATAAGAGTCTGTATGCTTATGAGTATTTGTTTTTTTTTCAATGTGATGATTTTATGATTATTACTTTGCTGACAGCTAGGATTTATACTTAGCCGAAGGACGAATTTATATTTTTATTTATTACTTTATCGGATTTAAGAATCTCAGTGAACGCAATGTTTTGGATGGACGAAGGTATCTTTGTGTTCAATCGAGTAGTAGACGCAAAAATCAAATGATTTTCTTAATACCATGTATAGTGTATCTGTGCCCTTATAAAGTATAATATTTGTATAATTTAGCAGATAAAAGCATCAGTTATTATAGTTAAATCGCCTTAATCAGACACCAATAATGCAATACTTTTTATATTTTAAATATTAAGTACTTTTGAGAGAACATTTTATGGTGTGGCCAACGCCGCAGTTTCCGTAATCATTTATTGTAACATTATTTTATAAGCGTGGAAATGAATTGTCTTAAATATATGACGCTGGCGTTCAAAGGTTACATTAATAGTATTTTTCAATAAACAGTGCTTATAATAAAAAAATGGGAAGTGATTTTTAATGAATGATAAAGTGCGGAAAGTATCACAATATCATTAAAAATATATGAGTTGTACATATTAGATGTAGAATAGAGTTAAGTTTTATTATTACTTTTAAGATGTAATAGATATTTGTATTTGTAAGATATATTTAGATGTGTTTCTTTTATACCATATAACATATAATTAGTGGCCACGTTAATTAGGCTTTTTGTAATTAAATAAAACGTTCGACTTCCGCCTTTACTGTTAAAAGTTATCCAGATGATGCTTAAACAATATTGCGCTGTAGGTCAGTACTTTTTAAACTATTGTTTATAAGTTTATGGAAGTAAATCGCATTTAAAAAGGTATATTTTAAATATCGGAAGCTTGGGCGTCCCTACACTGGTCGATGCGGAGTTGCAATTTGAGAAAGCTTTAATAAGAAGCCCTATGTTAAAGGATTTAAGTTACTTAAAACGAACCTAAGCAGCTATTGCAGTTTCCGCGTAGGTCAGTTTAATAGGCTAGTTTCCAATATCAATAAATTGCAAGTCTATTTAGTCCGTCAGTTAGAGTATTGGAAAATAATGGACACGTATTTTTTGTTTTTGTTAATCAATGAATATTGACAAAGATAAAACGCATCAAAAGTCGGGAGCTCGTGACGTCACAACGCACTAAAATTTATAGCACGGCGTGACGTAATGAAAATTTTAAAAGCGTCATAACTTCGTCAATTTTGGTTTACGAAACAGAAGAAAAAATACGTGTCAAATATTTTAAAAAAATCTAACGGACTAATTAGACTTTTTCAGGACACAAGCCTATTGTACCCTTACACAGTATCAAATAAAAATATTTTGCGTAACTTCACATACATGGGTATGAATATCAAAATAAGTTTAAACCAAAAAAAGTATGACTGAAACAGTCATAATTTCTAGTAAAAACAGTGGTTAACGGCAGTGACGCATGATCTGTCATCATTTGCCTAGCCTTTTCCTAACTATGTTGGGGTCGAATTCCAGTCTAACCTAAAGCACCATAATACCAGTATTTTACATGGAGCGACTGCCTATCTGTCCTTCACAAAACACTGGGTAATACAAAAACCTTTGGCAAAACTGATTGTCAGACTTTCAGGTTTTTGACTGTCTTTAACGACTGCCAAAGATATACAAGTGACAGAAAGTATGTGGTTTAAAAATCGTATCTTTTTATTTGTTTTATCGAGTTTTGATATCTATATTCATCAGGTCTGTAATTGCAAATTATGTGAATTTGAGCCCGTTGTCTGCGGCCTATTTAGCGCGGCCGAATTATATTAGTCACCTATATATTAAAGTATATTATATTTAATATAAGAGGACATGCTTTTCGCCGGCACACAATGTTTGTTTTTTATTTATATAACTAATAATTTCCTTGCCAATACATGAGGCATATAGATTTTTTCTTATTTACTCAATTTATAGGCGTTTATCGAATATGTGATGGAATGGAAAGCGAACATTTTGTACACGATCGGCGTATTTTTGGCATGCACAATGTAGTCATTATTGAAAAATGACTAAATGAAATAAATCCATCAAATTGTAACCCAACATTTAACAGCTAAATCAAAACAGAATTTCACCATTCATTTTGAAGTTAAAATACACAAACAGTGCTAAAATCTTTGCCGGTTGTTGACAAAATGTTGTAAATGGCAATTTATATTACTTAAACAAGGAAAATGTGAAACTAAGACATGGCACCTGTATGTTATTTTGTAATTATTTTGAATCATGACAGCCAGAACCAAATGTAAACAGAATGGATTTAATTTTGACCTTTTGACTGCCAATGTCACATACACGTGACAAGCAAGCGCGTGCCCTGTACGCCAAACGGCATAAATATGTGACAAAATGGTAAGTGAAATTGTGGTTTGGCGTGGAGGGCACGCGCGTGCGTTTATGCTCTGGCGATCAAAAGGTTAAAAGACATACAAATGGATGGAATTACTTATTAAAGCGAATGGCAATAAATCTTGATGGTTAAAGTTCCTAGAGATTGAATATAAACCTGTTCTGATTATATTTGAATGTTTGATTCCCTTTTACACTTAAAATGAATTAAACTAAGAGTTTATGGAACGTTTTAGTTCATAACTCGTCTGGGAAGTTTGTGTTACAAGGGATGAGGCTTTAGCTTGGAGACAGGGTATGGAACTTGAAGATTACGGTATCTGCCATTCACCAAAGGAGTGGAATTCCCTGCCTGCGTCGGTGTTCCCAAGTTTATATAACCCCAATCTGTTTAAGTCGCGAGTTAATAGGCTTTTTTTTGGTTTGCTCATTCGTTAGCTCATCTCTGTCCTCAGGACAAGATTGAAGTCAACAGTAGGCCCATAATATATTGAAAAAAAAACCTGATTTGATTTGACAAAGTACAAATTCAGCTCTTGTCAGACTATTATGTCTAGCAAAATATATGGTTGTGAGGTGAATTTTGTCTTAATGGGCTTCCTCATATTATCGTCTTTAATTCGTGTTAGGTATACCGAGACGGGTTTCAAACTGATATCATTTTTGGATTGAATTCTTATCTCTTTGCATATTAGTCTTTCAACAAAAAAGGACCAGGGGGCCTAAAAGATAATGGATGGATGGAGCTATACATGATATAAAGCTCCATCTCTTGCTCACAATGAAGAAAGATCAAAATAATACTGCTATAAGTAGTGGAAGACCAGTTTTATTTTAAGCTAACAAAAATCTTTAGACGACCGTACTGTGCCAAGTACACGCGGTTCTTTAAAAAGTAATTCTTATGAGTAGGTATCTCGCTCGACAGACCCCCAGAAACGGCCCCTCATGGTGCATTCTCTGGGAACACGTGTGCCGAACGTCTTTACAACCGGTTACACTTCAGAAGTCCCGATTTTATAATACCGGCTTCAGACACCTTTGGCGCGAAACAAGTTTTCATACACTGTACTTTTACCGGTTTTGAAAAGAAAGTACCCCATAATATCGTTATTTTGTGTGGCCATACCCTTCTCCAAGCGGTGGTAATTAGATGAATTGAATTGTGATAGAGAAGTAATGTATCAAAATTCTAAATTGCCGATGTATGTAGGTAGATGAACGAACATTTTTGAACCTCATTTCAAAGGGCATAATAAGGTTTACAAATGATCGTCTGTGAGTGTATATATTCGCGTAGCTTGCAGTTGTTAGGTTGTGTGCGGATATGTGCGAGCATTTACGGTGATGGCCGATGTATATTATTTGCAGTGAGAGCGTTTTGTATAAATACATTAATTCGGATGTAGAATGCCATATTGTGATTAGTTTGTTAGCTACACGAAATATTTTTCAAATAAAAATATCTATGTATACATTATTTTCATTGTTTTATTTAGAAAATGGGTATGTTTTATGTATGTATATCCTTAATATATTTTTGTGCTTTATCCTTAAGTTCACTTAACCTCAGCCAGCCTATAACATACACATGTATTTTCTTGGGCACAAGGACCAAATTACCAAAGCACTATTCAACCGGTGAACATAACGTGTCCGTTAACCAATGTAAATAATCGGTTCGCCCGAATGCACGCCGTTGACGATCTCACTATGGGGCGCTCTGTATATACTTTTTTTATACATACAAAAAACAACGTGCAGCTATATACGCACTGCTGGTTCGAAGACATAAAACAAACATAATTATATACATACATAGACTGCATCATTACCTTTTCTTTTGGTTTCGCCGGAGTCGGGTAAGCACAGTATAAATATGGACAGTACCGAAACTAAGCCTAGTTGATGCAATAATTACCTACGCGGTACGCCCCATTGAAGCCATAGGGTTGTCCCTATTAATGTTGTTGATATTGTTTTTTTTTTTATTAAAACATTTTTATTCTGATATGATTAATCGATCGAATTGAAAAAACCTAGCTTACAAATACAATTTAAATAGCATTTATGGCGAAGTTATCTTATGGCGTCGTCGGTTAATCTCAACAAAAGACGATAGTTTAAACACGGAAAACAGTTTAATATTAACACACAACTTGTAACTATAGATCTATTAGACCTATAGATCTTTAACTTTGTCATTACGGCGTAACCTTTTACGGGAGTTTTGGCGGGAGCGAGCCGAGGTTGGGCGATAACGTTTCGTGCGCTAGCCGCCGCCGCAGCGCAGGTGGCGCGCGGGCAGGGGTCACGAGCGGCTGCGAACCGTACCGCGTTTCAACCCGAAAATGCGCGTGATACCTATTGTATTGTATAGTATAACGGGCTGGTGTCCGCAACTCCACCTCAAAGCGCGTATTTTGCGTATGGATTGGTAGATGTCACATGTCTTCGAATTTTTGGTTCTAAGACATGCAGGTTTCCTCACGATGTTTTCCTTCACCGTTTTGAGAGCAGTGGTGATGAAATAAATTACACAAAGTAATGCGCCTGTGAGGGTTCGAACCCACGACTTACTGTTCGTAAGTCGGGGCCGCCACCACTGGGCCACCGCTGCTCTAAACCTTTATTACTAAAAAAAATATTTTCGTTGTTACAAATTATTTACAGAAAAATACTTTCTTATGCTACACGTTCGAAATTCTTTATTATTGAATTTAATTGTGTAAAAAATTCAAACAGCCGTATACCGCGCTATACGTTCGTGGCATTTTTAAAAATGACCACTTTCGGCGCGGCACGCGCTACTGTCAGCACCGCGATGTCCGCTCGGGGGCCCCGTCGATGCGCATGTTAGTGTGAGTATGCGGTATCGAGCGTATGTAGGTAGTTTCCCTACTGTCCATATTTATATTGTGGTGTAAGCTACACCGAGACAAACTATTACCACAGGTTCCACATTTATTTTATAGGACTGTTTCCTCAATTTGAATTCGTCAGTTTACAAACTGCACTTTTAGGTTTTTTTATAATAACCGACAAAAAATTCAACTTCGTTGTGGGGTCTAGAATCATGTACAGACTCCAACCACATCAAGCTACCCGAAACTGTAATATTTCCCAATCAACCTTGAACCTAATGCTTAAGCGATAAAGTTGAAAAAAAAAAAACTATAAAAATAATATGACATTGTAGTAACTTGATGTGCGGCGTCTGTACTAAATTAAAAATTAAAAAGATCAAAGGATAAATAATAAAATATATAATACTAGCTGTTGCCCGCGGCTTCGCCCGCGTAAAGTTCGGTAACCGTCCCACTGGATCATATTAAAAGGATAAATAGTGTCCTACATGTTAATCCAGGTTATGAACTATCTATGTGCCAAATTTGATAATCATCACAATCACCATCACTATCACAACCACCATCATTATCACAATCATCACTATCACAATCACCATCACAATCACAATCACCATCACCATCACAATCACCATCACTTTCACCATCATCATTATCATCGTAATCACAACCATTTTCATCGTAATCACAATCATCATCATCACAATCATCATCCTCGGTATCACAATCATAATCACCATCACTATCAAAGTCACATTCACTATCACCATCACAATAACCATAGCAATCACCATCACAATCACCATCACAATCACTATCACAATCACCATTATCGTTATAATAATCTTAATCATCGTAATCACAACCATTATCATCGTAATCACAATCATCATCATCACAATATCCATCCTCGTTATCAAAATCATAATTATCGTTATCACACGCATCATCATCATTACCACAAACACCATCACTGTCACAATCACCATCAAAATCACAATCACAATCACCATCAATATCACAGTCACAATCACTATCACCATCACCATCGCTATAACCATCACAATCACCGTCACTATCACAATCACCATCACAATCACTATCACAATCACCATCATCGTCATCACAATCATCATCATCGTCATCACAATCATCATCATCATTATCACAAACACCATCACAGTCACAATCACTATCACAGTCACAATCACTATCACAATCACCATCACCATCACTATCACAGTCACAATCACTAAAACCATCACAATCACCATCACCATCGTTATCACCATCACAATCACGGTCACTATTACTATCACAATCACCATAACCATCACAATCACAATCACCATCATCGTTATCACAATCATCATTATCGTTATCACAATCATCATCATCATTATCACAATCACCATCAATGTCACAATCACAATCACTATCACCATTACAATAACCATCACCATCGCTATCACCGTCACTATCACAATCACCATCACCATCACCATCACATCACCATAACAATCACAATCACCATCATCTTTATCACAATCACCATCATCGTTATCACAATCACCATAACTATCACAGTCACAATCACCATCACATTCACCATAACTATCACTATCACCATCACCATCACTATCACCGCCACCATCACTATCACAATCACTATCACGATCACCATATTATCACAATCATTATCACAATCACCATCACTATCACCGTCACCGTCATTATCACAATCACAATCGCAATCACCATCACCATCACTATCACTATCACCATCACTATCACAATCACTATCAGAATCACCATATTATCACAATCATTATCACAATCACCATCACTATAACCATCACCGTCATTATCACAATCACCATCACAATCACAATCACCATCACAACCACCATCACAATCACCATCACCATTACTATCACAATCACTATTACCATCACGATTACCATCACTGTTATCACAATCATCATCATAAGTATCACAATCATCATCATCGTAATCACAATCATTTTCATCGTAATCATAATCATCATCATCGTAATCACAATCATTATCATCGTAATCACAATCATCACCATTATCATCATTATCACAATCACCATCATCGTTATCACAATCATCACAATAAATCAACAATAACCCTGTACAGAAGTCGAATCCGCCATCTTCTGGATCTCAAAATAAATGCCATTTTCGTAATCTGCACCCCTGATAATCTCGGTGTCGACACCCATATTGATTTTTAGACATTTCAACCCCGTCGCACCCCAACAGGGAATGAAGGCATTTCAAGTCCGCCACATTGAATCTTAAAATCGTTGTTTTTGTAAAACACCCGACCCGATACACCATACAAACAATACCGATGTTGATTTTCAGACTTTGTTAACCCATTTCCCCCTTTAGGGGTTGAATTCTGAAAAAACCTCGAACACAAATGTTAACCCATTTATCGATAGGAGTACTCCTGTGAAGTTTCGAATAAAACAGTCTTACCTAATCTTGTTTCCCCATACAAACTTTTGACTCCCGTTTCATCCCCTTAGGGGTACATCTTGAAAAATCCTTTCTTATTGCACCCCTTAACCTCATAAGGAACGTATGTGCCAAATTTGGAATCTCTAGACTCAGCGGTTTGGGCTGTGCATTGATTTTTAGATTTTGTCACCCTATTTCTAAATTTTCTAGGTTGAATTCTAAAAAAACCCGAAACTCATGTCTACTCATTTATCAATAGAAGTACTCCTGTGAAATTTTTAATAAAATAGTCTAATTAATCTTGTTTCCCCATACAAACTTTAGAGCCCCGTTTCACCCCCTTAGGGGGTGACTTTTGAAAAACCTTTTCTTAGTGTACCCTTAGACCACTTCAGGAACATATGTGCCAAATTTGGGATCTCTAGACTCAGCGGTTTAGGCTGTGCATTGATTTTTAGACTTTGTCACCCCATTTCCCCCTCTTAGGGGTTGAATTCTGAAAAACCCTGAGACCCGTTTTTACTCATTTATCAAAAGGAGCACTACTGTGAAGTTTCGAATTAAATAGTCTAACTAATCTTGTTTCCCCATACAAACTTTGGAGCCCCGTTTAACCCCCTTAGGGGGTGAATTTTGAAAAATCCTTTAGTTAGTGCACCCCTAGACCACATAAGGAACCTACTTACTTGCCAAATTTGGAATCTATAGACCCAGTGGTTTGGGCTGTGCTTTGATAGATGAGTCAGTCAGTCAGTCAGTCAGTTTCTTCTTTTATAAATTTAGATATATATCGCTAGACATTACACACAGCGCCATCTAGTGCCACACTAAGCAACGATGCTTGTGTCGTGGACACCAGATAGTTGATATACTACATAGATACTTTTTGTTTGTAAATACATACTTATTATACATATAAACATCCATGACTCGGAAACAAATGCCCATGCTCATCACACAAACATTTGCTCCGACCGGGATTCGAACCCGGGACCCTAAGAACGTAAGGCAGCCTCACTACCGCTGCGCCATTCGGGTTTCGGGTAAAGATGATCCAAATATGCAGGGGTGAAGTGAATATACACTAAACACACACGTATTGACAAATAAACGATTTGATTTGATTCAGTACATCATTCCGAAACTCCTCACATAGTAATTTTTCATGGGTAATTAAAAAAAAAAAACTTGTTTCCTTTTAAAGTGCAATATCTACACTGCACGGTCAAAATGTATGGAACGGCTATTTTTTTCTTCATACAGAATGATTCAGTTTCACAATTATGTGGGTAGGTACTGAATACGTGTTCGTGGAGTTTTTGCAGCGTTGTCCCTGCGAATATGTAATAAAGAATAAATCAAGTTTGTGTCATGAAGTCCATTATACCGTGCGACGATATAGGTACCTACAGTACGACGTTGGTATTGAAGTTTCAGGAAAACTCAATAGACAACAATTTTCCTTTTCCTACGCATGTTTGTTCAGTAATTACTGCCCAGATTTCTACACGGGAGACCATAGACATAAGGAAGTCATCACTAATTAAATCACAACAATTATTTTCGTCCGGATTTCCCATTTAACTGAAATATGAACGAAAACAATTGGTTTTTGATCAGACATTTCCCTGTGATGATAATATTGTTTCAGCGGGTAATTTGTATGATGTATGGTATTACTCGTTTTCTGATAAGGTAGCCGCTCTGTGGTTAGACACGCAGGTTCGGCATGGACAAATTGCACAATTATTTTAAATAATGTGAAGCTATCATGTGCTGGTATTTTCCAGTTATCTTTAGGTACTTTGTCAATGTCATCATATATTTGAGGTGAATTGAGGTTTGGTTTTGGTATTTGAGGTGGTTTTTTTTAGTGTTTTTTCAATATCTATTTTTTTGTGTGTGCTGATTCATCTTTTAACAATTTCACACCTATAGGAAATCTTAGAATGACTGATCTAAAATCCCGAAACTAAAACACAATTACTCGGACAAAATCAATCACTTGGTCTTCTAAATTATTTACGTCTGCTTAACTCATTGATACATAGCTCGCTGTCGTTACAGATACAAAATGGAAAAAAACGGCCGTTTTTAGCAATTTTTCTAACTGTAACTACAGTGAAGTATATTTTAATGAATTAAATAGACGTCAATAATCTAGAACTCTAAAGCATTGATTTCATCAATCAGATTTTATATTAATTGTGTATTTAACGAGTTCTGATTTTTTTTACTAAAGTGGCGCTAGTGTGCCATGGGGGAGCCCCTTAAACAAAAGTTGAAAGCAGGTGAGACTTATTTGAATATTAAATTATGTTTTTTAAAACTTCTTTTTCAGAATCACTTCATGTTCGTGTATTCGATAAGGGGCGATTGAACTTTCAAATTTTAATGAGCCCGTCTGCATTTGCTTTTAGTTGTATTATGTAAGTACACGTCTGCAACAGTATTCCATGGGTTCCCTTGGCAACGAGCGGGCATGAACTCGCGGCCTATCGATCCATAGCCAGACGTCTTTGCCTTTGGTCTAAAGCCATTGCATTTTAGACGTAGGTAGGTTTGATGGTTTATAAATAAAATGTAGGTAGGTACTATTTTTTGATAAAATGTAGAAGTTATTTGGTACATGGGAGGGGTAGAATTTCGATTAGCATGATGAAGTATCTACCCATAAGGTTGTATTTGTATGCTGGGTAGGTAGTAGCGCCACGTGGTTTCAGCACTCTATTATTTTGCAAAAACAATTTTTATTTTACGCTTTTTAGTCGCACACAAATCCTTTTCAATTTTACATTGCAAGTACCTAATTAAAAGTTATTAGCACACAATTCACATTTCACATAGAGGAATAAGAAAAAATATATATAGGTACTCACTCTTAGAGGACCAAAGCACAGTTACTATAATGAATATGGGACTACCGCGCGAGCTTCCTCTCCCAAATCACTTAAATCGGACCAGTAATCTCGGTGAAATCGCTCTACATAAATAGATGAAAAAAAAAGATGCTGGCAGAATACATAACCTCCTCACTTTTAAGAAGTCGGTTAAAAAATGCTTGCAAGGCTTGTAATTAGCAATTTAGTTATATAATTTTGTTACTATTATGTTATTAGTCTGTAAGCTTTCCTAAAATAAAAAAAAAAAATAATAAAAAAAAATAAAATGATAATTTGTCTATATTTATTACATTCGTACATTTAGTTAAAAAGCACACTCAGATGGTTTTTGACTCATTAGTTTAGTAACCATAAGCTTATCTATCTGTACTGACTGTACTTTCCTTCTTTTCTCTTTCAATTGAAGAAACACTCATATTTTTCCAACTATATTGGAATGCGTAGTTCGGATCTGCGTCAAAGTTTTTACCTAAGCTCTGTACCTACGTGAATTGTTGAAGGAAAACTATTGGCTGAAATGGCTGAATTATTGGCTGAAATGATTGATGATTGATGTCAAGTGTTTACTAATGATGAGATCACTGGGTCGCGTGTTGGTTTTATAATTCATTCGATTATTACACATCGACAGCTTGTTTAGGTGAAACTGTCTCATTTCCTTTCTTAAGGAAAATGCAGTTTACCTACCTAGAGTAATTATTATTCCTTTAAGAAATGACTGAAGCGATTCAGCGGATTGCAATTTTCTGTTGGATCTTCTGCAAACACTCGGTCAAAATTTGGTTAGACGTCCCGGAATATATGCGACCCGATTTTCGTAGTAATTATGTTAATTAAGTAGGTACTAGATTTTAATTAGGTAGGTAGTGGTTCCCAGAGTAAAAGTTTTTCTTATGAGAAGATATTGATGACATATGTGAAGGAATTACCATGCAAACAATTCATGAACTTTTAAAATAAATTATGTTAATTTTTAAAGACATGTTTTAATTTACATAACAAATATTATAAACGTTTGTCGGAGGTAAGTTTCAGAATCGTAGGAATTGTTGAGAAAATCATGCACAATTAATAATGCACTAAACTTCCCTTTGTTCCAGTGTGTCCCAGCTCTAGGGTACAAATAAACGATCTCCGGTATAACATTGGAACACGAATAATAAACCATGAAAACTATACTTACTTATGTAAGTAGGTACCTAAATCATAAATATTGTAATTTTTTTTTATGTACCTAACTTAAACAAATGAGAATTTAAAGACCTTTGAATGTATTATGCACTTGAGAAAATTCTCGTATTGTAAACACGTTGACTGATACAAAATATACCATAATAATGCACGTACAGACTTGCACTAACCGACTGTAAGCCTCGTGGTCTAATGTCAGATAAAGCAAGTTTGCAGAACCTACCAGCTAATGGTAGATTATGCAACAGGTAATACCAACTTCGTCCCGTTCCTAATTAAGCCAGAGTTCTGCAGGCAGACAGCAGACAGGTAAATAATATTAATATTATAACAGTTTTATCGTCCATGACAGGAAGTTGGTGTACCTACCTACATACACCTGACGCAGACCGTTGTTTAAGTGTTTTTTTTTGTTGTGTTCACCATCTGTCATGTTTTGAGTCACTGATGCGTTGCCAATACATAATTTTGGTCGTAGGTAAGTCTCAGAACTTACGGTACAATTAATTTTATGCGTATTGTAAGTACGTAGGTAGGTATAGGCCAGTGGAAATTAACATTAAAATCGCAAAGCTTGATGTACTTTAGTTCTGCATTTTTGATATGTTGTTTAAGTAGATCAGTTAGGGTAATGTGAATCCATATTTGCAACTTCGAAAAACTTGTGTTCGCTGCGCACCAAGCGATAAACTTCGAATTTTTGGGACTTTTTGCTCGAAAACTCAAAAATTATGCATTTTTAACAAATAAGATTCAAGAGTCGTATAAAGATAACTAAATTTGCAACAATTTAAGCCTAACCGCAGCTCTATAAACTTTATATATGGACCAAGGAAAAGCGTAGGATATTATCGTATAGTGTGCGGGAGCCTTAATGGTGCGCCGGATTGAAAAACGCCGCCGTTAAGCGCAGGCCACACCGCCAGCTAGCGGGCGGGCGGGCTAGGCGGGCGAACATCGTTTCACCTCTTTACATACTTCGGTTCACACCGCGAGCTACCGACGAACCTAACGAGCTAAGCTAACGAAATATCCGACGATTCCAGCGAAGCTACTCGTTCACCTCGTTGGCGCGCCCGCGCTTCGCTAGCTTAGCTCGCCCACCAGCCCGCAAGCCCGGTTCGTTCGCCCGTCCTCCCCGTTTCGAGTAGACTAGTCGACGCTCGTCTTTCGAATAGCAGTGTAGTGTAATAGTAACGATGCTCGCCCGCTTAGCCCGCTCCGCGCGCTCCGCCCCCGTCGCTCGTCTGTCCGTGGTTTTCGGTGTGAACCCCATAGTTTAGCTCGCCAATATTTCGCGTAGTTTGTATAGTTTCCTTCGTTCGCTTCGCCCACCCGCCTAGCCCGCCCGCCCCCTAGCTGGCGGTGTGGCCTGCGCTTTATGTAATACGGCGTCCTCACGTGCAGCCGGATTGTGGTGGCGATACGTTCGACAGAGCGGCGTCTAACGTTTAGTCTTATTGTCAGCAAGAAGAAACGACCGAATAAAATACTGAAAATTCCGTAAATAAAACGTACCTACATAGTCGATGTAGCCCCGCTACGCGGGTCTCCTATTTCTGTATGCAGGGTTTAAAGTAACCTAATGCCCATAGTACCGAGCTCGCTTCGCTCGCTTTCAAAGCGGCGCGGCGTATTGACGATGCGCCCGTTTGTATTTGGGCGGCCCATTTTGCCACTTTGACGAACGCGAAGTGCTAATTCAATGCGACGTACGTTATTTCAGCCGAATTGTAATCCGACTGAGCGTGTAGACGCCGCATTACATAACAGCCACGTTTTGCAATCCGAAAATAAAATTTTGGAAAATATTAATAACTATAGCGGTTAAGATAACTTTATCAGTTTAGCAATAATAGTTGTTGAACTTAGGTGTTGGATAATTTTGTATTAAATACAAAATAACAGAACAGAACATATATAATAAATTGTTTATAACGGGTAAAGACTTGCATTGAAAAATACCGACACGACCTTTGGCCGGTTTTTTTAGCGTCGATTTCTACTGGCCTAGTACTAGTACCTATGTACATAATAATATTATTGTTTAGTGAGAGATTGGCCGGAGAAAATTGCACAGAGAGAGAGTGGAAGGTTATGGTATGGGGGAGACCTCTGCCCTGCTATGGGACAATACAGGTTGTATATAAATATAGTAGTGTATAATTGACATTATGTAATATTCAAATTTATCTTTTATACATTAAAAATAAAAACTTATTACAACATAAAAAAATGTGGTCCGCCGGTGTCGGGAGCAGGGTCTACCGGTGGCCTTAGTGAGGGCTTTGTTAGGGCTCCATAGACAGGAACCTCCTCACAATGAGAGCCGTGTCCAGGAGTATGCCTCCTGAATCAGGCCCTTGATCGAACCGTCCAGTGACCGCCTCGAAAAATATTTAAATTATCCTTACAGTGTTTTAATTTAAAATATAAGTTTTGTATTTTATTTACAAAGTTGCAAAATATCTTAAAACCTATATAAGTATATTGACGTTCTCATGGAGGACAGCAGTCGTTTTAATTTAGTTACGGTCTACAATGATTGGAGTTTTTATCCGTGAGACTATGTAAAAAACGGCCTTCCAAAGCATGACATTTTCTAGTCAACGACATTGGCTTTTTATATGTATAAAAGTACTGATACGTTTTCAGATAACTGAACTATCTCATAGGTCATGAAATCCTGTGTGCGATCTTCAGTTCCGGCAGTATTCGGCAGGATGTTCCATTGTCTCATTACGAAGTTCCCAATATCACCCTGACTGGATACGTGTCCAGTTCATATGGCAATAGGCTATATAGATTCTTCAAACATGGGATTTAAACACAACTGGCGATATGAGGTTTCCTCTACTAAACAGAAATTCAGACGTGTTGTCTCTACAGTGATGATTCCATAATATGAATCCAGAGGTCGCAGCAAACACCCCAAGTCACAGGGCTCTCTGTGTGAGTTGAGTGACCATTAATCCACAACGTGCGCGACGTGCAGGCTGTGCATCCAAGGTGCGTTTCAAATTGCTCTGCCTTTAGACAAAACTGAAATGTAATGAGTTTATTGTCTCGGCTAAATATTGAGTGAGTCAGGCATGATTTATTCATTGAAATAGTTCGATCAAGTGGTTACAGTGATTGATGAAAACCAATTTCAAATGATCACTTATTTCTTGTTGCAGATCTTATCAACACCAGTCGAGATTACGCTTTTCAAAGAATAGTTTATACCTATATGTCTGTGTTGTTGAATGAAGAAATAAAGATTCTAAATAAAGACTGAGTTTACAGATATTTCAGTTTAGCTAGTTAGTTATATATAACTGCCTTCAAACAAGTACCAGTTAACCAGGCGTTGCGAACTCGGCTATATAGTTATAAAAGGCATGAGTAATAACTCCCATGCAACTACGACTGCCGTGAGTCGCCGGCAGGTCGCCCCAGGTTCTTGAACTCTGGCTAGCGCTTTACGTAACTCCCTCGCCCAGGCTGGTTACATAAACCACAAATTTTTAGGTTAGATGAAAATTTTGCACGCGATGGATTTTGTTCGGGAAAACTGTGAAGGGAACATGACGTAGACATTTTGATCTTATATGCAGTTTAGTGCAGTTGGCGAGGTTGCATCAAAGAGTTCGGCTAGCTGTTTGTTGGCCGCCGCCACCGCCGTTCACCGCCGCCGCCGGCTGAACTGCCCTTGAGTTCCGGTCCTTGAGGTTACCGCACAACGCTGTTTATAATGTGGCGCGACACGGCAGGTTTGCGTGCTGATACCCGACCGACCAATCGCCACGCTTATCCAAGACACACCTCCGCCTCCGCGACGCTCCGACGGATTTAAAATTGGATCGGCTGCGCGCGCAGACGACTCGGTATTGAGCGGACGTCAGTGTCAGTTGTCAGTTGTCAGTCGCGGACGACGGGCGCGTGTTGTGTACGTGTTGAATTTCGCGGAGTTCCGAACATGGCTCTGCTCAGACGGTTAGCGGTGAACGCGCCCCGGAAAGTACGCGCGCTGTCCTCCTCGGCCCCGTCGCGGGACGACCTCGACCTCAACTTCAACAGCCCCAGAGATGCGTTCAAAAGTAAGAAGACGAGCGAACTTGTGCGGGCGTATTTCGTGTACCAAATATGCTCTGTGAACTGGCTGGTCGAGAACAATGATATGGTGAGTAGATCGCAACACCTCAGCTGTTTCTTACGTAAGATCTGCATAGCAATGTTTACTCGCCGGCTACCGTTCGGTTAGCGTCTTTGCGTCTGTGTTACATGCTAGTGATTGATGAGTGTGTATTTAGATTTACGCGGCGTGGCTTTCTCAGTAAATTTTCTGAGAAATGTAAATTTGGGAGTGTCTGGGGAATAGAGACGTCGTGGGCGAGTAACCAGGACAGCATGTAGGTCGGGGAAGGGCGAAGGGAAGCGTGTTACCTAACCGTGAGAGAATGAATGGGTGGAAGGAATGGATTTTTGATCGGTGGTTAGCGCGCATGCGTGCCGCCGGGCCAGCCCCGCGCGGTGCCGGCGGCCGGCGCGGGTCTGCTACCGGCAGTCAGACGTCCGCGTCGCGTGGCTGACGTGGACGTCTGATTCTCTAAACACTTGACACGACATCGTGAATACCAAAGTATCTATAGGATGTAGGTGGTAGCTGATCGGCCGTGAGTGCAACAAAAAAACAATTTTTTGTTGATGCAGAACTTGTATTTTAATAGCCCAATTTTCTAAGGACACGAAATTTAGAATTAGTGAATTCCCCAACAGAACAAATTGAAATGCACTCTGAAACTACTTGAACTTAGGTATTTTTAGGACATTGTGGGCTTCAGGCGTTTTCCGCACTAATTTATGTCAAGAGTATTTAAGTAATCACTAAATGGCTGGACTTTCTACCGGCAGGTTTCCCTAAATGATTAAATTACTGTAAGTTGGTAAAACCACATGGCATGTGAAGGTAGTTGTAACTAGTTTACCTGTAAATGCAATTTCTGTCTTTTATTAACTTCATAACGGTTGTGAATTTTAAGGTGATAGGAAGGTTCCATTAATTATTTTCATAAGTATTTCTGATTATTCTTAATCAATGAACAAATAATGTTAGGTCATTCGTATACCTACATATACCATTCCTATATATGTATCTACATAGGTAAGTACCTACCCAAATAGGTATTACAAGAACATAATAGTAGGTAGGTACATTCTGATACAAGTGGAGAAAATTTGTTACTTATTGCATTCAAGGCGGAATTAACACACGCCGTAGGCGAGGGTGTTATTGAGCCGAGAACTGCAATAACAAATTTCCACGTATATCAAACGACGTTTTTCAATACACTTTTGAAGAAATACCTAAAATAAAATAACGAAAAATATTTATGTCATTAATGATTTTAATTTTCTTTTTTTTCCGCGCTTTGCTTTCACCAGGTTGAAGGAGAAGCAAAGGTATGAAGCCGTTAAACAGCCTAATAGGAAAAGTAGTTTTTTTGTTGTATTTTTGAATTGAAACACAAATAAATGTTAATTTGTATAAAAAGTAAATATTAGTTTTAAATACTAAATCATGTTTATCTATGATATTCTATATACAAACACAATTTGAATATTCTAAAAATATTTACGCCGCGCGCCGTAAAGACGCGAAAGACACGAAATTAATAAAAAAAAAACATTCACCTCCGAATAGACGCATTGAACCAATTTGGACTAAGTAGGTATATTATCTGTTAGAAATTTTTATTCCCGCAATCGTGTTGGAAAATAAAAAAAAACGCACGGGTGTGATACATTGCATGTTAACCTAATCGTAGTGCGATAAAAAACCAGTTTTCGAGGAAGTGTATTGAAAAAGTTATAACATGCTCAATTTTTTTTTTAAATAAAAAACTCGTTTTTAAGTAAGTAATCATCAAGGAAATAATTGTAAAATAGCGTAATTTTTTCCTGGTTACCCGTTACTGCTAACCTAAAACTGACCACTATTTTTATCCCAACATTTTGACCTTAGATTCCCAATCTTTTTACCCATTTACGGTAAAGCCAAAAAGAAGGAATATGATTTTACGTGTCTGAATGTTTATGTTAAAAAAGAGCCTACTTGGCTCCTTATGACCAACTATATATACATATACTTATTGATTAATAAGAAAATTGCTTTACATAATCACCTCACCACACTTGCTGATTTTATCACGCAGGAGTACTTGCTTCCTGTGACGTACCTACCTACCTACCTATATAGGTAAGTCATATACCGACCAGCTGGTGTCGATGTCGTGACAAAAGTCGTTACTCACAGTTATGTAATTTCCGATACTTTGTACCACTTCCTGTAACAAGACAGAATGATGTCGTGAATTTGGACTTTTCAGCGTCAAGATTCGACAAAATTCTTTACTCTTAAATTACTACTTCTGATACTTTATACTACTTCATTTGGATGATTTTAAGAAAAGATTTACAAAATCTGTGAGCCTCAAGTGCATGCAGATACCGACTATATTAAGGTCTGTCTAGAGGGTGTAGCTAATGATGCCAATCCGATTTATTACGTTTCGCAACAACGGATTATCTGGATGTGTATCCAGATAATCCGTTGATGCGAAACGTAATAAAATCCATTGTTATTTAGTTCTTATGTAGTTTAGATCTGAAAACACTAAGTGAACAGATTTTGCGATATAGATATAGTTTGCCGAATTTAGATATGATGCCACGTTTAGAGATACAAAAATCTCCTTCTAGATCTGATTAGTAACTCAGTATTTTAATTACTTGTAAAGTAATAACGTTGTGTGAAATATCATAAACAATCATAACATCAAATAAATTAGTGTTAATAGAACGATAAAGCGTTCAGTTGAGTTTTAGATTGTCGTATTTTTTTTGTTTTTATTTTTCGTTTTAAGCACTTCTGAACTTCATTAAAATTTAATGCAAAGTAACAGGAGGTCAGATAGGCAGTCGCTCCATGTAAAATACTGGTATTCAGCTGCATCCGGTTAGACTGGAAGCCGACCCCAACATAGTTTGGAAAAGGCAGATAGAAGATGATGAATCCAAGTAACAAATTATGCTTTACTTGTAGTTTTGTTTGCCAACCAATCTGTCCTGTTCCGTAATTTTTCAGACTGATGAGTAGACTTTTTTACTTTTGCTTAAGAAAAATAAAATTCCTCGTTTGTGTCAGCAACTCGGCACATTGTATAACGTGATTTAATTTACACAGATAAGCCTTCCGTCATTAACTCTGAGTAATCGGTCATGGCCGTTGCTTGAGCATAATCTCCTATCATAAAGCGAGTCTTCAGTCTTGCGACAGACTTCACTAAGCTTTTTATAGCTTTCACGACGTTTTGTTGTGATTTCCTGCTTGGATACAAGTTATAGTGTCATTCTTTAAGTATTCGTTTTTTCTTTTATTTTTGTTACGTAATGGTTTTATTCTCTGCTTTCACGTCTTCTGGCATTAGGGACAGGACTTTCTGAACTATCAAACTCTGCCAAAATGACGGCGTTTTCCACCCGCCGTTTTCGCTGACGTAATGGCGGGGTAGTGCGGCCATTTTCAATTTTGATCGCAATCTATCATTGCGTAGGCCTTTTTGTAAAGCTAGAAATTATGTAAACAGCTGTCATGGCATTTCTTAATTAAATGATATGCAGTAAGATGGCAGGTTATCTTTTTCATCGTGTTCATTTTAGAGGAAAGATAATTTACAAAGAAAGAAAAAATGGCGAGTGATGGATGACTGAAAACTCTGTGAGTTTTCTTAATACTTGAAAAATGCACAGATATAAACATACAAAGATAAGCAGTAAAATCCAGCAATACCATAAACCATTAAGTATCCATAAATGTTATCTTTAAAGAGATATGTTTTCAGTGTGGACTGATTAAATATTAAAACGTAAACAAACTGTTAGGGAAGCCGGTTGGATCCGAAACGTAAGTAGACATACGACAGACATGGAGACGTACTGTTATCATTTATTGCTCATATCTTTTATTATTCGTGGATTTGCGTTATCTTTTCCAGTGATATGTTGCTTGCATTTGCTCAAATCAGAGTTTTGAGAAAAAAACAATGCAAAATAAGTTTTGAAACTAGCTTTTAATAAACTGTCAATTTTGTAGTAACTTAGGTATGTATGTTTATATGAAAAAAAAAACGTACAAACTAATAAATATATAAGAATGATTTATGGTCGGTGACAATCTATTCTTGGACAAAATAAATTACAACATGGTGAAGTTTAAAATCGCATTCGTTTATCCTGCTATTGTTTTGTCTTTAAATAAAATACAGTAATACTAATAATAGACTATTGAATTTATGTAGACACAATGGCATGAAGAACATACACTGACATTATTGGTGAGGTTCTTCAGAAAGGTCAGGATCAGGAGCGTTATAATACTCAAAACCGATGTGCGTGTACCTATGACCCAGGTACTTACTCGTATAGACCCATAAACGGGTTTGTCTCTACCGATCACAGGATCACGGCGTGGATGAGATGATAGGTGTATCTAAGGATCGTAGCAGATGGCGTACTGTGGTTTCTACCTAAGACTAACTCCAATTCGAAAGAGATACCGTGGCCCCGGAACACAAAGGGCGATGAAGGAACATGGATGGGTTTTAGTCAGTAAAAGTCTGACACTCCCTCCTGCTCCGCCCAGAGCGGGAGAAGTCATTTGATGATTTCCCATCCGAAAAAAAAAAAGACTAACTACAAAGGGAAAAATATTTTTATTCGTGGTTTTTTTCTTTAAAACGTTCCCAAAAGTCAGTACCTAGTAAATATGTTTTAATAAAATACACGTTTAAACTGATGGTTATTTACATAATGCTCTTAGTACATTGACGTAAGAAGGGAGATAGCTACATTACATTGACAAATTGTAATTTGATTACCATTTTGTAGACACGTGGGTAGACATCGTTACAATGCGAAAATAAATGTATTTTCTTGTATTTTTTAGAATGTAAGTAATTTATGAATAACATAAGTAATATAAAATGAAAAAAATAAGAAGACTTACGTAGATGGCCACCAAAATTGATGCGAAGCTATTTTCCAACATTGCTAATTTTATGGGTACAACGGTTTACTTATCGCTTTGATATATTATTTATACTTACTTATTATACGTCTACCTATAATAATACACATAAGTACCTACTGATTATGACTTACCACTACGCTTATTGCACGTGAGCAATTCGTGAAATAATTAACCTAAAGGAAGGTGTATTGAACTCAGAAAATCAGGAAAATATAAGATTTATGCGGTTATAATGTCTATTATTTTATTAAAATGATTAAATAAAATAAGTACCTTCGTTTAATACACAAATACCAATTTACAAGGATAATGTATACATTAACTCATTGGGTATTTTGTGAAATCAAATAAATCATGACAAAAATATGTATATACATAAAGCCTAATGAATGTACTGTCCTATCTGCCTAAAGGCCGCATTGTTCAATTTACCTTTTTTTTTTAAATATTTTCCTATTGATGCAAACATCAGGAAAACCAATAAAAATTGGTTGACATATTTTGCGATTTATGAAAACCCATGGAGTCATCTTTTTGTGATACTTAAGTACCTACCTACATCTTTTTATGCATACCTTATCAATTTCCTTAGTAAACAGCAAAAATCTAAGTTTGTTAACTTTAAATAATAATAATAAATATCTTTATTTCCCAAAAAACACAGATAAGTGTAGGTACTTCAGTTTACAATTTTGAATTAGTGGTAGAGAACACTTACATTAAACATTTAGATGCTTCAAAAATCTGTAAGTACACAATAGATTAAACTCTGTCTCTTAAACTATCCTGTATCTTAAGAGACAGTGTTTCACAATGAGGTTCCAATTGATTGATGCATGAGTGAATTGTGTCGATTTACCATCAGAAGGGAGAGAAGTTATTGGTTACTTTAGAAAAAGTACTTAAATAATAAAATAATTAGTAGGTATAAAAAAAACTAAATGTTTCTACTATTTTTCGTCACAAATCATGTCTCGAGTCAGCTAAGGCATTCCGCCAGAATGTCGATAGCCTAAGCTTTTGTATACCTCGATCTGATAGTGGTGGTGATTTGTCTCTTTAGGTACACTCTTCACAAACAAAATGTACGGCAACTATATAGAATCCAATATCCACGCGACCTCGCTTGCGTCATACATGTTTACAGTTCACTCGGTCAGTTATAGGTAAATGAAACCACCGTTAAAATACGTTCATTGCATCTCGAACGGCTACAAACTTCAAAAGCTAGAGATTTAGAACGTAGATGCATGTACCTATGTAATTCTTGAGTTAAAGAAATTCGCGAAACGTTTGACGACACTGGATGTGAAGACCACAGAATAGCTGATGATAGCGTAATAATGTCTGGCTACGAGCTCTTGGGGACAACTGAAACAGAAAAAAAACTATTGAAAGAAAAGAAGAAAACTGTTGATAAAAAACTAACGAAATGTAAGATGAAGAACCTGGTAGAAAAAAGAAGGAACATGCATAATTCTTTACAATAATTTCTAGATTAGGTAAAGGAAGGTAGGTAGCTATATATGGGTTCTTAAACAGTGAAGGTAGTAGTCTCAAGACCCAATGAAAATCTGAAGTTGTACCTAATGATCTTAATATTAGTTAAGGTTTGTACGTTTGTAACCACAAGGAAAACAATAGGTTGAATAAATTGTTTTATGTCATGAGTTCATGACGATTATGCTTGACCACAACCACTCGAAGGTGTGTATTAATATTAAGAAACCATGACGGATCAAAATCATGTGAGCGTCGAGCGCCATATTATACGATAATTGCGCGAATTGGACGCACCCAAGCTTTGCGCTGAATTGGCTTGCATGCCACAGAAGAATACACAGTTACACACTGATTTTAAAATTCTTGCCAAAGTCATCATCTCCAATTACCTACCTACTCGCAGACCATTATAATCTGAGATCTCTCTCTTTATCCAATGAGTTGAGTACGTTGGGAGAATATTCGTTCTAAAGTTACAATAGTTTCTTTCATTCAGCACATTTTTATGTTGTTTCTATGCCATAATTCATGGCTGTATCATTGTCATGATTATGGGCAATTACAGCGTTACGTTCACTGGTTTGCGCTAATTCACTATAATTGCTTGGGTTTTTGTATTCTGTTGACAGTTGGAATCGTTATTGTGTAAAACTGATTTTAGAATTGCAAAAGTACCTTAAGAGATCCCTGTGGGACTTGTTGTAACTTGAATGCATCTAATTGCGATAATTACTTATCTAGTGGCTAACTAACTAATCCAGTTACATGTTAATTAAAATCTGAAATTCTAGCTGAAAGCTTAACCAAATGCAATAAAACAAAATATATGGCAGATATGTAACACTATCATATTGCAAATCCTACAAAATCAAACATGTCTGTCGAAAAAAACCATGCGAAACCAGTTCTTACCGGTTTTCGTAGATATTTACCATGTGCACACAGTGATAAACCAGATACACGCTATTCAGATTCGTGACTATTATATGTTAGCACTTGATTTAGATTTTTCCATTTTTTATAGGTTATATTGTGGACATTTTTCCATTGCATGGACTTGTTTGACAGCTGTTTAGCTAGTTGTCATGTCCGGACAAAACGGACGAACAGCTAAGCAAACACATTTTGTAGGCATGTCAACTTTGATGGCTCGTAAAAAATTATTTCACTAGAAGTGCTGAAAGCAATAGATACGAAAGTAGTCATAAAACAACAGAATGCGTCATGGGCACTCTAGAGCACCTGTGTAACTACCCAATAGATACCATTCTTGCCGTCTCTAATCATTTCAATACAGTATGAGCTGTTCTCGATATGAGACAGCAAGATAACCCCCAAATTGGATAAAAGTTTTTCCAGTAACATCATAGTCACTTAAACTTAAGAACATTAAGTCAAAGGCTTTGACGAACGTTTTGTTACTGGCGAAGATTCATCATCATCATTTCAGCCAAAAACATCAACTGCTAGACATAGGATTCCCCCAAGCGTCACCTTATCGACAGATGATGTGCTTCTCGCATTTAGTGGTTGCCCAAGAACATGTTCATTTACTTCAAACGCCTTTTCAAAGTCGAACTCTTCTCATGTATCATTCGGTTCTAATCAAACGTTATCAGATCTTTATACATTGCATCCTAATTGATCGAATATTAGCACTTCAGCGGTTATGACCGCTAGACCGGCTGACGTATCAGCTGGCTCAATAAACTTAATATAATGGAGTTGTGACCATATGGCGCCAAGACACGGAATATTTCGTGAGTCAATGAGACAGTAGGATGTCCTCGCGACTTGTGCGTCTTTTTTTTTGTCCTGAGAATTTTCTGTCAATATAATAAAATGCAAACTAAAGTGGTGGTGATTCTAAGGGCATAGTATCTTGACTCATATCTACTTTTATCCATAACGTTTGACTCAAAGTATTGAATATAGGTACCTACGTTCAAAATTAACTATAACGCATTACTAATTACAATTAAAAACGATTAAATAAACTAAACGTTTAACTTTAAATATGCTCATTTCTTCTGATGCAGACTAAACAATATAGATTTTTACCAACAACTTACAAACATAGAAAATTTAATATACATTTTTTTTTAATATGAGCATGAAGCAAGCTCATGATAAATAGGTATGAGAATTACTAAGGTTAGACGTTGCAATGTTTAATAACATTAGTTGGTAATACAAAGTATAACTTTCCCTTTAAAAATAACGTCTTTGTTATCGCAAGGTATCCGTTGGGAACATGTGTTTATAAGCCTTATCTATTGAAAAATGTAAAGAAGTTTTTTAAATCTAACAATGCTAACGCAAAAAAAAATCGAAACGGGAATAAATAAAGAAAATGGGGCTCGAACTATAGACATTCTACAATTCATTTACATAACAGTGACTCTGCTGTCAATGAACTTCGCATACAGCATAAAAACCCTGAAACTGGTTTGCAAACGGATGAAGAATGTTAACCGTCTCAAAACAACATCACTTAAATTAAGAACCTATAAACCCGCTCATAAAGTAGAAATTGGAATATAATACAATTTTGAAAAACAAGAGGACTGGCATTCAATATAGCTAAAAAAACAGCAGTGTCAAGGTGAATTCAGTCTTATCTGCGAACAATACATTTCTATTTCGGATGTATTGGGCACAGGGCTGTCACTAAACGCAAGAAAGTTGCACTGTATGGATTGTAATTTGTTTGATCTACGTTTATCGAATGTTGTCAGCGTAATCCCTGTGACCCAGTTAGAAGCAGCGGTTAGCGACCTCAATAAAACTATTGTTCTTAACGTTATCGCAATTTTTATTCACGTATTTTGTGGATGAATAAATCGTAACGGTAGAATCAACCGTGGTACTTAGATTTCTATCCGCGTATATTTTGGCAATGCGTGTTTGTAAGTTGGAGAATAATAAAAACGAGATGCTTTTTGATTTACACTTGACAAAGAAAATAATGCAAACGAAAGTTTGGCTAGGTTTCAATTGCAATGCCTTGCCAGCCCATTTACCACGTGTTACTGGCTATATTTTAAGCTGAATCGAGAAAAACCGGATATGATGGCTCTTAAAATAAAAAAATAGGACAGTAAGCTGCCAAACTTTACATACGCCCTTTTCTACATACGCTCACTATAATGAACAACCCCAAAGAAATATAATCCCTTTAAAAAAAGGACTATACCCAATCGCTTTACAATGCGTACCTATTGAATGAATTAAACATAAATGAACCGTAACAAGCCAAATTATTGAGCTTTATAATATTAGGTGCTCTAAGGGTCGGTAATACGATAGAGAATTATAGAGAGAATAATCGAGATAGGTAGGTCTTTTCATAAAGTATTTAGTAACGTCAAAGTCAAAAAGGAATTAGAGTAGGAGTCCTAGTGGACTTAGAGAGTTGAAAGATTAGGATACTAAGCCGTAGACAGTCGTCTGAGTTGGATATTACGATAAAATATGAAGTAGGTACAACACATACTAATCTGATAGTAACAAGATCATCTCACCGGTCGCCTGTCACAATCACAATAGACTCCAAAGAAGCCTTACATTCTCACAATAGGGAGTCGTCAAACAGTCAAGATAACATAACTCCGAGTGCACCTGCCCGCTTTCCCATACTGATGAACTTCGTTATTTATGCATGCATGAAGACTTCTTACGTGAAGAATTCTTAAATTAAATGGTAGTGTGTGCTACAAAAGTTTAAAAACAACCAAAGGAGTCTTCGGAAACCTACTTTTTGCTATCCTATTGAATTAAAATGATAAATTGTTCTAGCGAACCCTAATGTTTCTTTAATGAATATGGTACTTACCGAAATTCGGATTACACGCAAAAGCAAAATCCAAACTTAAGTCAGCTTAAGTCCACCATTCAGCAAGTAAGAACGCTTTGTGGTCAGCAAGATCATGTTTGTAAACGTTTTAAAAGGTTGCATCATCAAAAATTCAAAACCGGTATTTCTATAGCTATACCTATTTCAGAAGACTAAGCACATTGCAGCTTTTGCAGGGACATAAAACACGTGTTTTAGATTCTTTGAATCGTCAGCTGTCAGGGCAAACTGGTTACTTACATCTGCATTTTGTTTAACTTAAATTAGGGAAACCGTCAAAATTGGCACGAAACCGGTTCCTTTTGAAGATACTGCTGTAAATTCTTTTATTTATTATGTCTAGTTGGCACAGAGTTTATTGATGCTTTTTGCTGTTTCTCGAAATTAGAGAACTCGATCAATTTAAAAGGCAGGACCAGATAGCATGTCGTCTGTTAATGGATATAGTTTAGTTCAAGTGTTTGACAACAAATTGTTATCATTTCGCCCCGGAGCGTTATTTACTGTTCTTTTCGGCGTTCGTATAGATATTAGTAATTTACATTAAATCATTCTAATCAAAACTTTAAAATCAGCTTTTTACTACTAGTCTACTCGTATCATCCCAAATCCTGTTTTAATTGCTTCAAGGTCTTAACAGAAACCTGTCTAAAAGCAATGTTGGTTGGTATCAAAGCTATAATACACCTCTTGCTATTACTCTCTCCTGTAAATTATGTGTCGCCACTCGCCAGTCGACTTTCTGTCTGCTAGATTCAGTTGAATAATATGTTTGTAAATACTGCAAGGTCATGACGTTACGCTAAGCATATTATTATTCTTCACGACAATTTTAACGGAATTAGAAATGCGTGCATTGAATGAAACAGATAATGTTTGCACAGATCTGTTCTCCTAGGTCATGGTAGATTATGCAGTGCCATACATAAGTTAGGTATGTTTGTAACCACCTGCCTCATTAGTAGGGTCGAACAAGCTATTTGGTTTACATTTTTAAATGTAATTTGTGGGTTAAACTGTGAACCAAATAGCTTGTTGGACCGTACATATATTCATCATTAAGCCGAAAGGCGTCCACTTCAGGGCATATGCCTTACCGGTACCTTCTCCATCCAGTAGATTCCTGCGATTCCTTATATGCGGGTATCTAAAATGAGGGTACTACTATACTATGCTTCTGTCTACCCGGTTGATTTACTGAGGCTCCATGTAATTATTAATGTTCTCAATAGTTTCTGCAACGGCTTCTCTACAGTCTTCGTTGATGTTTATATCTTGCATCGCAACCAATTCTTTTCTTCTCTATCCATTTTGCCAAAAATCTTTAGCTACAAATTCCACTCAGGTTTACTAATTACCCTCCGTTTTTAAAAGGTTTTTCTCTATTCTCCTAGATTTGCTTTACAGCATTTCTTGGCATGAGTCTTGTTTTAAAAAGTGTTGTTCCCGATACTTTGGTTGCATAACGTTTATTGGTTTTCATAATGCAATTGATTTAGTAGTGGGTGTGTACTCTTGGATTCTATTCAAGGACTTTTTCCAAAGACACTATTTGTGATAAAATGTTGTTTGAAATTATCCTATAAATTGATGGTTTTGTACTCAAGCCCTGATTCAATAAGACTTAGCTTCTGCAAAAATTTTCTTCTTCGTCAAAACCTTATGTAAGTCTTGAAATAAAACTGGAGCTTGCATTAGCTTTAAAATACACCACGGCTACAGTCGTGCGAGATTTTCTGCTTTTCTAAAGAAACTCAAACCGTTTTCACGTGGGTTCTGGCATTTTCTTACGAAATTAGAACGTTGAATAGAGCGGTTTCAGTGAAACGGTCCATTGAAGTTTATGGAATTTTGGCGGTTTTAGAGGTTTAAACTAGTTAGTCGTTACTTTAATGATTATTTCTTCGTTTGATTGGCTGTTTCGGTTTCCCTGAATGGATATAGTTAGTTAAGAAATCTGTTGTGTGTGTCCTTTACTTTGGATTTCCTGCCTGATTTTTATTTTATTGGCCGCTGTTCACTGCTGTTATTTCAGTTAACCAACCACAATTTAACATGAGATCAGGAACCGGCTGGTGCTGGTGTACCTACAACTCGACTTTTATCTTCTAAAACCATTCCTCATGTAGTGTTTCAATAACTTTCCAATCAGCGACAGATCGTTGAATATAGAATGGTACTGCTCGAGTACGTACGTACGTCAACGTTAATCTCGCTTTCATTCATATCCAATCGTGACGTCAAAATGTAAACATGATGATTTTATAACATCGTATCGAAGTGACGTTATCATAATATTTCGTTTGGTTAGTATCAGAACGGTAGCGATACCTACAATCCTATAAGGCATCTTATCTTCTTGATCGTTATTTGAGTAGAGATGAGATACCATCCTTCTAGATTTGTCCGGACATGTCGGGTTTTCCGACTTGACGATATCTGGATTGTGTGAGGAATGATTTGAAAGAAATATAAGTAAATGATGCCGTGACGTATGACAGGGGACAATGGAAGAAGAAAAAACGATCAACGATCGACAAAAAGACTCCAAGTAGAAGATGATATGATTGTATTAAGTGTGTACTAGGTCTGGCCTTTTCGACATAGTAAGTAGATATTTCATTTTTGGAAGAATAATAAATTAAAATGTTCTTTGCAAAGGCAAATGCCCGGCATTGTGTCATTATTCGAATTTTGAAATTGTAACCCCATCAACTACAATTTACATTTTTTATACCATGTTTGTTTTGATTGGAGCCCTGGACGACTGACAATTCAATTAGTCATTTTCTAGCTGACTATCCCCCGAATACTAAAACGTCACTCAAAATTTAAGTAGTACTTATATACAGATACTCAAAATTGACGTTTGGCTATACGAATCAAATTTAAGCAACCCTTAAATTTTGAGTGACGTTTCAGTATTCGGGAGTATATCTAATGACCCCATATTAATTGTTTCACAACAAGTGTAATTTGATTTACCTTCGACTGAATACTAAGACTTTCAAATAATTTTCATTCGTAAGTCTCATCAGTTCACACAGGCCTTTCTTTTCTACCGTCTCAGTTTGATCTAATTTTCACGCCGCGGCCGTTGCGCTAAAGGTGCCTTCTGTTCGCAGTTTCGCTCGTTAATCCAATTTAGGCATCCCATCTATATTTCAAAGCATTTGTTTCAGAATAATGTTTTAATCATTCATTCTTTGGCGCAAATTATATTTTTTCATTGTATAGGTACCATAGTCAGCTTGTTTCTTCTTTCTGCTGGGACACAGGTATTCTGTGCGTCAGAGACACAAATAGGGAAATAGGGACAATTTTTTTTTTTAAATTCTAAATAAATGGGTTTTTATATTTTTCATTCATTATCATCTTCATTTCAGCCGAAAAACGTCCACTGCTGGACATAGCCCCCCCCCCCAAGTGGCGCCACATTGACAGGTCTCGTGCGACTCGTATCCAGCGGATCTCCGCAACCTTCATCAGGTCATTCATTATCATAAGGAAAATTAATTCGTAGATGTTAGGCAGTAAGTCTACTTATTTCTCTTCAAGCACCACAATTGGCTTGCATCAATACTAGATAAGTAACCAAGGTAAATCCGCCATTATTTCATTGGTCGTCATTTTCAACAAAGGTCGTTTGTAGATAATATTATTCGTACAAGGTAAATAGGTAGACATTTTGACCATTAATTAAATCACAAAATATTATTTGTGTCACTATAAATATTATTCCTTTTGACAAGATTTTCAGTAATTTATAAAGGCTGTGTAAAAAACATTGTTTTTTTTTGTGTATACCTAAGAATAATATTATGAATCTGGTGGAAACCTATTTTTATATTTTAATTTTTTTTAAATATGTAAAAATATGAAAGATGTGTAGATAAATGAATAACGAAAGAATTGTATAATATTGTGTAATAAAAAATAGATATTCAATAACCCATACGGGGAAGAGGAAATCGCTTGATGAATCTGTGAAAATTCATCATTCTGTCGCATGTCGGTATTTCCCTCTTGTTGTATTGATAAAATTGGCTTTAAATAGAGACAAACCTTCTGGTAATGTATCGGTCATCCTTTCAAGGCATGGGCATTTCGTCTGACTCATTTTTCTTTCAGACGGTTGTCCTGTAACTTTCAGATAAAAATGACAGCTGTCAAATGTGACAGCAAAACTTTGTAGTAAGTTCTAGAGAGTGATTTATATCTTGCACACGAAAAATGATACAATCAAATACCGACAGAATGATAAATGCTGTAAGTTTTTTCAATATCTATCAGCAATGGTCCACTTTACCTTTTTGAGTAATCTGACACAATCCTACAATTCTTATGATTATTCTTTTTGTATAAAAAATGGTACCTATTGTTATAATTTTGACGACCCGAATGGCGCAGCGGTGGTGAGGCTGCCTTACGTTCTTAGGGTCCCGGGTTCGAATCCCGGTTGGAGCAAATGTTTGTGTGATGAGCATGGACATTTGTTTCCGAGTCATGGATGTTTATATGTATAATAAGTATGTATTTACAAACAAAAAGTATCTATGTAGTATATCAACTATCTGGTGTTCACGACACAAGCCTCGTTGCTTAGTGTGGCACTAGATGGCGCTGTGTGTTAATGTCCGGCGATATTTATTTATTATTTATTTTATTTAATTAACTTAATGAATAATTTATTAATACTGAAACACATCATATTGTGTTGTGGTCTAATTAATTGTTTAAATAACTACCTATTTACCTTAAAGGTACGAATACAATTTATAAATAACTGTGCTAAAATTTAACTACTGGCGTTTTGGCGGATTTACCGTTGGTAGGTATGTACTTATCAAGTATCGAAGGAAGCTAAATAATTATGGTTTTCATAAAGGAATCAATACATTGCCAAAGCACCATTTACCTTATGCTTATGTTAATGAATGATCAACATAAAAAAAAAACATTTTTGAAAATTAATCTTTTTTTTTTTTACGGAAATAGAAAATAAAATTGTTGCAAGGGAAAATCTTCTTTTAAGCGTTATGTATCTGTCGCAGCCAACTAGCTTGATTAACCGTTCAATTAACCGCCTCTTTCCTTTGAAGAAACCTAACTAACCTAACGTCCGCGTCGGGGTGCCCTAACATCAAAACACTTAATATTCGCCTAAAAAGCGTAGGTAGTCGACAGAAGTAGGAGCCCTGCAAAGCGGGGCTACTTTGCGGGGCTCCTATTACTGTCTTGCAGGTTTTAAAGGAACCTAACAAACCAAACATCGGGGCGCCCCAAGTCTCGAACCGCTGTTAGGGGCCTATACCCCCTCAAATGGCTTAGCATGATCCTCCGTTACGCCTAAAATACTGCAGCATTAATTTTGAAATAAATATATGGCAATGTTGAGGATTAATGCTAAGTACTATGTGTGACGAAAACACGATTCCATAAACTTTTCTCGATAGAAAAAAAAAACCAAAGTTACCTCCAAATCGAACAATAAACCGCTGGTATTCAAAAAGTACTTTAAATTAGATCATGAAACTTTGCATAATAAGTGAACTAACTATAAAGCAGGTCTAATGTGTTTTACTTTTTTAGTCCAATCCACTCGAAAAAAACACTCATTTCGCACTATTCGGCCGCAGTGACTGACGTAACAACCGCTTTGTAGTGCAAGCTGATTAAAACTTTATTCTAACGGTATTTCAAACGAAGTTTGAACCAGCACAAATAGAGTTGCTAATTTTAGGGTTAGAAGGGCCTTAAGTAAAGAGGCTAAGCTGTTGGTTGAACGGCTAATTATGCTAGTTGGCTGCGACATATCGATGGCAATCTAAATTGTGTCGACCTAGAACTGAGCGACGAGGTTACAACCCAGTGAGAGTTGAAGGTTGGGTGGTTGAGTGAGGGTTATAAATGGTAACTACATTAGTATTATTTTCCTTTGCCCGCGTTATAGATGACATCCCATTGGTTTGGGCGAAGAACGTCAGAAACGCAAAATGACACAGGTGTTAGTATTTTGTCAGAAATGGTCAGAAACGCAAAAAGACAGATTAGAAAAATGACAGGTTCGTAATATGACAGATGCGGAAAACGTCAGAAACGTTTTTTTTTTGTGAGAGAATTCTGTGTCACCTAACACGACAATAAAATTGCGGTAAAAAATGCGTTTCAGCTTGAGCTCTTAGCAACAGTGTTATATATTCTACCTTCTACTCTTATAGTTATAGTTTGATGAATCTTGGCAGAGTATGAAGACTTTTTCAGTAAAAAAAAACTCGTCCAAAGGTGTGTCTGAGTGACTCTTGACTCTCACTTCTGTATTTCGTGCCAATTCGGGTTCAAGAGAAAAAATAATCACGTGAATCGGTATTTTTGCAAGGTTGGAACATATTGCTGTTAAGTCTGTTTTTCAATAGTCATTAATTTACAAAATGCGAGCCAGGCATACTGAGACAGTTTCAATCTGAAATCGCCTAGAGATCCCATCCCTCCTGGTGCTCAAAATGGGAACAATGGTCATCCACCTGTCTTTTTAAGACCTCACTTAGGATTCATTTCTTGCTCGCAAAGTCATCCTATCCATTTTATGATAGAAAGGTGTCTGAAGATCCATGAACCAGTTTGCTTGAGCATTGATTACTGCTACCCGTAACCCGTTGCTGAATGACCAAACTTTTTTACCATGACATCAGCTTAGCTGTCCCCTTATTTTAGTTCTTTCTGAAACGATATAAGAAATACTTAACCATTTGATATTTTTATCTGAGGAACGTCTTGCAAGAGAATAAAAACTTTCGTTTTTCTAACTAAACAAGTTGGTTTTAATGTATAGTCGACTTCACGTTGGTGTTAACACTATGACTTTGAGCTGACCTGGCATGGTCCGTAGTTTTAATAGAATAGGAGACCAGGTTATACTGGTTTTGTTACCAATAATGAACAGTTTCCTGCACCTACTAGACCAGTAACTTGCATAACAATCTTTTTTTTTATGGAATTTTGTTAACTACGACGTAATCCGACGCACAGTATTCAAACAGTGCTAGATTTAGTAAACTTGGCTCTTTTAGCAATTTTCACGCAGTTTTAAATTGTGTTAGGTAGGTACCTATACGCTGTGTTAGAAATTATTGCCAAGGCGAAAAGTAAAGTTGGCAAAAACTAACAAACTATTATTTTTTTATTTTACGGCGGTTTATACGTCAAATTAAATTAGCTAGTGAAACCCCAGCATACATAAGGGGTTCAAACAAAAATGATTTAATGTTTTTTTGGGATCACCGACTGCATTAATTTAGTTACTTGTAGAAAGATCAAATCTGGATGTAACTGGCTAAAGTACACTTTATTAGTAAGGACATTTAATAAGATGAAATTTATCCAACAATTTATTCTCTTAACTCGCTTTTTCAGTCGTTTATCTCTTTTTAGGGTTCCGTACCTGTGTCAACAAAAATAAAACGGAACCCTGTAAGCAGCTATCAACCTGCGGCCGCACTATACGTACGTATATCTTGGCATTGTATCGACCCGTATTCGAGAGACTCACAAGAACGGTTGTAAAAAAAATCTTAAAGTTTTTAACACAACGTTTGTTTATCCGCGTAGCAAGTTTTTGTCTGACTACAATATGACTTTGGGTAAGGTCGTAGGAAGGTCGGCTTAGATGATACATAGAGTACCTATTACTATGTAGATAAAGGCCTTTTTATTTAACTTGGTCTAATTTTAGAGTAACCGTGTACATATTAATTCCCTCTCATAGAGAGGAGGCCGTGTCCCAGCAGTGGGAACATTAATAGGCTGATGATGATGATGATTATGATGTGTACATAAGTAAAAATCATACAAAGTTTAATTACATTGTGAGTCATCACTCTCCTGTAAAAGCATTAGAAAAAATGGTTCCATCGCCTCGTTTGTCTGAAATCCTAAATGTATTATACCCAAAAACAATTCTCACTTTAATTTCACCTCCTTAATCCAACCAATAGAGTTCCGTCGTCAAAAAGAATTTTCCAACTAGCATTACTAAGATTCGTAGTTACTTCAGTAGTTACCGTCCCGAAGTACTCAAAATAACAATAACTCGTATGCGAAATGCTCAAAATAACAATAACTCGTATGCGAAATGCTAATATATTACGACTTTATGAGTCATAATTGTTCTATACTGCGACTGAGCGACGCAAGCTCATTATGTGATCATTGCCAAGGCTGCTCTGTTGAGAGAACCGGCCCCCGCCATTTCTACACCTGTGTCATATTGCACATGCTTATCGTTTACTGAAAAGCACAATACATAAATCATCATCTTCGCTATTTCCCTGCTCATATTCCACAATTTATTAGGGGTCACCGCAGCATCTTTTCTTTTTCCATTCTTTTCTATTACTATATTTGCACATGAGCCACTTCCTTTCTAGCCAAATCATCTTTCACACAGTCGATCCATTGTTTCTTAATATCATCATTATCATTGAGTCGAAAGGCATCCACTGCTGGACACAAGCTTCCACAAGCATCGCCACTAACATAACTTCTATACCCACCCTCCTACCCATCCCTCTACCCGCTCCGCTCCCGCTACCATCCCCAGGTTATCAATCCACCTTGTGGGGACCTATTCACCCTGCGCACTCCAGTATACGGACGCTACTGTAGAATCTATCGATTCAAACGCCCATTCGTTTTGCGTATGTTAGTTTACTTGGCATTGCATATCAGCGGATGTTCCCTCTGCTGAGCCTCCTGTCTGTAAGAGGAGATGGACGTTATTCGCCACGTGGGCCCAGTAATGGTGGATCGGTGAGACGCAATTGGCTATCTGTATTTAAAAGACTTATAGAAAGTGAAGGTGAACAGTCGCAATTACCGTTTTGGCATCGGCTACGAATGCCTTCGTGGCTCTATATTTATTTACACTTTCAATTAACTATCCGCTTTTACACAATATATGAAGAAGGAAAATTTATAGTTCATATAAAAATAGCTTATCTTGATGATTAATGAGCAATCTTTGTTATCGGAGTGGACGTCATTAACATGGTGGGATCGACTTGTAACTAAGGGCCGATTTCACCATGGAAACTGAACGTGATCAGCAAATATGAACCGCGTTCAAGAGCTCTCAGTTTCATCATAGTTACGGAATATGGAGCTCTTCAATACCGCAGACGTGCTGATCGGGTACAATTACATTGGAGAAATTCGTCTCAAACCGTTTGGACTCCACATTTGTTTTTTAACAACGGTAAAAGGTTGTCGGTAAAGTAACGATTTTGCTATGAGTTTGGAAAGGAAGTAGATTCCATCCATATTTATTTTCCTAGCGTGCTAAAAGTTGTAAAAATGAACTTCCGAACATGTATGCATGCCATATCATATATGAACGAGCCATGTAGTAGTATTTTTAAAACGAATAAATCCGCGTAATAGAAATAGCGCATTGCAGGAGTTCGAACACGTTCGAAACCTTGTTCAAATGGGAATGTGCATGAATTTCCTTTTTTTTTATTTCGATACGCAATGTTAAAGTACTATAAAAATAATGACAAAAAGCGAAAAAAGACAAAGACATAAATCGGCCAAACACAAAAGTTTTATTTTTTTATTTTTTATATATTACAATCTAGCCTAATAAGGCTATTGTGCAATTTTAATCTAACTTAATTTGCTAAAAGTAAAATTATATCTAAGAGCACGTATAGAGAAAAGTTATAACCATTTAAACTTTTGTTTCTATCTCTTTCTAGATAAACGGAATTTAGAATGGATTTAGCAGCTAATGACGTCATTCGCTGTATCGGATCTCTCTGTGTAATCATCAGTTTCAAATGCTTATAACTTAGTATTTTTTAAAGATATAAAAAAAACACTTTGCTATTTCTGATGTTAATACGCTTTGTTTAGAGTGATAAAAAAAAACATGCATATACCCTATTCACATAAGGCTTATGTTAGATTAGGTTTATTCCAAGAGTCATGCGGCTAAGTTTATTTTACTCTTAGCTTCTTTGTTGTTGAATTTGAGCAAAGTTGTAAAGTCAACATGTTAGGCTTCAATTTTAGGATTTAACGGTGAAGTAGAAAAAACAATGCCAAATAAAAAAGGAGAAGAAGAAATTCAAAAGTTAAGATTTCATGAAAATGAAACTACGACTACGACTACGTTTAATTATATAGAAGAATTGCCAAAAGTGAAAATTGGCAATGTTCCTATAGTGCCAACGATAAAATTGATAGAATCCAATGAGGCAGCTCTAAACGTTCAAACGGGTTCAATGAATTTTAGATTTTAGAGTAATATAAATAAAATTACAAGTCATGTGAATATAGCGTGGGAAGATGACCTGTGTTTTTATACTCATCAGCAAACCGACTTGTATGGAACCAGTATTTAAACAGCTGACATAAGTTAAACAACTCTCATCAATCTAAAATGTGCATTATGACAACAATTTAAGGATGATATTTCCATACCATATGGTTATGTTTGGCTGGAAATAGATTTCTCATAACCTTGACAATGGATTATGTTTTTGCATCAATACCGCAAGTTTAGACTCAAAATGACGACAATGTTGTCGGTGCATCCATACTACATTGCTGTCGATCGAACGTAGTTTGATCGCAGATTTATGCTATGCGTGCCGAATGCCTTCGTTAAGTCTGTAACTATAAAATCCATAAAATTGGTACAATGTAACAATCGAAGTCGATTTTGAGGGGGCTACTCTCTAAGTCCGTCAACGAGGATACGGTGCCCGTCCGTAAGTAGCTTAATACTTTGAAATGAACCTTACACTCACAAATATTTTTTGAAAACACATCGGGAGTAAGGACAGATAACCCATTGAGTTGTCATTCATTTTTAGTTCGGGCCCCTAACGATTCTTATGTCCGTAAATGATACGGAGTAGGATACACCCGTAACGGCCGAAACTACGGGTTTCGTGCTTAGAGAGTAAACACCCTGAACTGTTACATTACAGGCGAATGCTCCCCGTGATAAAGCGCCATTCCACTATAACGGGGTGCTTTTTACTAGCCTGAGTTTTATATTCCGTAAGTTCCTTTTACAAATATTATATGATTATATGTAGTAACGCCATTACCTAACCGTAGTGGAATCGGGTCGGGCGGCAGTCTCCTTCAGTGTTTCACATTTACCCGACTACGGTTAAGCCAAAAGGAGGCTAATGATTTTGTTCTAAAGTTCTATAGTCAAATCGTTTTAACGGGAGCGTGACAATACAGAATTCACCCCTTATAGACCCTCTAATACCTCAGATTGATCATCAATTTCATTTGCACTTCTACATGAAATATAGTCGTTAGAAAATCATTTTCCTGCTTTTATAATTCCATTAACAACTCCAAACTTTTCAATATCATAATTTTTACTTTGTTGAAGACAAAGTAGTCCGTAGAACTTGGAAAATGCGGGCTTTTATCTAAATTGAAGGAGAATGAAGTAAATAATATGAATGGAAGCGATGTTAATGTGGAAGTAATGGAATAAGTTTATGGTAACGTCTGTATCTGTCTGATATTTACTTACTAATGGTATTCTACCATTGCCATCGTTTTCTTACTTGCACGCCATTTACAAGGAATTATTGACATCCTAAATGGTACAAAAGGTTCTGCACTACCAACTAAATATTATTTATTACTAAATAAAGCTGACGAGTGACGACATTTATAGGAAGATATGTTTATAATGTAAGGTGATATGACTAAAAAGGATATGAAAAGTGAGAGTACGGATGTAAAGAAAAAGACCCACGGAACGGAATCAAAATATATTGCGAATAGGGTTGAAAGATGGAGTGCAATGTAATTAATTGTCGACATAAACCGTACTGCTTATAATATCTTTGTAAAAAATTTACTGGCACCATTTGCACTACCTCTGGAAAACTTTTCAAAGACTTATTATTCCTCGTAATCACCGCCCAATATGCGAACCGTTAAATATAGTTCTAATTTCAATATTCTCCGTGTCCCTAGTTGATGAAGCGGATGCGGCAAGTGGTGGGCCAGCGAATGTTCGAGGTGTTCATGAAAGCCACCTTCTACGGCCAGTTCGTGGCGGGCGAGGATCAAAACACAATCAAACCAACCATCGAGAGGTAACATTCATACGTACTATATACATAAATTCATGCTTTTTTCCCATGGAAAACAGAAACCACAGAACGCTACCTGCTACAATCCCTTCATACTCCTGAAATTTTATTTATTAATGAATAGATGTAGTAAATAAGTAGGTATTAAGCAAAGATTGAAAACTTTGGTCTAGATAAGGTAAGTATAATCAGCCTATAATGTTCCTACTGCTGCCATGCTGGGATACTAGGGTCATAATCTAACACAAAGGTACATTGCGAGATGGTGTGAAGAAACTTGAACTAATCTTAAAAGGAGTTTAGTAGTTATGAATCTTTTGCTCCAAGTGTAGAATCCTGATCGTGCGTAAGAAGAAAGGACCAAAATATTATTAAAAGGATTGTGGGCAAGGTAAAATATCTAACAAAGCAATTAATAAGTTTTGAAATGATGGGAGATGTTGATGCAACTATGGAAATAAAGACACTAACTAAGCTGATCTAAAATAAATTGTAATAGACGCAAAAGGATGACAGTAAACATACTTTACATCATCACTAATGTGTATTAGACAAGTATATCATTGAAACAAACCCTCAGTAAGCCAAGACTAAAATCGATGGTTTCAGGGATTTCCTTCATAAAGAAAGAACACGATTAATTCATCTCTATGCAATGGTCCTAATAATTATAGTAACGTGTAACACAAACATAAGTTTACGAGCAGCAATTAGCAATAACGCATGAGTAATTACACGATTTTAATTGTTGTTTCATTGCTTGGTAACAAATGAGCTGTGAGATTTAATTGAATAAGTCGGTTTGATATTTTCTTTCTGGCTGTCATCATCATAGCTGACTTAAAGGGTTTCACTATCAGTAAAGTATTTGTCTGCGATTTTTATAAATTTTTCTTTCTTTCTATCGATGGTATCGATGGTATATCTATCTATTGTTTCTTTGGCCTTATTATTGGTGTCCATAATAGTCTAAGATCCATTAAAATGGCTCTAATATTCTCCGTCTAAATCCTGTTCTATCACTTTAACAACGACAAAGTCTCTGCAGTTATTTCTTGTTCTTCTTCAATCGCCAATCGACTGCGTCTACGAGTCTCTGTAATTCGTCCTATTTGCTAAAGTGTCATAAGACGGATAGATTCTTGTCACACCTATGTCACATTTTATAATAATCCTATGTCACAAATTATAATAATCCTATGTCACAAAGGTTCAAAATGTCGCGAAAAAGATCGAGATTATCATTCAACTAATATAACGTTTGTAATATTTCAGATTGCGCTCCTTCGGAGTGAAGTCAATCCTCGATTACTCCGTAGAGGAGGATTTGTCACAGGAGGAGGCTGAGAAGCGAGAAGTGAGGTAATATTACATTACATTTTACTACTTTCATTCATAAAAAATTAAGAGTCCTCGCGAACTGCACAGACCATCGACCAGAAGTCGTGGGCATGCCGTCTTCTTGAAGAAAGCTTCTGCGGGGCCAAGATTGCTTGACCGTCGCGCAAGTGTGCGAGGTTTCGTAAGAGCTTTGAGACTATCGTGTATTTCGCGTCCTCTGTTTTATGGAAGCCTGGTAGTTTTTTTGTGAAATCTTATGTAAGCTGTTGTATTGTCGACTATTACATTGAAAGGTACAGTCAATAAATCAAGTTCATTTGATTTGACAACTGATGTTATCAGGATATCAGAAACCAGGGGTTAGTTTAACGATGTATCTGTATATAGGGTGGAACAAATAACAGTTAAATCAATAATAACAACGTCGCGAAGTATTTCGTGTACATGGGAAAAAAGTCATGTAATTGGGGTTGTAAAGTTTTCGTGATCGCGTGTTGTGAACTTTTATCACCTAATTAACATTTTGATATTTTTTTTATTGGATATTACTTTCAACAATTCGAATGTACCGAATCTTTATGCATTATTTTTGTATAATGTTGCGTCCCTACTACCGATAAATTCGCTTATTAAACATGTTGTCTAATGAAGTGTTGATAAAATATTTCAAAATCATTCTCCTACGCTTATCCCATTTATTAGTGGTCGGCGCAGCATGTCTTCTTCCATACTTCTCTATTACTCGTCATCTCATCAGACACCTCCCTTCTTGCTATATCATCCATTATTATCCATTCAGACAGTCCATCCATCGTTTCTTTGATCTTCCTCTGCTCACGTTACTCACTTTAGGTTTAGCCGACCGATAGAAATTTTAACATGTTTTATGTAGGTGTTACACCAGTGAAAATCACAGTTACTAATAACAAATATGTAGTGACTATTTCATATCGATTACAAATGAATGACAAAAGAACATGTAAAACCACACGTTCTGAAATAAATTATTGAACGTCTCCGACAATTAGCGTCAGTGACAACTCAATTAACGTTGCTTCTATTCTATTTGTAAATAGACTGCAATTAAACTGACTGAGATTACGTTAAAATGTTACGTGTTAGAATGTATCTATATAGTCTTGGTGCGAGATTATAAGTACAAACGTTACCAGGCCACTATGAAGGAAAGAAATGCATTTAGTACAAACGTTACCAGGCCACTACGAAGGAAAGAAATGCATTTAGACGTCATGTATTGCTCCATCCTTGTCCCTATAAGAGGTATTGGCACGAGCCCAGGACATGCTATGGTTTGACATTATTTCTATCAATGTCACACACTTGTCAAACTTAAGTGCACTGTGCAACGTCACAAGACGTCACATTTCAAAATCTTTATAAGTCTGAATCTTTAGTAAAATTATTTTGGTAAATGTTTAATTTCATGTAAATTTTATTAAATCGAAATTTAGCTAATTTCGGAACAGCTTTTTTAATTCAATAATTTGTAGATGTAAAATTGCAAAATATGTCACACTAGAGCGGGGGGGGGGGTATCAAAAAATCATGAAATTCGACGTAATTTATGGATGGCCCCCCAATATCTACGGTCCTAAGTGATAAGTAACGTTTATAGATCACCTTTACTCCCGTTTACTGACTGATCCGGTCTCACATTAGCTGATGGCTGGTTGACGGAAAGACCAAATCACTCAACATGAGATTTGACAAAACATTTATACATTTGTTCAGACTTTCAGAAACTAACTTTTCAATTCATTACTGACTTTTATCGCAATTAAAAAATATTCGATAAATGCTCCTAGATGTAAGAGTATGTTCATTTCTTTTTATTTTTGTTAAATACCGACAAAAAAAAAATTCTATAAATTGTACATGTAGGTACTGAATTCATGCTCAAAATTTTCCTCACGATATTCCTTACACCGTGCATAGTCAACCATTTCATTCTTTTATTAAAAACTCATAAAAACATGCTCGCCACTCACAATGTCAGTAACACACACAACACATTTCATCGTATACCTATCGGTAACGGTTACTTACGGCCTTTTACGTCATGACGTGTGCCTCGCATGGCAACGAATTCAAGGCAAAGATCAACCGTGACTCGTAAGCTGAACGAGAATGATGTTGGCTGAGGCCAACGGGGAGAAATGAGGAAAAAAATACGGCAAAAAAGGGACTATTTGCGTACCGTACCTACTGTGAAGATAATTAGTGAAGAAAATGGCAGTGTACTATATAATATGGTATGTAGATCGGCAAAGTAAAATACATGACAGATTTATAAGACATAATTGTGTGGACAAGGTTCTGTTCGCGGTAAAAATCGGAACTAGCGGCGCCATTTTGTTTTTCCAATTCGTTTCACCACAGGTTTTTCGACGTCATTGGAGTTCCATAACATCCTTGTAAATACTCTAAAATTGAACGTGTTTTAGAAACCACTTTTATTGGTTGACAAATTGATTAAAATATTTTCATTCTAATCTGACCCAATTACGTTGATATGTAATTCAATTAAAGTCATCAAATAAATTAAAGTGTTAAAATTTATTATTTTATTCTTAGTTGGACTATTTTTGTAATTGTTAAACATTGTATTTGTGTCATTAAATGATTCTCTAATATTTTGACAGAAACTTTCTTAGCTATGCTTTCTTTGACGGTTCATAATTCGTTCAAATACTTGTTAAAAAAAATGGTTGCTTATGTAATTACTTAAACTAAAGAAAACTTGAACTTAGATACAAGTGTTAGGCTCGCAGTATTCGCTTAGCCTTATGTAATCCATCACTAAAACTACATTTCTTCCTTCATCATTCTCGTGTTTCAGAGGCCTAGTGACAAACGCCTTGGCTTGCCATAAACGATTGTCATGAAAAACGTTTACCTTTCAAGTGTTGTCTTTGTTGTGATAATGACTAACCTTCTGCTACTTTGTCTTCACTACAACTGAACGTTACGTTTTTCTAATAACCATAGATTGTACCTAATTAACTAAAATCGCGTTTCAATTTTGGACTTCATTTTTATTTTGATCGCGTATGATTTTATTTAAATAATTGAATCGCTGTAGGTTAACTACAACTACACGGTAAATGGCGGCATTATAACGTCCTTCAATGTTTCTTGTTTGTAAGAACCTTTTTAGAGCGAAATTCACTGAAAAAAACTGAACTCCAGCTCCAGTAGATAGTTTTTTTTATAATTCTTTGTATTTTTTTTCTTAATATTGTTTTATTAAACTGTTCCCCCCTCATTTCAGTGGCAGTTTAACCAGTGAGCGATTGACGGAACTACTAAAACAATCAAGCAATTTTCAAAACCTAGTCGTTGCCGGGTCTTATTTTTTTTTCTTTTTATCATTTCACTAGTTTTGCGTAGCGTGACGAAAATATCTGTGGACCAAGGTCCTGTTTCATTGAGCCTTGTCACTCGTTGATGGCCGTCGACAAGGTATTTTTGACATGTGATAGCTGTCATTATGTAACTGTCATTATAACGTCATATGACGTGTGACGTTTCATTATGGTTGACCTTCGCGTTTTGTTTTCACGATCGTTTCATTATTTTTCTTATTACATTTTAGTTCGATCATTGTTCTTGTAAATGGTTTCTTTATGTGAAACAGTGTATGGTAGTTGTATTTGTTTTACATAGTGTTTTTTAACATTGTATTTTATTTGTTTGTCATATGAGTGAAATAAGGTAGTTACTTTTATTTTGAAGTGTCTACATAGTTTTTTTTTGTTATTCTTTCACAGGCTCCATGACCTAAGCCTACATGGAGTCTCATAGACCCCATATGATCTAAGAAATATATCAATACTTACTTACTTTTCACAGATAGGTTCCTATACTTTTCTATACAACGTACCTACTGACAAGTAGGCATAAGTCAATATCTCTCATGTAATTACACCTAACAGAAGCTAGATAGGGCTTCATTCGATTCAGTCGACAAATGAGAACACTCCTAACTGTCGTCACTATCTAATTTGTGAACATATTTAAACTAGTAAAAATGACTTTCTGACGTATTGTAGGTACGAGGCCGTTCTTCAGAAAGGTCAGATGCGTAAAAGGTACACGTCAACGGCGTGCGTGTATAGACTTGGACGAAGTAAAATGAGAATTTTAGGATCTTAGCAGGTCGCGTTCAGTTGTTTCTGCTTATCCCATGGTCAAAGGCGTGAGTTATAATATCTGTATGTCCGTGTGTCTTCTGATATTGTGAGTCATGATCAAGGTGTGTAGATGTCGTTAATGGTGATTAGGTTAAGAGGATAACCAGCAGAACTTCTGTAGGCACCGATTCGTTAGCCCGGCAAATTGAAACCATCTCCAATTGGTTTTAAAGTATAAAACTTAAATTAATGAATTATATATTTACAAGCCGTGCGCTCGTACTGATTTCCCATCAAAATGATGAACTTCCGTATTATCATCCAATTTTAAAAAATCCGTCTTGAACTTGAACTCAAGGAGGATTTTTTCTTGAAGGACTTTTGGAATACAAGACACTCTTGTACTAACATTTTAAGCTTCTAAACCCGTGGCTTTAGCGGTGCGTTGTCTGTCATCGAGTCTACTCTAGGTCGAATTTCTACTATCACTACTGAACTGGGTAGTAAATATGTTTAATTCAAACATGCATTGGCGCCGTGTCAATAAAACCTCACTATAATAATAACATTCACAAACGCTTTAAAATCGCATGTTCGTGAATAAGCAAGAAAGAAAACTTTAAAATATATCTTTACTATTTTCACGTAGATCAATGACATTTAATGTGGGTAGTTTTATATTTGTTTGAAGTTTTAAAAGTTGGTATGAAAAATGTTCGAGATGACCCAAATGACGGCCATTTTTATGAGCAGGTCATTGACTGACAAAAATGCCCACATAAAAATGCCCTTTACCAACCTTGATGATACCAGAACCTACGATATAATAATAACAATATAGCAGCTCAGTTCTATTTGTCCGTCGAAAGTTACTTCTTACATCGGGACAAAATAGATTTTGTTCCTTAGAGATCTTTACTTGTTCGTGTCGCTGGTACGACATTATATTGTATTGCTCCCATAACTTCGCTTCTATGTTATGTCCGGCCTATATATCCGGTCCATCAGTTAGAGTATTGGAAATTAATGGACACGTATTTTTTGTTTTTGTAAATCAATGAATACTGACAAAGATAAAACGCATCAAAACTCGGGAGTGGGGGCTCGTGACGTCAGAACTAACTAAAAATTATACCTAGGCATGACGTATTGAGAATTTTAAAAGCGTCATATCTTCGTCAATTTTGATTTACGTAACAAAAGAAACAACACGGTTCAAATATTTTCTGATAATCTAACAGACGGACTAATTAGTTTTTTTTTTGTCGTCTCGCCTATTTTTGGTTACCTAACCAATGATTCTTTGATCTTCTCTTCTATCGATTCGATAGTACGTCTCATGAAATTACTAGAGCCCCTGTGGGTGGCATTGTAAATCGAGGCGCCAGGTTTATAAGTGCCTTCGGCAAGCAAGCAAAACTATGGTCTGGTTTTTGATGAATATTAAGCAAAAAAACAAGTGATGCTAGTAATCAATGCTGATTTTATGGTACTTAGTCTTAGTACGTCTATAAATACTTATATTGTATGCGTAGCAGCTAACCTACTAATGTCTTATGCCAAAAACTTTGCAACAATGTAGAAAAAACTACGGAGAAAGCGCAACCGAAAATAACTTTCAATGAACTATTAAGATGACCTAGATACGTCAAGTCGTCGACTAGAGCATGCAAATATGAGACAGTTTTTATCTTCTTAATTTGCACCGTATTTCTGAAGAAATTAGGTTGCTATTGAATTGGGTAGGTTTGGATGAAGCGTGCCAATAATTTGATAGTGAAAGTGGATTCTTTAGTGGTTTATTTTTAATTTGATGAAGTTAGTCATTTGTTATACATATGGGTTAATGAACGATGGGACGAGTTGAACTGAAGAGTCATTTATAAATTAATAAATCATTTATTTCAGGTCCGAGACCCATATAAAACAAAAATAGAAACTAAATACAAACACCATATATTATTGAAATATCAGAATTAAGTACATTAAAAACATTATTGAATTAAACTAGATTAAATTACCATTTCCATTACCATTTCTAGAGTGGAGTTCTTTATAGAGTGCTTAATTTTATTAGTATTAAATAATTATATTATTACAGTAGGTAGGTAGTATCAAATTGAGACCAACCTGGATCTAATCGATCTAATCTCAGCTAGACGGTAATATGTTTAGAGAGAGTTAGGAGAAAAAGATGCAAATATCGAAAATGAGTATTTGCTTTGAAGTATTTTAATATATCACGAAGGTAAAATACTACCCTCGGAGACCTCTAGATAAGGCATCTAATTACTTTGCATGACCCCGTGCTTATTAATGTAGGCCGGGTTCCCAGAACACCCAATTAGTGTCGTATCTTCAATCCCCGAATTCTCCAATGACACTTAGTACGATCTGTTTAAAAGTCTCTCCGTCTAAATACACTTTACAGTGTTAGGCGGGTTAAAATTCATTTGTAGTTTGGGTTACCATTTCTAAATTTAAAAAATCCTGCCAAGAAGACGATTGAAAAACGTCTAGAGATTTTACTTTCTTTCGGAACTAATTTATCTTTAAATCGACTTCTTTAAAAGAAGGAGGAGATCACATCGGCTGTTTTAAAAAAAAATCGAGAGGCTCCTTTTTAGAAGTCTGCTAAAAAGTAGTCAATGGTGGTCAAACGGTGGTAAATAATACAAACAAAACTCACCGAGTTCCGGAAATAAAGTTATTTTCGACTTTTTAGTGTTTTTTTTTTGCAAAATAGTTTTTTAATAAAAAAATAACTCTCCCGGTGTTTTGCCTTCTTTAGCCAATCAGTCAAGAACGAGCAAGTTTTATATTAAGAAGAAAAAACTTACATCAGCTTGTTCGGTCACATAAATATAACAAGACTCATCTCGAAAAAGCCTGAAAGTTTTCTATCAAGAAGCTCAGCTTTCTGAAAAGTAAACCTCCTTACAGACGCTCTTGGTACACATGGCTCCGGCCCATCTCGTAACTTTCCCATTTCGACAACTAAACAAAATAGCATCACAAAAGTCCCTATTCGTAACTATTTTGATCTTCATACATTGAATCCCATTTCGTAACTATTATGCATCACTGGACCGAACTATTTTAAACTTAAACTTTATACGAATGAAATTCACTATACCTACAGGTTATATTAGTTTTATACCAAGAGAGATTTAAAAAGACCTCAAACAGTTTCAGACCCACCAAGATAGAAGTAGAAGTTAATTTAAAACCAAAAGATCTAAACCCAAACCAGGTCAATTGTACTCTTAATCCTACATCACTTCACGGTCTTTTCTAACCCCATCTTCTCAATTTCCAGTGCTTCGATATCAGCATGTGGCGACAAGGCAGAAGAGGGTCAGTTGAAGCAGTACCACGTGGAACAGAGGTTTGCCGACCGGCGGTACAAGGTCACCAGTGCCAGGACGTACTTCTACCTCAATGAGGCCTCCTGCGAGAAGAACATGGAGGCCTTTTTGAAGAGTATTGATGCTGTTGCTGGTAAGAATTTGTTTGAAACCTTAGGTTGTAGGGAGAAAGTTTATTTTTGCCGAATAAAGTTGGTGAAAATTGGTTACGGACGACCAAAGAGGCCTTTCGTCCTTTGCGTTCCTTTTATTTCTTTCTTGGTCTTAAATTGGTTAATTAAATCCTGCCATATTTCTTGCGACTTAATACGACGTATACTCTAGTTGTGCGCTTGCGCTATACGTCACTTCTATCGGTAAATTCTAATCAACTAAGTATTATCTATTAATTTAAATACGGCATTTTCTTGTCAGTGGAATCTTTAATTAGTCCTTGAAAGCTTAATGACGAAATAAATCATTATCATTCTGTTTCTAACTAATTCATTTGGGGTCCGTTGTTCCATACCGAGACTGCTCAACCACAGGCTCGCGGGTCACAGCGAGGCCCGTTAACGCATTTGAATTGGAATTGGAGCTGATTATAGTCTTTACAGAAAAGATTCATCATTTCAAACCTGATTGAAGAAAAATACTTTGCTTGCTATGAACGTTCTCAATACGGCAAAATCCAGTGAAAAAATACAGAAATCCAAAACTTATACTTCCTTGATATTTTCTGAAAACATCTTCACAATCAAAGCAGGTTTCTGAAATTGTTAAGAAGTCTTTCTTGCAACGTCTGATCTTGTTTTGCAGATTTAAGCAGATTTGGACGATCGACCTCAGATTTAAAACCTAATCATATAATATCTAATCAAATAATAAAAGGTTGATGTGGAACAAAAAATTTTGGCCCACCTTCAAAATAAGTTGTGCAGCCTTGTTCCGTACAATATCATCCGTCGTCTCAGTATACCTACTCACCTACCTACCTTTCCAGCCATATCATCTTTCACTATCTATCCATCGTCTCCTTGATCTTCCTCTCGCAACAAGTATGACAAATAACGCGTAAGGTTATTATGTAACGCACGATGTTTGTCTGCGTCGCACACTATTGTTAAATTGGTATATCCGCACTTGAGTTTGGGTCTTGATTGACCGTCAACCAGGGCATCATGAACTAGAAGGGAGTTCGTTGTAGCAATAAAAATAGTCTCACTAGTCTTAATTCAATTGACTTCAGTTCGATCTAAATAAACTCTTATTTTTATCCTATTGTCTTGTCAAGCCGTGCCAAGCATAGATCACTAATAAAGTTAGTGATTCATGTTGCCAAGATGTCATACTATATTTTTTTATTTATGTTGTCGCGTCTTTCATTTGAATATGAATTCTACGTTTTGATGACACAATTCTTTTTCAGTTGTACTAAATTATCTTAATTTTTTTTAGGCATCACCAAAAGCACAGGTTTGATGGCAGTCAAACTTACCGCCCTCGGCAGGCCACAGTTACTTGTAAGTTGATCATTATCTTAATATATACGTATGTACAATGTTATTAGGTGGCCTGGAATCAAATTCAATTCCGTAGATGGATTTATTACATACCGAGTTTCTGCCGTGACGCGCGGAAAACATGTTAAGCCGTTGGTTTGGGCTGTCAATTGTAGATCTTTGACAGTTGTTACAGATAGTCAGTGGTCTGAAAGTTTTACAGTCTTACCAAGGGGTTTCGATGCACCCAGTACTAACTGGGTTGTGGAGGTCAGATAGTCAGTCGTTCCATGTAAAATACTGGTATTCAGCTGCATCAAGTTAGACTGGAAGCCGACCAACATAGTTTGGAAACGGCTAAGTAGATCGTGACTTAAGCAGTGGTCGTATTAATTTTCCAATTAGTACTCATTAGTTATATTTATGAATGTAAAATACAATGATTGTATCGAGACAATTGTCGATTTAAATGGCAGCTCCTCCATATGTATTGCATGACAAGCGGGCAAAACAATAAGCGTTCCTTGCTCTAAATGGTCATTCTGCAGAAGAAATCTTTACCAGATCTTGAATCCTCATATCTGTGATGAGCATACTACTTTGCTGACCACAGAACCATACATGAAAATAAACCGAACCCTCGTAACAATAAAAAGGCGTCTTAACAGTCAGGCAAGCCAGGGGTCCGAACCTAGTCGATCTCTGTATTAAGTGTACCTAATTTATTTCATTCATTACCAATACTCTCAAAACGGGGAAGGAAAACATGGTGGTGAAACGGGCACGTCTTAGAACCAATAATTCGGAGGCATGGGAACTGGAAAAATAAGAAAAAGGAAGTCTGTGTTCCCGGCAGTGGGGAGATTTTAGTCTGAATTATACTTAAGACTAGTCGTTACCTCCAAACTTCGACCTCGTGAAATTTTTACAAAAATGTTACTTGTTGTTTGAATCTGATTATGTTAACAATTTCAAGGGTTTTCATTTTTGTGCTCGGGACCCTATAACATCAGCTATCTGACAGTAAAAGTCCCATCAAAATCGGTTTAGCCGTTTCGGAGATTAGTCAGAACAAACAGAACAGACAAACAAAAATTTAAAAAATATATTTTATTGTTCTAAGTACCGTGTACTTTCACATGCATTCAGTAAAAAGCGGTTATTTTGAAATTAAAATCATACACTTTAATTAAGTAGTACCTAGTATGTAGTATACTTAGATAATACTGTGACTTTTTTTTTACAATAACAGTATGGGCTGTATATAAACAGCTGGCAAAGTTCGCGGTTGATCATTTTCTAAGCTCATTAGGGGACGTCCATTAATTACGTAAGGCTATTTTGGCGATTTTTCGACCCCCTTAGTGAGATATCGTGAGATATCCTCACCCCCCCACCTAATCTCACGTGAGATTTATCAAAACGCGTAGTTAAGTATACATACGGTAATCTGTGCTTGATTGTTTAATTATTTTCAGTGAATATTTATTATATATACTATACAAATTATTAAATATTATTGTGTACGATTTTGCCATATTTTAGTAGAGATGCATATACCATACCATACCATATATATATTTACTTACTTAATTAAACCCAGTTTTCTTGCAATTTTACATTGTTACTTGCAGGGAAAAAAAAACGTGATATTTGCTGAGACTCTCCCTCGTGAGATTCAGCTCGACGTAATTAATGGACGCCCCCTTACTAAAAGTATAGAGGTGAAATTACCTACTTATCCTTTTAACATGAACCTTCTCCCTTCCAGCTGCAATTATCAGAAGTGATCATGCGCGCACGCAACTACATGCAGCAGATCGGCGGCGGCGCTGGCAACGTGCTGACACACCACAAGACCATCGAGGACTTCCAGCGCTACTTCGGAGACCACAGCTCCAAGCCCCAGGTCCAGGAGTTCATGAAGAAGATTACCTCGGATAAGGAGGGGTGAGTAGACCACAATTGTGGAACGAAAATTACGTCCGTTAGGATTTCAAGAAATATCCAAAGTTTGGTTCAGAATGTCTGGCGGCATTAAGTATAGCTAGCCTGTGTTTCTATGTATCTATAACTTAATACTAACATTAAAGAGGATTTGTTCGGAAGTTTTTATGTTTGTATTTAGGGGGTAATCTTCGAAACTACTGATCCGATTCCGAAAATTCTTTCACTAACGGGAAGCTACATTATCCTCAAGTGTTATATATAGGCTACATTTAAAACGTTCCTCTTGATTAATTTCTGTATATAACGGGAGTGAAAACGCGACCAAAAGCTATAAACGAATAACTTTGTTACCTTTGATAGAATCTAGCATCCTAGCAGAGGGATTGCAATCCGGATTTTTTGATATCCGTATTTTCCGGATATCCGCTGATTTTCTTCTCCGGATTTTACTTGCAGTATCATCCGGATTTTTCGGATGTTACGGGTAGTTGTATTGTTTAATAATTAAGCTGATTTGCCAAGGAAAGTGATATTTTTATTTAATTATTATTATTATACCTTAATATTGCAACATTTTTTGAATGTTTTTGTGATCTTACTACAAAGAATAAGAATAGTCTTACCAAGGGTATTACCCAGTACTGACAGGATTGTGGAGGTCAGATAGCCACTCGCTCCTTGTAAAATACTGGTATTCAGCTGCATCCGGTTAGACTGGAAGCCGACCCCAACATGTTGGGAAAAGGCTAGGCAGATGATGACAAATAATAATAAAAAACAGCAATGCATTTTTACAAAACAATTTTTGAGTTGCCATGCTCTGATACAATACAGAGCAAGTATTCAGAGCTACGTTTGATAATTTCAGTGTGGTCCACATATTCCCATGGGACCGGTCAGTGGCGCCATCTTTTAACGTTATTGTAAGCGCTGTCTCGTAAATGTTGCTAGTGTGTTTACTGCACTACTTCCTAATGCCATTAGAAGTGGCTGCTCAGCTATTTCCCTCTCTCTCACACACAATATTAAAAAGCGAGACACTAACACCAATTAGTGAGTTGGCATTTCACACATCTAATGGCCTCTTGCTCGTAATATACTTGTGTGAGTGAGATGTAAAATATCGTACATCATGTATTAGAAAAGTGTAGTTATAACCATTAAACTGAACATCTTTCTCCATTAGGCAACATTAAAGTCGAGAAAAAAAAATTGTGGTCCCATAAATATTACCCTTTCTGGTACATACATACTGTATAGTCGTGGCCAATGCTAGTACACTTTCGTACCTAGTACTTTCCGTGTGATGTGTCGTCCGTTAATTGCTAATTTGTACGTATTGAATATTGGTTTTTAGTAGGCTAAATGATGACGAATCCTCTCCTGTCTTTAAATAATTCTTATATTCTTAAAATGTCTTATATTTATGCTAGGTACAGCTTGATGTAATATTATTTCTTGGTAATAATAAAATTTATTTACATTCATATTAAATTAACACCCTACTCTCGCAAATCTGCCTCCGAATCTCACATAGCTGTTGTTTTGAATAAAACATCGATACATATAATTTTTGACCATTTCATAATAAAAACACACACACACACATACGCCTGTTACCCCAAAAAACAAGGTGATAAACCTCAATCTTTATAAAGAACTTAACAAAACCCCTTAATTTCCAGAATCGTCCACTTGTTCCCCTGGTCGAACATTCTGGATGAAGACATGAACCTCTCCGACTCGTTCCGAGTGCCCGACCCGAAGAGTGGTCAGATGCGTCGTCTGATCTCCCAGATCTCGCCCAAAGAAGAGGAGATGTTCCGCAACATGCTGCGACGACTGAACCACATCATCAAGATCGCTAATGATGCTGATGTCAGGATCATGATCGATGCGGAGCAGACGTACTTCCAGCCCGCTATCTCTAGGATCTGCTTGGAGATGATGAGGAGATATAACAAAGTGAGTGGGTTTTCTGAATAGAATCTAAGTAATTTTAACCTTTCTTTGATGCTTCTTTGGTTGGTGAGAGAAAGATCTGGTAAATGGGAGAAGACTTGTTTTGGAAAGAGATAGACAAAATACAATAGGAAAGAGAGAGAAACGACCTATAAAATTTGAAGGGCCGACCAACACGACACATTCTATCCGAACTTTGCATTCTATCCGAACCTACCGTGAAGGTTAAACTTTACATTATTTTAGTGAGCTCACACTGACCTTTAAGGCCCTTCTAACCCTAAAATTAGCAACTCTATTAGTGCTGGTTCAAACTTCGTTTGAAATACTGTTGGAATAAAGTTCTAATCAGCTTGCACTACAAAGCGGTTGTTACGTCAGTCACTGCGGCCGAATAGTGTGAAATGAGGGTTTTTTTTTGCGATTTACAAAAAATCTATTGATTGGACTAAAAAAGTAAAACACATAAGACCTGCTTTATAGTTAGTTCAGTTAGTATGCAAAGTTTCATGATCTAATTTGAAGTACTTTTTGAATACCAGCGGTTTATTGTTCGATTTGGAAGTAACTTTGGATTTTTTTTCTATCGAGAAAAGTTTATGGAATCGTGTTTTTGTCACACATAGTACTTAGCATTAATCCTCAACTTTACCATATATTTATTTCAAAATTAATGCTGCAGTATTTTAGGCGTAACGGAGGATCATGCTAAGTCATTTGAGGGGTATAGGCCCTTAAGAACTGTTCGTCTTAAAACACCGGTCAACCACCGATCAATAGTGCCAAATATTATGCAGGACTCTTGGTTGCGGCCATATACATATTCAACTGTTTTTAGATTTCACGTGTATTTACCATCTTCTCTCTCCCGCAGGATAAATTCCTAGTGTTCAACACGTACCAGACGTATCTGAAGAACACGTACCAAGAGATCCTCACGGACTTGGAGCAGGCGCAGCGGCAGAACTTCTACTGGGGAGCCAAGCTCGTGCGCGGCGCGTACATCGAGCAGGTAAGCGAACAAGGGTCAAGGCTTCAGGTGTCTTATAACATAAAGCTTTTAATGTTCCCACTGATGGTACTTAGGCCTCTTTTCTGTGGGATCCATTATGGGATTGCGTGATTAAATCAGAAATGAAGACATCCGCAAAAGGACCAAGGTTACCGGCGTACCACGAAGAATTGCCAAACCTAAGTGGCAGTGGGCAAGGCACATTGCTCGCAGAACGGATGGCCGATGGGGCCGAAAAGTTCTGGAGTGGCGACCGCGAACCGGAAGACGTTGCGTTGGAAGGCCTCCCACTAGGTTGACCGATGACCTGGTGAAGGTTGCGGGAATCCGTTGGATGCGAGTCGCACGGGACCGGTCAATGTGGCGACACTTGGGGGAGGCCTATGTCCAGCAGTGGACGTCTTGCGGCTGAAATTATGATTGTGGGTTGCAGGATGAATATCTGACGCCTGTCATTTTAATTGTCTGTTTAACTATTCAACCTAATTCAATATGAATGAATGAATATCTGACGCCTGTCATTTTAATTGTCTGTTTAACTATTCAACCTAATTCAAATAGAACTACCTATAGCCTTATTGTTTTTGGGTCTTTTGGAGTTTAGGTGAAGATCTTGATATATGCGGCAATTCATTTGCCATTGGAAGGGCCTAATATAACTTTAAACCGGATTCATGGATTCAAACTTTGAAGAACTCTTTGACGTAGTTTTTCCATGACTAGGGATGATTCGACTAAAAAAAATATGATTCTGTTTAGTCCGTCAGTTAGATTATTGAAAAATATTGGATACGTGTTTTTTTTTTTTATCAAATTAAACAAACAAACAACAAACAATTTACGAATTAATTGTCGTGTAAACTGTCGGATTAATTAGATTTGTTTTATCATCTACCCTAGCCGTTAGCACTCGCTATTGCTACTTCCGCAGCTCTGACAAAAATCCCTCTTATAATCAGATTTTCAACTTCGCTATTTTATTTCCAGGAACGCGCCCGTGCTGCGGCGATGGGCTACGACGACCCTACCTGCGAGACCGTGGACGCTACCACCGTGTCCTTCCACAAGTGTCTTAAGGAGATCCTCAGCAGGGTCAAGGTGAGCTTCATCATAATGATTATCATCATCAGTATTCTGCTGATGGACGCCCAGTGTTGGACATGAAACCTTTTTTTTTCGCGGATGGGAAATCATCAAAGGACTCCCCCCGCTCTGAGCGGGGCGGGAGGGAGTGTCAGACTTTTACTGACTAAAACCCATCCATGTTCCTTCCTCGCCCTGTATGTTCGGGGCCACGGTACCTCTTTCGAACAGTCCCACAGTCCCGGCAAGTTGGACATGGATCCTCAAGCATCATCACAGTGAACAGGACCGATGACCAATAGCGCTGAAAGGTTGTGAAGTGGTGATCATGTACCGGAGGCAGGAGTCTCGAAGACCATGATGATATTATGAAAGCAATTTTTTATCAATCACAGAGACCTCATTGGTTCCGTGATCATTTTAAGTTTTGTAATTCGAGCTCCATCTTAAATGCGTAATTTTATGTCACTTATAAAGTAAACTTATACTGCCACTTACGGGATATCTTCCTAGCTCAAAATAATGAATAATCACACAAGATATCCCGTAAGTGTCAGGATACGTTTAGTTTTAAGCCGTGAAAGCTTAAAACAGCACATAAAAAGTGTTAGATTGTGTGTGGATTTGTTGCTTAATAAACCATCTTTCGCATTTATTTTGAAAGTCGAATGATTATTGAATCCTAAGTCGTGAAGAGGTCCTTATAGATTTTATTAAAAACTTTGTAAATTTCCTCAGGGTCCCAACAAAGAGCGCCTGGGTATCATGGTAGCCTCTCACAACGAGGACACCGTCCGGTACGCCATCCAACTGATGAAGGAGCACGATATCAAGCCCGAGGACAAGGTGGTCTGTTTCGGACAGCTGCTCGGCATGTGTGACCACATCACCTTCCCGCTAGGTATGTTTCACCAGTTTCTTCTACTATTCCTCGTCGATGATAGTCATATTATATTCATATTAAATGAGCTTGGACCTGAAATCTGCCACCTCAACAGCGTTCGAGCAGGTCGCTCAGGGTCAGAAGATGGCACATAATTTTTGAAGTGAAAAGTTCTTTAGGCCCTTGAGCACTTTTTGGGTGAACAAAGATACTCGCGTGACCGTCACGTACGCTTTTCGTAGCACTCGTAGCCGATCCGCTACATCGTAGCACCACTAGGCGTTCGCGAGGCACAACCCGTAGCAGTGCTACGACTGGGGTGGGACCTGAGGGGGGGAGGGGGAGAGGGGAAAAATTGAAAATGAGAACAAAAAAAATTAAAAAATTGCACACACACAGTTTGACAATACAAAAGGGAATATGCACATAATTTTTTCTTCACTTATATGAATAAAATATAGTACTATCAACCCAAGAAAAGTAATAAAAGTTAATTTCAACTACTGCTTGTCGCTTAAGAATAATATTAAACTCCTGCAATTTTCTACGACAGTTAAAACATCCGTAGCTATCGCGGCCATGATGTGACGTCATTTACAACAATCTGCCTTGTTTAAATCTAATTTTTTGCCCTTAATAGAATAATTTTACTAATTATAGGTATGTGATTAAGTCAAATAAAAATTGCAATAACAATATCATAATAAAATGTTAGTGAAACTTTATGCACTTTTCAAATAAGTGTTTTTTTGACACATAGACTTTGACGTCACTACCGGCGTTATCGAGGACGACGCGTTTTGAGAGTGCGTTCCGTTTCACCAATAACATGCTACATAAAACAGTAAATTGTAAAATAAGTAATGTATTAGCAACTTAAACAAGTGTACCGCGATGTTTTTATGGGCCAATACAAGGCATTTTTAATAAATAAAAAGAGTTTTGTATTTCATGCATATTCCCTATTCACAAGTTACTTAGTTTTCACTTCTATCATCAGTCCCTAAAGACTGCCCCGCATGTTTTTTTTGTACACCTCTTTACTTGCATTTGATTTCTTAGACCAATATTTAAGATATCTTTCCATCTTTCCAGGTCAAGCCGGCTACTCCGCCTACAAATACGTGCCATACGGCCCCGTGGCGGAAGTCCTGCCGTACCTGTCCCGACGGGCCAACGAGAACCGAGGCTTCCTCAAGAAGATTAAGAAGGAGAAGAGACTCATCCTTAAGGAAATCTTCCGCCGCGTCTTCACCGGCCAAATGTTCTACAAACCCGTCGGGCACTACACGCCCGTATAAATGTACACCTTAAGCCCACGTGTTATAGTCTAATTTACTTTGCGGGATGTTTGGAGCCAATCATGTGACGCGGTGAAGTGTGAGTAGTCTAGTCGCTGTATGCGTTAGTCCGGGGTGCGCGTTGTGTGAGTCGACGCGATCTATCTATAAAAATAATCGCTTCTCTACGGAACTCGATTGATGTTCTTTTTATCTGTGGTCAAAACATTTTATCGATAAAATCGCGTCGAGTCCCATCCTTGGTAGTGTTTGTCTGTGATTGTTGGTAAGTCGGTTGTCTAGGAACAATTTCCTTAAAACCTATTTCGAACAGATATTTCTAATAAGAACACAATTTTTGTGTAGGTAAATATTAAAAACTATTATAGGTAATTTAATCGAGTTTGATAAATACAACTCAGGTATCATAATCTTGTCATTAAAGTTAACGAGGATGTAATTATTATCATTAATTAGGTTTATTTATCAGGCTCTTTGAATACCAAATTGTTAAGCTTAGAAATGATCAATTGAAAGAGGTTTTATGAACCGTTTGGAATGAAGAGGGTTGCCAGACTGTGACGGTAAAGAGAAAACAAAAAAATAATTGTGGCGTAACAGATAAAATAATCAAAATAATACAAGATTATGAAAAACTACAAATCATATACATAAGTCAAAATGTAGCGTCTGGTATGCTACACTCACTAAAAATGATCTGAAAAACGACTAACTGAAATAAGTGAGAAAACTCATTTCAATTTAAAATATATTTGCGAATCCATTTACAAACTTATCAATAACCACACAATGTACTTACTATATCTTGTATTTATTCATAATAGGTATTAAACAGGACAAGAGTTGTAAATATTTGTATTAATGTTCATAAAAATAACTGTCAGCGTTGCTTGTATACCTATTTGATAATGTACATAGAGCTAAACCTAGGAAAACTTGTGAACAGAAAGAAACGTTTACACAATGGCCCGCTTGCAACCAAGCTGGCCTGGGTTGAAGAGGGCCATGTGATCTTTTGTCTCTTTCTATTTACAATACTCTTCTTCGTTTGGTGTTAGCTCTTGTATAAATCTACGTATAGTATACCTCTTTATCCGTCGTTTATATCGACAAAAACAAAACAAAAAAGCTGAAAAAATCAAAACTTGTCCATGATTTTGACATTAATAATATGGCAACACTGACAACAATTTTCATAAATCGAATGAAATGTAACAAAATGGCGAACAGTATTGATTGTTTATGCTTCTTACAGTATTTTTATTTAATAATGTATGTAATTATTATTTAACGACGCTTATATCTAAAGTGTTAAAAATCAAACTTAGATCGCTGTTTATAAAATGTAGGATGTTAAAATATTAAAAAATAACGATAATAAAAAAAAACGAATGTGTTGCGGTCGTCCTTGAAAATTAGGAATTCAATGAAATATTTTGTTCATAGGACAGGGTTCTACAAAACAAAACATTGATTAGTAATAGTTTATTGCTTCTGAATAATGTTCAATAAAAATATTTGTGTAACATGAAAACTCCATAATCGAAAGCAAATACAGGCTCTTCATCTTTGTAAATTGTACCGCGTGCCCTGTGGACTTATGAAACGCGAACAATGTCGTAATATTCGCCCATTTGGTAGCATTTACACAATATATATATTTTATGACAGCCAAAATGTAGAAAATATACTCCGAAAACACTTAGAAAACTAGTCATTTTAACTAGTTTACTATGAAAGCTTACTAAGCCGATGAATTAATGCATTTTCACAGTTCCACGCGTACTTTTCTTAAGTTATAATCAAGTTGTATGTTATTTATTGTGTAATATAGGTAGCCCCCTGTTTTGTCCGTCACTCCGGGTTTCTGCAGTCGTCTTACGATCATGTGTGTAAACATGTACTTTGAGTACATGTACTGTTTATAACTCGCGTATCTTTGTCTTTTTAGCTGCGGTATCGTACCTATATAAACTTATTTGAAAACCAGCTGATTAAATTACCAAGTTTTTATAGGAACAAGAAAATGTTTTCTAAAAAATATGTCTTGATAGAATTCTTGTATGTATTCGTTTTGTGAGTAAAAAATACCGTAGCTACGCTCAGTTCCTGCAACTAATATAGGTACTTATAATCAGGTCCTATGTTTACGACACCTGCCGACGTCTTTTTTTCCGAAAGTTAGTTGCGCAGTGTCATTAAACGTTGTACGGTGTCAAAATCCTGACATTTCACAACTAAAACAATAATATTTGTTGAATTAGTGTTAGTGCAATCAATGTGTATTCATTTTAGAAATGGAATGCATGTGGAATTTAGTCCCTAAATTGTGTTTGGTTTTTGTAAACGTTTATTTCGTCCATGATTTTATTTATTCGTTTGTAAACTGTTTATAATTTTCCCGTGCGCTAATTAATGATTATTGTGATGCTATTTTTAGATTATTTTACGGATAGACTTTTAATAAAGACAAAACTTGTTTTGATTCGTTTCTTTTATTTTTATTTTTCCTCTTTTTTGACCTATTTTACGATTATTTTACATTTAGTGGTGGGAAACTGATATGAGTGACTGAGAAGCTAAAAACATAATTATAATTTCAAATATGATAATCGGTAGAAGATTTAATGTAAAAGAAGCTACTGATATAGTAAGCGACGTAGCTAAGATGTTGAGAAATAACGACCTATTCTATTAGGTGCTTATTTTAAAGCTTTACCGTCGAAATTACTTTTATAAATGTCAATTATGTATTTAAAAAATTGCATGTTTTAAAATGTATCTGTTGCCGGAAATGTATGAAATCTAGGCATTGTACACAGTTCCTAGGAAATGTATACAATTCCGAGTCTACTTAGTAAATGTGTAAAATAATGTTTCAAAGATTCTTTAATACACACATTTCCTGGGAAATGTATGAATTTCCTAGTAATTGTATGTAATTCCGAAATGATACTAGGAAATGTATAAAAACGAATGATCTCTGTGAATAAAATAAATAAAAAAACACGTTTGAGAGCTGAAATCAGATTTTTAATTATGATGGTTTGCTGCAACTGTTTCGAAATATGAATTTGAGTTGCTTTTATTGAAGTTGATTGATAGGTTTTCTGAATGGAATACCTATAAGCTGTAGGGGTGCCCCAAGTCGGTATAAAAAAAAAAATTAAAGCTAAACATTCATAGGAACATCAAGAATTTAACACATTTCCGATCGCTCTTTAGGAAATCTATAGATATCCTAGGAAAAATGCATGTTATAAAATATATCATACATTTTCTATCTATTTTAGGAATTGTATACATTTCCTTCTAGGAATTGTATACAATGACGGATTTCATACATTTCCGGTGACATATCTATCATCATTTTTAAAAGAATTAAAAACACCCGAGTGCTTGCAATGTCATAAAAGAAATTGATGTTAGACTGAAGTAAATTTTTTGTTGATGTTTAAAACTTAAAATTTACAATATGAAACTTGAAAATCGAAGAACATGGTGAAAAATTTCTGTATCGAACAATTTTTTTGTACGTTTTTGTCAGCTAGAAATAAATCGATTATTGCAGACAATAATAGTATGATATGATATGTGTTATTAGTATTTTTATCCTTAACTTATGATAAATGAAAAGGCAAAGATGATTTCTGCAATCAACAGACTTTTATGAACAAACGCCAGCACATCACTACCCGAAACTGTCAAATTTTTCCAATCAACCTTGAACCTAATGCTTTAGCGATAAAGTTGAAAAGCTATTAAATAAATTTAACAGATTGCAGTAGCTTGATGTGCGCGTCTGTACAAACAAAAAATATCTTTGACTGTAAATCTCAGACCAAATAAAAAAGTTAAGACGGAACTCTGTGAACAGAGAAGTGAGGCCGGTTTCGTAAACATGTGTGCATTTATTGAGACGTAATTTCATTGTTCTTTGATGTAAATGTGTGCGTGTGAGCGTGTATGCACAGAGCGAGACGTATTTTTGCGCTGGCCTCACTTTATTGTTCGCAGCGCTATGTCTTGGTTTTTTATTTGGTCTGAGCTGTAAATAATATAATTTGGTGTTTACCATCTACGCCTACAAAGAATGACAGCTTGGCGATAAATGGGAATCTTTAAGCTTTATAGACTACGAATATTATGTCAATACCCACACTTATGTTGCACTAGAAGAACTAATTCATGGGAAAGGCAACATTTAGTACTTAAACTCACAGCTATTAGCGCCATAGTAGCCATAGGAATGAAAGTAGGAAACGATTTGAAATAACTGGGAAATGCCATTTGAATATACTTGATTGTAGAAATAATCCCTGTCGCTAGGTATCTATACTATCATAATTGTAACGAATGTAATGCTCCCTGTTTCGTGGTCGTCAAGTAATATAAGGCAAGGCATTTAACATTTGGTTCTTAATAGTTCTTTTACACTTATAATATCATTGACAGCAGCAAACCAATATCATCTTTACTGTTTCGATAATAAATATCACTGTTGTTCTGATAGATTTGTCAGTGCTAAACCAAGCTAGCAAGGAAATAATAAATTGCTGAAAATTTGACAGTGAAAGTCTGAGGTAAAATCGGAGTGAAAATCTGTAAAGAGCTGCAAGTTACTTCATCACGTCACTCTGTAGAATTGACGCTGTAATCAAATTCGACGTCATTGTTACCTACGTACAGCAAGTTTTTTTTGTGTTTTTGTAGCAGAATGTTTCTTCTTATTTTCCTGATAGATTTTTACGCAAGCAAGAACTGTAGGAAGTATGAAATGACGACGATGCGACGGGGTTCCTAGTCTTAGAAAGCATTGGAAACTTAAAAATAAAGTGTTAATGTTGACGTTGTGTGTTTCATTTAAACTTGATAAAACGTAGCCTGTTGTAATCTTACTCCAGTGTCAGAACTTAAGTCCGGAAGGTACCAGTGGCGAAGGATCGATACAACTCGATTCCTACCGGATTCCCTTTGAAAAATGGCACAGACAGTATTCTATAGACAAATAATATAATCGCATTAAAGATATGTACATACTCCGGCTTACAAATATTGACCCTTCGCTACTGGAAGGTACCTACGCAGTTCAAAGTACCTACCTTGTTTGATTATACAGGGTAGAAATAGACGCATAAACGGTTACTTACCACGTATTCACCACAACATTTCAAACCCATTGTGCTTTATCATTCTTAAACTGCCAAAATTTATTTTAATCACTAGGGTCTTCATTTGTTGGAGATTCTAAAATAAATAAACTTTCATATATTTTTTTTTCGGTAATAAAAGAAAAGTAGCTTTTGCACATTTTGACCGTGTAGGTATTGCAACAGTACAAAAGGAAACGGCAGTTTTTTTTATTACCGATAAAAAAATATCTGTAGAGCAGAGGTGAAATGCTGTACCTACTGAGTGGTAATCGTTTGTGCTTCGATGTTTCCACTCTGAATATTGATACTAGCTGTTGCCCGCGACTTCGCCCGCGTGAAGTTTAGTAACTGTCCCATGGGATCATACTAAAGGGATAAATAGTATCCTACATGTTAATCCAGGTTATAATCTATCTATGTGCCAAATTTCGTAATCATCACAATCTCCATCGCTATCACAATCACCATCATTATCACAATCACCATCACTATCACAATCACAATCCCGATCATTATCACAATCACCATCACTGTCACAATCACCATCACTATCACAATCATCATCACCATCACCATCATTATCACTGTCACTGTCACTATCACAATCACAATCACTATCAAAATCACTATAACTATCACAATCACCATCACTATCACTATCACTACAGCTAAGCTAAGCTAAGCTAAAACACTTATAGTCACAACCACAACCGTCTAAAGTTAAAAAAACCGCACTGGATGTCAAATGAGACCTGAGCACTAATTGAAGAACGCAGAAAGATAAAAGCTATAGGTGGTGAGCACCACGAACTCAACAGCTTGGGCACCAGGATTCAGATGGCTTGTCGAAGAGACCGCAACTCAGCACTGCAGAGCATCTGTACGGAAGTGGAACAGCACAGCGGAAGGTATGAGACCAAGGACTTGTATATGAAGATAAAGACTATAACCAGGCAGTTTAAACCAAGGACCTTGATAATCGAAAACTCCACAGGTCATACTGTGACGGAGATTAAGGCGATCACAGAAGTTTGGCGAGATTACTGTCGCTCTCTATTTTCTGAAAGTTCTGCTTTTACCGTCACTTTACTTTCTACTTCAGACGAATACAACCGCGAACCTTCTATTCTGAAAGATGAGGTAAGAGCGGCTATTAATCATCTCAAATGCAGTAAAGCAGTGGGAGCCGACGAGATACCCATAGAGGTCATTAAAGCTATGAGAGATTTTGGTGTTGATATAATGCACTGCATATGCTCCAAAATCAGGAATACTGGAGAACGGCTGACATCCACGCAGTGACTATCGTCTTATTTTCTTAATGTCACACAGCAGTAAAATTTTACTGCATATAATAAACACCAGGTTTCAAGCTTACTTATGTAGGGAAATAAGTCCGGAACACGCGGGTTTTGTCAAAGGTCGCGGCACTCGTGAACAAATACTTATCCTCAGACAAATCATTGAGAAAGCCAGAGAGTTCAATAGTGCGCTGTATATCTGTTTTATTGACTTCAGCAAAGCATTTGACACTGTCACCTGGTCCAAATTGTGGGAAATACTTCTGAAGATGAATGTGCCTCACCATCTGGTACATCTTATCAGAAAACTTTATGAGGGCGGAACAGCAAGTGTGCGCTTGGATGGTGTAGATTCAGAATCCTTCAAAACACAAGCTGGTGTCAGACAAGGATGTATACTATCAGTATCACCCTTACTGTTCAACATATACACCAAATACATAATGCGGATTGTTTTAGATAACTGGGATAAGGGTGTGCCAGTCGGAGGCAGAATGATATCCAACCTGAGGTATGCTGATGATACAACCCTCCTGGCGACATCTAAGGAGGATATCAGTTATTTGTTGGGTGTTCTCGAAACCACTAGTCTAAAGTTTGGACTCGCCCTGAACCGCGAAAAAACCAAGATGATGATAGTGGATAGAGCTCTAGAGAGCAACCCAGATATCACACCAGTTGCCAATTGTGAAGTCATCAACAGCTACATCTATTTGGGCTCTACTATCACCAACTGTGGGGGCTGTGACACCGAGATTATACGACGTTGCGCCATAACTCGATCGGCTGCACAAAAGTTTGGCAAAATCTGGAGAGACCGCCGAATAACTAAAATACCAAAATTCGCCTTATGAACACCTTCGTTCGATCTTCCTCTATGGAGCGGAGACATGGACATTGCGAATGCAGGACCGACGCAAGATTGACGCCCTTGAGATGTGGTGTTGGAGGCGCGTGCTAAGGATTTCTTGGACCGCTCATCGGACTAACGTGTCAATACTCAAAGAACTCAATATTAAACAAGGCTGTCGTCGCTTGTGCAATTACGAACACTCAAATTCTGGACACGTTACCCCCGACAATGATTCCATGGAACGTTTGGTAATCCAGGGTACAGTCGAAGGTACGTAACCACGTGGTCTATCACCAACGCGATGGACAGACTCCATTAAATCTGTCCCCAAGATCCCTCTGGCAGAATGTGCTCGCCATGCAGCCAATTGTGACCGGTGGAAAATAATCGCGAAGGCAGCGCCCGCAGTAGTGAGCGATCCCTCATGACCACGGCCACTCTGTCAAGAGTGAACGACTAAGAATGAGAAGAGATCACTTTCACAGTCACTATCACTGTCACAATCACTATCACAATCACTGTCACAATCACTATCACAATCACTGTCACAATCACTGTCACTATCACAATCACTATCACAATCACAATCACTATCACAATCACTATCACAATCACTATCACAATCACTATCACAATCACTATCACAAACACTATCACAATCACTGTCACAATCACTATCACAATCACTATCACAATCACTATCGCAATCACTATCGCAATCACTATCGCAATCACTATCGCAATCACTATCGCAATCACTATCGCAATCACTATCGCAATCACTATCGCAATCACTATCGCAATCACTATCGCAATCACTATCGCAATCACTATCGCAATCACTATCGCAATCACTATCGCAATCACTATCGCAATCACTATCGCAATCACTATCGCAATCACTATCGCAATCACTATCGCAATCACTATCGCAATCACTATCGCAATCACTATCGCAATCACTATCGCAATCACTATCGCAATCACTATCGCAATCACTATCGCAATCACTATCGCAATCACTATCGCAATCACTATCGCAATCACTATCGCAATCACTATCACAATCACTATCACAATCACTATCACAATCACTATCACAATCACTATCACAATCACTATCACAATCACTATCACAATCACTATCACAATCACTATCACAATCACTATCACAATCACTATCACAATCACTATCACAATCACTATCACAATCACTATCACAATCACTATCACAATCACTATCACAATCACTATCACAATCACTATCACAATCACTATCACAATCACTATCACAATCACTATCACAATCACTATCACAATCACTATCACAATCACTATCACAATCACTATCACAATCACTATCACAATCACTATCACAATCACTATCACAATCACTATCACAATCACTATCACAATCACTATCACAATCACTATCACAATCACTATCACAATCACTATCACAATCACTATCACAATCACTATCACAATCACTATCACAATCACTATCACAATCACTATCACAATCACTATCACAATCACTATCACAATCACTATCACAATCACTATCACAATCACTATCACAATCACTATCACAATCACTATCACAATCACTATCACAATCACTATCACAATCACTATCACAATCACTATCACAATCACTATCACAATCACTATCACAATCACTATCACAATCACTATCACAATCACTATCACAATCACTATCACAATCACTATCACAATCACTATCACAATCACTATCACAATCACTATCACAATCACTATCACAATCACTATCACAATCACTATCACAATCACTATCACAATCACTATCACAATCACTATCACAATCACTATCACAATCACTATCACAATCACTATCACAATCACTATCACAATCACTATCACAATCACTATCACAATCACTATCACAATCACTATCACAATCACTATCACAATCACTATCACAATCACTATCACAATCACTATCACAATCACTATCACAATCACTATCACAATCACTATCACAATCACTATCACAATCACTATCACAATCACTATCACAATCACTATCACAATCACTATCACAATCACTATCACAATCACTATCACAATCACTATCACAATCACTATCACAATCACTATCACAATCACTATCACAATCACTATCACAATCACTATCACAATCACTATCACAATCACTATCACAATCACTATCACAATCACTATCACAATCACTATCACAATCACTATCACAATCACTATCACAATCACTATCACAATCACTATCACAATCACTATCACAATCACTATCACAATCACTATCACAATCACTATCACAATCACTATCACAATCACTATCACAATCACTATCACAATCACTATCACAATCACTATCACAATCACTATCACAATCACTATCACAATCACTATCACAATCACTATCACAATCACTATCACAATCACTATCACAATCACAATCACTATCACAATCACTATCACAATCACTATCACAATCACTATCACAATCACTATCACAATCACTATCACAATCACTATCACAATCACTATCACAATCACTATCACAATCACTATCACAATCACTATCACAATCACTATCACAATCACTATCACAATCACTATCACAATCACTATCACAATCACTATCACAATCACTATCACAATCACTATCACAATCACTATCACAATCACTATCACAATCACTATCACAATCACTATCACAATCACTATCACAATCACTATCACAATCACTATCACAATCACTATCACAATCACTATCACAATCACTATCACAATCACTATCACAATCACTATCACAATCACTATCACAATCACTATCACAATCACTATCACAATCACTATCACAATCACTATCACAATCACTATCACAATCACTATCATTGTCATCGTGATCACAATCACTGTCACAATAGTGGGGGGGGGGGTTAGGTGAATTAATAAAAAATTCTTTCTTTGCACCCCTAAAGCTCATAAGGAATTGGAGGTGCCAAATTTGGAATTTATAGACTGCTATCTACGCGCTATTTCCCTATTTTCCCGGCCGGTACCGCTGCAACCGCTATGACCCTGCATTTTAAATCTGTAATATCTTCGAAACTATTCATTTAAATTACATGCTGTAAAGGGCCATATTATCTATATTAAATGCACAATGTATTTAAGATAGTTGATTACATAAGGATTAATGTTGTATTGCTTAAAATCGCTTCGTAAATAAGCCATTATTTCTCGTAAAAAGTAAAAGATAAAAAAATGGTTATTGTGGGTTATCCCTAAGAGATAGACATACACAACACATACATAATAGGTGAACGGAGTAGAAGCAAATGGCATACCTAAATAGTTTTTTTTTTGCGAATAAAAAAAACAAAAAAAAAAATGGTAATTCAAATCTTACGAGTATTGCGTTTTTTTTTTCAAAATTTGTCTTTCTTTGTTCTAATACAATGATATTCTATAAGTTCTATAACAGATATGTTTATAAACATTTAGAACCAACGAAAAAAGTGTTCAGCGGGGCAGAGCCAGCTCACATACACTCAGTGACGCAGAATAAAGGCAAAACGAGCCATTTGGCCAGTTTTCGAGTCTTCACGATCTGTTTATTAGAATATCATTGTTCTAATATGAAAAGTTTACTTAAAATTTGTAGCGTTTTTTGATGATGGATCAATTTTTTTCTGAGCTGTGGAAAAAAGAAAAAATAACTAGGTATGCAGTTTTTCTCCGTTCAACTAATATAACCATTTTCTTTTTAAAGTGATAAAAAAGTCATCCAGTGTACCATCGCGGACTTTTTTGTAGACCTTTTAAAAAGTGTACAATACTGTAGTACATTATTTTGATCTATCTTGTAGGGTTCAGCCAGCGTTTGCAATATAAGCGCAAAAAATGTGTTTATCTGCGGCATCACATTAGAAACCTCTAAAATTATCAGTGTTTCTCTACTATACTAGGCATGATTTATACATATGTCGTGGATTAATGGCACCATGGTGCGACAAGCAGCGCCATCTAACAATTAGTTTTGTGAACTAATAATATCGTTACCGGAAACGCAAGCGCGCCCTACCGCTTGGACACGATCGTCGGTAGAGGGGATGCAGCGAGGGCTGGAGAAGGGACTGAGTGTTGCGACAGTCGAGCTCCGACAGCCTTGGCAGACGCTCAGTACCAACGCACGTGTTTGTTTCTTATAATGTAAAACCGTTAGTTTGAATAAAGTTATTTAATTTTAATTATGTTTCGTTCGAGTGCCCGCGACAGTGCCCACATTTACGTAGAACCATGTCGGATCGCGAAGAAGAGCATCTCGGCCACCCAGGACGCGACACATATAAACCATCCTCTTGAATCACTCTATCTATTAAAAAAACCCGCATCAAAATCCGTTGCGGAGTTCTAAAGATCAAAGCACAAACCGACAGCGGGAAGCGACTTTGTTTTATACTAATATAATGGTGGCGATGGAATAAACCAACGCTGGATGACAAATAGGAGTTTATTCTCTTTACTTCAACACTTTACTTTAGCAAACAAAGTTAGACTAAGGTTAGACCTATTAATGGACCTAGGGATGGACTGCGGGGCTCTATCCCTTCACCTCCTAGCTAGGCTATTCCTGAGGGCGACGGGGCCTCCGCTCAGGTCAAGCTTATGACAACAGCGGTGACTATCGTGGCTATCGACCACTGTGCCGTCCAAGTAGCGAGTGACTAGTTCCTCGGTGGTGCGGGTTTATATAGGCGGTTTGCCAGATGACAGAGATGACAGTGTGTGTCTTCACCATCTCATGCTTGTATGTGGTTGTAACCTTCGTTGACGTCACGGACACTTCTCACGTCGAATGTTAGATGTCGCTAGTAATCTGTAGGTTGATGTTATTGTCTTATCGAGGATTGATCTTGTGTAAGTTGCAATCTACTCGGGTAGCGTAGTGTTCAGCACAGAATCCGGTAGATGGCGTAAAGCGTCGTGTTTATACTATTTTTATTTTATTTTATTTTATTCAAAAGGAACAACAAACAACTGCAATATAAAACATAGACATAAGAAACATATACAAAGCTTATAGACAATATTGCAGCCCACAACGCTGTTCACAGATTAACTCTAAGGTACTTGACAGTGAAATAATCGCTAGGGTTACAAATGCGAGATATATAAGATCATGTAAAGAAGAAAAACAGTGTAAGAAGGTGTATAAATAATTAAGAAAGTTCTTTGAGTATAAGACGTTTAAACTTGTACGGAGAACATGCAAAAATATCAATTTGCTCGAAAGTACTATTACTATGTAGTATAATATGGTACAATAAATTATACTATGTAGTGATAGTGATTTCTTCGTAATTTTTAACCATCACAATTTATTAGTTAGGTACTAGGTGCCGAAACAGACCAAATAACAAGTCGAATTCAGTCAACAATTATTTATTCTCATATTTTCGTCGTAAACACAGTTTATATCCTAACACTCACATCAAAAATCGTTATTTACTTATCGCGTACCCAAATAATATTGTCTGATCATTTTATGACATTTCGTAACAAAAATAACAAGTTTACATAAATATAATTAATTTACAAATTGACGTCGACGTCAACGTCAATTAGTTTACAAAGTAATAAAATTGTAGGACATTTTGTAAATAACTTGAAATTGGTCAAATTGGTTATTTTGTTTAGTTAATTTAATTAGAACTTTAGTTGTCGCCTGCCCTCAGAAGGCGACAAGCTTGTTTGCCTTGCATACTTTAGACAGGCCGAGGAAATTATGGTTTTGTCTCTAAAGTTGTCATTTTGGTGCCAAAATAAATTATTGGTCAAGTTGAAAGAGGGTTTTTCATATAAAATAACAGTAGGTACTTATAAAAGTGTTTAAAAACAATAATTACTTATTTTTATAACCCGTAGAGCTTTCTTTTCATTAGGCTGTGTTTATGCGACAGTGGTGTCGATTCTGTTGTGCACTAACTAAACTTGATTTAATTTAGGCTATTGCTATCTTTTACTAAAAGGCAGTGCGAGAAAAGGACGGCTATAGCTATAAACTAAGTTAGAGATGTCAAACTAGGTTATGCCTTGCGCTTCACCGTGTTTTTAGTCGACATGTTTTTACGTGCACCCTTCATTTGTATCGAAATATTAGTTCGACTTAAATTTGACAGCTCTAAATTACGTCCGTGTCTTTCTCGTTTTACCAAAGAGTAAAAGATAGCAATAGCCTAAATTAAGAATAGTTTGTGCACAACAGAATCGACACAGTGACACGAACCACGGGAGAGGTTAGGTGGTCTACTCTAATAAAAATATTTATATCCTTGACCTTCATTTAAAACTAAAAAGAGTGACGGAAAATGTGTCCGTGGGGATGGTAAATCAAACCACGAAACCTCACCAATTACCTATAAATCGAATGATCTGTCTTACTTGAGCAACTCCTACCTACATATCGGTTCCCAACTTCATTTCTTTTATCTTTTCCTGGGTTCGATTTTCGGGTCCAGCAAAGTGTTATTTGGGTTTGTCGATCAGGAATTTCTCAGTAGCACGAATCCAGACACCATTGCTGTTTCTGGATTCGGGTCCGGTTGATGGAAATAGGCTCGTCCCCTATTACCTACATGGGACTTAAACGGCCCGCGGAGCATGCGTAGTTCATACAAACGTAATACCAAAATAATTTGTAAATCAAATATAGCTATTCCTAGGGAAGGGTGTATTTTATTCGATTGGATTACACGTAATTACAGACTAACTAGGTTCCCAAATATATATTTTAAATGGACACTGATTTAAACAAGAGTTATGAGAAAAATAAGTTTTGTATAGAAATTAAAAATTCCTCGTATCTCGTCTTTATATTATTGTCCATTCAAAATATATATTTGGGAACATAGATATTCTGTAATCCAATCGAAATAAATACACACTACCGTATGAATATGTTTGACTTACAAATTATTTTGGTATTACGTTTGTATGAACTACGGATGCTCCGCCGGTCCCTAAAACAAAACTGTCGAAACGAATGGCGGGGATTACAGGCGTAATTTTATGTTATGTAAAAGATAGTATATTTTCATTAAGATATTCCGATATTTTCAAAAGAGGAAGTCTAGTAGTCTCGTTGGCACGTTGCCATCAATATCATAACAGCATCTTTCTATACTGCGTGACAGTTGACAGGGGAGAATGGAAGAAAAAAAGCTTTGCCCCGACCCCAAGTAACATGGAATAAGGCCAGGAAGTTGATGATGATGATGATTTTTCTATACTCCGTAAGTCGACAAGCCCTCACATAAACGCAGCCCAAAGATCAACGTTCAATCCCGATCCGATCAGTCTAAAAACGTTTTAACGACTTTATCCTAAACATTTATAAAACATTGACTTTAGAGTAGCGAACAGTCAGTCAAGGATTTAATAAGTAGGTATTAAAATAAAATATATTATTTATAAAAACACAATAGATTTGGGTTGGGTCCTTATGAGATAGTTTAGTAATGAGGTTTGTATGGCCATGACTTAAGAGACATATTTTAATCAACATACAACCTAGCACTGGCCTGCAAATTGCAAAAAACGTAAGAAAATTTAAATTTTGCGGGCTACCCTGGAGCATCCACTTTAAGAAGCACCGACTATGCAGAAATCGCAATCGTGCTGCTAGGAACACGAGCAGGTCTGACAACAATGCCTGCTTAATTTAAAGAAAAAAAATAAAACAACACGACAGAAAGAAAATCAATATACACAAAATTTGCTGACTGATAGTCAAGCAGTCGTTAACTGCTGTACCTAATTGTAAACTGAATTATTAACAGCCAATCGGGTCACTTAACCTTGGTTCGGATAACCTAATTTGAATTTTCGATAATTTTCGCGCCAGAAATCAGGTGTTAATATGAAGGTCGGATTGGCTTAGTCGGCAAAATTTTCAGTTAACATTTTTTCTATTATATTGTTCATGATCTTCTACCCGATTGATCTGCGACCACCTGATCATGTATCCTTACTTTTATAAGTCACGGCCGACTTGTGGCGTAAGAGTAGTAATAGACAGTCCTTAACCTTAATAATTATAATATGAAGTTATAAAATTATACCTAAATTTATGGAGTGATCGAATAGCTAAAACTTTTCTCTTCTGTACTAATTTATCAGATATAAAACAAAAAAGAAACATCAGATTAATAAAATCATTGGTCGCTCAAAACGTACTTATCTTACGCCGCAAGAAAATCACAAAATATTTATCAAGAAGTAGAAAGGTAAATAGATCTCACTCGTTTATAGAACAGTTAGTGCTTCTGAATAGTAGACAAATAGTCTTTTAATTAACAGTATAATGTCGTAACGTAATGTCAATAAACTGCATTGTCCAGTGTCACAACACGTCGATAAATACGATACATCATGCGACGTTTCTTTAAAACGTCGATCACACGTCGCGACGTTTATTTCAAACGTCGTCGCTCAGTCGCCAGCGACGTTAACTGATGACGTGGCACGCGACGTCGTTGACGTCAGGCTCGTCGATGTCGTCTGACGTCGTCGGTGCCAGTGCCGCCAGTTGCGTCGCTGTTGGTCTTCGCTAGGATCTTGGGCGGTTCGCTTCCCCTGTAAAACAGAATTAATATACAATAGATACCACTACCATTGCCCTTACCTAATTCATTTGTGGTCGGCGCAGCATGTCTTCTTCTTCCATACTTCTCTATTACCCGTCATCTCATCAGACACCTCCTTCCTTGCCACATCATTCTTCACACAGTCCATCCACCATTTCTTTGGTCATTCATACACAATAGATACTATTGTATTCATTTACTGTAGTTGAGTCTCTAAAAATTGAAAAATTACTATCTTCGAAGCTTGACCTTTGTTTGATTGATTTGGTGTTTTTGTCACCGGCTTCTGAAGCCATAGTTATTTTTCAGTTGTTCCCAAACAAACATTTGCCATGTTTTTTTTTTTTTTCAATTTTTAATGGTTCACATGTGCTTTCCCCTTCACAGCGTACCGGCGTGATGTTCTGTTATGAACTGGTGTAAACAATAGACAGACATGAGATTTTAGCAATCCCAGTTCATTTGCTATCATTTTTTGAGGAGTTCCGTTGCCTATCTCCGAAGGTCTTCATCAGATCTTCAATAAATTGAAATGGGACCACTCCGAGAAAGTTACAAAAACTACCCAAATCGCTTCAAGTGTGCCTACAAAATTTGAAAAGACCATGCGACCACCTGGAAATTATACTTTCAAACAAAAAAAAAATCCAAATCGGTCCAGCCATCTTCGAGTAATCGGGGAACATACATAAAAAAAAGGGTCCGATGAATTGAGAACCTCCTCCTTTTTGAAGTCGATAATCTATATGTTCAATACCAGACACACGTTGACATCACAGGAGCAAGGATGACATGGCACCGGTACCGCACGTCTCGTATTACGGAATCGCTGTTTAGCTTAAAAACGCTTCGCGCCTGTGCGCGGCCTGTGCCACTGACCACTATGAAGAAGAGGGGGAAGTTGTCCATCTCTTCTTCTGTTAAGAGGAGTCAGACAATGCAGGGCACTGACTGTGCCTACTTGGAAGAGTAGTTTACTCATTCCAATGCATCGTAGCGACCTACCTCTGCGCAACCTAAGCTCCAGCATAGTGTGGGTCACCAGAGCAGTGAGTAGGGCTGCGGCCAAGCCTGCCAGTTGGGTGCGCACGCAGAGCAGCTGCCGCGCAAGGCACGCAAGTGCCAGCCCGGAGTGACGCGCCGCTAGGATCATTGACCACGCGCCCCGCCAGCCGGGGCCTCCTATGCAGATGCCAGACTGGGGAAGAAGAGGCATTAGAGGAGGTTATTTTCAGGGTAAAGTTTGTCCAATGGGCCAGTCTAAACTGGTATGGTCATTGCAAGATTACAGTGTGTCACTTCCTACAGTCTTTGTCCTTCCTACAACCTTAAAAACCCATACCTGCAGTACATCCCAAAGCGCAGCACAAGCGCCCCACGCAGCGGCTGCAAGCGCTGGCAGCGCTAGATCCGTCTTAGCGGCTCTCCAGCGCAGTAGAGCGAGCACAAGAGACGCGTGCGCTGCTCCCCCACCTGCCGCAAGGGCACCGCGTCTACCGCGAGCTGCCGCCATGGAGAGGGTGCCTGCAGCTAGGGCTTGCAGAACTCCAGTCCCACATAGGGAGCGCCAGGCACACCACCACCCGTCTACGCATACTCCGTACCACTGGAATTAATGGTTTGTCTTCGTATCATTTGTTGACGTAGGTATATCCATTAATAGAGGTCGAGAAAATAGTTGGCCAGACCAGAATATTAACGCCCGGTTTTCACCAAATCGAAGGAAAGCGGTTCGGTGCGAGACGTGCAAGATTCGACTAATCACAGTAAAGACAAAAGACGTGCTTATTATCCCACACATCTCTGCTTTGGTGGAAACGGAGCCTTAATATATAGTTATCTGGCACTCTAACAACTAAAATTTAACAATTCAAATTCCTTTCTGAAGCATTTCAAAGGTTTTGTTGTCGCTTAGTTATGCCACTTTCGAATTTACTCATTTTACGCTGTTTTGATTTATGTCTGTACCTTAATATACGACGTATAAATAAATCCCTGTTGGAGTCCTATAAACAGTCCCATGGGCATCCCGAGCACGGCCCGAGGGTCCCCGAAGACAGAGCGTGCGTCGGGTGGCGGCGCGGGCGCAGTGGGTGCGCCGTATACGCCTATACCCACTGACAGCAGAGCCAGAAACGCCCACATGGCAACCAGTAGCATCCTGCCGTCGGCGTCTAGAACTGTGCCTGATAAGGTCTGCATATCTGGACAGCCAGCCGCCCCGCAAGTTCGCTCCTGGAAAACGTAGATTAAAATAATGACATAAGAAAACTCTTCAAGCAGTCTTTCCAAGGGGTTTGTTGTGACGCAATTACAGGGTTGTAGAGGCCAGACAGGCAGTTACTCCATGTAAAATACCTATTAACTGGATGCAGTTGGTCTAGAAGCTGACGCCAACATAGTTGGGACAAGATGAAGCAGATGATGAAGAGCAAAGTTCAACAAGAACTGCAATCTAAGAATAATGACATGAAGTATGCAAAGAAGAACTCACCTCATAATCATCTTCCAAAAAGTATTCCTCAGGTGGCGGCCATCTTGGCACAGATACATTGGTCGGTGCCGCAGTGACCGGCTTTGCCACCTCCTCAGACCATATTAACAGGGCAAAACCCAGGAGTAAGGATCCACACACCAAACCTAGGTCTTGAGCAGCCCTTAAAGCTCTGATTGCTCTTCTGAGGGCAACTTTTCGTCTGGTCTCATCACCAGCTGCTTGGGCTAAAGACGTCGCTGATGCAGACAAGGCCAGAGACATTGGTGATAGCGTTACGCCACAAATTCCGTACAATGCTAGAAGAACAGGAAGAGGAGTCTCCACTGTGTGAGCAGTCAATAGCACACAGACTAAAGTGTGTGCGATCGCAATCACTAATCTTGTGCCAGTCTTTTGGAGAATGAGAGGAGAGAATGGAGCGACGACTGCCGCTGCCATGTGCATTATTGAGAGAGGCATGGCTCCAGCTTCTGCACCAGCAAATGCAGTGAAAGGCAGCAGGGCAGTCGCACATAGCCCACTGGATATACACAGTAGAGTGAACCGATTGACCAGCGATTTGGGCAGCTTCGGCGGCTGCCTTGCCAGAAGTCTTCGAACTGATGCCGCCCCGACGGATGATGTGGCCGAGTCCCTTCGGCGAGGTCCTATGCAAGACCCTGCGATCCGGATTGGAGTTTTCTGCTTCTTCCAAGGCCATTCTTTCTTGTATATTGTGCTTACTGGGATCTGTAAAAACATTTTTGTCCCTTTAAAATTCGAGGAAATTAAGACTATGTCTGAAACTGTCAATAATTATTGCGACCAGCATATCTGAAGTCTGAACTCCGTTCTAGACTTCCTTGGAAAAAAAAATAAAAAAAAAGAATAGATATTGATACTGACAGGACTTGAACGCGGTTTAGATGTGTAAAATTCACCCTAAACTGAATAAAGAAAACTATTAATCAACTAGGTACATATTTCAGTGTAGTACTAGGTACATACCGGTGCGAGTATGGCACGGTGCCGGTGCGGGTCGGACACGGTCCGCACGGCCGCGCGGACGGGCGCCGGACGCGAGCGCTCCGTCAGATCCGGTAGGCTGCCCATACGCAGGCACCGGCTACACACCGGCCGACATACTATCCGGTTTCATCCTAGTTAGAAAAAATACATTAAGCTTGTGAAGTCAAATAAATTATAAAAACACACAAATGTCTGTTTTCAGGAGAAATCATTAGGAGATAAATTATGGGGGAGTTAATGATCGTGTGATGATTGACAGAGGAGAATGAAAGAAGTAAACGAGATATGCCGACCCCGAGTAACATCGAATAAGGGCCGGAAGATGATGAGACAGAAAGTTTTGCGAAAGAAAGAAAGAATGAAGCCAGAAGTAATTCATCAATGAAAGATACAGTTATTATAGTGTGTCGCATCTAAAATCTTTTTAAGAATCAAAGATCCTCAAATCTTCACCCACTTATTCAAGAGCTAAGCAAAACAGAGTGATCGGATAGAAGTGAATAAAATCAATAACAAATAAGTACGTAACCTACATAAAGCGGGTGATTTACATATCGCTAAGGATTGAGCCAATTCCACTATATCGTGAAATCGTTTATCGTTTGACATATAACCAAACATCTCAAGTGATTTACAAGAGCAAGTAAAGCCAGGGAACTATGGAATAGATAGTACAGAAGCTCCGTACAAAGAGCAAAGTCAACGCGTACGTATGGCGATCTCAAACAAATGCCGGTCGCAAGTGCGCTTGCACTTGCTGTACGTGAAGTGTGTCTATGTGTCCGTAGAGATCTCAAACTAATTGCCGGTTGCGAGTGCGCTCGCCCTCGCTGTTCTTGAAGCGTGTCTGTCTACATGAGCGAGTTTGTGTTTGTTGCAGCATCTACATCGCCAGTAGAGGTGGAGCGCTGAATGGTTGGGAATGGTAATGGTGACGTTGACAAGAGGGCGCTGTTGGTAAACTTTTGAAATTGTCCGTGTAAATTGTTTGAAAAACAAGACTAAATAATTCCGACTCGTGTGGTTAGTGGCTAACTTGGTGCCTAGAGTTTTCATGCCGCCCATGGGCCTTTGACTTGGCTTTAAATGCCGTCAAGAAATATCTCTCAGGCATGCTGGCTTCCGTGGTTGCGGGACTATTCGAAAGAGATACCGTGGCCCCGGAACACAAAGGGCGATGAAGGAACATGGATGGGTTTTAGTCAGTAAAAGTCTGACACTCCCTCCTGCTCCGCCCAGAGCGGGAGAAATCATTTGATGATTTCCCATCCGAAAAGAAAAAGGCATGCTGGCTTCCTCACGATGTTTTCCTTCACAGCAGCAAGTGATAATTATATAATAAGCACATGAATCCAAAAAAATCAGAGTTGTGTGCCCTGGGGTCGAACTCGAGACCTATGACTTGATAATCCTACGGTCACACCACTAGGCTATAACTGCTATTGCAAATTTTTCTTAAAATAACAAGACTAATTAATTCCGACTATGGCCACGCGTTCCAAGAAACAAGTAGCACTATATCCGCGAGATTAGCATAAAATAAATCACACCCTGACTATCCGACACAACACTTGTCTGGTCAGATCGTCCCTTTTCAATGGAGTATGAGGTATTCCACTCATACCGCTAAATGCACCTCTATCCACCAGTCAACCTTCTGCACATCTACTTTATAGTGAAGCCTTCAATGTTAAGGACTTCGGGAGGCGTAAACCGAGACCAATTGAATTTTAGACAGTTGAGTTAGCGCGGAGCCGAGTTTGTAGTACCAATAAATCAGTGCATTTAGCTAACCGACACTAACTTTGATTTAGTCGTACGTAACACAATTTTTTTAAATGTGACCGTGATTTAAGCTTTTTATCATCGTCAGGTTTTTAATGGTGGGTTGTAGCTGAATTATTGATGATGATTGGTCATATTTTTATAGTTTATCTATAAGGACTTTTCCAGTAGCAACCATGGAGTCTGAATTCGTGCCCGATTAACAGCAATAGGCTCTTCCCTATTAAATGGGGCTTAACATAGCTGACGAGGTGTACCTCGTCAAAGCTTAAGTATGCATGAAAGAGATGTATCTCGTACATGCATACTTAAGCTTTCAGGAATTATTGGCATTACAATGTTTAGTTTACAACGGCTGATGTATTGTTTAGTATTCGTTTGATGTAGTTTGTGTTTTCCTTTTTCTAAATACCATAATTCCAGCTCGGAAGATTGATATGAATTTCACAGTTATTCTACCACTGCCCAAACACTAATAACTACCAATTTATTAGAACAACGAGAGTAATAATTATCGGTTTTTGATGAATAATTACGCAGAGGTAAATAGATACTTTGCCGTGAATGGACTGTACCTACAACTTTCCTTAATGAATTGGGTCATTAAATTGAGGGATTATATTGCTTCGACTTATCAGTACTTTATTGTTCGTCTACGTTGTTACAAAGTGTCCAAAATAATTCTACTTTTTAACTGACTTCCAAAAAGAGGAGGTTATCAATTCGTCTGAATTTCTTTTTTTTTATGTTTATGTTCAGCCTTTTTTTCGCCAATTATGAACCGACTTCAATGATTCTTTTTTTGTTTGAAAGAAAATTACTGCGCGGTGGCCCTGTTTAAATTTGGTGAAGATCTGATGGTGATCTTCGGAGATCAATGTAATGGAAGCAATGAAACTTTTCAATTATAGACAGCAAATCGGTCGTGATTGCTGCAATCCCTTGGATGTTTGTTTTCACAAAATCGTAACATAACATCATGCCTGTATGCTCTGAGGAAGTATGCAGATGTGTACAGTACACCCACATTTCGACAGTTCGGACTGTTAGGTTCCATTTTATTGGGGATAAGCCTATTACCATGACATGTATTGTTAACAATATGAAATAAATGACTGCCTCGTTGGTCTAGTGGTGGCGACTACTCAGCATGAGGTCCTGGGTTAGATTTCCAGGTCGGGAAAAGTGTTATTGGGTTTTTCTCAGTAGTAGGATTTAAAAGAGTGTTTTTATTAGGGTTCCGTACAAAAAATGAAAAAAACGGAACCCTTAAAGGATCACTCGTGCGTATGTCTGTCTGTACGTCTGTCTGTCACAGCCAATTTGCTCCGAATCTACTCAACCAAATCAGGTTAAATTTGGTACGATGGTGTAATCCTATGACCCAAACACAGATGTGCAAAGTAAATAAATATTTGTTTTAAATAGGGTCATTTTCAGGGGACAAATTATGAAATTTAAAAAAAAGTTTTGCAAAACTTACTGTGTCATATATCAAATGAAAGGACTCGTTATGAGGATGTCAAATATAGTTTTTTATTATTGTAAAATAAATAGTTTTGATTTTATTCATAAAAGCCTAAAATTTTGAAAAAAATACAAAATATAGTTCATTGCTTGTAAATTACAGTAAAACCTATAATAATTCTATTAATTGAAAATGAAGTGGTAAACTCAATATAATACGTTCAATTACAGAAAATTTTACTTTGGCATTGTACGGAACCCTTTCCATGCGAGTTCAACTCACACTTGGCCGGTTCTTATTTGTTTGTTGTCCACGTGAGCGAAGACGCGAGCAAACGCTACGCGACTCAAACTCAAACTCAAAGCATTTATTTCAATTAGACCATAACGGCACTTTTGAATGTCAAAATTACAAATAAAAAACGAAGCTACAGCCCCAGTCACAAGGCATAATAACTTAAGAAAGTACTGTAGTTGCCCATTCCCTAGCGTAGATCTCTATGGAGAAGAACGCGCAAAAAACTCCATGGACACTCTTTTGAATCAAAACATTGTTACAAAATCTTGGTTACATCATTAATTTTGAAATTATACATATATGTGAGAACGATGTAAAAAGACGTGCACATTAAGAGCGTCCAGAGTAGAAAAAGACAACAATTTAACAACAAACGAATTAAAATGAACCCTGGCAGCCAAGAGATAACCAGTCCCAACTGACAGCGCCCGCTTACCCAGCGCCATTCAACTCAACCATATTGAAGGGAATTAAATGACCCGACACACCCGCCACCATCAGCGAGACAATGAAAGATAACTAAATGTAAATGGTGGCTGAACAATACAAAGTACTCACACATGTGCTATGCAATTATATAATTCTAAGAACTGGAATCTACACAATGCAAGTAGGTATATTTTTACAATCTTCTGCCGCTTCCACAATTACGACGTTAAGATGTAAATTTTGATTCATTAAGACGTTAGCACCTAGGTAGTACCTGAACATTTACCCACGCTACCTAAGCAAAGTAATCGGTTGCTAAATAAGTTACAGTTTATCGGCTAAAGGGCTAAGTGATTCGCTTCGACCCTAAATCGGTCTGCATGGGTGCTCACCAGGGCTGGCCAAAAACCAACCTGTGTTTTAATGAAAATACAAATTACATTTTCCCATGTTAATTTAATGTGAAATCTTATCTTTCTTGATATTATTACTAATGTTATAAACGCGAAAGTTTGCGAGGATGGATGGATGTTTGTAACAATTTCACGCAAAAACTACCTACACAACGAATTTCGATAAAACTTTGCAATAATATATCATAAACATCTGAATAACACTGGTTAATAGTTTATAAAGATATTGTTTATAAAAAACACGCCGTTAGAGTCTCTAACACAAAGGGTTGCACCAAACTATATTTATCAGGATTCCAGGGCCGCCAGACATTACTTATTTTCTCATGTGTGGCAACGTGTTAGTAAGTACTCTGACCGTATGCATACCTCCTAACTAGTGCCGACTTGCAATTTTTCAATATCGGGTCCTAAATATGCGAAAAGAAAAATTTTATGGAATACGTATACGTTTACGACACACTACTCTCGATGCCATACATTTTGATAATGAGAAAATAAGTAACGTCTAGCGGCCCTGCACCCCTAGCCAAGTTGACAATCTACAATCGTTAACGCTAGTAGAAAACTATTCAAATGAATGGGAATGACATCATCTCAACGTTAAATCACGTGATCAACACAAACGAATAGAAAATTCGTAGACAAGTTTACATCGTTCAAAATGATAGAATAGAATGTTATCGTTTCTACAATGTTGATCGCTAAACTTTTTGGTAGGAACGCTCACCATAGACTAAAGTGTAGGTTTTTTCTACAGACATTAGAGAACGAGCGATCGACTCAGTCGTGTCAACTTGGCTACCAATTTAGCGCTTTCTACAATCGCTTGCGCCGAGGCGTTTACGATTGTAGAAAGAGAATCGATACGAAACGTTTGTAACTTGGCTAGGCCTGCTGGGATCTTGGACTAATATTTTTGACGCTCATTACACTCAGCAAATCTAAATTTGTGTTTCAGAGTACCTTAAGTTTATGAAAAACAAAGTTACTGTTGCAGTTTCACGGAAAAGTATAATATTTTCTTTATAAATTATTTTCACGTTCTACATACCTACAGGCACTTTTTTCAGAATTTTCCTCTTGAAATACCACAGCCTCAGGCTCATAAAATACCAATCACAAATTACATTTTGAGAAAGTAATTGAAATATAAATACCCAGCCCTGGGTTATACCGACGAATGTTTGATCAAACATTGGTGGATTGGTGATCTAATTTCAATAATACGTGTGAAGAGATCTTTTGCTCTTTTGATGAGAATATTTTGTTTGTGAGAATGTATTGAATTAATGAGATGATGTGGCATTGAGGTTGAGGAAAATACGATTTGGGGTGACTTGTTAAAGCTGCACACATAAACATGGGAACAATCTCTTGTCGGTTTATTATTCATGGAGACCTCCATGATTAATGTACAATAAGGTTTGATTTTTCTAAAGTTTATCCGAGAAATAAACCTGACGTAGGTCTTTACCTCCGTCAGATTTTTTGTAAAATTATCCAAAATATTCCTTGGATAAAAGATATCTGTCGTTGGTAAAATCTGCCCTGAGAAGGAGAGATATTTTGACGGTACATTAAACTTTTCTGATTACATAAAGGGTGTAAAAACACCCTTAACAAAGTCGAAAGGCACTTGTTCTCCCCGTCATTGCGATTTTATTTTTGTTGTATTAGAGTATTAGACGAAAAAAAAAGCACGGAGAAGCAAAACCTCTTGAAAATTCCATTATGTATTAAATAAGTTGCACAAGAAAATTTCATAGCCTGAGACACTTTACCGTATAGATTTCAATTTAGATTTGGAGTTAGCTTGCCATTTAGTCATTATCATATGATTAACTTTTTACCAACTATGTATTTTGAGATTAGCTTCTAGTTTCCGGCCATGGACTAGCGATATTCTAGGTACTTATATAACACCTACACGTACACGTGATACAACACGTGTTCAATGTAACTATTTGTTTTATGTAAAATTCGCACTCCCGAGCCACAAGATACAAACGATGCTTAGTTTGTGCTTGTGTTTGTGATTATGGACACAACTGTAATATTTTATATTGACTAATTAACTGATTTGATTTGATACACTACTATACCTATACGTTAATTTGCAAAAAAGTTTTTTTTTGTTCACAAAAAAAAAATCGATTTGCATAATTTTTGTTCGAGTTTATTCTTTTTTTTTTCAAGTGATTGTTTTGTGTGATTTTTTTTTATACGCACGTAGTGTTTACAGCAACAACAAAAAAAAACAAAATGGCTGCCAAAGTGGAATGGACTCTGTTAAAATGGTTGTTATATAAGTACCTAGAATATCGCTAGACCAAGCGCGACAGTAGGTCTGACCCCTCAGAACCCAGTTACCATGTAAAACGGCCTCATTCTAGCTTGCAGTATTGTTAGTATTATTCCTAATATTTACCGGACCATAAAAACAGCATAGTCAGACGTGCAAGGCTCCAAAGCTGTGTACCTATCGTCTATTTGTAACACACTGGTCGATACCCACAGACAGCCTTACACATACACAGAGCTTAAATTGTAATGAAGTTGTGAGGGCTTCAAATGTGCCAGGAATGAGTTAGAATGAAAAGTTTTCTGGTTCGTTCCCTTGTTTTTTTGTATGTACCTCCTACTTGTGTGATTCTACTTTGTTAAACTTTGAAGATAAAATTTAAGGGGAAAAAGGTAGGTAGAGCATTTAAATCGCGACTTTGATACTAATAAATCGAATATCTTATTGGTCTAGTGGTTGTACAAGGTACCACTGAGCATAAGCTTTTCGATTCCTAGGATCGTGCATTAATAATAATAATAATAAATCCTTTATTTTCAGGCTACTTTGGCCCATAGATCTCAGACCATACAGACATTATCTCATCAGATCTTACAGACTGCATCGTTTTAGGCAGTTCGGTGTGTAGATTCACCCCCCGGCTCTCAGTCTGTTACATGGCTCTTAAGCATAATCGGCCAAATATTTGTTCACCTAACCTTCCAGGGATTATAGGCATTATGTTATAGTAAATCGCTTTCAACCACACACAGTAGCTTAAATAGGGTTCTAGAATCTGTAACACTCGCACAGTAAATTCGATTCCAATCTCAATTAGAGTTTTTGGTCCCTTTCATTTCCTTTTGTTCAGTATTTTTCTCAACTGCCAATTATCGTCCTCGTTCCCCCAGATCATATAAACAAAGAGTAAGTACCCAATTTCCTCCCAAATTCGTTAAACTCACTGACCTCTATAGCTGAGACAATAACCAGACTACACAATTACACCCCGGCCCGGCCGGGGCATCAAATGTGGGCATTAGTGGTCGCAAACCGCGTTTATGGCTGGTCGACCAATGAGGATACAGATATAATGACGTGAATGTGTGTAGACCAATGAGGAAACAGGCCGAAAAGACATGACGGTTGAACAAAGAACAGCCTTCCAGGCGAAAAAAGAAAAATAGAAGAACTTAAAAAAAAACGGTTCGGAGGTTGGAAGTTTGAAAATGGGCAGGCACTTTACTCTGAGCTTTGCTGACCTTTTATGTTATGTTTAAAACGAATGAGTCGTATTCAGGAGGACTGAACAATAGGAATGTAATTTGCAATTTCACCACTGCTCTCAAAACAATGTAGGAAAACATCGTAAGGAAATCGCCATGTCATCATTGGCTCCCAGCACTGGGAACATTAGACTCCCATGAGGAAACAGAATAAAAAGATATGATAACGACTGAACAACTTTACACGAGCGGAAAGAAAAACAAAAGAACTTTTCGTGAAAGAACAAACTTGCGAAGAAATGGGTACTTACGTGTCGTTAAGTGATTTTATAAGAATGTAGGTAGCTAATTCTATATAATATAAACCTGTCTACTATCTCCGTGTCTTCTGAACTATGTAGCATATTTCGATGCGGTTTTCACTAGCATTTAGAGCAATTATTTCGAAAGGGAGAATATTGTGAAAAATATTCCTCTATCACACATTAAGGTAATGCTTGTACAGTCCCTAATCTTCCCCATAATTGACTATGGTGATGTGTGCTAGCAAGACCTGAATGCAGAACTACTCAATAAACTTGACCGACTTTTTAAGCTAAGCTCTTCTTTTAGCTGCATTCGATTCGTTTTCAATTTCCGGAAGTATGATCATGTATTTGCACATCGATTGCTGTTAAGGTGGTTACCCATGCGGCAGCGCAGGGTATTGAGGGCTTTGACAACCCTGTTTTCTCTTCTTCACAAACCCACTTCTCCTTCTTATCTAACTTCTCTTTATCAATATTTATGCTCTGCACACAGCACGAACATTTTTTTTTTTTCGTCTGGGAAGTCATCAAATGACTCCTCCCGCTCTGGGCGGAGCAGGAGGGAGTGTCAGACTTTTACTGACTAAAACCCATCCATGTTCCTTCATTGCCCTTTGTGTTCCGGGGCCACGGTATCTCTTTCGAACAGTCCCGCAACCCCGGCAGGCGTCAGCCCTTGCGGACCCCTTCCTTTTTGCTGACTCTCTTTGAGGCGCGCGTGGAACATGAACGCGCCGTCGACACGGCCTGTCGTCATGAGACGGAAGAACCTTAGGTCCGAGAATAATCGTCTTCTGCGTTGTTCTTCTCATCGCTCTGGTTTTATAAAATCATCTTTCTTTGTCCACGCGGTCTTCATTTGGATTGCGCTCCCTCAGAATTTCAGGACGGTAACCAATCGGTTCACATTTAAATTGAAAGCTCGAGAACACATACACAAAAAGTTGGCGGATTCGACTCAGAACTAAGTAGTTGTAGTTTTTCTTGTTTATCTCTTATTGCTTATCTTATTTTTTTATATCTCGTTCTATGTATGTATATAAGTATTTATTCTTATATTTTAGTTATAAATCATTTCTAATTTGTTTTCTGTTATTGCACCTACTGTGTATTGTCTCTGCATCACCCTAAGGTAGACTGGTAGAAAATGCCCAAGGCATTAAATCCGCCTTTGTAAAGTTTATACATAATACATTTTGGCAGGGAAATGAAACTTGAAAAAAAAAACATTTTTTGGGGTGAAAAATCACGTTTTTCGGTAGGACTAAATGTAACGTACTTACTAAAACATTGTGCTGATGGATGGATTGAATAGTACGGGGATCGTGAAGGTGTTTAAAGTACTTCGCTAAGAGTCTTTTTACACCCTTTATTTTTGAAGTTAACTTGCAGTGCAGTACTGTTGTTGAATTTTCTAAATAATAAGTGTGCATTTGGAACCAACAACTGCAGTACTGAACTGCAAATTGTCGAAAGCCAAATCTATTTGGTGTTTCGTTTGTTGTTCGGTTCCAGACTCCTCTGAATCGTCTAAAAGGAAACACTTACACATTAACTAACATCAGAAATAATGGTAAGAACGCAAATTTACGTTTTTCAGTTTATGTGTCGCATGTAACGGAGTGTAGTCGTTTCAAAGGAAATGGATATTGCGATAAGGCTGTCATTGTGTGATACAATACAAACGAACATTATATCTTATTCTGTTCACAATTCCATGAAGACGTAATTCGCAGTGTTTTCTATATGAAAACACAGAGCTGAAGGTAGAATAAAAAAACCCGGCCAATTGCGAGTCGGACTTGTGCTTGAAAGGTTCCGTACCGTCGTCGTAGCCTCATATCCCGTTTAATTTTTAATTTATTATTTGTTGTTATAGCGGCACATTCTGTGAAAATTTCAATTGTCTACCTATTACGGATCATGAGATACAACCCACTGTCAGACAGACGGACGGACAGCGTCAGCTTAGTAATATGGTCCTGTTGCTTTCGCTTCGGGTACGGAACCCTAAAATATTACGGAATACTCATTACTCCAAGAATGTATTACATAATATATTATTGAGAAAAGGTACCTAATTTCTTTTTGAACATAAAAATATCAAAGTATGACACGAAAACATCAAAGCAAAAATAAAAATCAAATATGAAACAAAGAAAGAAAGAAAGTTCTATAATCGTCTCGTAGCACCTCCGTAGCAAATTCGTAGCAATTTCGTAGCAATCTCGTAGACTCGTGAGTCTCAAAATATAATCCGCAAATGGGAGTAAATGGGTCCTCAGCCAGTCAATACGAGTATTAATAACTTGTTAATTTTGCTTCTGTATCAATAAAGGATAAATCAGTCTATAAGGAGTCAATTCCCGTGGCACGTCGCCCGTGGGTGCTGACAAATTCTATTAGATTGTTCTCGATAGATCGTGATTAGGAAACGAAGCTTTATTGAATTGTCGTCCTAGTTCTTTAATTATCTTTTATTTAGTTGCCTGATTTGTTTACAGTAATATTAAAACGAAATGTAGGTATGACTTAGACTATGAATGTAGACCAACCATATCCCTCGGTTTATCAGACGAGATTGAGGTTAAGAGTAGGCCTAGGTATGTATGCCTCAATAAAAATATGCACGTGCCAGGCAATTCAAATATACGAATCATACTTCATAAAACAAGGTTATTTTTCTTGATTTAGATTGACTGACAGACTGACAAGGTAATATGTATGTAGCTTGCCTCCTTGTGTTTCTTTGAGATCGTAACGTCTATCTTTCTATATACATAAATCTCTCTTGTTCATAAGGCTGAACCTTTTTAGGGTTCCGTAGTCCTGACAAGGAACCCTTATAGTTTCGTCATGTCCATCTGTCTGTCTGTCTGTCCGAGGTTTTGCTAAGAGACCGGTAGTACTAGAAAGCTGTAATTTTGTAGAGGTGTGTATAACAACGCCGACAAAGTGGTACCTAAAATAAAAATTAAAAAAAAAAATATTAGAAAATATTTTTTTTAGGGTTGCTCCCCTACATGTGAAGTGGGGATAATTTATTTTTTCGTCGCCTACCCCATCGTGAGGGGTATCGTTGAATAGGTCATTTAAAATGATTTAGGGGTTGCTAATGCTACTTTTCGATTTAATGCTCCATTTACGAAATATTAAACTTTAAAGTGCTTAAGTGTTTTGTTCTAGAAGGGCGGCCCCCCCTCTAAAAGCTAAACTGCGGGCTTGAAAACTATAGCGGTCAAGATAACTTTATTAGTTTAGCAGTAATAGTCGTTGAACTTGGGTGTTGGATAAGTTTATACCAAATACGAAATCCTTAGAATAAATCCTATAAAGTGACTGAGATGAAGTAGTTGCTTGTTTATAAAGGGTAAAGTCTTGCATTGAAAAACAAAATCTAAAATAAAAAAACATAATAAATTATCATAAGTTTCACAAAGCTGCCGCTAAATGGCGCTGTAACAACGGGCTCGTTCTATATTGTGATAACGGGCTACTACGGAACCCTACACTGCGCGTGGCCCGACACACACTTGGCCGGTTTTTATTTAAAATATCTTTTTGTCACTGTCATTTTAAAACAATAATTACCAGAATTGGAATGACGTTCATGATAAAATGCTTTTAGGGTTCCGTACAAAAAAAGATAAAAACGGAACCCTAATAGGATCACTCGTGCGTCTGTCTGTCTGTCCGTCCGTGTGCCACAGCCAATTTGCTCCCAATCTACTGGACCAAATCAGGTGAAATTTGGTAGGTTGGTGTAATCCTATGACCCAAACACAGATGTGCAAAGTAATTTTTTTTTTTTTAAATAAGTGTCATTTTCGGGGGACAAATTAGGAAATACAAAAAAAAGTTTTGTAAACCTTACTGTGTCATATATGAAATGAAAGGGCTCGTTATGAGGATCTCAAATATATTTTTGTTATTGTTGTAAAATAAAAAGATTTGATTTTATTCATGAAAGAAGGCGAACATTAACCATTCCCCCCCTTTTTTTTTTTTTTTTTTTCGGATGGTAACTCATCAAATGACTTCTCCCGCTCTGGGCGGAGCAGGAGGGAGAGTTTTAGTCAGACTTTTACTGACTAAAACCCATCCATGTTCCTTCATCGCCCTTTGTGTTCCGGGGCCACGGTATCTCTTTCGAATAGTCCCGCAACCCCGGCAGGATTCCCCCCCCCCTGATCTCCGAAACTCATCATCATTTGCCTAGCCTTTTCTCAACTATGTTGGGGTCAGCTTCCAGTTTAACCGGATGCAGCTGAATACTGTGTATACTAATGTGTTTTACATGGAGCGAATGCCTATTATCTCCGAAACCACTGTGCTTAAAAATTTGAAAAAAATACAAAATATAGTTCATTGTTTGTAGATTACAGGAAAACCTATGAGGATTCTATGAATTGAAAATACTCAATATAAGACTTTGACATTGTACGGAACCCTCTCCACGCGAGTTCAACTCGCACTTGGCCGGTTTTTTTATTTTTGTATTTAGGTTATAAAAAACTCTTTAACACTTCGTTTTTGGGGTTCCTTTGCGAAATGGCATATACGGAACCCTTATAGATTATTCCTGTCTCGTCTGTCTATTGAAACATGTATTCAAAATTCCAGCTTAATTGGCAACCGGGAAGTGGGTCAAATTTAACTTCTAAGATTCAGTTAATATTACGATTCAGTTAAGATTCAGTTAGGAAGAGGATTATATCCTTGTCAAAAATAATATATTGAAATTAATTGATCTTAATTAGAAATGAATCTGATGAGTATCTAAGAATAGACGTCTTTGATATTTGCAGTATTAATTAATTTAGCTGTTGTTACGTAGATACTAGTGGTTCTGATTCGCCTGAAGGAATCAGGTTTAGTAATTGGGTAATGGTTTAAGCTATCCTGAAACGCAATGTGTGGGCCTAATGCAAAGTAAGAATAAATAGATATGATTATTCCACCAAATGTATTAGTTAGCATGTTTTTGATTACTTTGTTCATGAGCCAATCAGCTTCTGAGTCAAAGGAAATGTTGGCATAATGTTCTGCTAATTTAGGCGTCAATCTATTTTGTATTCATACCTAAAAAGCGTAGGAGTAGCGGCACGTGTCCTTGTTTGTCGACTGTTGCGATCACAAACGAATATAAATTGCACTTCATTGCTCCACAACATTATATATCGAGACTTCAGAGACGAATGAAAATCATCAAAAATCGGAAATCGGAATCATGCTGAGTGGTAACCTGTTTGTCGCACTCACGACGTGCAACATTTATTCTATTTTTTTTTCGTTTTCGTTTTATTCCGTTCTGTCTTACAATTTTATTATAATGTGGTTCTGTTGTATTCTTAATGTTTGTGTTTGTCTAAATGTCAAACACATCAAAATGTTTGTGTATGTCTATTGTTTGTTTTTCCTAATACCTATTGTATGCACATCATGTCCTTGCGACGAATAAATATTTGTTCTTTCTTTCTTTTCTTTAAAATCGATCTTTTCTGCTTTTTCATTACGCTTTGTATGCATTTTTCATTGCTTTTCTCTCTTGACTTATTTTGTGAGAACGTCAGTGTTTGTTCAGTTAGTCAACGTTTTGTTTAGCGAGTCTTATTTTCCTTTACATGTTGTTAAAATAAATAGTAATTTTATTAGGTATAGATTAATTTTATAGTGCTGTCTAATTTAATAACTGTAGAACATTTTTAGGGTTCGGTACCCAAATGGCAAAAAACGGAACCCTTATGGATTCGTCATGTCTGTCTGTCTGTCTGTCCGTCCGTATGTCACAGCCACTTTTTTCCGAAACTATAGGAACTGAAACTGAAACTGTTGAAATTTGGTAAGTACATGTATTCTGTGAACCGCATTAAGATTTTCACACAAAAATAGAAAAAAACAATACATTTGTGGGGTTCCCCATACTTAGAACTGAAACTTATTTTTTTTTTTTTTTAAACTGAATAGTTTGTGCGAGAGACACTTCCAAAGTGGTAAAATGTGTCCCCCCCCCTGTAACTTCTAAAATAAGAGAATGATAAAACTAAAAAAATATATGATGTACATTACCATGTAAACTTCCACCGAAAATTGGTTTGAACGAGATCTAGTAAGTTTTTTTTTTTAAAACGTCATAAATCGTAAACCGCAATTTACCTTTCATTCAATAAAGTTTGTGCAGAACCGTCGGTGTGCGAGTCCGACTCGCTCTTAGCCGGTTTTTTTAAAATTGGTACCTCTCTGTCATTGAAAGTTTTCTTCCAAATTCCACAAACATTACTTTTAACGAACGTAATACTATTGTTGCCATGGCCTCAGTAAAATTACATAAAACAATATTGTATACTTGAGACGGGCATATTCACGGGACGGGATTATTCATTTTTGTTAAGTTTATCCTCCTTTATATTTTGTTAAGTATTTTAATTTTTTATTATTATTATTGTGACATTTAATTATGTTTTTTTTTGCCATTCATTTTTTTATTTTTTTTTTATTTTTTTTTATTATTGCTAATGTGAGGACCATATGGGTATTTTATTTTTTTCCCCACGACTGTCTGGCAGTTTGAGTACTATAAGCGACCTTCCTAAATGTCTCTTCTTTGGTATGTTCGTCGTTTCGTTGAGCTCCTTGAGTGACTGACTGGACAGGTCCACTCAAATCTGTGTGGTTCTTTCTTCAAAAGACCATCTCAGACAGTAATCTGCATAGTCCTCATGTGAATTGAGCAAGATGGTCTGTCAGTCTGGACTTCAAAAGAGACTATGACCTCTGAGTTTGTTTCGGCTGTTTCTTCTCAGAGTAGTTAGGTACGAAACACCGGCCCCATCTAGTTTTTAAAAAATGACGTGTAAAAGTGTTCGTAAAAACCTACTTGCAAAAATAAACATCATTTCATTTCATTTCTTAAAAAAACGCCGATGAAATCATATAAAGCAACAAAGAAACGCACTGCGTATAGCAGGTGCCCCAAATCAAGCCCTAAAACAGGTCCGAAATGCTTATTTTATAATTATTTTCATGTACCTATTAGCATTGATAGATTTGAACTTTCTCCACATGGCTAAAGGAGTCTCCTTTCGTTAGATACAAACTCATTTCAAATGAATATTATCATTCATAGCAACAAGGCAACGCACTGCGTATTGTAGGCGCCCTACATGAAGCCTTAAATGATAACAACATAGATATACAAATAAGACAGTATGGTATCTATGTATAAATACTCCTTTCAATAAATAAAACAACAACCCATTCAAAACAAAACGCCTAAAGAACCATTCATAGTAACAAGGCACTGCATGTTGTAGACGCTCTATATGAAGCCTCTAACGAGTACGACTGGGCCAAAATAAATAACGTATAGGTAGATAGAGAGGACGTTCTCCTTTTCTTTTGGTACAACCTACTTCAAACTAAAGTAAATTTATTTGCCTAAATTGCAGGTATCAAATAAGATGTAATAATAAAATGGGTGAGCCGTGTACAATCTACTACCAAAATCTACCAAAAAAAAGCGTCGAAACATTATGAATGTTTCGACAGGCGCTTTTTTTGATAAGACGAAGAAGAAGTCAACGCACTGCGTATTGTAGGCGTGCTAAATGAAGCTTCTAATGGGTACGACTAGGCCAGAAATACGGGCAACGACGGCGATTGTGAATCAGCTAACACGTGTAGACGCCCACTCTAAAATACTACAATTGTTGATATGCTTTCACGGAATAAAAAGATAGCAGGATAAAGTATCGCCTTTTTTGGTATATGGAACAACATTTTCTAGTATTTTTATCTTATCGCAATATTATTATGTAGAAAGGCGTCAAACATTCAGAAAAAAAAATGGTATAAATGTGCATCCTCTATAAAAAGCCCGAAAAATATCCATGAGAATAAAATTTTCACGGAAAATTCATTCGTAAAACCACAGAGAAAACACTACAAATACTTACAAAAAATAACCACACTACTACTCACTTTGAAAACACATATGCTTTCAAAAAGCTTTTCCAAATTCACAACACGAATTTAAAACACTACGTTTCCATATTAACACTCTTTAACACATTCACTAATAATAACTGCAGCAAAACGTTTACAAATCGTTACAAAATAGAGTTTTTTCTTCTAATTTTGTTACTGATATGATTTATCTTTTGGATATGTTATTGTCTGAAAGCTAGCTAATGTTTTGCTCCGTTTCCGCCTGTGGGTGACGCTTGAAACGCGTCAGAACACTGGGCTCGCGGCTTGGAGTGGAATACTTAGGGTGACCATGTAGTCGGAGGCTGGGGGATACGTCTGGGAAAATATTTGAACGAGAAATGGAGAGAAATTGTGTTTGCAATTGAAATTGGTTTGTTGTTTCTACGCCTGATGCTTTTGGAATACATCAGCGTTGCATGAAGCAAACTATATGTTTAAGTATTAATATTTAAGTAGCCTGTGTCCATAATTTTCGAATTTAATTGCTTGGAAGAGAAGAGTGTTTCCAGAATTATATTAGATAGGAGGATATAGCAAATCTGCATCTGCCTAGCCTTTTTCCAACATATTTGGGGTCGGCTTCCAGTCTAACCGGATGCAGCTGAATACCAGTATTTTACATGGAGCGACTGACTATCTGACCTCTAAAACCCAGTTAGTACTGGGTAATACGATACCCCTTGGTAAGACTGGTTGTCAGACTTTTTCAGGATATAGTGTATATCTGCTATATCCTGAAAAAGTCTGACAACCAAAAATCTGACAAAGTTTTAAAAGTCTGAAAAGCTAAAATAATCTTAGCTTTGAGCCTCATCCCAACTATATCTTATCCTATTAAGAGGAGACACGGGCTGCGATTCTCGATACAAATTTTGACGAAATCGACGTTTCGTTCCCCTTTTTTCTTTGCGAATAACGCTTTTTTCAGCAACTAATAAGTTAACAAAATATGACCCTTCAAAATAGACAAAAACTGCCCCATTTTTACGGCCGTGATTGGAGGACTACCAAAAAAAATCTAATAGTTTTTAACATAAAAAACCTAGACATAACTCTTTCATAAAATTTTAACTTCAAACATATTTCATTCGGCTTAGTTTTCGAGTAGAAAAAAGGAAAATACGTTTTTTTTTGTGATATAATTGGTCTGAGCTGCAGCTGTATCGGCAATAGTTTCTTCAAATACCTTAGTATTTATCAAATTCCTCGCAGGCACTGTCTAGATCTATCTAGTTCTTATAAGTACCTGGGAAAATTCGTTTTCTGTATTTTCATGTGACTAGTTATTGTTAAATATACATTGTCAGTCACATTCATTGTGTCATTTCTAGTCTTATAAAAACCACAGATTTTTGTTTAATTAGTTTTATTATTTACCTTCCAACTCCTTCCAACCTGTTAAAAATAACCACGAAACCAACAGAGAGCTTAAAAAAAATCCACAAAGTGCTCAACAAAATCCGACACTTATTAATCACATCAACAAAACAAATGAGCACTAATTTTTCTGCCGCAATTAACATCAACTCAACCTGTTGATACGGGCATTATCCCTTGATTCTTTCCATCATGGCCGCCGCACTGTGTCAGGGTGAGTCCAGCGAGAGGGAGCTAGTGCGCATGCGCGCAGCCCCGGACCGTCTGTCTGAAGCCTGAGAGCACATATTAGCTTATACCTATGTTTGTATGAAGCTAGCAGGTTAGTGCAGAAGAACCATGGATGAAGTGAAGGAATAAGGTCAAGATCATATGCAAATGAGCTGGTTAATGCTGGTGATGTTAAGTTCACTGTCACACTGAATAGTAAAATAGGGTATACGCACATTAGACCCTGGTTCTGCTATGTCAAGGTCATTGCATCCATATAAGCTTCAATAGCTTCAAGGCTTTGTTTTCAGGGATACTGTACACTACTGTACACTCAGTAGAAGACAAAAGGGCTTGTTGGACTGTCGACTAAATCTCAACACTTTATGAAACCCTGGTATCGCTAGCCTGATCATCCTTGCAGGATTATGATCGGATTATCCATCTCATTAACATAATCTGTCTGAGAGCATATATTAGCTTATATACCTAAGTTTATATGCAGCTAACAGTTTAGTGCAGAAGAACCATGGATAGAGTGAGGTAATACTCGTAAGGTCAAGATATGAAGTATAATAGATATGAAATTGTAAATTTCAGTATAGATACGCATATTTTACACTGGTTCCACTATGCCAAGGACACACCAATAGAATGTGCCTGCATATACTTTAATGACTATCTTCCGTAAGCTCTGGAGAAGACAAAAGACTGCCAATAACTAAGTGTTCACTAAACCTACAAAGCTTTCTTCCACTATGCGAACCTGGTACCGCTGGCTCGCTCATCCTTGACCCCTTGAGATGGATGGATTATCCATTTAATCCAAATCATTACACTTCGCTGCTCGCTAGGCTCTAGGTGCTAAACAAGCCACCTGTCAGTGCGTTTGTAGTCTGGTCCAGACTCCACCAAAGCGGTGACGAAACCAAGGCAGAAACCGACCAATGACATTGGTTGAAATCTTCATCGCGTGTCACGTCTTTCATGTGATTGGTTGAATCCTTGAAAGCAAAGCGATTTGAAGACGGTTGTAGCATGGGGCACGCGTTTATTTATTATACCCCCTTACATAACAAACCTTCTGTGTTATCTTCAGTGCTAATACCGCTCACGCACATGAATTAGGTTTAAAGAAACATCGAATGTTACACCAAAGTCACGCGACATCGCCCGCGTCTAACTTTATTTATAAAAGTGATTGATTTTGTCGCACCTTTTGGTTGACAGCAACGATTTTTATCTTTATGAAGATGCAAAGCCTGACGTTTTTTTTTTTCGCACTGCTGAGCATTAAGTTCTCAACAAGAGTGCACCCCATTAAATATTTACTTAGGTAGAAAACCAAATTTATTATTACAAATGTGCAAAAAGGTGTTCAAATTGAGATTTGCAATTTTTAACTTTGCTTGGTTATCTGTAGTAATTATGACATTTTTATTGCCCAGTTTAATTTGTAGTTTGTTGACTTTTTCGTTGAAGATAAAAAAGCTAAATGAGCACGATAAGACGGTTTTTTTATAGTACGTACCTAACGTACTAAAAAAAACTCGCAATCATACAATAAAACTTTTTTCAGGGTGGAATTTGGTGTGGACAAATTTGCAGTCATGTGAAGCAAGGGGAGAAGATTATTGAATCCGTGAGAACTCAACTCGCAAGATCCCTCTCCTCAACAGAAACCTACAAATTTCATGTTGGAAGCATTAGGCATCAATACTGCCGACATGAAACAATCGTTGAGGAAGCACTTCTTTGGCTGCCTGAATAAGGTATAAGGTGCTAGGCAGTCTTTTGACACGCGGAAAAAAGTGCCTTCAACGGTTGGGTAATGCCGGTTTTGATGTATTCTTTCGGCATACTCAAATGGACTCAGAAGGAACTTGATGCCCTTTGGACACTTTTGTTTATAAAAATGTGTACGAAAGTTAAATAAAGGAAACTCGTTTTATGGTATTTATTCTAAGGTTTCCTCAGTTCTGATAACAAAAGTCATGAGCCGTGTTATTATACTCCAGCGTGTTCTAATATATCTACACAAACTTAGATATCACAATATTATTTGAAGTCACTTTTCGTGTTTATCTGTGTTTTTCTGTCGAACGCAACTGATTTTGATTTCCGCCAACATTTAAAGAATTTATTCCGGAAAATGTATGTGTATTTTTGTGTGAATTGTCGAAGTTTGGTGAAGTAGTAAATGACGTCTGGAGTAGAGTTGGATCGCTAGAAGGTTTATAAAAGATATCTACTTGAAGCAGTGCCTTTGTTTCTATGTATGACGTCAAGTCTCTTGTATTTTATCAAATCTCTATGATATTGTTTCTATCCAATGACAATAATCTTTCCGCTTACAAAACCTTTGACGTAGCGATATTAAAGAGGTTAACTTTAGTTTAGGCAGTTCATACGAGTATAGCCGGCTTGTTTACTTCGACTTAATTGCCTTCGTTTTATGGCCTATCTGTCATCAAAGGTTTTTATTGCCACGGAATTAGAAACAATTGGTTTATTCAATTGTTTTATTATGCTTTTAGGAATACTACTTTCTAAGCCAATTTGCATTTGTTTGTTCTTACGAGGAAATGCCCATTAGTAGATAATAATATAATTAATTAAGTAGCCTACGTCTTGATGGATTACTGAAGAAATTATCAGATGATCAGCATTGAACTTTACGTGACCTACAATGTACTTTACAAAGTTGTAAGTACTTAATTAATTGACACAGGCTGTCGTCGTGGGTTTATCATAATAATATAAGAATATAGGTATATTATGCTCACTTGTGTTTAAGAATTAATTCCGTTCGAATCGTTATACCTAGGTAGAGTAGTAGTGAGTAAGTATAGTGCCTAGATAGGCTTACTGCTAGGTATCTACATAAAGCCAAGTGCCATTATTTTTGTTATACACTAAATTTAAAACTATTCTGTACTAGATATGGAAGACATAAGAAAAACCGCCCGATAACATTTCGGCCGCGGTGCCCAATATCAACGGAGATTAGCCGATTGTGCCGAAAATGTTATACAAGTGCGTGCGCAAAAACCGGAGCACTCTCTATTGCTTAACTCTCTCCGACACGACCGAGAAGAGATCAGGCGCCGGGCCAACGGGTTAGCTTCGTAATGAAAAACCCCATTCACACTTTTTGCCTGACCCAAGAATCGAACCCAGGACCCCAAACTCTGTATAAACACAAACAACGGAGCAGTTAAACACATTTATAAATGACTTTTTAGTTTTTTTACTACGCTAATCTTTTGGTGTTGAATTTTATTTTTATTAATTAAAGGTGCCAAATTAATCACACCGTGGTAATATCCCACAGCATCCCAAACAACCGTTCTGATAGCCCCTTTTCCATAAAATGATTTCCACTTGTTAATTTTTAGCTAAGAGAGCCGTATGCCAAAAATTACAGAAAGGTTAGAAAGAAACGGTCTGTGACTGGAACAAACAACGGACCAGAGACGGGATTAATTTTCGAGTCTTGACAGAAATAACAAACGCCAAACTTTGATTCTTAATTAATTTTGTTTTATTTTTCAAACGTAAACTGTTACAAGGACCTTTTATTGCTTGAATAACCTTGACAAGGGGGCGCTGCTAATAAACATTTATCACATTTTGTGAAATGTATTGAAAAACCAAGATAAAATAAATAATACCTACAATTATAGCTTGTAGCACAATATGCTAAACATTTGACTATCTATTAAGTATATAGGTAACAAATAATCAGAGATGCATTCATGGGCCCTAGGATCATAATCTAATTTGAATATATAAGCCGCATATCGCGTTGTGAGTACCTACAACATATAATACACAATTCTTACATATCTTTATACAAAACTTATTTACAAGCTTAAAACTAGATAACACTACTAAGTAGATGATATTAATGTCAGTAAACTAATTCTTTAATTTATTATTTCAAATGTTTATGAGTTTATGAACATTTGCAAAACTCGATACTAATTTAGGAAATGTATGTACTTCAGTTCATTAATTACAGAAAATTCAAGAGATTTAAGACCGTTTTGATTAACACCAATCGACACCTGATTTAATGCCAAAATATTGCACAGTTGGTATTTGAACTCTAGGCTGTGATTAGGTACTGAGATGACGACCAACAGAGAAATGGTGAGATAAGAAAGAAGAAGACGTACTGCTCTTACCCCAAAATAAATTTGAATAAAGGAGGCCTGCCTAGGGGCCAACAATACGGCAAGCCCCTAGGGCAAGCAGACTCTTTAGAACCCCTAAAATTATGAAGAGTAACGGGTTATAAGGGCAAGCAAAGCTTTTGGGCTTGTATAAAATTACCGCCAACATAAGGGCTGGAACATGATAACGGAGTTTCAAATCTCGACTCTGAGTCAAGCGCTCAAAAAGCAACAGTTTTATTAAGTTATTTTTCATTCAGGTAACACTTAGTGTGATCAAAACTAGCAATAAGCGGGGTGAAAGAAAGATGACATTTAACATTAGTAACTTGAGGCGATTTAAGTTTAAGTTAACTTTGAGGCGATTTCAACAGCCTTTGTTCCCACCCTACTCTTTCAATAAGCTTGAGCCTGATTCCTCCAATTGGTTGCGTAACGACGGCCTTAGGTTCGAATGTCAATTCCTTCTTCATGCCAGGAGCCAGTTCCACTCGATACTTCTTCAGTATTGTTATCAGACCGGCCGCCATTTGCATTCTTGCGAATCTCATTCCTGGAAAACAGAATTCAAGGTTTATTATTGAATGTAAGAATTTAAGCTGCTCAAGTTTTTGAATTTGAAAACCGAATACTCTCTTTTCAGATAATATTTTTACTTTATTTTCGCTTAATAATAACATCCCTTTCTCCCCTTTAAAGGGTAGTTTTTGAAAATTAATTATAACGATCTTAATTGTTTATTTGGATAAGTATTTGAGCCAGGTTTCAAGTTCATAGATCAAAGGAATAGACTAATCGTTAATAGAAACACACTTTTTAATAAATACACGAACTAACTTGTTGAAAACTAAATGTTTGTTTTTTTTTAGTAATGTTGTTTGTTAACAGACGGGTACTACTTATTTGTTTGGTTACGACAATCTGGCAAGACAAGGCCATGTTGCTATGATTTTCGTTGTTGATATTAATGCCTCACTATAAATGACGCAGGTATCATCTCTGATAATGATGACCCACAGCATTACAAAGTAAATACACTATTAAAATATGTAATAAAGATAAACACCAAAATCCAATGTCAGCGAACTACAACAGCTTCTATCTTATCTTGAAATTTTTATATGCTTGAGTGAAATTGTACTATGTTCAATCACATAACGACTAAGACACATAACGACGGTAATGATTTATCACATTAGGACGAGAATATTTACCTACGAGTACCATAATATATACTCCAGATTTACTAAGGGGCTCTGAATTTTTTATAGGCACACCATAAATAGCCAAAACAAAACAGTAGGTACACAAAACTTAACATAAAGCCAGTAATAAGTACAATAACTCCGTTTCTGTGCCCTAATTATTGACCAAGGCTGTAGCTAGCATCTTTTTTTCGACATAAACAGAATATACTATTTTTAATAGTACAGCCAGCTTATAACTGCTTGGACACAGGCCTTTGATCTTAAAGAGAATAATTATTTACGAACTACGCATTGCAAACAGGCGGCCCAAAAAAAAAATGCACTTACCGATACAGATTCTGGGACCATCACCAAATGGCATGTATGTGTACGGCTTGATGCTCTGCTTCTCCTCGCCCAGGAACCGCTCCGGACGGTACTGCTCCGGCTCGGGGAAGAAGTTCGGGTTGTGGTGCAAGTGGTAGACCGGCAGGTGGACTCGGAGACCCTTCTCTAGCGTCAGCCCTGTTGGGAACGTGTAGTCTTCCACCACCTCGCGAGTCAGCACTCCTAGTACTGGGTAAAGTCGAAGAGCTTCATCAATACACGCATCCATGAACGGATTCTCAGAAATGCAGTCGTACTTCAATTCATTATTATTACGACGCAGGTAATTGTCCACCTCTTCCAGAAGTCGTTCTTGAGCTTCAGGATTCTTCGCCAACTCAAATAAAGTGAAACTTAAAGTGGTTGCCGAAGTCTCGTATCCCGCAGCGAAGAACAAGAAGCATTGAGCTACCAATAGATCTTCGTTTACATCCAAATTAACTTTCTGACCTCCATCAGCCTTCATGTTCGTCAGGCAGTCACCCGTCATCGAATGGTTGTTCTTTAATTTTAACACGAGATCAACAAAGTCGTTCCTCGACGTCGGCGTATAATTGCGGCTTTTGAAAGTTCCTGTCAGCAAACTGCTGAAGAAATGGTTTGCTTCTGTCGGCATCGTCTTGAATCCCAACGCGTAGAAGATGGCTGGCCAGATAGCTCGGGCAACATTCTTGAATGCTCTAAACCTGTGAGTATCAAAGATAACGTCACCAATTTGTCTGAATGGATTGTTTTCTTTCTTTTCCATCACGTTTGTGTCGACGCCGAACGCGCAGGATCCGATGCAGTCCATCGTGAACATCGCCACGAGGCCTCTCGCTTCGATGTCGTCGGATTTCATCACTTCCTTGTCAAGTACGTTCTCGTACACGTGAGAACACTTGTTAATCAAATGGAACATGTTCTTCATCTTGGCGGAGGAGAACAGTGGGGTGAGGTTCTGTCGCATCACCTTCCACTCGTCCCCGTACGAGAAGAAGAGGTTTTGTGTGAACAGCTCTCTGTGGGAGTAGTTGGAGACTTCACGGCCGCTGAAGAAATAGAAGTCCTTGGTCATGACGAGCTTGACGAGTTCTGGGTCTTGCACGATGAGGGTGGGTTCCGTGCCGTAGTAGGCGCCGACGTAGGGGACATTCGGGAATTTCTTGCATAGGTTCTGTACAAGATGTCCCATATACGTCTGTTGTAAAATATATCCGGCGAAGTTACCGAAAATCGCAGTTGGGGCTTGATGTGGAACACTCTTTTTCTCCCAATATTGGAACTTCCATTTGGAGATCAGGTAGACCGCGTAGAGGATGAGCGGTAGCGTAACGAGCAGTATTGTTCCGATCATCTTGAAGTTGGGAGGAATCTGATTACATGAGAAGCGTGTTTGGTTATTTATACTCGTAGCTGTGTATAGATAATGTGTTCGGCGTACTTGAGGTTGACGAAGTATTCTTATGTTTGTAGGAATTTCCCGTTAATGATTGTTTCGCATAGCAATGGCACTTAATTACAATTAAATGACACTTCAACCTCAGAAGTGGGGAACTCTTAAAAAAAAATGCACGTGTTTTTCTGAAACAATATTCTGGTAGTAATAGCAGAAGACAGAAGGGTGATTCTTCGAGGTGCCTCGAAACGAGGTCACAAGGTCTTTATTCCTAACCTATTGAACATTCCGTCTTAGGACCAAACACTGATTACTCTTTACTTATATATGTGTATAATTTCAACATTAAACACCTAAAATATATATATTTATAATGTTTATAAAAATAAACATCTAATGTCAAAAACGGGAGCAAAATCGGTGTTCTTCGCGCGTCACAGTCGGTTCGCGTTCACGGCAAACTTTGATAACTTTTGTATTCAATTCATAAGCATATAATGTTATACATCAAATTAATCGGGTTTAACTATGCATCATAAATAGTAAAGCACATTAATTGTATCTCTTATATTACATTACTTACGCTTTTCGCTAGTTTCGCTAGCGCGCAACAAATCTGCACCTCTCTTTCAAAAGCGCCAACTTGTCGCTACACGTTTTAGCTGCACAATTTTTTTTCTTGTAACGACTCGTAGAATGTGTTTCTGTTTTTATGTTTTCTCGTAGCCAATGGAACAGTTTACCCCAACCCAAACTGGGCGGTTTTGCCAATTGTATCCCTCTTGCGTAAAAAGCTTCGTAACTTTCGTGGGCACCAACATTTCAAAAAAAAAATATCTCTGTAGTTTATGAACCGATTAAACATATAATAAAAATTGTATGTATTGTTTTTACAGTGCTTTAAATGTATGTCCGTTAATTTAAATATTACTCTTAAAAAAAAAAATTCGCCACACACGAGAATACTTTTTGAAGAACTACCCAAAAGTTGCTACCCAAAAGTTACTTAATATAATATCACAAACAAAAAATTCTTCAGTATTGAAAGGGACGACTTTCGTTGATCAATTACCATGAGCGATTTACTTTACGACGTACATATTACATAAGTGATGGAGGCCAGAAGGTGATAAAAACACAAAAAAAAACAATCTTGTGTAAATAAACATTATGCCTTTATATAGATATTAAGATTAAAAGAATGAATCAATGATAATAACTTCTTTGTCTAAAATACAGGTTTCACCATATAAAAACTCGTTGTACGTCAAGTTAATCGTAGGTAAATATTGTTTATAGATTTAACTACACATGAATATTCATGTTTTTAAACCGGCTAACAAACTTTTTAAACGACAAACTAAACGTTGCTGTTCGATCCCACGAAACGGCTATTGCACCAACCGCAAATTATAAGTTTGTAATAGTAAAATTGTTTTTTATTTTTTTATTTTACTACATATTTACGGTTTTCAGATTGTTCCCTTTACATGGGCTATAAGACATTGCTTCTCGCCAAATTTCGTGATTCTAGGTCAACGGGAACTATACCAACCATACCATATAGGTTTTCGACCCAAAACCTATAGGGCACTTCTGGTTAACCTAGAACTGTAGAAAATCTAAATTTACCCATATCTTTTTACCGTGTTAAAATCAAAATCAAAATCAAAATCAAAGCATTTATTTCAAGTAAGCCAGTTACAGGCACTTTTGAATTGTCGAAACAAAGATGAAAATTAAATGTAGCTACAGTCCCAGTCACAAGACATAAAAACTGTGAAAGTACTGTAGTTGCCCATTCCCTAGCGTAGATCTCTATGGAGAAGAACGGGCAAGAAACTCCATGGACACTCTTTTGAATCAGAATATTGTTACAAAATCTTGGTTACATCATTCATGTTGAGATGGTATATTATGTGAGAACAATGTAGCAAGATGTGCACGTTAAAAGTGTCCACAGCAAAAACACACAAACAAAAAAAATACAATTCAAAATAATTCATTCAAATAAGCCATGGCAACTAAGAGATGACCAGTCACAACTGACAGCACCCGTTCACGGACATGACGCATGGATCAGCACCATTCAACTCAACCATTTTGAAGGGAACTAAATGATCCGACACATGCGCCACCATCAGCGAGACATTTGAGTGAGCATGACATACTCTAAACCGCCAGGGCACATTCAAGTCAAGAAAAGACGTAGGTTTCCAGTGAATGATAGCTTTCTAGTACATAGTACTCACACAATATGGGCTATGCATTTATATAATACTAAGGAGATTGAATCTATACAATGCAAAGATAGTTGTACAATCTTCAGCAGCTCCAACAATACATTTTAATGCTATCAATTTATGCGCCCCTGTCCTTGTGGAGCAGGACCAGCATTGAGCCAAGCATTTTTATCAGCGATATAATCGCTCAACTTGTAATATGCTTGCTTACATAGTGTGCGTTTAATGCATGTTTTAAATTTCGTCTCATTCAGTTCAAGAATACTTTGTGGAATTTTATTATAGCATCTCAAACAGAGAAACATGAAAGATGAGTCTACTTTAGCGAGTCGGAAACCTGGCTGAACTAGTTGGTCCCTATTTCTAGTACTGTAATTATGTCTGTCACCCCTTTTACCAAAAAGGTGTAGATTTTTTCTGACGTACATTATGTTTTCGTAGATGTATTGACAATGTACCGTCATGATGCCAATATCCTTAAACAGTTCCCTTAGAGAATCGCGCTTACGAAGATTATATATGGCCCTGATGGCTCTTTTCTGCAGAATAAATATAGACTCAATATCTGCAGCCCGTCCCCACAGTAAAATGCCATAAGACATTATACTATGAAAGTAACTAAAATAAACCAGTCTAGCGGTATCTACATCAGTATACTGACGGATTTTTCTAATGGCATAGGCTGCTGAACTTAGCCGCCCCGCAAGAGAAGTCAAATGAGAACCCCATTGTAGCCTTGAATCAAGCGTAATCCCCAGGAAAACCGTTTTATCTACGAATTCAAGTTTCTCTTTATTCAATATTATACCACAATCACTACTTTTAACATTCGGTAAAGCAAATCTTATGCATTTGGTTTTTTTTTCATTTAATACCAAATTGTTTGCTGTGAACCAATTTTGGACCTGAAGTAGGGCATTATTCACGTCATCTAGATTTTGGGCCCGCCTATTTATCTTAAAAATTAGGGAAGTGTCATCAGCAAATAACACCATATTTTGCGGTTGGTTTATCAGTAAATAGGGAAGATCATTTATATATACTAGAAAGAGAAAAGGACCCAATATTGAGCCTTGTGGAACCCCCATTTTTACTTTTAAACCCTGTGAATTAACACCATTTATTTGAACATGTTGTTGTCTATCATTCAAATAAGATTTTACCAAACTAAGTGCAAGTTTACCCAGTCCGTAATGCTCAAGTTTCAAAAGTAATGTGTCGTGATTTACGCAATCAAACGCTTTGGAGAGGTCACAAAAAATTCCTATGGCGTCTTGAGACTCTTCCCACGCAGTAAATATGTGCTTTAATAAGGTTACACCGGCGTCAGTTGTACAACGTCCCTTGGTGAAGCCATACTGTTGATCATGTAAGATTCTGTTGGTGTTAAAATGATAGAGCATTTGATTAAGCATTACTTTTTCGAAAACCTTGCTAAAAACTGGTAACACGGATACAGGTCTATAATTATTAGTATCTTTACTGTCTCCGGATTTGAAAAGAGGTATGACTTTACTGTATTTCATTAAATCAGGGAAAACTCCTTGGTCTACACATAAATTAAAAATTAAAGCTAAGTAAGGGGCTATAGTCTCAAGTATGGATGTACAAACTTTGACAGACATTCCCCATAGATCTTCGGTTAGTTTGATTTTTATTTGCCGGAAAGTTTTAATAACTATCATAGGGTTAATGTGTTTAAATTTAAATTCAGCCAGGCAGCCAGACACATTCGCCTTTAATAAGCCAATTGAGAGTTCAGGTGAGGAAATAAGAGCCTCCGTTGTTTTTAGTGGTATATCGGTAAAGAAATTTACAAATTCTTGAGCTACTTCCTGATTTGAGCTTTTAGGACCACACGCTGTATCTAATGTGTAGCTAGTGTTACGTATTTTCTTCCTGTTAGTCTCGTTATTTATAACTTTCCAAACTGTCTTTATTTTATTTTCTGCTGTTTTGATCTTGTTGCTAATGTGCAGTGCTTTAGCAACCTTGCACGTATTTCTAAAAATTTTTGAATACTTAGCAACATACTTGTTAAAAGTTTCAGTGTTTATAAAAGGCTTAAGGCCATAAAGCTCAAATAGTCTTTCCCTACTTTTTCTGATACCTCTAGTTGCCCAATCACTAAATATGAATTTAGGGCAAATACTTTTTGTCTTCTTTTCAAAAGTTTTATTGAATTCCGTGTGAACTATTGAAAAGAAACGATCATACAATTGATCTATATTAATATCATCAAGGCTCATAACACTTAACTTGTTCTGTAGCGAAATATTATACCTATTTAATCTGCTAGAAGTTATAGGTCTAAATTTAATTTGAACTTTTTGCAATGGGGGTGTATTACACCTAAAGGTTACAGTTTGTCCGCTATGGTCAGAAGGCAGACAATTTACTATTGCTTTATCTAAGTAATCACAATCGCAGTTGACTCAGGACCTTGATTTACACCTAATAGGGACTATAGACCTCAATATCTGGTATAAATTTCAACTTGCTAGGTCCACCCGTTCCTGAGAAATCGGTGGTGACCGACGGATAGACCGACAGACTGACAAGAAAGTGATTTTTTTAGGGTTCCTTTTTTACCTTTTGAGGTTCGGAATTAAAAAAATATGTAGGTAAGTCATGTTAATGTAACATGTTTTTTTTTTTCTAAATAATAAACACAATTAAATACCCTGGAAAAAAAACAATAACAGTAATAAATAATTCAAATGAAAAATTTTATGAAAATATGTTGAAAAGGATTTTTAAGAGATTTTCGGGAATGTATCGGAAAATACTGTTAGTATGGTAACAGATAGTACGAGTAATGACGTTGAAGTTTTCTTCGCTCATGTGAACCTTACTATCAACAATTAGCTTATTATGTACGCTTACATATATCTACATTACATAGTAACAATACGATATAAACAGGTTGACATTATCTTCTTTGAGTGTCCACTATTTTAGTTTTTGGCATTTTTTCCAACCACCAAGGACGTTTGCTACGCTAAAAGTTACTATGAAAGTTTTGTGAAGACAAAATTTTCAACAAAATGAAAAGAAAAAAAATCACCCTGTATACTGTATCTGTATCTAGAAATTAAAAGTCATCCTGACTGTTAGATATCTACATATTTTAGCAGAGAATGTAAACAATAGATGTTTTTAAATTATAAAATGAAGAGTCTTAGTGACTTTTGGTTCTGCTTTATTACTTGTTTACCTTAATGATTTTATTGTGGTCGCTAATGTCAAAGAGATAAAGGAAATAGCGAGCATAATTTTGAGCAAGTTTTCTTCGTCAACAAAACAACTTCAATAATCCTCATACACCAAGTGTCCTTTGTAAAGAATAAGGGCTCACTTCCCACTCTCAGAGAAGAAGCCGGTGTCCCAGCAGTGGGAACGCTATGGGTTGATTGTGTAATGCTGTTAAATGCGTTGTAGTTCATCAACTTAATCAATTCCTGTTCCTCGGCCGCAAAAATAGAGAAACTTAAACACATTATGTGTAATTGATAAATGCTTAACGGGTTTATTTATGTACATAATTACATACATATTTACTACTTTACCTCTTCTCTTAAATACATAGTTGATTTTTCATAATATTGCAAAAATATTAAAACTTCACTAATTATCTAAAGCTGATATCAGACGCTTCAATTTAGTTATGCTCATTTTTGTCTCACTCTACGTTTAGTCCATATCAGAAATGAAAGTCACAGTCGCATTTCATTTAAATTTCCGTACGTTCGAAGCGCCATACCAAAATCCAAAAAAACAAGCTTAAAATAAAACGAAACAAGACAATTAGGTTTATTTATCAAAATTGAACGTGTATACAAAGTTACGTGTTCGTGCTATTAACCGCTGAGCAGTTCTCTCGAGAGACGACGGTCCTGGCTGCAAGATCAAGTCATGTCTGTCAGAAAATGTATTGCCACTAGAACCGAAGGTTTGTGCAAAATTTCAGCTCAATCCGTTGGGACTGATTTGAAATTCACAGCACTTGTAGGCCTACACTGTCCAACATGATAACATCGTTAAAACAAAATATTTTAAAAGAGTAAAATGGATTTTCTTGAAGGTTCTTCTCCGTAGGAAACGACCAATCCGCAACAGGATTCTGCCAGATAGAAGGAATTCTATCTGGCAGAATCTTGATGCTCCGAAATTTATTTGGCATAACACACTCGGCATAATCTTCTTTAAACGAATATTTTTAAGGCATTAAAAATATTTAATATAGTTATTGTTTGGCCGAATGATTGTATGTCCGAATTTACAATGGCATACTTTAAGATGGCAGAATTTCATTTGGAAGAATTTTATTTGGCATTATTGCCATTTCTATAAAATAGCATTTTTAACCTTAGATTGGAATTAAAATATTGTCTTAAAAAGACAATATGTTAATGCTAAAAAAGTTAATGACAGAAACGAATCGCTCCAAAACCGACTCTACGTAGTCTTGTCTGCCCTACCCTTAGAGTGTAATTTAAATCCGTGTAGGCGCGGAGGGTGTAATAATTGTTTTTTACATGGGTTTTATACTTACATTTTTGATATTATAGACCTGAAAATTTAAGCATTCGTCCTCTCTAGGTAGCTTCATGCTCATTTCCTGGAGGCTTAGCATACCTTTTACTTTGTAATTCATGTTATTTAAGTTTTTCTGTACATTTTTATGTCTCTTGAATCTTTGTTTACGTTTGTAATGTCAGTTAGTGTCAGTCAGTTAGGCCTAGATTTATTTTTAATTTATTACTAGAGCTAGCAAAATTTTAGGTTGCATATCAAATTGTTTTAGACCTTCCATTTTATTTTTCTATCGCTTCAATGGGGGCTATCGCGTGTGAATTTGCCACTGGAGGCGCTTGTGTAGACTAAGGTCTTCCAAAATGTCAGATGTCATAGAGTGTTCGCGCGTTGCGTGCTTTTTTATCACGTATTTATACTAATACTCACGATTGTGTTCTTGATTGAGCCATTCCTGATTAATTATGACTTGAAGATTTTAAGTAGCAACATAGGATCTTATTTGTTAGTACGTGGAGGTAGAATGATTTTTAAATGTTTCATGCTTGCTAATTTTAGGAAGAATATTGTAAATATGTATCTAAAGCTTGCACTATGTTGTTATACGTAATAAAATAAACTTTATTGTGAAGTTATTGGTACTCTAAAGTATTAAATAGAATTATTGTCAGGACCTTACTCGACAGTGCGCTCCATCTGGTGAGCTCAAAAATTATAGCCCTCATTGTCTAAATTTAAAATGACGATGAATTTATTTTGGACAACTCTGTAGACGCTGTTATGCGTGACGCTCAGGATGATCTGTATCTTTTAAATATGTTCTTTCAGTGCAATCTACTCACAATAAATATAGCCAAAACCAACTACATAGTATTCGCAGCAAAAAACAAAAAAATATCACACAGTTCACAATTAAACATAAGTAACCAACCTATCAAAAAAGTTGATCACTAAAAGTACCTTGGTTTAATTTTAGATAACCATCTGAACTGGAAGATGTTAGATGTTAGATCTAAACTGACTTCGCTCACGGGAGCCCTACGGAGTGTTGTCCGATGTCTTCCACGCCAAGTACGCTACAATATATATAACACTCTTATAAAACCTCACATGGACTATCTAATAGAAGTATGGGGCACAGCGGCCAAAACCGATATTGAAACGCTACAAATAGCACAAAATAAGTTAGTAAAGACACTCTTCCAGTATGATTACAGTACACCAACACAAAAAATATACAATGAAACTAAGCTAAAGAACATATCACAAACAAACATCTATAATACTTGCATCTTACGAAAAATACTTAATAAAAACATTCACACACAAATACATTTTACAGAAACATCAAATACACAAAGTTGGGCTTAGAAATGCAAATGACATACAATTATACTTATCACGCACCAGTTATGGCAAGAAAAATGTGATGTACGATGGTGCTGCATTGTATAATAAACTGCCAAATAACATAAAAAATCAAGCGCACCTTGGTACATTCAGTTTTTTCATACCTCATCTAATTGCGCGCGTTCCGTGTATGCTTACATTTTGGCTGGGTTAAATTTTTTACCGATTACCCTACACTTTTAGAATACTTTGTACCTATGTTTGTAATAATTTTGTCAAAACTGTACGTAAAACCAATACTTAATGTTTTAAACTAGTTAATATTTCTCATGTAAGTGAAATTTCTTATGGGAAATAAAGACATCTCAAACCCGAATTCTTATGCATATGAAATTTATGCCTAGAGATGATTCTGACTTACAAAATTATGAGGTTTGAATGTATGATAAATGAGTGTCTGCCAAACGATTTTCTGCGAAATGAAGTTTATGCTATCCGCTGTTATCCAAAATAATATTATGACTTAAAAAGTTCACCTATAAAGGATAGACCCGTTTCATAAGTGCCATGTGGGTAAGTTTATGTGAAATACAATATTTTGATTTGATTCCGAAATGAAGCGTCTGATATCAGCTTTGCGATCCACGCGAAGTCCAATGTGTAACGCTATCAGAGCAATCAGAGGGCAATGTTATATTATCTGCAATTACCTCGATCGAGTTTATTTACATCGATTAGTATCGATATTAAATCGTTAATGCAGATGATACCATGAAATGAGTAAAATTAATGATAGATAGTAAACGTACCTATTTATGTACTGGACCGTGGGGCCTGAGTGCTCTCTATATCGAAACAGTAAGTTGGCTTTTCTCGAGACCCACGGGCTGGCTAATACCATGGCTGAAGCTTCAGCATTGCTATATAAGTTGGCAATGCCCCCAGTCTCTTGGGCACATTACCGTTTGACAGCGTTAGAAATAATTTTTTGACGCTCTAGTTTAGTTTGTGGTTAGTCTATATTACTAAATTGTCTGTAATTTTATATGTAATCTATGTAGTTAGGTGGTTCATATAATAAGTTTTAAGGTTTCATGTATTGTGTGATAAAAATAAATATCTACTTAATAACGCACCTTCGCACCTGTATTATTGCTTTGTGTTGCTATGATACTAGGTAGGTATATACTTATCATAAGTACAATCAAGTCTGTTAATTACTCAAGACGATTAGGGAATGATAAGTTTTTAAATAACAAAGATTATAGTAAACTTATATTGTCTTACGGGATATCTTCCGTGATTATTATTTGTTTTGAGCTCCCGGAAGATATCCCTTATGTGACAATATAAGTTTTCACAGCACCTGCTCGAAAATGTCAAATTATATGTCAAGCAACCTTAACCTAAAGTGAGTCATTAGTGGCCGGGGGCACAGCCGGTCAATAATGTTGATTTGATTATGACCCTCTGGTCAATAATAAATTGGCAGTATAGTACTAACAAACACCCTTTCGAAACCCTTACTACGCGTGGATGATATTCTCGATTTCCTACAAAATCATAACGACTGCTTCTTCATATCGTTACCATGTTTTCGAAGACATAATATTGTAAGAATAATTAGATAACTACGAACCATTTTTTAAAAGGAATGGAATAACATTAAAACTGGCATTAATAATAACAAATACCGTACCGCGCCGTAATACCGTAATAGTAATTGGCTGTAACATTAGTTAACTATTCTTACTGTTTGTTTATTTAATAAATACTTTGCTTTTCGTACTATGGCTATTATTTTCTCACAGTAGGTGTAAAAAGTAAAGTATCCTCCTCTGGGCTAAAGGTGTATTTGCCTTGGGCTAGCTTGAATCCCTCGCTGCATTCAGGATTCTTGTATTAACTCTCTCGCTTCGCTCGTGAGTTAAACTGTTAACTCCCTCGCTGCGCTCGGGAGTTAATACCCGAATCCTTCATTGCGCTCGAGATTCAATATGACGCCCGTGACATAAGACACAACTTTAGCCCCTCGGTGCATAATCTCTTATTAGGTATTAACCGTAAAAGCTTAAAAAAGATTAGAGTGTTTTATTTATGTTATAATACACCAATTAACAAAACATCGCAACTGTAGTTCCCGGAGGGTTATGTGAAGGTATACCCAATCCAATAGTACACCCATAATACTTCGTCAGTTATTTTTAAGTCCAGTGTAGTAGGGCCGAGTCTATTGACATCAACTTGTTACAAACCCAGACGCCTGGCTGTTACCAAGAATTTCGTGATGGAAAAACCTTTAACAGTATAACCAACCTCGGAATCGAATCCAGGACCATAATCTCAGCAGTACCGTTTATGACGTAGACGAAAGATAACGAGACAATAAAAAAGGCGACAAAAAAAATTTTGCTTCGTATTTTAATAATCTGAGAACAAAACAGTGCGCACTTGGCAATCTATGTGTGTAAATATTATAATTAAACAATACGAGATGTCGTTAGTTAAATCGATCGATCGATTTAAACAATCTTTCCTAAAAAGTGGGTCAAGTACAGGAGTACAATCGATTAGTACCTAAGAGTAGGTACCACAAGATTCAGGGTCACCACCCGCCCCGACGCCCTAGCACGAGCGGGCGGTTTAAACGTACTTAACTTAAATACGTCGTTTTTTTTTTTAATAGCGCCTCCAGGTTTTTTGCATTGCAGCATCGCCATTTCGTGTTCCCCCATTAATAACGTGACTAATTATTTATATATCATCTGGGAGTGTTATCGAACTAGGTTTAGTGTCAAGGGCTCTCTAACTACCATAGATATGAATGAATTCTAAAAGTATTTGTTAAAGTTATGTGAAACGAGTATTTTAATATCGACGTACCTCTGTAGCAACTGAACAGATTCGCAACTGGAAACATTCTCAGCTGGACAGTTTCGTTACACCGCACCGCGCGCTTGTGCTAAGGCTTCAGGTTCGGTGCTTATAATGAATGTTAATGGTTATTCTCCTTTTTTTGAAAGTCGGTTAAAAAAGATCACTGGTTTTTGCCCGGATTTACAAGCCTGCAATCCACGAAGGATTAGGCAAATCTGTTACTAACACTTACATTTCGTCAGTTATGTGAAATTCCTGGAGTAACAAACCAATCACTTTGCCCGACCGAAAAATCGAACATAAGACCACACACTTAGCAGTAGCACTTGTGGCCACTAGACCAATGTGGTATCACGAGTTAGAAGAACGTATTTTTATTTGTTTATTTTATTGTGTAGTGGGCCTGTTCTTAATCTCAATTACCTGGTGGAAAGCGTTTTGATGCGATGATTATCTTCACTACATATTATAAATTAATTTATAAATTAGTTTGTTTTTCGAGTTCGTTTTCCTCAAACGGAAATGGAAATTTTATTGAAACATCATGTTTCGTACTGTTAAATCGTGTTTAACCTAGTTAAGCGAACGGAGGGCGTGTCCTCACGGGTTAATGACCGGGGTATTCTAAGTTCTAATCACGTGTATCTATGTTATTTATTTAAAATTACGTAAATAACACCTTAACAGCTATAACGCCAATGCGATGGTACTACCACAAAGATACAGATACAAGAGATAAAATATAGATACATATAAAAAACACAATTAAAATACATTAAAAAACCTTACAATTAGTTATAGTACTGTTGGCTTCATCTTCCTAGCACGGCTGGTTCTGCTAGGGTGTCTGCTGCAGTTGCTGGAACTCTCAGACGGACGGTGCAAATACAATTACCTTATTGGTAGTTATGTGTATGAGCCTTAAGGAGTTGGCCTACACTAGAGTATTTCGGGACATCGCCAAGCAGTTGGTCGATTCTTCTCGTGATTAAAAGGCTAGCCTTCAAAGAAACCACGTTGGATGGAAATGCTGCCAGCTTTCTAGGTACTTTCCCTGTTGACAACGATGCGGACGAATTTTCACACACACCCTTTGATTATTTTCTACTGGCTATTTATTCTCGTTGCAATAATGTTCCCACTGTTAGAGAGTAAATAGCTGTGGGTCGATGTGGACATGTCGTGAAGGCACATAATCATATACCCTGTACATACAAATGCACCATAGTAATTAGTAAGTACACAGATTCTATGTATTTAGTAATACAATGTTAACTAAACGAGCATTAGGTACCTACGAGAAAAGTAAACTTGCACAGTTGGGATGATTCGTGAAATCTATTAATCTTTCCACTGGTCATGCAATCTTGCAGGTTTGTTATCTTTAACGCCAAGCCACGTTTTACGCGCTGCCTTCAGCCGGCTAGCTTGGTCCAAATGATAAGCCCACGACACTATTCCCAACCTCCATACCCAACCATAACTGACCGTGCAGCTTCGTCACTAACTGGTCCGTCGCCGGCTGTCCGATAGACGGTGTGACGGGGTTCTTCCGCAATCCAGACTGATACGACGGAGGCCAAAGGGCATCTTCCTAAGGCAATTTTGATACCATGCCCAGTGTATAAGCAGTTTTTGATAAACAACTGCTTCAACAAGATTTGGTCTTTTCATGAGGCAAGCAGCATCTAAATCACAACGCGACCGGTTTTTTTGTTGTTGTAAAAATAGAGCACGCGTGTGCTGTATTTATTTGCTCTCTTGAGGGGATGCGCTAAGTAAGCACGCGTAATTCCAATTTTCTTACGGTTTTTGTAATTTGCATGTCTGTTTTGATCAGAAAACTTTTGTTTGCGTAGTTTATTTTCTTTTTTGTTTGCGTAGTAGTCGCCACTGGCGTGCGTGTAGCACCAGATGTATGTATAAACCAAGGACGAGGCAAAAGATGTATGTAAGTATCGTAGCGGTGGTTTCTGCCTACCCCTATGGGAAAAAGGCACAATATGTATGTATTTATGTCAAAATTAAATTCAATGTAATCTAAAACTTAAAACAAATTCTTTGCACTACAATTACTGCCACTTATAAAAATAAAGGAGCAATTATATGATTAGCTGTAATGTGTAGTGTTTTGTTAGTAAATAAAACGTTTACAGTTGTTAGATTGCAGAAACTATAAATATCTAGTAAGTACTCATAAGTGGGCATTATCTTGACATTCAGCAAAGTCATTGTTTGCATTCTAGGGGGTTCCTGCGTCATGCAGGCGTCTACATACAAGGTGTGATACCTTCCAATTTGTCCGACAAGAGTCAGCGAACGTAGATACCTCCACTGCCCGACCGACGCGACCACCTGGGCCGGTGGTCATTTCGAGCATCCTGGCTGCTCTCCCCGCAAAGCCCGGTCTGTTGCCTTTGCAGGCACGGACTTTGCCTGCAAAGGCAACGGACCGGGCTGATGATGACGGGTTCGTGACGGTGCAAAGGAGGAAACGCCGTCAGCGAAGATGTAAGAACCGCTCCGGCAAGGCTCCTGTGGAGCCCAACGTTAAACTGCGCTCCGCGAAGTCGAACACCCCGGTGTACATCTCTCGCCTACATTACACCACTGAGCTAGAAGATATCGAGGAGTACGTGCGCCAAAGACTGAAGTACACGCCAAGAGTACAGCTTCTGGAGTCGCGCAACGTCAATTTCAAGGCGTTTGTGGTGAGCATACCAACGTTTAAGCTCCATTTGGTGTTGGAAGAAAGTTTTTGGCCGCAGGATGTGGTGTTCCGTCGCTTCCGCGGACTAATTCCACAAGTATGCACAAAACATCGTGCAAATGAAGTGCTACTAACATAGTTTTTTAAGTTGCCACTAACAAAAATGTGTTATTAGTATGTACTCGTATTTTTAGGTTAAGGTATTTATCTATGGGTCTACGTTACCTGAAATAAATGGTATATTATTATTATTATAATCTGCCTAGCCTTTTCCCGACTATGTTGTGGTTGTCTTCAAATTCCAGAATACCAGTATTTTACAAGGAGCTATTGCCTATCTGACCTCCACAACCCAGTTAGTACTAACACGATACCCGTTGGTGAGACTGTTTGTCTGACTTTCGGGAAAATGTAGATACGTCACGACATAAAAGTCTTACTCGACTGACTCATTGGTCAAGTGGTCGCAAGCATTACTCCTGAGCTCGAGGCCCTGAGCTTAAGGCCTTAAGCTTGAGGCCCTGAGCTCTATTCCCAGGTCGGGCAAAGTCTTATTGGGACTCAGTAACAGACCTAAGCCTACATTTGTCAACGGTTTTAGTAAAAGGCTCGCCCCCTATCACACGGGACTATAACGCAATGTATAACGTAATGTCGCCCAGTGATGTGACCGTTGGACTACCAAAACATAGGGCTCGAGTTCGAAGCCAAGACACGCATCTCTGATAATTTTTGTAATTATCACTTGCTTCGATGAAGGAAAACTTCGTGGAGGAAACTAAACCAGCATGCCTGAGTGATATTTCTCGACTTTGACATTAAAACTCTGACACCAGGTTAGGCAGTAAACACACAAAAGAAAGAAGACTTGGGACTTAAACATAACTGGCCATATCAGGGTCGACTTCAAGTACACATCTGCCTACCCTCCGTGGATAACAAGTGTGGCGTAATGTTATGATGTTATGTTCATTAAATCTTAACCGCGTGTTCACCGCAGTCGTCCACACAAATCCAGTCACCCATCCTTATCTGGCTAGCCTTTTCCCAAGCACGTCGAGGTCGGCTTCCAATGTAATCGAATGCAACAGAGTGCTATTTTACGTGGAGAGACTGCTTAAATGACCTCCATAGCGCAGGAAACCTGATATCCCTTGATAAGACTGGCGAAAAGACAAGGCAGACGACGACAATCTTAATCGGTTATCAGGCACCTACATTGTCCGATAAAAATCGTTCGCCGACATAAATTGGAAGTCTGTTTTAAACTAACGCTGACAACTCACAATAATAAAGATTAAACGTTACAATCTGAGCAGATAATGTGTATCTATAGACTTAAGGTTTGGCGATGCAGAGAAATAGAATGTAATATGTATTCTTACTGTTTTTTATTTAAAGAGCTGTTCCGGCCCATAGGAAATAATAGTTATAATAATAATCATTTTATTATCAGGCAACTAAGTCCCATAGATAAAATACACAAAGTAACATTTAACTACAATAAACTAATACTAATATTGAGTTATAAGTCGAGCTACACGATAACTGACAAATGCTTGCACTGACTGGACAGGTCCACTCAAATCGGTGTGGTTCTTTCTTCAAAAGACCATCTCAGACACTAATCTGCATAGTCCTCATGTGAATTGAGCAAAATTATGTCTGGACTTCAAAAGAGACTATGACCTCTGAGTTTGTTTCGGCTGTTTCTTCTCAGAGTAGTCAGGTACGAAACACCGGCCCCATCTATTTAAAAAAAAAATGACGTGTAAAAGTGTTTGTAAAAACCTACTTGCAAAATAAACATCATTTATCATACATTTTTAAAACTATAAGAAACTAAAACTATTAACGTGACGTAAACGAAACGTGTAACGAAATGACAGACTTATGAATTGCAGGTCGTAGGTTCGAACTCAGACAAGCCATTTACTTTGCTGAAACTATTTCGTGACCACTGCTGTTAAGGCCCTTTTCACCCTAAAATTAGCAAGTCTATTTGCGGTGGTTCAAACTTCGTTTAAAATACTGTTAGAATAAAGTTCTAATCAGCTTGCACTACAAAGCGGTTGTTACGTCCGTCACTGCGGTCGAATAGTGCGAAATGAGTGGTTCTTTTGCGATTTACAAAAAATCTATTGATTGGACTAAAAAAATAAAACACATAAGAACTGCTTTATTATAGTTAGTTCAGTTAGTATGCAAAGTTTCATGATCTAATTTCAAGTACTTTTTGAATACCAGCGGTTTATTGATCGATTTGGAGGTAACTTTGGATTTTTTTTCTATCGAGAAAAGTTTATGGAATTGTGTTTTCCTCAGACATAGGACTTAGTATTAATCCTCAACTTTACCATATATTTATTTCAAAATGAATGCTGCAGTATTTTAGGAGTAACGGAGGGTCATGCCAAGCCATTTGAGGGATATATAGCCCTTGAAACGGTGAAGGAAAACATCGTGAGGTAACAAACGCGTCCTCGAACCAAAATACGAAGACATTGTGAAATCCACTTCTGACAACAATGACTGCCTCGTGGTCGAGTGGTCGCAAGCGCGACTACTGAGCATGAGGTCCTGAGTTCGATTCCCAGGTTGGACAAAGTGATATCAGAAATCTGATTTGTGCCCGGTTAATGGCAATAATCTCGCTACTAAAAGAAATGTAGGTGTACTATTAGGTACAGCTCTACCTAACCCGTCGGGGATTACAGGCGTGATGTAATGTTATGTTATTAAGGTAAAGCGCGTTTACACTAAAGAAAATCCAGAAAAAGCATTACCTACTTATACTCGTATTATCTTATTAGTGTCCATCTCAAGGTTAAAATTAATTAAATCCTTGTTTGGTTTTTACTCCAAGTTTTTGTTTATTTATTCTTCACAAGACATGAGTTTCGTTTAAAAACATCCGCTCACTTTTTTACTCACAAGATAGGTACATATAAATACATACGTACCATCCCTAGGGTGTAGTTGGAAATGTTTTATTGACCAATAAAATAAAGAATTGTTTTTGTCAAAATGCGAGATTTTATTGTTGTTGATGCTGTTGTAACACCTTTTCGAATAGTACCGTAATTAAATCAATAGCTTATAAAAAAGTATATTTTTGTGATGAAAATTCTGTGATCGTATTCGGTAAAAAGTCCCTGAAATTCGTTTAGAGCAACGGTCTAGAACCCGTAAAGTTTAATAAATTATAATTTAGCTCGAGGGTTTTCATTCCCTCCTGCCGGGGTTGCGGGACTGTTCGAAAGAGATACCGTGACCCCGGAACACAAAGGGCGATGAAGGAACATGGATGGGTTTTAGTCAGTAAAAGTCTGACACTCCCTCCTGCTTCACCCAGAGCGGGAGAAGTCATTTGATGATTTCCAATCCGAAAAAAAAAAAAAAAAAAAAAGGGTCTTCATTCCCTGCTACGAGGATTCGTAGCTCGTAAGCTCCTGGATTTGCGTAGCTACACGAAACCAAAAGATACAACTACTCGTATTACTACATATTATTAGGTGTGATAGATTAAATACTATTTACTTATTTGTATGAAAACACGTACAATATAACCGACAAATTTAAGCTATTGTACAGTTAAAAGAAACGTATTTACAATAAAGATTAATAAAACATATTAAACAACATTTGTACTTAAAAATAACAGAAAAAAAAACATCTTTAGGGTTAAAGTATGAAATTGCCGATTGTACTGAAAAAATATTTTTTTCTAAGATATAACATATTTATTTGATCAAAATATTTACCCCCATTATCTATACATTGCTGCCATCTAAACGGAAGTTCATTTATGCCTTTACGATAGAACTCTGAGGATCTAGATTTGACAAACTGTGTGAAAGCATTTTGTACTGCCTTCTGGGAAGAAGGAATTTTTTATCACGTAGAAAATTGTCCAAATCATGAAAAAAATGGTAGTCTGTTGGAGCAAGGTCTGGCGAGTACGGAGGATGACGTATAGTTTCTAACTGCAGCTCCTGTAGAGTTACAACGGTTTCTCGTGTAGTTCGAGGTCTTGCGTTATCATGGACCAATAATGGTGAAGATCGATTCACGAGTCGGGGCTGTTTCACTGCCAGTTTCACCATCATTGTTCGAAGTTCGGCACAGTAAACATCTGCTGTTATTGCCTGATCAGACCTGAGAAAGCTATAGTGAATAACACCATGAAGAGACCACCAAACAGTTACCATTACCTTTTTATTGGTAAGCTTTGCTTTAGGGCACTGTTGCGGCGTTTGACCTGGGGTCAGCCATTGCATTTTTCACTTACGATTATCGTAAACAATCCACTTTTCGTCACATGTCACAATTCGATCCAATATTCTTCATTTCTGTACCGATTCAACAAGGCAACACAAGTTTCAACACGCATTTCTTTCTGCAGATCAGTCAAATCATGGGGCACCCATTTTGCATATTTTTTTGTCTTATTGATTTGGTGCAATGAGTGAGTTGCGTTGAGATTCTAGGTAGGGTAAATATTTTATTAATATAATATTAATATACAGCAACACAGAACAGCCTTATTTGTATGTGTCAAAACAGCTAAAACCAGAAATAAATGTATTTGGTTACGCTTCGGCCGTCAAGGAAACCGTGGTTTCGTAACTGGTTTCCTTGAAGGCTTTTTTTATACGTCTACGTAACTGGTTTCCATGAAGGCTTTTTTTATACGTCTACGTAACTGGTTTCCATGAAGGCTTTTTTTATACGTCTACGTAACTGGTTTCCATGAAGGCTTTTTTATACGTCTACGTAACTGGTTTCCATGAAGGCTTTTTTATACTACTATGTAACTGATTTCCATGAAGGTTTAACTGTTACATAAACTCTTCCGTATGTCTGGCTACTTATCATTTAGAGAGACGTAATCTATTAGATGATAAAGTTTCACTTGACATTGATAGAATGTCAATAGTTAATTTTCTTGAATGTAAGCATACTCTGATTAGTGTACTGAAAATGGATTTAAGGGATATTGAATTCATCTCAACGAGAAGAGGAGGCGTTGCTGCCCTACATGGAGGACACAAATATCATCGAAAAAAAAAGTACACGAATGGTAATACATTTTGGCTATGTTGTAATTATAATCGCGGATGCCATGGCAGCATTACTTTAAATGAAAAAAACCAAGTCAACAGTTACAATTCGCATAGTGAGTGTTTGCCAAACAATGAACAGAATAAAGTTTTGAAAGAACTTGATAAACTGAAACACGCAACAGGATCTAATTTTGAGCCGATTCAAAAACAGTACAGTGAAATGGTGTATAAATTGGAATGTGATGGAATACATTTGATGGCTGACATTCCTCCATACGAAAATAAGAAAACGGGTCTTTTTAATAATCGGAATAAAGTCCTTGGAGTGCCTAAACTACGTTTTCCAACTGCTAGTGCCGTTGTAGTTCCAAAAAATTTTCAACAAACATTCCTTCTAGCTGATTACTGTAGTGAAGAAGATAACAAGCGAATTCTTATATTCTGTAATAAAAATATCCAATACTTAGTAAAATACTTTAAACATAAATATTGTGCGATGGCACATTCAAGTCATGCCCAAAAGTTTTTAAGCAAATATACACAATACATGGCTATAATGAATAAAATAAATCTGTAACTTCATTAATATATTGTCTACTCCCAGGTAACCAGAAAACTTACGAAATCCTTTTTCGGCTTATTGAATCAAACTTTCGAGGTTGGATCCCGTCTATAGCAACAATGGACTTCGAAAAGTCTGCTATGAATGCTGTACGTCAAGTATATCCAGGAATCGATGTCAAAGGTTGCTATTTCCATTACAACAGATGCTTATTCCGAAAGAGTAAACAGTTGAAAATTTCAACACCTGTCAAGAAACGACATGTGTCACGGTGTGCCGGAATAGCACGATTACCACCGGAATTTATTGCAAGTGGTATTGAGTATGTGATGCGTAGGAAACCCGCCGGGGAAGATATAAATAAATTCAATACTTATTTCAGAAACCAGTGGTTAAACAATATTGACTTTGAGAAAACTTGTTGCTGTAGCAAGGAACAGATCAGAACAACCAACAACTTAGAAGGTTGGCATAGCCGGATTAATCGGTTCATCGGACAGAAAAATGTTACAGTAGCCAATTTACTAGATATATTAATTAAGGAGACCAAAGTCAGTAATATTTTTAAAACTAACTGTAAGAAAAGTAAACGCTACCTAGAAATTGATACCGAAATTGATAATGCTATAAACGATTTGCAAAACGGGCAAATAACTGTGGGCCACTGCATTGAAATAATTTCACCATGCATTTTTATTTTAATATTTTAAGTTTATATTTTAAATAAAATAAGATATAAATACAACTACGTTTTCAATTCCATTCAATATTCATATTTAGCTCAGTTGTTAGAATGACAAAAGAAAGTACTTACCTACTAACTTTTTTCGCTTTGTTCTTTCGTAGTCAGTTTTGTAGGTGGCTTAAGGGACATTGAATAATTACTCCTTCGAAACCAGTTACATAGTAGTATAAATAAAGCCTTCATGGAAACCAGTTACGTAGACGTATAAAAAAAGCCTTCATGGAAACCAGTTACGAAACCCCGGTTTCCTTGACGGCCGAAGCGTTTGGTTAATTCAAATTTATATTAAAGGTTACATTTATTTTTAGGTATATTTGTGAGTAAGCTAAATATCAAGAGAACGCCTTTTCAAGGTTTCAAATTATATATCACTACTTTTTATCAATATACGGATACAAGTTGGTTCTCTTAATACATTTTTTGCCTTACGTTCGATAACTTACTGCGATGTTTAGATCTACTAAGTACCAAGCCTACAGGCTTAAGTAAGTAAGGAATTAATATGAGATTTTTATAGAATAAATTACAATCTATTCTTTAAAAATCTCATATTAATTCATTTTCTGACCGATAGTCTCCGCTTTCTTCCCGTCATGACTATCATTTTCATGTTCTGAACCGTACCAGGGTAAAGGATAAAAGTAAACTTTATTTTAAATACTTACATAATGAACCCTGTGCTATTCAATGCATCCATCATAACAAAGTTTAAGGTTTAAGTGAGCGCCACGCCACCGTAAACCGTGATTTATCACACCAATGAAAAAGTCGTTTCCCAGCAATATTTTTGTGCAGAGGTAAGTACTTTCCTTTCCAAGGGGGATTAGCTTTAAACCCATCGTAAGTGCTTGAGTCATTGATCTTCATTCTTACTCGTAATATAAGTGATAGGGGTACAATCGGGGTTGTTTTAAGGGTTGGATTTGACCTCGCGGGTTGAATAATGATTCCGGATTGGGTACTTTCGCGATCCTACCGTGATACTTTTGCAAATTTTTCTGTTATACGTACATCAATGACAGGTCTTAAATCTTCTAGAGCATATCTACTGCATGCAAAGTACTAATGGTGACACCATTATTAACCTATGCATATAAACGGCTATGTTTGGCCTTGGAAAACTCCATAGTCGTTGTAATAAATAAGTGTCTGTCAACGTGGCGTTACATGGAAATTAGATAAAGTGCGATTCTGATACGACACCGATAGTTCTCGAAGTAAAGCAGATCTCACGTCGCATTGGTTTTTATAGAATCCTTTGATGCCAAAGACCCAGACTCCACCAAAGTGGAGACGATGGAAGGGGAGAGGTGTGGGACGCAACCTATCACATTCGTTGGAGTCCACATCGCGTTTCTCGTCTCTCCTGTGATTGGTTGAATCTTGTTGCTTGAGACGTCTCCGCAGTGCTCGGCTGGTCTTCTTGTCGGTGGAGTCGGGACCTAACACACGTACACGGTTCGACCGCGCGGACGAGCGGCGCTCACCGCCTCTCCGCGCGGCGCACCGCCAGTACATTTGATTCGCCGCTTCCGCCCGACCGTGTGGACGACCGGAGTCGCGTGTTAGGACATGGTCCAAAATGTTTTTCACTATTGATTTGAGGATAGTGATAATAAAATAATTTACACAAAGTAAACACACTAGAATTTAAGTCGAACCAAGGAAGTGGCGGCCAACACTTGGTCACAAAAACAACAAATGCCTTTGCGCAATACTCGTTTGTTTTTCCCCATGACCTCTCGAAACCTCTACGCAAAAAAATCACGAAGAAGTATTTGCAAATCGTAGCCGTATTAGTGAATACTTTTTTTTCAAACGCCTGTGGTATTTACAACTACCGATATTAGGTGCCTAACATACTTATTCAAATAAGCCGTATCAAACAGGAGCGCATTTAAAAATAGCTGTACAAAAACTTTTTTTTTGCGCCTTTTTGTATTTATAAATATTTGTTATGCGTTGTATGTATAATATTTATTTAGCTTTTTGTAATTTTGTATGCGTGTCATATCCCTGCCAAAACTACATATTTTGCTTTTAGCTGCTAAGGATCCTTATATCACTGTTTATTGTAAACATCCGTTGTTTTATTTTCCTAACAACATGTTAAGAGTACCAATAATAATAATTGTTCTTTTAATTAATACTTATAGCTTGAGCAAATACGGACGTATGTGAAGGTCACGAAGAGCCGAGAGAAACTGCGGCGCATTTTACTGTCCGTCAAAAGTAAACACATTTATGAAGAATAACACAACAGAAGATTTCTATTTTAAAAACTTACAATTAAATACTTATAATATTAGGAGTTCGTAGCTAAAAAATGACAGCCGCTCGGATCAATCTTCAGGACACTTGCACGAAAGACATTTGCGCGAAAGACACTTGTGCGAACCCACTTGCGCGAAAAGACATAAATACAAATTAAATTTGTATTTTAAGTCTTTTTTAAGTTTAAATTTTTACACAAACTTTATTACTGTACCTCCCAACTTGTTATGAAACATAACTGTGTTTATAAAATCAAAATTAAAACTACCAACACTAAAAACGGCATGTTCACTGTTTGTTTTGAGTTCCCGAGTTTTGAGTTTATGTAAATGATAATGTTAGTGACCATGGCAGTTTAAAAACTGATATCAAAATAAAAAGTCATCGTAATTAGTCTGCGATTCAGCAGTTTTTGAACGTTGACTTTTGATAACCCTATAACTTTTCTCTGATCTTGTTTCAAATTTTCGTTAAGTAGGTAAGCAACGACTAATAATCAGTTCTACACTGTCCTCCCATACTAAAATACCTCTAACACTGAAACATAATAATATTGTAAAACCAAATAATTTTAAAAGAGTAACTATGAAGTTTCTTGCCGGTTCTTCTTCGAACCGTGCTCCTTTTCTCGACGTATAAGTGCCCATGTATGCCAATGTGAAATACAGGGTTAGTTTTCAATGACCTAGATATCATACCAAAAGTGCATTTTAAATATTATTGTCGAAAATTATAAAATATAATAATAGCATTCATTTGAAGATGTCCTAAAAAAATCCTAAATCATAAACCTAGTGGGAATCAATGCACTTCTTGCGTGCATGCACCGCCAAATTTATGTGCGTGCTAACTGCTACCTATCTAGGTTGTTGAACTGAATTGTGCTGTTGCAATATCCACACGTTCGCTGTTTAGTGGTGGGCAGGAATGAAATTTTATTTAAAAAAATGTTATTTCGTTTATTATATCGAAAATATTATCGATTCTAAACCATCTCTGAAAATTTGACCGGTCATTGAAAACTAACCCTGTATAATATAATTAACCTTTTTCTAAAAATTGGGCTATCGGAGGTAACGATTTTTTTAAATCTAGGCCGTAGTTCTAGAGTACGTTCCTACAAAAAAAAAAAAACTCTTACATCATCACCATCACCCACAGCCTGAGTTCACCCACTGCTCTATACTGCCTCACTTTTCTTATACTACTCCGTGTTCCTTGCCTAACATACCGTATTTTACGGGGAGACGGTTTGGTTATGTGGGGCTTGTACTCACTAAAAACACCGTCGTGAGCCTCTATCGCCTTGACGGATGAGCCGTGAGAAATGCTACGCATGACGCACGCGACCCATCCGGGCCCGGCGCAGCCCGCTTCCGGGCACCAAACTCCTTTGGCGATGTTCGGGCTCATCTGAGAAATCGCCACCACTCGTGAGGATGGTGCAACGCAACGCCGATAGGCTCCCCGATCTATCGCCCGCTGGCACCTAAGAGCGGTATCAAGTCGTTATGGTGCGTCCTCCGCCTTGCCAGGTGTCCTGCCCAACTCCATTTTTAGCTTTATTATTTAGTATAGATGATACCTACCTAGACCACACGTGATTGTTTGTTCAGTCTTTCTTTGTAATGCTAATAAAAACTTTATTAAAACAAATGCCATTCAAGGACGTTGTGGTGCACTAAAATAAAATTAATTTACACAATAGGCGAGACGACAAAAAAAAAACTAATTAGTCCGTCAGTTAGATTATCAAAAAATATTTGACCCGTGTTTTTTCTTTGTTACTTAAACGAAATATGACGAAGATGTGACGCTTTTAAAATTCTCAATACGTCACGCCTAGGTATAATTTTTACCTAGTTCTGACGTCACGAGCCCCCACTCCCGACTCCCGAGCTTTGATGCGTTTTATCTTTGTCAGTATTCATTGATTTACAAAAACCAAAAATACGTGTCCATTAATTTCAAATACTCTAACTGACGGACTAAATAGATTTGCAATGTTTTGATTCTGTCGTTATGCCTATTGCCGTATAATATAAACGAACCTAATAAATAACTTGTAATCGTCTAAATTAGATATGCTGAGAATGTCGAGACGTTCTGGCGCATAATTATATATTTAAGTGGTATTATGTCATCATCACGTCTGTTATCTTCATAGAGACCAGGACAAGCAGAGGTAAAATATGCAATGACATTAATTCAATGCAGGCACATATTTACGATATTTTATTATTGTCTTTTGACATGTACCTAAATAGATGAAACCAGCAGTTTAAAACTACATCATTATCTGCCTAGAATTTTGTCTACCAGTATTTTACATGGAGCGACTGCTTATCTGAGTACTGCAGTACTGGGTAATACGATATACCTGGTAAGACTGGTTGTCAGACTGGGCCATGACTCCCTGTAACGACTATCAAAGATCTACAAATGATAGCCGGGACTAACGGCTTAACGTGCTTTCAAAGGTACGGAGGAAACTCGGCATATATATATATATTATCATTTAATTCAGGTAACAAAAGTATGGTATAGGTATGTTATGGGTGGTCACCTGTCCACGGGCCAACCTAGACAAGCACGGCTGAGCCTAAAGATCGACCCGAGCGGCTGCTATTATGTAGCCACGAGCTCCTCCATTTAGCCTCGCGCATTATTTAGCCACGGGTTCCAGTTTAAAACTACACACATTACATAAATATTAATACCCTTTGCCCATGGGTCGGGTAGGCAGAAAGTACAAATTGCCAACAGCGACTATACCCACTTACTCCTTTCGGTTCGTGTACGTCCGTAGACGTAAACGAAAGCTTCTGAAACTAGGAACTAAATACATGAGGGACACAATTTTTCTTGGTATTGAAGTTTCAGAATATCGACCATTCTACTATTTACTTCTTCTTTATCGTGTGGTTAGTGCCGAACCTGGTGTCAGAGTTTTAATACCGCCCATGGGCCACTGACTTGGTTTTACACGCCGTCGAGAAATATCTCTCAGGCATGCTGGCTTCCTCACGATGTTTTTCTCTAGTTAAACTATTTTATTCAAAGTAGTTACTAGTTGCATAATAATGGTTTAATAAAAACAAAACTTTGAATCTATAAAAAGTTTATTCCAACCTTATTGACGCTAACACATAGTTTTATATAATAACTTTAATTAATTTAATTTAACTTAAATATTAATTTTGACAACAGATCCAAATATTTGTTATGGTTAAGCATTTATTATTTATATTTCCTTTATTCATTTTTAATCAATTTTGTTACATTTTTAAATGTTAATTAAAAAATATATAAAAACATTTTAAAATATAAAAAATTGTAGCCCACCGGTATCGGAACAGGGTCCAAGCTACCGGCGGTCAGGGCTCCAGAGAGAGGAACCTCCTAACAACAACGAGCCGTGTTTAGGAGTACCCCCTTGTGAATCAAGCACTTGATCCACGTTGCCTAACGAGAGACTCCTTTTTTTTTTTTTTTTTTTTTTTTTTTTTCGGATGGGAAATCATCAAATGACTTCTCCCGCTCTGGGCGGAGCAGGAGGGAGTGTCAGACTTTTACTGACTAAAACCCATCCATGTTCCTTCATCGCCCTTTGTGTTCCGGGGCCACGGTATCTCTTTCGAATAGTCCCGCAACCCCGGCAGGCATCGGTCCTTTCGGACCCCTTCCTTTTTGCTGACTCTCTTTGAGGCGCGCGTGGAACACGAACGCGCCGTCGACATGGCCTGTCGTCATGAGACGGACGGACGGCGAGCTAGCCCATAGCCCACCGTCCACAGGCCCGCGCCTACGGTGGCCGGGGGCCACGTGGTGGCCCCCGACGCCCGGGGCGTCTCCCGCGGCGGCCGGGACGCTGTGAGGTTCTCTCCCTCTCACGTTCCGCCACCTCCTTCTCTAGCATTACTGCTTCGCAGAAGGAGGTGACGGCGTCCCATTCCGTCTCGCTCCGGACCATGGCTTGCACCAGGGCCGGACGCGAGAGGTCGCCGCTGCCAATCGCCGCTTCGAGGACACGGCGGTGCTCCGCCCACGCGGGGCACACCTCCACCGTGTGCTCCACCGTGTCCTCCGGTCGATCCTCGCAGTGGAAACACCCGGGCGTTTCCTCCCGCCCGATTCGGTGCAGGAACCTCCCGAAAACACTGTGTCCGGTGAGGACCTGCGTCAGGCGGAAGGTGAGGACGCCGTGGCGTCTCTCAAGCCACTCCTCAAAGAGGGGACTTACCGCCACTATTGTGGCGTGCCCTGCACGGGGTTGCGACAGTCGCTCTCTCCATGTCGCCATGAGATCCCGCCGGAAGTCTGTCCGCTGAGCGACAATTTGTCGCGGCAGCGGAGTTTCCCCCCGGCGTAGCACCTCCGCGCGCCATTCATGTAGGCGCGCGAGGACTATCGCCTCCAGATCCCATGGCGGCAATCCGGCAAGGAGGCACGCCGCCTCACGGGAGATCGTGCGGTACCCACAGGCCAGCCTTACGGCTACCACCTTTTGGGGCGCGTTCAGGTAGTGGGCTGCACGCAGCCTCAAGGAACGCGCCCACACCGGGGCCCCGTAAAGGGCCATGGACCGCACGACTCCCGCGTAGAGCCTCCGGCAGGAGGCGTTTGGCCCCCCAAGGTTGGGCAGGAGCCGCCTGAAGGCAGCCCCGGTCCGTTCCAGTTTGGGGGCCAAACGTCGGAAATGCTCCACGAAGTTCCATCGGCTGTCGAGGACGAGTCCCAGGTACTTCAGCGTCGACTCGACGCCGACGGATACCCCTCCTACCGTCAGTGAGGATCCCGGAGGTGGCGCATTCCGAGGCCCATGAAAACACATGGCCTCGGACTTGTGCAATGCCACCTCGAGACCCAGTTGCCGGATCCTCTCGACGACTATCGCAACCCCGCGTGTCATTATTTCGGCCGCCGCCTCGTGCGACCCCCCTTGTGCCAGCACCAGCGTGTCGTTTGCATAGCAGACCACGCTGACGCCGCTAGGGAGGTCGGCGCGCAGCACCCAGTCGTACCCGATGTTCCACAAGGAAGGCCCTAGGACCGATCCCTGTGGAACACCGCACGACATCTCTCGCCGGTTCCATTCTCCGCTGCGACCGGGGTAGATAACGGCTCTATCCGTTAGGTAGTCCCCGACCACACGACGAAGGTAGGTTGGCACCCGGTGATACCGTAGTGCCTCCCTAATGCAGCTCCAGGGCATGGAGTTGAAGGCGTTGGCGATGTCAAGAGACACCGCCAAGACAACCCCCCCCCGGGACACTGCATCCCCCGTCGTGAGGGCTCTCACGCGCATGATGGCGTCCACCGTAGAGCGCCCCTTGCGGAAACCAAACTGGTGTTCCGCAAGATCCGGCCCCGTCCCCGCAAGGTGCTCGGCGAGGCGGTTTGCAATGACTCTTTCAAAGAGCTTGCCCACCTCGTCGAGCAACACTATGGGCCGGTATGCGGACGGAGAGTCCGCAGGGCGCCCCGGCTTCCGAATGAGGACCAGCTTCCCCGTCTTCCAACGAAGCGGGAACTGGCCTCTCTCCAAGCATGCGCTTAGGAGCCCCTCCAGTCGGGGCCCGAGAGCCTCCGAGGCCAGGACCCAGGCTTTGCCAGGCAAGCCGTCGGGTCCTGGGGCGGTATTTTTGGCACTGAGCCTGCGTACCGCCACTCTCAGGTCTACCCCAGTCACTACCGGAGTGTCGTCGTCGTCGTCCTGGTGATCCGCTTCCAGCACCACAGGCGGCGGAGCCATAGGCGGGGGGGGATGTTCCCCCCGCGTAGGGAACAGAGTGCTCACTACGTCCTCCACGAGCTCAGGCCGGAGACTCTGCGTCAGTGGGGGGGCCCAGGTGCGGAGTTTATCCCGCACCATCTTGTAAGGGCGCCCCCACGGATCTCTGTCGAGAGTCCCCAGCAATTCCTCGCGGGCCTGATCCCTGGCCCACAGGACAGCTTCGCGGAGGGCGGTCTTCGCCGCTCTGTACCCCTCATATAGCTCCGCCTCAATGGCTGCCGCATCCGGTGGGCGGATGCGGAGCCTGCGATGCCTGGCGTACAGGTGCCGCGCAGCCACGCACGCTTCACGCAGAGACGTCAGCTCTCGAACGAGAGACTCCTCAGGTATTGATCGAGGCTCTTGGCAATTAAGCCATGGGCTGATACGACTATCGGCACAATGATCGCTGAGTCCATTTCCCACATGTCAACAACCTCGCGAGCCAAGTCAAGATACTTGATTTGTTTATCTTTCTCGGCTTTCACGAGGTTCTCATCATGCGGAACCGTTATGTCAACAATCATTGCGCGCCGCTGTGATCGATCCACCACCACTATATCAGACCTATTGGCTATAATAGTCCTGTCAGTGATGATGGATTGATCCCAGTACAATGTGATACTGCCATTATCGAGAACTGGGTCGGGCACATACCTATAATAAGGCACTTCCGATTCCACAAATTTGTATTTTAGAGCCAGTTGCTGATGGATAATCCTGGCTACAAGGTTGTGTCTATGCAGGTACTCTCTGTTAGCTAGACGAGAACACTCGGAGATAATGTGATGGATTGATTTGCCTGGACGGTGGCATGCCCGACATATTATGTCAACCGTGCCATCCTTCACAATAAATCTCTGGTGGTTATTCGTCGTCATAACTTCATCCATTATTGCACAGTCAAAACTTTCGGTTTCTCCGAATAGGTCCCCGGAACATAGCCAGGCTACGGACGCTGATAGGTCTACATCGGGCCCGGAAAAAGCGTCCGTGAAGCTCCTTACTCTGCCATACCTCCCTGTGGTCGTTAGTGTCAAGCACTGGAGGTTTGCGCCAGTTCTCTTTAGCCAAGGAGAGTGGGGTGACGCCCTTGTTCATCGCGACCACATCTCGATGCATTCCCACATCGGGAAATAATCCCTGAGGCTGCATATCTCGCAATTGTGGAGAGTCTTACCATTTAAAAAGCCTCGACCCCCACACTTCCGCGGGATGTACAGTCTCTTAACCGAAGAACATGGGTGATGCATCCGATATGCCGTCAACAATTTACGGACCTTCGTATCCAAGGCGTCTAGTTCTGTTTGAGTCCATTTGAGTATGCCGAAAGAGTTCATCAAAACTGGCATGATCCAACCGTTGAATGCACGCACCTTATTGCCACCTGATAAAAGACTATTAAATACTTTTTTCAGGCGGCCAAAGAAGCGCTCCTTCAACGATTGCTTCATGTCAGCAACATTGATGCCCAGCGGTTCCGACATACCCAAATACTTATAGGTTTCGGTTGCTGATAGGGATCTAAGAGTTATGGAATCCGAGAGCTGGGTTTCCACAGATTCCACAATCTCCCCTCGTTTTACACGCATGACCGCACATTTGTCCACACCAAATTAGATTCTTATGGCGCTACCGAAAGTTTCAGTTACCTTCAGTAATTCCATCAGTTGCAAATCGTTGGGGGCAAAGAGTTTTAGGTGATCCATATAAAGGAGGTAAGATATAACCTGACTATCTTTCCGCAACCGATAGCCTAAATAAACCTGAATCCTCCAGCAGTGTGCTAAGAGGATTCAAGGCTAAGCAGAACCAAAGTGGACTCAAATTATCGCCCTGAGATATACCTCGCTCTATCCTTATCAGCTCGCTATTCCTCTGAATTTGCCGACATCCTGGATAGCGAAGGACTGTCCTCCATTGCCCCATACACGACATCAGGAAGGTGCGCAGAGTTGCATTAACTTTATACAACTCGCCCTTACTACGCCAACTAGCACCCTCGTGAGCCATGTAGGTATGTGGCACCGAGTCATAGGCCTTCTTATAGTCTATCCAACATGTGTGACAAATCCTTTCAGGAACGGCGATCCTGGTGACTAATGTCCATATCAATGAGGAGTAGCTCCTTAGTACCACGGGACCCGTTCCTACATCCATTCTGAGAAACGGACCTGACAGAATTGTCATCAATTATTTATATTATTATTATAAAGGGTGTAAAACACCTCTTAACCAAGCCGAAAGCACTAAACTTGTTCTCCCCGTCATTGCGATCATTTTTTTGTTCTACACCATACCTGGGAACCTTCTTGTTACGGAGATATTGGGGGTCAAAGTTCCAACTTTTTGACAAGCTTTTTTTAAATACAAGTTTTTATGTAAGATTTTTACTTGAAATACCTCCACGACCCCCGTACTATTCAATCCATCCATCAGCACAATGTTTTGAGTGCGTAACATTGAGTTCTACCACAATACATGATTTTTCACCCCAAAAAAAAAAGTCGTTTCCCAGCAATAATTTTTGCGTAAAGTTACTTAGTTTGATGTACAGAATGCTTAGTTGACGGCTTCGTGATGAGGTCTTTTACACCCTGTATATTATTTTTGACACTACTAATTAATTTTCTATCTCAACACAATATTCTACATTAACATTTTTAATAAGTTTCTTTAATGGATATAAATATGTATCCACAAAAACGGATTACCTACGGGTTTATTACTCCTGAAGTGCATCTAAGTAAACAAAAGTTCCAAAATCTAACTCAAAACGGAAGGTTTCAACTTTATTTGCATCGAGGCCGAATAGAATTCAAATAATAAACTTTAGAGTGGTTAAAAACGTTATTGATGACCTGAGTGAGAAAGAGAGAGAGAGAGAGAGATTTACAGAACGAATAATACCAACTCAACGCAACAGTAATAATTATTAGTAAAACGACATCAAGGCGTCTGCTATAGAATATTTATAATGCCTATGCCTTGTTTTGCTCTCGCACGAAATTTCTTCCTTCCCAGCCATCACGTTTGGTCAGCTTCAACATGACGCCCTGGTCCCACGGTTGCGTGAGGAAAGTCCTGGCATCGAGGGTCACGTTGTACGGCATGCCATCAGCCAGGTCTACTCTGTATTTCTTCAGAACCGCGATGAGTCCTGATATCCCCTGCATCTTTGCGAAACGCATTCCTGAAACACAATGATAGATTTTTGTTAGAATACTTTACCCTAAGAAAAAAAAATTTTTTTTTCTGTATTCATATATGTCTATTGCTCATTAACACTGATAGTAAGTGTTATTTACGCCTAAATATAATTCCAAAGTAGGTAGTCGCTTAGGTGTAGCCTATGATTCGTGACAGGGCCTTTTTGTTCCTAAAAAGGCTCACACAACAGCACGTGCAGAAAACTCGTTGCTTGTGTCCAAAAATAAGTTCCATGACCTTTGAAAATAATCGGAAATATCATTATCTTTAGGCGATGAGTAGTCAAAATTAATAGCCTCGTCCGAAAACATTATTAGGGTTCATCTGCTGACGCAACAGATGAACCCTACGAAGATAACCCAATGTATCTAATAATGATAACGCTTTTTATGCAAGTCATCATCAACATACCCCCAACGATCATCACTACGGCTAAGATGGCCGGCCCATTGCCACTTCAGCTTACTTATTCTGAGAGCTGTGTCGACAACTCTGGTTATCTGTCGGATCCCTCAGAGATTCCATGTATAGCAAGTTCATAGCTCGCTAAGCGACTGAATTTATGGACCAACCGTACCGTGTGTGTCCACATTTGGCCCCGTAAGTCATAGGCAGGACGCACTGGTTGAAGACCTGTGGAATACGGAATGAGAAGACCCGACGAAGTTTCCCAAATGCTGCCCAGCCCAGCGCATGTTATGTTATGAGGTTGTGTAAACAAGAAACATCCACGCGATTGCAGCAATCACGACAGATTTGGTGTCTATATTTGAAGAGTTCCATTGTATATCTATGAAGCATCAGATCTTCACCAAATCTAAACGGGACCACCGTGAAATAATATCCTTCTAAACAAAAAATTATCATCGAAATCGGGGAGGTGGAGGAAAAAAAAATAGAAAATTAACACACAAATAAAAAAAAAGATCTTTTTTTAATTGAAAGAGTATACGCCTCAGGTGGTCCCGTTTAAATTTGGTGAAGATCTGATGCTACAATGGAACTCTTCAATGTTAGACGGCAAATCTGTCGTGATTGTTGAAATCGCTTGGATGTTTATTGTTTACACAACATGATAACGTAACATCACGCCTGTATGCTCTGAGCTCTGTACGCAGATGTGTACAGTATTACCATGAAATGTATTCTTATTAAAAAAATAAATGCATAGCAAATATTTGTTTAGGATATTACAACTAAAATTGCAAAAATAAAAAAAAATGCAAAAAATAAAAATGACTTCAAAAACACTAAAACGTAAAAAATTACTTTAGCTTAAGAAGTCGGTGGTAAAAAAAAAAACTGAATCAAACAAACAAAAGTCACCGACTTCTAAAGCTAAAGTTATTTTTAGTGTTTTTGTCTTCCATACGTCTCAAGTAGTCGTCATTTCGTAGTCACTCCTTTTCTAGCCATATCGTCTTTCATACAATACATCCAAAATTTCTTTCCCTACTCTTATAGGTATCCAGATTCATACTCATCAATTATATTTATGTATAATTCAAAATATGTAAGAAATTATAATTACCGATACACAGCCTGGGGCCCGCTCCGAATGGAAGGTAAGTGTACTGTTTAATATCGTCCTTATTTTCAGGCAGGAACCGTTCTGGCTTAAACTTCTCTGGCTCCGGGAAATAGTCAGGATGGTGGTGTATGTGGAACACTGGGATGTGGACACGGACCCCTACGTCTAGTTTCAAGCCCGTAGGGAGGACGTAATCGTCCATGACCTCTCGGGTAAGGTTCCCCAGAACTGGGTACTTCCGAAGAGCCTCGGAGATACAGGCGTCCAAGTAAGGCAGCTCATGCACACAGTCGTAGTTCAGTTTGTTCCCGTGACGTCGCAGGAACTCGTCCACCTCCTCGGCAGCTCGTTGCTGCGCCTCCGGGTGCTTCGCCAGCTCAAACAGTGTAAAGCTCATGGTGGTCGCAGACGTCTCAAAATGTTCGTTCATTCATTTTCATTTCGTGTGCCATGAATTTAAAAGGGTTGTTATCTTCTTTGCCCATGGTGTTGGACTCGATTCCGAAAGCGCAGGAGCATATGCCGTCCATGGTGAACCTCGCAGCAGTCTGTCTCATGTCGAGGACGTCAGAAATGCCAAGTTCATAGTCGAGCATGTCTTCAAAATCTATCGAGACTTTTTCTATCAAATGATACATGTTCCTCATCTTTGCAGATGAAAAGAGAGGAGTAAGGTTTTGTCGGACAATCTTCCAACTGTCTCCGGCGTTAAAGAACAGGTTCTGGGTGACAACTTCACGTGCGGCGTATTTGGATATTTCCCTGCCGTTGACGTAGTAGAAATCTTTAGTTAACACATGTTTGATGAGCTCGGGGCTTTGCACCACGAGGGCAGGTTCCGTGCCGTAAAAAGCTCCGAAGTAAGGTTGGTCGCTAAACTTTTGACAAAGTTTTTGTATCATGTGACCAGGATACTCTCGTTGCAAAATATATCTTCCGTAGTTGCCCAGAAGGGGTACTGGTTCAACGTAAGGCACATTCTTCTTTTTCCAGTAGTCGAATTTTCTTTTAGATAATAAATATAATAAATAAAAGATTGTAGCTAATAAGGCCGCGAGAACAAGAAAGGCGTTCATTTCGGTAACCGCGTTGCTGACAACTGCGGGCCGTCTCGGCATCTTTCGTACCACGTTGATAAATCCTACACATACGAACTTCAGCTACGCAAAGGTCAACGCACACTTGTAAGCACTGCACGGTATCAGCATGGTCTCGGCTAGTCGTCAACCAGCACGTACCGTATCGGTCAAGCATCGCCGGGTGGACGCTGCACTTGCGAAGGGAGGCCGCACTTGCCACGAGACGCCACATTTAGGACTAGGCAAAGCCCTGCTTGCGGTGCACAAACCACCCGCTTACTACTGGGTGACGGTAGCGACGACCCTAGTAAGTCAGGCGATGGCTTGCCGCATGCGGGATGACGCTCAACCGTAAGTTAAACTGCTGTTGACAAACTGATCCGAAGAGAGGCAACGTCGGTCCGATGCTACAGGTTACAGGTGTGTGCTTAAGTATGAGTTTCATGGAAAGAATCCCGAACGGGCTGAGTATAGGCGATGCTGATCCTTTAAAAATTCAACCGTAAGAGACATTATATAAAGAACACATTTCAACGCTTGACTCTGAGTCGAGCCGTGTGGAGTTGGCGTCGAGTCTATGTAATGTGCGAAGACCTTTGTTCTCACAAAGTTCAAAGTATCTAATAACTTTAGTAAATGAACTGACGAGAACTACTGATTATGCAGGTTAAGTGTAATATGAATTTGATTTTATCTTTTTTCTGTTAATTTTTTTGTTCAAAACATTCTTGTTTTTTGCATGACTGATTATTTGGTAATGTATAACGTTTAAAGTAATTACAAGGGTTGAAAATAGGATCGTTATCAGGTATTCGCACGCATGGTTGGCATGCAGGGTTTTGCGTGACGTTAAGTGGTAGGTTTAGAACGATAATTTATTTACGGTAACATAAATAAGGCAAGATAAAGTCTTCTAAGTACATACCTGCAAGTCATGAACACTTAATCATCAATCTCCGTCCTCTAATCCAATATACTTGCGGTCGACGCAATATGTTTTCCACTTCTATACTTTTCTATTGCTCATAATCTCTAACAACTTAATTGATATTGATATTAGAGTATAAGTGGTAAACTCAATATATGTAATACGCTCACTTACGGAAAATAGGCATTGTACGGAACCCTCTCTACGCGAGTTCAAATCGCACTTGACCGGTTTTTTTTTACACCAGCAGAAAGTAGAGATTTCAACAAACAAAAAGCCAAAGCCAAAGCCAAAGCAAAGACTTTTAAAAAAATGCAGATATTTTGACGTGAGGATTTTCGATTGAAAATTAGGGTGCTTTTTCGATATTAAGTCAAAATAAGGTGAAAAAAATAAACATTTTATAAAAAAAAATAACAGTGTATTTGGGATATAAAAAGGTACTCGTAAGTTTCCACCAAATTTCGTGAAAAAGAAATTTTTTGTAAAAGATAAAAAACCAAAAACTTGGTTATTTGAATTTTTCACATACATTTTGAGCTTATGTGAAAAAAGTGTAAATGTAAAAGTTGTAGATCTTTTTACTACCTACAACTTTGCCATCTCACTTTTTTGCCGGAAATCGAGATAAACCATTTTTTACCCTTAAACCTCCTTATATTTAATTTAATTTTATATTTTTTATTTGCTTTTTAATTTAATTTTTTGGTGTCTTATTTTGTGTTTGATTTTGGATTTGATTTTATTGTTAAATTTCTAACTTATGTAATGTTAACGTAAACCGGAAGAGCGGAAGTACCTAATACAAGTAATTTTTTGCTCAAAAGGTACTTCCTATCATGTGATTGTTAAGTCATAAGTTTAAGAAATAAAAACCTTTTTTTTATTTTTTATTATAGTCTGTTTCTTTTGCAATGGGTTTTATCCTACTATGAATTTTTTCGTTTTAAAAAATTATCTGCACTGGTCTATGTGTCTGTGTATCCTTAACGGATAATGCCATAAACTCTTGCCAAGGTATTATGCACACATGCACCTGTTATTGCCAAGTTTCATGGTACACACTGCTTTATGCCATTACTGCGAGAGATTCCTGACTTTCCGCCCATGTCAATTGTCCACCCTAAGGCGCCAACGGGATCTCTAGTCTACGGAATCTTTAAAAGGTAGGTTCTAAGCTACATTCTACAAGGTGTAAACGGACCCGTTCACGAAGCTGTCAACTGACATTAAACTAAGTGACTATACGCAAACAGTATTGCTGGGAAATTACTTTTTTTTTTGGGTGAACAATCTCGTTATACGGTAGGACTCAATGTAACGCAATCAAAACATTGTGCTGGTGGACGGTATTTAAAGTCGTTATAACATTAAAAACCTATTTAATTTTTGTTTGTTTTTTTTTTTGCGAGTTTTGGAACTTTGAACCCAATATCTCCGTAACTAGAAGGTTCCCAGGTATGGTCTAGAACAAAAAAAAAATGATCGCAATGACGGGGAGAACAAGTGCATTTCAGCTTCGTTATAAAACTAACATAATATGAAATCACTTTTCGTAGGTTAGGCGTTGTTGGCGGTAGGTAACATGGTACTCATAAAAACATGACACAGAACATCAGTAATGTTTTTATAAGTACAAGCACAAATCCAATGTTCGGGCTGTTACTAAGAGATACAAAATGTTAAAACCCAACCACCTCTGTAGTGTTAAATAAATAAATAAAAACACTCAGTTCGACCTCGGAACCAAACCCAGGGTCCTACGGTCAGCAGTCGCGCTTGCGACTACGAGACCAACATGACAGTTAAACTCCTAAGTAATAAGTAAACATTATATAAAATTACAGTTCCACCAGTTCTTTCCATCCGTTCGTGAGCGGCTGGCCAGGAGATAGTTGGAGGTTGATCACTCTGTGTTGCCTAATTTCTCACCGGTCATGGTAAGTTTAAGAGTAAATTATTTTCCTTCAAGCTTGTTGACTCCCCTTTTTGCCTTTTTGTCAATGTTCCACATCTGACTGCGAATATGAACAATCAGCACAGCACATTTTATGGGAGTGCAGTCTTTTCCAGAATGAACGCAATATTACGTTGGATAGTGTACAGGTTACATCCGGAGTTATTTACTATACAGACCTTGTAGAAACTAGAACAAATTTCCGTGCGTTCAATCGTTTTTGCCATACCTATTATTGGAATCAAACATAACAGCTCACAACTTAGGACCCATTAATGTTAATATTTATCCGTAGTGCTAGGCAACTGGGCCTATCCCAGTTGTAAACGTCCCTTTGTGCCTATTGGCCTTGTTTCGTTCTGTCTCCTGCTGATATGGAGGGAAGTGGAAATTACGGTGTTTTCCTACTGCTCCACTATACTTTTCTGATTAATTTCGTTGCGGGATCCAAGACAGTTAAATTCATTCTCTGGGACTTCGTCGAGCTTCATTGTCTCGGCGCTTTTCTGGTGGTCGCCACTGTTGATTCTGGCTTTCAGGAGTTAAAGTGGTTTGGGAACAGTGAGGCGGGCTTGCCCCAAAATAATAATAATTACACAACTGCTATAGGCCGTTCCCATTTCGACCATGATTTTTGCGTTACTACTACATCACTACATCCACAGAAAAAGAAGCTCAGAGTGGTGCATGATACGGCTGCGGTGACGAAAAACGAGAGCCTAAATACTATGCTCTTACAGCGACCCGATCTACTGTGCTCTATTTTGGATATCCTCTTTCGTTTCAGGAAGGGCGCTGTAGCTCTAAATGCAGACATAAAGGAAATGTTCCCACAAATTAAGATCGCGAAAAAAGACAGAGATGCCCAACGTTTCCTTTGGCGTAACGACAAAGGTAACGTCATAGAGTACCGCATTAGAGATAAAAAGAAAAAAAAAATGATATCCAACGTTGAATGTTGACAGTCTTGTGGGTACCAGATGACACGCATTGGAATATTTCGAAGATACCTATCTAGAGTCCAAAGTTTTTATTTGATAGATAACATTTATCTGTAAAATAAATACTTAGGTATTCATTTTCAAGGTTTCGTAGTTAACAAAGAAACGTTATATTTTCGTCGTGTAGAGAAAAAAGAAAACAAAAATCGCCTTTCGACACTTTTTTTATGACCTAAAAAAAGTCTCGTTGGCGTAATAGTGTGATCTGTGTAAATCCATTAAACGCCAATATAATTAGTGATTAAACGAACTTACCTGAGTGAAGGTCTATCATAATTATATGAAGCGCTTCGTCCGAAGAGATTCTCAGATCAGGCACCCCACCCCGTTGTTGAGGCGTCAGAGTATATTTCAAAGGTATAATCATCATCTCTGATACAGCGAAAGGAGTGATTTATAGAACCGAGCCACCACTGAATGTCTGGTAAAACAGAATTAGGGATATTCATGAATTTGTCGTAATCATTATGGTCTCGTAGGTTAAGGAATTTGCAGCGTTCTAATTCTTTGGTGTACAACCACCCGTATTCAATAGCGGGGCAAGCCGATACAAGTAAACCTACCAGTTGGGCATATTTTCTTATCTTACAGCGTTTTACTTTAATAAAGCGTTCTAATTCAGAATGGATTCGCATTCGTTTTTCAAAGGGCAAACTAAGAGTCATACTTGGTGAATTTATAATCATTCCTAAAAATTTACATGTTTGTGAGGGTACGAGGACACTTTTTTCTTTATTAACAATGAAACCCAAGGAAATAAGCAACTCTTTAGTGGTATCAATATTTGTGAAACATTGCTGGTACGATTTGCCAAATAATAACCAGTCGTCCAAATACAGGGTGGATAATAATCCAATAGATCGTAAGCATTTTGCAACGGGTTTCATAATTTTGGTGAAAATAAAAGGTGCCGTGCTCAATCCAAAAGGTAGGACGTTAAATTGATAAATTTTATTATTAAAAGCAAAACGAAGGTACTTTTTTGACTCGTTGTGAAGTTTGATTAAAAAGTAATCGTCCTTTAGATCAAGACTGGCCATATAACAGTCTTTAGATGTTAATTTTAAAGCAGTACGTAAATCTTCAAGTTTAAAGTGGCCTGGAGTAATAAATTGATTAAATTTTTTAAGATTTAAAATGAACCTCATTTTCCCATTAGATTTAGGTGTAAGGAAAAAGCTTGCTCTGACACGGCACCTATTTGTAAAAGGTTATCTATTGCTTCAATAAGCTGTGTACGTTCAGAATCGGTATAATCCCGTGGAATGGGGAACGTGTCTTGGACTACTGGAGATGAAAAATGTATTTTGTATCCTTTGATCCACGACAAGATGGTGTGGTCGTCTGTGATTCGTGTCCATTGTGAGTAGAACAATGATAAACGGCCAGCGTACTTAACTGCATTCAGTATCGGCGGCGAGTCGCGGGAGGTGCTGGCGGCGGCGAGTCGCGGGAGGTGCTGGCGGCGGCGGCGGAGGCGGCGGCGGGGGAGGCGGTAGCGATCCCGGCCACGCTGTCCGGTAGGAGCCGTACGCTGGCGGCGGGGGCGCAGGGGCTCGCGGGGCTGCAGGCCCGCGGCTCCTCGTAGGCGCACCCGGATGCCTGCGCGCCGGGCCCGGAGCTCGCCGGTTTTTTGGAACCGACGTGATAGATTTCTTGGGCTGGGTTGTATCGTCTGCTTTTAATTCGACGCCGGATTTGTTCACGGCCCTCGCAGATTTAATCGTTTCAGCCAAATTCTCCCCGAACAAGAAGGAATCAATTTTTGTGCTCGTAAGATGTTCTTTCATATCTTTTTTAAGAGACGATAGAACGAAATGTTTTCTAGTAGCAGAATCATTGTGCTGGATGTCGCAAAGAAGGCGAGTCACGTCCATGAGTTTTTGAAGCAACTCGTTATCCCTGTCTTTCGAATTAAGATGTGATGTAATAATTTCGCTTAAGCAAGATACAGCCGATGCCATTTGCACTTGCTTGCCCTCAATACCCTTGTCTCGCTTTAAAGCGATTTCAGCGAGTGCTGCTTTAATTTCAGGGTTAATCTTAGGTGCACCTATGTAAAGACAGTTCGCGGGCAAGGGATATTTTGCCATAAGAGTCTTTTTGCCTCTTTGCTAAGACCCTCTTGGGCGAGATGTTGTAAACGCGATGCGAGTTCCGGACGTATATCTTTGTTATACTTAATTTGTGATAATGGGTCATCACCTAAAATTTCTAGTGTGTCAGTATCTAACTCCTGAGGTTCTTCCTGGCTAGGTTTTTCAGGAGCCAAGACCGAGGCGGTTTTGTCAGAATCATTGGTTGGAACTGACGTTGGTATATCTTGACAGACATCGTTTATAATTTGCTCGGTAATCTGATAATCATTAGGTGCGACATGTGCAGGGGAGTCTGATAACCAGATATCTGGGTCCAGAGGTGGGCAAGGTGACTCTGGAAAGAGTACTGCAATTATTGTGATTGTCTTTAATGGATAAAGCTATGTGTCGAGTTCGTCCCGATGACGGCTCTGAGTACACTGCTATTTTAGCATATTGTTATGCTCATTTTTCCAGACTTTTATTTATATAAAAAGACAGTACCCATTATCATCAATGAATTTACAGCATTTTTCAAATAAAAAAGGAAAAGTAGTTAGCAAAATATGGCAAATAAAATTATTGCATTGCATTAAAAAGATAGACTTTACTAAGTTACATTTTATCATGTTTCGTAATAGGGTACTGATTGAGATAACTGCTGTTATCAGTTTTCGGTTTTGTACAATTCCCGCTGAATTGTACGGTTACCGTTACGTTTTTGAATGCGGTGAAACAGTCCCGCTGACTATTTCGGTTGCATTCGTCTGGATACGTAATAGGTTAATTGTGTAAAAAACACATAAGAAAATCAATATGTAGGTAGGTACCTGGTTGGTGAATTTCGCTTCGCATCCTTGTAGCACAATCACGAGTTAGTGAATCTTCTTCTCGGGAATCACTTTCCGAGTCACTGTATTTTGTCCTACGGATCTTGCGTTTTAACTTTTTCACTTTACGCATCAAATGAAACATTTCGTCTTCTACCGACCGTTTACGTTTTGGCATTTTAGTACGTGAAGAGCGCGAATTAGAAATACGTGTTGAGCGGTCGAGCACTAAACTGCGAATGACCAGAGGAAGTCGAGGTATGACAGTCTATGGTTTGTAAAGTACCCACAAAAAAAAAAAACTCTCAACCACAGTGCAAAGCGGTAAACACTAACGGCGTAACTACATGTTGTCTATAATATAAGATATATTCTCAAAATGCGATTTTGTGGGATATTGGTCCATTCTTTCACTAACGCATGTTTCAGGTCTTTAAGTGTGGCTGGGGCAGGGTTTCGTTTTCTTACACACCTCCTAAGCTCGTCCCAAGCGTGCTCATCTAATGTATAATTTGACCTGTATTTGGCCTGGCGTTATCGTAAACGCACGTCATCTCCTCGTTTAAAATAATATACCGTAAGTAAGCGTAGACATGTCGATGCGAACACGCGTCTTGCGAGCAAACTAAGTAACCCTACGCAAAAGTGATTGTTTGGACACAACTTTTTTTTGGGTTAAATCTCACTCACTTAAAACATTGTGCCTATGGATGCATTGCATACTAAACGGGTCATGGAGGTATTTAAAGAAAAGTTAAAACCTTTAAAACTCGTTTTTTTTTTTACTTGTGGAGGAGTTGACACTTTGTTTATCCAATATCTAGGTAACTAGAATGTTCCCGGGTATGGTTCATAATCAAACAAATATGTGTAAGTACAGCCCCCCCCCCCGTCCTTTTACACTCTTTGATAAATGTTGTCTAAAAATCATTCCGCGCCAATTTGTTGCCTGTTATTAATTTTTTCGAAAAGTTTTGCACAACTTTTCGAAAATATAATATGGATTATCTCAATAAGCATTCACATATTCTGTTACAAATATTGTTAGGAAATAAAACAATCGCAATTCATAACTCAAAAATATGTAGGCTGTAGGCGGAACTACGTCCAATGCGGTGATTTGACATTATTTTCTCTACGAAAACAACCCGGCCACCTGTTTTTATCTTCAAATGAAAGTTATTTTGTGATTGAAAAACCGGCTTTAAACTGGTTTACATAGCGTCTAAATATATAATGTTGTTATACAATTCACTTATCAGTTCAACCGTTAAGTAATTATTTAATTCGGTTTGAATTTGAACATCGCGTCGGTCACGGTGAGTCGACAGGTCCTAGTATGTAGATAACATTATATAAAAACGATCGCATCTATCTTCTTCCCACCCACAATTGTTAGTGTCGCGGTCAGCATCATGATCGGTGTGCTCGTGCTCGCGTCTCTATTAACTATAATATTTACTCTATTATATTCAATTACGACAAAAAAGTTCAGTTACTGGAAAGACAAGAATGTGCCTTACATTAAACCACTGCCCCTTCTGGGCAACTACGGAAAATATATCTTACTACAAGAATATCCTGGACAGGTGATACAAAGACTTTGTCAAAAGTTCATCGATCAACCTTACTTTGGAGCTTTCTTCGGCACGGAACCTGTTCTTATCCTGAACAGTCCTGAGATCGTCAAACAAGTGATGACCAAAGATTTTTACTACTTCAACGGCAGAGAAATAACCAAACACATTGACCGGGAAGTTGTCACAAAGAATCTGTTCTTCAGTGGTGGCGACAACTGGAAGGTGGTCCGACAAAATCTGACTCCTCTCTTTTCTTCCGCAAAGATGAAGAACATGTATTATCTGATAGAACAGTGTGGTATCGACTTCGAAGAAATGCTCGACAAGGAAACTAGCATGTCTGACATCATCGAAGTGAGAAGAATTAGTGCGAGGTACACGATGGACAATATATGCTCCTGCGCTTTCGGTGTGGAGTCTAACACCATGAAAGCAGGAGAGAATAACCCGTTTAAGTTAATGGCTGACGAAATATTCAGCAATTCAAACTATCGTGGTATGAAACTCATATTTAGGTCCTTATGGCCTTCAGTTTTCTACGGAGCGGGATTTCAAGCTTTTCCTGCATCGATAGACCAATTCTTCTCAAAAATGTTGAAAGAAGTGTTCCAAAGCCGAAACTACCAGCCATCGCAGAGGAACGACTTCGTGGATCTGGTCCTGACTTTAAGGAAAGAGGAATTTTTAACTGGAGATAGTTTAAGTAACGCAAAAACTGGCGGTAATAAGAAGGTGCATTTGAAGGTGGACGATGACTTGCTGGTGGCACAGTGTATTGTGTTTTTCGCGGCGGGTTTTGATACATCGGCTACTACTATGGCCTTAACATTGTTTGAGCTGGCGAAGCACCCGGAGGCCCAGCAACGAGCGGCCGAGGAGGTGGACGAGTTCCTGCGACGTCACGGCAACAAACTGCAGTACGAGTGTGTTACTGAGCTACCTTACTTGGAGGCCTGTATGTACGAGACCCTGCGGAAGTACCCCGTTCTGGGGAACCTTACCCGAGAAGTCATGGACGACTACGTCCTCCCTGATGGCTTGAAACTGGACGTAGGTGTCCGTGTCCATATTCCTGTCTACCACCTGCACCACAATCCTGAGTTCTTCCCGGAGCCAGAAGCATACAAGCCAGAACGTTTCCTTCCTGAAAATAAGGACGATGTCGTCCCTTACTCGTTTTTACCATTCGGAAATGGACCCAGGCTGTGTATAGGTAATTATAATGTTCATTGAATACTATTTCTATCAAAATTAATCAATGGTGTCGATTCTGTTGTGCACAAACTAAACTTAATTTAGGCTATTGCTATCTTTTACTAAAAGGCAGTGCGAGAACAGGACGGCTAAATTCCAAAACAAATAAAACAATTCCCAATTCATATAAAACGTGTCACACAAATTCTTGTAAAAAAATTTAGAAAATTAATCTTTTTCAGGAATGCGTTTCGCAAAGATGCAATCGTTGACTGGTCTCATTACGTTCCTGAAGAAGTACAGAGTGGAACTGGCTGATGGCATGAAAAAGACCCTGACCTTCGAACCTAGGACCATAACGATACAGCCCTTGGAACAGGGTATCATGCTGAAGGTGTTCAAACGCGAAGGCTGGGAGGAGACAACATTTATTCGAAGCGGGAAGAAATAAATTTTATATTTGAGAAAGTAGAAGTGCGAACAGTGGTTCAACACCCACATATTTGAAAACATAATAACAAAATAATTTTCTTGTCTACAATTTTTTTTAATAGTAGAGAGAGTAATAATGTTTGTGTAAATCATGTTGATGACGAATGCGATGACGATTTTATGGCTGCCAGGGATCTGTAATGGTAGCCAAGCCAACTTGTAATTAATAGGCGAGACGACAAAAAAAAACTAATTAGTCCGTCAGTTAGATTAACAAACAATATTTGACACGTATTTTTTCATTTGTTACGTAAACCAAAATTGACGAAGATATGACGCTTTTAAAATTCTCAATACGTCACGCCTAGGTATAAATTTTACCTAGTTCTGACGTCACGAGCCCCCACTCCCGAGTTTTGATGCGTTTTATCTTTGTTAATATTCATTGATTTCCAAAAACAAAAAATACGTGTCCATTAATTTCCAATACTCTAACTGATGGACTAAATAGAATTGCAATTTTTTGATACTGTCGTCATGGCTATTATGATCTCATTTTCGATATCAGCGACCCTGACAATTATAAAAATGACACCGATGATAAATGTAGTTTTTCTTTCTTCTATAACGAAATATTCGCATTTTTAAGTCGGAATATTGTATGGTCTAATATTTGCCATCTGGTGCGTATAGTTTTACGTTAGATTCTAAAAAATATGAAAATGTTGATATAAAAAAAAACCATACGCTGCGGTAACCTCACAAATGGAGGGTCGCTGATTCGAAATAAGTAATATTCTAGAAATTGAACAGCCTGACGGTGAACAGTTAGAAAACACCCCTAGGTAGGTACTTGGGAGGCTTACCTTGCTGGCCACGTCTGCGATCAGCTCCAGAGGGACTGCTCAACTGCACTCAAAGCCGAAGCCCACTTCACACACCGAAGTTCATAGTTTAAAAATGTTATTGCACATGCGATGGGCCAATGGACCCGCGGGTTTTATTTATAGTGAAACAGCACACCGAGCGGCGATTATGCGCAGACGCCATCTTGACTTTTTTTTTATTACGTGAAGATAGTCACGAAATGCAATGCGGCCAGTGGAACTTCACACTGGTTGAGCTCCTTTAGCCGCGGCAGGAACAAAGCCCATGAAGTGACTGCTGGACACTTTCAACTAGGCGAGCCAACCCGTTTTCGTACCTAGTCAGTTCAAATGTCCAACGTCAAGCATTATAGTTATTTATACGTAGGTTACACGCAAACACCATGTTGGCGTAACCATTTTCCCCGGCTTGAAAGATCCTACTTTCAAAACACAAAGAAAGCGAAATTATATTATAATTGCATATCGTCGCGAAAACTCTACCTCTAGCGAGGAAACCTAACAAAAAAAAATTAAGTTAGATGATAAAAGAAAACTTAGTTACATATGTATACGTATTATAAAATTGTCCTAACCCTAACCTAAAACTACGCTAAGATTATTAATGCTTACTGAGTAGGGAGAGGGCACAACTTAACAATAGGTCTGCTCTGAAGCGTTCCACCTTGTACCTTCACTGATGCGACTCTACATATCCCTTTTTTGTCCGGAAAGATTTCGGTAATTAAACCTAACGGCCAGTGCAAGGGCATGACATTATCTTGCATTGAAACAACGACCATACCAACCCGTACTGGGTTAGAGGGAGTGTTCCATTTTTGCCTCGTTTGGAGGGTGTGCAGATATTCATTTCGCCACCGCTTCCAAAAAGATTGGACGAGTTGATCAGTTAACTCGTATCGTGAAATAAGGTGTAAACGAGTTTCAGTAACTTCGCGAGCGGGTAAAAACACAAGCGGTTTCGTATTAAGGAAATGTGCAGGTGTTAGAGCGGTAGGTTCTGACGGATCTGAGCTAAGTGCATAGAGTGGTCGAGAATTTAACAAAGCTTCGACTTGAGCTAACATAGTGTTAAGCTCATCAAAAGTGAGTATCTGTTGACCGACGACTTTCAGAAGATGCGTTTTAACACTCTTTACCTCACTTTCCCAGCACCCACCGAAGTGTGGAGCTCTACATGGGATGGTTTTGAGAGTTATTTTATGTTCCGTCAGTTCCGATTCCCAATAGGGGCGATATTCCTGCGACAAGAATTGGTAGAGATCGCGAAGATAAGAACGAGCACCAATGAAATTGGTGCCGTTGTCCGTATACAGACACTCGATGGGACCACGGCGAGATAGAAAACGTTTTAGTGCGGACAAGAAGCTCGCGGTGCTGAGATCTGAGGCAACTTCCAGATGCAAAGCACGCGTTGTCAAGCACGTAAAAAGACAGATATAAGCTTTCCGACTTCTTTGGCCTCTGCCGCGCACAGACGTTATCTTGAGGGGTCCAGCGTAATCACACCCAGTGTGTGAAAATGCTTTAGGAGCGACGTCAACACGTGATTGCGGCAGGTCAGCCATGATTGGAAAAACCGGTCGTGGCTTAGCGCGAAAGCAAATATTGCAGTTAAAAGTTATATGACGAACAATACGTCGTGCGGACAGAATCCAATACCTCTGTCTCAAAAGAGACAGAAGCAAGTTCGGACCTGTATGAAAGTTTTTCACATGATAGTGGGAAATTAAAAGTTTCACTATGTGGTCCTGTCGAGGAAGTAAAATTTGGTGACGCGAATCAAAGTCTAACTCAGAGTTGGCTAAGCGTCCACCAACGTGAATAAGTCCATTATGCAGAAATGGGCTAAGTTTCTGTACTGGCTTTGAACATAATTGTTTGCGGTTTATGCGAACGAGATCTGATTGGAAATGGATCCGCTGAACAGAGCGCCACACTACTAATTCAGCGAACTCCAAGTCCGATGCGGTAACGGGTCCCTTCGGGAGACGTTTGAGGAATTTATAGACGAAACAAATTGTCTTTAGATATTTCATCCAAGAGGAAAACCTACTCGCACGATGGTAAAGAATGTCTTCAGTTAGAAAACTGGTATCTGTATCAGAGGAGTCTGCTTTCGTAACTGAGGGTAGAGCCACAGGCTTCATCTCTGGCAGCTCTTGCACCTCACCGGACACAAAGGGCTTCACGGGCCATTCGTGTCGGGGTGTTTTTAGCCATGGTGGTCCACTCATCCACAATGGATGATGAACTAGCTGGGCAGGAGTTAAGCCACGAGAAAGACAGTCACTTGGATTCTCAGATCCCTTGACATGGAAGAAGTGCTCCGACGACAAGTTTTCTTGGATTTTAGCGCTGCGATTGGCCACATAAGTGTGCCAGCGATGTGGCGAGGAATGAATCCAACTCAGAGTTACAGTTGAATCTGAGAACGCTACGACAGCCTCAATGGCGTATCGGGCGGAGTATAGAACGAAAACTCGTTTGATCAGAGTTGATAAAAGGAGTGCGGCGCATAGCTCTAAGCGAGCCAACGAAATAACCTTAAGAGGTGCGACTTTGGACTTTGCACATACCAGTGAGATGACGATATCACCGTCTGGCTTGACTACGTGGGCATAGACAGCACCACCGTAAGCCCTCTCACTGGCATCCGCAAAGCCCACTATTGAAACTTTACAATTTTCAATAACGCCAATATGACGTGCGAATTTAAGCTGAGAAACGTCAGGTAACTCAGCTTGAAATTGTTCCCAAAGGCGAACAATGCGATTCGGTGGGACCTCATCCCATCCTATTTTGACAAGCCACAAATCCTTGATCAATAACTTAGCGTACAAAATCATGGGCGCGACTAATCCCAATACATCAAAAAGACGAGCGATAGACGACAAGATATTCCTTTTTGTGCAAGGGCGAACATCAGGGTTGACCTGGAATGCGAAATAGTCATGGTCGGGAAACCAGCGTAGCCCAAGAATTTTCAGGGTCGGATCCTTACTTAGATCGACACTGTGCGAGAGTCGCAATGACTCTGGAATAGCCTGAAGGACTTCAGCGCTATTACTTGACCATTTGGTCAACTCAAAATCACCAAGTGAAAATAATTTAATCAGTTGGTGAGATGACTCTATTGCTTGCTCTACATTAGAGGTAGAGCTTGCTATATCATCCATATAAATGTCTCGGCTTAGTATCTCACTGGCCAGAGGAAATTGGTGCCCTTCGTCCTTACACAATTGTTGAATGGTGCGAATCGCGACAAAAGGAGAGCACTTCAAGCCGAAAGGTAGAACTGAAAACTGAAAGATCTTTAAATCTTCATCTTCGTGAAAGCGATAGAGTATTCGCTGAAGCGGACGATCTTCAGGACGAATCTCTATTTTAAGATACATAGCTTTAACGTCGGAAGTTATGGCTACAGCGAAGAGTCTCAGGTTCAATAAGATATTTAGCAGGTCCGCTTGAAGAATGGGACCAGCGTAAAGGATATCATTTAACGAGGTACCATTGTCTGACTTCGCGCTTGCGTCAAGAACCACGCGTAACTTAGTGGTTGTCTTGTCTTCGCGAATGACAGCATGGTGTGGAATATAGAACGAGACTTCACCTGGCAAAACTCCTTCCACCAAAGAAATGGAGTTATTTTTGAGATAATCTTTAATGACGTCATCATAGAGAAGTTTGATGTTAGGGTGCGATTTAAATTTACGTTCGAGGCTAAGAAACCTTCGACGAGCAATTTCAAAAGAATTTCCTAGCGCAGAAGCGTCCGTCTTCAGTGGCAAAGCAGCGACATACTTGCCAGATGGGGAGCGAGTAGTGGTAGAACAATAAAACTGCTCGCAGTGTTTATCGTCCACACTTGTGATTGAAGAAGCTTGAACTTCCTCGATCTCCCAGAATCTACGCAAGTCGCAGCTTTCCAAAGAAGACGTCGCGCAAAACGACATTGTTGCGGTAGGAGGGTCTAAAATAGGCGCTTCTCCCATAAAGATATACCCTAACACAGTCTCTAATGCATCTGGATATCCAGCGATCGAAGTAACTTTACTTGGTTGCAATAACTTAGCAAACAACTTTACTCCAAGCAGGATGTCAATATTCCCCGGCATTCCCCAAGTATCATCAGCGAATAGATACGAATCGATATGATTGAGATCAGCGACATCTATCGGGCACAATGGAAGCTGTCCTGTTATCTCGTCGAGAACCAGTGCCTCGATCGTGTACTTGGGTTGCGCGCGAAGGCGCGAGCTAAATGTGAAGTCTACTGAACCGCGGACCGACTGAGACGTACCACCGATACCTTTAACCGTGATTATAGAATCGTCACGTATTGGTAGTCCAAGCATACGACAACATCGGGTGGTAATATAGTTCTTCTGAGAACCCGGGTCCAATAGACAGCGAACAACAAAATCCTTCCCCTTTCTACCTACCACTAACACTTTCGCAGTAGCTAAAACCTCCGTAGTGCGAGTACTATTATGAGCTGAAGCCGAATGAGTACACAAAGAAACGCGTTCCTGATCCGGGGTCTGGTCTACTGCACTAGCAGACGGCGCGGCGCTGACAGCCGGCGCGGGTGTCGGTTGGGGAGGCGGCGGTTGATCAAAATGTAACAGGGAATGATGTTTACCGTTGCATTTCTTGCACGAGAATTTTGATTGACATTTAGATACGGTGTGTCTACTAAGGCTATAACTACTAAGGCTAAGACTACTAAGGCAATTACCGCAGAAGCGATTATCTTTTATATATTTAAATTTGTCATTCGTATTTAATTTTAAAAAGGCACTACACTTATATAAGTTTGTGTGCACCGACTGACAAAGCGAACATTTAGGTGACGTAGCTACATACACCTGCGATACCCTACTGGAGGGTGCGGGGGGGGACTTAGCGCTGGCGCCAGCAGACGAGCGCTCAGGCTTCTGCGGCGCGGTGCTATAAAGTATTTTTACCTGTTCTCGTACGAACTTCACGAAATAATCGTAGTCGACGCTTTGAGGATCCTTTAACGTGCGAAGCGACATTTCGTAATGTTTTGCGATGTCGGAGTCTACTAACTTAAGACCCGCGTACATAAAGATAAAATCAGACATGTTGTCGATTTTTAATTGTTTGAGTCCAGCCACAATAGCGGTGTATCTATCAAAAACCTTTTCTACATTAGCAGGCGACGAACCAGCTGCCTTTAAAGAAAACAGCTGATTTAAATAATTAACGGCTAAAGCGCGCGTGTCCTGATATTTAGCGATAAGCGCGTCCCAGATAACATGATAATTTTCTGCAGCAGGAACAATACCGGCGGCCACGCCCTTGGCTTTGCCTTTGAGATGACCCAACAAATAATGAATGCGATCAGAATCCGAAAGATCGGGGTTTGTATGAATCACCCGTTTAAATGTCTCATAAAAGAACGGAAAGTTCTGAATGTCACCATCAAAGGTAGGTAATTCGATTCGAGGTATTTTGATATGCGAAGATCCTGCCTTATTCGAGCTAGGAGACTCTTTTGTTGCGGTTAGGGAACTCAAAACACTTTTGATTTCGCACGCCAGATCGTCAAATGACGACAATGAGCTATAATTAACCTCATATGTTGGATTAAGTTTCATTGAAATAATGTTTATATTATCAATAGCAGTTATGAACTCAGTACGAATTAGATCAATTAATTGAGCTTGCGCAATAAAAGTGTCCCGCGATCTTTCGGTCTTGAGGTTTATTATAGAATCAAATAACTTTTGTGTGCGAGCAAAGTATGCGGCGCGTTTGCCCTCATACATTTTTAGTTTATTTTGTAAATCTTCCATTTTAAATTACAATAGAACTCAATAATAAATTCACACAAAAATATCAATTCGGAACCCACTTATATCTCAGAACACGGAACCCTAACAAGCTAGTACGAAAACTGTGAATCAAAACAAAAGAAACAAATTTAATGCTTGATCAGGTAAAAACAATAAAAGAGGTAGGAACCACTTTTCCTGACCTGCGGAACCCTAGTACCAAAAAATGGCAACAAGGTGCGGTAAACAACTGAATTATTATTAAATAATAAATCAGTGTTAAATAATTGTATACGGAACTAACTTTCGCCTGAGCACGTGGAACCCTAATGGAACGCGTAAGCAATTATAATAGTCCAACAAAATAACACAATTAAATAAATAGGTACGGAATCACTTCTCCGACCGTGCGCATGACCTATCACAATAACTTAATGAAGGCTACCTAAGTATACAATAATCAACTTTTTATAAATACGATAAACCCTCTCGGTAAGTACGTATTTAGAATATGTCCCGTACGAAACCTTCCGATAGGCAACCACCTACAACAAAGGATTAAGTGTAGATAAAGAAAAAATGCGTTGCGGGAATATACCTAGGTAGGTATGTCGATAAATATCTAATGTACCTATCTAGATGTAACTCAACACGGAATAAACACAAGTGTATGTACTTAGACCGGTTGAACCTAAATAACTTATAGGTGCGATGAGACTTAACAAACCAAAGTTCAAAAAACAACTTTAGTATTAGCAGGTATGGTGGAAATAAAATCCAACCATGCGAAAACTTACTTTACGTAGGTGTGATACAGAAATAACTTATCCGATCTCACAACTGTAGCGTTAGGTAAGTGCGGTGTAGATTAACAATCAAATGTTGTAATCTAAAAATAAATGTAAAATATTTTTAATGCGATTAATTTAACTAAATTGCAATAATTTAATCAAATGCGGAGTGGACTGTATTGCGATTAAATACTCATACAATACGAGGCGATTTAATAAGATAACATTACCTACAAAACTTCAGTTAATTAGAACTACTTAAATCAATCTATAACAAAAATACCATGACCGTTTTACAATGATTGTGCACGACGCGCGGTATACAACCCACGAACCTACCCGCTAAAACCAAATGTTGGCCTATAACGCGCAGTTCTTGGAAAATTCCCTATTTCACGACACAAATCACTGTAATAGTATATAAGTATATGATTTTCGATATGATTTAGTAATATTAATGTGAAATTACACAACTAAAAATATGAATTGTAACGGGAATCGATATAGAATGCAGATGATTTTAGACCTTACGTATAACGCAATAAGGACGAGTTTCCTAAAACGATATGCAATTTTACGTAAATTATTTCTAGATTTTTATAGCTTATAGGACAATTCTATCCAGGCTCGTAGGACCAAAATGGTGCGTATAGTTTTACGTTAGATTCTAAAAAATATGAAAATGTTGATATAAAAAAAAACCATACGCTGCGGTAACCTCACAAATGGAGGGTCGCTGATTCGAAATAAGTAATATTCTAGAAATTGAACAGCCTGACGGTGAACAGTTAGAAAACAACCCTAGGTAGGTACTTGGGAGGCTTACCTTGCTGGCCACGTCTGCGATCAGCTCCAGAGGGACTGCTCAACTGCACTCAAAGCCGAAGCCCACTTCACACACCGAAGTTCATAGTTTAAAAATGTTATTGCACATGCGATGGGCCGATGGACCCGCGGGTTTTATTTATAGTGAAACAGCACACCGAGCGGCGATTATGCGCAGACGCCATCTTGACTTTTTTTTTATTACGTGAAGATAGTCACGAAATGCAATGCGGCCAGTGGAACTTCACACTGGTTGAGCTCCTTTAGCCGCGGCAGGAACAAAGCCCATGAAGTGACTGCTGGACACTTTCAACTAGGCGAGCCAACCCGTTTTCGTACCTAGTCAGTTCAAATGTCCAACGTCAAGCATTATAGTTATTTATACGTAGGTTACACGCAAACACCATGTTGGCGTAACCACCATCCCAGTTGAATAATTTATGTAGGTACATTAAGTAAACTTATTAATACAAGTACATATTAACACGGGGTCCTAAATTAAATCATCATCGATAAACCGCCCTTATCTAAATTTATTAGGGGTCGGCGCAGTATGTCTTCTTCTATGTAAATACCTAACTTCATACCAAAAACGTGTTAATCTTAGTTAAGATTTATGTGATTTACGTGATAATGCTTTAAATAATTGAATTGATAAACCTAAAATTAAGATTTTTCATAAAATGTAAAGCCTTACTGATCTTTTGATTTTTCATTAATATTTTCTTATTACCTACTTGCCTCTCCATAAAGTAATAAATAAATAAATAAATATCGCTGGACATTACACACAGCGCCATCTAGTGCCACACTAAGCAACGAGGCTTGTGTCGTGGACACCAGGTAGTTGATATACTACATAGATACTTTTTGTTTGTAAATACATACTTATTTTACATATAAACATCCATGACTCGGAAACAAATGCCCGTGCTCATCACACAAACATTTGCTCCGACCGGGATTCGAACCTAAGAACGTAAGGCAGCCTCACTACCGCTGCGCCATTCGGGTCGTCAAAGGAATGTACATATTTTCCATTTATCGTGTTCTGTCATGTATCTGTCTGTAAAGTGCACTTGTTTTCATAAACACATCATTTACTAACCTAGAACGACAAAATGTTTAACTTCATAAATAAAATTGTAACTACTTATGTGGTAATTTACAAACAACTGTAATTTTCATTTCCATTATAAATAAATGAACATTCAGTCAATATTAGTTGTTTTGTTCAAAACCTTATGTTTTGAACTTCTTCTACTCTTATATCTCATATCTTCTTAACATGGTATAAAACAAAGTCGCTCCTGCTGTCTGTACGCTTAGATCTTTTAAACTCCGCAACGGATTTTAATGCAGTTTTCAGCAATAGTTAGAGTGATTCAAGAAAAAGAGTTATATATATGTTATGTATAAATTACCCACATTAGTATCTAGTGCGGGTCGCTAATATGTGAATTGAATAATAGTAATCAGATCGGCTCCCAGTCTAACCGGATGCATCTGAATACAAGTGAATACAATTTTACATGGAGCGACTGTCTATCTGACCTCGACAACCCAGTAAGTAGGTATTGCGTAATACGATACCCCTAGGTAAGACTGGTTGTCAGACTTTCGGGCCACTAACTACCTTTAATAATAGTAAATGCATACTAAAATATAAGACGAGCTAAGCGAAGCGCAAGGGCACTACCTACTTTTTCTCAAAGCGGTTTGTCGTTTTATTGAACCCTTATAACTTGGGTTTGGATTATACCAGATAAACAAAATTCTCCGGATATGTTGTCAATAGCAAACTTATTAAACCTATAAAGTTTTAATTGCTTAGCTATTATACTTTAGATTTTATTAATACACACATCAACACGGTCTAGGGATATTTTTAAAAAAGCGAATTACTATCAATGTGTTAATTATTTATATGACATGTATATATTTATAATGGTTAAGGTATAGATTAAAATTTCAGGATTTTATGGAAAAAAATGAAGCATAGACGGAAACCGTATATTAATGAACTTTTAATTTGTGAGTAAAAATTGAAAAATCATTTAATCTTCCGTAGCCAGATTTTCAGGAACTTCCTTCAGAGCTCTTCTTTGCAGCATATCCCACGCATGCTCAATGGGATTTAGATCTGGCGATTGAGCAGGCCAGTCTAAGGCCCTAACATTATGTGTATGTAACCAAGCTGCTACCGTTCTCGCCGTGTGCCCGGGCATTGTCGTGCATGAGCAGGAAATCTTGCCCCATTTGTGTTCTGTTGGGCAAGAAATTAATTGATTGTTTGGGTCGGGCATTATTTGAGTCCATCGACACGACGACACACATCAACACGGTCTAGGGATATTTTTAAAAAAGCGAATTACTATCAATGTGTTAATTATTTATATGACATGTATATATTTAAAAGATACGTTATTTAATATTCTACCATTTTTTAATAATGGTTAAGGTATAGATTAAAATTTCAGGATTTTATGGAAAAAAAATGAAGCATAGACGGAAACCGTATATGAATGAACTTTTAATTTGTGAGTAAAAACTGAAAAAAATAGAAAAATCATTTAATTTGTGTTTATAAACTTGAAGTTAGTAGTCTGAGAAAGCGCCCATGATGTTCATAACACATCGGCAACGATTCGGCATGCTCAGAACAAGGTTGTCAATGTCTTGCTGCGGAATATTGTCCCATGTCCTTCTGAGGTGCGCAAAAAGTTGATCTTCTGTAGCCAGATTTTCAGGAACTTCCTTCAGAGCTCTTCTTTGCAGCATATCCCACGCATGCTCAATGGGATTTAGATCTGGCGATTGAGCAGGCCAGTCTAAGGCCTTAACATTATGTGTATGTAACCAAGCTGCTACCGTTCTCGCCGTGTGTGCCCGGGCATTGTCGTGCATGAGCAGGTAATCTTGTCCCATTTGTGTTCTGTGGGGCAAGATTACGGGCCCCAGCACCTGTTGGACGTATCGTTCTGCCGTCATATTGCCCCGCACCCAAACGAGATCCGTCCGTCCTCCAAGACGAATTCCTGCCCAAACCATAATTGTTCCTCCTTGGTATGGGTGAACTTCCTGAGGGTTCTGGAGACGGCTCCATCGTCCAGGAACTCGCCAAACACGCGTCCTTCGTGAATCTGGATGGAAGCCGAACCTGGATTCATCCGTGAACAGCACATTGGACCATTGGTCACGGCCCCAGTCCACGTGGTTCCGAACCCATTCTAATCGTCGTCCACGATTGCCTCTCCGTAAAGGTGGGACCCGGAGTGGTCTACGAGAGCGTAGATTGCTTTCATGCAGTCGCCTTCTTACAGTTTGGTCACTCACAAGCACTTGGTGTTCCACTCGCAGCCTTTGGACCAATTGAGTCGCCGTTGCATTTGGTTGTGCTCGCGCAGTAATTTGCAAAAATCGGTCTTGTCTGGGGGTAGTGATGCGACTTGGCCTCCGGTGCCTCTCCGCTACTTCACCTGTGGCACGATAGCGTGTCCACAATCTTGAAATTACATTTTGATGGGTCCCTATGGCCTCAGCAACATTACGCTGAACAGATCCAGCTTCCAGCATTCCCACAGCTCGTAACATCTCCGCCCTCGTCAAATGTCGGCGTTGCATGGCTACAATACCTCAATTTTAACTTTATCTTTCGTTTAAAAATGAAAAAAAAACTGTAACTAAACGTAATTCGTATTGTTTTCTAAATTTCGCACAAATGAAAATTCCCTCTCCTATACATCAAGACATTTTTATGCCACCGAAACAAAAGAATTTTCAAAAATTTGAATTTGGAATTAGTCTGAGATAAATTACAAACAAATCGGTGTATAAAAGATTCCAATGCGGCCAGTACTTTTCGAGTTATTTAATTGAGTATGAAATATCCCTAGACCGGGTTGATGTGTGTATCTAAAAATCCCTGATTTCGTCACTGACTGATATCAAAATTCTTCGGGTATTTCCTAATGTCCTAGAAAGCACACAGCACACAGCAGTTATAACTTTTTTATTGTTTGTGTTCTAATAATATAGAACACAAACAATAAAAAAGTTATAACACTTGTAACTTCTGTCCACCAACCCCTTAAACTAGGGGATGGAATTTTTATGAGACTTCCGCAATTTTGACGCTAGAGGTCTGAAAATTAATGAGTCTGATAAAGAAAATATTTACGGTCGAATTGAAAAACCCACCTTTTTTAGAAGTCGGTTAAAAAAGGCGCTTCTGATGTGCAAGAAATACACCCCAAAAAAGAAAAAAAATTGTCACATACAACTTACAAAAAGAAATGAAATCCCATCAAAAACATTTTCAAGTAAAATGTTACCAAGACGAGACCATATGACTCGCACTGTCAAAAAGTTATCAGATCTCATGTAGAGCCACGCTTCTAACTCTACACGCCCTAACTCTACAAGGTCTAACTTCACAAAATCTACACCTTAGTGGCTTGGCCGTTTCGTTACTAAAAGAACTATTGTATAACAGAAAAGTAATGAACAGTGAATACATTTTTCACCTTACACCCTTGTGAATGTACCGAAATGGCCAAGCCACATATTTTGACTAAGGTGTAGAGTTTTAACGACTGTCAAACACGGATGGTCGGATGGGTCTCGGTATGCTAAGGCTTTAGTAAGTGTGGCTTATCCTTCGAAGGACCATTGTGGTCGAAATTGGATAGCCATGAGCAGGCTCCCTCTATATCTCTTTTATCTAAATATGCATTAAATAAAACAACAAAGATTCAATCTAATCGTTTCTAATCTTTAAAATCTGCACTCTATCGCTTACATGCTAAGGTTTGCTTTGTTTTTTAAATTTACCGAAAGATACCCCGCAGTTGTAAGCAACACGGGTGCTAAAATGAACGCCCTTGTCGTTCTCGGGTCCTTATCTGTAATATTTTCTTTATTATATTTAATATCTACCAGAAAGTTCAGTTACTGGAGGAAAAAGAAAGTGCCCTATGTTACACCACTGCCCCTTCTGGGCAACTACGGAAGTTATATTTTGCAACGAGAGTATCCTGGTCAGGTGATACAAAAACTTTGTCGAAAGTTCATGGACCAACCTTACTTTGGAGCTTTCTATGGCACAGAGCCTGTTCTCGTGGTGCAAAGCCCCGAGATCATAAAACATGTTTTAACTAAAGATTTTTACTACGTCAACGGCAGGGAATCGACTAACTACGCTGCAAGTGAAGCGGCCACGCAGAATCTGTTCTTCAGTGGCGGCGAGAGATGGAAAATAGTCCGACAAAATGTAACTCCACTCTTTTCTTCCGCAAAGATGAAGAGTATGTACCATTTGATCGAGAAGTGTAGTTTCTCCTTGAAAGACATGTTAGACTATGAAATAGGCATATCTGACATCATCGATGTAAGACGCACTTGTGAGAGGTTTACCATGGACTGCATATGCTCGTGCGTTTTTGGAGTGGAGACCAACACCATGACACCAGAAAAGAACAACCCGTTCAGATTTATAGCCAGCGAAATATTCGAGGCCTCACACCTTCGGGGTATTAAAATCATCTTTAGAGCCTTATGGCCTGCAATTTTTTATCGCATGGGTTTCCAACTGTTTCCTTCAACGGTTGACCAATTTTTTTCAAAATTGTTGAAGGGAGTGTTCGAAAGTCGAGGATACAAGCCATCTGCGAGGAATGACTTTGTTGACTTGGTCTTGAATTTAAATAAAGAAGATTATATAACTGGGGACAGCATCAGCAACGCGAAGACTGGTGGAGATCAGAAGATACAGTTGAAGGTGGATAATGAGTTGTTAGTGGGACTGTGCGTCGAGTTCTTCGCGGCGGGGTTTGAAACATCAGCAACCACCATGAGCTTTACATTGTATGAACTTGCGAAGCATCCAGAGGTTCAGCAAAAGGCGGCCGACGAGGTGAACGAGTTCCTGCGACGTCACAGGAACAAACTGAACTACGAGTGTGTGCATGAGCTGCCTTACTTGGAGGCCTGTATGTACGAGACCCTTCGGAAGTATCCTGTTCTGGGGAACCTTACCCGAGAAGTCATGGATGACTACATCCTCCCTACGGGCTTGAAACTGGATGTAGGTGTACGTGTCCATATCCCAGTATACCACATGCACCACAATCCAAAATACTTCCCAGAGCCAGAGAAGTACAAGCCAGAACGGTTTTTGCCTGAAAATAAAGACGATATCAAACCTTATACGTATCTAGCATTTGGAGGGGGTCCTAGGCTGTGCATAGGTAAATTCTATGTCATAGGAATCAATTGGTTTTATCTGTGTTTCTGTGAATCATGGTTTTGGCCTGTGTTCCAGCAATGCCATTATTATGTTATGTTAAGCTTCTATGCGGTCTTTTATATTAATATCACATTCTGTTCGTATTTCAGGAATGCGTTTCGCAAAGATGCAAATAATGTCAGGTCTCATCATGTTCCTGAAGAAGTACAGAGTTGAACTGGCTGATGGCATGCCAGAATTCATTACGTTTGACGCAAGAACCATACTGATACAACCTAAGGACCAAGGTATCATGCTTAAAATGGCTGAACATGAAGACTGGGAAGGGAGGACGTGCGTTCGTGCGGAAAACTAAACAATTAGTATTGCATAAAAAATAAAAGCTTTGGAGACTTTCTTCACATTCTACCTTTGTGTTGTGTTATGCGCATGACTGTTTACGTGCTTATCTTATGTTCTGGGAGCCAATCCATTACATCCACTCGTAGTTACTTAAATTACTAATTTGTTGACTAAATATTCAGATATCAAGGATTTTAATAAATAATATGGAAAGATGTGCGAAGGGCTGGGGAATATTTATAACGGCAGTAATTCTTATAAACAAAAAAAGAGAAATAAACTTTCCTGTGAGCGATGGATTACAAACGAATGACAGAAATCGATACAACAACTTCATCGCAACATTTACTTTAAGCGTCGCTAGGGATATAACCTGAACATGATGAAATTTCGGTCGTGGTTGGTGCAGAATGATCATCGGGCAACCAACCATTAAAAAAAAAGTCTAGATAACGATTGAAGTATTTGATTGAAAAACTTTAGTATGATTTTCTTGCTAAAAACGCTGTTATCTTTTAAAAGTATAATGAAGACCTCGGGGAGCAGCTTATAGTTAACGCAGTAGGCACAAATAGTTTGTTAGTAGTATTTTACACAAACACATTTTATTGATGCCAATCGATCTTATGTGGCACTGGGGAGGGCACATTGCTCGCAGAACGGATGGCCGATGTGGCTGAAATTTCTGGAGTGGCGACCGCGAACCGGAAGACGTTGCGTTGGAAGGCCTCCTAGGACCGATGACCTGGTGAAGGTTGCGGGAATCCGCTGGATGCGAGTCGCACGGGACCGGTCAGGGGGAGGCCCATGTCCAGCAGTGGACATCTTCCGGCTGAAATAATGATGATCATAAATCGATTCTAATACTGATCCAAAACTTCTATGGACCCAACCAAGGTTGGAGTACTCAAAAAGTCAGAAATAATAATCTTTTCCTGTACATTAAATATCACGTCTCGATGGGACAGGCCCGACTACCTCACGAGTAAACTGTTACCTGAAACATGCTTATTCTTATTTTATTGCACACAAATAAAGAATATTCATACAAATTGAAATAATATTGCATATGTACAGTGTTGACCAAAAGTCCATATACAATCTCACAAAACAACTTGACGTTAAGTTTGACTTACGACCTTAAACAACACTTGTAAAACCACTTTCGAATTATAAACTTACGTTATGAGATAGATGTTATGAGAGAATTCGCCGCGCTATGACCAGTGGCCTTATTTTATTTTATTTGGTAAAACTACTGATTCAATTTACACGAAACTTTAGAATGAATGTAACAAATACACAAGTAACCTAATACATCATTCATATAAGAGTCATACTGATACATTCAAGTCAGATTCCAACTAGATTCCAAAAAAAGTTCATATACCGCGAACTGTCATTTTATTGTCAATGACCTTGATTTGAAAACACTTGAAATCTATCTAAATATGAATATTTATGCCTCGAATACATGTAAATAATGAATTATCACTAATTCTTACCTTGCTAATGCTGTTTTCAAGACCGTATTTCATTTTAGAACAGTCAAATTCACATTTTCAAGAATTTGTTCACTCCATATTGACAAAATAAATCTTACGACAAATACTTTGTTGGCACAAACTATTTTGGGATATTGTTCTACCTAAATGTTTTAAAACAAAGTAGCATTATACTATAATAAGGTAATAAACATTCACTTAACAAAGTTTTCAAGCACATAACTAAACAATAACACAATAAATCACTTCACGGGCACTCAATGTTTACATAAACTGACATTTCAACGACTATGATGCGCTTCTATTTTTTTTTTTAATAGTTGCCCGTTATAAGTTACTAGTGTTTGGTATCGTTTTAATCGACTACTGTCAGGCCCCAGAGACAAATCGTTTGCAAACGACTTAGAGCCTTATGTTAAGTAAAAACAAGGTTGGAATTTGCTGGTGCAAGGTGGCATGAATTCATGCCCGCGGGGCCGAGCGGAAAGTTCGGTTTATGGCATGAATCACGGCACCTCGGTCCCAAGAGGAAGGCGAGGGCGACTATATTATCGTACTGCATAAAAGTGGTTTTAATAGAATACATATCTGAAGAATCCGGACTGAATGTGAGTATTAATTTATGAATGTTACGTAAAGTAACTTAAAGTTTTATAGAAATTAAAAACTAAGTTATTATTGTTTATTTATTTGGTAACATACCTATGAATTAAGTAATTGTTTTTAAATCCAACATGAGGCATAAAAGATAAATAATTTGTGTTTAATATTGGATTTATAAATGCAGAGTGGATGATCACTTCAGTATTTTGTTATAGCTGCCTAACATCACTTTTTTTTTGTTTTAGAGGAATACTGTAAGTCTCTGGATCAAAAGGCCTTGCTAGTCGATAGTGAAGTGGAAGGCCGTTGCTTTTTAGCTTTGCGCAGCGACGACATAATATGGTAGGCGAATATGAAACAAATGGTTTCAAACCTACGAGACACTTTGTGGAATTATTTGATACCTCATCGCAAACTGTTCGCCGTGCCCTCCACGCTGAAGGCCTGCATTACAGAAGACCAGCTAAGAAGCCCTTCTTGACAGAAAGACATAAAGAAGAACGATTATAATTTCGCACGGGTTTATTTAGATTTTGACTGGAATACTACCATATTTTCAGATGAAAAGAGTCAAAAGGGTAAGCTTCATTTATGGCGCAAGGACAACACTCGCTGATCTGATAAAAACAATCCCTAATACAGACTCAGGTCGAATTACGGTTAATATGTGGGGATCATGTTTGGATGGATAAGTGCAGCAGGGCCAGGAGAACTGGTTTTTATTCCTCCACGCGCCAACAGTTCTACTTACTCGTATGTAGAAATATTTGAAAGTTGCTACAAAATATTAATCCCTAGATGTTTTAGTTTTAATTAGACGTGTAACAAAATGTTTTGTGAAATTAACTTATCCGTAATTATTTAATGATCTTAAAATTGAGGTTTAGTTTCAATCTTCTTTTCTTCGAGAAAATGAACACTTAAACTATAACTTCAATACGAATTACATTTATTGTGACGTCACATAAAAGAATAATCATAAAGTCTAAATCAGTTATATTAGTTTTCAATAAACTCTGCTGAATACCGATACCTATAATAAGTGGGTATCAACTATCAACAATAATTATTATATTTGTGCGATTAGAATATCCTTTCCTTCTTACTTATGTATTTTATTATGAATCGACTTAGGGTAAGTAGGTATACCGTATAAATTAAAAATCTTATTAACGGTTACACGAGAACTTCTTTTATATCTAGGTAGGAATGTGACGTTACAATTCTTATGAAAGTTTGTTAATTTTTTAAATAAATAAAACGAATAAACATACGACGACGACATGCGATTGGGCGAACTCTGTGACTGTGGTGTGCGTACTGTATTGAGACCACTTACACATATAGGCGCACCTACGCTCGACCGTTCGTTCACAGCAATACAATCCTTGGCGTGCTTATGCACTTATGAACACTTACTGTAACTCCATTGACGAGCTCAACCCAGTATTGAGTTTTCTTACAGCAAACCTTATTTCGATAGCGAGATTTGCAATAGAGGATATACCAATGTGCATTCTTAGAATTCGTAGTCAAACACTTTCCATGACGATTTCGACAATTTGTTCCTACTTGAAATACTGTAGTCTACTGTACTCATAATGATCAGCGTTGAAAAACGTGTAAAATAATCAAAGGAACGTGATGTTTTAGTAAAGTGAACTCGACATTATAATTTATTATCTCAATACTACTTACATAATCAGTATTCCAGTCAGTTCGGGTGCTAGTGCTAATAACATTACTTTGAGTGTTGTGGACATTGAAGTACTATACTATATGTTTATGCCATTTGGTCACTATAAGTTATCAACGTTTTCTAAGATACTCACCGTGCAGTCTACAGAATCACGTCTGAAATCATGAACGCTCTTTTTGTTCTCGTGTCTTTATTGTCAATAATATTTTATTTGTTATATTTAATATCTAAAAGGAAGTTCGGTTATTGGAAAAAGAAGAATGTGCCTTACATTGAACCAGTGGCCTTTCTGGGCAACTACGGAAGATATATTTTGCAACGAGAATATCCTGGTCACGTGATACAAAAACTTTGTCAAAAGTTCATCGATCAACCTTATTTCGGAGCTTTCTACGGCACGGAGCCTGTTCTCGTGGTGCTCAGCCCGGAGATCATCAAACATGTGTTAACTAAAGATTCTTACTACGTCAACGGCAGGGAATCATCCAAATATTCCGAATGTGAAATGGTCACACAAACTCTATTCTTCAGCTCTGGTGACAGATGGAAAATAGTCCGACAAAATCTGACACCCCTCTTCTCTTCCGCAAAGATGAAGAATATGTTCCATTTGATAGAGAAGTGTAGCATTGTCTTCGAAGATATGCTGGATTATGAAGTTGGTATGTCTGACGTCATCGAAATAAGACAAATCAGTGCGAGGTACACCATGGACTGCATATGCTCCGCTGCCTTTGGAGTGGAGTCCAACACAATGACACAAGAAGAAAATAACCCGTTCAATTTCATGGGAAATGAAATATTCGAGGCTTCAAACTATCGTGGTTTCAAAATTATTTGCAGGGCTATTTGGCCTGCAATTTTCTATCGATTGGGCCTTCGAGTTTTTCCTCCAACAATAGATGTTTTTTTCTTAAAATTGTTGAAAGGAGTGTTCCAAAGCCGAAACTACAAGCCATCACCGAGGAACGATTTCGTGGACCTGGTTTTGACTTTAAAAAATGAGGATTATATAACTGGGGACAGTATAAGCAATGCAAAGACTGGAGCTGAGAACAAGGTACATTTGAAGGTGGATGATGAGTTATTAGTGGCTCAGTGCATTCAGTTCTTCGCAGCGGGTTTCGAGACATCTGCGTCTACCATGGGCTTCACTCTGTTTGAGCTGGCGAAGCACCCGGAGGCGCAGCAACGAGCGGCTGAGGAGGCAGACGAGTTCTTGCGACGTCACGGGAACAAACTGAACTACGAGTGTGTACATGAGATGCCTTATTTGGAAGCCTGTATGACGGAGACCCTTCGGAAGTACCCTGTTCTGGGCAACCTTGCTCGCGAAGTCATGGACGACTACGTGCTCCCTACGGGCTTGAAGCTGGACGTAGGTGTCCGCATCCATCTACCAGTCTACCACATGCACCACAATCCTGATTACTTCCTGGAGCCAGAGAAGTACAAACCGGAACGTTTCCTTCCTGAAAACAAAGACGAAATTAAACCTTACACTTTCTTCCCGTTCGGAACGGGTCCCAGGCTGTGCATAGGTAATTATACTTTCTTACATAATCCTAAGGAACATCGTGAAGGCCCCAAATAGTCTGACTTCACCTAGTTTGTTCGGTCACTGACCGATATTCCTAAATATGCCGAGAACTACTAACGTGTGACTGCCCCGATGGTCTAGTGCTCGCAACTTCGCAAACACGACTACTGAGCGTGAGGTCCTGCGGGTCGGGCATGGGCTTTCTATGAGGAATTTCTCAGTAGCAGCCACGGAGTCTGGACTTGCGCCCGGTTGATGGCAATAGGCTCGCCCCCTATTACATGGGACACAAACATACTGGGTTTACTATTAGATACACTTCTGCCTAACCCTTCAGGGGTTCCAGGCATGAAGTTATGTTATGATTAATGTGTTAGTGAGCTAGTGGTCGTCTCCCGCCACCACATGTTCCGTATTCTCCTATTATACCGCAAGTATCCGTATTATAAGTCATACTAACGAGATCTATTTCTTTTTCAGGAATGCGTTTCGCAAAGATGCAAGTAATATCGGGTCTCGTCACTATTCTGAAGAATTACAAAGTGGAACTGGCTGATGGCATGCCGGAGACCCTGACCTTGGACTCCAGAACCTTACTGACGCAACCTAAAGACCAGGGCATCATGTTGAAGATGATTAGGCGGGAAGGTAGCGAAGGGACAAGATTCGTCCGAGAGCAAAATAAGACATAAGCAAGCATGATAACAGTGAGATCGTATTAAAAAGTGTTGTTAGCTTCACATTTCTTTTGTATTGTATAGCCTTATCTCTCTCTTGAACAAAGTTAGCTCTACGGGTCACACTTATAAACCCGCTGAAAACTAAGTAAATGATATCGATGACGAATTTGTATTTATTATGGCCAACATCTCAATACCGGACGTTGAAATTTGTTTCAAATGTGTTGACACACCTCTAGTTACCGTGCCTCTAGCCGCATTTTTTGTGGCATATGGCGATGAAAACTCAGGCTTAAGTTAGCTAAGTTATAATATTATACACTTAAGCAAATAACTATGTCATTGTTATGAATTCATTTCTCTCATTTTAAAGAAGGTGCTTGCAACTACAGTTCTGCAGTTCATTTATTAATTAATGAGATTTTGAAAGCAATAAAACACTCAAATGATAAACATTTAATTGCGTAATACAACTTATTATCTTTCCATTATCTCGAATGTTTTTATCACAGTATTTTGACAACCGCAAAAATTGTAACATAATACGTAGATCTTCATAAATAAACTGAGAAAGACACACAGTCATTATAAATAATTTGCTCTGAGGAAGTATTTAGAACTTTATAAATTGAACGAACACTCTTTTTTGCAATACAAAAATTTACTGAATGTCGGTGGCATTACTCAAGAAGAGAATACCGTACGACACCACACTGTGAAAATAACTAAAGTAAACTAGTTGTAGTCTCTGAATCGGTTAACTCACAAATTTTCCTAACGGGATCTACACGGGAGTCCTACAGAACTATTTGTCATCCAAGTTATGCTTTAGAAAGAACACTGTGGTATGATCTTCCGGTATCAACACTTTCCATAATAAGGAAAACCAAAAAAAAACACCAAAGGAAGTACCTAATGACAATGACGTTTACTAAACAAGTACGCATCATGTACTTAATAGAATATTATGTTATAAGTAACAACGTAGGTACCTACATAAATAGTGATTTAGTTCGTGATTGTCATTTGTTATAATTATCCTTTGTTTTGTAATTTTTTATTAAAACTTTATGTGATGTACTGTGGAAACTTTTACAAAGATCTGCGTTATTAAATTAAAATAGTCATCAAATGCGTCAATGGCGAACATTCCCGCATTTTGATATACCAGTAGCCATTTATACGTTTAGGAGAACGAGCTCGTGGCAAAACAATAACAGCTGCAGCGTCCGTGGATGGATAACCATTACCCAAGCCGTTGGTCCCGACTGTCATTCGACGACCCGAATGGCGCAGCGGTAGTGAGGCTGCCTTACGTTTTTAGGGTTCCGGGTTCAAATCCCGGTAGGAACAAGTAGGACACACATTATCATTATTACATTTGTTTCCAATTCATGGATGTTTATATGTATGTCGGATCCGGTCATGAGTACGGACGCGCTGGTTAAGTGCTGCTGTACTGGTGGAGAAGCGAGTCGACCTTTGCATCGTCGAGCCGGAATATGAAAGTACTTTGGTGAGTCGTTTTCATTTTGTTATGACTCTGGAGCAGAGTGCTAATTCTGTTTCATCATTAAAAACTGAAAGCTTTGATTATAAGGGTGTCTACAGGGCACAGGGTATGCTAAGAAAGATGCCAGTGGGTCACGTACCAGTCGATGTTGATAAGGATTTTATTGATGATGAGCAAGCTTAAGTGGTAGCACTTAGCAGCCTATGTGGCACCTGGAGGCCTGTGTGGCACCTGTAGGGCGGGGAGCTTTAATGGTGTGCATACGTAGTGTATACGTAGTACATACGTAGTGTAAACGTAGTGCATACGTAGTGCGTACGTAGTGGATGCGTAGTGTAGACGTAGTGCATACGTAGTGCGTATGTAGTGGATACGTAGTGTGTGCGTTGCATACGTAGTCCGTGCGTAGCTTTGCGTAGTGTGTGCGTTGCATACGTAGTCCGTGCGTAGCTTTGCGTAGTGTGTGCGTTACATGCGTAGTGTATGCGTTGCATACGTTGTGTACTCTGATCCCGGCGCACTAGATGAAGTCGAAATTCAAAATGAGCAAGATTGTCCGTAACTTATAGGTATGCCACATTTCTGTTCCTTTGTATTTAAAATGCTGTGTTATAACTGGTCGCAAAGACGGTGCCGTCCGGTCCATGCCATTGGGGCTGGTCGAAGGGACACACTTGTCTAGACCCTGTCTGTGATCTGGTCGATAGGACAGTGCCGTCCGGTCCAAGCCATTGGGGCTGGTCGAAGGGACACACTTGTCTAGACCCTGTCTGTGATCTGGTCGAAGGGACAGTGCCGTCCGGTCCAAGCCATTGGGGCTGGTCGAAGGGACACACTTGTTTAAACTCTGTCTTTGATCTGGTCGAAGGGACAGTGCCGTCCGGTCCATGCCATTGGGGCTGGTCGAAGGGACACACTTGTCTAGACCCTGTCTGTGATCTGGTCGATAGGACAGTGTCGTCCGGTCCATGCATTGAAGCTGGTCGAAAGGACACACTCGTCCGGTCCGGGTTGTGTTGTCCAGCTTGTGAGATGTCATCCGGTCCATTATTCATAATGGTCGAAGGGATACATGGTTTCATAATGTTGCTTCTGAAATTTGTTAGAATTAGTGCTGTGTTGCTTGTTGCTTGGACGAGCAGCTAACCATGAAATAATAAAATTGCCTGTTTTAGTACCCATTCGGATATAGTAGTGTGTTTGACCGTACCAGGAGTTATTACGTAGTCGTGGTCCGTGGGGCGCGATGCGTGTTTAACTCTGGCGGAGGTCGGGGTCTGGAAAGACCGTAGTGTGAAGTCACTGGGTGATGCACATGGCAGATCCATTTGATGGATGTGAGAGCAATGCGATTGCTGGTCAGCTGAAGTACCGTGGCGTTAGAGGTTTTACTTGAGGGTTTCTGTAAGCCTGGCAGTTTTTATATCAGTAGAGTCTTAAAGGTTGATTCGAACGACTATGGTACATGGCCCATGGGTTGCTCTATTTTCGATTATTCTCAATTAACCGTGTTGGATTTAATCAACTGCCTCGTTGGTCTAGTGATGGCAAGTGTGACTGCTGAACATAAGGTTCTGGGTTCGATTCCCAGGTCGGGCAAGGTGTTATTGGGTTTTACCATTAGGAATTTCTCAGTAGCAGCCACGGAGTCTGGATTTGCGCCCGGTTGATAGCAATAGGCTCGCCCCCTATTACATGGGACTTGGACATAACTAGCGAACTGTGAGTGTACTGTTGGGTGCACCTATGTTAGACCCTTTGGGGATTGCAGGTGTGATGTTATGATGTTTGATTTTATTAGAGTAAGATTGGGTTAACATTAAACGGTAAAGTTCTTTACTTTCACCTACTCTACGAATCTAGAGTTTGGTCAGGAGTGACCGAGTGGAACAAATTTCTGTCGTGGACTTTTTGTTTGCAGTGTTACCATCACACGAGGACGTGTGCAAGCAGGATGGCCGTGTCGGATCCGGTCATGAGTACGGACGGGCGAATGGATCGAAAGCGCGCCAGTGGTGACATCACGCGACCTACTTACCAGTTTACCCCACCATGGCGGCTTTTACAGAGTCCTGATGTTAACACTTCGCGCCGAGGCGGACATTCTGTGTCTGATCGCAGCGGAGTTAAGACGTCTTGAAACTGTACCCGATTCATTGTGCCCAGTGTTAATGTGTGAAAGTTTAATGTCAAGTAATTTGTTAGACTCAGTGTATCTGTTTGAAAAGAGTAACCATGGAGTTTCTCGCCGGTTCTTCTCCATGGAAACAACCAACCCGAACCGTGCAATGTGAAATAAAATAGTGTATCGCATCCAGTGTGTTTTCATAGCACGAAACCCGTCTTCTGCCCACAAAATGCTCGACCCTAGCGAAATAAATCCTGACAACCCGACATGTATAATAAGTATGTATTTACAAACAAAAAGTATCTATGTAGTATACCAACTATCTGGTGTCCACGACACAAGCCTCGTTGCTTAGTGTGGCACTAGATGGCGCTGTGTGTAATGTCCAGCGATATTTATATTTATTTATATATATGTGTGTGGATCTTTGTCATCGCTTCACTTCAGGCGGGTTGCAACCAAACACAAGATTTTATCGTGTAAAAAAAACAGTAGCCCGAAAGTCTGATAATTAGTCTTACCAAGGGGTATCGTATTACCCAGTGCTAACTGGGTTGTGGAGGTCAGATAGGCAATCGGTCCATGAACTGGTATTCAGCTGCATCCCGTTAGACTGGCAGCTGACCCCAATAGAGTTGAGAAAAGGCTAGGCAGATGACGAGTGCCTTTGTGGCGTAAGAGTACCTAAACGTATTTTCTCAAGCTCAAGTTTGTTACTTACATGTAGTCAACTGCTGCAAGAACTTAAGGTTGGAACGTAGATTGAAAATTAGTTGATTGATTGAGAATTGTTTTATTTAATTGTACTTCTGTGTGTTGTGCTATGTCTTTTGTGTGCACTAAAGAAACGGTTTATCTATCTATCTATCACATATGACAATAGGGATGATGACTGACTCATCAAAATATGATTCTGTTTAGTCCGTCAGTTAGATTAACGTAAAATATTGGATACACGGTTTTTTTTGTTTTATCAAATTAATAAAAATTTACGAAGATAAAACGCGTCAAAGATCATGAGTGGGGGTTTGTGAAGTCACTTTCCGGTAAAATGTACTCAAATGTGACGTCACATGAGTTTCCGATGCACTGTATCGTCTTCATTTTTTGTTTACGTGAAAAAAAGAAAAAAATACGTGTCCTATTTCTTTTGGGATTCTATCTGACAAACTTATTATATTTTTTTGTCGTCTACCCATCATGTAGTCCAATTTCAATTTTAAGCTGTAATATTTGAAGAAATTCATTGATTTCGTAACAAAATGTGGTTTGATATGTAGCAAAAATAATCAAATTGATAAAAAGAACACTAGTGACATCTATGACGCAAAGTAAAAACTTAAAAAGTGAGCCGTCGCGGGACACCTCGCAGATGTGAAACATCGAAATTATTTTGTACAAGTAATATGCTTAAAAAAAAGTTAATTTAAAAATAAAAACAAAATGACTTGATTCACAAAAAGAAAAAATCCTTATGCTGGAATCTAACTCGAAGTCAAGAGATTATAAACCAGCGCTCTATGCCCCGAGACCAACCGACTTGTTGTAAATTGTGTCAAATATTATTAGACTTATTAATAAATATTTTAATTTTACTAGTCATAAGTACGGTTGTTCAATTTTATAAGTACAGTAATTTAACGGTTTACGCAGTTTTATGAATACGGTACTTAGTGCCACTACTTTTACTAGTCATGAGCACGGTTGTTCAATTTTATGAGTACAATAATTTAACGGTTTACGCAGTGGTATGAATACGGTTCTTAAAACCACTGCGTAGTACATTTTGGTTTTGAGAGAAAGGGTAAGAATTCCGAGATCGGCCCGGCAGACTGTTCATAGCAGTTCACGAGTGTAGACGTCTTTTAAGTATTGTAATACCAAAATAAAAAAGTGAATATATTCATCGTCAGTCAAAGTTTACTTTTATTTCTGAACCTAATCCCATAATATAGATCTTATGCTGCTTCAAACACGCGATTTTCATTTGTTTTTTTGGTTTACCCGCGCCTATAGATGATTCACATCAAAATTCTGCATCGCGCAATCAGATTTATCATCAGCTTTATCCTCGAGATAATGTTATACCCCACATCAACCGTTGGTCTGTTGCCCACCAGACAACATCTGCCTATTCAGGACGATCCTCCCTTTACATTCGGAGATGAGGAATCCTGTTCCCATAAAGTTATTTACGATGTCGAAAAATATATGCTTTCATATAATACCTACCAATTATATAACACTTGTAGTAATATGATATCTTTATAATCTGCGTTCTTGTCAGTTCGGTAGGTATGATTACATACAGAAGATAATCTTTTGATTGGGAGTAGCTAGTGACTGATTGCATTGGCTTTTATCACATTTTTATCGACATGATACAAGAGATGCCAGGTGCCCACAGGTGTCAGCACGGTTGCAAACATGAACGCTCTTCTCGTTCTCGCGTCCTTATTCACAATAATATTTTATTTATTATATTTAATATCAAAGAGAAAGTTCGGGTATTGGAAAATCAAGAATGTGCCTTACGTTGAACCAGTGCCCCTACTGGGCAACTACGGAAGATACATTTTGCAACGTGAGTACCCTGGACAGGTGATACAAAAACTTTGCCAAAAGTTCATGGACCAACCTTACTTTGGAGCCTTCTACGGCACGGAGCCTGTTCTCGTTGTCCAAAGCCCCGAGATTATCAAACATGTATTAACTAAAGATTTCTATTACGTCAACGGTCGAGAATCAACTAATTACTCTGAGAGTGAGCTGGTCACCCAAACTCTATTTTTCAGTGGTGGCGACAGATGGAAAATAGTTCGCCAAAATCTAACACCACTCTTTTCTTCCGCAAAGATGAAGAACATGTACCATTTGATAGACAATTGTAGCATCGTCTTCGAAGATATGCTCGACTACGAAATTAGCATGTCTGATGTCATCGAAATAAGGCAGATTTGTATGAGGTACACCATGGACTGCATATGCTCCGCTGCCTTTGGAGTGGAGTCCAACACTATGGGAAAAGAAGAAAATAACCCCTTTAGATTCATGGGAACCGAAATATTCGAAGCTTCAAACTACCGTGGTTTTAAAATAATTTTCAGGGCTGTATGGCCTGCAATTTTCTATCGACTGGGACTTCAAGTTTTTCCTCCAACGATAGATGATTTTTTCTCAAAACTGTTGAAAGGAGTTTTCCAGAGCCGAGACTACAAGCCATCACCCAGGAACGACTTTGTGGACCTGGTCCTGACTTTAAAAAATGATGATTTTATAACTGGAGACAGTATAAGCAACGCAAAGACTGGCGGTGACAAGAAGGTACAATTGAAGGTGGATGATGAATTGCTAGTGGCGCAGTGCGTTCAGTTCTTCGGGGCAGGTTTTGAGACATCGGCATCTACCATGAGCTTCACTCTGTTCGAGTTGGCGAAGAACCCGGAGGTGCAGCAACGAGCGGCTGATGAGGTGGCCGAGTTCCTGAAACGTCACGAAAACAAACTGAACTACGATTGTGTGCATGAGATGCCATACTTAGACGCTTGTATGCACGAAACTCTGCGAAAATACCCTGTTATAGGGAACCTAACACGCGAGGTCATGGACGACTACGTCCTCCCTACGGGCCTGAAACTAGACATAGGGGTCCGCATCCATGTTCCAGTTTACCACATGCATTACAATCCCAAGTATTTCCCGGAGCCGCAGAAGTACAAGCCAGAACGTTTTCTTACAGAAAATAAAGACGATGTTGAACCTTACACGTTCTTCCCGTTTGGATCAGGTCCCAGGCTGTGTATAGGTAATTTGAATTACTAACATTTTTATAAATATCTATATCCAAACTTTGGTCATTCAGCCTGTTAAGCTGCTAGGTGGGCCACTTGCCTGCGGTGCAGATCAGTATCATGTACTGCGACTTGCCAAAGATCTAGCACAGGATAGGACCTTTTACATACAACAGCTCTTTTTTGGATTATTTTTATTATTTTATTTTTTATTTTTTTTCAGGAATGCGTTTTGCAAAGATGCAAGTGATGTCAGGTCTCATCACGATCCTGAAGAAGTACAGAGTGGAACTGGCTGATGGCATGCCGGAGACCCTGACTTTAGACCCTAGGACCTTACTGACGCAACCTAAGGACCAGGGTATCATCTTGAAGATGATCAAGCGAGAAGGCTGGGAGGAGAGGAAATTTGTGCGATCGGACGTCAAGTAATAAGGAGTAAGAGCTGGCTTTTACTTTGGCCAGAGACTAAGCTTTGCATCAAAAAATGACCAACCACAGCCTATTGGGCACATTACCAGTCAACAGCGGCTAATAGATGCCTAATTTTAGTTTGTTTTTAGGTTTAGTTAAGAGGAAACTAAAAGCAAAATTGCCAAATTGGGGGTGTGCTTTCCCACAGATGGCCAGCAATTAAATTGAACCCCCATTTATTTTTGGCCATCTCTGGGACTCGGCTATAATAAACAACAAAAAAAGATTGAACCATTGTTTCGGATTCCAAAAAAAAGAACAATTAACGATAAGATAAAACTAGAAATGTAAAAGTTATTGATAAGATATTTTTATTATGTTTCAAGATTATTGTGCAGATAAAAACTGTACTTAAATAAAATAATCTAGAGCGTATTATTATTGCCTGATGTTTATTTGACTCCATCATTGTGTAGTGTAGGTGTTCCTGCTCCAACCCCTTTTACTTCGGGTAAACAGGCATGATGATAAGAAAGATGAATGTCATGCATGTTACAGATATACATATAAGTTCAGTTTCTTCTATATTAAGTAGCTTAAGCCCGTGGTTTCACTTGCGTGGAATTCGGTAATTAACCCACAGGATCGTATACCGGGATAAAAAGTATTATTCGTGTGAATCCAGGCTATTAACTATCTGTAGAATAAATAGAGTAGAATAGAACCAACCCATTACACTCACGGGTGTCGTATAAGGCGACTAATGTCTGAGGCAGAACACCTTGCGCCTCCGACCTCCGTAGACCAGAGAATGGGCAGCAGCGTTTTCTGTTAGTCTTTCATCACTGCGATCTCCAATCCGCATGCCAAGCGTGGAGATTACGGCAAATTCCTCCCATCATTGGAGAGGCTTATGTCCAGCAGTGGACGTTATGGGCTGTTGTAGTAGTAGTAGTGTAGTAACTATCTGTGTGCTAAACATTCAAATCATTATGTGAATTGTTAAAGAACATCAATCCGTCCATTCATCCAGATAAGAAGTATGATAACATAAAATTTTCTTAAATTAACGAGTTGCTAAGCGTTTCATGCGTCACGGAGCCCTGAATACACAAATGTAAATCATAGCCAGATTTTTTATATATTATTAATGCCGATACAACAATAATATTTATTTAGCAGCTACAAGTAGCTCCGAATCTTAAAATATCTTGTTGTTGTGGTGGTGTGTCAATTCACGTTCACGTATGTTACCTACTCGTGCTTGTTTTGTGATGCACGACTTGTCGCGAAGTTGGTGGCTTTAACCACTAAATAAATGAGTTCAGAAAGACTGAATTTCAGCAAAGTTTACGCACACATAAATACACGTACGCGTTCAGTGAGTGCAATATTGAATGAATATTACATGAAAAAGTCATTGCGATTGAATGAATATTTCATGAAAAAGTCATTCAATCGAGTTACATGAACTTGGAGGGTTGTATTGATGATTTTGATGATTATAATTCTGTAACTACATACGTTTTACAGCCGCGAATCATATTTTAATCAACATACAACCTGCAAATTGCAAAAAAACTTAAGAAAATTTGAAATTCGCGGGCTATCGTGGAGCATCAGCCTTAATGGGTCACGACTGTTACAGTTTGTCCTGTTTCCTTAACTTGTTTTTTTCTTTTTAGTTTTTATTTAAAAGTTATTACCTAGTTATTTTTTACGCAGTCGGGTTTTTTAATTATTTTTTTTATTTAAGTTACAGATTTTCATGATCTAAATACTGTTGTTACAAATCCCTGCTAGCTCTAATGATTAGAGATCTTTCGATTAGATTATACTCTAATCTGATTAGTCAAAAAGATAAATTAACAACTCAATGTGATTCCAAATACTTTTCAAAACTAAATAGCTGCCCTCTGTGGTATGCTCATGTTAATTTGGAAACCCGAACATTGCCGAAGCGCAAACATTTTCTGGTTTACTGTAGTTTAAGATGTCATGACACAAAACCGCCAAAAGTGGAGAGATATGGAAGAGCCACACTCAGCATCGGATGGCCAATGGTTGAAGAAGATGTGATGGCCTTAAGGCGCCTCCCCGAGCAAATGACCTTGAACGAGCAGTTTTTTGGAGCCTACTCCTCTTTATCCAAAAGAAATACCAAATAATAAAAAATACATTAAATTACTACATATTCTTGACTCCAAAATTGTCGTTTCTTTTTTTTTTAAGTAGCTCAATGTTTAATAAATCCCCTCACAACGAAAACACAGAAATGAGAAATAATGGTTTATAAAATGCTACTCCTCGTAAGGTAACCATTATTTGGATTTGCTACTTATACTAATGGATAGACAATTTAATAATGAACATAATTGTCGTTTTATTTTTTCCAAAAGACGTAAATTTGATTTTATAAAGAATAAAAACCACTCATTTCGCACTATTCGGCCTGCTGTGACTGACGTAACAATCACTTTGTAGTGCAAGCTGATTAGAACTTTATTCTAACAGAATTTCAAACGAAGTTTGAACCACCACAAATAGAGTTGCTAATTTTGCTCGGGGAACCGCCTTAAGTATGTACTGTATGTACTTGTTTTTACTGGTTCGGACTTTCTGTAACTATCTAGTTTCTGTTTCAACTACGGTTTATTCTTGAGAGATCGTGGTCCAAACCTCCTTGACTAAATACGGCAAGGTTACAAAGTTTGTAGGAGTGTCCCGTGTCACTCGACGAGCAGAAATGTGGGCCGCCATGACAGGTGACTGATGGTGGTGAGATCCTCGTGTCGTTAGCAGCTGTTCTACAAACGAACCCGCTTCTGATGCATACGGTGACATAGATAATTTTTACAAGACATGTTCAGAAGAATCATGTTCAAGGAGCATGCACCCGACAGATTTGTGGACTTCACTATGTGGAGCCCTACCACAGCCAAAAAGTGCCCCATGCTAATATGGGATACTGGCCAGCTCATAAGCTGGCCAGTAATCCATATTAGCATAGAGCTTTGGCATGATGCAGGCTCGTATAAAAGGCAAAATTCAAAATGTAAACTAAACTACTTACTTGCCAAAATATTTATTTATGAATAATTCATTTCGGCCAAAAAACCATAATGTTACTAACAAAAAATTATTTTAGTATATATCATTTTACTGCGCATATTGTGCGGGCTCTAAGCAACGGGTCGACATGTGACTTGAGTCGCCAATGCTTGCTTGTATAAATAATGCAATCATAAATCTTTTATCCATCCAAGATGTTCGTAAAAGTCTAGGAAAAATACCGATCATAATAATGGACATGGATTATAATAGATCAGGTATTTATTATACTCGTATGTAATGTTAAGTGCGCAAATAATTAGTAAAGTAAATAGGAACTACTTATGTCCAATAAAGTATTTCAACGAGTCACAAATACCTATTGAACTATTGACAAATATTGAAATACAGAATGTTGAATGTAATATAGTTGGACATAGTAGAGTAGACTAGAGTAGAGTAGACTAGAGTAGGGACTCCATTTTCCGCACTTAGACTCTCATTTGGTGCGTAGTACAACAGTAGTTGGACATTAAGTTTATAGAAAGAGATACGTCTACTTTCACACTGTTACGAGTGTAGCTTCGTTAATGTCACATTGAACTGTCATAATTATAGCTATCTTGCTGATACGATTATAATTGATTAGCAATAGTAATTGTTTTAATATCGGTAATCGATTAAAATGCCTCTTACCTAACGATTAGGTCACATTATCGCATGGTGACGAGATTCTCCTCTGACGATAAGGCTGAGAAAGATAAAGAATTCAAGATCCTATCTAGAGTTGACCGAACGTGGAAATCAATCACCTATCGTAATCTTTGTAGATACGGACTAGTAAACGTGTATTTCTTCTTCTTCTTATAGTCTTTCTTCGCTCATCGTTTGGTTACAAACTTAGCTAGCTTTATTGTGTGAACCTAGCCTACAAAAGTGATTTTCCGCCAATGCCACCATCTCTTAGTAGAAAATTTGATCCCGATTAACCAACGTTATCAAATCTTTGAAGTAACTTTTAAACAGTTTCTAATTGTCTTAAAGAACGAAATGAAACTTTATAAGTCTTATAGTTTGATTGACAAAACTATAATTTGATATTTTCGATCTGATCTGATGATGGAGCCAAGTGGTGAATAGCGGAACTCTACAGTGGCTACTAGCAAACCCCTTGAGTTTCGGGTCATATGTTTCGTTTTGATGAGTAAAACTGTGCACTTGGAATTTGCACTTTTTTAGTGCGTGATAAAGCATGTTTTTTTCAACTACATATTTATTATTTTACTACCTATGTATACTAATGTTTCCTAACAGCGCCCTATTAACAATGTCGTCAAGTGCCAAAGGAACCATGTCGCACTATACCGGCATCACAAAACAACCTAAAAGAGAACGTTCTTAAAGCACATACCTACCCATAGTGAACTAAGCTATACTCACACGTGCCGACATTACCTGTACTACGTCGTTGTACGGTCTATTTCCTAGAGACTTGCCGGTTTCCTGTAGCGGCTACGGAAGCGGGCGACAGTCTCTTTGATAGTTATGTATGTGTGTCCCACTCCTAACAATGTTTAGCGAAGAATCGACATAGGTATAGACGATCGTTTAGCTTTTGTCGTCTATTATGATAAGGGGATAGAATACTTAGGAAATGTGTGATATAAGAATATGCTTTGGAAATGGTTTTTTGGTTTATTCTTCGTGTCGTGTTGCTGGGGTTTTTTTCACTTCGTATGATGAAGGGCGAGCGTTTTGGAGAACTGTCGCATGTCATTTTTGATGTCAAAAAAGCTGATGAATTTAGCCTAAGTTTAAATCAGTTGGAGGTTTAGTGCAGAAATTCTTTGTAAGTTATTAAATAAGTACATAAGTAACAATAAGCTCTAAAATGAATATAGTAACATGAATCAGAATCAGAATGCTTTATTCGTAAACATAGGTCATAGCGAATAGGTGAAATTAAACCAAATATAAAAAAAAAAAACTAACACTACTACTACTAATAAAACTACTATGGCATTAAGTCCGCCGCTGTACTTTGTGCTTGAAGTGTTAAATAAATAAATAATATACCTACTTCAGCCAACTTATCAGCGCTGGCGGGAAAACAGAACTAAATAAATGTATCGATGTAAATTTACATGACAAGCAAACCCACCATGAACTGCACACTTAAAGTGGTCATACTATAACATTTATGACTTTTGAATTTCACACAACATACTTATTTCTTGGTCCAAAACTTCGCCACTTCCATGGCGTTGTCGGTCGCTGCGCAGAGGTCACTTTAACTACATGTGATTTGTAGGCAGGAAAGGAGGTGGAAAAAGACTATGTTACTTGCATGCTATACGCCTAAGAACGGAGGATAGTAACTGCCTTCCCGATTATCACATAACAAACCACTGAACTGTGTAATAATTTCGAAATAATTGAATGAACTCAATTAATAAACTTTTCAAAGTAACTTCACTCTAACAATTTTTAAAGCGCCTAATGATTGCCCAATTTCCAAAGCGTCAGTCAGACGGAATGTGCTCTAAAAATTCAATCAGGCGAGCGGAGGCAAGTTCAAAGGTATCGCTTACATTCGCATTTTGAACAAACGCCAGTAATTAAGCAGAAACAAGGGGTCGGGGAATACTTAGCATTCGTGAACAAACAATGTACTTAGTTTCCGAGGGTCGGTAGTGATTAGTAACTGAGAACAAATGGAAACATTGGACGACGGAAAAGAGATGGAGTTGGAGTTCTGAAGAGTAGTTCTGAGAGGTACCTTCATTGGAAATGTTCTAAAAGCTAAGTTTGGTAAAAGTTTAATAAATTCATCTCTCGTTTAAAACTATTAGGTATAGGGAAAAATATATATCCTGTCACTACTCCACTGTAAAACACTAGATATTTTTTTTTTTTTACATATATTTTAGATATATGGTTTTACTTTAAAACAAAAAAATATCAATACCTTTTTATGTTGGTACCTACTCAGGTTTGGGAGCAAAACAAGATAAAATTATAACAACAAAGTAATCTCGGAGAAACATCAGAAAGTGAAAACTCAAACGTGTAGAAGTTTGTAGGCATACAGGGGTTGCGAACATTGGGAACTTTAACCAAACCCGCCAAGTTGTAAAGTTGTGGAGGTCACACAGTTTGATATTCCACACACGAAGGTTTCTATCAGATGAAAGGCGAAACTTATTACTTTTTGATGGTATAATAAGTAGCCTTTACTATGTTTTATTTTATCTTCAACCTTTAATTTTTTTTATGATCTGCAGTACGAGGTCAAAACTTTATTTACAAGAGAAAAATTAACACTACAAGTTTTTTTTTGGAACTAGGAGCATGCACAAAAGAGCTTATGTAGGTATAAGAGTAAATAAAGTTAAGTAGAACGGTATACGGTACATTTTGGATCTCCTTTGCAACTGGTATAACCTATAAGTATTTGTTTTATTTTTTTGTTGCTCTCTTTTTATTCAATTTTTGTTTAATAGTTTTGTCCTGAGTATAATATTTATTTTTTCTTAAACTTACAGTTCAAGCACAATTATGGCATTAATAAGTACTAACTCCTTGGCTACTGCTGTAAAATGGTCAAACCTCAAAAATATCAATAAGCGCCGAATGTCCAATTCGCAAAATGTCCAGCGGTAGAAAAATTTTCAATTCGCAAAAGGTCCAGTTCGCAAAATGTCCAATATTCATCATAACGTTTTCACCCCCACATCAATCACTAATTTAATCAAGTGTTGGGCTTAAGGGCTATATATCCCTCAAATGGCTTAGCATGATCCCCCGTTACTCCTAAAATACTGCAGCATTAATTTTGAAATAAATATATGGTAAAGTTGAGGATTAATGCTAAGTCCTATATGTGACGAAAACACGATTCCATAAACTTTTCTCGACAGAAAAAAAATCCAAAGTTACCTCCAAATCGAACAATAAACCGCTGGTATTCAAAAAGTACTTGAAATTAGATCAAAGCGCACTACAAAGCGGTAGTTACGTCAGTCACTGCGGCCGAATAGTGCGAAATTAGTGGATTTTTGCGATTTACAAAAAATTGATTAGAACTTTATTCTAACAGTATTTCAAACGAAGTTTGAACCACCACAAATAGTGTTGCTAATTTTAGGGTTAGAAGGGCCTTAAATCAAAAACGTTACAGCCTAGTACTTTTTGGGGTACTTAAATACATACAATCTTGAACTCATATGCTTGATTGGAGGGGAAAATGATAAGATGAATATTGGACATTCTGCGCCCAAAGGAAAAATTGAATAGCAATTTTTGCAAACCACACATTGCAGTCACACTTTTAAAAGTAAAACTACTCTTAAAGAACGTTCTAACCACAAGCTATTTTTAAACCGCTCTCAAACTATTCCCGTTTAAAGATAAATATTGTCATAAGTTTGTAAGTTATCTTGAACTAGAAACACACCTGAACACTTCGTAAGTTTCCCACTTCCCGTGTACACACGGGGGATGTTAAATATCTAGAGGGAATCTGGACATATGGAACTAGACTGACTGAAAAGTTGTGTGGTAATCGGTTAGCCGTGTATGTGCATGAGATGGGTAGGAAAGAGAAAAATGTAGTAAGGAAAGTAGTAGGAGTCGAGGAAGACCAACGATGTACGGACTGTGTGAAGGATGACTGCATGGCTGGAAAGGAGGTGTCTGATGAGATGACGAGTAATAGAGAAGTATGGAAAAAGGAGCCGTGCTGTGCCGATCCCGAATAAATTGGAATAGGGGCAGAACAATGATGATGACACTGGAACTGTGAGACTAGTGTTTAATAGAATACAATACACCTTTTCGAACAAGTTTCAGGATTTTATGTGAAACCATCAGGCCTAGCCAAGTTACAAACGTTTCGTATCGATTCTCTTTCTACAATCGTAAACGCCTCGGCGTAAGCGATTGTAGAAAGCGCTAAATTGGAAGCCAAGTTGACACGACTGAGTCGATCGCTCGTTCTCTAGTCTCTAGAAAAAACCTACACTTTAGTCTATGGTGAGCGTTCCTACCAAAGAGTATAGCGATCAACATTGTAGAAACGATAACATTCTATTCAATCATTGTGAACGATGTAAACTAGTCTACGAATTTTGTATTCGTTTGTATTGATCATGTGATTTAACGTTGAGATGATGTCATTCCCATACATTTGATTCGTTTTCTACTGGCGTTAACGATTGTAGATTGTCAACTTGGCTAAGCCTGCAGTTTATGCTCGTGGCTTTGCCAACGTCGGAAATTGTTCCATGGTGACGTACCTACTCTGATATTGAAAGGGTCTTATATGTCTTAACTCAGGTCATGATCTAAATGAGTGCCAAATTTCATCAAAACCTGTTGATCTGACAGCTACATCCGATTTATAATTTTTGCATGGATTAATTCTTGATATTCTTATTGGGTGCCTGAACTCACAATGCTCGTTTCTTTTTTACAGGCTGGGTGGGCAGCGATGATTTTGTTGATGACAATTTATTTATTTACTCTAAACACAAATATCCTTACAGGCTAGACCCAATGCGATATTGTAGCACACTTAAAATTTAATTAATTTAACTGTTTTTGACATAGCAAATTCTTTATGTAGCTGTTCTTGTAAATTCACCCAAAGCGCAACAGAATATGTCCAAGTCCTCAGCAATGAGGTTGAGAGTGCGGAATTATAGGGGCCGATGTGGAACAGTCGACTGCTACACGCTAACGACGGTGATAATTCTAATAACTTTCGACTGAAACAGCAAGCTATTAATGTGGAAAACATCGTCAAAGATGTGTGGCGAAATGAAGAAAATAACGATAAAAATGTTTATGCTATCTATAAAAATCTATTCGGGATTCTTTTAAGAGCTCTCTTACATTTCGGAGTTACTTACGATAATTTTACAATTTACCTAAAAGGCATATATACCGGATGACTTTTTTATCACTTTCCAAAAATATAGTTATATTAGGTGAACGGAGTAGAAGCTTTGGCATACCTAGTTTTTTATTTCTTTTTTTCACAGCTTAGAAAAAAAATATCTATCATCATAAAAATAATTTCAAGTAAACAGTACGCGTATGATTTGAATTTAGTTTCTTTTTTTATTTATTTTTTCGAAAAAAAAACCCAATGAGCATGGCATTTGCTTCTACTCCGTTCACCTATTATACCCATTTTTTTGGAAAGTGATAAAAACCTGTGTAACGAAAATCTATTGAAGGTAAAGGATGTAAGCAAAAATTAATTATGGTCTACATTCAATAGAATGTACACATTAGAGATCCTAAATCAGGTCTCCTTGAGTTTGCATCGGGAGCTCGAATGATAATGGTGTCGATTCTGTTGTGCACAAACTTAACTTATTTTAGGCTATTGCTATCTTTTACTAAAATGCAGTGCGAGATAAGGACGGCTATAGCTATGAACTAAGTTAGAGATGTCAAACTAGTTTACGCCTTGCGCTTCACTGTGTTTTTAGTCGACATGTTTTTACGTGCACCCTTCATTTGTATAGAAATATTAGTTCCAACTAAATTTGACAGCTCTAAATTACGTTCGTCTCTTTCTTGTTTTATTAGAGAGAAAAAGATAGCAATAGCTTAAATTAAGTTTAGTTTGTGCACAACAGAATCGACACCAATTACTAAATAAATAAGTTATCTAAAACTAGCTTGATTATTATTGTAGTCTCTATTACAATATTAATCAAGCTAGTTTTAGAAAACGAACTATTTTTTACAAGGTATTACTATTTCAAGCAAAGGACGAAAAACATACAATTTCAGCGAGGAAACGCGTATTTTTAGGGTTCCGTACTCCAAGGATAAAAACGGGAACCTATTACTAAGACTCCACTTTCCGTCTGTCTGTCATCAAGCTGTATCTCATGAACCGTAAAAGGTAGACAGTTGAAATTTTCACAGATGATGTATTGCTGTTGCCGCTATAACAACAAATATTAAAATTAAAGGGGCTGCCCTACTACGGAACCCTTCGTGCGCGAGTCCGACTCGCACTTGGCCGGTGTTTTTTAATACCCGTCCTAATTAATGCTATATTTCTATTTAAACGCTAAAACAAACGAAAAACACTCATAACCCAAACAATTAAGGTTATTAATGCATTCAACCCTCGCGCACTCGCCTGTCAAACGCGATTGATTTTAAAAGCATCCGTAAATGTCAGTGTGTCATAGATATAGGTCGTTTTCGCTAAAATTGGGTCACGACCGGCGACCGTTAGTGTCACAGTATAAATTATAACCAGAAATCCAACTACGCCTTTTTTGTGAAATATAACGCGTTTAATTAATAGTATTATTGAGTTTTTCCATTAGGAATTTCTTAGGAGCAGTTATGTAGAGTGTGTGAGATGTCCTAAGTATAACTGGCAAAATGCGGGTGCCTTAATAGAAACTCCTTCGACTTACGTTTTTAAACTGACATGGTCACTAACACTAAAACGGGATACCTATTTACCATGTTTACCTACAATTTTTTGATGAGTTTTCGATATTTCGGCACTGTTGGAAGCGCTTTGATCACGGATGCACGCACGTGGCATGCGCCATGTTCCGTGATCACGACGCTGCATGCAACAGTGCCGAAATGAGCATTTAAACTGGATACCACCATATCAGTTACTAATTAGAGTGTATGTAGTGAGTTATAGTATACTGTGTTTGACCTGCACAGTCATTTTAAGTTCACAGTTATAATTTTGGTGGTACGAGATGAGATTTTGGGTAAGTTGATGCTTTAATGGAGCGCCTTGAGTAAATGTTGCTGCAAATGTTTTCGTTTTTACGTTAACACGAGTTTGAGAGAATTTTCTTGAAAATGAAATCTCAGCCTTGTCGGTCTAATGCAGGGTTTTATGTTGCATCTACATATAACGGTTTTTATCCAAGAAAATTCCTTTTCAGTGTAGGTACATTTGATAGATCAGATATTTATTTTTATATGATAATAGTTAAAAGTGACTTAACAATCTAAGTAGAAAACGGCGTAGGGCATACCTTTTTTTTTTTCGATGGAAAATCATCAAATGTCTTCTCCCGCTCTGGGCGGAGCAGGAGGCAGTGTCAGACTTTTACTGACTAGAACCCATCCATGTTCCTTCATCGCCCTTTGTGTTCCGGGGCCACGGAATCTCTTTCGAACAGTCCCGCAACGGCAGGCATCGGTCTTTGCGGACCCCTTCCTTTTTGCTGACTCTCTTTGAAGCGCGCGTGGAACACGGACGCGCGCGCCGTCGACACGGCCTGTCGTCATGAGACGGATGGACGGCGAGCTAGCCCATAGCCCACCGTCCACAGGCCCGCGCCTACGGTGGCCGGGGGCCACGTGGTGGCCCCCGGCCACCGATGACATGTAGTTGAGTAGACATGTATGCAAGATGAAAGTCTCAGATGCATTAAGAGCACTCTGTTCCCTACGCGGGGAGAACATCCCCCCCGCCTATGGCTCCGCCACCTGCGGTGCTGGAAGCGGACCACCAGGATGACGACGACGACACTCCGGAAGTGACTGGGGTAGACATGAGAGTGGCGGTACGCAGCCTCAGTGCCAAAAATACCGCCCCGGGACCCAACGGCTTGCCTGGCAAAGCCTGAGTCCTGGCCTCGGAGGCTCTCGGGCCCGGACTCGAGGGGCTCCTAAGCGCATGCTTGGAGAGGGGCCAGTTCCCGCTTCGTTGGAAGACGGGGAAGCTGGTCCTCATTCGGAAGCCGGGGCGCCCTGCGGACTCTCCGTCCGCATACCGGCCCGTGGTGCTGCTCGACGAGGTGGGCAAGCTCTTTGAAAGAGTAATTGCAAACCACCTCGCCGAACACCTAGCGGGGACGGGGCGTAGGGCATACCTGAATGTAGAATGTTGTTTTATTGAAAATAAATACACTAAACTATATTGTTTAACGCAGAGGGCCCATCCGGAAGACAGCCGTCTTCAAACAAACTTCACTACATATTACATAAAACAAAGTCTTAGAAATGCTTAGATCTTTAAAACTACGCAACGGACTTTGATGCTGTTTTTTTTAATAGATAGAGTGATTCAGGAGGAAGGTTTTAGTATATTATTTGTCATCAGCTAGTTTGTAATAAAACAAACTTATGTTTGGCATACGTAAACAACTAGGCATTTATCACAAAGCTTACATTGCATTTGAGCTTTTCTCATTCAGAGATACGATTCACTTCATTCCCCACCCCAACATTATCCATGCAGTCAGAATATTTACAAAAGTCCTAAATAAAGCATAGCGAACAAAAAAGGCCGTTGGCAACTCGCGGTAATGAAAAATGCGAAAAATTGTTGGATAGCTTTGTGAATGTGGTAGTAAAACAGTACAATTTGAATGCAACATAGTCATCGGCATATTATTATCTTGAATGCATCTTTTACGCGTAGCCAAAATCGAAACCCCTGCAGAAAAATGTTGAATGGCATTGTGAATGTGATAGTAAAACAGTACATTTTGAATGCAACATAGTCATCGGCATATCTTGAATGCATCTTGTACGCGTAGCCAAAATCGAAACAAAGTCCTGCAGAAAAATGTTGAATAGTTTTGTGAATGTGCTAGTAAAGCAGTAAATTTTGAATGCAACATAGTCATCGGCATATCTTGAATGCATCTTTTACGCGTAGCCAAAATCGAAACAAAGTACTGCAGAAAAATTTTGAATAGCATTGTGAATGTGGTAGTAAAACAGTACATTTTGAATGCAACATAGTCATCGGCATATCTTGAATGCATCTTTTACGCGTAGCCAAAATCGAAACAAAGTCCTGCAGAAAATGTTGAATAGCATTGTGAATGTGGTAGTAAAACAGTACATTTTGAATGCAACATAGTCATCGGCATATCTTGAATGCTTCTTTTACGCGTAGCCTAATTCGAAACAAAGTCCTCCATCATCATCATCATTATTCATCATCAACTGCGTAGCCTTCTCTTAGCTATGTTGTCGGCTTCCAGTCTTACCGGATTCAGCTGAATACCAGTATAGCACATGGAGCAACTGCCTATATGACCACCACAACTCAGTACTGGGTAATACGATACCCCTTGGTAAGACTGGTTGTGAGACTTTCTAGCCACTGACTTAGCCACGAGCTCCTCTGTCTCATTTTGTTTGTTTTAAAACATTTGACAACACTATAAAAAAAATACCACCCACTTTGTGATCAAAAGTACATCTTCACCGAATTCAAAAGCAGTCAATTTCATCATTGTTACGAAATATTAACACTAATAGCTCTTGAATCAGTTTAGATTGTGATGATAATCGCGTTCAGTATCATTTATGAAATTTGCTCTTAATCAAAATAACTCCTACACTGATTTAATAAAGAAGAGACTTAATTATCCAAGAGAAGGGCTTCAAAAAACCTTGTTTACTCGAAAATGCTCTCATCAAGATACCCTTCAAGTTGATTAGCGTTTTAGAGATAAACTTGACGAATCACGATATTTTTTCCGTCGCTTTTTAACGTAATTAAGTTCTGAGTTATGAACGTAAAAGATTCTTCTTCTTAATTAAATGTTTTTGGCTTCTGCAAAGTTTCTATTGTAAGTTTCTAATTGATAAGGAAAGGAGAATGTCGACGTTGAACCCACGTGATTTAAAAATCAACTGAGCTGAGCAACGTTCACGGTCTAGTTTATATTAATTATAGTAATGGGTTTATCAGAGTTCTATATAAAAAATATGGAATTACTTGGCGATGGGAATTAAAAGTTACGAAAGATTTTAATTTATATAAAAAAAAGTCATCGTGCAGTTTCCGAACGCAACGTTTGACATTTACCTTCTTACAACTGAGAAATGGAACGGCAGTGTCAAATTCATCTGTGGAAATAGTCTGTGGATCATTCCATTGTTTGTTTGTGTTCAACGGCTACGTGGAATACAGATAAATGCTACCTATTTTAGGCCATTCTACTACCAAATAATAACCAATAAGTCCGTGGCTAAGTTATAAGGTTATAATCTTCTACTTTTCGTTTTAAAGATATTTATTAGTTCCTTCACTTATAATGAGATACAGAGTTATCTTAATAATTATAGGCACGCGCAATTAAATATGTTAATATTATTAAAAAAAAAACTGGTAAATCATTGAACAGTTGTGCTCCCTCCACTAATACTGTTTTTTTTTGCCGTAATTAGTCCGTGCTCGTGCTGTCTTAAGTTGGAATTTGTTTTTACTTCTTGTGTTTGTTCCTTTTATATATTTTTCTCCCTACTTTCCATTTGCTTTTTTGTTAGTCTTAAGTCGTTCTTTAACTATTAATAAGTTTCCACAATGTACGCTACCCATATCACTGGGTTCCGAATAACATGCAATCTCGGCATTCTCCTTTACTGCCTCCAAAAAGAAAAAAAGCACATACCTAATATAGTAAGGACTGCCTCTTAGGTCTAGTGGTCGCAAACTTGACTGGTCAGCATGGGTTCGATTCTCAGGTCGAGCAATGTCATTGGGTTTTTCTGTCAGGTATTTCTCGGTAGCAGCGAGGAGTTTGGATTAATGACCGGTTGGGCCTTCAAAGTGTTAGGCCCTTACACCTCTGCCTAACTCTTTGAGGATTACAGGTGTTATGATGTTATGTAATATAGGTAGTTGGGTTATTTTTTCCCATATGTCTTTACATGCCCTCAAGAAATAGCTCTCAGGCATGAGGAAACCATTCCTCACGATGTTTTCCTTCACCGAATCTAGCGATAAATAAACAATACACACTGAATCCGAAAATCAGAGATGCGTGTTTTGGGTTCAAACTCGAGACCTATGACTCGGCAGTTCGACGCTCACACCTCTAGGCTATGCCCTACCTGAAAATCAGCCATAAAATACATTATATTTTTGTCAGTGAACGATAGTTTAGGAGTGAGATTTATGAATTACTGTGTCTCATCAGATTGTCGAAGAATCAAATAAAGCTTCAACATGATTTACGCCCAGCTGAATGGAAGGTGAGTGGACATAATTGTCCCGCCGACGTTGGGGAGGCACGGCTCAGTAGCCACCCTTCCGAGCGACTGCGCCCGCCGCATGGAGCCACCGCGTGGCTATTTGCGTGTTTATAGGTTAGCTGTGGGCAGCTCTACTAGTCTATTGCTCTATTAATTAATTGCTAGGTCTGAAACTCGCTTTTTGAGCTAACTTCAGAGAACTGCCTCGTTGGTTTAGTGGTCACAAGCATGACTGCTGACTATGAGGGTTCGATTCCCAGGTCGGGCAAAGTGTTATTAGGTTCTTCCTTCAGGAATTTCTCAGTAGCAGCCACGCAGTCTGGATTTGCGCCCGGTTGATGCAATAGGCTCACCCCCTATTACATAAACATAACTGGCGAAATGTGGGTGTAATATTAGAAACATCTCTGCCTAACCTTTCGGGGATTACAGGCGTGATGTTATGTTCAGAGTAACTCTGAGGCCAAAACAAATTTATAAGCGTTTCGCGCAAACACTTTCTACTGACTGAAGATTTATCAAGAAAATCTTGAAGAGATGTTTACGTGAATACGTGGGATTATTTTCTGAAAAATATTTTAGATTTTTAATTCTTTTTGTAGCTTTTATTATAATTTTTATTTCTTTTTGTAGATGAAAGCTCTAATGATAGTAAAACGATCTTGTTGGCAGTTACTGTGTGAGAATCGCTACAAAATATAATTTATTTTCGGGTAAAAAGGCAAGCAAGAAGGACGCAGAATGACTGTCAATGATCAGAGTGCGTCATACAAGTGTGTCACTTCACTACATAGTATAAAACCTAAGTCGCTTCCCGCTGTCTGTCTGTCCCTATGTATGCTTAGATCGTAACGGATTTTGATGCGGGTTTTTTTTAATAGATAGAGTGATTCAAGAGGAAGGTTTATATGTATATATCATGCATAATATTGTAGAGAGACACTGATAATTTTTGTGGTTTCTAATGTGATGCCCATGCCGTAGATAAACACATTTTTTTGCGGTTACATTGCAAACACTAGCTGAATCCTACGAGATAGATCAAAATAAGGTACTACAGTATTGTACACCTTAAAAAGGTCTACAAAAAAATCCGCGATGATATATGTCTATCTCTTAGGAATAACCCACAATAAACATTTTTTATCTTTTACTTTTTACGAGAAATAATGGCTTATTTACGAAGCGATTTAAGCAATACAGCATTAATCCTTATCCAATTAAGTATCTTAAATACATTGTGCATTTAATATAGATTAATATGGCCCTTTACAGCATGTAATTTTAAATGAACGTTTTCGAAGATATTACAGATTTAAAATGCAGGGACATAGCGGTTGCAGCGGTACCGGAAGGGGGGCTGGCGGCGCGTGCCTATAAATAGCGCGTAGATAGCAGTCTAGAGACTCCAAATTTGGCACATAGGTTCCTTATGAGGATTAGGAGTGCACTAAGAAAGGATTTTTCAAAATTCACCCCCTAAGGGGTTGAAACGGGGGTCCAAAGTTTACATGGGGAAATAAGATTAGTTAGACTATTTTATTCGAAACTTAACAGGAAATACTCCTATCGATAAATTGTCAACATTTGTGTTTTAGGTTTTTTTCAGAATTCAACCCCTATTATGGAGAAATGGGGTGACAATGTCTGAAAATCAACTCATAGCCCAAACCACTGGGTCTAGAGATTCTAAAAATTTAGCATGCGTAGGTATCTTATTTATGAGGTCTAAGGGTGATTATGATGATGATGATTGTGATAATGATGATGATGATTGTGATGATGATGACTGAGATTACGATGATAATGATTGTGATAGTGATTGTGATAGTGATTGTGATAGTGATTATGATAGTTATTGTGATTGTGATAGCGATGGTGATTGTGATGATTATAATTGTGATGATTATGAAATTTGGCACATAGATAGTTTATAACCTGGATTAACATGTAGGATATTATTTATCCCTTTAGTATGATCCCATGGGACAGTTACTGAACTACACGCCGGCGAAGCCGCGGGCAACAGCTAGTTTTAAATAACGTCTGGTTTGTAGTAAGCTGAAAGATTCGTCACTGTATATCGAACAGAAACTAAAACTCAAATTATCGATTTTGTTTTACAAAATCAAAAGGTTCTAAGCAAAGCAAAAGGACAAAGCTAGTGGACAATAAATCACGAGCGGTAGGCTTAGCAGGGATCGCCAACTTTTTTTGCACAAGTACTTACTTAAAAGGGTCCTTTGATACATTCGTACTTATGTGCCCTAAACAGATGGTTCGGTTGTGGTGTGTAACGACGTAGTATCTTGTGTACAGAAGGTATTTGATGGTAGAATTAATGTATTTTTGTAAAATAATCCCACGTATTCACGTAAACATCTCTTCAAGATTTTCTTGATAAATATTCAGTCATGTAGAAAGTGTTTGCGCGAAACGCTTATAAATTTGTTTTGGCCTCAGAGTTTCTCTGAACATAACATCACGCCTGTAATCCCCGAAGGGTTAGGCAGAGATGTTTCTAATATGTGTGGAGTTCGATAATTGTGCCACGGGATAATTCTACCGGCATAAAAGGAATCATATGTGTTAATTCAGGTAATAAACTATCTGTTTGCTAAATTCCGTTCAGTAGTTTTTGCATGAAAGAGTAACAAACATCCATCCATCCATCTATCCATCCTCACAAAGTTTCGTATTTATAATATTAGTAAGATTAAGAAGCAAGATATCGGTTGGTTGGCAACCAGGTGAGGCCGGATTGGCAAACTTTATCAGTAGATTGGTTTTGATTGCTAAGTGGTTTGGTTTATTCTGAACCTTAATCTTTATTTTATGCATGAAAGCATCAAAATTTATTACAAACAAATAATATCACGATTATATCCCAAGCTCACAAAGTTGGGGGGCGTTTATCAAAGTTTCGTTTTGGGCTACGGCGTAGTACGCAGCAGGCTACGACGTAGACCGCACTGTGCTACGGCGTAGTATCTAATGAATGTACGGCGTAGTATTTCCTAAAAACGCGTAGCCACCGCTATTAGCGATAATACCGCCATTGTACCCATTAAGTTAACATTATCATTGAATTAGCATACTAATATTATTGCTTTTCCTATAATTTTTGCTGGCAGGAACCCTCCCTCCCTCATTCATCTCTTTCCTGCATCCAGGCCTGGATCATTTTTCGCGGAATTAAAACTAAATAGTTTGCATACCACTTAATTAAAATTACTGTTAATTGCCTGTGACAATTTTGGTATACAGTCACGAACACTAATACGTTTAAGTCACAGTCAAAACTGTTAATCAGTCAAAACTACTTTTGACCGGTGAAAACTATTTTAACAATAATTAACAGTTATTTAGAAACTTGTTAAGTTGTTTGGATTTTTTTGCGACCCTTTGAAAAACCAATGTATGGACTTTAAAAGAGACTGTAACCTTGGAGCTGTTTGTTTCGGCTGTTTCTTCTCAGAGTAGTCAAGTACGAAACACCGGCCCCATCTAGTTTTAAAACATAACAATATGATGTGACGTGTTACAGTGTTTTTTCAAACCAGTTTACAGAAATAGATAAGATTTATGTTAGATATATAAGCATTATTGCTCGTGACAGCACCAAAAATAAATTCGTTACAAAAATTGTTTTTTTTTACAAAATAAATAAAAAAGTAGTCAATCTTGAATGGTAAACCTAGATATTTTGCAGTATAAAATCGTGTAGCTGCCTAGTTCTTGTTTCTAATCACTTCCGTTTCCGAGATCGGAACACAAAACAGTGCTGACCTCAAATATGTTGTACAACTACTCTACTGTACTATGTTGTACAAATATGTTGTACGTCCATAAGAATGTGGGTAGGTACACTTAATTCATAGTTAATAAAATTTTGGCTTATTCGTGAAGTGGCGAGTGCGCGCGAGTTGGCCTTGGCACCTTCCGATTTTACTTTTGTCGTCAACTCGCACATAATAAAGTACAGTAAAAAAAAATGTTTTATTGTATTTATTTTAAAGTCAAGTCGTTTATAATATCGTATACATTTAAAGTGGGACATTTTATAGGAAGTTTTTAGCTGACTGTACATGTGACGTATTTAAAGGCCCTTCTAACCCTAAAATTAGCAACTCTATTTGTGGTGGTTCAAACTTCGCTTGAAATACTGTTAGAATAAAGTTCTAATCAGCTTGCACTACAAAGCGGTTGTTACGTCAGTCACTGCGGCCGAATAGTGCGAAATTAGTGTTTTTTGCGATTTACAAATAATCTATTCATTGGACTAAAAAAATAAAACACATAAAACCTGCTTTATAGTTGGTTCAGCTAGTATGCAAAGTTTCATGATCTAATTTCAAGTACTTTTTGAATACCAGCGGTTTATTGTTCGATTTGGAGGTAACTTTGGATTTTTTTCTATCGAGAAAAGTCTATGGAATCGTGTTTTTGTCACACATAGGACCTAGCATTAATCCTCAAATTTACCAAATATTTGTTTTAAAATTAATGCTGCAGTATTTTAGGAGTAACGAAGGATCATAATAAGCTATTTGAGGGATAAGATTTTCAAGCTCGAGCGAGTTGACGACAAAAATAAACCAACTCGCACGCACAGACAGACGGACGGACAGTTGAGTTTTAGTAATAGGGTCCCGTTTTTACCTTTTGGGTACGGAAACCTAAAAAGTTGTCTCTAAACTTAGACACCAAATGCACTTAAAAAAAAGGATGAAAAATATTATAGAGTAATCGCAAAATACGTAGATTTTGTTCTTAAAACCTACGTAAAATGGGTTGTTGTATTTTTGTGTGCAGAAAATGTCATCTGACGGTCATCTGCAATTTTGGAATTTTTGTGACGTCCTTGCCATAAAGCGATGTATTATTCAGTATTCTAGTCCTTGTTTGTATGATTTAATATTATTCCAATTATTTACGCATTGGGTAGTTTTGCTGGTACAAAATAAAATATAGACTCAAAATTACAATCCTATTAATAATGATTATTCTTTTATAAACTAACTACTTTACTGACTAGAGGTGATGGAAAACATCGTGAGAAACCCCTGGACTTCGGTCTGATATCGCCAACCTGCTTTGAGCAAGCTTGGTGATCAAGCTCATTCCTCCTCTATGTATCAAAAAACAAACGTAAAACTTAGCAACTTGTGAATCCATACATTTTGAAACACCTCCCCCTCCAACACCCCCTTTCCGCACCCTCAATCCCCTCTCCCAACCCCTTCAGGCCCCGCCCCAGTCGTAGCACTGCTACGAGTTGTGCTCTAAGTTGTGCTGCCGTAACGGATCGGCTACGAGTGCTACGAAGCGTGATGTGAGGTGACGATCGTTCAATGTTTCTCTATCACCCAAAAAATGCTCAACGCGCCTTAAGAAGTTTTCACTTCATTAAAAATGTTTTATTATAATAGGCATTTCGATACATATTATTGGAGATAACCTTTAGCACTTTCACATGTCAGAAATGTAGGCAATGTAAACATGCAAGACTAAAAAATAAAAATAAAATAGAAGATAAAAAGGGTAACTTTAAAATTATACAAACAGCTCTGTAAATAAACGAGCGCTATAAGCAATGCTTAGTTTACTTTCCGAATTAATATCCTGTATGTTTATTGATTTGTTTGTTTATAAGTATAGTGTATCAGAGGTGACCTTTACCCGATATTCGGGACATTATAGGCAGAGGAGCTCGTGGTTAAATAATAACTGATGATGTTTAGGTTAAGCCGCGCCTAGGTTGGTTCGTAAATGGGTGACATGTAGGCCTATTACGTTTCTTTCTAATATCCAGTGACTATCAAGCTTCGGTTGTACACTGAACTTTGATGACAACCGAGAATGTCATAATATTGGTACTACGTATCGCACTGAGTGGATATCACTTTACGGTGACTAACAGCCCGGGTACAGTGTAACGTCTTTCACCAAAGCCACTTCAAACTCAGTTATCATCAATTTGTTGTACACTATGTTTACATAATCGAAATAATATAAGTATCGATACGAAAGCGTCTGTCAAAATGAGTTACGGTGACTATCAGCCACGATGACAACCAATGACGTCATATTTGATCGCGACTGGTCATACATAATACGGAACTAGCCTTTTGACAGTTATTTGATGGACACCGAGCCCTGTTACTTTCATTTCGAGCTGTCAACAGAGATACGTAATAGCCCTACTGACCACCCATTACATACCGAGTTTCCTCAGTGTCCCGGCTGTAATTTGTAAAACTTTGAAAGTCGTTGGAGGTAGTCAGTGACTTGAAAGTCTGACAACGACTCTTACCGACGGGTATCGTATTACCCGGTACTAACTGCGTTGTGGAGGCCAGATAGGCAGTCGCTCCATTTAAAATACTGGTATTCAGCCGAATCCGGTTAAACTGGAAGCCGACCCCAACATAGTTGGGACAAGCCAGGCAGATGCCATGACACAGGAAACAAACCCCCAAAAAACAATAATAAAAGCAGATCGGTAACCTCCAAAAATACAGATTACATCTCTTGCAGGTAGTAAATCGTAAGGACTTCAATAAAACATTGATGAGGTATCAAGGAAAATGCAATTTAATTTAAATAAGATGAATAATATAATCAATATAGGTAGGTTCTAAATTAATTACTGACATTGCAAGATATTTCACAATATTTATAATTCTTTCTCGATAATTATGCACGGAAAAATGTAGTGCAATAAAAGAAATCCTTGGCTTTGACATAATTATATCATGTCATCACAATATTCATATTTGATTTGATTAATATGTACATGGCTAAAAATAGTTACATTTTAAGAACCGATTTTATTTTGACACAATAACAACAAATACTAACTTGTCCAAAGTTTTTTAGTTGATACACTAATATTATAAAGAGCAAAGATTTGACTTTTTGTTTGTTTGTGTGTTTCATCATCATCATCATCATTTCAGCCGAAAGACGTCCACTGCTGGACATAGGCCTCCCCCAAGAGTCGCCACATTGATCGGTCGCGACTCTCATCCAGCTTTGCGGTGCTGTGATGCGGTGTTTGTGTTTGTTACGGCTTAAGTCAAGAACTCAAGAAATCTTTACCGAGTAACATTGGCTATCAATTATATTGATATCATGCAAATTAGCCGAGCTATCACAATTTTCGAGGACGAAGTCGCCGGCGAAGTGCTAGTTGTAGGATAAATTATTAATAGGATTCTGATTTTGAGTCTATTTTTTATTTTGTACTAGCAAAACTTCCCAATGCGTAAATAATTTGATTAGTAGTAAATCATACAAGCAAGGACTAGAATACTGAATAATACATAGCTTTATGGACGTCACAAAAATTCCAAAATTGCAGATGGCCATCAGATGACAATTTCTGCACACAAAAATACTAAAATCTACGTATTTTGCGATAACTCACAAATATTTTTTATCGCTTCCATAAAGCGCATTATTTTAGTAACTTCCTACTAATATTACAAATGCGACAGTTTGTGGGGATTGATGGATGTTTTACTCTTTCACGCAAAAACTACTAACTGGATTTAGATGAAATTTGGCACACAGATAGTTTATAACCTAGATTAACACATAGCATAACACATTATCCCAGAAGTAAGATCCCGTGGGTCAATTACGGAACTCCGCGCGGGTGAAACATCGGGCATAAGCTAGTATTTATAAGTTACTAAATGCGCTTTTATGAAGCGATAAAAAATAAAAACCGAATGCTTACCAGAGAATGGGCATCAGCGCTCTCTGTGCTTTTGTAACAACCGTACTGCGATCGCCAACCCACCTGCCAAGCGTGGCGATTATGGCAAATCCCCCCCTTTGGGGGAGGCCCATGTCCAGCAGTGGACGTCTTTCGGCTGAGGTGGTGGTGGTGGCTTAACTACTACCAAAAATCCCTTAAAATACGTAAACAATTTAAAATATAAAGATATAGTTATATTATACGAGCTACGTCAATATGGAGCCGATGATATCAATTTAACAATTTATTAGTGTGTGTGGGATTTAATTATTCCGTGTGGAAATTTTATTTGAATATGATCAACATTTTTTTACATTTTAAGGGATCGGTGACGCGAATTTGATTTTAATTACTTCCTATGTTTTGGTTTCCTATGTTTTTCTATTTGAATGAATCATGACATTTTTAATTCTTGAAGTGGCATCTCAACAGAAAACAACAAAACCGCAGTTAACTTTTGTGGAGCAACACTGTGCAACAGGGTAACATTAGGTAACTGTCTGTAACTTTTGTGGCTACTTGTTACTATTTGTTGAATGTTACTCATCGCGGCCATACTTACTGCCAATAACGTAAATAAACAAAATATAACAAAGAGTAACTTTCAGCAACAGGCGAGTTGCACAGCATTTGTTCTGTATTATAGTAACATTCTCTAACAATGTTTTCAATTGTTACCACATGTTGACTGTTTTCAAAAGTTAGGCAACATTCCTTAACATATTGTAACACGGCAACATTGTAACGTTACATTTTCCCGGTAGGATCCAGAAAACTGTAAGGTCACACTGAGCACTCACCTACCCAACTTTCAGTCTGGAGGGGAGCACTGTTAAAAAAAATAGTCAAGGGGACGGTTATAAGAATTTATTATTAAATAACCTAGAAGATAACTAAACTAGGTTAGAGAAGCGGGTGGATGAAAATGAAAATAAACGTGAGATGAACTGGAGAAAGGCGGGCCTCTGGGCTGTAGCAGTGGCCGAGGGACGTCAGGCTTCAGTCTTCTTTCAAGGATACTGGTCGAGGTTCATCATTCTTCGTCTCCCATCGGTAAAACTGGTCGAGGTATATCAGGCTTCGTCATTGCAGCCGAGGAAGCGAAGGCCGTCAATCTTACTCCCGGAGGGCCGGAGGACGTCAGTTTTTTTTTCTTTCTGCTGAGATGGAAGACGTCAGTTTAATCAGATCGTAAGAGAGGATGGAGGGTCGCCACTCCTGTGTCCTGGGCCACAGATGCTAAGTCATGGCACAGGTACACATTAACTTATAAATCACAGTTCCAAACTTGTGATGCCTTTCATCTCCAGACGTAGACTGAAAATTCCACCACCTGGCTCCTGTCATCTCCAGATGATTGACATTTTATAATTTTAAAAGAATTTCTAGAACATAATAAAAAGAAAAGATAATGAGTTCGATGTGATTTACCTATACGACCTACAACTAGCTCCAGCATTAAATTAAATATAAAACTAGGCCTGTCACTAACTGACATTACAAAGGTAAACAAAGATTCAAGAGAGATAAAAATCTTCAGAAAACCTTAAATAACATGGTGCAGCATGAAGCTACCTAGGGAGGACGAATGCTTAAATTTTCAGGTTAATAATGTTCAAAAATGTAAGTAAAAAACCATGTAAAAACACACATTACATGATATCGATTAATAACACCGAGGTTAAGCTAAGGTTCTTCTGGAAGTTAGTTCCTTCATATACATTAGGGTTTAGATTTAAATCTCTAAGCAGGTAGACATGGTACAGCAGTCCAGTTCATGTTGTTATTTTTTTCACCGCTTTCAAAAATTGTGGAAAAAGACACGTGATGAAACTTGTATGCCATTGCACCAAAAAGTTCGACGACCTACTGCGTGTGTGCCCGTGTAAAGTCTGTTTTTTAATCTCGTAGACCAAATTGACACATGCAAATGTCAAATTTACAAATAATGCTGCCAGCTCTTTTGTGCAGTGTTGTACCTACGATACCGGTTTGTTGAATCGTAACTTTTTATCTATAGTAGACGGATTTAATTTTCATTCAAAGTTTTATATTTAAAATTCACGTACGTACACACGGCTGCACGACGTGCTACAAACTGCCAGGGAAATCTGACCACGCAACGCCATGCGTAATCCGACCATGGCCTGCAGTCTCGACATAAGATAGCGATTCGATCGCAAACTGACAGTCGCTAAATATTAATGAACAAAATTGCTTACCGAAACGATGAAAACGACAAATGCAAGGCTTCATCTTATATTTTGTTATATTTTATAATTTTTATATTGTTCTTCAATAAGTACCTACACATTATTTCAGGATAACTTATTGTAAAAAAACGATACTTGATTTTATTAACGCTAAGTTTCGGTTGTGCCACATCACTATTTAAGAATTGCAATAAACTGACAACACTCGTAATGTCAGTTTAGTCTACGAGATTAAAAAATAGACTTTAGTGGATTACAGCTCCTCTCTCTCCGCCCCAGCATCCGCCCCATCATTATAGCCCGATGATCCCTATAGGTACCTATGCGTACAGGTAATTAAAACAACCGTGCATAATATTTGTGCACTCTTTAAAGTTTTCTAGAATTGAAGCAACTCGACCAATATTTTTAATCTAACTAATTTTTTTCTATTTCTGTCTGTTATTTATTCCTTTTTGTTTTTTTTTTTTTACCTAAAACACTCCACTTGTTAAAAAGAAAACTCAATGTTACAATTTTATTTCTTCGTGAAGTATTTCCAAAGGAGCGTGTAGCGGAACTTCGTAACAAGTTTCCTGGGGGCCTAAAATGGCCGCATTCGCAGAATCATAATAGGGTAGGATAATAATATGACACACGTTCAAATTTCGAATTTTTAAATGAAAAATTTGATTCAAAATTTAAATTAGGCGATGAATTACCTCATAATAATTGAATGAAATTTCATTTCTTTGACATAGTATTGAAACTTTTCTTTTTTCTCCATTGTATTTAATAATTCTTGACATTATAATTAGAAACCCCTGACATTGTATTTAATCATTCTTAACATTTTAATTGATAACCCCTGACATCGTATTTAATAATGTATTTGATAGTAGTTAACGTTTTTCTTATTCTCGACTTAATTTTAATTCTTTGAAATATTTGTACGCTGGAAACAGCAGAATATTATGGACTTCGAATTATGTGTAACATCTATGTAACAATATTCTAACAAATAAATTTATTATTAAATTCTTAAAAAATGGTTACAGACGCAGTTAATATTATGAATTATCATTTTCTGACCATTTTACGAATTTTAACGTAATTCATATTATTATCCTGATGTAACTCCGCTTAAGTGGCCATTTTAGGCCCCCAGCTCCTTGTTACAATGTCAATGTAGGATCGTTTCAGGAAACATCTCGTTATCCTTATTTCCTCTCAACAGAGGTAGTTCACGTTGACCTTGTTAGAAGAGGTTGTAAACTTTTGCATAGCTTTAAGTAATTGCTTCGAACTTTCTATTAGCAGATACTTGTGATTTCCTGTGTTCTACTTTTCACTTGAAACTTGGAGATCGCAATATTCTCGGAAACAGCCTTTGCTGGTTCTCGAAGCTGACCCTTACAAAAAAAAAAGTTATTTTATTACTTTTTTCAGAGGCGTGCCTAAGGGCCAACAATACGGCAAGCCCTAATATCGTGTTCAGCAGCATCCGGTTAGACGAAGCCGACTACAATATTTCCGGGAAAAGGCTTTCAAAAATATTTCGTATTATTGGCAACAAATAGGAATGTCTATCAACTTTAGGCTGGTAACCCAGTACTAACTGGGTTGTGGAGGTCAGATCAGCAGTAATTCCATGTAAAATACTGATATTCAGCTGCATCCGATTAGACCGGAAGCCCACCCCAACATAGTTGGGAAAACGCTAGGCAGGTGATGATCAACTTTAGGCTGGTGAATAATATATATATCATCATCAATAATCAGCTGAAAGACGTCCACGACTTACACCAAGTCGACTAGTCGTATGAGGCTTGTTATTTATTTATTTAAACTTCATGTAAAATAGTGGTGCATAGGCGGACTTAATAATAATAATAATCCATTTATTTTCAGGTAACAAAGACCCATAGATAAATACCTTAACCTAAGTATACATACGTTTTATTACAATTGTATTAGTAAATATAACTTAAAACTATGTTAGTATCACTAAATTTCACTAAGTCTTTAGGCGTTCTGTTGGCACTTGTCCGCGAAAGCGGCGAAATACCACATCCTGTGGCCAAAAACTTTCTTCCATCACCTGATGCAGGTAGCATGTTGGTACGCGCACCACACACGCCTTAAAGTTGAAGTTGCGATGCGACTACAGCAACTGCACTCTCGGAGAGTCAGCCTAGGATTCAGCCTTTGGCGCACGTACTTCACGATGTCTTCCGCGTCAGTGGTGTAATGGAGACGCGAAATATACACCGGGGTATTCGGCTTCGCAGCACGCAGTTTTATGTTAGGCTCTATAGGAGCCTTACCGCAGCGGTTCTTACAGCTACTCTGACGGCGCTTCCTCCTTTGCACCGTCATAAAGCCGTCATCAGCCCGTTCCGTGTCCTTTGAAGACATAGGCTTTGCGGGGGGAGCAGGGGCTGTGACCACCGGGTTCGATGGTCACATCGGTCGGGCAGCGCTGCGGGGAGGAGCTGCTGTGGCGGGGGCAGGGCAGCGAGGCACACTTGTAGCGCCTTGTGGCGCCGGCGACAAAGCTGCTGACGCAAAACTCGTGACCGACGTATCGAGGCAGCCGACACCTCGGCGCGTATTTACGTTACTTACACGCGCCGCCGGTGACCCAATTAACGCCACTGAGTTGCGCAACTCATCGAATTCTGAGCGCAGGTCCGCAACGGTGTTCTGGGATGTCTCCGACTTCCTCTGTACATCAGTTAGACTTGCCTTCAAAGAAACAATGTCCTTCAACAGGCTCGTAACGTCGACGTGGTCGAATGTGACTGGGGGTAACTTGTTCAGATCCCTCGCCACAAACGTCGGCACGTCGTCTGGATCGGTAGCCTTCAGAAGCGTAATGATGTCTTGCACACTTTTTTTCGTCCCGTCGCGCCAACGAGACACCATCTGGTCGACTTTATTAAGTGACCGGAACAGCAGCAGCTTTGCAGCAGCAATATCCTCCTCGCTGAAGTTCGTTACACAGATCTGGATGGCGGACACCTCGTCCATCACGTCCAGCTTCTGCTGCAGGAACGCCAGCAGTTCATTTGGCACAAGTTTATCACTCATAGCAGTACAATTACGAGCGTCGGCTTGCGCCGCGCTGTACGATATTAATAATAATATGCACCGTGTTGCAACGTCCGCCTCAGAGTGCAGCTACGGACGGACGGACGGACGGACTGGAATGCCACAAGGCATTCTCTACCAGTCAACCTTTGGGTTAAATAGGAAAACATAGTGATAGGGTACAAAATAATGTCTAAAAAACTTTTTGTCAACGAGAATTAAAATTTAGATTGATACTAATACACATATACAGATAAAATAAAGTAATAGATAAATAAAAAAATTAAAAAGAAAATAACAAGAAACCTAATAATAATGCTTAATATGCTTGTTCTTTGTGCCTTTTAGAAATATGCAAATAAATATTATGCAATATCTGCTCATCGATTTATAACCGATCAAGCCAATAAAGTGCATCACGTACAATAAATTGAATCATTAATATTGCCAAGGCTATGGATGCTGCATAACTGTTCAATAACAAATACAAATGGTCACAGAAGCTTGTCTAAACACACATTAAATAATCAGTTTCAAACATGACGTTTAATCATCAATTTTAAATGCAAATGACATCATTAACATAACTACGTTGGTACATACAATTAGGCTACTTTATAACCGGTCTAGTGGTAGGTATTCAAGAATTGCAAATGAGTTTCAAGGATTTTAATTAAACCTTCAAAATTAATTAAGATAACTATCTCTATCGTTGATTTTGAAAACAGAATCTTGGAGTACCTATGTTTATTTTTTCATTCACTATTTTCCTGGTAATCATAATTTTTATTTCTGGTATTCAGCTGCATCCGATAAAACTGGAAGCCGACCCCAACATAGTTGGGAAAAGGCTATGATGATGTTATTTCATAGTATTTGTTACCATTCTGGTATCTATTTTATCATTCTACAAGAAACAAAGTTCATTAAAAATTAAGACCAAAAATGTAAAAAAAATGAGAAAGAGAAGCAAAGAAAAAAGAAAGAGATTTCCTAATTCTGGAACGCAATACTATTTTGTCCTAGCCTACTTTGGTCCACTTCTAGGCAAAAGCCTCCATCCACTTCTCGCGAACCCGCGCGTCATTCTCCCAGTTCTGACGGAACTTGTTCCAGTTCGTCCCAACATCTCCTTCGTGGCCTGCCGCGACCCCGCCTCAGATCACTAGTTTTTCAGTATTTGAGCCCACAGTTTGTCCGGTATCCGGCAGACATGTCATACCCAGTCCCATTTCAGTTAAGCAGACTTTAGAGCCACAGAAACAATGCATACAGGATCTAAACACTCTTCACGAAGCCATCAACCAAGCATTCTGTGCATTAAACTAAGTAACCCTACGCAAAAATGTATGCTGGGAAATTACTTTATTTTTTGGGGTGAAAAATCATACTTTTCGGAAGGACTCAATATAACTCACTTGAAACATTGTGCTGATGGATGGATTGAATAATACGGGGGTCGTGAAGGTGTTTAAAGTATAAAACTTACATTAAAAACATGTATTTAAAGAAAAAACTTGTGAAAAAGTTGAAACTTTGACCCCAATATCTCCATAACTATAAGGTTTGGTTTGGTTTGTAAGGTATGGTTCGGAACAAAAAAATGATCGCAATGACGAGGAGAACAAGTGCCTTTCGGCTTCGTTAAGAGTCATTTTACACCCTTCATTTATTTTGGAGCGCTGTATTGTAATTTAACATCTACTACCTTGGAGCGTAGTATATTGGGGGTTTTTTTTTCTTTTGGATCGTGTAAGGAACAACACTGGGCTGATTAATTGGGCCGGAGGTATCAGCCGCATCACAAAGACTTAAGACGACTTTGCGACAGATCTAGGCAAATGTGGCGAGACAAGCTTGACTCCTACCCAAAGGACCGACTAGCACTAGCAAAAAGAAGGATTGTGTAGCAAAGAACAACGTGTCTTTTCATGCTGAACAATAGGCTTGTGTCCTGAAAAAATGTAAGAAGTCCGTCAGTTAGATTATCAAAAAATATTTGACACGTTTTTTTTCTTTTGTTACGTAAACCAAAATTGACGAAGATACGACGCTTTTAAAATTCTGAATAAGTCACGCCGTGCTATAATTTTTAGTGCGTTGTGACGTCACGTGCTTAATATTTTCACTCTCGAGTTATGATGCGTTTTATCTTTGTCAATATTCATTGATTTACAAAAACAAAAAATTACGCGTCCATTATTTTCCAATACTGTAACTGACGGACTAAATAGATTTGCAATTTATTGATGGTAGAAACTAGCCTATTATGCTTGTTAAAAACCCGCTCGGCATGCCAATGTGTGTGTGTGTGTGTGTGTGTTTGTAAAATCATGATTTGGACCAGTAAATTATCTTATATTTATCTTAAAATTATAAAAGATGTATCGCCAAACAGATTTAAAGACATATTGAGAATTTTATGAATGGAGCTAATTGACTAATCTTCTTGATTATATAAAACTAGATAGTAATCTGATACTGACAGATAAACATCTGTATAGGTCATTAATCTAGATTTTACCCATACAATACCAATTCATAGAATAAATTCCACACATATTTTATAATTAATATTTATACATAGCTCAATTCTTCTTAAAACGTCGAGTAGTTGCGGATACTCGTATATATTCATTCAATTATATTAGGTCCGGATACATAAATTACTCGATACAATACTTCCTTCATGGGCCTTCTATTGTAAATAACAAGTATTATTGATATCAAAGTCAACGGAAAGGATTTATGCTCCTTTATTGGTGTAGTCTAGATAACACAATGACTATTTTTATCTATGATTCATTTATCACTATTGTCGAGGTATTTTTTACGGTTTACAAGCAGGTAAGTCACCTACTGGTAAGTAATTACTGCAGCCCGAGATCTACAATACCAAAAGCAGTGCCCAAAAATGAAAAAAGTACTGTTCAAAAGCTGAATTGGTCATCATCTGCCTTGCCTTTTCCCAACTATGTTGGAGTCGGCTTCCAGTCTTACCGGAAAAAGCTAAATTGGTCATTTGAGTTTAATTATTTAAGAGTTACGCTCATACCTTAAGTATCTTAGCAGGTCGGTAACATAACGCAACATAAGCGTAATCCTATAATGTTGCCTGCTTGGACAGAGGCCTCCTCTCTCAGGCTCTGACCCAGAGCGAGTTAATGGATGTCAAATGTTTTCAAATATTTTATTCTAAGATACATATACTTAATATACTGATTGCTGGTTTCCGTTTTGAGAGCTGTGGTGATGAACAAATAGCATGAAGCAACAAAAGAATAATTTGTTATTCCGTTTAAGTTTCTATCCTCAAATACCAATATGTAGTACAGTTGACGGTCATAAAAATATATACATTTTACCCAAGAAACTTGCATACGATGTCGTTGTCTTTATTAGGTACCATTTTCCTTTCCACAAACTTTATGTCACTAAGGTCAGTGTCCGCTACATAAACATCAACGACACCCCTGGCTCCTCTAAACCCTTCGCCACAGACTACATGTTATTAGCCCCAGGTTGGCTATCTCTGCTACTAAAGGAAACTTTTAAAAGGTTCCTCAAAGTACGAGTTCTAGAGTAGTGTAAGGTCATGCTCTAAAAGGTATTAAACTGACGGGCCTGATTTAAATAAAGTAATGGACCAGCGTAATTAGGCATTATTTTGTTTCTAGGCTTTTTTGCTCTGTTGCTGCTGGGATGGTGATTAATAGAGAAGTATAAGAGAAGAAGACATGCTGCGCCAGCCTAGAATAAAATGATGATTTGAGACTTTATTTTTTTATTCAACTGAGTTCCTTAATTCACGACACAACCAAATTACTTAATTCACGACACAACCAAATTCAAAACCGATTTTCTTCATAACTTTGGTTTTATTTCTAAACCAAAACTTCTTCGCAGTCAATCGCTCAGCCACTGCGCCAAAATATCTCAATAGTTAAGTTAATCTAAGCTTAACAAAACATTCACACCTGGCTTTATCGTATTAAGATCAAAAAGCATTACACTTCATCCAACCATTGATACAATTACTCACAAACAGTCTATATCCTGTCAACTACATACATTAATAATGTATTCTAATTTTACGATACCAATCTACAATGCTCCGGGCGTCTCATAAAAAATTAGTTATATTCACGGAGCCCTGGAGACCTAGGTCACAAAGTCTCGCAACTGACACATACATGAACACGAGACGGTCTCATTTCTCTACCAAGGTCAGTTTCAATCTAGTCTGAAATAATTGTCACAGAATAGCTAAGGGCAGAAGGCCCCCAGGTTTTAAAAACAAAAACGTTTGGTATTACTACAAAGACTTTGACGTATTTCAACGTAAGCTTTTCGGTAGCTCATCATCTTCATGGCTGATAGAATGTCACTTTGTCGTGTCCCTAAGGTTATGAAAAAAAAAAAAAAAAAAAAAAAAAAAGGTTCGAAGACCTGCAACGTTTGTGTAGTGGACGTAAACGCTTTGCTAAATATGCCAGCTCACAACTTAGGACCCATTAATGTTAATATTATATTTATCCGTGGTGCTAGGCAACTGGGCCTATCCCAGCTGTAAACGTCCCTTTGTGCCTATTGGCCTTGTTTTGTTCAGTCTCCTGCTGATATGGAGTGTGGAAATTACGGTTTTTTCCTATCTTCTCCGCTCTACTTTTCTGATTCATTTCGTTGCGGGATTCAAGACAGTTAAATTCATTCTCTGGGACTTCGTCGAGCTTCATTGTTTCGGCACTTTTCTGGTGGTCGCCACTGTTGATTTTAGCTTTCAGGAGTTGCAGTGGTTTGGGAATAGTGTGGTGTAAACGCTTTTGATGAACTCAAGGTCTTGGGTAAAATCTGCAGTTGGGTACAACGTTTGGGGATTTAAACTGAAGGAATTTTGCATTAGCAGCACGGAGGTGGATTTACGATCGTTTGACGGCAACAAGCTTGCCTCTTTTACATGAGACTTAAACAAAACTGGCAAAAAGTTGTATGGCTTACATGTCTGCCTACCCCTTCAAGAATTACAGGCATATTATGTTATACATAGACACGCTTGTCGTTCACGGCAAAGACTCTCGCGTTTGTGCTTGCACTTGCAAGTACAAACGCGAGAGTCATTTGTTACAAATCGCCATACGTACGCATTTGTGTGCGTGCGTCTGTTTCCGTTCGTTGTAAGAAGCTGGGCTTCTGTAATACCTGTACTATTCTGTCATTCTGTGTGTACAAACGTGACGGCTTGCCTAGACACACTATGGCTCAGCAAAACTTGCATCTAATATATCAATCACGTCAATGTCAATGTCAGAAGTGAAATATGTCTGGCCAATCGAGGTTTGACATTCATATAATTTCAATGGTTAATTATATCACATTGTTGTGATGGTATAGCCTCGTAAGACCTCGGTTAGACTGCTAGGTGGTGTTCGATCCCCAGGTCAAATTGTTAAAGAGGTTTTTCTAATTTCAATTGCAGCCCCCGGCTTCAAAAAAGGATGAGGCTCTCAATTTCGGCCGAAGTTGACATGATGGTCCATATTAACTTCTAGTTAGAACAACTAAGCAATGAGGCTTAAAAACATCAATATTGAGAAATGTGCTAATAACACTGCCTATCCCATCTGAGAATGTTCCAGGTGTGAAGTTACTTCGCCATTTTTTCTAGGCGCAAACTTCTCCGGCATGATAAATGCTTTCAGAACTGTTAGCAGACGTTACTCAGTTGTTTATTGTTTACTCTCATTTCTGCCTCAAGCAAAAACACTTCATGCACGCTTTTTCTGAGTCCCTAGTTGTGGAATTGTGAATACCGAGTTGAGTTTTAAAATGCAAACGGTTGTGAAACAAAGAATTAATAATAAGCACTGTGTATGGTGTTTTATGCTGTGCCCAGCGACTTTCGTCCGCGTGAAATTATTATTATAGTATTAGGGACCGAATCGTGGTCGCTCAAAATGGGCCTTAACAGAAGGCTTAAAGTCACCCAAAGGGCAATGGAGAGAGCTATGCTCAGAGTTTCTTTGCGTGATCGAATCAGAAATGAAGACATCCGCAAGAGAACCAGGGTCACCGACGTAGCCCGAAGAATTGCCAAACTTAAGTGGCAGTGGGCAGGGCACATTGCTCGCAGAACGGATGGCCGATGGGGCCGAAAAATTCTGGAGTGGCGACCGCGATCCGGAAGACGTTGCGTTGGAAGACCTCCCACCTAGTCTGATCCGATGACCTGGTGAAGGTTGCGGGAATCCGTTGGATGCGAGTCGCACGGGACCGGTCAATGTGGCGACACTTGGGGGAGCTCTATGTCCAGCAGTAGACGTCTTTCGGCTGAAATGATGATGATGATGATTACTTTCCCTATTTGAATCGGATTTGGTTAACTGGGTTTTTATTTTTTTGCACAGAATCCTAATCCTTTTCTAAAATAAAAGTAGCCTTAGTTACTCCTTATAATATCAGCTATTTCGCATGTACCAGTAAAAATCGGTCCAGTCTTTTCGGAGATTACCCGGAACAAACAGACAGACAGACAGACAAAAATAAAAATAAATGTTTTTGCTTTGATTAGCATTTAGTCAAAAGCTAATGTATTTTGAAATTACAAACGGACACTTAAATTTTATTTATTTGTATAGATTTGTGTTTTCCCGCCTGCACAGAAAAGTTGTAGTGTACACCTCAGACCAAATTAAAAGGTAAAGACGGAACTGTGCGAACAGAGAAGTGAGGCCGGTTTCGTAAATATGTTGTGCATTTATTGAGGCGTAGTTTAATTGTAGTATGACGTAAATGTGTGCGTGTGAGCGTATATGAACAGAGCGAGACGTAAATTGCGCTGGCCTGACTTTATTACTCGCAGCGCTGTCTTGGTTTTTTATTTGGTCTGAGGTGTACACATAATGTCTCACTGATATGAGTAACAACAGATGATGCCAACGGTTTAGAGTAAAGATTATTAATCCCACATCACCCGAAACCATCCTAGAATAATATTTAAGTTTCATCCATCCCTAAATATTGTTGCGGGCAGGTTCATGACAGCATGTAGGATATCCATCACAGGTAACCGTGGTTTATTACCGTTCCACAAAGATGAATGCCCCGGAGCCGGCACGCTCATAGTAAGTTATGGCTTAGGATCGTGTTGACAGGCAACAGATTCTGGACACATTGGTATCGCGTGTTAGCACTTTTCGTGACGTTAATAATTATATCGCTATAATAATAGTATCGCTGGACATTACACACAGCCCCACCTAGTGCCACATTAAGCAACGAGGCTTGTGTTGTGGACACAAGATAGTTGATATACTACATAGATACTTTTTGTTTGTAAATACATACTTATTATACATAATTATAAACATCCATGACTCTGAAACAAATGTCCATGCTCATCACACAAACATTTGCTTCTACCGGGATTCGAACCCGGGACCCTAAGAACGTAAGGCAGCCTCAGTACCGCTGCGCCATTCGGGAATTATTTGACGCAACAAGGTGTAAACAGACTCTTCACGAAGCCATCAACCAAGCATTCTGTACATCTGACTAAAGGTCATTTTCAATAACTTACTCACAGGTATCGGTAGGTTTCTATCTCCGTCTGTTTGTCATTTAGCTTACGGACCCGGACGGTTAAAAACAAAATGTCACAGAAAAGCTTTTTTTTATTTTTCAATGAATCAAGTGACAGGTAGGTGACGCGAATAGGATATTTCAAGCTAAATTTGTTTATAGAAACACTGATAGGCGATAGCTACGAGACGTATACGATATTAACTGTGAGTTATACGTAAGTAAGTTATAGAAAACGGCCTTTAGTAACTCTACGCAAAAATTATTGTTGGGAAAAGTCTAGAGAGAAACTATTTAACCCAAAAGTTGACTGGTAGAGAATGCCTTGTGGCATTAAGTCCGCCGCTCTTGTATACCTACGAAGTTTAAATAAATAAATAAAAACCCAATGAAAGTTGAAAACAAATAGCGAAGCCCAACATCTCCGCAGTGGGTAGCGGCAAACCCAATAATATCAATTTCAGCTGTAATCATAATACCATAGCCAGAAATATGATTACCCCTGAAATTGATATGTATTATTTTCCTGTACCCATAAAAGTTGTTGGAATACAAAGGTTTGGTCAAATCAAACCGGTACGAAGCTGGTCCGACGGGGAATCGCAAACGTAGCTCGCTAAATTGTTTTTTTTTTTACTTTTTTTGCAATTTGCAGTTCAGTGTAAGGTAGTATGTTGATTAAAATATGATTAACGACAGAACAAGACGACACGACATTTACAGAATAACAATCATTTAAATTATCAATACAACCCTATAAGTTCATGTTATCCCATTGAATGAATTTTTCATGAAACTGTTATACAGTCTGATACTGACCGGCAAATTCAAAAAAAACGGAAAACGTCGTACTTTTGCCAATTTTGAAAAAAAAAACATAAGAAAAAATAGGTGTCCAAAATTTTTTGGGAATATATCTGACGGACTAATTCGATTTTTTTAGTCATCTACCCTATGATGTCTTGGATATGTGGTAACAGTTTTAGCGTCGATGTTCCTTCTACCTTATATTTAAAGTGCTTCTGTATTAACATACCATAATAATATCTCCTGCATACCAACCTACTTGACTAATTTGCGTTGAGATTGGCCGCCGTAACCGAATTTCGATTGGGAAGATATTATTATGCAAGACTCGTCCCACTTACGCAGTAACACGGGTTTCCTCTATGTTGGAACGGACCTTGAGCATAGTTGAACATCACGCCTCTTTCGCCGAAGGGTTTGTTACAAGTCACGGAAATATGGAGAGTTTCTAGACTCGCATACCATCGGGACTTTCCAATAGTCGAGCAAGAATAAATTCCTGATCAAAACTCCGAAAGAACTATGAGCAAGACAAATTTATTATACACACATCAACACGGTCTAGGGATATTTTAAAAAAAGCGAATTACTATCAATGTGTTAATTATTTATATGACATGTATATATTTAAAAGATACGTTATTTAATATTCTACCATTTTTTAATAATGGTTAAGGTATAGATTAAAATTTCAGGATTTTATGGTAAAAAAAATGAAGCATAGACGGAAACCGTATATGAATGAACTTTTAATTTGTTAGTAAAAACTGAAAAAAATAGAAAAATCATTTAATTTGTGTTTATAAACTTGAAGTTAGTAGTCTGAGAAAGCGCCCATGATGTTCATAACACATCGGCAACGATTCGGCATGCTCAGAACAAGGTTGTCAATGTCTTGCTGCGGAATATTGTCCCATGTCCTTCTGAGGTGCGCAAAAAGTTGATCTTCTGTAGCCAGATTTTCAGGAACTTCCTTCAGAGCTCTTCTTTGCAGCATATCCCACGCATGCTCAATGGGATTTAGATCTGGCGATTGAGCAGGCCAGTCTAAGGCCCTAACATTATGTGTATGTAACCAAGCTGCTACCGTTCTCGCCGTGTGTGCCCGGGCATTGTCGTGCATGAGCAGGAAATCTTGCCCCATTTGTGTTCTGTGGGGCAAGATTACGGGCCCCAGCACCTGTTGGACGTATCGTTCTGCCGTCATATTGCCCCGCACCCAAACGAGATCCGTCCGTCCTCCAAGACGAATTCCTGCCCAAACCATAATTGTTCCTCCTTGGTATGGGTGAACTTCCTGAGGGTTCTGGAGACGGCTCCATCGTCCAGGAACTCGCCAAACACGCGTCCTTCGTGAATCTGGATGGAAGCCGAACCTGGATTCATCCGTGAACAACACATTGGACCATTGGTCACGGCCCCAGTCCACGTGGTTCCGAACCCATTCTAATCGTCGTCCACGATTGCCTCTCCGTAAAGGTGGGACCCGGAGTGGTCTACGAGAGCGTAGATTGCTTTCATGCAGTCGTCTTCTTAGTTTGGTCACTCACAAGCACTTGGTGTTCCACTCGCAGCCTTTGGACCAATTGAGTCGCCGTTGCATTTGGTTGTGCTCGCGCAGTAATTTGCAAAAATCGGTCTTGTCTGGGGGTAGTGATGCGACTTGGCTCCCGGTGCCTCTCCGCTACTTCACCTGTGGCACGATAGCGTGTCCACAATCTTGAAATTACATTTTGATGGGTCCCTATGGCCTCAGCAACATTACGCTGAACAGATCCAGCTTCCAGCATTCCCACAGCTCGTAACATCTCCGCCCTCGTCAAATGTCGGCGTTGCATGGCTACAATACCTCAATTTTAACTTTATCTTTCGTTTAAAAATGAAAAAAAAACTGTAACTAAACGTAATTCGTATTGTTTTCTAAATTTCGCACAAATGAAAATTCCCTCTCCTATACATCAAGACATTTTTATGCCACCGAAACAAAAGAATTTTCAAAAATTTGAATTTGGAATTAGTCTGAGATAAATTACAAACAAATCGGTGTATAAAAGATTCCAATGCGGCCAGTACTTTTCGAGTTATTTAATTGAGTATGAAATATCCCTAGACCGTGTTGATGTGTGTATGTTCCGTTCAAAAGCCATTATTTTGCGGAGAATCTTAACACCGCGATTCAGCATTATGACGTAATGATACAGTGCCATCTCTGATTCAAAAACATAACTCTTTTCAAACATAACTCGAACTTCTAACTAAAAACTTTCGGTGACCTTTGTTTGATACATTTCGTTTTTTTTTGATACCGACTTCTGAAGCTAAAGTTATTTTAAACTTTTTTGTGTTTTTTGAAGTCGGTTTTATTTTTTGCAAAAAAGTTTTTTTTTAATTTTTCCATTTTTAGTTGTAATATCCTATACAAATGTTTGCTATGCATTTATTTTTCATTGTTAACAATACATGTCATGGTAATAGGCTTATCCCCAATAAATGGAACTTAACATACCTAAACTGTCGAAATTTGGGTGTATTGTACACATCTGCTTTCCCCTCAGAGCATACAGGCGTAATGTTACGTCATGATGTTGTATAAACAATAAACATCCAAGCGATTGCAGCAATCACGACCGATTTACCGTCTATTTTTGAAGAGTTCCATTGCATGTATATTCCGAAGATAAGCATCAGATCTTCACCAAATTTAAATGGGACCATCTCAGGAGTATATTATTTCAAATAAAAAAGGAATGTTGAGAATCGCTCCACAAATGGGGGAGAAATCGGTGAACATGTTGAAATTAGACCACACGACTGAAGTAAAAATGTTCATAAAACGAAAACTACTGAGCCAAAATATGTTAAATTTGTATGGGACCAAATGGCAACTATTCCGCATGAAACTAAAGAAGAATCGCGTAAATCGGATTATAAATCTCAGCGTAATCGGTGTACATAAATAAAAAAAAATAAAAAAAACAGTCGAATTGAGAATCTCCTCCTTATGGAAGTCGGTTAAAAACGAACAGTCTCGTCGGATTTAACACCCAATAAGACGAATCCAAACAGAGGGCTTACTCGTAGATAAAATGATTTTCATCAGTGGTAATAATTATGAAAAAATGTCTAATATTTTGGGAGCTGACATAATATTTTAAGCTGACATGGTCACTAACATCGGCGCTGTTGAAAGCACCATGATCACGCGTAAATTGAAGTTGTTGCTAGTGGGTGATTATGAGCCGACAAATAGGTCTATTGGTTGATCCGTGATCATGGTGCTTGCTCTGAAATATCGGGAACTCAAAACAAACAGTAAACATGGTACCTAAATATCCAGTTTTCAGAGTTAATGATAAATGACTGACATAAGCTACCGCTATCTATCGCTAAAGCTTTTAGTTAGTTGCATGGAAAGTCGTTGTAGAAATACAAAACGCTTTGAAAGCGACTGCTATTTCGTCTAGGCTCTGTTTTATAGCCATGTGGCTGGATGAAACTACGAACTCGTAAAAATACAGCGAAAAAGTCATATTCATCAATTCCTAGCAGGGTTCAAGGTTGGAACTAATGCGAAAACAATCAAAATATCTTTCGCCGTCCTTGCAACCTTGAAATACCACACGTTTTTTCTTCCGTGCGTAATTTTTTTTCTTCCTAATTGAACGTTACTTATCTTAATGATAGTAGAAACAAAAACATCAGGAAGTATCTATGCCTCGTGAAAGTTCGTTACATTGTGACCTTCGAACGGTAGGAACATTACAATTGATTGTTGGTACTGGTCGTAGAATACTGTGGTAATTATTTTTAATCTTGTATGAACGCTATTGTTATTTATTTATTTATTTAAACTTCATGTACAAGGGTGGTACATAGGCGGACTTAACGCCACAAGGCATTCTCTACCAGTCAACCTTTGGGTCAAATAGGATAGCATTGTGATAGAGGACAATAAAAATAAATAAGAAAAATACCATTTTGTGCATCAATTAAAAACACATAAATGGGTACCAAATGTATTAAACACAGTTTGAAAAATCTTGCTGAGGTCTATGCTTGGATTTGTATACACCAAAGAGATATAGAAAGACTTAAGTAATATATTTGAATGTCTTTGGTATCCACCCATTACAATACCAAAACCTCTCCGTATGTAAGTGCCTCGTAAACCACGTGCTACCAATCATTGCAAAGGGAAGACCAGACCAGAAACTGGGTGGTGGAGGTCAGACTGACATTTGCTCCATGTACCTACACGACTTGCATTAATCAGCAACCGGGAAGACTGGAAGCTGACATCAACACAGTTGGGCAAAGGTTAGGAAGATGATGAGTTGATTTAATCCACTATGAGTTTATTTAATCCACTAAGCAACTAAAACACAGCTCAATAAAACCACTCTGAGAAAAAAACTAGTGTCGTAGTAATTATTATAAGGTTTCTCGTATTTCGGACTATTTGTATGTATTCTAATATTATTAGTTTATTTTAGCATAAATATTATTTATACAGTATTAGTATGTAGGTACCCATTTATGTGTTTTTAATTGATGCACAAAATGGTATTTTTCTTATTTATTTTTATTGTCCTCTATCACAATGCTATCCTATTTGACCTAAAGGTTGACTGGTAGAGAATGCCTTGTGGCATTAAGTCCGCCTATGTACTATTATTTGTATTTCAAGGTTGCAAGGACGGCGAAAGATATTTTGATTGTTTTCGCATTAGTTCCAACCCTGAACCCTGCTAGGAATTGATGAATATGACTTTTTCGCTGTTTTTTTACGAGTTCGTAGTTTCATCCTGTCTGGATGAAACTACTAACTATATATAAATGCAAGTCGTGTAGGTACATGGAGCAAATGTCAGTCTGACCTCCACCACCCAGTTTCTGGTCTGGTCTTCCCTTTGCAATGATTGGTAGCACGTAGTTTACGAGGCACTTACATACATAGAGATTTTGGTATTGTAATGGGTGGATACCAAAGACATTCAAATATATTACTTAAGTCTTTTTAAATCTCTTGTATACAAAGCCAAGCATAGACCTCAGCAAGATTTTTCAAACTGTGTTTAATACTGAATGCCTTTTCATTCATTGTTTACGCAAAGATCAACCGAATTGCCAAATTAGGAGTGGTTACATTATCTCTGGACCTGGTGTCGATGTTTTTTTAAACAATAAAAGTCCAAACGTAACTAACAATGAAATGTTCAAGAACAAGCACTTTCGTTGCCGAAACATGTCGTCATATTTTTGAACTGCCTAATTTTTGAACATTATTGGACTTTTATTGATTATGACTTTTATAAGTCATCGACGCCAGTCCAAAAATAATGCAACCAGGCTGTATGTACAATTGGAAAAATAGGTCTGTACACTGTTCGCTGCGAGAATTGTTTTTTTTTCTAAGTTAGTAACGCGACATTTCCGAAAGATATATTCTGCTCGAGGCATTGTGAGAAAGCGACCTTTTGAGAAGGAGACATTCTGCGAAAGCGACATTATGAGAAAGAGACATTTTACTACCAGTAGACATTTTGCGAAAGCGACGTTTTGCGCCTGAGCCCTCTATCAGTGTCAAAAAAGTACATAGATCGCAATCAAAGACATTCAAGGTGCATTTAAGTATTTAGGTACGAACGAATTTCAATGGAACAGTCCCTGTTAGTAGAAAAAATCTTAGCAAACATTAGAAAAAAAAAACATCAAAGTAGAAAATTCTCGTTCCTTAAAAAAACAACGTTATTTTCACCGCAATTCGCGGGAAGATGTTGTTATTTGTAGCGTTGCCGCAGAGGTCGAGTGTCGATACATAGTCGGGTCACGTCGTTGCTACTTTTGGAGCGCCATATTATTCCCATCTCTTCCCATCCCATGTTACGGGTTGCGGGTAAAAGGGAATCTGTCAAAAGGAAATATCAACTAGGTATTTTATAAGTTTTCTAGTAACATTTGGCTCCATAGCAACCTTTAATTGACAGAGTAAATTGCTTGTTATTTGTCAGTCAAGCTTTCAAAGTAACAAAAATAAGAAAAATAAACTTTTTCCTGTTTTTGATGTAGGTTTGTACTTATTTTGCTTTTCGCAACCTTCGTTTCCATTTATTGACAGGGGGTATACTATGCCATGGTACTAAGATTTTGTTAAAATTTTATTTTATTCTTAGTTTTATTGTTCACCACACAATGCATAAGCACTCATATAAAACCTGTGTTTTAGTCCCTATCTTATTTCGAACGTTAAAAAGTAATATCAATGTCAAAATAGGATTTGAAAAAACCTTGACCTTACCGTACCTACCTCCCAAACAGATCACTGATTGCGTCAGCGATATTATTACCTAATTTTACAAGTGGTAACCCGGAAGTCTATATGTGACATAGCCAAGCGTGCATCTTCTTTGGCCGCGTCATTGCTGACGTACGATAGCCAAATTCGAAGCGAAAAAAAAAAAAATGTAAATAAAATATATATAACATAACATCACGCCTTGCCTTTAATCCAGGTTTTAGGCGGAGTTTTAGGTACACCTAACAAGGACACTCACATTTCGTCAGTTATTGTAATAGGGGCGAGCCTATTGCCATCAGCCGGGCCCAAATCCAGACTATGTAGCTGCTACTGAGAAATTCCTGATCCAAAAACCCAACAACACTACGCCCGACCCGGGAATAGAACTCAGGACCTCTAGCACAGCAGTCGCACTTGACACCACTAGACCAACGAGAATCAAATCATAAGTTACTTGTAAAAGCGGGTTGCTGTCGGTATGTCTTTTTTTCTTCGCTTTTTTTTCTGATAGTGATTATGAAAAGGAAACTCATCGACATGTGTATCCTGCCCGCCCTAACCTACGGTACGCAAAGTTAGTAAGAACAACAGAGGTCCAAACTCAAGATTTGCCAGCGGGCAATGGAACGCAGCATAACAGGTGTGACGCGTACAGATCGCGTAAGAAAAACCACCTTGCGTTCCATAACTTAAGTTGCAGATGACGGAGAAAAAACAGCCAAGCTAAAATAGGCTGGCCACGTAGCACGAATACACCCGGAGATTTGGGCGAAGATCGTCACTCACTGGACGCCTGACGGAGGAAATCTCCGTCGAGGTAGACCGCGGCGAAGGTGGTGTGACGATCACAGCGCTGGGCTGTGGGCTCCCCTTAGTACAGCATCATGCTGAGTGGTCTACCCTGTTTGTCGCACTCACGACGTGCTAGCTGTCAAATTATTTTTTATTTTTCTTTGATCTTGTTTCTGTTCCGTTCTGTTATTTAATTTATACGTCTTTTATGCTTTGTATGTTTTGCACGCAATGTCATGTGCCTGCGGCAAATAAATATTTTTTCTTTCTTTCTTTATTTCTATCTGATCTTGTTTGCTGGGCGAACATGGCCAGATATCGCACAAGATCTAGAGAGATTTGGAAGTAGAAAGGGGAGGCCTTTGCCCAGCACTGGGACACGTGACAGGCTATGAAAAAAAAAAGTGTCTCTACCTACAGGCTGGAATTCCGACAACGGAACACAAACGGTTACCACGAATTCATTAAATCCTTCCGAATAACACATATTTTATCATCAGGTATTACACTTTTGTAGGAGACAGCAGATTTAGAAAAAAATACCGTAGTAGAATTTACGTGTCCCCCACATAATGAGGGATTTTCTTTTTCAACTCTTCCCTAGTCGCTGGATAGATGGCGCTGAACTTGGTAAGTTACTGCAAGGAACGGAACGTCCCATCATTTCACTTGGATGTAATGGTTATATTCGGAAGCTTATACAAACGAAAATGGCAAAGTATCAACGAGAGTATATGTGACGTGACGCAATGTTTTTTTTTTCAAGCTTTTTGCCTTTGGCACCTAGTAACGTAGTCAGTTCAACGCCATCTACAGAGTTCTTGGAAACTATGTTTTTTTTTAATACTCAAAAAGAAAACCTCTCATTCGGATTAATGTACTGAATACATGGTAACCCCTTTGTGCGTCTATGTCCCTCCCGCCTTGTGTAGTCTTAAATCTTTATTTGTCTATGCTGTTTGTGTTTGTGGTGCACAATATGGCGAAAGGTCAATCCTATTCTTATGCCGTTCGTAAGTAAGTTCCTTTGTAAAAGTGGGCGACATTCAGGTGTCCTAGTCACGCGCGGGCGTACTGCGGCGTTCTAAATGTATTGCAACGAGTAATAACTGGACACCATTTTAGTCAATTATGATCTTGTCAATCTTGTGTTGGCATTTTAGCTGCGTAGCTAAAATATTAGTAAGCTTTGTCAGGCTTTCGGCTAGCGTTTCCATATAGCCCGATAGTGTTTATTCTTTAAAGGAAAGCTTTTAACGGAAGAGATCCCCAAAAAAGCGTTTATTAAATGTATGGAGCCATACTTGCCCGTCTTCTTATACTAAGGTGCCATCCGTACCTTTTTATTTTTACAAGCTTTTATTTAGTTTCACCTGTCCCGATGTTTGTCTGTCTGTAATAAAATCTTGCAAGTTAAATTTGATCCACTTCCCGGTTACCGATTGAGCTGAAATTTTGCACGCATATGTATGTAGCGGGACAATGCAATATTATGGTAACATGAAGCTGATCTGATGATGAAACTGAAGGTGTACATAGGATCTCCGTAATAGAACGACATTACCACATCGAATTTGGACTCGTTTGATTCGTCTTGATGAGTACTTTGTCTTTAGATGGTATCCAGGGTCTGATGATGGAGCTGGAAGGTGGCCGTAGGAAGTTCATAATAAAACGACGTAGCCGCATCGCGTTTGGGCCAATTTGATTCGTCTTGAAGAGTACTTTGGTCCTAAATGGTAACCAGGGTTTTATGATGATGCTGGAAGTTGGCAATAGGATCTCCGTAATAAAACGACGTAACCGCATCGAGTTTGGGCTCGTTTCATTCGTCTTGATAAGTACTTTCATTGGTCCTAGATGAGTTTAATAAATACTTTTTCTTTGTTTCCCTTGATAATGTGATATTTTGAGCACACGTTTATCTAAAGAGATAATGTGTGCTTAAAACATCATATTGTATGCGTACTATGAATTACTACGAGCTACGAAAATCGCCGCAACGCGCTACGAACTAAATCCCGAATCTTAAATAAATACTAAAATAGCTTTATGTTTAATTGTTCAAATTTAAACAGGATTATTTTTAACAATATATTATACAGCAAATATTGAAATAGCATTTTATAGAGTAAATTACGTTTGTCGAAATGTAAATTACGGTTGATTAATTCGAAAGTTAAAAATAAATTGAAAGTAAAAAACTTAAAAAAAAACAGGTATTCAAATGCGCTAAAAATAAATAAAAATTAACTTTTACTTTAAAACTTTTACGATCAACTTATAACGTCATTACACTATTTATATGATACTAGCTGTTGCCCGCGGCTTCGCCCGCGTAAAGTTCGGTAACCGTCCCACTGGATCATATTAAAGGGATAAATAGTGGCCTACGTGTTAATCCAGGTTATGAACTATCTATGTGAAAATTATTATCATCACAGCCACCATTATTATCACAATCGTTATCACAATCACCATCACTATCACAACCACCATCATTATCACAATCATTATCACAATCATCATCACTATCACAATCACCATCACCATCACCTTCACCATCACAATCGCCATCATCATTATCATCGTAATCACAACCATTATCATCGTAATCACAATCATCATCATCACAATCTTCATCCTCGTTATCACAATCAACATTAACGTTAACACAATCATCGTCATCATTATCACAATCTTCATCACAATCACTATCACAATCACCATTACTATCAAAGTCACAATCACTATCACCACCACTATCACAATCACTATCACAATCACCACCACAATCACTATCGCAATCACTGTTATCGATATCATAATCTTAATCATCGTAATCATAATGATTATCATCGCATTTACAATCATCATCATCACAATCACCATCATCGTTATCACACTGATTTCAAAATCATTATCATCGTAATCATAATCATGATCATCATTATCACAATCACCATCACAATCACAATCACAATCACCATCACATTCAACATCACTATCACAATCACCATCACTATCACTATCATCATTATCACAATCATTATCATCGTAATCACAACCATTATCATCGTAATCACAATCATCATCATCACAATATCCATCCTCGTTATCAAAATCATCATTATCGTTATCACACGCATCATCATCATTACCACAAACACCATCACTGTCACAATCACAATCACAATCACTATCACAATCACAATCACAATCACAATCACAATCACCATCACTATCTCAGTCACAATCACTATCACCATCACAATAACCATCACCATCGCTATAACCATCACAATCACCGTCACTATCACAATCACAATCACCGTCACTATCACAATCACTATCACTATCACCATCACAATAACCATCACCATCGCTATAACCATCACAATCACCGTCACTATCACAGTCACAATCACAGTCACAATCACAATCACAATAACAATCACTATCACAATCACCATCATCGTTATCACAATCATCATCATCGTAATCACAATCATTATCATCGTAATCACAATCATCATCATCATTATCACAAACACCATCACAGTCGCAATCACTATCACAATCACAATCACCATCACCATCACTATCACAGTTACAATCACTATAACCATCACCATCACCATCGGTATAACCATCACAATCACCGTCACTATCACTATCACAATCACAATCACCATAATAGTTATCACAATCATCATTATCGTTATCACAATCATCATCATCATTATCAAGATCACCATCACTGTCACAATCACAATCACTATCACCATTACAATAACCATCACCGTCGCTTTCACCATCACAATCACCGTCACTATCCCTGTCACAATCACCATTACCATCACCATCACCATTACCATCACTATCACCATCACCATAATATCACAATCACTATCACTATCACCATCACCGTCATTATTACCATCACCATTACTATCACAATCACCATCACTGTTATCACAATCATCACCATTAGTATCACAATCATCATCATCGTTATCACAATCGTCATGACAATCATCATCATCGTTGTCACAATCATCATCATTGTTATCACAATCGTCATCACAATCATCATCATCGTTGTCATAATCATCATCATCATTATCACAATCATCAACATCATTATCACAATCATCATCATCGTTATCACAATCATTTTCATCGTAATCACAATCATTATCATCGTAATCATATACATTTTCATCGTAATCACAATTATCATCATCGTAATCACAATCATTATCATCGTAATCACAATCATCACCTTCATCATCATTATCACAATCACCATCATCATTATCACAATCATCTCAATAAATCAACAATAACCCTGTATAGAAGTCGTATCCGCCATCTTCTGGATCTCAAAATAAATGCCATATTCGTAATCTGCACCCCTGATTATCTCTGTATCGACACCCATATTGATTTTTAGACATTTCAACCCCATCTTACCCCAACAGGGAATGAAGGCATTTCAGGTCCGCCACATTAAATCTTAAAATCGTTGTTTTTGTGATACACCCGACCCGATACACCATACAAACAATGCCGATGTTGATTTTCAGACTTTGTTACCCCATTTCCCCCTTTAGGGGTTGAATTCTGAAAAAACCTGAAACACAAATGTTAACTCATTTATCGATAGGAGTACTCCTGTGAAGTTTCGAATAAAACAGTCTTACCTAATCTTGTTTCCCCATACAAACTTTTGACTCCTGTTTCATCCCCTTAGGAGGTAAATTTTGAAAAATCCTTTTTTGTTGCACCCCTTAACCTCATAAGGAACGTTTGTGCCAAATTTGGAATCTCTAGACTCAGCGGTTTGGGCTGTGCATTGATTTTTAGACTTTGTCACCCCATTTCCCCCTCTTAGGGGTTGAATTCTTAAAAAACCTGAAACTCATGTCTACTCATTTATCAAAAGGAGCACCACTACTGTGAAGTTTCGAATAAAATAGTCTAACTAATCTTGTTTCCCCATACAAACTTTGGAGCCCCGTTTAACCCCCTTAGGGGGTGAATTTTGAAAAATCCTTTCTTAGTGCACCCCTAGAACACATAAGAAACCTACTTGCCAAATTTGGAATCTGTAGACCCAGCGGTTTGGGCTGCGTTGATAGATGAGTCAGTCAGTTTCTTCTTTTATACATATATTTAGATAAGGCTTGTTGCGAGATTGACCTGTGTAGTTAAACAAGTAAATTAAATAACTTGATCTAAGTTACTGAGATTCAACACAGGACGCTATTACAGCACTGACGTCTGAAATTGTAGGTAGGGTAGACAAAGGATATAAATGCATGACAGTATTCCTGGATTTAAAGAAAGCTTTTGACACCGTTTCGGTCCCCATCCTTGTGCAGAGGCTTGAGGCGATAGGTATAAGAAGTACAGCTCTGTGTCTTTTTGACAGCTATCTCCGCGGTCGGACAAGTTAAGATAGAAAACCTTCATAGTGAAGAAGAAAAATTTTTTTTTTGTCCGCAGGGATGTGTGCTTGGCCCAACGTTGTTCCTGGTGGACATTAACGAACTGTGTAACCTACTGAGCTGTGGAGCAAATCTTCTCCTATGCGGACGACACAGCTATTGTCTACCATGGAGAAACTTGGGAATCTGTACGCCAGAATGCTGAACGTGGTCTCGCCGTTATAGTTGACTGGCTAAAGGCTACTTTGCTGACCCTTAATATATTAAAAACAAACTATATTTGTTTTTCTCCAAGTCAGAGATCTAAACCGGGTGCTGATTTTGAGACTAGGATACATGAGTGTGCGGATCACTATACACAAAAGTGTAACTGTCAAATTATAAAAAAAAGTTCCCTCTACAAGATACTTGGGCATAATTATTGATGAATGTCTATCATGGCACTCACACATTGCTACTATTATGTCATGTGTAAGAAAATTGATATGGATTTTCAAGACACTACGCCAGGTGATGTCTCCTGTAATACTCAGGTTTATGTTGCATTAGCTCAATCAGAGATCTCATACTGCATACCAGTCTGGGGAAGTGGCATAAAAACTAAATTTCTTGAGCTGGAAAGAGCCCAGCGGTCTTTAATAAAAGTGATGTACTTTAAACCTTATAGTACCCCACAGTTAACTTATACAGAACAAGTGGATTGTTATCGGTGAGACATATACTTGTTAAATGTGACCTTATATCTACATAAACCTATTCCATTTAATCCTGCCAGCCGGGATAGAAGACGGAATGATTTTGTGGCCCACTGGCTGGTTCGATTTTTGCAAGACGTCAGTATGTAACCCAATCTGTATATATTTACAACAAAATAAACGCCAAACTACAATTTTATCCTAAAGTCTTGTATGAATGTAAGAAAGTTATAACTGAATGGCTAAAAACTTTAACTTATGAGGTAACTGAGCACATTCTAGTGCGAATTTGCTAACTTGACATAATACGTAAGACATAATTATCACTAAACAACACGCACATACTCACTCACACACACATACACACACACATACGCATATACATACACAAACATGCATGCATAGAATAAGTTCATAGAAACTATAAGAATCACATATTTCTACTGCCTTTGCTTCTTAGCTGGGTTTTGTTTTTGTTTTGTTTTATTTTATTTTGTATTATTTTCTAATAGCTTAGTCTCAATATTGTATTAACTAAGGGAAGTAGCGAGTCAACCCCAACACAAGTGTTTCTGATTACTTACTGGGGCTGTCTCAACACATGTATAGTATGTAAGCATTTGAGACACAAAACACTTTCTTTTTTTAAGATTTATTTTACAAACTTAGTATTAGTAAATACGAGTACTTAAATGCTTCTAAATACTAAAAATCTGGCCGAAAACCTGTATCTGAGGGATTAATGTTGCGGTATGACAGTTTTGGCTTGGAAAATAAATCAAATTGTCTTAGGTAAATTACTTCTCAGATAAAAGATTTCTGTTATTAAAAATCAGCCAATGGCATGGTATTAAAAAAAACTACGACTATACAACTTTTATTATATGTAAATCGGTGCATAAACTACAGAGATATTCTTTTTTGACATTTTGGTGCCCACAAAAGTTACGAAACTTTTTAAGCAAGAGGGATACATTTGGGATATATTGACAAAACAGCCCAGTTTGGGGTGGGGTAAACTGTTAAATTGGCTACGAGAAAACATGCAAACAGAAACACATTCTACGAGCCGTTACAAGAAAAAAAATTGAAACACATGCATGTATATAAATACTAATACAAATACATAACACCTTTCTTTTGAGCTCTACGACAATCGATTAAATGCATCTACGGCTCACAAAAAATCTGTAGTTATTATATAGTGGAGCTTTACAGCTTTTATGGTGCACTAGCTGACTTTCGTGGAGAAATAACCACGAAAGTTGTGCCACGAAAGTTATGAAAATTTTAAATTTTTGTGAATTACGATGTAAGTTATAAGTAAATTAACAAACAAAGTACTTGGGAATAATCTCGAAGATCTATCTTATTCCTTAATTCAAAATGATTTGGAAAATTATAAACGATTATCCTTCAAAATATACGCAGGAAAGTTTCTTGACCCATGCTACCTATATTCAAAGAATAACTTGCCTCGTATTTTTATTATTTAGAAGCGAAGAACGTACATGTCTCCCCCACTTACGCCGGGAAACCTACTACGAGTACCCGTGCAGCTAAAACGTGTAGCGACAAATTGGCGCTTTTGGAAGAGAGGTGCAGTTTTGTTGCGCGCTCGCGAAACTAGCAAAATCGTGTGACAGAGACATAATGTCTATTAAGTATTGTAATATAAGAGATACTATTAATGTGCTTTACTATTTATGATGCATAGTTAAACACGATTAATTTGATGTATAACATTATATCCTTATGAATTGAATACAAAAGTTATTAAAGTTTGCCGTTTGATGTTTATTTTTATAAACGTTAACGTTACGTTATTTTAGGTGTTTAATGTTGAAATTATACACATATACAAGTAAAGAGTAATCTGTGTTTGGTTTTAAGACGGAATGTTCAATAGGTTAGGAATTAAGACCGTGTGTCCGTGTTTTGAGGCACCGCGAAGAATCACCCATTTAACATGGACCGACTGCTTCTACAACCCAGTTAGTACTGGGTAATACGATACCCCTTGATGAGATTGTTTGTTTGGTAGATTAAACTCTGTTTCTTTATTTATTGTTAAGTACACAAATGTATAGAGGTGAATTTAATGCCAGAGGCATTTTCTACCAGTCAACCTTGCAGATTATGTAGAGGCAAGCTCTGTGGTAGATGTAATTGAAAAATAAAATGGAGTATTTCCTATTTAATTACCCTGTTATTAAGCTCACACCATATTTGCGTTGGATACTATATTTTCAACTACTATAGCTTCCTAAATAATTTGATAGATATAGCCTAGATCATGTCCATAAATTGATATCGTTCGTATTTAAACCAATTCTGATTAAAATTTAAGTTACCGATTAGAATACTTGTTTGTTTATGAGTTAATATCAAAATGCAGGTTCCAATCAGCTTGTAACAGGAACTAATAGATACTCGTATTTAAACACGATGCCCAAGTTTGATTTCGGAGTAGAACTTGGTTGTTGACAATTTGTAATTCAATTTGCCCCAAATATGTATCTTATAGATACTTCTGTATCTTGCTCTGTACTACTAGTTGTAAAGATTTTGGTTTGGCAAAAGATAAATGATACGATTCACCAGCAACAAAATACATATCGTGGTTGGTGGATGTTCAAGCATCTAGCAGCGCTAGCGTGAGTCAGCGACCGATACGTGAAGTAAATCGTTACTTACATGAATCGTTATTGTTTGTTATGTTTTTGATATTGGATGGCAATCGGGATACTTTACCTGATAGTAAGACGATTCCATGTAGTCAACGGCTGCGACGATTTATATTAAACCTTCAAAGATTACGAAGAGCCTGGTTTAGTACAAATTTTGGTGAGCTGTGACGGGAATTTGACCCATTTGAACGTAACAGATGCACATTATTTAGTCAAATATTGGTGTCGATTCTGTTGTGCACAAACTAAACCTAATTTAGGCTATTACTATCTTTTACTAAAAGGCAGTGCGAGAAAAGGACGGCTATACTCGTAGCTATGAACAAAGTTAGAGATGTCAGACTAGTTTATGCCTTGCGCTTCACCGTGTTTTTAGTCGACATGTTTTTACGTGCACCCTTCATTTGTATAGAAATATTAGTTCCAACTAAATTTGACAGCTCTAAATTACGTCCGTCTCTTTCTCGTTTTATTAGAGAGAAAAAGATAGCAATAGCTGAAATCAAGTTTAGTTACCGGATTTATTCTCAATGTCCGCTACGTCTGAACATCTGTAATATCAAACGCTTCGTTCGCGTGTATGAGCGCTTATTTACCGGAACAAAGCAACGCTGCTCGCTTAAAGAAATAAGTTTCGTATAAAGCCACATAGTCGTAACTTAACAATGACCTCCCTCTGTCTTATCACACATGTCTACTAGAGGTCAGGGTAAGTTACAAGACTGACACAATCAGATAACAATCACAAGCTAATAAATACACAATATCATTGCCAATATGGGACATATTCGCTTGTTTCCGGCGTCAGACGTGACTTACACGACCACTGGGTACGTGGATTTATGATATCATGTAGTCATTTTAATTGATATAGCTGGTTTATTATGTAGTTATAATAATAATATAATAATTAAGTATGTTAGGAGTAATTGAGCTCGTTGTAAGAAAATATCTCGATGAATAACGCTCAGTAACAACCTGGAGGCTGAATTTGTGTTCAGTTGATCGTTATAAGCCCTAATGACGTACCATTAGGGCTTATAACGATCAACTGAATTACCCTTCAAAGGTACTCGTAGACGGATATACTTTACTTGTATGTTACGTTGATGTAACAAAATAATATATTATTTTGGTTTGCCCTCTCAGTCAAGAAGATCCATATAGATACTTCAAATGTTTTAAATAATGTTAAAACAAGCCAAGTGCGAGTCAGACTCGCACATGAAGGGTTCCGTACCATCATAGTAGCGGAGCCCTCTTTAATTTTTAATTTATTTGTATTGTTTTTTGTTATTGCGGCAATAGAAATACACATTCTGTGAAAATTTCAACTGTCTACCTATTACGGATCATGAGATACAGCGTGCTGACAGACAAACGGACGGACAGCGGAGGCTTAGTAATAAGGTCTCGTTGGTTACCCTTCGGATACGGAACCCTAATAAACAAGAACTAATTCTATTAAGAAGAAATGTGCGAAAAATCAGGCACACAGTAATATCATCCTTAATGAAAAATCGGAATGGAAATGGATGACGAAATTAACGAAGTGGAAAAATAACGAAGATTCGGCTTTTAACGACGGACGCAAATTAATCGGCTCACGAGCTGAAGCGACATGGAAACGTCATTATCGGCGACTACAGAGCGTGTTGGTAGGTTACATTAATGGGAAGTTAACAAACTTACTACCATTTAATAGAAACAGATATACATAAACAAACGCCTTTTTCCATGGAGATAAACCGAAACTACAGTCTTCTTCTTTTCTAATCGTTGCTCCACACTAGGAATTTCTCCTGTATTCCGGTCCGGTTACAAACATTAAAACTAACATACGCAAACAGCCAGACCCGGAACAACTACCTGTCTATAAGTCATATAAATATTTGTTCCGTGCAAAGCTCGAAAACACGACACACAACGTAGCAGCCTATCGCTCAGACACTGCGCCAACCGTGCCGTCCAACAGTACGGCATCTACTACGATCCTTACTTACTCCTCGTTCATACATCTCATCAAACATGCACGCCGGTTGCGAGTAGGTACGCCAGGTGCTTGAACTGTAGGGCACGCCACGATAGTGGCGGTAAGTCCCCTCTTTGAGGAGTGGCTTTCGAGACGCCACGGCGTCCTCACCTTCCGCCTGACGCAGGTCCTCACCGGACAAGGTTGTTTCGGGAGGTTCCTGCACCGCATCGGGCGGGAGGAAACGCCCGGGTGTTTCCATTGCGAGGATCGACCGGAGGATACGGTGGAGCACACGGTGGAGGTGTGCCCCGCGTGGGCGGAGCACCGCCGTGTCCTCGAAGCGGCGATTGGCGGCGGCGACCTCTCGCGTCCGGCCCTGGTGCAAGCCATGGTCCGGAGCGAGACGGAATGGGACGCCGTCATCTCCTTCTGCGAAGCAGTAATGCTAGAGAAGGAGGTGGCGGAACGTGAGAGGGAGAGAACCTCACAGCGTCCCGGCCGCCGCGGGAGACGCCCCGGGCGTCGGGGGCCACCACGTGGCCCCCGGCCACCGTAGGCGCGGGCCTGTGGACGGTGGGCTATGGGCTAGCTCGCCGTCCGTCCGTCTCATGGCGACAGGCCGTGTCGACGGCGCGTTCGTGTTCCACGCGCGCCTCAAAGAGAGTCAGCAATAGGAAGGGGTCCGTAAGGACCGAAGCCTGCCGGGGTTGCGGGACTGTTCGAAAGAGATACCGTGACCCCGGAACACAAAGGGCGATGAAGGAACATGGATGGGTTTTAGTCAGTAAAAGTCTGACACTCCCTCCTGCTCCGCCCAGAGCGGGAGAAGTCATTTGATGATTTCCCATCCGAAAAAAAAAAAAAAAAAAAAAAAAAAAGGTGCTTGAACTGTCTAACCTTACTGACGAACATCACCCATAAGGTCAATGATTTAGGACGATGACGTATACACATACTAAATTACATACATTAAAAACAAACCTAAGATGAGATCAGTGTTTCCAATTTATTACTCTGGGACGGATACCCAAACAAACTTAGAGGTCACAGTCTCTTTTAGAATCCAAACAATGTCACCGATGGAAATTACTGTCTGCAATGGTGTTTTGAGGAAAGTACCACACAGATTTGTAGGTCAGTTAGGCAGTCGCTCCATCTAAAATACTGGTATTCAGCTGCATCCGGTTAGACTGGAAGCCGACACCAATAAAGTTGGGAAAAGGCAGATTATAGATGTAGATGGATGACCGTCTAGGTTGTCCAATTGCATGTCCAATTCCACGGTTTCAAAAAGTCCACCAGAATGTCCATTTCCCAGAAAGTCTATTTCCCAGAATGACCATTTCCCAAAATGACTGACAAAAACAAATATGATTCTGTTTAGTCAGTCAGTTAGATTATCGAAAAATATTGGATATAAATAAATAATAAATAAATAAATAAATATCGCTGGACATTACACACAGCGCTATCTAGTGTCACACTAAGCAACGAGGCTTGTGTCGTGGACACCAGATAGTTGATATACTACATAGATACTTTTTGTTGGTAAATACATACTTATTATACATATAAACATCCATGACTAGGAAACAAATGTCCATGCTCATCACACAAACATTTGCTCCTACCGGGATTCGAACCCGAGACCCTAAGAACGTAAGGCAGCCTCACTACCACTGCGCCAATCGGGTCGTCAAATGTTATATATATATATATATGTTTTTTGTTTTATCAAATTAATAAAGATTGACGAAGATAAATCTTGTGAAAGGTCATGAGTGGAGCTTGTGACGTCACACGAGTTTTCGACGCATTGTATCGTCTTCATTTTTTGTTTACGTGAAAAAAGAAAAAGTATGTTTCCAATATTTTTTGCAAATCTATCTGACGAACTAGTTAGTTTATTTTTTGTCATCTACCCTATTGACATTTGCGAATTGTAGGTAACGTAATTCATATTATCTTATTATGATTCTGCAAAGCGACCAGTTTAGGCCCCAGATGCAGATGCAGATGCAGTGTTTCTTCAGTCAGTAGTCAGTAATGTCAGTTTAACAACTGTGCTTGCAACTTTGCAACTAGGTGACTAACTTATGAGAAGACTGTAGTTATCTGCAGATAACATAACATAACCTAAAATCACGCCTGTAATTCCCGAAGGGTTAGCCAGAGGTGTACCTAATTAATAGTACACCTACATTTCGCCAGTTATGTTTAAGTCCCATGTAATAAGGAGCGAGAATATTTCAATTCACTAAGCACAAATCCAGATTTCGTGGCTGCTATTTCTTAGTAGCAGCCGCGATGAAAAAACCCAATAACATTTTGCTTGGAATCGAACCTAGGACCGTTGTCTTGTTGGTTTAGTAACAGTTGGCCAAGTCAATCTATTTATTACTTAGTATTACATGGATGTCACAACGTTTTACGGTAGAAGAACTGAGTTGCAAGACCTGTTTTTTTTACAAGTTATGTTTTTGATAGCATGTTATTTTCCCGTGGTTTACCTCCTAAAACAGGTTAAGGGTACATAAACGACTGACTTGGACGTCACAGCACAACATTTTTCTTCTTTTTCTGGCGCCTTTACAATTCAATAAATTAATCAAGGTTGACCTTCAACTCCGAATATTTCTCTTTGGTTTTGCAAGGAAGACTAACTCGGCAATATTTGTGACTCCTGTCCATTCGCGAGTGTTCAACAACCAAGAGTTTTTCTTCGACCAAATCAGATTTTCCTATCCAAATTATAGGTACAGTAAGTCACTGCCTGGTCGGTCTAGTGGTAGAAAGCGCGACTGCTGGGTATGAGATCCCGGGTTCAATTCCCAGGTCGGGCAACGTGTTATTGATTTTTTACATACTTAAATATAAATCAAAACTCCTTTGCTACCACTGAGACCAGTAATCGAGTTGCAAAGGAGTTTTGATTTGTGCCAAGTTTATGGCTCGCCCCCTATTACATGGATCTTAAACAGAACTGGCGAAATTTGGGTGTAGGATGAGATAAGATAACGAAATGAGATAATTCTCTTTCTCTTTATGACGAAATGCGTATTTGACCACTTGCGTGTCTGACGACATACTAGTGATCCCTCTATAGAAACTATATTAGGTACACCACTGCCTACCCTTCGGAGATAACAGGCGTGTTGTTATGCTAAGTAAGTCATACCTTAAACTAAACACTGTTTCGATTACCATAAATACAGCACTAGTGGAAGTTGTAAACCTCTAAATTTATCTAAAATAGTTTTAGGCAATAAAGTCTAGTTAATTCGCCGACCTCGACTGATTCATGATCTTACCGGGAACTTAGATTAGTCAGTGGCCTCTATTTTATTCTAATTTGAATTATAATCCAAATATTTTGTTATTTAGGTTCTTGGTACCTTAGCCCTTGACGATACGAAATCAAAACATCGATTCATTCTACTAAACAGTTCTACGGTAGAAAGAACTCATGGGAATATTCTTTCCCACTAGTCCTACGACGTAAGGTGGTACAAAATCGCAGAACTAGTGGGACCAACATTCTCATTTGTTCTACCGGTACATTACTCAATTCTACATTAAAACTAACGGGGTTTTTTTTCTCACTATTACTACGTTTTGGCGTAGTTTTACTCGCACTAATGCGAATTTATTCCGCTTTGGATTTGCTAGTAGTATATTAGCACGAATAGCCTTAGGTCACTGCGAAGTTCCACTCGAAGATAACATAGTAGGAAATTGGCAAGGACTAGTAGGAGATGAGAATCAAGGATAGTAAAGTCTTCCACGTGGTTGCTCCCGGCTACCGTAGGCGCGGGCCTGTGGACGGAGAGCTATGGGATAGCTCGCCGTCCGTCCGTCTCATGACGACTGGGCGCGTTCGAGTTCCACGCGCGCCTCAAAGGGAAGAACGAAAGGAAAGACCTTAGTCTACACAAGCGCCTCTAGTGGCAAATTCACACGCGATAGCCCCCATTGGCTCGTTTTGCCTATATTCTGCGTATATGTGAGCTGGTTCTGCCCGCTCCTTCGGTGGTTTTGTAGGTGTATAACATATCTGTTTATTAGAATATCATTGGCGATCAAGGAACATGGATGGGTTTTAGTCAGTAAAAGTCTGACATTTCATTAGATGATTTCCCATCCGAAAAAAAAAAAGTATAGTAAAGTCTTACAAAGTACCAATAGTTCGAATTACCTGATACATTTATCTGCTTTTCATCAAATTTGGTTCTACAGTTCCGAGTTTAACACAGACAGGCAGACAAACAGGTGTTTTATTGAGATTCTGATTATAATCGGAACTAACAATGATTAGATATATTTCCTGTATCCGTTGGTTTGGTAAAAAGGTCTAGTTCCATAAATGTAATGGTTTTGTTATACATTATGTTCTTAATCGGACAATTATTAATTTGTTATATCAGTTATTCCATTGTTACTATTAAGGGTATAGGCAGGACTTGAAGGTACAGGAATAGGGAATACGTAGAGTAGTCTTTAAAGCTTTTTTGTTTTCTATTCGATAGATTAATTTGGATTGTGTAATGAGTGAATGGCACAAAAGACGTAATAAAATATAATTTAAAGTATAGTTAAGGTGTTAATGTGTAGCGGCGATTGGCGGCGGCGACCTCTCGCGTCCGGCCCTGGTGCAAGCCATGGTCCGGAGCGAGACGGAATGGGACGCCGTCACCTCCTTCTGCGAAGCAGTAATGCTAGAGAAGGAGGTGGCGGAACGTGAGAGGGAGAGAACCTCACAGCGTCCCGGCCGCCGCGGGAGACGCCCCGGGTGTCGGGGGCCACCGTAGGCGCGGGCCTGTGGACGGTGGGCTATGGGCTAGCTCGCCGTCCGTCCGTCTCATGACGACAGGCCGTGTCGACGGCGCGTTCGTGTTCCACGCGCGCCTCAAAGAGAGTCAGCAATAGGAAGGGGTCCGCAAGGACCGATGCCTGCCGGGGTTGCGGGACTGTTCGAAAGAGATACCGTGACCCCGGAACACAAAGGGCGATGAAGGAACATGGATGGGTTTTAGTCAGTAAAAGTCTGACACTCCCTCCTGCTCCGCCCAGAGTGGGAGAAGTCATTTGATGATTTCCCATCCAAAAAAAAAAAAAAAGGTGTTAATGTGTGAAATATAATATGTTTTTTACAGACTTACGCATCCGTAATAAAAAAATGCCATCGGCAAAAAATATACTATAAGTACCATCCATGTTGTTTCTATGGAAACTATAAATAATTTATAAAAGATTGGTACTATGGACTGTGAATTTTTTGAACCGGAACTGACTAATTAGAATAATAGGGTTAAGTAAAAAACAATGGACTCGAATACAATTATCCCCAGAATAAACACAAATTAGACCACAGATTGTCCACCAACTTCTACCAACCAACCTACCAATTCTTCACACGTGGTTTTTTTTACAAAAGAGGCGAACCTTGGCTTCGTCAACGAATATACTAGTTAAAATTGAAAACATATAACAAACTACTATTATTATATGCTAAAACTATTATAAAATAATTGTTTTCGGGAAATTACAATTCAACATTTTTAAGTAACTGTAACTAGACCACCCTTTTCGTTTATTACGCGTTTTCAATTTCAACCTGTATTTGAAAAATTTATTATTTTATTTAACAACTAGCTGGCAATGATTTTATTAAAATTAGATTAGTTTTTTTCCTTCCTTACATTTAACGCAGTTTTTGCTTAACTAACTGTCATCAATATTGTTCTCTATAGATTTCTTTGTGCCACAGGGCGTTGTCTATTCCGGTATTGTGTTGACAACCGCAATGATTCTGAGAATGTAAGTCTGTCGGTATGTCGATGATTGATTCTGACACACAAGGTGAAGCCACTGGGTTTCCCTAAGTCACACAAGCAAAGCCTATGTAGGTAGCGCACCGATTAACTCGACGGAATAATTCCAAATGGTCGGTAAACATTTTGGTCTGGGATTTTTGCGGTTTATTTTAGCATTTAATTAATAGCACAATAAAATTAATGAATTTAATGTATTTTACACACTGAAATGAAACGAATGTGACTTAAGTTTAAGATAAATTGAGGAAGTTTGATATTAATAGTTAACTAGAACATATAGTCAGCCTGTAATGACCCCACTGCTGAATAACAGACCTCCTCCAATTCTTTTCTTCTTATTCTTTATTCTTATTCTTCTGTCGTCTATTAAAATCGCAAACTGTAACAGTCAGGATGTCATTATGAAGGTTAATATATTTTTTGCTCACGTAAGAGTAAATTATAGGGTATAATAAAGACTGATCTCAGACTTTTACTACAAGTATACGGCTTTAAATTATGTATGTATATAGTTCCTACACCCAAGGCAGTGGCCCTGGGTTTCCCAATGCCGCATAAGTTACGATTGTCACTCCGTAAGTCCGTATAACCGGTTGACACATTTCCAAACAATCGGCACGGGTTCGTTCCGGTTTTAGAGACGTCATTCAGTGCAGGATGAAAGGATTATTGGCCAGTGTTGAAAGACCCTAACAACTTGCTACAAATATAGCGATTTTTTTAACAACTTTTCTATAACCGTTTACTGAATTCATTTGAAGCATGTTTCAGGGTGGTGTGCTAGTGTCCGGTCAAGTATATAAAATGTTTATGTGCTACCACCACAACATAACGTTATGTAATATTGCAAAAACACGATTTTCTCTGTACAGTAAATATACAGAAAAAGTGAGGTATTCCTCAGAGCGCAACTATTTTTAAACGCAACCATCTGAGCGCAACTAAATTATTCCTCGGAGAAAAAATTCAAATTAAAAATATTACATGCTTATTCCTCAAAGCGCAACCATGATGAAAAACAAAGAGGGGTATGATGGATTATCTGAGTATCTTCTATTTCCTGAAGCCACAAAATGGCACGCTTTCCCGACCTACTAATATTTAAACGCAGAATAAAAGCGATGGTATTAAATATGTAATGATTCTTCTTTCTCATTAAACCCTGATGGCTCGCTGGCGAGATAAGCGGGACATAATAAGTCACTTTTTACCCTCATCAACTGCGAAGAAACGTGGTCTAACGTGGCTAATGACGCTTTTATACAATGGTGCTTGCTGGATACACTTAGTTGAACATTGCTCTTGAAAAGAGGCAATGATCTAATAAAAAAATATTGTACGAACCGTTTTCATCTTGCGGACAACGTGATCATAATTACTGTAATGAGGCAAAAGTTTTGATACCCAAATAATATTGTGTCTCATAGTACCATTTAATAAAATAACATCTCGCCTGTAATCCGCGAAGGGTAAGGCAGAGGTGTACCTGCCGACTGCTTAGTTGGTCGGGTGGTCGGAAGCGCGACACTGCTGAGCATGAGCTTCGCTTCCCAGGTCGGTCAAAGTGTTATTGGGTTTTTCTATCAGGAATTTCACAGTAGCAGCCACGCCAGTTGTGCCCGGTTGACGGCAATAGGCTCGCCCCCTATGGGGCACTCATGGGGCTTAAAAAACATAACTGGCGAAATGTTGGTCTACAATTTTAATAATTATCATGCATGTCTTCGATTTTTTGATTTTAGGACATGCCAGTGTCCTTACGATGTTTTTCATCAACTTTTTTGAGAGCGTTTATGATGAAATAAATGACACAAACTAAAGTACCTTATGTATCCTTTTCAAAATGAACGGATTAAGGAGTTACTTAATCTTTTCTGAGATTGGAAACATTTAATATCCATGTAATGTATCCACCAGTATCCATGTATGCAAAATTGTTATAATAAAATATCACATCACACAGAAGATATGACGTAATAAGTTGTAGGTATAAATTATTCTAGCAAGTGTTGCAGAAATTTAATTGTTGTCAGATGTACATGTTTTTTATATTAATTTATTTATATATATTTTTTAATTTTTTTTTATTGTGACACGTCCCCATCGTTGCTGTTGTTGAGGCTATTTTAATTTCATTTTAAATGATCATGTGTGTGTGATTTTGATTAGGCTGTTACTGATAATACCTGTTTGAACTGTGATCAAGACTGCTAAGATATCTCTAAGTGGATTGCCTATAGGCTTTAGCTTAATTGCATAATTCACCATTCGGCTTTAATTATTTAGACAGTACAATAATAATACCATCATCCATATACCAATATTCTAAACTTTCTTAGAAAGAATTTTCGGAATCGGATCAGTAGGAACCGATTCCGAAAATTCTTCCGGAGATTACCCCCACCCCCAACATACAAAATTGGAAACTTTTACCTCTTTTTAATATTAGTATGGATGAATACATAAACTCTGTTATGCAAGTTACTTTTTCAAGCATTAAAACGGCTGATCAGATCTCGACGAAGTTTGATAAACATTGTATTAGATTACTTATAGGATACTTTTCATCAGGGTAATAACGTTCTCTTGCGGTTACCACAACGCGAGCGTAGTCATAGGCGAAATCTGGTATTTCATGAGCACTCCAACCATATTTCCTGCAGAACCAATTAGTATTGGGGTGTTCTTGAGTGGAGACCGCAATTCGGGAAGCTTACCTCTCTTGGTAAAGTGGAGCAACGACCTCCGCCAGGTGGCAGATTGCAACTGCTTGGAGTAGCCTCGTCGAATTAAATGGAGTGACTTTGGAGGTTCCATTGCTGGAGAGGACCGTAAAATTACTTGGTATTTTTTTTGTGTTGCACTTATGTGCCACTTTTGAGTGTTTATTCGATCCGTACAGTAAACGTTATCCTAATCCGTACAGCCTTTTCGGCATTTTAAATACATTTGGGTTGTGTGGAGGCGAGGGTTTTTGCCATATTTTCCTTGTTGTTTGACCACATGTAATGTTTACTTGGAATGTTGAAAATCAACTCTCTCAAAGTCAGGCGTAATTACTTTTTTACTGATGTTTGCTTGTAGTGTCCTTCGTTGCGAGTCTGATTGAAAGGATTTAGTAGCTCGGCTTGTGAGGTTTTGTTCTCGTGAACTTTTTATTCCTTCGGTGCCAGAATACCAGTTGATACCACGTGGAATCAGATTGCTGGATGTTCCATCTGCATGCACAGTTTCTCGTTCGAACTCTACCTTGGTTCACGCCCTGGCAATGCTGAACTGACATCACACAGGAGGGTGATTTATTTGCCTCGAGATGGGTAGACGCGCATGTCTTGAATATTTTTATTGTTATTTTTAAGAAGTTTATTTAATGTGTTTATTATTTCTTATCAATACATCTTCTATACATACATACATACATACATACTACACACATCAACACGGTCTAGGGATATTTTTAAAAAAGCGAATTACTATCAATGTGTTAATTATTTATATGACATGTATATATTTAAAAGATACGTTATTTCGTCCACGATTGCCTCTCCGTAAAGGTGGGACCCGGAGTGGTCTACGAGAGCGTAGATTGCTTTCATGCAGTCGCCTTCTTACAGTTTGGTCACTCACAAGCACTTGGTGTTCCACTTTGGACCAATTGAGTCGCCGTTGCATTTGGTTGTGCTCGCGCAGTAATTTGCAAAAATCGGTCTTGTCTGGGGGTAGTGATGCGACTTGGCCCCCGGTGCCTCTCCACTACTTCACCTGTGGCACGATAGCGTGTCCACAATCTTGAAATTACATTTTGATGGGTCCCTATGGCCTCAGCAACATTACGCTGAACAGATCCAGCTTCCAGCATTCCCACAGCTCGTAACATCTCCGCCCTCGTCAAATGTCGGCGTTGCATGGCTACAATACCTCAATTTTAACTTTATCTTTCGTTTAAAAATGAAAAAAAAACTGTAACTAAACGTAATTCGTATTGTTTTCTAAATTTCGCACAAATGAAAAATCCCTCTCCTATACATCAAGACATTTTTATGCCACCGAAACAAAAGAATTTTCAAAAATTTGAATTTGGAATTAGTCTGAGATAAATTACAAACAAATCGGTGTATAAAAGATTCCAATGCGGCCAGTACTTTTCGAGTTATTTAATTGAGTATGAAATATCCCTAGACCGTGTTGATGTGTGTACATAAAAATAAATAAAATTGAAGTGTCTGTTTGTAATACCAAAATAACTGCTTTTTACTGAATGCATATGAAAGTAATACGGTACTAATAACATTTTTTTTTTTAATTTTTGTCTGTCCGTCTTTCGGTCTGTTTGTCCCGGCTAATCTCCGAAACGGCTGAACCGATTTTGACGGGCCTTTGTTGGCAGATAGCTGATGTTATAAGGGCTAACATAGGCTACTTTTATTTAAGAATAACAAAAGGGTTCCGTGCAAAAAAATTCAAACCCTTGAAATTGGTAACAAAATTCGATTCAAAAAGGGAAGTAATAATTTCACGGGAACGAAGTATTATTAGTATATATTATGTAAGGATTATAGCTACTGGTGGAGGGTTGTAGTTTCTGCCTACCCCCACGGTAAAACGGCATAAATTTATAAATATTTTTATAAAAAAAAAAAACTAACATTTCATTAAGATAGACAGACGGCCATCGATGATAACACTATGCATTTATTTGTTTACAACAAAGTTACATGAATAGGTAAACATAGTGCCTTCAATTATCCTTTACTTAGATATGCATCAGTCCAGCCATTATTTATATAACGTTTATTTTATAGCATTATGCTACTGGCTGCAGTTTCCTCATTTTCAAAAAAAGAATATAAATGATTTGAACGGTAAGTGTGTATCTACTCATTCAAATGCGTTCGTTGAGGTAAAAAAAAACAAAAAAGAATGTAACCTTTTTGTTATTGTTTTTTTTTTCCTCGATGAAATCATTTTCTGATTTCAATAAATTATGACTTTGTGGTAAGAGGCCTTGAAGTGGGTCCGAGCTGGCTAGTATTTTAGGTCTTTATATTATTATGATACATAAGTTTTTATGTTTCGTAAAAAGTATTGCACCTAAACTTTTTCTATCTCAAATATCACTTTGATTTGTTTTTTCAATTCAAGATGTTTTTTGTATCTTTTTTCCACTTGAAAGCTGTCGTGACACTTACCTTCCTACGTTTTCTTTTTTCATTTTACGGATCCTGGGTCTTTTCCTTGTAATTATATTGTTAGAATTTTGTTGAATATTGGATAGGTACTTTCCGTTGACGTACGTGCCGCGATTCAGTCAGCACCGTCGTAAAATATCCGATTAAGTTTTTTGGCTTACAAACTTTTTGCAACGTCACTGTGCAGTCTTTTTTTTAATGTAGTGAATTACAAAAAAATGAAAAATTACCATTTTATGATTATCGAAGGATTTTCGGTACAAGCTTCTTTTGCGGGCACAATGACTTACAGATGGGTGTTGTTGGGTATTGGTGAACATTTGTGATATTGTTCTGTGGTTGACCTCTGCCTTACACTTCGGGGATTACGGGCGTGATGTTATGTTATGTTAAGAGATCTATTTAAAAAAAATGGCGGCTTTAGTTCTGAATTCGCCAAAAAATCCCTATACATGTTATAATATGTTCTTTCGTGTTCAAAGAATAATAAAAATAAAACCCGATTGTTCGATTCTTGAATCGACTCAAAATGAATGCATTTACGATAGAGAAGCATTCTAAATGACTCAGAAAATGTGAAAGTCACCAGGAAAAATAATCACTTCGGCCCTTCTGGTTTAAAAGTAGGTAAATAGGTCAAGGAAAATAGTGAATACAATCAATTATAATGAATATTTAATTATCACTTTGTATGTATGTCATGTTGTACTTTAGATAGAGAAAACTTTCTTCTAGTGCTAAACTAAATACTAGAGGACCTGGGTTCGATTCCCGGATCGGGCAAAGTGTTATTGGGTTTTTCCATCAAGAAATTCTCAGTAGTAGGCACGGGGTCTATATTTGTGCCGATTGATGGCAATAGACTCGACCCCTATTACATGGAACTTAAACTTAACTGGCGAAATGTGGGTGTATATTAGGTACACCTCTGCCTAAGCTTTTGGGGATTACAGGCGTGATGTTATGAAACGTAACCCTCTTTTTGTGCAAAAAGAAATATTAGATATATATATATATATATATATATATATATATATATATATATACCAACATTGTACAGGCAAAGATGAGCCCACCAGATACAGGCAAAGTCAGTCAAGTTTAAAGTTAATTAAATAATTAATAACAGACAGAGAGCTATTAGGGCACTATTAAATGCATCGATATGCGTTATCAATAAAACAGGAAGTTATTTATTCTAGAGCTTTAATACTGCAATAGGAGCACAAAATCTATACTACCTACATCGTGCTTCTTTGTCTATAATCTAGATTAATTAATTCAGTTTAGAAACACGCGGGTTTCCGGTAGCGGTGTATAACACTTATTTCATAATATCACGCCTTGTAATTCCCAAAGGGTTAGGCAGATGTGTACTTAACCAGTACACCTACATTTCGTCAGTTGTGTTAAAGTCCCATGTAATAGGGGCCGAGCCTATTGTCATCAACCGGGCATCAAATCCAGACTCCGTGGCTGCTACTGAGAAATTCCTGACGGAAAAACAATAACACTGCCCGAACTGGGAATCGAACCCAGGACCTCATGCTTAGCAGTCGCGCTTGCCACCACTGGACCAATGAGGCAGTCACACTGCATTACTTATTGATTGAGACTAAGTACCATATGCATCAGCCAATGACCTTTGCCGGTTTCACGACCGAAAGCATCATTACGAGCTAAAATGCTTCTGCGAAAAATTATAATTTTGCCCCTTTTCGCAACCTTGCAAGGTCTGACATCGATTCGTAATGGCCGACTACTGATTCTGATTGACGACCCTTTTTTTTTCATCTAGCTCGAACAAAGCGTGACGAAGGACTATATTACTAAAACATCGATCTAATTTAATTGTTACCAAGAATGCAAAGGCGGGCGGGGCTTTCAGTAGCCTTCAAGGTTCGTAAGGAAACCAGGCTTGTTAGTAGTCGACGCGCACCAAGCCACGGCGCACGCGCCAATGTTACCGCTACAACCTATTTGGACAACATAGAGGTTGTATAGGAACATCTTAAATAAAGAAATTAAAAATAACATTTAAAAAATCAAGCTGTCGAGTTCGATATACAAAAGTCGAAGCGAACGTGTTTGAATTTTTTTCGAATTTCGCGCGCTCTATTTTGGCGGGATCTCGTGGTGTTGCAAATTGAAAAATTTGAGGTGATATTTTCGAAGTGTTTTGCCGATTTTGGTGAGTTGTTATTTTTTGTTCTTTTATAAATTATAACTGTCTTTTTTGTGTTTGTTACATCATCGTCATAAATTAAATAATGGGAAGGCAATTATTGTTTTTGTGCAATATTCTAATGGGAAGTTAAAATTCGATGATGCTTGCGATCGTTAAAAAACAAGCCATTCCTTTGGCATGACACCGACAGCAATATTAAGTTTCGTTTACCTAAAAATCTGTGAATTTTGACGCAAATGTGTAGAATATTTTGAATTTTCACGCGGAACTAACTGTCAGCGTATGTGCAAGCTGATTGATTGATTATTTCTGACCAGAATAACGCTATAGCAAAGCGAATAAAACTTCTATAAAAGAAGAAAAAAAAGAAGTAGTTTATAGAAGTTTTCGTATATTCAGTTAGAGCACGAACACTCTGAAATATGCAAAAATTTCATGCTGTTATAAACGTCCGCACGTTTTGAATTACAATATCTAATTACAAAATGCATTGTTATTGTATGCAAATATGATTAGGAAACACATTGGATCAAACGGATGGATAGTGCCAGTTAATACACACATTTTATCTTGATTAATAACTATTTTATTTTAGTTTAACTAAACACTGCATGCATGTTATTTTAATTAAAGTTAACTATCTTTTACTCGTTTGTTTGGTATAATGGAATTAACTGTATTCTGTAATAGTGGACTATGAGAAGGTATTGCTGCATTCAGTCGGAAAACTCGGTTAAACTTTTTCAGATCTTTCCTTACTAACGCACTACTAATATACAAATATTGATGATACAATGTTTTTACAATTATTCGTTCACACTTATGTAAACAAAGGTCGTTCACACATTCAGCACATTGTTGTTTATACCAATTGCTGAAATACTGAACGCGATTTTATGACTACCTAGTAATAATGTAATCAACGGTTTTTCGGAAAAAACGTCAAAAAGGCAAAAAGTTCATACATTTTCGGCCTTCTTGCTGATTAGATTGACATGCTTGAGTGCCATTCAGAGGATAGTTAGATAAATGGCAATCACTTTCAAAACTTTTTGAAATCTAATGTCAATTGAAAAAAAAAGCAGGCAAGCTAAAGTGGGAGTGGACTGGCCACGTAGCACGAATGCGTCCGGAGAGATGGGCAACGATCGTCACTCACTGGACGCCAGCCTGTCAGAGGAAATCGCCGTCGAGGTAGACCGCGGCGAAGGTGGTGTGACGATCTGATCTCGTTTGTGGGGCGAACATGACCAGATATTGCACAAAATAGAGAAGTTTTTAAGAAGAAAGGGGAGGGCAATTGTCAATCCAATTCCTTTTTGACTATTCTGTCATCGTTTTTTCTGAAAGAATAAATTTACACTTTGTTTAGGCCCTAAGCCCGTTTTACTCCCGGTGCTTCCTAGGTCACCCATAGTATCTAACAACACAAAGCGATACATCTCTATGTATAGGTACCTATCTATCTATTAATTAATTATCGCAATGTAATTACGGTAGAAACACGATCGCTTGCAGTTTGCGATCTCTGGATTATGTTTCGCGACACCTTCACAATCTGATTACGTTCTAGTTTATCTTGTACGAAGTTTCGTTCAAGATAAATTGGAAGTAGGAGACCATGACTCCCAATAATTGTCGGGTTGTCTGTGAATATTATCCAGTTGCAGGTCGAGCTAGGACATCATAGAAAAGATGATTTTGACTGCCAGTGTAATAAGACGCCAAGTGCCTGTGTGTGAGTGCGTGTGTTCTAATTAGTTATTTGTGCGTTACATAAAAATCTATTAAAAGTTATCAAAAACCAAGGACACAAGTACTTATGCCTTTGTTTAAAAATCATACTAGAGTAAATGTCTTGCTTGCTCGCAAACCGGCCGGTCCAGTAGCGGGTCAATATCCGTAGCAATGCGATTAGAGGGGCCGGTGTTATGTGAGAACGAAGCAGGAACTCAGTAACTATGTCCTTTTATGGTTGCTTTATATGACTTAATAATGAAATTAATAATTGATTGTAAACTGTTTTAGTTTAGAATAAAAGTATAATAACACTAGCATTTCGCCCCCGACATCGTCCGCGAAAATTGTGATAGCTCGGCTAATTTTCATGATATCAATATAATTGATAGCCAATGTTACTCGAAGAATTTTTAAAATCAGTTGAGGAGTTCTTGAGTTAAATCTTAGCAAACAAACAAAAAAATCAAATCTTTCCTCTTTGTAATATTAGTTTAGATTAATTCGGTACTTTTATTCTCAAAACAGTCAAAGAATACATCATGCAGAAACCGGCATGTCCTAGAACTGAAAATTCAAAGTATTGTGATAGGAGGTTACAATACTTTGAATTTTCAGTTCCAACTAGTACTGAGCCCGTGTGGCGTATCAAAATGAAAAGTAATTTATTCAAATTAGGCTGGTTATCAGCACTTTTTGAACGTCAAAGTTTACAAGAGACAGTCCCCCAAAACGCCATTTCCTAGTGTTTTTGAACCGGGAAGAAATAGGGCGGGACCAACTCCCCAGAAACAATTTGTCTGTTGATTGTAGTAAACTCCCTCTTTCAGAGAGCAGGTCTGTATATCTCAGCAGTGGTCATGTTATTTAGCTTATTAAGCTTAAGCTTGTGCCAATTTTCTTTATTAAATCAGGATGTTTCGCCTTAAATAAGTGTCACCTGACATCAAAGTTAAAGCATCTGTCATTGCCTTGCATATAAAAAAATACTCGTCGGTGACACGGCAAAACACGAGCTGAAGTAGTTACTTATAGCAGTAGAATAATACAAAATAATATCAATTTAATATCAATTTAATATTAAATATCAATCATTATTATAAAAAAAAAACATGTATGAGTTAATATTTCAAATATTAAAGATTAAAAGTGAAATAATAAATATAAAAAATACCTTCACGATAATAAAATACATTAAATGTGTCTAAGATGCTTACCGACACGATATTAGCAATTAAAATATCTATTTGCATAAAAAACGTGTTATTCATGTAGTTCATTTATTACTGTATGCTAAATCAGTTGGTCGATCATGTCATTTGCAACTATTAATTAATATAACCCGCCATAGTTCTGTCGTCGATGGTATAATGTTACTATGGGGAAATAATACAGGTAAACACCAACTAAACTGTATTTATTGTAAGCTGGCATTTCAATCAGATGGTTGGTTTCAAAATAAAAAATAGGTCTAAATCACGAGTAGTTACATCCTCTAAAATAAACTTTGAAAGTTACAAATTAACCATGAATGATTTGCATTCCCTTACAAAAAATCTTGAACAATGAAGATTTTATGAATTAATTATACAATATTTATGTTGAAAAGAAAATGCCTATGATAAGTGTTATCCTAATTGACTTCCTTAAACTAACTTACCCATTTTGCAAACATAAATTCCCCTAAATTATAATTACGTAATTAAAATACCTACTTTAATGGAAGCATCTAAGCAAGCGTTGTCTTCAGCTCCTTAGGGAAAAATAACTCAAGCTCAACGCTCTCACAAGTCTCCGTGTTAAAAGATATCCACCGGCATCTAAATTGTCTCTAAAGCGAATCTAATTAAAAATAATTAAATCTTAAACTAATTACAATAATTGCTTCATGGGTCTAGGCTGAAAGTAAGTACAATTGAACTCAAGATTCGTTATTTTTATAACCAGTGGCTAATGATGAATCGTTAATAAAGAAATATTTTCAATTAAAAGATAGAAAATCAGCAAATAATAAGTACTTGCGTTCGATCAGTTATGTTTTAATAAGTATTTGATGATAGCCTTAGCCTTGTTTGTGAGGTAATTGCCGAGTCTATGCGCCCTTAGCCTAAAAAGCGCGAATACATGACATGTTATGCCACAATTTTCTTAGTTTAACCTTCACTATTAAAGTAAGCATTTTTTTTAAATAAGTGAGTATTCATTAGGACTTCTAACTTTGCTACAATTCTAATCGTTGAAATGTTAGTGTGACGGTAATTAATTGTAAAACAAAAGGCTCACTATGAAAATTAAAACGAAAAAAACTAAATACCAATTTCTTTCTCAAAATGTGTGGAACGGCTTATTTTTTTTAAATTGCCGATGTTAAATTGCTATGTATACTGAATTAGTGGTAACCGTTTTAGCATCGGCGTCCCTTCCACCTTCTATAAACACCAAAAAATCTATTTTCATACAACATTTGACTACATAATAAATGACTAAACGATTTACTTGTTCACTTTTGCATAACGTCGGCCAACCCTTTCACTGAATTGGGCAAGTTTGTTTGAAGTTCAAGGTTGCACGCAACTTTATTGTTCGTTGCTTGCAAGCATTCCTTATTGAAAGCTATCTGCAATATTGCAATTATGACGGGACAATTGACGCGCGCTTAGCAGAAACTTCCGCAAAGTTTTTATTCAAATCGATCATTAAGATCAATAATTGGTTGGTAGTTAATTATACATGAACACGTGGCTCGTTAATAGGCTAGGCTTTGTTGCTTCGCTATAAATCTATTGCGGAGATAATAAATTGTACGCGCGAGTCTATCATTGGGCCTTTTAGTACTAGTCAAGAAATGTTGTAATTAATAAACTCGTTTTTTTACCGAATAAGTACCTATCTCAGTAAAAAATCAAAATGGATCAATGTGACAGGTATTAATATTTTCGAGCCGTTTGAGGTTGAAACTTTCACAATGCTCACAGCCTTTTCAAGGAAATTTCAATACGCTTAGTTGACACTTCCCGTAACCCAAGGACTGGCTTTTACCTTGGCCAGAGGCTAAGCGTTGTCATTAACGTGGCAACACCGCCAGTCTTTTGAGGATAATACCCACCAGCGTTGAGTAGTTTTTTTTTAATGTTTATAAAGTTTTATTCAAATAAATTTACTAGTTGTAAATGTAAATGTGAAAGACAGTCAGAATCGACATTTATTTTCAAAATGTCTAATAAAATAATGTATAAAAGGTGTAAAAAGCCTCTTAACGAAGCCGATAGGCACTTGTTCTCCCCGTCATTGCGATCATTTTTTTTTTGTCTACGATATCCCCAATATCTCCAACACTTGACTTTCTTCACTTTTTTGACAAAACTTGTCAAAAAGTTCCAAGATTTTTACTTTAAATGTTACAATAAAATACCTCCCCACATTCTTCAACTGAACGAGACGAAATTTAAATCTTGTATAAAACGCACACTATGTAGGCAAGCATATTATAAGTTGGGGGATTACATTGATGATAAAAATGCTTGGCTAAATGCTGGTCCTGCTCCACTACCATAGGGGGGGGGGGGGGGGGAAATTAATTGATTGTTTGGGTCGGGCATTATTTGAGTCCATCGACACGTAAAGAAGAAGATGAAGAATTGATTCCCATGTTAATGTTTTGTGGAAGCTGCAGAAGATTGTAAAAATATACTTGCATTATATAGATTTCAGTTCATAATATTATATAATTGCATAGCACATGTGTGAGTACTTTGTACTGTTCAGCCACCATTTACATTTATTTATATTTCATTGACTTGAATATGCCTTGGTGGCTGAGAGAATGTCATGCTCACTTAAATGTCTCGCTGATGGTGGCGGGTGTGTCGGGTCATTTAGTTCCCTTCAATATGGTTGAGTTGAATGGCGCCGGTACATGCGTCATGTTCGTGAACGGGCGCTGTCAGTTGGGACTGGTCATCTCTTAGCTGCCAAGGTTCATTTTAATTACTTTATTCGTAAACTGTTGATCTAATCTTTTACTCTGGACGCTCTTAGTGTGCACGTCTTTCTACATCGTTCTCACATATATGTATAATCTCAAAATTAAAGATGTAACCAAGATTTTGTAACAATATTTTGTTTTTAAAAGAGTGTCCATGGAGTTTCTTGCCCATTCTTCTCCATAGAGATCTACGCTAGGGAATGGGCAACTACAGTACTTTCTCAAGTTATTATGCCTTGTGACTGGGACTGTAGCTTTGATTTTCTTTTTTGTATTTTTGACATTCAAAAGTGCCGTAATGGTCTAATTGAAATAAATGCTTTGAGTTTGAGTTTTGAGTTTGAGTTTGAGTTTAAACACCTCCACGACCCCCGTATTATTCAATCCATCCACCAGCACAATGTTTTCAGTGCGTTACATTGAGTTTTACCACAAAATATGATATTTAACCCCAAAAAAAAAAGTCGTTTCCCAGCAATAATTTTTCCGTAAAGTTACTTAGTTTGATGTACAGAATGCTTGGTTGACGGCTGCGTGATGAGGTTGTTTACTCCCTGTATATACTCGTATAGCTTACACTTTCCTTTTATGAAAAATTCGCAATGCGGTAAACACAAGTAGGCATGTAGCTACGAGAGGCGAGTCCCCCAAAATTGCTTATTCTTTATTTATCTCGAATCGTATGTTCCCCCATACATAAATTACTAAGGGGTTAAAAATTGTAGCGATAAAAATAGGTTACTGCTCTATCAGTTCAATGTTGTTTACGGCAGAAGCGTGTTTGGGTTTAGAATCGAAGCACGTTTCCTGAAGACAAATCCGGGACCTGATGAGATATATTTCCATAAGTATTGCAGGATATTACCGTGTTTTATGTAAAGAGAGATTTAGGTCATAATGAAATTATTTAAATTAAAGGTTATGTCATTATAATACCTGTCAGATCTGATCACAAATTGGTCACAATGGAAAAATATAAAAGTAATAAGTATAAAAATAAAAGTAAGGCCTGAATTCCTACCACGCTAACGTCGGTAGTCGCGTACGTCAGCGAGAAAAACAGTCGCAATATGGTGCTATAAAGAACACAATGTATACTCGTACGCGCGACCGACGTCAGCGCAGGAGAAATTAAAGCCTAAGCTGTAAAGCCGCTGCACATGATGATGACGTATATAATACCTTGCAACATCCAGCTTTAATTTTCAGTTTCAGTCCTGAATTCTTAATGATTGGTAGAATTCCCATGGCTAGCACACGAAATACAAACCTAGATTTGATACAGGTACACACGGTAAAAATCTTTTTGGTGAATTTATTCTTACTCAGATTCAGTCATGGGATATTATCAGATCGAATTATCAGTCTTACACGCCTGTTTAATAAACAATAAATCTTCATCAGGAAAATCTACGACCACAAGGTGTCGCGTGTTAATGATAAAAATATTCAAATAATAATAAAAAATGTGTCAGTGCCATACACGTTGTTAACAACGTACCTACTTTTGTATATTTAGACGACATTATTCGTGTGCATTTGATTTGACGATTAGAGGTGTAATTACCATTATTATAATAATGAATAGCTTTTTAGTATCTTTTTCAGTACAGTTTGACTTTTGAATCATCACCATCTGTCTAATTGGGTGTTAAGTCTGAACGGACCAAATCGAATGGACCGCAGTCCGTTCAGACGTAGACAAAAAATGTTTACGTCCGAACGGACGGGTTTAAAAAAAAACAAAGAATAAAGTTCATCAAGTTTGTCTAGCAATCTTTGAGTTGGTTTCCAGTCGAACAAGGTGCAGCCGAATACCAGTAATAAGTAATAAAGCGTCTGACCATCTGACCTCCTTAATTCAGTTACTGGGTAAGACGATACCCCTTGTAGATACTGGTCATAAACTTCCATCCTACTATCCTACTAATATTAATAATGCGAAAGTTTGTGAGGATGGATGGATGGATGTTTGTTACTCAGGTATCGAACTCCACGCGGGCGAAACCGCGGGCATAAGCTAGTATTTAAATAAAGAACAATTTCAATTAAACGAACCACCATGCCACCATGTCACCATGGGCGGCATAAAAAGTCTGCAGCAGGTTAGGTACCGACCACACGAAAAAGAAAGAACTAAGCGAGACGACAAAAAAAACTAATTCGTCCGTCAGTTAGATTATCAGAAAATATTTGACCTGTGTTTTTTCTTTTGTTACGTGAACCAAAATTGACGAAGATATGACGCTTTTAAAATTCTCAATACGTCACGCCTAGGTATAATTTTTACCTAGTTCTGACGTCACGAGCACCCACTCCCGAGTTTTGATGCGTTTTATCTTTGTCAATATTCATTGATTTACAAAAACAAAAAATACGTGTCCATTAATTTCCAACACTCTAACTGACGGACCAAATAGATTTGCAATTTTTTGATACTGTCGTCATGCCTATTATACGAGCCAAGAATAATATGACAAATTATAAAAACGCGTAGGTCAACTCTCATTCAATTTAGTAACCAGAACGCGGAAGCTTCATATTAACGGCATACTACCTAATCTTATGACGCAACAAACAAACCTTAATTAGGTAATATAAAATATATATATATTTAACATAAATTAGACTAACTTGGTGGAAATGCGTGGGTCCTTGATCACGAGTAACCGCAAGGTAAACGGTAAACTAGTTCAATCCGACTTGATGAATAGTAAACAGAGAACAGAACTTGCATTTTATTGTTTTTCCAGTGAATAGGCTCGCTATTTTGTTTTTGTGTGATTCTAAATGAGTCTTGGTGTCTTTGTTTACATTGTTAGAATAAAAGATATTCTTGATTTGTATTGAAACACCAAAGCTGATATTATTTTGATTAGTTCCTACCTAGTTGTTAGCCTGTAAGAGTTCATTCATAAACGTGAAATTAAGTTTGAGTACCTATCGATTGTTTAACCATATTTTTTTTGTAGTTACAAGTCTCTTAACTATAAAAATTAATTGTTTTTGAATAGGGCATGCGAAACCCAGTTTTGATCCCATAGTAAAACCCGAGAAAAAAGGATTTTCCTATAGGACCAGACCCGGTTCCGCATATGCTATTTTTTAACATTCTCCGATATTTATTACATCATAGAAAATGTGTATTGAGACGGTTCCATTTAAACAAAGCATTTTAAACAAATGCATATATTACGGCATCACTAATTGTAGGGCTTATTACTCTCATGATCAGAAACGCATGATGCGAGAACTCTCGTAACATCTTACTAATCCCAATAAATTAGTGTGGAGTGCATGAGATTACATGACGTAACATAGCATCACGCCGTGTAGTACTCGAGGTGTTAAGCCTATATAGTACAGTAGCACAGCGCATCGAGTGACCACAAACTGACAAAGGGCTTGGAATATTTTCGTGTGAAGCCTGGCCGGCTTATTTCCGCTATTTTCGCCGCGATAGCTGGTATCATACAAACAAGTTTTGAATGGGAAAAAGTGTTCTAAAGTGCCACGTTTCCGAGATGTAAGCTATCAAAGTTCGGTATCTCTTTCGAACAGACCCGCAGCCCCTGCTGCTCGCTTAGCATGACCACCGTAGAAACGAAAGAGAATCGACAAATCTTTTGTTCATCTTTCATTTTGTATGAACTTAGATAGTCATATCTCGGAAACGTGACACTTTAGTACATATTGTCTTAGTTAAAACTGGTTTGTATTGCTACTAGCTATCGATTGGTGTAGGTTTTATGCATGGCCGCAACTAAAAATAACTAAAAATGGCGGAAGGAAAACGGCCACTAAATTCAAACCCTTTTCTCATTCGATTTTGAGCTTAACCATTTTATGGTTTAAAATAATTTGGAGAAATTTGACAGTTTGTGGTAACTCGATGTGCTGGCGACTGTACACCCATATTTCGCAAGTTATGAATCCGGAAGATTTACAATGTAGTACAGTACATAAACAACTGCATTATTACATTAAGGCGATGTTCAAGTATTTAACAAAGTCATTAACACTGATTCGAACCCACCTGTTAAAGAAACCTTTGAAGTTATTCAACGAGTTACACAAGAATGAGTGAAAAGAAAAGTTGTACTAAAGAAGCTTATTTTTCTTTCAAATGATTCTTGTTTTGTATGCTTTTAAGTTGGCTGGTTTAGCCCTTGCGATATTTTCTAATAAAGCTTATTTGTTTTTATTTATTTGTTATTCAAAGATGGTAAGTAGACTTAAAAACTAAGCCCCACAAAACCGTTGCAATGGTTTGACTCCACAATCAAACCATTACACATACAACAACATACAACACCAACACAACACATCACAACAACACACACAACAACAACACACAACATACAACTAAATGGGACTAATAAGATAAATTAAAGTTACACATACAACAACACAACACATACGCCTAAACACACACAACAACATACAACAACAACACACACACAACACAACAAACAACACACACAACACAACATACAACTAAATGGGACTAATAAGATAAATTAAAGTTTATTTCCGACTACATAGTCTTGTTAGTATTAAGTATTAGTAACAATGTTGCTTAGGTATTATATTAGTATTGTTAGTATAATAATCCTATTTGATACTTGCCTATATTCAATGTTACCTTGGTCTTCCTCTCGTGCCTCGGAAAGCGCGTTAAGCCGTTGATCCTGGCTATCATTGTAGATCTTTGACAGTCGTAACAGGTGGCCCGAAAGTTTGACAACCAGACTTATCAAGTGGTATCGTATTACCCGGTATTAACTGGTTTCTAGAAATCAGATAGGTAGTCACTCCGTGTAAAATACTGGTATTCTACACGGAGTAAGTTGGGAAAAGGCTAGGCAGATGATTGATAATCGAAAAGCTTATTTAGGCTAGATTGGACTGGATTGATTGTAGCTGGTGACTCACCACGGGTTATCATACGGTCCTGCCTAACTTCTTAGGTAACCTTAATTAGCATCCTCATAATAATTACTAGAATAATGAACATGCGAACCTTCACACATCAATGACCATCATAACTTGAATGCTGGCAAAAAGGGAACTGTATTTAAATTCAGTGAACTGTGCCGTCATGCGATGTCAGGATATGTTGGTCACCCCATGGACCCCGTAGTTCACAGTTTTGCAGTTACTTATTAAACGGTCAAGACCGAGTGCCGAGTGTCGACCTCGCCATCGATTGTCTTTTGCGGAAGTCTATTGATTCTTATTTATTGCATTGTTATTATAGGAGATCGATTTATCTTATATTGTGTTTAGCTAAAAAAATTATAAGGAAAAAATCTATTTTGGTTATGTTTGTAATGGGTTAACTATTACCACAACTTCTCGTTTGTCAGTCTGATAATTGTTTTTACATTTATATCTATTTCTCTTCTTCAACACTTGGCCACCCAATGCTGAGTGTAGGTCTCTTCCAAATCTCCACTCTTGGCGGTTTTGTGTCATGTCTTTCCACATTCGTCCGTCCCATCTGTGGTCTCCACTCCACTACAGCACTTTCTACCCCCATCTTTCATCCAGTCTACGGCATATATGGCCCGCCTGACTATATCTACTTCCGTTCAATAATGTCGTAAGTCAGCAAATAAACTTATAACCAAATAAAACGTTAAAAAAATCAATTTCACCGCTAATCAGCGGTGAAATTGTTTTTTTTTACCGCTATTGATTTGGTTGGAAACCTTTTAATCCATCCAATCCGGATTGTTCAAGACCTCACAAAGTCGATTCAAAACTTGCAACATGCAACTAAATAGGGAAACAATAAATTCGTGACCTGCCCCGAGATACACAGCTGAGCAAGCCCAGTATGGTAAATAGGTAATGTTTATGAAGCCACCTCACGGTGGATTGTGCTGTAGATAGTCAGATCGCGATCGTGACAGAACCTCGGATATGGGCGGGTGATGGAATTTTAAATGAATCATTTTCATGTCTCGGGGTCTTGAAAACAATGAGCAAACGCACGCGTTGGATTTAAATATGTGTCTACAATGCTATAGTTATTTTGAGGGTAAAATGTAAACCTGGTGAGAACATCCATCGGCAAAAATACCATCTTAATAATAACTTTCATACCCTTTAGAAGTTAATTGTAACAATACCCTTAACGAAGCCGAAAAGCACTTGTTCCATCCTTCATTGTGATATTTTTTTTGTTCTAGACCATTTCTGGTAAGCTTCTAGTTACCGAGAAAATGGGGGGTCAAAGTTCCAACTCTTTACAAGTTTTTTTTTAAATACATGTTTTTAATATAAGAACTTTACTTTAAACAGCACCACGACCTCCGTACTATTCAAACCATCCATCAGCACAAAGTTTTAGTGCGTTTCATTAAATCCTACCGCAAAACGTATTTTTCACCCGAAAAAACGTCGTTTCCCAGCAATATGTTTTGCGTAAAGTTACTTAGTTTGATGCACATAATGCTTGGTTGACAGCTTCGTGAAGGTTCAGTTTACAGTTTACACCCTGGATTACGTCTTTAGAATATGATTTTTCAAACATCGTCCCAGTAGGTCTTCTTGTTCATTATATTATGATAACGTGTGGAAAACTGCATGCTTCTTAAACCAGCGGCTTTGGCTGTGTGGTGGGTGGGTGTCAGTTTAAAGCTGGCTCTAAGCTAGCGTTTCCCACTGACCTCGTTGGTTGTTGAGCAAAGTAGGCTAATGGGTCCAGTAGTATCCCAGTCCGGATTTGTGCCTGGTAAATAGCAATTATTGGCTAGCATCTTGTTTCTTGGGACTTATCTATACTTAATATGTAACTTTGTATGTAGGGAGCAATCTTAGGAAGTACTGATCCGATTCCGAAAATTCTTTCTCCAGCGGGAAGGTACTGAATCCCCGAGTGTCATAGGCTACATTAAAACGTTCGGTCAGAGGGTCGTCTTAGGGTCGGAGTTTTAGGAGTTGGAGTACCTATATGCTTAGGGGCACTATAAGCAGCAAAGAAAAAAAAATTTTTAGGACTTATTTTTTTTTTTTATAAAAATCTAAGGCCCATGGGGCATCGGAGGCATATAGGAGGATTCATTTCCGTACATAATGAAAGAAATGCGGCGAGCAAAAGCTAGTTGACAATAAGACTGACGAACAGGATTTTGTAATAATTAACTTTATTTAGAAGAGTGTAGAGTTTACTATCTACTTCTTGGAACGAGAAACAATGTAGCTTCAACTTTCTGCAATTATAAAGTGCTAATAAATTAAAACAAACGCTTCTAGTTTGAGTCTGAAAGGTAACTAAAACAACTTTAATACCCACAAAAACTGTTATATCACCTTCATAAAAAGTAGTAAATATAATAAGTAACTGATATCTTGTCTCCGTATGATCATGCGTTGTGTCAGTCATCAGTGGATGTAACCTAAGAATGTTGCGAACCCATCAATTGTTTGCGACGAAGGTTCAATACACAGCATAGAAATGTGTAGAAGGCTCACTTGTAACAATGCAAAAACAGACGAAAAAAAAACAAAATTATTCTCTTTTTATTCCAATATATTTGAGTGTTTTTATCAGCGGCTCCGCGTTTTGTTTTCAGAAATAAAATATCTACAGGGATAACGTAGCTTTCCATAAGTGAAAGAATTTTGGTGAGAGAGTGGAATCGGATCAGTTGTTCCGAAGATTACCCCTTTAGAACCAAACTTACAAACATTAACGCTTCATAAATTAGTATATAGATTTTGCGCTGGATGTCTCATCTTTCCATACTATCTCTGTATTCTGCCTTTACAACCTTATCAAATTACACACAATCAGAGCAATTTCTTGCATTCTTTTGTACCCCAACTACTGATTTCTGAAAACAATACACTAATTAATGGAATACTGTACTGTAGTACTGTATTCTTGGATAGAGCCTCCGCTCTATCCAAGAATACAGTACAGTAACCTTGCCCAAGATTTTCCCCAGTAATTACAAAACCTCTTTTGATCTGTTAATGGTAACAAGAAATACGAGTAAGAGAGATTTGAATTGCTTCAAAATCTCGTGTTGGTTCTTGTAATTTGACGACTGATTTTCCAGGAACTCAAGGCTTGAAAATCGTTTAGATAATAATAATAGGTACTATCGAGGACACTCCCGCCTGATCACCACAAATTTTTGCTTGCACTAAAACATAGAAACGCTCTCTAACCCCGCCCCGTTGACTTCGTATAGAAATAATGAATGAAAAGACACCGATCGGCCGAGCGCATTGGCGATGCACACCAAACGAGAGTTATTATTGTTTTGCGCGCCAAAGTTGACACTTTCCTAATAGGCCTAAACTTTAAGGGGGCGTGGCTCGGCGCCTCCGCATGATATAAACGAAAAAAAATTTTACTAATCAGGCGGAAAAGACCACGACTGTATACCTATATAGACTACTACTCTGTAATAAACTCATTGAGTAATTAGGGTTCTTATACCAAGCTCGCTTAATTCAATCATAACTAAAGTTGTAGCAGACTAACCCGCACTAAACAGCATAGAGTTAGCCTTCAAGGATGAGTAAGCTCACTGCATCCAGTTGTTCTTCTGTCCGTTGCTACTCCGTGGCACCAAGTATGTGTGGTCCACGGTCACTATCAGCGCGAGCGCCCTTGACATAGTCGTGATAATACGCGAATGATACTGTTTTATTACGAATTATGTCATAACTATGTGGTAATAATGGCCTTTTTCTTATGAATCATTGTTATCTTTTTTAATTATAGACAATAAGACGAGAATATTTGTTTGAGAATATCTGAGTAATGTCGATGTAATACGAAGCCTGTTCATTTCTAGGATCTTACTAACAATATAATTTATGAAGGTATGCGATTGTTACCTATAAGTATTCATGTAAACCCTACAAGCGAGCTGGTTGAATGCAGGATAACAAGTTCGTAGTAACGAATCTATTATTCGAAGTTATTCGCCGAAAAAACTCTCTGCAGTAAAACGTTCGACGCTCCCTCGGATTTCAATGGAATTTCAGCTTTTGAAAAAAAGCCACAGTGAGCTTTAACTGCTTCGCTGAAAGGAAAACGTTTTGGTTAGAATAGAATGCATAACAAAAGAAGAGGACACCTATTCCTTAAATTCTTAGCATTTTTTAAACAAGCTTTTAAATATAGGTGTGACGTGATTTTTTTAGTACTCTTCTCAGCAAAACCTTTTATTTGATATCCATGTCATGGGGCTGCAAAAAAATAACTAGTCCACCACATTTAGGACTCCGGGACTTGGGTTTAGAATGGCGTCACGTAGTTAACCATACATCGTGATTCAAAATACGTGTATGCAAAATTTCAGCTAAATCAATTGGTGGAGTTAAGTTGCAAGATTTGACCTAAACAAACATTGCAAGTTAAATAAAAGCTTGTAAACTGCCGGCCTAAAAAACTATATCAGTATTTTGTTTCTCTCAGTCCGAAAAATTAAGCCAGAGAAAAAAAAAACCAAATAGCTCATTCAAATTGCGATCACGTAGACACACTTTAATCCTTTTTTGTTTGTTTTTTTGTCGCATTGCCAAGTGGATTAGTTAACTTGTTTGTAGATTTAGATCTAAGTTCCGTAATAAATATCTGTTTGATTGATCTGCATCCTGTATGTTTGTGGTCGTGACAATAGTGAACCTCATGATATAATAATGCCGGAAACTAGATCTTGGGTGACTTTCTGGTTTCGAATGTCGGATGTTGGAGTTGTAATTCGATTTCGGATTTTATTTCCACTGGGTTCCAAAGCAAACACAGAATTGAATCACCATGTAACAGCTATGCCTACTCATCATCTCACCATCATCATCATCAGTCGACCCCAACATAGTTGGGTAAAGGCTAGATGTTGGGGTCGGCTTCCAGTCTAAGCGGATGCAGCTGAATACCAATATTTTACATAGAGCAGTTGCTAGGCAGGCAGTTGCCTATCTGACCTCCACAACCCAGTTAGTACTGGGCAATTAAATACGATACCCCTTGGTAAGAATAATAGCTACGCTAACTGTGGGAGTTAAAAGTTTTATGAGATATCCATTCACAGCTTTCCGACAGTTTATTTTACGTGAATCGTAAATATTTACGAGAATAGTAATTATTATATTATTATATTTCCATTTTAATTATATTCTATTTGAACAGTGAGTGAGATAGAAAATAAATATATTATTAAAAAATATATATATATTCTATTTCACTTTTATAAGTGACGAATTCACTGCAAAGCTGTGGAAATAGAATAAATTTAATGTACTTAATGATTTAGTGAATAAGTCGTTGGTGTGTCAATAAATAAATAAAAGTATGTATGTGGTAATTAAATGTCAGCATGAAGTCCTGGGTTCGATTCCTTGGTCGGGTGAAGTGTTATTGGGTTTTTCCATCAGAAATTTCTCAGTAGCAGCCACGGAGTCTGGATTTGTACCCGGTTGATAGGAATAGGCTTGGCCCTATTACATAGAACTTAAAACATAACTGTTAAAATGTGGGTGGACTATTAGGTACACCTCTGCCTAACCCTTTATGGGTTAGGTTCAGGCGTAATGTTATGTTTATGTTATTTATATTATCGACGAACCCATAAACAAAACAATATGATAGGTCCTTTGCGAAAAATCCTACAAAGTTTTTTGAATAGAAAGAAGTAAAATAAAAAATCCTTGAACACGAAATCGTGACTAGAACGCGGAACTACTATAGTAACAATAAAAGAAAAATGTTTATCGATTTCATCTCAATGCGTCTGGTTTGACTCTTTTTATTTGCGTATCGATGTTTCATCTACCTATGTTTGTTACATAATCTTTAGATGATTTAGACTAGCTATCGCGGCTTCTCTCGCGGTTATTTAGAATTTGACAATCAATTGCTTGTATGTAATAATACAATTCAATCATAATTTGCAAGACACGTGGCGCCATCTACCATATAAAAAGGTTATTGTTGTTTTCCTATAGGAACATTCCTTTTTTTCGGGATGAAAGTTACCCTATGTCCGTTTCTGTACACCTGACAACGTATAATATGCAAAATTTGACGATGATCGGTTCAGAGGTTTAGGCGTGAAAAGGTAACTAACAAACACTTTCGCATTAATATTAGGATTTAAAATTATATTAGTAACAGATATGTTCTGTTAAGTTCTAAATATTAGTTTTTACAATAGTATGATTTGTCAAGTTGTAAGAACTGTGCAAATCAGGACCGAGTCTCTACTTTATCATAATATTAATTGATTGACACTTGAGAGCCACATGACTGGACCACATTCCGTGTGTCTACTGACCGATATAGGCACTGAGGTTTGTGAAGTTGGTGCAGGTTACTTGACGAGGCTTGGTTAATCAAAGTGACAGAGTTGTTAAGGAGGTGCATGCCTTCGGTTTGGGTATTTAGGACTTTTGGTAGGTGGAACGAATAGTGATTTATTTGACGGCGTTATTTTGTGAATAGCTATCCAAACGGCCGTCCGATAGCGAGGGCCGCAGACGACATTGTTGCTATGGGGGGTAATTCTGGATGAGGTTGGCACAGGAGCGTGGAGATTCGTATAAGTAAAGAGAGGCCTATACCCAGCAGTGGAAAAAGGATGATGCAGATCCAACTAGATTTAAGAAAACATTGCCAACATTTTAAATAACTTTGGTAAATCAACAGACATCGAAGACATGTCATATCTACCAACCCGCACTGAGCCCGCGTGGTGGATTCAATAGCCCATTCACATAGAGAGGAGGCCTGTGTCCCAGCAGTGGGAACATTATAGGCTGATTATGCTATGCTAGTGACGTTTGTAATCCGTTGACAGTAGTTTATATTTCCATTCGTAATTTCCACTAATGAAATTCTACACTTGATACAAGTACATATGTACGAGTAAGTATCTACATAGTTTGAATTGATCTGTTAATGTTTCAATCATTACATGATATAATTATTTGTACTCAGTAAATAAACAGCGCTATTAATGATTACATAAACCACAATATCAATATAAAAGAACCAATAGGCCAATAAATGGCAATGCTATAGAGCAATTAGTATTATTATTTTATTGAGTATTAAATACAATTAACCTATTTGGTACTATGAGTAGGATTAAATAGGGGTTTTCCAATATAATCATGGAAACTTATTTATTGAGAAGAAGCACTGTAAAATTATTTGTATTTCATGACGTCTTTGCCGTTGTACTAAAGGATATAATAATGCTGTCTGTGTGAGTGTGTGTGATTTTTCAGATCCATGTGTGTATTGTATAATTATCACTTGCTTCGGTGAAAGGAAAACCTCGTGAGGAAACCAGCATGCTCGAGAGATATTTCTCGACGGCATGTAAAGCCAAGTCAGAGGCCCGTGACTGACACTACGTTTGGCACTACGCAACCACACGATAAAAAAATGCTACTTATATAAAGTTAATTAGGTAGGTAGTAGGTAGGTACTTATAGGTAAATGGTTTTTTTTGTATTTCGTCATTAACAATAATTAGGTACTATTAGGTATTAGTACTAGTACATTTGTGGTCGCACTCCGTGGAAATGATTTACACAAGTCCTAGGTAAATAAGTAATTAGTGTAATGAATTTGTACCTAGGTACTGAGGTATTTCCGCGAATTTACTTATATTGTTTTGATAAATTATGCGTTTTTAACTAAAACACAGACGACAACAATGTCAACAAAAAAAATGTTATTAGGAAGAAAACTGGAAATGCAAGATTTTCACAAAAACCTGGCTAGTAACCAAATCAGGGGGGCTAGAGGCCGCTTTAACAGAATCCTAATAGGATAAATAAAATAAATTACGTTACAATTTGTAAAATGGTCTCAAAGTGACATTTCATAATAAGTATAACCTAAGTCCGTGACCATTTTGAGAATGTTCAATTCGTTTAAATCGTAAAAATCAATCATCACACAATTGAAATACTAAAACAAACACGACACAAAGGAATTAATTGCCTCGCCACTTTCAAGAACAATAGAATTAAAGGAAACTTTAAGTCATGGACGGGCAATAAAAATAGCTTCAGATAGTCAGTGTGACGAATTAGGACAACGTGCGACCTGGTCCAAGGTCTGACTGTAATTGAGCAAGAGGATGACTTTCACTTCTTGCCATAATAGGCAAAAAAACGCAAATTATATTGGCTTGTGCAAAAAATCTTAGTAGGCATTGCGTTCGTCTTGCTGAATTTTCCGTTTCAATGTATTAAATGTGACCGATATTTACTTTGAGTGAATATGAGCTTTTACTGGGGAGAGCAGTTCTTGGCTAAATCTTAACAGCCGCTTGGATCAATTTTCAGGTTACTTACCGCGCTTGCCAAGGTCCGTCTATGGATGGGTGACCATCATTACATACCGAGTTTCCTCCGTGCCTTGGAAAGCCCCCCCAACCATGCATGCAGCCAGTATGCAGCATGCAAGCAAGCATGCAGCGTTGTCCTTGGTGTTAATTGCAGTTCTTTACCAGTCGTTACCCTATCAGCAGCCTGCAGTCTAGCTAAATTGTTGATGGCAATAGGCACTCGCTCCTTATTACATCAGACTTAAACATGAACGAACGAAACGTGAAATTCTATAATAGTACACTTCTGCCTGATTTTTCGAGATTTACACGCGTGTATAAAAAAAGGTTTTCCGATTCACCGGATCAAAGAAAATCTGCTTCAGCACACCGCTATTATCGCCAGATTCCACACTGTACCTTTACACCACATAAAACTTTTTCCTCTATAAATATTCCAAAAGAATTCAGATCTCATTGTTGTATATTACAGGTTCCCGGATATTTTGTATCCGGTTGTAGGCACGTTTGATATTTCGTCACTCTCTGGTATCAGGGGACGTGGACGTGACAAGAATACATTCATTCATTCGTTCGTTCTATGACATTAGTGAACGAGATTTTCCGAAGTTACATCACTGTTGTACACTTCAACCAACTTATTAGTGCAGGCGGGAAAACACAGAACTAAAATAAATGTACCAAGTTTGACATATCGATGTAAATTTCTTGACAAGCAGCGCCTCCTTGAACTGCACACTGAGTGGTCATACTATAATATGTTGTCAACTAGGATTACAACACTGTATGTAATCCGCATTCTTATGGTATCAATTACTTGGTTTTTCTAGCCGGAACCATAGTGGTGTGTCTCCTTTACAGTCCTTGAACTCACAGTTTTAATAGTCGTCATGTGGTGGGTAAAGTAGTCGATAAAAAACTTATCTGCATGCATTATTGCGATTGTGATGCAGTCATGCATAGTTTACTTTTTTTATTATGTGTACTTTATTATAAGAGTACATACGCAAGTATGTTTCTCAGTTCTTCATTAAACTGATGTTAGTTAGATTGCCATGCAGGATATTGTATATAGGGTTGCCAACCATACTTTATAATAACGTTTCCTACTTTATTTTTGGTAATTATACTTTATACTTTTGCATACAAATAAAGTATATGAAAATACTTTATTTCCAACCTTTACTCTGATGCGTAATGCAAAACACTCATTAGGGGTACTCAACTATTTAACGGTACACATAAGTTAAAACGGATGATGGAAACGATTTATAAATTACTGAACGAAATGTTAGATGTCAGATGTGATATGAATGTGACATGACAGTCGAGTCGTCTTATTTACTCTCCGTTCCCGCCACTTCAGCTTTCACTGAAAGGGTTTTTTCAGTAATGGATCTAAAGTGGCGAGAAGAGAGAAATAGAGCGTCAAAAAATTTAATTAAAAACGAAGCTTTAAATCATTTAAAGATAGCAAAAAATTGTTAGCATGTACTAAAAGCACCCAAAAATACGTTTATATGACAATAAAACATACAATTTGAAAAATACTCATTTTTCTTCCAAATACTTTATTTTTTTCCTATTCAAACCATTTTATACGTTTTTTTGTAATAAAAAGGTGGCAACCCTAATCGTATATGTCACTGTTCTCCTACTGGACCTATGATGTAGCTGAAGAGCTATTACTGATCTTTTAGATCACTGAGATGACACAGGCAACAGTAACCAGTAATGTTGTAAATAAGTACACTTTTTGAAAACTCTTACCTATATCAAAAATCTAAATACCTATAATAGGCGAGACGACAAAAAAAAACTAATTAGTCCGTCAGTTAGATTATCAGGAAATATTTGACCCGTGTTTTTTCTTTTGTTACGTAAATCAAAATTGACGAAGATAATATGTCGCTTTTAAAATTCTCAGTACGTCACGCCTAGGTATAGTTTTTAGCTAGTTCTGACGTCACGAGCCTCCACTCCCGAGTTTTGATGCGTTTTATCTTTGTCAATATTCATTGATTTACAAAAACAAAAAATACGTGTCCATTAATTTCCAATACTCTAACTGACGTACTAAATAGATTTTCAATTTTTTGATACTGTCGTCATGCCTATTATGACAAAAGAAGTAGTTCTAATAACCAGCAGTGGATCATTTCGGACTGAATTTAATAAAATCTCGATCACGCCAAAATACATACATCCCCGGTAATAATCTCCGTTGCCTAAAAAATATCCTATACAAAAACTAATTCCTTTACAAAAACAAACTCTAAACTGGTATCAAAACAAACACGAGTACCATCGAATACTTACTTAACGTATCATGTTAATTAAAGGAACCCACCCCTTCGCTCCTATGCTGTCTCGCAGCCATTATCGCATTTAACAGGTAAACAATAGTGTCACCGGTCTGAAACCCGACGCCATAATGCGGAGTGAGTGGAAAACAACACATAAATATAAAACAAAACAATGATGGTACTCACGGCGACATATCTAGTATACATATCTAGTACCACATGGCCGAGCTTTGTATAGATTGCTTATACAATGGGAGATCCGCTTATACTAGTTATGTATAGCTTGATTGTTCGTCATGCGTACGTATAATGTCCTTATATACCTGTACCAGTTGTTCTTAAATCGATAAAGAGGCTTTCATGGCGTCTGGTAAGCCTGAGAATAGTCTTGCTTTGTCTGTTGCTAATTCAATTATTTATCATGTAGGTTGGGCCAATTTTAGAAATTAGAAACGTTTTCTTACATGCAAAGCCAATCTAAGCATTGAAATAAACTGTACAGGATCTGCCTAAAATTGTGTGCCACAAAAGTCTGAAATCGGGACGTTATTTTATAATAATATATCGTTTCTAGTATTTAACAGCAAAAATTTGTTTTGTGTTAATTTAAACTTAGAAATATTCTACTTTATTTAGTTACCTACCCAATTTAATGTTTGTTAGTTGCATGATATTTTTATATTCTTAATTTTTACTTTGACTTTACTCGCCTTTCATGGTACCTGCTCATAAAATAAGATAAATTGCACCGAGAAGTGTTTCCTTTGGAATGAAAAGGAAGAAACATTGTTTCTTCTAAAGATTAAAATATAACATTGAATTGCTTTAGTGTTGAGAGTATTCTTTGGCGCTAAACATACCGTTTATAAGACCCTTTGCTTGGAAACATACGGAATTACGGGCACCTCAAAATGGGGAAGGCAAAATCCGCGAAAAAACTTTTCATTAAAAAAGCTGATTATTTTCATGAAACCGTAAAGATTTATATTTCAAACAAATTAATATTAACCTTATAGCATGGAATTAATAGCGCAACTAAGATCCTTTAAAGTAACTTTTATTTTTATTTTTTAATGTTGCAGCACCATCTTTTGGGCTCGTACAGGACGAATTTCGTTTGTCGTATATTTTTTTTTTTGTTAACCTTTATAATTTTGTTTTATTGTTAATTTAACCATTTTGTTTTGTCCTGTGCGAGACAAATACTTATTTTCTTTTCTCTTCTTGTCCCTTCGAAGTTATCACCAGAGCAATAACAGATTTGTCCAAAAAAACAAGGTGGTTTGAGTCTGACTCAGAAAATATAATAAAGCTAAATAAGAACGTGGAAGAATGCATTCCGTTTAAGATGGTAACTGAGATATTCTATTTAGATTCTAGAGCAAGGCCAAAGTCTTGTCGGGTAGGGTACTTGCAATTTTTTGCATAATCCGACGAATGCGAAGTAAAAGAACATGGTAAAAATATAGAGCTTTATTTTAGACCGTATCTGATTATACTATAATATTTTTGCTTCGTTGGTCTACTGCTCGCAAGCGGTACTTAGTCGAGAGTGGTTAATTAATAGCTTAAGGCTCGGCGCAAACGGGCCATCAACCACAGCCACCGGTGGCTGTAGTTTGTTTGTCGACTGCTACAGCGAGTGGCCGCCACCGGCCACACGTGTGCGGCGAGTTTCAACAAAATGTGTGGAAAAGCGTGTGAACTGCTTGTCGCTGGCTACTGGTGGCTGTGGTTGGTGGCCCGTTTGCGCTGAGCCTAATTGTCTGAGCCTAATTGTCTACTCATCCTTCCTACTATCCTATCCTACTAATATTGTAAATGCGAAAGTTTGTGAGGATGAATGGATGTTTGTTACTGTCACGTAAAAACCACGTAACGGATTAAAAAAAAGTGAAAAACCTGGACCAAGAACACCAGTACCTAAGAAGATTCAAGCAAAGTATTATTGGGTTTTTTCTATTAGGAATTTCTCCATAGCAGTGGCTGGAATTATGCTCGATCGATGGCCTCTAATCTACTGGCGAAACTATGGTTACCTCTGCCTAATTCTTCAGGGATTACATGCGTGATGTTATGATTGTAATGTCACAGCTTTGTAGCTAATTTTCGTCCATTTTATGTCTACAGACATTTAAATACATACCTAAGCAGCATTCTAACATTAATGGTTAAGGTCAAATTACCAGTATAATCACGGCCACGGACATTTCGGAAATTGCAAAGTGTCGAATGTAGGAAGTAGGTAATTCGCGTGTATTTGCATAAAAAATGTACTCCTTACACGAGCTTGAATATGTAAATATTCATGTATTTAAATGATTCTAAAAATACATTATTTACACAATCACGATATTGATCTATATAAATAAAAAATGTCATTTAAACGTAGTAAAATTTGTTTGTAAGTTTGTATGTACCCCTACATACAAACTTACAAACAAATTTTACTACGTTTAAATGACATTTTTGACGTAATCCTTGGAAATACTGATCCGATTCCGAAATTTTTTTCATCAACGGGAAGCTACATTATCCTCGAGAGTCAGAGGTTACATTTAAAATGTTCCTGTCGGTTAATTTCCGTACATAACAGGAGCGAAGTCGCGAGCGAGAGCTAGTAAGCGCCGATTTTCTATTTCAGTGACGCAATTTGATTCCTGTATGTTTCCGGCCGGAGTTTCATTGCCTGTAGAAGGTCCAATTATTGCCACCCTTCAAATAACTTACTTTAGTCCCCAGACAATAATACTGGCTACTTTATTTGTCGTTTCGAACCATAATTCGATATAATTTAAATATTAATCAGGCGTCCTTTGATTGTCTATTGTGTTTTATCGTGAATCGATCATTTCTTCTACATAATCTACTGAATAATTAAACAAAAATGTTGATTTCCTCACCTTGTTGGAATTGATGAAGGATTACGTTACGTGCGTTAACTAATCAGTTAATTGCTTACTGACTAATGAATTAATTGAAGCCCAAGGTTTTGTGAAAGATGAACTTATTTAGTTTGTAATACAACTTTTCCTTATATAGGTACGTTCTTAAAGCTACATAATTGACCTGGGTCATTTTATATTATGTCATGTATTGTGTTACGCAATAAGTATTCGAACTTAAAATTCTACATTTAGTCCTGTTTTATTCATAAGGTGTACATAGGTGTATGTTATTAATAAATAATAATAATAAATATCGCTGGACATTAACACACAGTGCCATCTAGTGCCACACTGAGCAACGAAGCTTGTGTCGTGGACACCAGATAGAAGAGTTTAGAAAGAAGAAGGTAGAGTAGAGTAGAGTTAGTAGAGTATTGAAGAGTTCCTTTGTATATCTCTAATGATCAGCATCAGATCTTCACCAAATTTAAACGGAACCACCACAAAATAATAAACTTCAAAAAAAAATGAATCATTGAAATCGGTTCACAATTGGCAAAAAAATCCCTGAACACACACCTAAAAAAAAACTGACGAATTGATAACCTCCTGCTAGGTTTAGAAATATACATTCTGCGTAATAACTAATAACAATACTGTCAAACTGGTATGTATATTTCCGTATTGACATGGTAATTGTAGGCACACGCATAATTTTATGGGCGTGGGAGGACAGCCTTCTTAATTAATGAAGACCTTAAGATTTTACGAATAATGTGACATAAATATAGAGACTCTGAGATTGTATCTATAGGGTCAGACCCTACGAGAGCAGTGGCGATACTGTCATACAAGACTGGCTTGCCCATATTACCTACTAAGTTACTCTTCATAATGATTTAGGGTTTCTTAACAGTATGCTTGCCTTATAATAATCATTTTATTATCAGGCAACTAAGGCCCATAGATAAAATACACAAAATAATATTTAACAACAATAATATACTAATACATTTTTTAAACCGTATGAGACTAAAACTATACACGCAACGTTGTCGGCGTCGTGTTTCGCTGCATCGTGTCGCCCTTGAAAACGTTGATATACGAGACCCTTCAGCCAAAAGTCCGCCTTCATGCAGGGCTGTAGATGGTGGGTTGGCTTATGGGCTTGCCGTGGTTCGCCCTAGTTACGCCACTGTACACAAATACAAATAATCAAGACTTACTACGCCAATGCACCTTGGAAAGCCCCGCAATAAGTGACTGGCTACCTGTTCTTGGAGCGACTGCCGATCTGCAGACGTTCAAAATTTTCAAGGGTGACCACTGAAAACCAGCGCTGTGCTGTGGGCTCCCCATAGCACAGCATCATGCTGAGTGGTTTAACCTGTTTGTCGCACTCACGACGTGCTAGCTGTCAACTTCTTTCTTTTTTTCTTGTTTCTGTTCCGTTCTGTTATATGTTAAACGTCTTATAAGCTTTGTACCTATGTTTTGCACGTCATGTGCCTGCGGCAAATAAATATTTTTTCTTTTCTTTTCTTTCCTTTCTTATTTTCTTTCAAATCTAGCAACAGGGTAATACGTATCTATAAACAAGGCAAGGTGGTTACTTGAATAAAATAAATTTTAAGATACGATTTTTATTTTGTAGTTTGTAATTGCTTGAAATTAGAACTGTCAAAAGTTAGAATTCTTAGGTTTCCTTCTTTGCCGGTTTTACTTCGTTAAAATTCTTGTCTATTGCATAAAAATGGTTACATATGTAATTACTTAAACTCAAATACTTGACTATAAAGGGTGTAGATAGACCCTTAACATAGCCAAAAGGCCTTGTGTCTCCCCGTCATTGCAATCATTTTTCTTTGTTTTGGACCATACCCGGGAAACTATTCATTTCGAAGATATTGGAGGTGAAAGTTCCAACTTTTTGACAAGTTTTTTTACAATGACTAGTTTTTAAGGTAAGAACCTCCGTAACCCGTTTACTATTAAATGCGTCCAAAAGCACAATGTTTTGAGTGCGTTACATTGACTTTACCATAAATCGTGATTTTTGACCCCAAAAAAAAAGTCGTTTCCCAGCAATAATTTTTGCGTAAAGTTACTTAGTTTGATGTACAGAATGCTTGGTTGATGGCTTCGTAAAGGGTCTTATTACACCCTGTAGATATAAGTGTAAGATTTTTGAGCTTCTTTCTGACTACCCGCAAGACTTTCTGACTTCATGATATAAACGTAAAAATTAAAAAGTTTTATTAAACTTGGACTGTTGCCATCGTTAAGTGAATTCGACTAAAGTTTGAGCAAAGCTACTGACCCGAAACCACGATAAAGTCTTATTTATTCTTTTTAATGAAGTTTGACTTCCTCGAAAATAAAATGAGAAGTTAATTAAAACTTATCTCGCTCCCGTAATATGCGTCTAAACCAAGTTAATTTAATTTATCAATTTACGGGAAAAAAAAGATTCCTTTACACAGGAAAATAAAGTTGATTCGCGCAAAAAGGTAAAAAAAACACGGATACGTGTTATTACGAATTTCATCAAAGGAACTGAAGACAATCCGGGCAACTAAATAAAGCGCTGTCGGTGTCAACATTAATTACTATGAATAAAACTATAACGCAGACATTATTTGCTTGAATGGAGGGTTCCATTCAAGCAAATAATGTGTGTTGTGTGTGTGTGTATATGTAATGTGTAGACTAACCCCATATTACATAGGACTTAAACATAATTGGTGAAATGTGTGTGTACTATTAGGTACACTTCTGCCTAACCCTTTGGAGATTACAGGCATGATGTTATTTCAAATTAATACTAACATTGGCAGCTCTTGAACGCAGTTTAGATGTGTTGATCGCGATCAATTTTATTGTTGAAGTTCGTCCGTAATAGTCAATCAAACAAAAGTATCAGTAACCATACATAATTGATTTCCTCACCCATTTTTCAAAGGATAAGGTTACTGCCTGCTCTATATTACAAACAAAAGCCTTGACAACAAACAATGTCCAACGACCTAAAAAATATAAACAACAATTTTCGCACTCCATTTAATTGTGAATGCGTGACATTTATCCATCCGTTAAATTATATTTACATCGATACACTTTAACCAACCATGCATTGTCTGAAGGACGGTGTGTAAAACAGTTGTAGGACCGTAGAACAATGTTAGTAAAATCGTTGAGGTCAACAATTTATTGGGTTGATCGCTCAAACACAATGGAGATGCTAGTAGATGGTACTGAATGCAGTGGGTGGTAATGTCAAAGATTAGATGAAAAAATATCCAACACTTCGGTGAGTAGTGAGGTGGAGAAAGAATTATGAATTCTGTTATGCGTCGATGCACCCTGGCTCCAGAGCTAAGCTTAGAGTTTCTGTATTTCAGTAGCCAAGCAAAGCAACTATACCTAATTGGTAAAGATAACAAAAAAACAACAAATTATACACCAGAACGCAAAATACGCGCTTTAACGTGCAGTTGCGGACACCAGCCCGTTATACAATACAATAGACCAAAATAAAAACCGGCTAAGTGCGAATCGGACTCGCGCATGGAGGGTTCCGTTCCGTACCATCGGAGCCATCCGTATTTTTTGTTATAGCGGTATCAGAAATACACATTCTGTGAAAATTTCAACTGTTTACCTAACTTACGGATCATGAGATACAATCTGCTGACAGACGGACGGACGGACGGATGGACGGACAGTGGAGGGTTCAATTGGTTGCCCTCCGGGTACGTAACCCTAAAAATCACTACCTGGGACGTACATACTCGTATTCAAACTTTTTTCGAAAATGGTGGAACCTTCAACCAGTCGAAGAGAACGCAGCGTCACCCTTCTTAGCTTCGTAACTACTGAGCAAATGAAGATTTTACAATAGTTGACCTAGAAGTCTTACCTAAAAAACACGAGATGCTAATTTTGTTTAAAAATTCTTCCATCGTTTTTTTGCGATCACTTTGATGACATTCGACCGGCATTGTAATTCCAATAAATTTCGTCATCACACTTGATACTATTTCGTCATAGGTGTGTAGGCCATTTTCCATTAAATAGCTACAAATTTCAAGTACTTGCACATTGAAGGTTTATGATCATGATGCAAGAAGATTTTTGGAAATCTATTAGCGAAATCCTTCCCGATTGTCGTAGAGTTCGGTGCACACAATTGGAATAGAGTAAATATACTTAGCCTTAAATAATATTTTAGGCATTCGAAAACCACATGATCAACAGAGTTGAAAATGGTAGAACATTGTTAGGTAAAAATAAATTCGACTGTGATGATACAATCAAACATAAGCATAAGTCATAACCAACAGCACATATCCTTTTCATGGGAAGGACAAAAACTAGGTATGCTACAAGCTCAAGTGTATATGCCTTTAAGTGAGGGTCTAAACCAAATCATACTAAATAGTAAGAATACCAGCTCAAACACTATAAAAGACAAGTCGTGCTACCTAGGCCAATTACAATAATAATTCTTACCTAAACCGTACAGATATTAATGAAACAAGATATGAAATGAGCACATTGACGCTCTCTATGCAGCACGTTCATATGTTACGCCTTGAGGTAGACAAGTTTACGACAAAACTGAATTAAATATCAATTAAAATACTTGTTAAATTGAAACGATAAAGACATACTTGAACAATTATTATGGTGTGTGACCGTTGATTACACATTTTATTGAAGTATTTATCTTTATAATGGTGAATTGCCAAGAGGATACTTGATATCGAATCATCGATCATTAGTTATAGAAATAAAACTTCTTCTTCAGGCTTTATCCCATCTTTATTTAGGATCGGAATCATTCTTCTCCAAAGATGTATTTTCTGGACTGTCATTGGATCAAACATACATCTCGGGTTAAAGAAATAACACTGTGACCACAATAACATTTTGGTTTAAGTTGATTTAATAAAACAATGAACTAAATATCTAATGATCGAGAAAAGCTTCAAGGAAGGCTTTTATTATAACCTTTACATGTATATATTACATCGATGAATTAATTTATAGATATCGCATTCGCAGTCCACCACTACCTATTTGTTAGCTCAAAACTTTTAGTTTAACACTTAAATCTCAAGTTATTGTACACAGTTTATCTATTTATTACATTTTCCATGCAGTGTGCAATCGCTTCATTTGATTTCACCTTCCGATAAATTATACTCCACCATCAAAATTCGCCTAACATTTCAAATGCAAAGAAAGTTTCTATAAAACCAAGTCTTATAACCTTCTAAGATGTTACAGCATCTACAAGTATAATACATTGGTTTAAAAAAATTATAGCTTTTTAAACTTCAGCTCAATCCGGTGTTACAAATTAATATTACATGCCATCAAGATTACTACCTCCTAAATGATCTTGCTCAACATTATACAAAGATGTTGCGCGTGTAAACCTAGCTCGGGCATGTTCTCAGGTCTTACGAGATGATTTCTTGGTAATGAAAGCAAAAACAGACAGCCATCAGAAGGTTAACGTTATTGATGAGGCTTCGTTCGTAGTGAATATATGGAAGGGGGAGGGAAAGCGATAACTAGTAGTCGGGTCGGACAATTTACTCGACTTTCTCAAACCAGTTTACTGTAAATATTGGTGTCGATTCTGTTGTGCACATACTTAATTTAGGCTATTGCTATCTGACTCCTCCCGCTCTGGGCGGAGCGGGAGGGAGTGTCAGACTTTTACTGACTAAAACCCATCCATGTTCCTTCTTCGCCCTTTATGTTCCGGGGCCACGGTATCTCTTTCGAACAGTCCCGCAGCCCCGGCAGGCATCGGCCCTTGCCAGAAATGAAGGGGTCCTTCATTTCTGCTTACATCTCTTTAAGGCGCGCGTGGACACTGACTATGTAGCTTACAGTACTAATCAGTAGGTAACAAAGGTAGATCACATGACAAATGGCCATCACACACTTTCCCAAATTTCTGGCATACCGCCACATTTCTGCTGAGTCATGCATCACGTGCGTTTGTGTACAATCATATGTAACCTCGGCTAACTATTCTATTAGATCATTAGGTGACTCTTTTAAGTGAGTGACAGTACATTTATTTACATAAACATAACATTGTGCTTGTATTATCCGAAGGGGCTTAAACATACCTGGCATGTGGGTGTACTATAAGGTACAGCCCTGCCTAATACTTCGGGTATTACAGGCGTGATGCTATGTTATGTTATCCGAAGGGCTTGCCTGTCGGACATGATAGTCAAATCACCACTTAAGCTTAAGTACCTTGTCGTCTTCATTTCCAAACTAAGTTGAGATCGGATTTCAGTGTATCCTGCTGTAGCTGAATACCAGTATTTTACATGGAGTGACTGCCTTTATGACTTCCAAAACCCAGTAACTAGCTCACATGATATCCTTTGATGAGACTCCCATATAAATACTTGTCCAATTGCTTATATCTATGAGTTCTTCACTCCCAGTATTATCCATTGTTAACCAATCACCTTTTTACTTTATTTATTTTAGCTATTAGTATCATAAATAATCAAATTCAAGAAGCCAAATCAACAAACATCAACCTTCTTAAAAAAACTAAAATTTTCCGCAACAGTCTAAATTAAGTTTAACCTTTACAAATGTTATAATGGCATCTTAATGACAAGATGCATCGGTCTGCGAAATTCTCAATTGACGTAAAACACCGTGAAATTAATGCAAAAGCGGAAGTTTATTTTTATTTTTGTTAATTAACGTTTTAGAAGACTACACGTTACTTATAACTCAAGTGCAAGGTTGAAGGTTGAGAGGGGGCACTTTCAATTTGTGCAAAAAATAAATGAATGTGCGGCTATGTCGTGATTTTCAATTGTTTTGTGCGTTTGTCCTACACCTACTACGTTTTTCGTGATTATTGAAATAAATGTAATCTTAATACTATACTATCATAAATAGGAAAGTTTGTGAGGATAGATGGATGGATGTTTATGATTTTTACTCTTTCACGCAAAAACTACTGAACGGATTTGGAGAAATTTGGCACACCGATAGCTTATAACCTGGTTAATACAGGTTACAACGTTCCCCCAAAGAAGGTTTTTTTGATACACACTGTCGTTTTCATTTCTTAGCCAGTTAAACGGAGAAGAACTTCCTAATTTAATACAAACTAATCCTCTCAATCCAAACTCAAACTGAACTAAAAGACAAATTTTCTCCCAGCATTAAATATAATTAGTTTCCAAGAGCTGCTGGTTATTTAACAGATTTTAGCGAGCCGCCATCACAATGGCGAATAGAGACACGCGATGTCAAATTCACGTAATTACGTCATTGTTGTCATCTAGGTCATTGTTATGTTTTTATTATCCGAAAATAGGACTCCCTGACAGGTTAATGGCGGCTCCTAAAATGTTACTTTTGTTGTTTGTGGATGGATATTTAGGATTGGAGATGTGCCGGTGGTTTTATCTGCCTGTCCGTTTTGTGACTTTTTATTAAATATAAAATATTATACACATTATAATATACACACACACACACATAAACATACACATTATTTATTATTTTTTATTTACATTTAAATATTAAGTATATAATAATATAAAATTATTATTTTCATCATTTACATTATTTCATTATTTGTCGACCCGAATGGCTCAGCGGTAGTGAGGCTGACTTACGTTCTTAGGGTCCCGGGTTCGAATCCCGGTCGGAGCAAAAGTTTGTGTGATGATGAGCATGGGCATTTGTTTCCGAGTCATGGATGTTTATATGTATAATAAGTATGTATTTACAAACAAAAAGTATCTATGTAGTATATCAACTATCTGGTGTCCACGACACAAGCCTCGTTGCTTAGTGTGGCACTGGATGGCGCTGTGTGTAATGTCCAGCGATATTTATTTATTTACACACTAACTCTATAATAGAAATTAAAATATGTACAAATATCAAAAAGAACGTCGAAAAATTCGTCCACATCGCTGACAACAGGAAAAGTTCCTGCTGATTCTTTGGCCAGAAAATAGACCCGCCTTCTGGTCACGTGAAGAGTCGACCAACCGTTTGGCGATTTCCCGAAATACTAGGTGGGCACTCGGACCCCATGGCCCTAGTGTATTTCCCTATAGGCAACCGGCAAATTATAAACGGTCATGGATTTGAAAGAAGAATTGCAGATCAGAGCCTTCAATCAGGGGGTCTAAAATGGCCGCTTTAGCAGGATCGTAACATGAATCACGAGGAATCATAACCTCAATGGACTTTAACCTGAATGGAAAGAATGGACTTTATAATCATAATGATAAAGTCCATTTTAAGAATTCCTAAACCTAACCTTCCTGCCGTTGTCCCATGTTACTTGAGGTCGGCGCAACAAGTTTTTTTCTCCCATTCTCCTCTGTCAACCGTCACGCTATCATTTACTTCTTTTTATTTCATATCACTGCTCACAGAATCCATCCATCGTTTTCTTGGTCTTCTCCCGTCCATCCATCAACATAATTCCCCAATTTGCCGATGTACTACCAAGAACTGGCATAAACTAAATTAAAATTGCAAAACATGTTGCATTTCAGTTTTTGGAGTCAGTTCTCTTTTGTCGTTCATTCAACCAAGTATGTAATTATTTCCATTTAACGCTGGCATGAGGTACACACCATGAGGTTTTTTTTCTTTCTTGTCTTTTCTTCGTGATGTTGAAAACTAATTACACAAAGGATAATCCGCGTTCCTAGACTTCCAAGATCATCCTAACAACGTCAATCTTCGCCGGCCCGTTTGTCAGCTTTGTGATCGATGCCCATATTTAGTCAATGCACTTTTATGGTTTAATTGGCTTCATTTTATAAAATTATGACGTTAATCGATCATTGATTGTAGTAAAACACTATTATTATCAATTTTCTTTAGAATTATTTTATTGCTATTACAACATTCGCCTGCTGCGATGGATTCTGTTTGAAAAATGTAAGAGAAACATCTTTTTCTTGTTTCTCTCTTCTCTTTTTGTTGAACTAGAATATATTAGAAGAGAGACTTGGCTAAGCTTGGCTTGGCTGTCTGGGTTATGGAGGTCAGATAAGCAGTCACAGCTGCATTCGGGTAGACTGGAAGCCGAGCCCAACATGATTAGGAAAAGACAGGTGATGAAAATGAAGTAGACCAGCTTTCTTGGAAAAACCAGCCGATAAAATTATATACAGTAGATTCTTGTTGCACATAATTAAGCTAACATAAACCCTGCATGTCACATCACACACTTAAAAAACGGAACAGCCATTAAGTAACTAACTGTCGTTAGAGCGACCTCTGCGAGTCCTTAACTTGTCACATAATTCAAACGTTGTTTCCGTTGACATGAGATTATAAACCATCTGTCTTATTAAAAGCGAAACGGACCAAGACTATGAATGAGTTTAGGTATATCTGTGTAGGCTTCACGTCAAAAATTAGTGACGTATGGGGGCTCTAGGAGCTTGAACTGCTCCTATTGGCCTATGCTAAATACCCAGCGTCACACCCCATGGTAGACAGACGACTGACCAAGAGTTAGATGCGAGAGGCCCAACACCTGAGTGCCTTAATAAGTGGAATTGGATTGGATAGATTTAAGGATGTTGCTTTGTTTTTGGGCTCGGAAAGAATCTCGTGCAACGTGGGAGATCCACCTATTATGGGGTGGTGAAGAGAAAAATGACTTCTTGACGTTCAATGAATATTCAGAGGAGCTCGTGGCTAAATAATAACAGCCGCTCGGATTGATCTTCAGGTTAAGCCACGCTTGCCTAGGCTGGCCGTGGATGGACCACCCATTACACACCGAGTTTCCTCCGTGACTCGGAGAGCACGTTAAACCGATGGTTCCGGCTGTCATTTGTAGACCTTCGATAGTCGTTACAGGTAGTCAGTGGCCCAAAAGTCACGACAACCCGTTTTACCATGGGGAACCGTATTACCCAGTACTAACTGGCTTGTGGAAGTTAGGTAGGCAGTCGCTCTATTTAAAATACTGGTATTCAGCTGCATCCGGTTAGACTGGAAGCCGACCCCAACTATGTTGGGAAAAGGCTCAATAAGTAATAGGATCATGTTCAATAACTATTCACTTTATGTCCTTAACGCCCTTCAAACACTCCGCTATCCGCTACCCGCTTAGTACGCGACGTTGACTTAAACAGGTTTTCCGTAGGTCTACCCAATAAATACCAGCTTCAGGGCGTATTGGAGTTTTTCTTTCAAAATGAGATCAAACTATGTCACGAACGTGATACAGTTTTGGCCATATAAGGCCTAATTATTTATAATTTGAGGCCATTTACACATGGTGGTGATTAAAATGTCTGCGTGCGCGCGTTATTGATCTCATCCGGTGTTACATGTATCGAAGTATGTGTGTGAGATCTTTCGGGCGTGTAGTGTTGGTATTGCAAGTTTGTTTTACCTTTACCTAATATGGTGATTATTAAGTACCTTATTTTTTCAGTAGTTAATCATGGTATTAGACCTTTTCCACAGGCTTACTGCAAAAATAAAATTCACCTTAGGTATTAATAGTACATTGTAATACAAGGGGCTAAAATGACCCATTATATACGAGGTAGTTTTACTACCGAGCTTTAGCGAGGTAGTAAATAGGAACCGAGTTATAATGGGATTTTAGCGCCATGTGTTACACTGTACTTTTCACTTTGAGTGTGAGAAAAATAGTCAATTTAGTACAAAAACATTTATTAAATATTACTTAATAAAATAAAAATCACGCTAAATGTGCGCATCACGCAGCAGCAGGTCGCGGCAGCCGGGGGAGAGCACGTCGAGGTACTCGTGGCTCAACAAGTCACGAGTACGAGATTTACTTTACGCCCTAGGGCCTAAAAGGGTCACTTTAGGCCCGCACAGTAGGGCTATATTGGTGTACTTTAAAAGCATGAGAAGTGAAAATGTTATTTTAATCAAAGATTATTGGTAGATGTTTGTAAAGCCTTGGGAATGAAGAGACTGTTCGTAATCGCAACTGGCTACGTCACGTTTCAATATAGACAGTCTAGAGTTCTAGACAAATGACCATCGGTTCCAAAGCGCTTCGTTTATCTTCATTGACTTTTAAAAAGATTGACGTAAGCTTTTCGTTAGCTTATGTCAATTGTATAATTTTTTACTTTTTCGTCATCGTTTTCGCTGAAAGAATGTTTCTTTGCCTTTTTTTTTTTTTTTTTCGGATGGGTAATCATCAAATGACTTCTCCCGCTCTGGGCGGAGCAGGAGGGAGTGTCAGACTTTTACTGACTAAAACCCATCCATGTTCCTTCATCGCCCTTTGTGTTCCGGGGCCACGGTATCTCTTTCGAATAGTCCCGCTACCCCGGCAGGCATCGGTCCTTGCGGACCCCTTCCTTTTTGCTGACTCTCTTTGAGGCGCGCGTGGAACACGAACGCGCCGTCGACACGGCCTGTCGTCATGAGACGGACGGACGGCGAGCTAGCCCATAGCCCACCGTCCACAGGCCCACGCCTACGGTGGCCGGGGGCTACGTGGTGGCCCCCGACGCCCGGGGCGTCTCCCGCGGCGGCCGGGACGCTGTGAGGTTCTCTCCCTCTCACGTTCCGCCACCTCCTTCTCTAGCATTACTGCTTCGCAGAAGGAGGTGACGGCGTCCCATTCCGTCTCGCTCCGGACCATGGCTTGCACCAGGGCCGGACGCGAGAGGTCGCCGCCGCCAATCGCCGCTTCGAGGACACGGCGGTGCTCCGCCCACGCGGGGCACACCTCCACCGTGTGCTCCACCGTGTCCTCCGGTCGATCCTCGCAGTGGAAACACCCGGGCGTTTCCTCCCGCCCGATTCGGTGCAGGAACCTTCCGAAAACACCGTGTCCGGTGAGGACCTGCGTCAGGCGGAAGGTGAGGACGCCGTGGCGTCTCTCCAGCCACTCCTCAAAGAGGGGACTTATCGCCACTATCGTGGCGTGCCCTATGTTTCTTTGCCCTCAATCATAGTTTACACTGTGACTCGTAAACATCGCTCATCAAAGACACGTACGTACTACAGATATAAGAAATTTGTAGTGCCATTAGTGCCAACGAGAGTCTGACAATCAATCTCAAATTATCTTATCAGTTTTAGGGTAACTCAGTAGTGGAGGTCCATATAAAATATTGGTATTCAACTGCATCCGATAAGACTCCAAAACCGACCCCAACATAATTGGGAAAAGCTTAGACAGATGATGATAAATGCCAACAAAACTAACGTTAATGTTCTTCTTGTCCACAGAGTTATACAAAATGTTTCAAGGAGGCATTTGGACAAAGTTGGCTGGCTTCTACAAGTGGTATGTGCTGGGTCTGGTGTCCATCGGCTACATCCTAGGAGAGCTCGGACATTATCTTATTGGTGAGTACAACAATCATTTGTTATCATGTATAAACACAACACAACTTTAAAGAAAGAGGAATTTGCAGAAAAAGAAAAGTGTTGTTGCAAAGTGTTACTGGGTTTTTCCATTAAGAATTTCTCAGTAGTCGGAGGCTGCATTTGTGCCCGGTTGATGGCAATAGGCTCGCCCCCTATTCTAACTGGTGAAATGTGGGTGTACGGTTAGATACACCTCTGCTAATAATGGTTAGAAACACCTCTCTAATTTAATGTTTGTTTCACATTTAGTTATTGTGTTTTGTGATTAGCATCTAATTCTTTAATGTTTGCATGCCAATTTTATGACGAAATGTGTCATGCCACTACATTTTATTTTTACCATCTTTTGTACCACATTTACTGCAAATAAATAATTTTGACTTGACTTGCATAATCTATCGGGGATTGCAGACCTGATGTTATGTTTATGTGATTTTGCAGAAGTAAGTTCGGGTTCCTAGCTTTAATTTATCTAGCATAGATCAACAGCGTTCATCTGTAGACAGCCGAATGAGTTTCTGACAAAATAAAGGGATCTCTAATAAAAATAAGATTAATATTGTGTCTTTATCCAAGTCAATAGTGCTATGGTTTGGGTATGATATCTTCCATAAGTGAGCCATTTGTTACAGGCTAATAAATAGTCAACTACCTAGTGTAAATTTCTCTAGATTTTGTTTTTAATCAGTACCTAATCGAGTAATAACGCACCTCTGATTTTTCGTATCATGTGCGAATTATAAATATCACTTGCTTCGGTGAAGGAAAACATCGTAAGGAAATCAGCATACCTAAGAGATATTTCTTGACGGCATCGGCATGTAAACCCAAGTCAGAGGTCCATGGGCGGCATAATCTGACACCAGATTAGGCACTAATTACACGAAAAATAAATAGAAGACTGAAAGCCGGCCCCACATAATTAAGCTAACATAAACCCTGTCTGTCACAAGACATACTTAAAAAACGGAACACCCATTAGGTAACTAACTGTCGTTAGAGCGACCTCCGCGGGTCCTTAGCTTGTCACATAATGCAAACGTTGTTCCATTGACATGAGATTATAAACATTATGTCTTATTAAAAGCGAAACGGACCAAGACTATGAAGTCTTTTAGGTATAGCTGTGTAGGCTTCAAGTCAAAAATAAGAGACGTTTCGTATCATGTGCGAATTATAAATATCACTTGCTTTGGTGAAAGAAAACATCGTGAGAAAATCAGTATACCTAGGAGATATTTCTCGACGTCAGAGGTCCATGGGCGGCATAATCTGACACCAGGTTAGGCACTAACCACACGAAAAATAAATAGAATATCTTGTATTGTTTTTGTACTTTTAGAGGGATTCACCTTCTCGACTTTGTCTACAGACGATAATATGATAATAAATGCTAAGACCAGTTTAACAAACAGAAAGCAAATCCAATTCCCACCTTATTTACTTACTAAAACCCTTCACAAATATTTATGAACCATGAATTTGTATGAATTTGCGACAAATAAACAGATATCCTAACAAGTATCAATCTACATACAAAATAGTAAAAACAAATGCATGTATAAATACATACATTTCCATACACTGTGTATGGAAAACAAAGCCGTGGAACGAATGAGAGGTGCATGAATACATATATCCCGGGGGAGCCGACTCCGATACTCGTTGGGGTGAATTAACTTCTATACCTTGGAATGGAATACTGATAGCATTATATTGGTATCGGTATTGGACGTGTTTCCCGATAAAGAGAAGTTCCTTTTGGTCTGAGTGTTAAGGGTTGACCCTCAAAACACTTTATAGGTTTAAAAAGGCCTAAACGAAACCGAATAGCACTAGTTCTCCATCATTGTGATATATTTTTTTGTTCTTCTAGTTCGCAGATATTGAAGGTCAAAGTTCCAACTTTTTCACAAGTTTTTTTTTTTAATACTGGGATTTAAGGTCCATAACCTTACTTTAAATATATCCATAAACCATTTACTATTCAATGCACCCATCAGCACAATGTTCTGGGTGCGTTACATTGAGTTTTACCGTAAAATGTGATTAATCACCCCAAAAACAAAAGTTCCAAATTTCCCATCAACAATTTTTGCGTAGAGTTACTTAGTTAGTTAGATGAAGGGTCCGTTTACACCTTGTATCCCTAAATGGTCCAATGATCCGAAGCTTGCCATGAGGAACCCAAACGCGAGCCAAGTCAAAAGTCACGTAGGCCAGCCGTTATCTGTATTAAAAATTTATATATTCATATTTAATGTCAAAAGAAAACAATGAATCAATGAATTATTAAATAACTGTGCCATAACGATCGTGAGAATCAGAACTACTCGCATTTCATTCATGAAGATCATGGTATCTTAATATCTGGCTGACATGATATCTTAAATTCTATGGGAAAAGTTTACTTTTATTTTCTTGTTCGATTTGTTTCATTATTGCTATAAGAATATAGGGAGTGGTAGATGGATGACGAACCGATTGGAACTTTATACGTAACTGTTAGACGGAACGGGGACTGCCTCGTTGGTTTAGTGGCCGCAAGTCGTTTAGTGGTTCGATTCCCTGATCGGCCAGTGTTATTAGATTTTTCCATCAGGATTTCTCAGTACCAGCCACGCAGTCTTGGACGTAGCGCTCTCTAGAACTGCGCTACAGCACCCTGTCTTCCGCAATATTCTGCATACAGCCTATCCCATCAAATAAGGCGGATTAGTCATTCCCCAAATCTCGTTTGAGTTCACTACCTGAGCGACCGAGCTCGAAAATTAAAAACAAAAAAAACGAGTTTTCCAGATATGAGATTTAGCTAGATCGAATTTACGCCCCCGTAAACCTCAATATTGCAATTTTCATCGAAACCGTTGAAGCCGTTATCGAGAATGTGATTACAAATACACACATCAAAAGTATCTAGGGATCAACATATATTTTTGCAATAACTTTTCTCCTGATTGATATTAATTAAAATTTTCTTTAAGGATTCATCAAATAAAGTGTTTTCGTTTGTCACAGTAACGATAAACCAAGTCACCTTTGCATTAATAAAGAAATTTGCCATTTTCCTAATAAAGGGATTTTTGACATTTGAACCACTAACATTAAAGTTCGAAAAAAAGACTGAAATAACAGTTTTCTTTAAAATTTTATTGGGTAACTTAAACAATTAATAATCCGTGTTTCTACCGCGAACACTAACAACACAAGAACATCGGTTTGGCATACTCAAAATGAGTTCATCCAAATCACGCTGTGGAATGGCCGCCCATGTTCGTTGCAACAACAAAAAAAGGTCTTCTTGCGACTGGATACCCTCCATATTCGGCAGAGCTCTTCTCTGTAGCATATCCCATGCATGCTCAATCGGGTTCAAGTCTGGCGACTGAGCAGGCCAGGGCAGGACATTGATGTTAGCTGCGGCGAGAGTCTGTCTTACAACTCTTGCGGTGTGCGGTCGTGCATTATCATGCATTAACTGAAATAAGGGACCGATTTGCACTTGTAGAGGAACGATGACGTCTGATACAATCGTCTCAGCATAAATTTGAGCGTTGAGGTTGCCTCTGATCCAAATCAACTCAGTTCTTCCGCCGATCCAAATACCCGCCCATACCATGATGGTTCCACCACTATAAGGATGGACTTCCTGGCAGGATTTTAATCGCTGTTGGCGTCCAGGGGTTCTCCAGTGTCGTATACGTCTTGTATCCGGTCTCATACCAAAACGAGACTCATCAGAAAAGCACACGAAACGCCATTGTTCTTCTGCCCAATTTCTGTGTTCAAGAGCCCATTGATATCGAATCCTACGATTGTGCATTGCTATAGGTGGTACCCGTAGCGGTCTTCGGGAATGAAGGTTCACTTCATGCAAGCGGTTTCTGACTGTTTGGTCGCTAATTAAGTTCCCTGAAGAGTGATGAAGCCTCACGGCTAACATCATGGCGGTTATTGTTGGAGCTCTTCGAGTTAAGATTTGAATGTATCGGTCTTGTCTCCGTGTGGTGCAGCGATACCGTCCTCCATGGCGCTCAGCCACGGTACCAGTGCTTCGGTAACGTGTCCAAAGTCGACTGATAACACTCTGACTTGTATTCAGAGCTAAAGCTACAGTACGTTGCCGGGAACCAGCTTCTATCATTCCCACGGCTCTGAGCATTTCTTCCCTGCTTAAATGACGTCGCCGCTCCATAATAACGTTGGTTTTAATCAGTAGTAGGGAAACAGTAGCACTAATAATGTCTTCAATGCGTTGTATGTTTTTATAGGGAAAATATTGACAGCTTATTTTCATCTTTTACTCGAATTTGATTGAGAGTTCCTGATTCAAATTATGAAATGCACCAAAAAGGATCCATATAAATTTATAAAATCATAAATTTATTACAAAGCCACATCTCAATCTCAAGAAATCCGCATAAAAATGCTTGATCCCTAGACATTTTTGATGTGTGTATATACAAATATTATGCTCATTTAATATCTTCGAGGACGGAACTATCCCGTTGCCTTCAATCAATACCATTCTATTGAAGCAACTTCTTATCATTTTGATATCTCTCACAATACAATCACATTTCCCTACCCAATTCTCCTGTCTCTTTTGTAACACCCACGGCCCACGGATAGGTAGGGTGTCCCTTTACTTATTCATGACTAGTATATACGATACTAATACTCTGTCCGTCTGCCTGTTTCCCCTAAAAAAAGCAAAACAGGTACCTACTGCTTAATACGAGTACATAGATCTTTTATCCTGCAAAGTGCCATGACCTAATTTCATGTTTTTAATTGAATATTATCCAATTCATTTAAGAAATAGCTTTGACATACTTTTCTATGGAGAAAATGTCTTGGAATCGTGTTCCGAAACAGATACCACTTAGAAGCAGTCCTCAACTTTGCTATATATTAATCACAAAGGGAATGCTACAGTAATTTTAAAATGAGAGCCATTGTTTTTTTACAATTTGGGGTTACTCTGGCCTTTAACGGCCGAAAATATTCGATCGAATCTAAATAATTTGGTATACTGGTAGTCAATGTCCGGGGGTGGAGTTTTTTATTATCCTGAACTGTGCCACTCCTGGGCAAAGTCCTCGATGGTGTGCTTCTTCTCCCCAAATAGGTAGGACTTAGGACATATTGCTGCCCTAGTTTAATAGGAAGATTTCTTTAAAAAAAAAAACAAATTGACATAAGTTTTGTTTCATGGCAGGTAAAAAATTGCTCTTGTATCGGATATACGAATACTCGTATGTCCGATACAAGAGCAATTTTTTTTTGGTTTTTTTGTCAGTGACATAAGTTTTTTAGTTGTCAGTGATATGTTGAAATGTTACGATTGAGTGAAGTGTTACGATTTACATACGTAAATCGTAACCTATGTGCTTAAATTTCAACATATCACTGAGAAAGTAACTATGTTCTTGTATGGAAAATTATCTTACACGCGGGCGAGGCTGCGGGCAAGAGCTAGCTATACATAAACACTTCTGAATCGAACCAGCATGGATCTAGTGTCCCAGTAACCTAGCCTTCGGACTGTAACAAGCTAAATGTCAGACGAGTCTAGCGTTAGTATATAATAATATATTTAAGACAATCAGACGAATGTAGTTTTGATTGGACTGGTAGTTCATGTAAATCTTTTATGAAGAGATTGTTGAGCGGAAAAGATATTTCTAGTTTTTATCTTTTAAAAAACATGATAGGTTGGTCGTGGCTAATTAATAAGTAACAGCCGCACGGGTCGATCTTCAAGTTTAAGCTGCGCTTGCCAAGGTCGATCTATGGATAGGTGACCATCCATTACATACCGAGTTTCTTCCGTGCCTCGGAAAGCACGTTAAGCCGTTGGTTCCGGTTGTCATTTGTAGATCTTTGACAGTTGTTACTGGTAGTCTATAGCCCGGAAGTCTGACAACCAGTCTTACCAAGGGATACCATATTAACTGGGTTGTGAAGGTGAGATAGACAGTTGCTTTATGTGAAGTACTGGTATTCAGCTGCATCTGGTTTGACTGGAAGTCTACCCCACTAAAGTTAGGAAAAGTCTAGGCAGATGATGAACTTACGAACTTCACAGTAGATATTGGTGTTACCATTTCAGCATCTGCCATGTAACAAGATACTTGAAAATTGCATTAAATCTCATAGTGAATGTTGTATTATCTATGATTAGTCTATGAACGCACACAACCTGTCAAGTGTTAACGCCGATCTGTCATCCATCTGTCAAAGATTATTAGAATAAATGGAGTCTCAACTGAACGTGTGTCTATAATTGATTAAAATAAATCTCCAGGAATCACCCATAAAACATAATAAAAACAGTGAAAAACTGTGAACAGTAGATAGTTATGGGTATGAAGACTAAAGGCTTCTTAAAGCTTTCACTCAACTGCTATGTAGGTATTTTGCTGTGCCTAAAATGGTCCATGATGATCTCATTAGATTTGAGTATGTCACCAAGTAGGTACACATTGTGGAATGCAATAAAAGATGAATTAATACAAACCAAGGTTTATGATATTAAAATATTAAAGTCATCAAATCAAGTCCAGTTTAATCATTTTATTATTTGGTCGGAATTCTTAACATTGTGCAATATTACACAAACATTTAACAAAACCTATCAACGGTCTATAAATAAAAATTTAATCGCTATGCCCAATAATGATCAGTCGACAAACTGACAAAAAAACTGCGTTTCAAATCAGTCAATAGAAGTAAATTAATCGTATCGTAAGATTCGTAAGTCATTACCAAGGCCGTTCAAATTCATTATCATTGGCACAGCGTACGGCCTAGTTCACATGACGCCAGTGATTCGGTCAAGTGGCGAGTAGTTTATGACAGTATTGTGCAACTTCTGAATGCTCCATAGAATTAACAAAGCATTTTTTGTTGAAACTGCAGTGATTTAATTGAAGATCTATTTCGCGTAGGTACTCAAATTGATTTTATAAGATCTACTTTTTAAGTAACTGGCATTTAATGGGCATGGCATGGCATGGCATTATATTGTTTCGTGTTTAGGTACTAAACTTGTGAAATTAACATCTGTTCTTACGCCTGTGCAATATTTGCCTTAAAATGATAACCCTGCTTTTGGGCTTGGCCGCAGTTGGGTAAAAACCAACGTTTTAACATTAACAATATTGTTAACTATGACTACGAAAATACAAATCAGATTTAGGTTAGGATCTACTCAAACACTAAACAAGATTTGAAATGTTTCGTTTAGTAACAATAATGAAACACGGTAAATGTGGTCTAGTAATAGTAAATACACCTACAATCTCCAAACTAGTGTAGGTAAAACAGCTACAAAGAGACAACTAAGCTACCGAGCCGTTGATTTCTCAATTGAACATTGCACAACTGGATCAATTCACTTGCGCGTTTGAACAAGGCTTACGGTATCATTCATCATCACTTGAATTAATCGATCTGATAACCTATCAATAACAATAACGTTAGTAACGTAATTTAATGTGCAAATGTATTTTTAAGTCAGTTTAACCGGTCTACAAAAAAGATTGATAAGTCTTAGGCACCGGGGTACGGTACATAATAATTATTTAATTTAGGAATGATTAGAAAGCCTTTTTTTCACAGGTTTTATACGAGTCTGTGCAGCAGTAAAGTATAGCAAACTGTCCCATAATTGTTTGCCAAGAATGGATTGGCAAAGCCCGTTGTTCATAACGTGTAACAGAACACATCTTCGTCATCATTATCTGGTAAATCAATACAAGATGATCATTTAAGCCTCTCTGTCATTGACAGACCTCCTTTGAAAGGAGGTCCGTTAAAAGCTCCTAGCTTTATTTGTGCGAGTTTTAAAGTAAATTGTAACGTGGGAAGGTACTCGTGGACAACAAACTATGTATGAAGGTACTCGTATAAACCAGAATAATAATGTTTACTCACGACTTTATTTAACACACGAGTTTGTACAACTGTTAGCTTTAGTAGGCACGTGTTGGTGTTTAGGACACGCTTTATTATAAAATATATAATACAGTATAATATACCTACTTACTAAGTTTTCAGAGTAAATATCACATGATTGTGGCAGAGCGTGCGTTTGTTCTTCCGGACCAAAATTCTAAATTGTGAGATTACTAACTGTAACTGGTATTTTCAAAGTTGAACTGTCTTTATACTTTATGTCTTGAAACTGGAGCATAGCTATGCTAGTTGGGTCTCACCCACCTGTACTTTTCAGCAAAAACAGATCGAGCAAAAAGACTTTTTTGATGATTTCTACTCGTCATTGACCGGTTATCTCGATAATGTCATAAGTTGACTCATTCGTATACGTAATCTAACCTAGCCTTATCCCAGCTATGTTAGCGTCGTCTTTCGGTCTAACTGGATGCAAAATGTTTGATACTTCTGCCTAGTAATAATCTCTCAGACACAAGACAATTGGACAATACGTCGAGTGCCTTGTTCCCGAAGGAAAGCCGGCCAGAATGTGTTTATTAGGTGCCCTCGGGCCTGCAAGACATGTACAAAGAAATTATGTCTTGTCAAATAACTCTAATAGGATGTGACAAAAAAAAAACTAATTAGTCCATCAGATAGATTTCCAAAAATATTGGACACATATTTTTTTATTTTTTCACGTAAACAAAAAATTACGCATTATCACATTTGAGTACATTTTTTACTCAAATGTGACGTCACAAGCCCCCACTCTTGATTTTTGACACGCTTTATCTTCGTCAATTTTTATTAATTTGATAAAACAAAAAAACACATATCCAATATTTTTTTTAGTCAGTCATCATACCTATTATCCCATCTTTTAGTCGAAACAAACCTAACTATTCAACTGTTTGGTCCCCAGGTACAACATCGAAAGTAACGGCTGACGATCTTCACTATGGAGACAAGTCCTGCATGCTGAACCTCACTCACGTCTCGCTGGTTGACTTGCCTGTCGTCTGCGAGAACGTCAACTCGAGTGATATGTAAGTACTTTATCTTAAAAGAAACCCTGTACAGCGACAACACGGAGATAAATAAATATCGCTGGAACTTACACACAGCGCCATCTAATGCCACACTAAGGAACGAGGATTGTGTTGTGGACACCAGATAGTTGATATACTACATAGATACTTTTTGTTTGTAAATACATACTTATTAAACATGTCCATGCTCATCACACAAATATTTGTTCCTACCGGGATTCGAATCTGGGACCCTAAAAAGGTAAGGCAGCCTCACTACCGCTGCGCCATTCGGGTCGTCAACAGATGGCTACAGAACCAGTATAAACTGGCCTCTTGTTCTATTGAAAGTCCGTACTATGCTAGGTCAACCGAAGATCAAAGTGTTAGCATTGACTTTCGATCGATTGTACCATTTAGTTTGTAAATAATACTTGACCTTTGTCGCCAATAACGTTTTTAATCCAACCAGGAGTGCTGTTTTCGTTTGGGTGAGTTTGTTAAATAAATAAAAACATGTAAATCATACCCAAATCACTTGATATTAGTTTATTTAATAGTCATTAATCAAGGCCAAGATAACCTAAAACAACCAACCCACAAATAAATTTGATATCAACTTATTGATTCATTAGTGGTGTTTCAAGATTAGGTACGTTTTTATAAAGACTTTTATTTTACAATATCGGTTTACAAAAAACATCTTGAAAAGCTTATGCTGCTATTCGTAACAAACCAATCATCATCTGCCTAGCCCTTTCTCTATGTTGGGGTCGGCTTCCAGTCTAACCGGATGCAGCTGAATGCAGGTACAAGTATTTTACATGGAGCGACTGCCTATCTGACCTCCTCACCCCAGTTAGTACTGGGTAATACGGTTCCCCTTGGTAAAACTGGTTGTCAGACTTTCGGGCCACTGACTACCTGTAACGACTATCGAAGATCTACAAATGACAGCCGGGAAGATCGGTTTAACGTGCTTTCAGAGTCACAGGTTAATCCGTAACCAACCATTTATACTAACATAATAGAAGCAAAAGTAACTCTGCCTGTTATCTTTTCACGTCGTAACAGCTGAAAGTATTCGGATAAAGGCACACCGGGTTAGGACACAAAAAGGATACTTTTTATCCCAGTAAAAGGTACATTACAGTGACAGAGCATAGCAGATTCGAAGACGAGATAAAACTTAGTAACTGGAGAAGAGTAGAACGATAGACGGCAATGGAAACAGTAGAGGAGGCACACTGAATTCAGGGGCATTCTTTAGTAATTTCTTACCTAGTGAAATTATTCTAGATAAATAAGAAATGGTGTAGGTATGGTCTGGATAAAGCACTTTTGTTATTTTTACTATTGTTATTGTCTTGTATACAGAGTGTAAACACACCCTTCACGAAGCCGTCAACCAAGTTCTGTACATCAAACTAAGTAACTCTACGCAAAAATTATTGCTGGGAAACGACTTTGGACATTCGACCTTTTTTTTGGGTGAAAAATCACTTTTTACGGTAAAACTCAATGTAACGCACTCAAAACATGTGTTATGGACGCATTTAACGGGTTATGGAAGTATTTAAAGTAAAGTAGAATTTGAAAATAAAGTTGTAAGTTTGACTCCAATATCTCCGTAACTATAAGGTTTCCAAGTCTGGTTTAGAACAAAAAAATGATCGCAATGACGGGGAGAATAAGTGCCTTTCGGCTTTGTTAAGGGTCAATTTACATCCTTTATATCCTGCGTTCAGAAGGCATTTTTATTTCATTTCTTTCCAGTAGGATAATTTCCGACCGCAACGCAGATGAAAGCGCGGGCACAACTAGTCATGATATAAATCTAATGATGTGTAACAACTTACAAGATAATCCTTACTAATATCACAGATTACTGCTAATATCACATTAAGAAGAGCGGTCGTAATCACTCTGCTCATGCGGCAATTTCTAAAAGTAAGTAATTTATTTTCCTCCTTTCAGTCCAAGTAAGTTTCCTGATCCTTTAATACAGTTAGGGCCAAGTTGGGTGGCTGTCAGCCAACTTGCCTACCCCATAGTTAATCTCGTAACTTCTCGTAATTATGCTATTAACTAAATTAATGTCCACGAGGAGTTTTTATGGATCGTAGCACGTGGCGTTCTAATGTTTCTGTCTACTCCATGGGAAAAAGGCGTGAGTTTATGTGAGTTATATTTTTATCGATTTTGTAGGTAGATAAATGAGTGTATAAGGGTGTAACGGTGAAGGAAAACATCGTGAGGAAACCGGCATGTCCTAGAACCAAAAATTCGAAGATATGTGACATCTACCAATCTGCACTGGGCCCGCGTGGTGGATTATAGGCCATTCCCTCTCATTGAGAGGAGGCCGTGTCCCAGCAGTGGGAACATTATAGGCTGATGATGATGATGATGATGAACTGGGTTGTGGAGGTCAGATAGGCAGCCGGTTTCCTCACGATGTTTTCCTTCACCGTTTTAAGAGCAGCGGTGATGAAATAAATTACACAAAGTAATGCGCCTGTCTGGGTTCGAACCCACGACTTGCTGTTCGTAAGTCGGGGCCGCCACCACTGGGCCAACGCTGCTCTCCCCAACCACAACCCAGTTAGTACTGTGTAATACGATACTCCTTGGTAAGACTGGTTGTCAGACTATCGAGCCACTGACTACCTGTAACGATTGTCAAAGATCTACAAATGACAGTCGGGACAAACTGCTCACGGCTTTCCGAGGCACGGAGGAAACTCGGTATGTAATGGGTGGTCACCCATCCACAGACCAACTTAGGCAAGCACGGCTTAACCTAAAGATCGACCCGAGGGGCTGTCATTATTTAGCAGCGAGCGATTAAAAAATGTAAATCATAAAAAATCAAAACAAATAATAAAATATGAAGAACAGCTCAGGAAGTCATAAATACTTAAACTGCGCGCCTACTTAAGTTTTAAATAACTTAAAAATATTTTATGAGTCACAAAGTATGTTATAATTACGAAGGCCACTTATTAAGTGCTGGGAATATTAATTAAATGACAAATTGTTGCCGTGGACAGGTGGGCCGGAAACTTGTACATAATGCAGGTACCTATGTGCATTTAGTATCAGCTCGTAAAATTCCACTGTTCTCTTGTTGTTATGGAAACTCATTTTATGGCAAATAAAAGAAGTGTCATCCTCTGTGCTTTTTTGCATGTATACGCATGTTTTATTGAACAAGATTTGTGCCCGCTTGATGGCAATGGGCTTGCTCCCTATTAATATAAAATAATACAAGTTTTAGCGAAAATTTAAATTTGCCCATACGTTTCTATCATGTTGACTCAGGACCTTGATTTTTATACACCTAATAGGACTATAGACCTCAGTATCTGGTATAATTTCAACTTGCTAGAAAATCGGTGGTGACAGACGGACAGACAGACGGACAAGAAAGTAATCTTATAAGGTTTTTTCTTTTTGAGGTACGGAACCCTAAAAATAAAAAGTGTTTATTGTGTCTCATACAATTATTAACGTACTTTATGGTTCTACAGCACAAAATTGAGGCAGCTCCGTTAAGTTATAAGGATACTTGTGATAGGGTTACCTCACAATTTCCCATGGGTTACAATAGGCGAGACGACAAAAAAAAACGAATTAGTCCGTCAGCTAGATTATCAAAAAATATTTGACCCGTGTTTTTTCTTTTGTTACGTAAACCAAAATTGACGAAGATATGACGCTTTTAAAATTCTCAATACGTCACGCCTAGGTACATATAATTTTTACCTAGTTCTGACTTCACGAGCCCCCACTCCCGAGTTTTGATGCGTTTTATCTTTGTCAATATTCATTGATTTACAAAAACTTAAAATACGTGTTTATTAATTTATAATACTCTGACGGACTAAATAGATTTGCAATTTTTTGATACTGTCGTCATGCCTATTTACAATGTTGAGACATAATTAAAAAGGAAAACTATTACATAGGACTTAGTACATAACTGGTAAAATGTGGGTGTACGGTCGACCAAGCTATTTGGTCAAGATTTTACGATGTAATTTGCATGTTAAAATGTAAACCAAATAGCTTGGTCGACCGTACTAAGTAGGTACACCTCTGCCTATCCCTGGTGATGTTATGTTATAAAAAACGATACTATGCTATGTAAGATAAACGATGATTAACCAAAGGGCTCCTAAAATTAGCGAAACACAGTCAACCTAGAGCTATTAGATAGTTCAAACTACGCAAAACTTACTTGTCGATTTTTATCTCATGTTTATGCCATTTAAAACCTCGTAAACTCTAGTTAACCAAACGCGAAATAAAAACATCAGTAGAACTCTTGTTGACCTACCTCAACATTAGCTTATCTATCGGTCATCAAGTTCAGTCCATCGTGAAGATAAAATCTAAACTACTTATGTAAATTAATTCAAAAATTTATACGATATATTTTTTACCTCCATAAGTGTGAATACCCAGATCATAAAACATGTTCATGATATTTTTTAGAAAAAAAAAGAACACAACGAATTATGAACATTGCGTGTTCAAAAACAGAGTTCACAATTAAAATTCTAATCCAATAATAAATGGGTCAAGACGAGCAAGACGTAAATTATTCATTCCAATTTTAAATAAATATCGATCGGATCCAACTGTCTGACTAATGAAGATTGGTCGGATCCGACCCCGTCCTTGACACAATAATCTGCCATAAGCCAACCCGTACAAAGCGTTCGGGGCAATTTTACCGAACGTCCCCTTTGTACCTACCTACGGTTGTTAATAAATGAAAGGTAATAATAAGAAAATTACTGGAGTTCTTGCCATATTTTCCTTGTTCTTCAAAGAGGTCAGGACAGATTTATTCTTATAACAGTTACTAACTGCACTTACGAGGAGCTCGTGGCTAAATAATAAAAGCCTGGGTACTCTGGGTAGCCTGGGGTAATAGGTTAGTCTGGATGGATGACCACCCATTGCATACCGAGTTTCCTCCGTGCCTCGGAAAGCACGTCAAGCCGGGTCGGGGGGCTTTTGGGACCGAGACCGTATTCCCCCTAAAAAGAATAAAATAAAATACTCATTGTATTTTATTTTATTTTAAGTCCCGGTTTTAGTCAGTAAAAGTCTGACACTCCTTTCCGCTCCGCTTAGAGCGACCGTTCTGTAGTTTTTTTTTTATATTATGTATGTTTCCTTGTAGAAAAATTGAGGAAAACCATGAGACCAATAAGGAAACATTACAATAATTACTTAGTGTTAAATGAAAACGTGATTGACTTTAATTTCAGTCCTTTAAACAATAAATAATCGTATAAAATCTATCGATTAATGTAATACCAATTATATTAATAACCATTTAACATGTTTCATATCAATCATCATGCATGTATTTAATACTTTAAGCACACATAATGCTCAGAGACAGATGGGCCTGAATCGTAACACAGTGGGTGCCGCAAGACGGTATAACTGGTCACCGAGGCAGGCCCAAGAAACGCTGGGCGTGCGGATTCTCGTTCCTGACTGATTGGCCAGAGAACGCAAAACACCGGGACAGTTGGTAAGGAACGGGGAGGCCTTTGCCTAGCAGTGAGACAGAATAGGGTTCCAAAAATAATTTTTGGATTAGATGCAATGGCGTGGCGAAGGCAAAGTGAATCTCAGATGGCGCCACCATAGTTGGTCTCAATCTGACCAATGAGGTTAAGCTATTTCGAAATATAAAATGACATTACCACATTTTAAACCAATGACGATGTTGGGGACCAGCTGTGCTAGCGCCAATAGTTCCACAGTTTCCTTTCCCATTAGAAAAATTGTGGTGTTTTACGCATTGTGTGTAGGCTATGTTGAGTCTAGATGACTTGCAGCCTTAGACACAAACTCGTTTAAATCAATAATACTGTACCCATACCCACTCATGAAGATGCATCTTTTATTGCCGCGATCACAACACTATGATTCATTATAAACTGCGTCTTAGTCCACATCGACTACAGCTAGGGCCGTAAATTTTTAATCACTTCTTTTTCTACTTTTGTAGTTTTGTATGAATTATCTAAATAGGTACAATTTGTACCTAATCTGTCCAAGGTGAGATTCTAAAATTTTCCGTAACCAAGATTAAAACCTCACAAAATGTATCGTCTTTACTATTCCAAATATCCCGGTCGGCAAACACGACTCCTGAGCATGAAGTCCCGGGTTCGATTCCCGGGTCGGGCAAATTGTTATTGGGGTTTTCCATCAGGAATTTCTCAGTAGCTGCCACGGAGTCTGGATTCGTGACCGGTTGGTGGCAATAGGATCTCCCTATATTACATGGGACTTAAATGTAACTGACGAAATGTGGGTGTACCTACTATTAGGCACATCTCTGCCTAACTATTCGGGAAATAAAGGCGTGATGTTATGTCCTGATCGACATTTCAGCGTTTATGGTAGCCCTAACAAGCTACCTCATCATGGTCTGAACTTTACGAGCGGTGACATAAAACAGATCTTTTATTTAGTCAATTGGTCTCAATTAGACAAGACTATTTAGATTAGTATCTGTCTAATGAATCGTGACAAGCATTTCTGTTCATTATTTTAATTAACAATGATATTTAGGGGCCGTCTCCATGAGCGACAGAATCGCGACGTAGAGAATGTATGACACGACGATAATATCGCCGCGATGCTCTCGCTCGTGGAGACGGCCCCAAGAGCTCGCCGTCCGTCCGTCTCATGACGACAGGCCGTGTCGATGGCGCGTTCGTGTTCCACGCGCGCCTCAAAGAGAGTCAGCAAAAAGGAAGGGGTCCGCAAGGACCGATACCTGCCGGGGTTGCGGGACTGTTCGAAAGAGATACCGTGGCCCCGGAACACAAAGGGCGATGAAGGAACATGGATAGGTTTTAGTCAGTAAAAGTCTGACACTATCTCCTGCTCCGCCCCGAGCGGGAGAAGTCATTTGATGATTTCAAATAAAAAAAAGGGTATTAGGTCGCTACCTAATGCAAAAACATTGTGATATTGTAACCTTGTGATTGTGACATTGTGAATATCTGGCAATACACTTTTGTTAATGATATCGCCGAGACTTTGAGTATCAATAAACTAATAACTGATTGATTGGGAATACAAATAAACTTAAACTTATACAGTCACGAGATATCTTCCGTGATTATTAATTATTTTGAGCTCAGCTCTTCCCATTTCGTCTTAAAAATTTGATAAGTACCCGTGGTAAAAAACTATAGTCTTCGCCAGGTAAGTAAGAATTAAAGGTCATAAACCCGAATACATTTAGTCAAATACATAATTCCGAAAACGGAAATAATATGACATACACTTGTCCCCAAACGACCTTTATCGTGATCCTTGACTTTTTCTAGTAATAAAAAACCGGCCAAGTGCGTGTCGGGCCACGCGCAGTGTAGGGTTCCGTAGTAGCCCGTTATCACAATATATAACGAACCCACAGCGATTACAGCGCCATCTAGCGGCAGCTTTGTAAAACTTATGATAATTTATTATGTTTTTTTAGTTTAGATTGTTTTTCAATGCGTCTTTACCCGTTATAAACAAGCAACTAATTCATCTTAGTCACTTTATAGGATTTATTCTAAGGATTTTGTATTTGGTACAATATTATCCAACACCCAAGTTCAACGACTATTACTGCTAAACTAATAAAGTTATCTTAACCGCTATACTTTTTCTTTAAAGTTCATAAAATACACTATCATCATGAATTTTACCAGATTTTTCAAGCCAGTAGTTTAGCTTTTAGAGGGGGGAACTAGAACAAAAATTTGCAAAGTTTCTTTAAAGTTTAATATTTCGTAAATGGAGCATTAAATCGAAAAGTAGTATTAGCAACCCCTAAGTCATTTTAAAAAACCTATTCAACGATACCCCACACGATGGGGTAGGAGACGAAAAAGAAATTATCCCCACTTAACATGTATGGGAGCTACCCTAAAATTTTTTTTTCCAAAATTTTACCACTTTGTCGGCGTTATTGCCATTCACACCTCTACAAAATTACAGCTTTCTAGTACTAACGGTCTCTTAGCAAAATCTCGGACAGACAGACAGACGGAGATGACGAAACTATAAGGGTTCCTTGTCAGGACTACGGAACCCTAAAAAACGATTCATAATGTATTGTCGGGGTACCTTACCTACGCAGTGAAATTATGGAAAGAGCAATGACCTTTAATTCTTACTTATCTGGCGGAGACTAGTCGTATATTTTTCAAAATATCCCATTTTGACAATGTAAGGGAGAATACTTCGGTATTTACTATAAAACCAGCCACCTCTACCTAAAACTTAGACCAAATAAACTTATTACAGGATAAAGTTGCCAAATGGCTACAATTTGGTTGGCAGCCAGATACCCTGGCAGTAAAAGGACAGTGTTGGAGCCAGACAAGGCCCATCCTTTATCCTTTAATGTGGAAGCAGTGCCAAATTAAAACCAAAATTATCCTTATCGTTATAATTTACTTCCAGACATCAGTTAGTATTATATTTTCGTTGTGGAAAAACTGTAGAATTTTAAAATACACAATAGGCGAGACGACAAAAAAAAACTAATTAGTCTGTCAGTTAGATTATCAACAAAATATTTGACCCGTGTTTTTTCTTTTGTTACGTAAACCAAAATTTACGAAGATATGACGCTTTTAAAATTCTCAATACGTCACGTCTACGTATAATTTTTACCTAGTTCTGACGTCACGAGCCCCCCCCCCCACTCCCGAGTTTTGATGTGTTTTATCTTTGTCAATATTCATTGATTTACAAAAACAAAAATACGTGTCCATTAATTTCCAATACTCTAACTGACGGACTAAATAGATTTGAAATATTTTGATACTGCCGTCATGCCTATTGGCTACAAGTGATTCCTTATATATTGTTATCCCACGTTGTGTAACTACAGGGCAAAGCCCTCTCTTCCCTCTTTTCGCAGTCTAATTCAATTGTAAGCCAATCCATTAAAAATGAGTCCAGCTCATCCTAACATCTCCTCAGAGCCTCAGACCCACAATTAAGTCCTGCCACGTTATCCAAAAATATATGCAGCACTTAATATGCATAAATTCTATCAAACTGCATTACAGTGTTGTTGCCTACAGGCTTCTATGATGCACTTTTGAAAGTCACCGATCATGTGATTTTTTAAAGGTCATATAAACTTGAAAGCTCAGTCGGAAAACGAGTTTAAGGGAAATTCCATAACATCATAAATGACATTATTTTTACCTCAGAATTAATTGCGGGTACCCCGATAAGAACCAATTCCAAAACCGCAAAGAATCCAATAACTTTAAATTAAAGGAAAAAAAGAAACTGCCTCTTTTAAAAAGAGTTCGAGAATGATACTTAAAAACTTAATATCAATATTTTTCTCGTTCGTGACTTTACTTAGGGAGTGGTTGACCAGCTGTATCTTAGGGTGCGTTTACACCAAACCAACATAATTATTAGAAACTATAATAGCCTCCTTGGTCTAGTGGTAGTCACTGCAACTTCTGAGCCTGAGTTCGATTTCCAGGTCGGGTAAAAAGTTGTTGGGTTTTTCCATTAGGAATTTCTGAATAAAATTAAATAAAATTAAAATTGTTTATTGGTAGAACAAGTTTAGGTTTTAACAAAATGTTGTGATTGGATCCTCCTTTTAGGCAGATAGTGTCTGTGTTAGGAGAGTCCGCTCTTCCATAGAAAGTTGTGTTATCAAAAAGCAGAACCAACGTATTATTATTATACTAAAACTACATAAATTAAGATTAAGATTAACTTACATTTAATCAAATGTGTGTATGAGTGGGTGTAAGTTTGTGGATGTGTGTATGTGAATGAGAGAGAGAGAGTGTGAGTGTGTGTATGTGTCAAGGTTTCAGAAGTGTTTCGGTATCATTGTAGGTAAGCGTTTGTATCCATTCCATTATTCCATTATAGCAACCCAAAGTCTGGATGTGAGCCTAGTTGGTGGCAAATAGGCTGGCCTTTATAAGATGGAACTTAAACCAGAACTGGCGAAATATGGGGGTAGGTTAGGTACAAACACCAGCTTACCAAGCTACATCAATCTGTCATTATTTTAAATAGATTTTCAACTTTATCGCTAAAGCATTAGGTTCAAGGTTGATTGGGAAAATTTGGCAGTTTCGGGTAATTTGATAAGCTGGCGTCTGTACAATTGGTAGACCTGTGTCTAACTCTTCGGGTATTACAGGTGCTATGTGATGGTATATACTCGATGTAAATAATATATTTCACGATCACTCAGTATAAATGCAACTTTACCCGACACTTAAATAGTGACTTATTATATCAGTTATTGACCATGATTGGTAATTGGTATAACGACTGTATTTACGCCTTACATAATAATTTGCAATAAGGGGCCAATTATTGGTATTTACTCTAAAAAAAGGGTGTTTACCTATGCAATTGGCACGTTTTAGTTTGGCAGGTAATATGGGTGTACCTATGTATAAAGGGCGTAAAAAGACTATTAACGAAGCCGAAAGGCACTTGTTCTCCTCATCATTGCGATCATTTTTTTGTTCTATACTATACCTGGGAACCTTCTAGTTACGGAGATATTGGGGGTCAAGGTTCCAACTTTTACACAAGTTTTTTATTTTAATACATGTTTTTAATGTAAGAACTTACTTTAAACACCTCCATGACCCCTACACTATTTAATGCACCAACCAGCACAATGTTTCGAGTGCGTTACATTGAGTTTTACGTTTTGAGTGTGTTTTTAGTAGGGTTAGTTAGTTTGATGTACAGAATGCTTGGTTAACGGTTTCGTGCAGTCTGTTTACACCCTGTATGTATCTTAAATACATTCATTTTATTCTCTGGCAGAAAACACACGGCATGAACCGCTGTACACTGGGTCTAGAAGCATGGCCCTTGGTTTTTAACCGACTTCTAAAAAAGGAAGATGTTGTATTCCACCAGTACCTAGGTATCTTTTTCAATTTGATAGTAACGGGTCCACCCCTGTGCGACCGCAACTCGCCTGCTGTGAAGTAATAATGCAGCCCAGGGTGAAAGTTTTAAGAGAGCAACTGTCGCAACGGCCACCGTAGGCGCGGGCCTGTGGACGGTGGGCTATGGGTTTGCTCGCCGTCCGTCCGTCTCATGACGACAGGCCGTGTCGACGGCGCGTTCGTGTTCCACGCGCGCCTCAAGAAAGTCAGCAAAAAGGAAGAGGTCCGCAAGGGCCGATGCCTGCCGGGGCTGTGGGACTGTTCGAAAGAGATACCGTGGCCCCGGAACACAAAGGGCGATGAAGGAACATGGATGGGTTTTAGTCAGTAAAAGTCTGACATTCCCTCCTGCTCCGCCCAGACCGGGAGCAGTCATTTGATGATTTCCGATCCGAAAAAAAAAAGGGGCGCACTCTCCCTATAAGGGATTTAGAAATTCAAACCCTGAGGCGGCTAAAAATGGGGGATTTCGTAAATCATATTCTTTGGGTTTATAGACTTAAACAAACAAAGAGGTTTTTTTTTCCTTTTATTAAATGTTCTATGGAGGTTTGTTATCTTGACCGATGGAGACTTAACATAAAGTTTTAAAATACCATAATAAATATACTGAAGTGAGGATTTAAGTCACTTTTAAGGGCAATTAGCCCCTACAAGGAAAAAGAGATTTTATAGTTACTTTAAGGAAAGGAACACTTAAAACCTGGTTAAGAATTTGAAACTTTATCTGTCGATTAAATAAGATTTGTAAGGAAGGAAGGATATATTAAAGAGTTACAGGTTTGAATTAGTCATTGTGCATACAGGTTTAAATAAAAGCCAAAAAAAAAAACTTCAAACCTGTATACAAGACTATGAATAATAACGATGACAAAATAAAATCATTTTTGTTTGATAATAACATATTTTCGACAATCAATCAATTTGAATTTAAAAAACAACGCTTACTTAGAAAGTGTACTTATTCTTTTTACTGGACTACGACATACAGAAGAGACGGTTATGATTTTTTTTAAAGTGCCTTAAGTAACGTACCTTCCTATCTCAAAGTAATAATTTGGTTCAGTTAACCAATGTAACACCAACACTTATTATTTTTATTATAGGATTTGAATGTAAATAAGACGCTAAATGCGATTACCGATACTACATTGGTAGATCGAACCTAATAATTATATACTACCATACAAATAATAATAATAAATTATGACCCACTAGCCACGACTCACCATCTATAGCCAGTGTTCACCAGTATTAAATTATCTGTGGCCAAGGTCAGCTGAACATAATCTCCATATTAATCAGGAAACAATAAATTTTATTTAAACAAGTTCCTATTTACCTACCTATATAAGGTTTTTTAATACACATATAATTACTGGACAATTGGTACTTAAGTTTTTCTTTTAAATTACCTTAAGTTGTCATTGATGAAGATATACAGCATATTAACAGGTTCAATTCAATCAAGATTTAGGTACATCAAATTTCTTTGGTGGGTTAACGCTTCAAATAATAAAATTAAAAGATCCATGGAAGAAATTGCTAATGCAGTCTCTACTGAACCAAATAAAACATAAAAGGATGTATGAGATTGGTACACGTAATAAATGAATTAATAAATATCCATAAAGGTACGAACATTCATAATAATATTCACGTTCACAAATTAATTCAAAATGTTAGTAGTACAGAACTTACTTCTGCTACACTGCTCCAAAGCTTATTTATAAATAGGAAAACCAACAGCTATAACAGATGAATAACAATTGTATAATATGCAAAATAGAGCCAATTACCTGTTCTCATTAGTAAAAACAGAAATAGTAATAGAAATCTTAGGATCACTCACACACAAGCACGATCAAAATATACACTCTGACACCAGGTTAGGCACTAAAGACACTGGAAAAATAAAATTAGAAGGTTTTACATCAGTCCTGAACTCAAAAATCCACAGCCTTTATGAAATTAAAAAGTCAAGACTAACTTGAAAGTCGCTTAAACGACTTAACGAAAGCCTCAATCATTCATGAATTCAAATGCCGGAAAACTTTGACCGACCACAATGTGAACCTTGTTTTGCATACCTACTGCCTACCAGTCTTGATTAACTAGATTAAAACACCAACAAGGCCGGATAACCTAGGTTCTTATCAACTTTATTATTATAAAAGCCGTTGGCCCGCAACCTTCGTAGGATTTAATTTTTTTATAAAAATATTACTTCATTATTTGAATCGGATTATGCTAACAATTTCTAGGGATTTAATATTTTTGAATAATTATTTTTCTAAATAAAAGTAGCCTAACTTATCTCCTTATAATATCAGCTATCTGCCAGTAAAGTCCCATCAAAATCGGTCCAGCCGTTTCGGAGAATAGCCGGTACAAAAACCGCCAGAAAGACAATTTCTTTTTTGTTTTAAGTACCGTATATACTTTCATAATTTCAGTAAAAAGCTGTTATTTTTTAATTACAAACAGACACTACAATTTCATTTATTTGTATTGATTTAAAAGGAACTATTAAATGTCTACACAATTTTTTGCAGCTACGCGGAAGTTGGGTAAAAAAAATAATAACAAAACACGGTAGCATTACATCAGGACCTGTTTTGTCACTTCTTATGACTCCTGGGTTCTTGAGAAACGTTTTTTGTGGTACCCAGCCGACTTTGTAACTAGTTTAATAGTAGATCGTGACATAGCAAGCTAGGGTCTCGAAATTAAATGACGCGCGATAAAAAGCTTGTCGCGTGCTTGGCCAGCGCGAGGTCGGTGTGCTTTTGGTTTATTTACAAACCATTGTCAAAGCTATGTAGCAGTTTAGGTGTTTGATAAATTGTGTGGTTATCGGTTGTCGTGGTATGGGCATGTAATGCGATGTCGTGAGGAAAGTTTTTAGTATGAATGTGGATAGAGTATAAGAAGACCAAAGAAACGATGCATGGACTGTGTGAAGGATGATATGGTAAAAAAGGAGGTGTCTGATGAGATGACGAGTAACAGAGAAGTGTCGAAGAAGAAGATATGCTGCGCTGATCTCTCAAATAAACAAATAACTCGTAGTTTAGGTGTTTACAACAAAGTCTAGATTTTTCTGTTTTAAATGGGACATTCTTTGACACAATACTAACTGGGGGTGCCAAGGTGCCCAATTTTGGGTAAAATAAAACATTATAGGCATTATAGCTTAACTTCAAATCCGAATTCCTAAAGGCTCATGAGTTTGTTGCCCATACATGAGCGAACCATAGGTTACCTAAACTTTAAACCAAACCATATTGAAATATAAAGGTGTCAATGGTGTGTAATGTAATCCCGAGATATTTGTCAAATGTTTTACCTAGAGCGTTAGTGGATATATCATTATTCATTGCTTCGCAATTATTATCTACCTAATTAAATTAATCGTCTACACTAACAATATTGTTTTTGCTACGACATAATTGCCACAAAAACACGTGTGTTTATCAAATTCGAGTAGTTTTTGCTTGTTGCGTAACATTAATACCTACACGCTAATGATCACGCGAATATTTTTTTAGGGCAGTGGGTACCTCCTAAATAAAATCAGCTCCTAGCAACTATTAGGAAGATCCATGGTTGATATTACGTAGAAAAGGAATAAATTACCTGTAAAGTTCGAATTTCAGGTAAAAACTAGATAGTTAGATTAGAATTAAATTCAGCTATTAAAATTCCGCTCGCTGATGTAGTCAAGTCGTATGATCGTCAAGTGCGCAGGTGTCAGAGCATGCAGCGCAAGATGGAAGGTGGGCCATTGACTGCATCAGGGAGCGGAGTTCGCATCTCTGAATTTTGGGCCAAAAATATTTATTGATTTGCCATCGACACACAACTTAGCGGCTTCCTTGTAAATATTAAAAGGAACAAGTAGACATCTTCTGGGTCCACTCGTACCATCCTGTATCCTGTACCTATTAATTTATTTATTAAAAAAAACTTTTTTGTAAAAAAAACTACTTATTTTGTAAAAAAATCCGATTCCCAAAAAACACTAAAAAGTCTAGTTTTAATTTTACCTATTTTTATTTGTAGTACAACACACAAATTCATGTCACGAAACGATTTTTTTCATTGTAATTAGAAATTATTAAAAAAACTATCATGTCGTCAACTTATACCAAGAAGAAAAAAACCAAACTACTAAACCGATATTGATGAAATTTCTGTGGAACCAATCGGAGAGTAGAGAGTACATCCTATCACACTAAACAAGAATTTTTCAAATCGGTTCATAAATGACGAAGTTATGAGGTAACAAATTTGAAAAAAAAAAACATCCGAATTGAGAACGTCCTCCTTTTTTAGAAGTCAGTTAAAAAGAACCTTGTGCTCAAGATGACAACAGTCAATTTAAATTAATCTAGCCTAGAACTCAATTAAGTCTTCCATCAATCTACACAGATAAAACTAATTAAATCAAGCGCTAGTTAGGATCAAATTAACTCGCAGTTCACCTCAAACCGCGATGCACTTGCATATTGTACGACATGAGACCAATAAACCCAAACAAGTAACTAGTTATTACAACTTAGTTATAACTTGATTAGACCGTACCCCTCCGGCAATGCCGCCCATATTAAATTCATGCTGTTTTGATAACTTGCACATAGCTTTAACTTGAGGCTGGGTGCAGACGGCAGACTGTAATAAAAAAAGGATGTAGCTTGTTGAAGCTTTCAGAGAAATTCAATAAGATAGCTTAGCAAATTATTCTAATCTTAGTGGAAAAAAGCAGCAAAAAAAATCAAAAACCAACAATTCAACATCCTCCTTTTCGGTCACTCCTCTTACCCCCGAATACTGAAACGTCACTCAAAATTTAAGTAGCACTTTTAATTAACAGATACTCAAAAGTGACGTTTGGCCATACGAAATTTAAAGTTTAGAAGCTGCTCAAATGTTAAGCAGCCCTTAAATTTTGAGTGACGTTTCAGTATTCGGGGGTTAGTCGGTTAAAAAACAACTTTTTTAGTATAATTCTAGTCATGTGCCCTTTGAACTTCCATACAAACAAACATCTCCCATTTTTAGTCCATTATAGGAAAAATTTAATAAAATCCGTCTTTAATGCTCACCTTCTTTTTATAAGAAAATGATTGTGCTTTTAAGCCCAGTGGCTTAGATTGTGCGTTTACTGTCAAGGAGGATTTTAAATTCGATTTTCAACTTACACAAGATTGGGAAAGTATCTAGTGATGCGCCTCCAAACTTGCCGTCGTAGCTTTGCGTCTACGCCCCGTAGACATTTCTTTTTCGTAGCGATACTCGTCGAAATGTTTCGCTACGGCGTAGCACACATGTGCTACAAACGAGCGCGTCCGCAGTCAACGCTACGCAGCTTTCTTTTTATTTGAAAAACTTTAGGAACATCAAGAAATTCCGATCTTAATGTAACTGATTTAGATATTTACTGTATAACTCATAAATACTGATTATATCTAACTAAAGTATCGATTAACTTCCAACTTCCAACAAAAGCGCCAATTTAATATAAGATAACGATGTAAATCGGCCGTCTGGATAAGGCTTTAGTGCCTTTCGTATTAAAACACTGCGGTGAATGAACTTAGCAACGGTTGTTATGACAATGCGGTATCAATTTTACGATCTTTCTCTTTCATCCTACTAAGTTTTATCTATACTATAATATTATACAGAGGTAAATTTTGTTTGTAAGTTTGTATGTCTGGCATAATATCCGGAACTAGTGATCTAATTCTAAAAATTGTTTCACTTGCAGAAAGGTACATTATTAGCCGAGCTATTACAATGTTTGCAGATGAAGTCGCAGGCGAAGTGCTAGTGGTTAATAATGCGTTTCGACAAAGAACAAAACATAGGTAGCTTTCCAAATTGTTTGAGTAAACACATCTGGCAAGCTTGAAAACTTAAGTTCATTTCACAGGCAAGATGTTCTCAGAAACTAAGTACTCGGAATTTATAATGATTCCCGGTAACTTACAAAACTTAATTCCTCGTACGTTTCATGGTATTCAAACACTTAGTCATTGAAGTTCGTCAAAACACCGGGTGTGTTTTCATGAAAACGCCAGGGTAGTTCGTGAAATTAAAAATTTTCTTACGTTTCGCAATTCGGAGGTCATTGTCGGGATGTTTTTAATGAATATTACATGAAAAAGTCATTCGATGGGATTAAATTAACTTAAACGGTTGTATTTATGATTATAATAGAGTAGATGACACCATAAAACAATAATCCCAGACACCTCTAAACACTTTATTTTGGGCCTGAAAACCCGATTTATTTTCAATTAATTGCCAAATTCGATTTTTAGTTGCTTTGAAATTAATCCATATTTGAGTCATTGAGTTGAATAAACATTGACGTCACAGTTGGCTATTGCCATACAAAATCTATGAGAGAACCGCGTTTTGAAAGCTCTTAAAAAGTATCTCAATTGATTGGTGTGTTGTCTACCCATTCTGTAAAGCCATATTTGCTACGGTCGTGTATTTCACGAGCAACCCTGGCCCGGGTACCTTCCCCCTTCACACTAGGGACTGCAGGCGTGTCGCTATATGCATATTAATAAGCACGTGTATCCTCTTGCGTCTTATCTCGCATAAAAAATGCAATATCATGGAAAACCTTAGCAGCACCTTGCCTCCATTGAGAAAGGAAAGGCGCGCTTCCACAGATTACTTAGTAAGAATTAATATTAAAAACTCTGTTAAAATTGACATATTTGCCTAAAATCAAAATTTACTTAAGAAAAATATTGTTAAATAACTAACTACATCACTGTACGGTCGAACAAGCTATTTGGTTTACACTTTACAATGTAATTTGTGGGTTAAACTGTAAACCAAATAGCTTGTTCGACCGTACATCTAATAAACCATATTACTAGCGTTTTCTTACATTTGTTGGGGTCGGTTCCAGTCTATATAATTGTTTTTATGCCCTTTACAAAATTAAATATCATTTTCACCTGTAATGTAACGACTGAAATCAAACTTGAACGTTTAATAGTAAACATCTGTTTTAAACTCCTTAATCATTAACGGAATTTAATTGGATTCTAAAAATAAACGACACAATCTTCTAATCGGAAACGTCGCCCAACCATCGCCATCCCTTAGACCTCGATCAAATTCTACCCCTCGCTTTATTAAATGTTTACTTTCTCACTTTTGTAAGGAATCCGGAAGTCTTTTCATACTTGTGTCAAAAGGTATTTCTCAAAATGGCGGATATTATACTCGTAGCTCGGGTATTCATTTGCCAGGTTTGTGATTAAATTGGGACTGTTTCAGCGTAATTTACTGTTTTCTCTTTGTTCTCAAGGCATGGTGGAAATTGTTTTTGATTCTTGGTAAGTTTTATTATATTGAATGCTCATGTTATTTAAGAAAGGGTAAATTAAGCTCACCTAACTTGGATTTCCACACCAATATTATAAATGCGAAAGTAACTCTGTCTGTCTTACACCTTTTCACGTTACACCTGGTTTAGGACATAGGATAATTAATATCCTACCAATAATTTTCAACCTCCACACTGGCCAGGCCGCGGGCTAAGCCTGTGACTCTAAAGCCATCACAAATTGAAAATACATTATGTACCTCTATTTACGCGCACGTAAACAGTTTATAAACTAGATCTTTCCAAGATTTATCGTCGAAATAAACAGCATTATGTGACACCAACAATGATTTACGGGGTGTAATAATGATAATAACATAGGTAAGCAGATAAATTATAGGCGTTTTACTAGGAAGACATATCGCCTTCATGACCTTGGTCTAAATATCGGAGCTAAAGGCTTTTCGCCTGACCCTACAGTAACCAGTAGTTTTGTGAGAGTGAAATTACAAAACATAAGAATTAAATAAACTTAATGATCAAGGTCAAGAGCAGGGCCATTTTGTAATAAAAAATAAAACAAAAAAACTTACTCCAATTACGATAAAGGCAGAAATACACACATCAACACGGTCTAGGGATATTTCATACTCAATTAAATAACTCGAAAAGTACTGGCCGCATTGGAATCTTTTATACACCGATTTGTTTGTAATTTATCTCAGACTAATTCCAAATTCAAATTTTTGAAAATTCTTTTGTTTCGGTGGCATAAAAATGTCTTGATGTATAGGAGAGGGAATTTTTTATTTGTGCGAAATTTAGAAAACAATACGAATTACGTTTAGTTACAGTTTTTTTTCATTTTTAAACGAAAGATAAAGTTAAAATTGAGGTATTGTAGCCATGCAACGCCGACATTTGACGAGGGCGGAGATGTTACGAGCTGTGGGAATGCTGGAAGCTGGATCTGTTCAGCGTAATGTTGCTGAGGCCATAGGGACCCATCAAAATGTAATTTCAAGATTGTGGACACGCTATCGTGCCACAGGTGAAGTAGCGGAGAGGCACCGGGGGCCAAGTCGCATCACTACCCCCAGACAAGACCGATTTTTGCAAATTACTGCGCGAGCACAACCAAATGCAACGGCGACTCAATTGGTCCAAAGGCTGCGAGTGGAACACCAAGTGCTTGTGAGTGACCAAACTGTAAGAAGGCGACTGCATGAAAGCAATCTACGCTCTCGTAGACCACTCCGGGTCCCACCTTTACGGAGAGGCAATCGTGGACGACGATTAGAATGGGTTCGGAACCACGTGGACTGGGGCCGTGACCAATGGTCCAATGTGCTGTTCACGGATGAATCCAGGTTCGGCTTCCATCCAGATTCACGAAGGACGCGTGTTTGGCGAGTTCCTGGACGATGGAGCCGTCTCCAGAACCCTCAGGAAGTTCACCCATACCAAGGAGGAACAATTATGGTTTGGGCAGGAATTCGTCTTGGAGGACGGACGGATCTCGTTTGGGTGCGGGGCAATATGACGGCAGAACGATACGTCCAACAGGTGCTGGGGCCCGTAATCTTGCCCCACAGAACACAAATGGGGCAAGATTTCCTGCTCATGCACGACAATGCCCGGGCACACACGGCGAGAACGGTAGCAGCTTGGTTACATACACATAATGTTAGGGCCTTAGACTGGCCTGCTCAATCGCCAGATCTAAATCCCATTGAGCATGCGTGGGATATGCTGCAAAGAAGAGCTCTGAAGGAAGTTCCTGAAAATCTGGCTACAGAAGATCAACTTTTTGCGCACCTCAGAAGGACATGGGACAATATTCCGCAGCGAGACATTGACAACCTTGTTCTGAGCATGCCGAATCGTTGCCGATGTGTTATGAACATCATGGGCGCTTTCTCAGACTACTAACTTCAAGTTTATAAACACAAATTAAATGATTTTTCTATTTTTTTCAGTTTTTAGTCACAAATTAAAAGTTCATTCATATAGGTACGGTTTCCGTCTATGCTTAATTTTTTTTCCATAAAATCCTGAAATTTTAATCTATACCTTAACCATTATTAAAAAATGGTAGAATATTAAATAACGTATCTTTTAAATATATACATGTCATATAAATAATTAACACATTGATAGTAATTCGCTTTTTTAAAAATATCCCTAGACCGTGTTGATGTGTGTACATCCACGCTAGGATCGTTTTGCCTGCAAAAATCAAAGCAGAAGAAGTTACCAAATTCAGGTCCAATATGCGAAAATTGAATTAACATAAAACAAAAAACTACAGATCAGAAAGATATAACATTCATCTATCAATTCCGGTACAAAGGAAATAAAAAGATAGTAAGTAATAAAGGATAATGGAACAGATTGAACTTTCCTCAGGCTGGATTCGTTTTCTGCAAATCTCTACTTTCTTTTGATTGAATTATCGTCGTATTGAGGATACACGTACATCTATTTGTGTATTTACGAGTAAATTGTACATCTACCTAATGTGTAGTTGTGTAGGTAGGTGCAATGTATCTGTGGTAGTTGAAAACGAGTAGTTGTAGTAATTATTATCCAAGCCTTTTCTCATTCAGATGTAGGTAACCGAAGAAATCTAGACCCCTGTCAAACCGAATGTCCGGAATCCGAAATTCAGGGATCGAAACCACATCGATGTAGTTTTTTGATATTTAGAAATAAACTAATTACTTAATATGTTAAATAAATATAAATATCGCTGGACATGTTAACTCATTGTCTTCTCATATTCACAAGGACAGTGGCCATTACTCGATGCGAAAAATACAACAAAATATCATTCAGGCAATACACATTTAATTTACAGGTGAAATTCTCATTGCCCTAAAAAAAAAAGCGCTTAGGATTGTACCACTTATCTTTCAACCTTCTCCCCTATCGATCTCTGCAGTTCTATCTACTACTGCCGTCCTGTACCAACAATTTCAATGATCAATCTTATTTCTCTCTACAGATGCGAGACTCTCATACTGAACGGAACCCGGTACTGCGAATGGGGCTACAATGGGCTGGGTATCGACTACCAGGTGTTGGCTGGACCCGCCTTCATGGCAGTCTTTACCGTCGTCGGAGTCGTACTTGGGGTGGTCGCCGACAAGTAAGTTTCATTCTATGTTTTAAAAATATCAGTTATACTATCAGGCCTAACGCTATCTTGCGACAGTGCCTGTGGTAGGTGCGAGGCAATGGTTTTGACGGCCGTCAGCAAGTGGATTATTGGGAACTCGACGCGACGTCATTGCACACCTTCGTAGCTACCATATGCAATGTCTCAGTTAAGCGATAGACTCTTGCGTATCACTATGCTGGCGAATGCAATACTAACTGCAAAAATGATTAAAATCAAAATCAAAGCATTTATTTCATTTTTAGTAGGCCAGTTACAGGCTCTTTTGAATTGTCGGAACAAAGATGAGAATTAAATGTAGCTACAGTCCCAGTCACAAGACATAAAAACTGTGAAAGTACTGTAGTTGCCCATTCCCTAGCGTAGATTTCTATGCAGAAGAACGGGCAAGAAACTCCATGGACACTCTTTTAAATCAAAACAATTACAACATCGTCTCACATTGTTCGTCGCAAGAATGGCTGTAGATTGAGAGATCCTATGTGAACTTCGAGTGGCCTTTTAACTCTTGAATCAGGGTCAATCACTCCTTAACCTTGCTAAACCTAGTGTAGCTCTGCCTGGCTTCCAGTGAACCATTGTTGATGATCTTTATCATCACCATAATTTGATCTACAACGTTGACAGCAAATTTTAATGCACTTTTCTTCCCCAATAGATACAACAGAGCGAGAATCCTCTCCTTCTGCACCCTAGTCTTCGTCATTGCCATTCTTCTGATGGGCACTGTCAAGGAGTACTGGCATCTCGTCGTCCTACGTATGATCATGGCCGCCGGAGAGTCCGGCTGCAACCCTCTCGCTACTGGTATCCTGACAGACCTATTCCCCGAGAGACAGAGGGCCTTGGCGCTTTCTATCTTCAACTGGGGGATCTATGGAGGATACGGTATCGCTTTCCCTGTTGGACGGTACATCCCTCAAGTTAATGCTTGGGGTTTGGTAAGTTTATTTCATGGTCTTCTCATTTAGAAGTTGAAGTCCTTATTCTATATTTGTGATAGTCAAGAGACAATAATGTTGCTAATACTGAAAATTAAAAGCGATTTCTACATAATCACTTGACGACATTATCATTGAAAAGGCACTTAATCTGTCTTCGTCCTACCTTCCTATACAATCAGCATCTACTTACCAAGTGGTGAAACTTACGCAACGTCTTGGGAATGCTTTTGTAAACTACTCTAGGAATGAATTTTCGTTAACATTTTTTTTTTACCTACCCGCAGAGCTGGCGTGTGTGCTACTTCGGCGCCGGTATCGTTGGTCTGATCATCACTCTGTTCACCTTCCTCACTCTTCGGGAACCTTCCAGAACTACTATTGGAGAAGAAGGTATGAACTAACAGCTGATTCAACAATTATTGTTGTACATTGTAGTAGTATATTGTAGGTAAACGAGTTGAGTTTAACTGTCAATTTCTGCCATTTTGGAAATTGGAGGATATCATTATATTCAGCGAATTGCGGGTGTAATCCCCTCGAAAATAATAAAAAAAAAAACAAGAAATCGTCTAAATCATTGTTAATTAGGTAATATAAATGTAATTTGAGCATAAATGTAATAAGAGCAGCGGTGGCTCAGTGGTGGCGGCCCCGACTTACGAACAGTAAGTCGTGGGTTCGAACCCAAGCAGGCGCATTACTTTGTGTAATTTATTGCATCACCGCTGCTCTCAAAACGGTGAAGGAAAACAACGTGAGGAAGCCGGCATGTCCTAGAACCAAAAAAATCCAAAGACATGTGACAATTACCAATCCGCACTGGGCCCGCTTGGTGGATTATAGCCCATTCCCTCTCATAGAGAGGAGGCCTGTGTCCCAGCAGTGGGAACATTAATAGGCTGATGATGATGATGATGATGATGAAATGTAATTTAATTGTTTAACAAAATACTGAAAATTTTATCAGGATGTTAGTTACGTGTAAATCTAGCTTACTAGTCGCTACATTGACTTTCTCGTCATTCTGAAATTTACCTTCCTTGATTCAGGAACAGGCAAGGCTGGCGACAGTACCCTGGAGTCTGGTAAGAAGATGCCTCAGGTGACGATCTGGCACGTGATCGCGCAGCCCAGAATCATCCTGCTGTGCCTTGCAGCCTCTATCAGACATTGTGGTGAGTTTAACTTGATTCTACTACTTAAAAGATCATCATCATTCCAGCCGAAAGACGTCCACTACTGGACATCGGCCCCAAAGTGTTGACACATAGACTGGTCCCGTGCGACTCGCTTCCAGCGGATTTCCGCAACCTTCACCAGGTCATCGGTCCACCTAGTGGGAGACCTTCCAACGCAACGTCTACCGGTTCGCGGTCGCCACACCAGAATTTTTCGGCCCCACGTTCTGCGAGCAATGTGCAATAGTTACTAAGATATCACAGGTTAACTTTGGATTCGTCAAAATAGCACGAATAGCACCTTCACATTTTTTTTTAAATATACGACAAAAAAAATCCTTCCTCTAAAGTACCTACCCCACATTTCGCCAGTTATAATTAAGTCCTATGTAATAGGGGGCGACGTGGCTATTCTGACCGAGCACAATTCCAGACTCCCTTGCTATAGAATGCTAAAAATCCCAAACACGCTGCTGCACTTGCCTGACCGAAGAACCGAACCCTACTTGCTGAAGCTCAGTTACTAGCGTAGTAGTCATAACCGCTAGAATAAGTAGACTTAAGACTTAGTAATAATTTATTATATGGTATAGTACCTATCTACCCGAGTCTGTCTGTATGGTACTTATGTGCTAAGGTACTTAAGTTTTTATTCGTCACCTAAGGAAATAAATAATTTAATTTTGCATAATCGATTAATACAATGAATACGTAGGTAGATACATGGTATGACTAGTTACACCTACCTACATAAAACGTACTTCACAACAAGACAAGAGCTTTTATAACAACATTAATACTATTGTCCGTCTACAAAATTTCCTTGTAACAAATTCCTCGAGGAGGTAACACACAATTTGTAAACAGCAGTGAATTGAAATTGAAATCATACAGTAAGTAATATCTCCAAGTCACCAAGTCGACATTTGCAAACATGGAGCATTAATACATGGAGAGCTAATGTCTGAAATTATTTATTAAAACTTTCTGAATAAGTAAAAATAATCTGTACCTACAAAGGCGGACTTAATGCCAGAGGAATTTCCTAATTTTCTCCTATTCAATCTCAGGGTGATGCTCAACCCGGGGTTGCGGGACTGTCCGGGGTTGCGGGACTGTTCGCCGGGGTTGCGGGACTGTTCGAAAGAGATACCGTGACCCGCAACACAAAGGGCATTGAAGGAACATGGATGGGTTTTAGTCAGTAAAAGTCTGACACTCCCTCCTGCTCCGCCCAGAGCGGGAGAAGTCATTTGATGATTTCCCATCCGAAAAAAAAAAAAGAAAAAAAAAAGGGTGATGCTCAAACAAAAAAGTAAAATGTCTCTTTTTGTATGATATCCTGGTAGACATCGTCAGTTGATATTATGATATTATGTCACACGAAATGGCAGATAAAAGCATTTGTCGATCATGACTTAAATTTCCGTGAGCCAGTGCAAATAAAAGTCCACAAATGCATAAGGTTGTGTAATGCGTTACTGCAAACTAAGCTCTCCATTCCTGCATTTTCCATGGCCGTAATACTTCTCATAGCGAAGCCGCCTCGTATAGACGGATAAGCCGGTCACTGAGACATTTATATCTTCCTTTTGACCTTATCTAGGTCAGCAAGGAAACTCATTTAATAAAGCCATTGGAAGGAACATTAGCTGCCAACTTAAATATATCATTTTCTTTATCCCGACGTCCATTTCCATTACAGGATAAGTAGTGAGAAAATCTAAGCTTTACTTTCTTAATGCTATCTGGGAAAGTGTTTGATTTTTTCATTTTATTTTTTTCATGTTCGTGCCAGTTTCATCACTTCAAATTTTTGATAAAACTTATGCCTAGGTATTACAAGCATTGTTTAGCAAGCTTTATGCTTTGACATAAGCATTGGTATTATTTCCTAAGAAATCTTGGCCCAGTAGGGCTATTACGTATCTCTGTTGACAGCTCGAAATGATAGTAACAGGGCTGTGTCCATCAATTTACTGTCAAAAGGTTAGTTTCGTATTATGTATGACCAGTCGCGATCAAATATGACGTCATTCGTCACGTCACCGTAACTCATTTTGACAGACGCTTTCGTATCGATACTTTTATTATTTCGATTATGTAAGCATAGTGTACAACAAATTGATGACAACTGAGTTTGAAGTGGCTTTCGTGAAAGACGTTACACCGTACCCGGGCTGTTAGTCACCGTAAAGTGATATCCACTCAGTGCGATATGTAATACCAATATTATGACATTCTCGATTGTCATCAAAGTTCGGTGTACAACCGAAGCTTGATAGTCACTGGATATCAGAAAGATACGTAATAGGCCTACTGATCCTACCACCCAAAAATCACCAGAAACTATGCTCTTAACTTAACCATATCTTTTGTTTTGCAGGAGGCATGTGCTTCGCCTACAACGCGGACCTGTACTACCGCGATTACTTCCCAGATGTGGATCTAGGCTGGTGGCTGTTTGCTGTAACTGTCGGTATCGGCTCCATCGGAGTTGTGGCTGGAGGAGTCATCTCGGACAAGTAAGAAAATGTTTTTATACTTTGTACGCTATTTGAGCGTTTGATTCCAGATGTTAAGAATCTAGGATAAGTATCTACTTTGTTATCTACAATTTCGTAAGTTAGACTGGAAGATAAAGTGTCAAATAAAATAAAACATTAGTGTGGTTGTTACCCACAAAATAAATTATCAGTATTTTTGTTGTCTATAACATATGTTTAGATATAGATGCTCAACACGTTTCGAGTCTGTCGAGTTTCACTAAACAATTTATTTTACCTTGTATTTTAAAAGGTTACCTATAGAATTTTTTTACAAAAGAAAAAAGCTTTCAGAGACATACAAAAAAATCCTACGTAGAAATGTACCTAACCTTCGTATTTTAGCTCTGGAAAGTTTAAACCGAGTAGGCGATTTTGTTTATCTTCGTTAATTAGTCCGCCCACAAAAAATGCAATCTCATCGGCACATTCATTCTTTATGTTAATTATTTAGAACTCGGCATAAAAATTCAATCCGAATATTCTAACATTGCCGTTTATACATCAATAAATGTATATCCTGCGTTTGCAATTTAATTTACAAACAAATAAACACAATTGATCAAATTAAATAATTTATTTGCTTGAATATGGGTACTTACACATAAGGATAAAACATACAACAATAGAACTCAAAAGCATATCCTACCCTAACAGGTGTGAAAAACTAGTACATATTACAATTCAAATAAAAAAAATATGGAGAATTGCAATTTCAATAATTATAAACAAAATAATGAAAGACAACTTTAAAAAAAAGTTAAGTTTACGCTACTACTAAACACATGTTCATGGGTTTTCAACAGTAATATGCATTCTAAAATCAACGAAATTAACACCAGCTTAAAATTTATTTTGAAATAACATACATGAAACGGAATATTTTTTTGCGCAGGTATGTGGAGAAGATGGGTGTTCGTTCTCGAGTGCTGGTGCTTGCGTTGTCTCAGCTGATCGCTACTCTGCCTGCCTTCGGATCTGTCGTGTTTGGACCTCTATGGGCCATGATCACTCTCGCTATTTCCTACTTCTTTGGTAAGCAGTTAAGCACACATCCGAAACCATAACTCAAGGACCGGTTTCCACCAGCAGAGACAGGTGGAGCTGAGACAATATTCGATTTCAACCAATATGCTTGTCGATTCCAACACGTCTCTTTTCCACTTTGGTCGGAACTGAGCCTTTTTTTTTTTTTGATGCGAATTCATCGAATGACTTCTCTCGCTCTGGGCGGAGCAGGAGGGAGTGTCAGAGTTTTACTGACTAAAACCCATCCATGTTCCTTCATCGCCCTTTATGTTCCGGGGTCACGGTATCTCTTTCGAACAGTCCCGCAACCCCGGGTCGGAACTGAGCCTTAGACAAAGATTCAGCTAGTGTCTGAGAAATTGCACTTTAGTTGCATATTCACTTACCTACTTCCAGAAATAAAAGGAGCGAATCTCCTAACAATAAAAATACCTACCCCAGGGTTAAAAACAGGCTTCACTCATAAAAGTACATGATTTTATCGAGCCTATTAAAATGCCACGATCTCAAATATGTACGTTGCGCGAATCTATACCTGTAGGTACGACTACTAACACATATCTACAAGCGATTTTGGGAACTCAGACTACCCAAGTAAAGCAAGCAACTAGCATCCAGGCTGAACAAAGATAAGAAAATTAGAAAATAACCCCACTGCTCATCTAATTAAAGTCTCTTTTAACAAAAATCTTCTTCCTTCCAGCTGAGATGTGGTTCGGCATCGTATTCGCCATCCTCGTAGAAATCGTCCCGCTGTCCGTCCGCTCCACCACGGTCGGAGTGTTCCTCTTCGTCATGAACAACGTCGGCGGCAACCTGCCCATCCTTGTGGACCCCGTGTCCAAGATCATTGGGTACAGGGAGGCCATTATGATCTTCTACGCTGGATTTTATGGCATAAGTAAGTTTGAGAAACAAATTTCTAAAATGTATGTTTTTGGAGAGATACAACGACTAGTTTATACCTGCCTGGTGACTATTTTTAATAACGCTAACACGAGGTATATTCTTAAACGCTGCCAAAAGTTAACTAATCAAAGGGCTGTTTTAACTATTATGAAAATGTTTAAACATCTCTTAACCGTATCGCTTGGTTAAAGCTCGATGGATAAACTCCTAGATAAGCCTAGATGATACCTAAATTAATACAGAAATAAAAACGCGTTGCTAGATTTTCAAAATGACTACCTTGAGCCGAAACTTGATATTCAAACAGCGAGCTTTTATTTAGTACATAACTTTTTTTTGAACACATTATAACAGAAGTTTCTTATGACTTCATAGCGACATTTAAACATGTTCTGAAGCCCAAATATTTCTTCCTAACCATTGTCTTTCTCTGCCCCACAGGCAGCATAATGTTCTTCCTCACAATGTTCCTGATGGATGGCCCTATTGAGAAACCAGAAACGACTGAAGAACTCGAGAACAAACGCAGCGGTCTCGACAACAGAGCCTTCACTCAAGATGAACTGCCCGCCAGACACGCAGGCAGAAGTCTACCTATCGCACCCAGCGAAAGACTATAGATTCTAAACGAATTCTTCTAATAAAACACAGGGGACCATGAACTACAGTCAAGAACTGCAAAAAGGACTAGAAATAAGTTTGTGGAACGCCCCCAGGGCCGTATTCAGGATGTCTATGGGTGCAATAAAAGTACAAATGGGTGCATGGCAGGATTTTGTGTGAGATGGCCTCAACGACAGCTCTCAATATTGGTTAATTATGTTCCAAAGTTTATTATAATTTTTTGTTGTATTTTTTTTGTATTTAATATAATTTGTTATAGCAATTCATCACTGATTATTTGACTACAGCAAAATAGTCTCTATAACCTACGGAAATTCTAAAAAAAAGTAATTTTCATTTTTCTCGCTCAAAAAAAGTTTCAATACTTCGATCCGCTTAATAATGTCGCAAACGAACAAACCATTTGTAACCGGCCGTGACTTAAGCATGACAAAATAAAAAAAAATGTGAGTTGATAGAAAAGCCTCAACATGACTCTTTCAAACAATGCATGTTCCTTTATTAGTAAGCAAAGCAGCAGAATCACATTTACATTCCTTCAGTGCGTAAAAAGTCTTTGACTGAATTTGCCTGTAGGGATGAAGATAATTGATTGATTATTAATTATAATATGCATTGTCGTTAATACCAATAAGTTGTCTGAGTATTCCGCTTCAGAATAAGTCGTTTTAAGTTTATTTTAAGCTCAGTGTCATTGTGTTGAATACATTTTATTTATTTTCTTGATATGCAGTATGGTAGAATAGTCTGTTTGAAAATTAACTTTTGATGTTAAATACTGCAAAGGTATTGGTTACACTGAATAGGATATTTTAAACAGCACCACCTAGGCGCCTAGTGTGTACTGAAAAAGATTGCAGGAACAAAGTTAAATTACATCACTTGTGCTGAAAAGTTGGTTTCTAAACATACTACTATAAACTGTTATTAATTTTCCCAAAAGTTGTTATTATGCATAATTTTGAGTTTATTTGCATTTACTTGTCAAATCAGTGAATTTTTTTATGTAAAACTGAATGTATTGGTAGGTAAAACAATTTTAATTAAAATGTGTTTTGAGTTTTGAAAAACTTAAAACCTCCATTGACTACAGAAAATTAGCCAAAGTGAAATAAAATACAAAAGACGTTCATATTTTATGAGATAGATACCTACATGTAAATGTATTTTTTTCAGTTTATTCATTCTGGTTGTTCTAAAAAGAAAAATCCTAAGAGGAATGCAGTTATCATGTGATAATGATCTTTTGTACATATTTATTTCGTAGTTATGTGATTATTGTAAATAAATGTTTAATGTTTTTTATGCGTTTTTAATTCCTCCAGTACTAAATACAAGTTCATGTACTTACACACATCAACACGGTCTAGGAATATTTCATACTCAATTAAATAACTCGAAAAGTACTGGCCGCATTGGAATCTTTTATACACCGATTTGTTTGTAATTTATCTCAGACTAATTCGAAATTCAAATTTTTGAAAATTCTTTTGTTTCGGTGGCATAAAAATGTCTTGATGTATAGGAGAGGGAATTTTCATTTGTGCGAAATTTAGAAAACAAGAATTACGTTTAGTTACAGTTTTTTTTCATTTTTAAACGAAAGATAAAGTTAAAATTGAGGTATTGTAGCCATGCAACGCCGACATTTGACGAGGGCGGAGATGTTACGAGCTGTGGGAATGCTGGAAGCTGGATCTGTTCAGCGTAATGTTGCTGAGGCCATAGGGACCCATCAAAATGTAATTTCAAGATTGTGGACACGCTATCGTGCCACAGGTGAAGTAGCGGAGAGGCACCGGGGGCCAAGTCGCATCACTACCCCCAGACAAGACCGATTTTTGCAAATTACTGCGCGAGCACAACCAAATGCAACGGCGACTCAATTGGTCCAAAGGCTGCGAGTGGAACACCAAGTGCTTGTGAGTGACCAAACTGTAAGAAGGCGACTGCATGAAAGCAATCTACGCTCTCGTAGACCACTCCGGGTCCCACCTTTACGGAGAGGCAATCGTGGACGACGATTAGAATGGGTTCGGAACCACGTGGACTGGGGCCGTGACCAATGGTCCAATGTGCTGTTCACGGATGAATCCAGGTTCGGCTTCCATCCAGATTCACGAAGGACGCGTGTTTGGCGAATTTATAAACACAAATTAAATGATTTTTCTATTTTTTTCAGTTTTTACTCACAAAATAAAAGTTCATTCATATACGGTTTCCGTCTATGCTTCATTTTTTTTCCATAAAATCCTGAAATTTTAATCTATACCTTAACCATTATTAAAAAATGGTAGAATATTAAATAACGTATCTTTTAAATATATACATGTCATATAAATAATTAACACATTGATAGTAATTCGCTTTTTTAAAAATATCCCTAGACCGTGTTGATGTGTGTATTTACTTTGTTTGAACAGTTACTTGTATGTACTTCATGTATGAAGTACATAATAATAATCTATACTACTTCAGTCAAAACCTTACTTTTCTTTTGAGCTTTATATTTGAAAAGCTTTTCTTTTCTTCTGGATTTCCACATTTTTGTTTCTTCTTTTGACAAAATAGATTCTCCACTGACAACCACAGCATTTACTTTATCTACAAAGAGGATTCATTATTAATAATATCATACTAATACAATGGGTGTCGCCGAGGGTTTTTTGCATGATCGATCGATATTTGATAGAAGCAAAAATAAATTGGACCCCTTGGCACTAGGCCCTAACTGAATTAGGCATCACTAATAACCTACACAACACAAGTTTGGCTTTGGTTTCATTAATAATTTAAAAGGCAATGACAAGAATGTATGGAACAATGCAAACAAATGGCATTTTATATTCAGTTTTTATGTTATTTTCTCCTACGTGTAAAAAGGCGCCGACAATTAATAAAAAACCAATTTTGGTAATTGCCTTTTATTTGAGGCGAATTGTTAAAAATTTTGAGCTCGTTCGACTCGTTCTTGTTGCCTGGTTTCACTTGAATTTGTAATTTGTCTCTATAAGTCGACTGAAGCCGATGAAGGGAACATTCTAAGCTATGCAACCTAGATTATCTCGGTTCTTTATCTTTCTTGCATAACTCGACCAAGTAATTCCTATTTACGAATCAAAAAGGTCGCCAACCTATGCGAAGTAGGTGCTTACGATTTCAGATGCATTACAAGAGCGAACGTAGCGAGCTCAAAAATTTCCTTTCAATCTTGGACTTTTCAAACAGGTCTCGCATTTAAGATTCTTAGAAGAACTACAGTCGCATCCGTAAATAGTAAACTTAGTCATACGGCGTACATACTTATCTCAAATGAAGTTACTTGTTACAGAATGCAGGCAAAACATGCTGCATTAATATTACTGGATCTTTCAGTAAACAGACTTGTATCAATTGTTAATATCTATGGTATACAGCTGGCCACGGCTTTAAATTATTCTAATAATAAATAAAAATAAAAATTATAATAATAATAATTAAATAATAATTTATTAAATAATAATTCTAAATTCTTTGTTTTTTTATTTCTTTATGAAAATCGTGATATAAATCATATGAGTCTATCAATTTTATTCTATTGAATTTTACTATAATGTTCATGGAAATACAAAAACTTACCATGTTCATTTATACTTTCTTCCTTATCAATTTGTCTTCTGTTATTTTTGAGTTTCTTAGATTTAATATTATGAGTTTCAGTGTAGGTGTCTTTTACTTCTTCACATGACAAAAATCCTTCAGAAGCCTTAAATAGCTTGATACCTCCTTTGATCTTCCGTTTTCTAGAAAAACAAAGAAAGAAGTTGATGTCCACCATTATCGAATACAAGAACAATTTTCGTAAGTCCTAGCGGACTTACGAAAATTGTTCTTGTATTCGATAATGGTGCAAGCTAAAAGAACTACTTCAAACCTGGCATGATAGCACCCTAGAAGCCCAGCTTGAATCACTCACTCCTTCAGCCTCAATCAATTACTCTCTTTGGAAGTTCACAAAGCCATATACCAGACCCAGCTGTACCACCTCTCAGAAGGAACCAAGGTTGGGCAAGAACACCTCAAGAAAAGGCTGATACATTTGCTGAGCATTTGGCAAACGTATTCCGTCCTAACGAGGCAACAAACACCGTATCTGAAGAAGAAATAAACTCATTTCTAAGTTAAGATTTTCAAATGTCACCTCCGCCGCGGCCCGTCACTGCCAGAGAAGTGTGGGCTACAATTTAAAAACCTCGGTAGTAGAAAAGCACCAGGCTTTGACCTAATCACGAAGGAAGTCTTAATGCAACTACCAAGAAAAGCTATTGTGTTTCTAACAACACTTTACAATGGGGACCTAAGAGTGCAGTACTTTCCACAGGAATGGAAGGTTTCACAGATACTCATGGTGCATAAACCAGGCAAACCATCCAATGTGGTGACATCCTACAGTCCTATTAGCTTACTACCAGTACTGTCGAAAATATTTGAGACTCTTGCTCTGCAGAATACAACCAATTTTAAAGCAAAATAACACCGTACCTTGTCACCAATTTGGATTCAGACCTGAGCACTCCACGGTCGAACAGGTACACAGAGTGTGTGACAGGGTTAGGAAATCGCTGGAGGAAAAGGAGTTCTGTTGCTCAGTCTTCCTGGATATTCAACAGGCTTTCGACCGCGTCTGGCACAAGGGCCTACTTTATAAGATAAAGACTTGTCTTCTTCACAACTTCTATGAGCTAATGAAGAGTTACCTAACAGATCGACTATTTCAAGTCAAAGAAGCTGAGGCAACGTCGGAGCTATTGGATATAAAGGCTGGCGTTCCTCAAGGATCAGTGCTAGGGCCAATTCTGTACACGTTGTATACATCAGACTTGCCAGCAGATGACAACGTGACTACAGCCACATTTGCTGATGATACGGCAATTCTGGTTAGCAACCATGACCCCACAATTGCTTCACAAACGTTGCAAAAAGGTCTAGACAAAATATCTGACTGGCTCCAAAAGTGGCGAAACCCCACAATTGCTTCACAAACGTTGCAAAAAGGTCTTGACAAAATATCTGACTGGCTCCAAAAGTGGCGAATAGCTGTCAGCCCATCTAAGTCGGTACAGGTCACTTTTACGCTACGCTACGGCGGCGGCGATTGTCCGCCAGTAAAGCTAAATAACTACTTACTACCACATAAAGATTGTGTGAGATACTTAGGACTACACCTCGATCGCCGCCTAACGTGGAGGCAGCACATACGAGGCATGCTTTTTAAGTTCTGTCGTTTCCATGTTTCCCGGCAATTTTGAATTTAGAACTGTTCTATAATCGAATGTGTTTAAATTTTGAATCTTAAAACAGTTGAAAGTATTAGGATTAATGCTATTGTTTAGTCACAGCGTCAATTGGAATCTGTCAGGTTACGTACGAAAATTAATCTTTCTAAGGAAAATGTTCGTGCAATAATTTTCTACAACTTTAGAAGATGCCTGACACGGCTTCAGTGTTTTGAAGAGCTAACATCTGTGTTCAGTGATGAAGCTCCATGTCTGCGGACTGTCGAACGCTGGTATTTAGAATTCCAGCGTGGACATACTAGTGTTAGTGACAAATCTCGCGAAGGACGCCCAAAATCCGCCTTCACTGAAGATAACATCATTGCTGTGAGACAACTAATTCTCGAAGATCCTCATGTGACGTATCGAGAGATAGAGGCTCTATTAGGCATCTCAGGGACAGAATTCAGAAGATCTTGCATGAAGCGCTTGGTGTGAGAAAGCTAGTTTGCCGTTGGATACCGCATCTGCTTTCGGGCGATCACAAGGCGGCCCGCGTCAGATGGTGTAAGAAAACTCTGCAAAGGTTCAACCGAGGAGAGTCAAATCACGTCTACGACATCATCAGTGGTAACAAATCTTGGATCTTTGCCTACGATCCTCCGATCCTGATTCCAAACAATAATCTACAATCTGGGTCTTTCAAGACGAGCCAAAGCCGACTAAAGTTGTTCGTTCTCGAAGCACTTCAAAGAAGATGGTGGCCACGTTCGTTGGAAAAACCGGCCATGTTGCGACTATTGCACTTGAAGATCGTAGAACGGTTAACGCAGAGTGGTATGCCACAGTTTGTTTACCACAAGTCACCGCCAAACTTCGAAAATCTAACTCAAAGCGACGCATCATCCTGCACCACGACAACGCAAGCTCACACAGCGTTCGTCAAACGGTTCAGTATTTGAAGCAGGAAAAAGTAGAAATTCTTGACCATCCTCCATATAGTTCTGACCTAAGCCCTAACGATTTCTTTACATTTCCCAAAATTAAGAAAAGTCTTCGTGGTCAAAGGTTCCAGTCCGATGAAGAAGCAGTCGACGCTTTCAAGTCAGCCATTTTAAACACCCCCACTTTAGAGTGGAATAAATGTTATAATTACTGGTTTGAGCGAATGGAAAAGTGTATTAAGCTACGTTGTGAATACTTTGAAAAACAATAAAAAGTACTATAAGGTTCTAGTTGTGTTTTTTTTTTCAAATGACAAAACTTAAAAGGCATGCCTCGCAAAGACCAAGAGAGATGAGCTCAACTTGCAATACAAAAACCTACACTGGCTATTAGGGCGGAACAGTAAATTATCGATTGACAACAAACTCGTAATTTATAAAACCATTCTAAAGCTTGTCTGGATGTACGGCATCCAGCTATGGGGGAGCGGTAGCAACTCTAATATTCCCATCATACAGCGAATGCAAAATGTGATTCTGAGAACTATATACAATGGGCCTTGGTTCATTACAAATGCTGAAATACACAACCAACTTCAGATGAACTCGGTGAAAGAGGAAATCTTGGCCATAACCAAAACATACTTGGAAAGGCTGGAGAGACATCCAAATGAACTGGCCGCCAATTTATTTGATTTTGGCAAAAAAAGTTCTAGTAGAAACTTACTTAGTTTCATTTTCCATGTCCACAAATTCGATTTTTTTCTGTATAATTGCAGATACTTTGGCCCCAATTCTCTTTTGCATTTCTTCTGGTACTTTCACATCATTATAGTGGGACGATACTTGCAAATATCTTTCAGATTTCGGTTTTTCTTGAGCTGAAAATATCATGTATTAAATTAAATCGTAATTAGGTAGTAAATATTTTTAAATTGAGTTTTGCACCTGATTATCAAAACCTAAATACAGCCCTGTACAAAAGTCATCATCATCATCTGCCTAGCCTTTACCCAACTATGTTGGGGTCGGCTTCCAGTCTAACCGGATGCAGCTGAATACCAGTATTTTACAGCCCCACACTGTCAGCCCTGTACAAAAGTGATGCCACTCTAATGTCTCGCTGATGGTGGCGCGTGTGTTGGATCATTTAGTTCCCTTCAAAATGGTTGAGTTGAATGGTGCTGAACCATGTGTCATGTTCGTCAATGGGCACTGTCAGTTTTGACTGGTCATCTCTTAGTTGCCATGGCTTATTTGAATGTTTATTTTAGTATTGTATTTTTTGTTTTTACTATGGACACTTTTAACGTGCACATCTTGCTACATTGTTCTTCCATAAGGTATAATTTGTGAGAACAATGTCAACATGAATGATGTAACCAAGATTTTGTAACAATATTTTAATTTAAAAGAGTGTCCATGGAGTTTCTTGCCCGTTTTTCTCCATAGAGATCTACGCTAGGGAATGGGCAACTACAATACTTTCACAGTTTTTATGTCTTGTGACTGGGACTGTAGCTACATTTAATTTTCATCTTTATTTCGACCATTCAAAAGTGCCTGTTACTGGCCTACTTGAAATAAATGCTTTGATTTTGATTATGATTTTGTGAGGTTATAATAATTTATTAGTTACGCCCCATTTTCGAAAAAGAGTGGTTGAACAGAGACGTTGCATAGTAGTTCATGATAATAAGAAAGGTATATTAATCTATGACAATTAATTAGTTATGTAGCTAATAAAATTTTAGAACTTACCATTGTCACTGACTTCTTGTTTCGTCGTTAGCCCTCGTGATTCATTTATCATCTTACTAAAAGTTGTGTCCACTACTTCTCTGAAACGTGAAAGGTCCTCATCTTCTGAAGAATCAGACATTATTAAAGTGTAAGTAAAAATTATTGTAAATAGAAAAATAAGACCGCAACAGCACAATCCTGAAATTGGTTTTTGTTTATTGTTGTTCACGAAGTTTGCTGTGAAGCTGTCAAAACTAAATAGGTTCTAGACATAAAAAACCTGATTTTTATTTACAAGAATTTTAGGTTTCGTATTATTAAAAGTAACACTTAATTATTTTAGAATGAATTATCATTATTTTACACTATCATAAAACAAATTAATGTTTTCAGGTAAATTTGTAAATTTGAGAAACAAGTTGTCATGCGCAGTATAATGTACTCTGTGGTCATGCGCGACAGCGCGAGTGTCAAATGTCAAAACCATGATGATTTTTTGGCGGAACCGTACAATGGCCAAAATTTCTTGACCCGCGGCAAAATTAGAAACTGGTCTGAAAAGTACTGAATTTTACATAGGCCACTGCAAGCAGCGCTTCCATAAGGTACCAAGTTAAACCGGGAATAGTATCAAACTCAAATCAAAAATGACAAATTCCCAATTTCTCGGACGAAATAGTTTAATTTGTTTGATTGTATTACCTACTTCATGTAAGAACAAACAATATCAGCTGAATACTTTGTAGGTTATAATATTTGCTCTCGATTTTGTGTTCAGAAACGAGCCGGAGCGAGTAAACAGTGTTCAATATGTCGATCTTATTCCGACCACCTACGGACCCGAATTTATCCAAATTTGTGGAAGACAATGACTACGATTCCCTTACAAAGTACCTTGTGGGCAACAACCACAGGTTTCGCGAGAATATCATAATACCAAGGATCCTTGGCCCAGTTATTATTAAAACGAATGAGGAGAAAATGATAGAATCTACAATCGAGAGCTGCCCCTTTAAATCAGTGACCAGTTGTGTTATTGGTAAGTTTTGTGCTTATATACCCATAAATCTCCACTTGTACCTACTATTTGATTAACATTAAGATTGACTATGTGCTCATAGTCCTAATCAAAGTGCTTATTACAGATTGTGATGTAATAATAGACAAATAAGAGATAAACTCAGCACAACAATAAGACCGGCTCTGATCTAAATTAACTGAATAACATACAACCATTATTCATACTACATGACTTGTCCCCTATTACATGCGAGTTAAAACATAACTGGGGAAATGTGGGTGTACTATTAGGTACACTTCTGCCTAACCCTTTGGGCTCACAGCTGTGATGTTATGATATATACCTACTAATTCTACATATAAAATATACAAGATTCAGTTTGGTCCTGCCTAGTGTTCCCAAATCTGCTTGCAACACGACATACTCCAGCCACTATTCTAAATTTTTACCATAACATTGTGATTATAGGAGTTGCCTCCAACAAGGTTGTTGTTAGCCTATGGAGCTATGGCCATTCATGCTGGTGGTTATAGAACGTCCCTTGTTATTTGTAATAATGCCCAAACTTCATGGGTTCTTTTAAAAATCAATAGTTCAAAGTTAAACATTGATATTGATTATCTGTTATAATAGTAATATTGATCATGCACAATGGTCCACTTCAAGGACTAAGTGCGGAAACCTATACCCCATGATAGATAGATAGTAATATTGATTACTGTTAGCATTCTACTGTCGAGCAAAGGCCTCTCCCCATGGCTTGCCGATAATAAAAAAACTGAGTTTTATTTTATTACAATAATTTAAATACAATATTTACTATACAGACTTAAATAATAATAAAAATATGTACTAAAATAAGACCCACGCACAATGGTCCACTTCAAGGACTAAGTGCGGAAACCAATACCCCATGATAGATAGATAGATGTACTAAAATAATAAAAATAAAAAAAAAGTGCAAAAAAAAAATAAAAAAATTGAAGTGCATCAAAAAATGTATCAGCGTTGTTGTCGATTTAAATTAATGTTAAAGTATAGAAACAAGTTGCTGATTAAATATTTCCAATTAATATATTTTTCACACTTGGGATAAGTGTGAAAAATATATTAATTGGTGGTGTCATGCAGGAAGCCTTCACACCTTCCACCATTTTCGGTCAATTAATCTATTTCACCAAAAATTATTCTTCTTTTTCAGGTTACGGTCTTGGAATGGCAGTGGGTCTCTTCACATCCTCACTAATGCCAAATGTAGCAGTCACGGATCCCAATCAGACCCAAACGGCTAGAGAAATTCTGCGAGAAATGAAAACATCAATGTTTAGTTACGCAAAGAACTTTGCCATACTTGGGGCTGTATTTTCTGGTGTTGAATGTTGCATAGAATCAGCTAGAGGGAAAACTGACTGGAAAAATGGTACTTATGCTGGTGGTGTCACAGGGGGCTTAATAGGGTTAAGAGGTATGAGTATTTTTCTTTCATATTTAATGTCTTATTTATTTATTTAGTAGATGGCTAGAAAGACTATGTAAAATACTGGAACTCAGTTGGATCTTATGAGAAGGTTTTAATAGAAGTCAACCCCAACATAATTTAAGAATTTTGACAAACGCTTGTGCGTGATTATGACGTTGTTACACATATATCTTTAAATTTTTTGAACTGATAAGTATCTTGTGCACTATATTAAGGCTTCTATCGAACCAAAAGATAAAAAATTGTAGGAACAAATTCAGTATCAGCCTGCGAAAATTGCTGTTTTTCTCAAATTTTACCTCAACTTTGGCCGTTCATAATGTACTCATAAATTGTGAAACTAAAGAAAATAGCCTGATAGAAGCCTTGCAAATATAGTGGAGATTTTAAATAACAAATATTTATTTCACAAACTTGCAAGACTTATTAAAAAACATGTATTTCCTGGAACAAGTTTTATAAATTTTCGAACACTATTTTTCGTTCAATGTCCTCGCGTTAGTCGGTATGAGGTGCGCGGGTGACGAGTAGTGCGGGGTCGGGGCTAAGTAAGACAGGGCAGTTGAAAAATATCGCCGCGATGGCTCTGGATGAAACAACAAGCTTTTTGACCATGCTCGCGTTGACGATAGACGCGCCGGGAAGGGCCCTCTTATGGAACGACAAAGGTTTCAAGATATATGATAGATTGCGCAATGTTAAAAAAACAGGCCAGAATATTAATAGGTAATGAATAAGCCACGAGTAGCGAAAGGGCTTTCAAGCAACTCCTCAAATTGTATTGTCACAAATTTGGTATTTTGCACCACATGATTGTGACTGTTCCTAAAATTAGCCTAGGCTGATAAAATTTTCGTTTTTCCTAATTCATGTTAACAATAGGTAGTATTAAGGTCAGTTTTTAACGGAATTCTGTTTTTTCAGGTGGCCTAAGAGCGGGTTTGTTTGGCGCAGCAGGTTTCGCGGCATTTTCGACAGTCATTGATTATTACATGCATCAACGTTGATAGTTAATAAAAATTAAATTATATTATATTTAGCCATTTTTAGCAATAAACGATTCACATAAATATTACTGTTGTCTTTGATCAGTTCTACTAACTGGGAATCAAACCATTGACAGCATTTTATCGCTCTTTTTTTTAAACCTGAGGTTATTGGAAGCAGCTGCTGTCCTAAGACCTTACACGATGAAACTAAACATAGTGATTACATTCTCTCTGGATGAATCAGATCAGCTCCATCAGGACGCTCATCGGCACACTTCTATCAAGCAAACATTTTTTTTAACCGACTTCAAAAAAAGGAGGTTTCTCAATTCGACCGTATAGGTACCTACTATATTTTCTTTGTTCGCGGATTACTTCGTCTTTTATGAACCGATTTTGATGATTATTTTTTTATTTGAAAGAGTACATAAGCTCCTGAGATGGTCCCATTTAAATTTGGGTGAAGATCTGATACTGATCTTTAGGTATATAAGCAATGAAACTCTTCAAAAATAGACGGCAAATTTGCCGTGATTGCTGTAATCGCTTGGATGTTTATTGTATAACATCATGACTGAATGCTCTGAGGGAGAGGTTTTCTTTTTGAGGTATTAAAAAAAAACTTAGTTTCCAAGAACTCTATAGATGACGTTGAACTGACTACGATAGTTGGTGCCAAAGCCAAAACGCTTGGGGAAAAAAAACATTGCGTCACGTCACATACGCTCGATAACTGACACTTTCGTTTGCCTAACGTTCCGAATATAACATAGTTTTCTCGCGCTTTGTTAAAATCAGTTTTTCGACAGTTAGGTGCTAAGCGGCGTCCCCACTAGCGCCGCGCGGCTCCTTTTAGGCCGAGCCGAGAGTGTGGACGTGAGCGAGGCCTGATGCGCGCTCTACATTCTCGCGAGAATCTCAGCAAGAGTCTCAGTGAGAATCTCGCGAGAACTTCTTTGGGTACACACTCGCAAGGTTCTCAATACCTACAGTTCTCACGCTCGATGACGATGGACGCAGAATTAACTGTTGCGACAAGCTTATTGCTGTGCGCATTTGCATATTTATAATTTTTAATATAGATACTATAATTTATATATATTTATTTATGACGATTTGGACTCGTTCCTGACTGATTGGCCAGAGGAGGCAAAGCATCGGTACAAATGGAAAAAAATGGGGGAGGCCTTTGCCCAGCAGTGGGACAGAATAGGCTAATTAAAAAAATATATGTAGTATAATTTTTATTTTTTAAAATTTGTATTCCACAAAATCCATCCTGCTTGAAAAATATTTTAGAAATGTCAATGGGGTTGGCAACGGGGTGGGCAACTGGTGGAACTAATGGCGCTAGCAGCGCATGAACCAAACATCGTCATTGGTTGAATATCTGTCAATGTCATTTTATATTTCAAAATAGATTGACCTCATTGGTCAGATTGGGTCTAAACTATGGACGCGCCATCTACAATCAGCTTTGACCAGCCTTCCCCACTGGTGGAACTAATGGCGCTAGCAGCGCATGAACCAAACATCGTCAGGGGTTGAAAATCTGTCAATGTCATTTTATATTTCAAAATAGATTGACCTCATTGGTCAGATTGGGTCTAAGCTAAGGACGTGCCATCTACAATCAGCTTTGACCAGCCTTCCCCATTCTAGTTCGTTCTTCCAAATCCGGCTCATATTGATGCCCATATGCCACGCACAACTCTTCATAACGGCGAATCGCTCGCTACTGAGAAACATGCGAGTGTGGAGTCAACACAAGTTCTCGTCTGTTCTCCCGTTCTCGTGTCCTTTGTCTCGCGCCAAAAATCGGAGAACAAGGCGAGAACCTGAGAAGATTATGAGAATCGGTTCTACATTCTCAGTTCTCGTGTTTTTCTCGCGTTCTCGCGAGAATGTAGAGCGCGCTTAAGCCACGCGACCGGCCTCGCCACTCACGCAACCCCAGCGTCCGGGTCCCCACTAGAGCCGCGCGGCCCCGCGAGGCCGAGCCGCGCGGCCGAGCCTCGTGAGTGAGGACGAGAGTGAGGCCTGAGCCGCGCGGCTCTGGGTAGTGGGGACGGGCCGTGCGCCCTGTCAGTGCGCTAGCACAGATAATTTAATATCTAATGACCGCCCGCGCCACTACATCAAATTGTTTTTATTCGCGCCAATGACAAATTCTGCTAATGTACATGGAACGCAATGCCAAAAGGCAGCTATTCATGTTTGAAAGAGAAGAAAATAGAAGTTTCCGTTTTAAAAAAATCAACAAAAGCAACGGTCGTTGTCGTGTTCAGCTTGATTGATTTTTTACATTGAAATTTACGAAAATGTGTATTGAAGTGTGAGTTATTTAAAGATTTGTAGCAAGAAATTTGTGTTAGTAGTCTACTAGTGTATTTATATTAATAGTGCGACGTACAATTTGATCAATATGAAGGATCCTTTTGTTAAGGATTCGGTTATCGATTCGCCGGCCAGGGAGAGCCTTAGAAATGTGGAAGGTTGCTACAACAAGAATATATTCAAGACTAGTTCGTTTGCGAACTCCCGTCGTGCTTTGCAGTCGGGTGCTGATAAGATATCAAGAACATTTCGAAGTGTTAGGAACACCTTTGGGAATCTGTCACAGGTAATTTTGCTGTGTCATATTTTGCGACAAAGAATTAAATAAACCTACTATGAGTTCGATAAAACTCAAAAACATCTCTCTTGGTAACTTTAATGGTACTGATATTCCACAAAGTAATCATACAAAGCTCTTTTCTGTAAAATTGGGATCGAAAGTTATGGCCGAAAATTCCATAGCAACAGTAATCGATCTTTCCAGTTTTCTAGATAAAGAATGACTAGGCCACTGTTGATCATATGTTTAAGAACATATAAAGCAAACTGCCTTTTATTATAGCACTAAATTATGTACAAAAACATGTTTTGAATTCATATTTTTATCATGTAAGTATAAGATTTCTACTCAAATTTGGTTACATTCCACTGTAAAACATTTTAATTTTTTTTATTTGTTTGCTTTCCGTTCATATTTTTGCTTTTCTTTAAGTTGCTAAAACTCAAGTCAATGCCCTAATAATTATGACCTTTTTGATTCATCCTTTCTCAAGAATTAATAAAACTACACAAAAGCCAAAAATCTAGTAATAAACAATTCTATTCCTCTTATAGCTTTTATGTCAGCCTTTTATATATTTTCTAATGATTTTAAATCAAGTATTGCTATGCATACATTTCAATCAAACAAAAACAAACAAGACTCAAGAATCCAGATACGGATTTTTACTGAGATCAAATTGTTCCTATCTGCTCATCCATTCTGTCTTGTTTAAAAATGTAAATGGGTTTACTAAGGGTCTATAATAGAAATTAATGTGTGTATCACAAAATAAATGACTAGATGGAATATTTTAATTCAGCATTTCAGACTGGGAGGAAGTCGGCGTCGTCACCGACTCACAGAACCTGGGTCTCCATGCAGGGCCCCAACCACACCGGTCATGAAAAAGAAACAGGTATAAGTAAAGACAAACATTATAATTATCTTTATTTCTTTAAATTATATACCAATTCGAGAGCAGCGGTGGCCCAGTGGTGGCAGCCCCGACTTACAAACAGTAAGTCATGAGTTCGAACCCAGACAGGCGCATTACTTTATGTAATTTATTTCATCATCACTGCTCTCAAAACAGTGAAGGAAAACATTGTGAGGAAACTGGCATGTCCTAGAACCAAAACATTTGGAGACATGTTACATCTACCGTGGTGGATTATTGCCCATTCCCTCTCACTGAGAGGAGGCTGTGTTCCAGCAGTGGGAACATTATAGGCTGATGATAATATTGGTTGTACCACTTCAGTGTCTACGAGGACTTGTGCAAATAGTGCTATTTATTTATTGCACTTATGGAGGGATTGGTTACAATCTAGTCTCAAATAATCAACAGATTTCTAGTCCCAAAACTAGGTATGCAGATCTGTATCCATTCTTTTTGCTTTGTTCTCTCTCTTGTACTATTAAAAGAGTGTGTTGTTAGGTAATTGTTGTTTAGTCAGTTATTCAAGCTATCAATAGAAGCTGTCAATAGTTTAGTTAATAACCTTCTATAAACAGGCTGTAAACTTTTAGCAGGGCAGTAAGGGGAAAGATTTTTGCGATTTCCGACTTTTTTTAGTATTCCAACTTGGGTTGGTCCCATAGAAGTTTTTGATCTGTATTAGAAACAGGATTGATTGGCATCAATAAAATGTTTAGTGTAAAATTGTCATTTAGTTGCTGTAATTTTTTTTAATCTGAATAGGGAACAAACAAATATGGATAGTCTCCTAAAACCATTATCGAGTAGCTGCAATGGTTAAGGTAGTTCCCCTTACTGCCCTGCTGATAGTTTCCACTCTGTATAGCAGAAGCGAAGGGTCAATTTTTGTAAGAAGTAAGTCGGAGTACATGTCTTTAATGTGATTATATTATTTGTCTATAGAATACTGGCTGTACCATTTTCAAAGGGAATCCGGTAGGAATCGAGTTGTATGGATCCCTCGCCACTGCTGTATAGTCTGTAATTACTTTCTTTGACAAGTTGTCTGGTGAATTCCAGATACTGGGCAGGAGTCCCACTAAGCTGTACAGCCCCTTCGGCATAGAGACACCTCACAGCCGAGACTTCAGAATGTCGCCGTACATGCCTGATACACCAGACCATGGGTAAGTTATGGAATCATTAATGCCATAATTAATCTACTCATTTATTTAAGTCCTCTCAGAATATTGGTTACCATACACATCAGGCAAATAAATTGGGCCTGTGACAACACTTGGCTAGTTTATAAGTCAAAACAATACTTATTGATGTCATGAAATTGTGTGTGTGATGGTTGCTTGGGATAGCATATCTCATAGGCCCCGCTCCCACTATGTTGTGACAATTAATTTATCGTTGGTTTTTAGTTGACAAAAGTGGTGGACGACAGTAATCGCGTCGTCCTGTATGTAAACACCTCCATTTATATTTACAAGCCACGACACTTAAAACTACACGATTTTCTGTCGTTACGACATAGTGGGAACGGGGCCATAGTTAAGTTCTGGGCTCACTCACTATTGTACCATACACATGCTAAGAAGATGGCAGCCTTGTACATAAATACACAACTGATTGCTACATCAATGAAACTAAACCCACACATGGCATCCCACTAGGCACATGTGAGACTTCACATTTTATTTTATGATCTCAACCTGTAACAAATACATGATTAAATTCCTTTAAATAAAATAAAATAAAAATTACCGTACCCTTTAAATATTACAGTTTGTCACCGAAGCGGCGCAAAGGCGTGACCCACTCCTGGCATATCCTCGCCAAGAAGAGACCGCGAGCGCTCTTCCACTGAAGCTTCTATTACTACATGTAATACCTCAACGCACAAATGTATCCCACCGCTTAAGACTATGTAGCTTCAAATGGCAGCCTGAGATTGTTAGACACGAATGTGTCTATTTATGGTTTCTTTACACCAAATAATAAAATATGTTGATATATGTATTTTTTACATGCAGACCCAATAATGATAATCAAATCAGTCATCACGGACGCGGTTCGCGCACGTGACGGTCTAGCAGAAATCATCCCTAAATGAGTGAACGTTTCAAAGAAGTTTTTATCGCTAAAGTCTACTATTGCGCTATGGCGAATAAAATATTAAAATAATAAATATTAGTTTATTCAATTAATTATAATTAAAGAAACTAATAATATATTAAATTATGGAACTCATATAATGAACCACCGAAACAGGTTTTAAGTATGCTTGAAGCGACCCAACAATAGTCATTGTCCTGTCCCTAAGCCAATTTATTTGGGGTTGGCGCATCATGTTTTCTTCTTTCATACTTCTCTATTACTAGTCATCTCATGAATCACTTTCTAGCAATATCATCTTTCCATCGTTTATTTGTACTTCCCTACTTTTATAACTATCCACTTACATACTAAAAACTCCTCATGAGATTTTCTTGATTCCTCCGCATTGTATGCCTATTATTACCACACATCTTTTCAGACTTCCTCTTATATACACTTCATAAGACCTCTCTAATAAGATTATTCAGATAAAGCGCCGAACCCATTTGGAAAATTACCTTCTATGGTCTCTGGCCTCATAGTCTGTCAACTACTTATTCGCCTATTTTGGACCCTGTGTCCAGCAGTGGCCTACAATAATCAAGTTTGATGATAATCAACATAGGGCTATGAAATTATTAATTTCTTCAGTTATTTTAGGTAAATTGGGTCTTCATCATCATAGACTTTCGCGTTTAACAATCTCGTTTCGCCAGTATTGTCGATATTAAGTATGCAATTGGTGCTATACTCATAGTATTTTCTTATTATTGTAATACATCCGCAATTCGCTTATTTCTGTCGAATAAAAACTTATTATAGTGGAAAGTAAAAATTTTTAGTTTATGAGAATATTTATAGTTTATGGATGCAGTAATCTTTTACCATCACTTTGTAACAATAATGCAAAGATGTGGCGTTAGTAATGTCTAGAATATCTTCTTCTATCTTTTTGTACTAATAATTTTCACTTTCCCTAACAATATGTATTTTTAAGATAACTTCAAAATTCCTTTGAATTTGTTCTAGTAGAACTATTCGGTGATTTATGTATGTACTTATATCCAATTGAATTGTATTAAGATAACATGTATTATTGCATATTCAGTATTATGTCGCCAAATTTTATAGCTTTGAGTACAAATCGTATAAGTATACAGTCGGACAAAATGGAGTAGAAAAAAACGAATCGCAAATACAAGTTACAGAGATTTGGGAGATATAGGGAAATACGGCGTATTTTGTTAGAATAGTAGAACTTAGGACTATCAGTTATTCTTTACATTACTAACTAGTTTAGATATTAAAGAAGATATTTGATAGTATATATAAATTCCTACTTATATAAATACTGTTTGTTTTACGAGATTATGCTAGTACGCTCATAAATTGCTCGTCCACTATTTATGCGAAGACACTGCCTCCTAAGATACAGGATCTTCCTAGTTTAGGAGTCAGGGCTCAAATTTTGTATTGACTGTACTGTTATTCATCTCTCGCACACAACTTCTGTTTGCTAATTTTTCTGTACCCTTGTGACTGTTGTGTACTTTAATATGTGTCAAACTTGTATTATCCTAATAAAGACTTATTATTATTATTATTATTATATAATTGGGGAAGAAGTCATACTTACTACCAACCTCAAATAAATTGGGATAAGGCAGGAAAATAATTTTGGTAGTATGTTTAAGCAACTGTTAACAAAAATGTATTACTATTAAATAAGGTTAATTGAAGTCCACTGCTGGACATAGGACTCAAATAACTTTTTATACTAAGTACTCCATTTTTGTTCGACTTAACGCGTACATAGATTTTTTTTCAATAATACGCTTCGCTATGACAATATTGTAGTCGCCTATTACTATTTATACTTAGGTTAAGGTCGTGTTTATTTCAGGAATCTCCGAAGTTTTTACTTTATTGTCGAATACAGTCCGCGTCATGAGAAAGAATCATTTTGGAAAATTATATATGAAAAGATTTTTGTAGATGGCAACTTTTTGAATAAGCGTAAAATGGCGTTGACTGTACTTTTAAGACTGATTGTCTTGTAGTTGTATATTTTTACTTTTAATTTCTTAGTCGAGGCTCAAATGTACCCACCTATATTTTATAACGAAGGTATGATTATTATTTCTAATGTATTTTCATCATTTTTGTGTAATGCATTGGCTATTTGGCTACGAGACACTGGTGTTATTTAATTATATTTGGTTTTCTACAAGACTGTGTATTATTGACGTACCTAATATGTACTATACAGGGTGTAAAAGACCTCATCACGAAGCCGTCAACCAAGCATTCTGTACATCAAACTAAGTAACTTTACGCAAAACTTATTGCTGGGAAATGAAATTTTTTTTTGGGGTGAATAATCACGTTTTGTGGTAGAACTCAGTGTAAAGCATTCAAAACATTGTGTTGATGGATGGATTGAATAGTACGGGGGTCGTGGAGGTGTTTAAAGTAAAAATCTTGTATTAAAAAAAAAAACTTGTCAAAAAGTTGGAACTTTGACCCCCAATATATCCGTAACTGGAAGGTTCCCAGGTATGGTGTAGAATGATGATCGCAATGGTGTAGAATAATGATCGCAATGACGAGTACAATAAGTACCTTTCGTTTTCGTTAAGAGGTGTTTTACACGCTTTATATCCTGAAACCACCTAAACCCAAGGTTCTGTACAGGCTTTGTTTTGCTCGGATGAATGTTGACGAGATTAAGAAGGATGCATCTTTGATTGATTGGGAGACTATGCTGGAAGCCTCTTTGGTTGACGGGAGGTTGGGATATTTAATGATGTTGTGGTCAACCTCTACAATATCCATGATCCCATAAAAAGTTGAACTAAAACGTCCTCCTGCTCCATGGATGACAAGAGGGATATGGATGGCAATGCGACGCAGGGACCGAGTATTCCGTAAATGTAAGCGGGATCGTACTGACGAGATCTGAGGCCCTACTCCCTAACGCTTCGTCCGTATATTCGGATCTATCCGTCTCTCTCACTAGCACTCATCTGACGACGTGCGCGAGAGACGGATAGATCCGCATATCCGGACGAAGCGTTAGAGAGAGTAGGGCCTCTGGTCACTATACAAGGTAGCAAGGAATAGATGTAATCAGATAATATGCAACGATAAATGCCGCCACATTCTAGATGGTATAATTTCTTTCCCTTCTCGGTAGAAGTAAAGAAGTTTAATATTGGTATATTTGGTAAATATCTTGCTTGCTGGCATGCTGCATGCTTGCTTGCATGTTTGCATACTGCATGCTTGTTTGCATACTGCATGCTTGTTTGCATACTGCATGCTTGTTTGCATACTGCATGCTTGTTTGCATACTGCATGCTTGCTGCATGCATGATGTATGCTTGCCTGATCAGAAATATGCAGCAATTAACATTATCGTCTTAAGTTTGTGGCGAAAAAAAATAATGTTCAATCAATTTTATTATTATGGTAAGAAATACAAAATTATTCTAACTATGAATATTTTGTTATGTGATAGATGAGGCTTTCTATTATTATGCATAATGAAATGTATGCCAAAAGATGATTCTAACTGTAAACTTTCTGTAATATGATATTTCTGCCTTTTAATGAGTATCGATACGAAATGTATGCCAAAAGATGATTCTGACTGTGAACTTTATGTGATAAGATGGTTCTACTTTTAATTCTTAGGCATATGAAATTGATGCATAGAGATGATTCTGACTTACAAAATTATGAGTTTTGAATGTATGATAAATGAGTGTCTGCCAAACGATTTTCTGCGAAATGAAGTTTGTTATGCAAAGTAATATTATGACATAAAATGTCCTGCTATAAAGGGTAGATCCCCACGGGAACGTATTTTTTTTTTTTTTAAATCTAGCTAATACTTACTTTCTTCGAGAAATAATCACGACTTAAATAAATCTGTGTTCTGTCTGAAAAAAACATCAGACCTCTACGATGCTTTTTCAGCGAGATATCGGCGATAACGTGTTTTCATCGTTTCAATGGCGCGGCCATGAGGTTTTAGTCTTACAGCTCCTTAAATATAAACCTAGGATTTTTTTCCATATTTTTACAAATTCAATCTTTTATTAACCTAAATTTTAGGTCTCTGCAACGCTTAGTTTTAAAGATCTCCGTGGACGCGCGGTTCTCCGCGTTTCGATGGCGCGGCCACGTTCAAACCCTTATAACTTTTTTGCCATAACTTTGACAAATTTAAGGTTTTGGGAATCAACTTTTACAATTTTTTACAAAATCTTTGAAGAGTTTAAAAAAAAAATACGCCTTGGTTGCGCCATCGAAACGCACACCGCTCTGTTATTTGTTTTTCGGAAGCGCATGGAAAAGTGCCAGCACATAATGTAAAACTTAAGAGTACAAATAAAAGTTTTCATTTCAACCATACTTATATATTTTTATTTGTTATAAAAATATATTCACAGCTCAAACTTATAAAACAATCAGATACTTATAGTAATTAGTTTATTCTATACAGGATAGTGTACTCCGCTAGACGACTTGTTCAATAAAGTCATGTCAATCTGGTCTAATGAGGTTATTCTTTTATGTCAGTAACTTGGTCTCTTTTAACAGTTATTTTTGACGGCATAAGCCTCAAACTTGTCCAAGTTTGTATAGTTATTAAACATATTTTTTTTTACGAAATCACAAAATTGTTTTTTCTTAATTATGAAAACAAAATACAGACAAAAACATAATAACATAGGTCAAGAAGTGGCATGCGAATGAAAACCTAGCCACTTTTACAAATGATAGTTTATTTACAGTTCAAGTAGAGAGAAATTTAAATTTTCAATCATAACAAATAAATTTCGTAGTCAACATATTTATTTCTCTACTTTATTACTTTTATTTATCTACTCAATAAACTTCAAATAAACTCGATTGCCACATTCTAGCAAATCTGGTAATGCTAACTTAACTATAAATTACAAATTTCAAACTTTACTTCAGTTTACACAACTAGTTTGATAATATAAAACCTACCTATTAAAAAATGGGTGTGTTTCACACTTTAGAAATGATCAAAATATAAGAAAAAAAAATGAAGCAGTTATGCCCAAGAACATGGGTAGGTACATGTTGTAATTATGTCCTATTTAAAGCATCCTTAGAGAGGACTCTAAAATCCTAGAATTTTGCATAGTTTGCACATCGCAACCTTTCCTTTTTAAGAACAATAGTAGGCTTAAATTAATCTACATATTTATGATTGTTATAGCAAAAGTTGCTCTGTCCTTTGACACGTCGATCCAAAGTTTTGGGTGTGGTTGCATGGGTCAATGTGGAAACTGGCATTATTTCAAACTTGTTTGTTGAAAATCTGGCGCGGGTTTTAGGGGCCAAATGTTCAACAAACAAGTAGGTACTACTTATACCCATAGTAGGTACTTAAATATAAATGCTTTTAAAGTCTTAATATTTAAACATGTTTTGAATATGAGGTCCATGCAGTTATGAGTTTAAATTATTTTAGGTAATGCAAAGGGATTTAATGTATTACAATATTGTAAACTGTAGTCAGTTTCTTTCAAACATTTATTTAATGTTAGCAAGATTTTTTTCATTTCCATAAACATGTTAATATTTTTTTATGAATAACGAGGTACCTAGTCGTAATATTATGTACATTTTTACCTAAACTAAGAAAAAAATAACAAAAAAAGAACATGAAACCTAAATAAACACTGGCACTTTTGATAAGTCCTTTGAAAAGTCCGAATTTTAAGATAGGCCTACATACCCAAAATACTTTTGTATACATGCAAAATATACATGTTTCCTAAGATGAAAGAGTGCTTGCTAATCCTAATGACAATTAATAATAAAAGATTTCGACCTCCGATTTTTGTTTTAGTAACACGAAAAAGGCCTTTTTTGATCGCAAGATTACAACAAACCACTATTTTTGATATGTTGATGTTTTCACAGAAAATCTGCCAAGAGAAAAAAAATCCTAACTCAACTCAAATCCTATAACCAGCTAAGAGTGCAGCCCATTCGAATAAGATACCATGAGCGGCAGAAGAATGCTCACATATCGTGAGGTTTAGGACCAACAATTCGAAGAGATGTGACATCCACAAACCCACACTGCGCCAGTTTGGTGAATCATGGCCTACTCCTTCTCACAGAAATCTCTGCCCACCCAGCGAGAACGTTTTAGGTGGATTGTGCATATTAAGCTATCTAAAAGACACATGAGCAATAGTCGTCAAGTCGAAACAACAAATTCCTTGGCAAAACCAAAACTTAAAAAAAAAATGCAAAATATAAAATACTGCATTTTTTTTAGTTTTGTTTGTGCCAGTATTTTGTGTAAGATCCTTGAACGAAATATTAGAGAACAGCTTTAGTCTCTGCGTTATCTGAGAGTCAGTACAATACAACCGAAAGACAACTGGGATTGAATAATAGCAAATTGTGGGTGTATGCACGGTCGAACAAGCTATTTGGTTTACAGTTTAACTAAAAAATTACATTGTAAAATGTATACCAAATAGCTTGTTCGACCGTACTACAGAGTCCACTAACTGTCTGCAATTTTAACCCGTAAGTAGGTACTTAATAAGGTTGAAACGTGGTCGACCGTCACTGAACTCTGTAGCACTGTAGACACACCTGCCTAACCATACGAGAAATACTAGCGTGACCAAGTCAGTTACAAACTTACAACTAAAAGCGATTTGTAGTTTCCAAGTTCAAATAATCAGACCAAATATTTTTGGCACCGTCATCGGTTTCTGGCATGTGTAGTTTATCAAAATTTTCAAAATGGTCTTATTTTCGATGTTACGTACTTTAGGAATCTATAATATAATGAGTGTGAGTAAATAGACCCTTAACGAAGCCGAAAGGCACTTGTTATCCCCATCATTGCGATAATTTTTTTGCTCTACACCATACCTGGGAACCTTCTAGTTACGGAGAAACTCAAACTCAAACTCAAAGCATTTATTTCAATTAGACCATTACGGCACTTTTGAATGTCAAAAATACAAAAAAGAAAATCAAAGCTACAGTCCCAGTCACAAGGCATAATAGTAGTTGCCCATTCCCTAGCGTAGATCTCTATGGAGAAGAACGGGCAAATAGGGATAAAAAAGGTAGATATTGGGGGTCAAAGTTCCAAGTTTTTCATTTTTTTTTAAATATCTACATGTTTTTAATGTTAGAACTTTACACCTCCACGACCCCCGTACTATTAAATCCATCCAGTAACACAATGTTTTGAGTGCGTTACATTGAGTGTTACCGTAAGACGTGACTTTTCACCCCAAAAAAAATTAGTTTGATGTACAGAATACTTGGTTGACGGCTTCGTGAACGGTCCGTTTACACCCTGTATATTTTCCTAGTAGCACTAGGTAAGTACTTACATTGTATTCCACCTTTCAGCTAATTAAACTCTGAGAAACAAATTCGAACTAAATGTTTTAACTATAATAATTAAGGTTAAAGACAGTACGGAACAGAAAAAAAATGGCGGCCTTAGTTCCAAATGGAACTAAGGCCGCCATTTTTTTTATTGCAAAAGGTTTTTAGGGGAATATTTAAACGCACTTTAAAAATAATGTTTCACACTTTAAAATGTTTAGCTTTAAAATTAATTGAATGAACTAGGTATAAAAATAGTGTTTTCCACTATAAATATGCTTAGCTCTATATTTAATTGAATGAACTATAAAATAATGGTTGGCAATGTTCCCAGGAGAACTTAGGATGCAAGAGTTCATTTAATAATTTTTTAAACATAAAAAAAAATATTTGTAAAAACCATTATTTTTATAGATCATTCAATTCATTTTAAAGCTAAACGTTTCAAAGTGTGAAACATTATTTTGACGTGATAACGTCTTTTAGATCGATGAACACCGGCTGCAGAAGTCCGTCAGTTTTAAACTTAGGATCTTAAAACTTTGTGTTTATGGTGACGATTGAAAATTATTTTATACGTGTTTTTGATATTTCCAAAGAGTTAAAAAAGGGGATAAAGTTGTGTATGGAAAGTTCTTAATTTTTTAAGTTAAAATTACAAAATGTATTTTCTAGGCGTATGGTTGGAAGCTAACGCAACGGTGTTGTTAGAATTTCAATCCATAAGGGGGTGAAAAGGGGGATGAAATTTTGTTTTTTAAGCTAAAATCACTAATATCATGAAAAATTACGTTATCACGTAAAAATATCGTCCGTAAACCGACTTTTTTAAAGTGCTATTAAATACATCCCTTTTTTATTGCAAAATGGGCCTGCGCTTGATGTCGATCACGCCTGATTGAAAGCGATGGAAGAGGTCTATGATGGAACGAGCGTGCCCAGAAGATGCCTGTTCACTCTTGCTTTGCCATTTTGATTATTCGATACAATTTCCACAGACAATTTAACAAATGTTTTCCCGCCAACGCCATACTACCAACGTCATTCGAGCGGCAAAAGAACCTGTGCTACACTATGAATTCGAGCAAGAAAAATAAAGATGCCAATAGTCGACTAGATTTGTTACTTTTTAATTTTTAGGGTTATGTAGGATTCCCGACTCTATTAGGTAGTAAGCATAGAACTTACTCTCTGTCCGGCTGTATTTTACACTTACAGGATTATATTTTTAAAAAGGTAACATTGGGAATTTCCTGTTTACTATGTACATAGAATATTAATCAGATAAATGTGGATTTTCAAGAAACACAGCCTTCTGAAATACTTGACAATAGATAGATATTATTATAGATAGAGATTTATACCAGTTTTATTATACTCTTTTATCGATAGATGAGATACATTGGCGCTATCCTGTTAACAAAGTGCCTTCTAAAAGTAATTAACGTATTTTTATTATTTTGTGTTCTCTTTTTACACGACTGCCCAAAAAAAAGAGTTATGTGTTTAGGTTCATGTATGTAAGTAAGTATGTAGGTTTGTGAGTTTCTTTATTACCCCACTACGGCAAAATCAAAAGAAAGGGTTATGATTTTTTGACGCTATGCGGAAGTCCAAAAAGTACATAATGACAATGTTATCAACCCATTTGGACATTTTGAAATTGAGCAGTTTATATTCTCTTTTTGGTGTATGTTCTCTTTTAGAAACGCTGCTCAATTTCAAAGCGGCCTTACATTACATACACCGGGTAGAATGTAGTCCCTAAATTTTATTCGACTAGACATCTACAATTTTCAAATACCGCTAAGGTAAAGTCAAAAGACCAACATTGAAGTTGGTTTTCAACAAAGATTTGAACCGCCCGACAAAGAGAAGTTTGAGCTTGCACGACCCGCATAAACCGGATCAAAGACTCTCTAGAGTGAGCGAGGCAATATATTATTCAGATATTCCTTTTCGACGCGGTAGAGCCAATCTTACGATTCAAATATTTTGTTATTAATAATGACTTAATATTAACTTACTTAGCGAAGCCAAGAGCTTCAATACTGCGGACCAGGATGTCTTTTCGGGTAATTCTGAAAGAAATTGTAAAATGTATTAGTAAAAATTTTGTTCATCCATTCACATGGAGCAATTTATTTATTAGCAATACATTTTGTAAATAGGAAGGGGCAATTAAATTGCTCAATGCAAATGACTAAGTTACACCTGCTATATTACCAAACGCACCTAACGCAATAATGGCTGCTCATAAAAATAAATTATTCTAAAGGCATGCGACATTATTATATCCATTCGCTTATATCCAGCTTTTGCCCGCGGCTTCGTTCGCATTAATTTAGAATTTGACAATAAATTCGGCTTGTACTCTGCTTGTAATAATATACATAATTCAATCATGATTCGAAAGACACGTGGCGCCATCTATTTTATCACAAAAACGTGGTCGTTGTTTTCCTCGGGAACAGTGCTTTTGTCGGGATGAAAGGTACCACCCTATGTCCGTTTCTGTACACCTGACAACGTATATGTAAAATTTCCGGATGATCGGTTCAGTGGTTTAGGCGTGAAAACGTAACAAACCAACTTAATTTCGCATTTACATTATTACTAGCTGATGCCCGCGGCTTCGCCCGCTTGACAAATTATATACTAAAACCTTCCTCTTGAATCACTCTATCTATTAAAAAAACCCGCATCAAAATCCGTTGCGAAGTTTTAAAGATCTAAGCATACATAGGGAATTAGGGACAGAGAGACGCGGCGGGGGACTTTGTTTTATAATAATTATGTAGTGATAGTGATGAAGTGATAGTGATTAGTTAGAAAGGATGAATACCAAATAAATTGGGATTATAAGGGCAAGAAAACTATGATGATGTTAATGAATGATCCTAAGTCCAAGTTCATAAGCGGATTTAAAGTTTAGGTTTGGTTTAGTTTCTAAACAACACAAAGAAAATCACAATTCGCATCCTATCCTGCAGTTATAAAATTAGGTATACATACAGAAGGGCTCTGGAACGTCACCAGCCGTTGATTATGGGTTATTCTTTGTGGAGGTCTCATTTGAGGCCGCATCGGGGGCCTCATGAGGCCACGAATTGGGGTACCGCGAATAGGTGTCCCACGCATGAAGGGGGCCGTTGGAAGCGGCTGTGGGTGGGGGTATATCGACCGATTCCGCCACTGCTTGATGTTCCGTTTAACTGAATCTTTGCTGGTATCCGACTCCGTCTTGTTGGCATAAAGCTGCGAGGCACCGAGGCTGTCGTAAGGCTGCGAGGCACCGGGGCTGGCGTAAGACTGCGAGGCACTGGGGCTGGTGAAGGACTGCAATGCACCGTGGCTGGCGTAAGCCAGGGAGGTACCGGGATTGTCGTAAGCCTGGGAGGTACCGGGATTGTCGTAAGCCTGGGAGGTACCGGGGTTCGCGTAAGCCTGCGAGGTACCGTGGTTGTTGAAAGACGGCGAGACAGGTTTGACGTAAACTTGCGAGACACCAGGGGTCATAGCCGATCGGTTGAAGATGATAAGCGGGTTCATTCCTATAGTCCTAGTTATTACCGGCTTCGGGGGCTCTTCGGCCGCATTGTTCTGTAGAAATCATATTACCATGTTTAAAAAATATAAACTGATGATTTTCAGTTTTAATGTTATATTTTACACATATTTTGACTATAGCGGAATTTTTCAAGAATCCCGTTATTTAATTTACCAATCATACCCTATTATCGATGATTTTCAAAATGGATCAAATCATTGCATAAGGACAAAGCCATTTTAATCTTAATTTTTTTTCATACTCCAGGCTTTACCTCAAGGCTCAAATTATGTGTAAAATTTAACATAACTGAAAATCATCAGTTTTATTTTTATTTAATCAAATCATCATCATCATCTTGTTCAAATTATAAAAATTAAAGTGTGTGTTTATATAATTGTAAAAAATTAGGCACTATGCACAAAGTAACTATTCAATTTTAATAAAATAATATTAAAAATGAAGCAATACTGATTCAATTGCAGACTATTAAGTCTATGATGACATATGTGGTGTGTTGTGTGATTTGAAACAATTGTCAACAAAATATTTTTAACCACGTTAGACCATAGGTTTTTTTGTAAAGCAATAAAAATGGCTCACCATAATATTATCCAAGGTGGTATCGGGCGAGTCGGCCGGGGACTGCGGCTCGTGGTCGGGCTGCGCCGACGTGTCCACCTTCAGCGGCGGAGCATCGGTTACGAACGCACCGGAGAACGCGTGCTGCGAGAGTATCGCGTTCTTCATCAACATGTACTCCCCTAACACATCCTTGCTCACAGATATCTGCTGCTCAAAGTGGCCAATCATAGAGTTTTGGAATATATCCACATCCGTAAGCCCCATCATCAGTATCAAGGCCCGCGCTGTCGGCTCTTCGAAATGCAAAATACACACGCGCTCCAGAATACGCTCAACAACAGTTTTGACAAACTTTCGCGCGTTGTCCACCATGAAATGGGTGAGATTCAAAAACACAGTTTTGAATCTCGAGAAGTTCTGCGTGATAGACATCGTCGCCATGAACACGTCGCACAGTAGCGTCCGGTTGATCGGGTCAATAGTCAGCTTTAACAAGTCCTCACATATACTCAAATCGATAATGTTTAAATGTAATAAAGTCACTTCTATCGTGTAAACTCGTAACCGCGTGTCTTCCTCAGACTCACTGTGGGCCTTGACAATGTTATCGTAAGCCATCTCGACGAGTATCCGCGTGAGCCTGCGCTTCGCACACTGGTCCACGTAACACATTCCATACTTTCTCCTCAGCTCGAACCATTTCCTCAACAACAAATACTCCTGTATCAACGTCCTTTCGTCTAAATGATTAAGTTTTTCGTTAATTTGTTCCCTGGTCGGTATAACGTGCACAAACCGACACGGTCCGTTCCTGCCTTTCCGACAACAGTTCATTAGGTTGTAGAAACATACGTAACCAAACACGACGCTTCTGGCTTTGGGCATCATTTCAAAGTACGAGTCCATAAGATGGATTTTTTTAACCACATCTGGGGGATCTGGTTTCGTATCTAAATCTATATTTTCATGAATGTCTTGGTAACTTCCACTATCCTCAGTACTTACGCTTTGCTTATAAATTGAAGTAGAATCCGCATTTTGTTTTTCGCAAACGGTAACGTTAGATGCCATCGTTTCAGCGTCTTCTCTAATCTTCGTTGGACAGTAGAATATTTTCTCTGTGTTTGGCACGTAGTCTTCCCTCACATGTTGTGGAATATATTCCTCGGCGGGTTGCAGTTTGTAGGCGACGGGTTGCAGTTTGCTGGCGAAGACTGAGCCAGTCGAAGTATTAACTTTAGAAGATTCAAAACCGCTTATGCTTTCAGCGAACAGAGAAAGGGTATCGTCGTCATCATGGCGGTCATAGTATGGGTTGCTGTTGGAAATGCCTTCCGTCATTTCGTCTTCCGCTGCTTCTGAAGTGCGTGATAGATGTCTACTCGGTCTTCTTCTCGGTACTACAAAATCACCTTTAACTTCTTTAATATTTTCTGTTGCTGTAGTACTTTTTTTGACAGTAGCATTTTCATCAACAGAGTTCGTTTTTACTGTAGTACTTTCTTTAACGGTGGCATTTTCTTCAACAGAGTTCATTTTTACTGTAGTTTTTTCTTTAACTGGGTTCTTTTTTACTGTCGTCCTTTTTTTAATGATATTTTCTTCAACAGTATTCTTTTTTACTGTAGTACTTTCTTTAATGGTAGCATTTTCTTTAACAGAGTTCTTTTTTACTGTAGTACTTTTTTTAACAATAGCGTTTTCTTCAACAGATTTATTTTTTATTGTAGTATTTTCTTTAGCAATAGAATTTTCTTCAACAGAGTTTTCTATAACTGAAGCATATTCAATGTCGGTAATATCATCACAAAGACTGTCTAGGCTTATGGCAGGTTTTAACGTTTCTTTTATATGCTGAGTGTGTGTTATAACTCCAAATTCTCTATCCATGATATTGAACATTTTATCTTTAAATTTTACCATATCTGCATTGACGTATTCATCTTCTGACCTCATCCATTGTATGATCTCCTGGTCCAACTTTTCCAATGTCAAACTTAGTAGCTGTTTAGTTGCGTTTTGGTTAGTAAAACGAATTTTGTTGCATTTTGAATATTTTTCTTCAGTGCAATCTGGAGTACTTTCTTCGGTGAAATCTGAACTTTCTTCTATCCTTCGTGATAGTGTTGACGAGGCACTCAAATTCAACGAATGTGCACCTAATGAATCAATTAACTGTTCGGAAGTTCTCTCGCTGTCTGAGCTTTTACATTCATACAAATGAGCCTCATTCTGACGTTTCTTCACTTCACTATCTATGTTAGTAAGTTTAAGTACTGGCAACTTCTTATTAATTCGGACAAAGTCATTGGAACCGAATGAACCAATGCAAGTGGTATTGCTCGAACTGGATATGTCTCTCGTCCATGACTTGCTTGAGCTGCTACCAATAGAACTCTTTCGAGATTCTATTAAACCCGGTGCATCTTGTTGGTTTTGCGTTGTTTTTACTAGAGCCTCTGTTACTTTGTTTTTCAATAGGTCAACTATTGACGATGTTTCGATAGAAGCCTGTGCATTTTGTTGCTTACCTTTTCGTCCTCTCTTCTTTTTTGGTGCAGGTAGTGTCTCTTCGGCGGGCGGCAGCGATATCGTGGTTGCCGGTTTCTTGGTTGCAGGTTGTTTGAGTGAGGATATTTTTTTTTTTATTTTGGCTTGAGGTGTTACCAGTTCAGGCTGTGCTTGTGGCATTGTGGGTTCTTGTGGTTCAGGTACATCTGATATATCGTTACTGTCCTCATTGTTTTCAATTTTTATTTCGATATTAAGTGGTACAGGGTCTGGTTCGACTTTTAAACGCTTCGCATCTTCCTGCACTTTTGAATCAGCTAATCTTTTTCTAGTAACTGTAAACAAAAATGTTAAGTATATACTGAAAATCTTTTATTATAATACTAACAAGAGTTAAAAATTATCCCATAACTTACGAATTCGTCGGGCTAACGGTTTTTTTAGAGATAGTGACTTTTTTTTTGGAGATGTTGAATTGTTTTCAGCAGCAAGTGTATTTCCAGGTGTTAAAGTGACTTCTGAAAAACAAATCCATTAATGTGACATTCAAACATTTTTAAAATAGTCATGAGAAAATAATGTTGTGTAAATCTCCAAACCACCAGAACAACTTAAAATATCACAAACCTGCTGTGTTATTTCCACTGACTACACTGTTTTCTAAAACATCACAGAAAGTAACTTTTTTCTTTCTCCCTCTAGGCTTTGGAGTCTTAATAATAACACTATCGACTTCTTGCAAAGCCGGAGGTTCTTCCATAACAGCTTTAACTAATTGTTGTCTAGCAACTGGAAGAAAGACCAGCACATTAAGTATACAGTATTTTATATGTATAAATCTACGTACAAGGAAAATTAACATACTAAATTAAATTACATAATATACCTGAATTTGCTAGATCTACTTTGCTATCATTGTCCAAATGCTTCGTAAATTGTGGAGGCCGACGGCCTTTTAGAATTGGGAAATATAACCCTTCCTTCTCTGTAATTAAGATAATAAATTTGAACAGATTGATAAGCTACAGCTTATTTATTAGCAGAACCAACAGCTATAACAAACAGATTGCAGTTCATCACTAAAAAGCACTAAAAATAGAAATTTAGGAATGATGTATTAAAAAGGCAACATTCAGCAAAGTGCGCACAGAATAGTGTTTGGTGGTGAATGGGCCAAATAAGAACACTGTACATAGAATATTAAAGTCCTTACTTGCTCAACACTATATGAGTTTTGCCTGTGGATAGAAGAGGAAAAAGGAATGGAGATGGCAAATTAAATCTATCTGATTTCTGAGGGACATTGAAAGGCAAAATAGTAGCTAATTTTTAAATATTCCAAAATAAATCAGATTAGAGGTTAGAATTGCCTCTCAGATTTGACAAATAGTAATTTTAAGATTCCTAAGTCAGGGCAGCCAGCTTGTCACATTTGCGTAAAAACATGTAAATAGAATAGAATACACACAGTTTGTGTTTGTTGTCTAAAGCTTTACAGTCTATGCCATTTTATATTCTACAATAAATTGTGGATGTTTTTTATTGTTATAAAAAATGGGACGAATGGTAGCTAAAAACAAACGCTAAAGTTACTCCAGCAGTTTGTGTCTCATCTAGGATGCAAACTAGTCCTGTTATATTTAACAAACAATATTTACAATGATATATTTTTAAATCTGTGTATATATCTCATTTTTTTTTATAACAAAGTCTCTAACAGTGCACAGGGTCCTAGAGGGAAGAATAGGTGATCAAGATAAGGATAGTAAAGATTAGAGCAATTTTGCAGTGCTTGCAAATTGTTGGATTCAAACTTACCTGTATTTTGTAATGGTATGCTAACTGTTATATTATGAGGCTTATTTTTAAGTGGTTTTGCTTTAAGAACAGATCGCAGTTTTTGATTAGTCTTTTTGTTTGATCGGGGTCCTTTTGGTGACATTGTTGATACAGTTATTAAAGATATGATTGTTCAAAATATTTTTTCTCCATCTCTTCGAGTAAATGACAGTAGCTACTAGCTTGGTTATGGACATAGATTAAACAGTAATTCAGACATTATAATATATAAACCATAGCCAAAACGACTTGGCTTGTCTATAGGCTTACAAGTTTGCAATTTATCGATCATAATTAAAAAAAAACACATGCTGATTAATCGTCTAAAGTACCCATTGGTCATGGATTTTATGGGCTCAAGAAAGTCAGACAGCAGTTAACGCAGGCCACAGCGCAGTTAACGAGCGCGCGAGCGAGTCAGGCGAGGCTCTTTTCATACTTCGTTTCGGCTCTTTCGGTAGTTCGTGGTGTGACTGTGAACCAAAGTGAGAAAACAGGTGAAACGAAACGATGCCTCGCTCGCTAGCTGGCAGTGTGGCCTGCGCTTTAGTCGAATAGAGATTACTTGGAGTTTTGGCATCCATGCTTAAAATACTGATCTTTCCCTCTATTGATAGTTTATGGAACGCAACTTCGTATTGACTTTGAATAGAGGTCATTCGGGTTATGTACGTCAAGTGGAAGAAGTAATAAAAAAAAGTATCGGCTTTAAACTGGTATTAGGTACATCGTTGCCGGTGTAGTTTCGTAAATTCGATCAAAATGCCTGCGAAATACAAAATTGTTATGATTCGCCACGGCGAAAGCGAATGGAACCAGAAGAATCTTTTCTGTGGATGGTTCGACGCTGACCTTAGCGATAAGGGTAAGTTCAAAACAAATACCCCGATCTTTTATTTTTATCTTAGCATTTTTACATTATATCTGTTCTAGGGCGCGAGGAAGCGGTTGCTGCCGGAAAAGCCTTGAAAGCCGAAGGCTACGAATTTGATATCGCCCACACCTCGGTGTTGAAACGCGCTCAAATCACACTGGGCACAATTTTGAAAGAGCTGGGTAAGGAAGATTTGCCTGTGGAGAAGACGTGGCGATTGAACGAGAGGCACTATGGTGGCCTCACCGGTCTCAACAAGGCCGAGACTGCTGCCAAGTATGGTGAAGCTCAAGTATGAATATTATATTATAGTAATTTATTTTAACCAATTAATTCATGTGGTTCATTATTTAACTAACTATCTAGGTATCGATAGAATCGTCCTATAGTAAAACATTCATTAAGCCCACTGGAATACTTGCTAAAACCCTGTCATGCCAAGACTAGATAGATTAGAATCTTGTTGCAATACAATGTCTGTTCTGTTGGGACTCATACATTTTGGCAAACCTTTATTTGACCTTTTGATAGTAGAAATAGAAGTCTATGACATATTTTTAGAGCATTTTATAACTACCCACACCCCACCCACAACATTGTCTATAAATAATTTTGAAATTGTTATTGTTGCCTACTTTCTTTTACATTAAGCCATTCAACACTATGTATTTATGATTTGAATGTTTTCGGCAGGTACAAATCTGGCGTCGTAGCTTTGACGTGCCCCCGCCTCCCATGGAGAAAGATCACCCTTACCACGAAACCATTGTCAATGACCCCCGTTATGCTGGCGACCCAAAACCTGAAGAATTCCCCATGTTCGAGAGCTTGAAGCTCACTATTGAGAGGACTCTGCCTTACTGGAACAATGTTATTGTACCCCAGGTATGTCTTAAAAATAATGCCAATTTATGATTTTCCTAGTACAGGCCAAATAACTCTTCTCTTTATGTAATGTCTATAGATTACTTCAACCCTTGCTTACACAAAGCAGAGTAGTAAAAAAGAAAATACACTATTTTTACCTACATACACACCTAATCAACTGAGTAGCAAGCGCAAGAAACATGTCCAATTTAACAAAATATCTGCAAAAGTAATAGAAAGATCCTTACAAACAAGCAATTCCTGAAGCGCAGGCCACACAGTGTGAACCAAAGTATGAAAAGAGATGAAACTGCGTCGCCCAGCTTGCTCTGTGGCCTGCGCTTAAGAATTAGCAGTATTTCTTTAGTTTTTTAGTATAATAATTTTTCATTGATTACCTTAATTAAGTATAAAATATGGTTTCATTATCACTACATAAAGTCGCCCGCCGCGTCTGTCCCTATGTATTTTTAAACTTGGGATTTTGATGCGGGTTTTTTAATAGATACGAGTGATTCAAGAGGCAAGGTTTTAGATATAATTTGGAGGCGGGCGAAGCCGCGGGCATCAGCTAGTTATTTATTAAAGTAAACTAGGTTTTACTATGACTTTCACTTTATCTCAAACTTATAAAGTGGCCATTATCACTAGACTTGATCAAAGGACTATAAAAAGTTACCTATGATAACAACTTCTTTTTAATTCGATGAAGTTACTGATAAAAGCATTATTGTATTTTAAAGTGACTTAAACATTAAGTATTTAAATTTAATTTAACTAATGCTATAGATGAAATACATCAATCAAAAAATAAAATCATATTTTTTTCAGATCAAAGAAGGAAAGAGGATTATTATCGCTGCCCATGGTAACAGCCTCAGGGGTATTGTTAAGCATTTAGATGGTATGTATCTACATTCTTTTTTCGTAATGGGTTCTGTTTCATTCAGACACACAGCACCCCAACAATTTATTTCACTTCCTAAGGAAAAAGATTTCTTTGATTTCCTGCAACAATTGCATGAAACTTGTTAGTTAAAGTTCTGAAATAGGGTGAATTGAGTCAAAACTATGCAAGGGATTTTAACATTGTTAATTTTAATCAGACCTTGTTGTCAACATGCCATAAACCCATTTTACTGAGTACCACTGATTTATGTTAGGAATCAATCAATCATCTTCTTGATATTTTCTCAGTATTTAATAAACTTGAAAATGTATACAGGGTGTAAACAACCTCATCACAAAGCCGTCAAACAAGCATTCTGTACATCAAACTAAGTAACTTTACGCAAAACTTATTGCTGGGAAACACCTTTTTTTTTGGGGTGATAAATCATGATTTGTGGTAAACTCAATGTAACGCACTCAAAACATTGTGCTGATGGATGGATTGAATTGTATGGGGGTCATGGAGGTGTTTTAAGTAAAAATCTTACATTAAAAACTTGTATTTAAAAAAAAACTTCGAAAAAGTTGGAACTTTGACCCCCAATATCTCCGTAACTAGAAGGTTCCCAGGTATGGTGTAGAACAAAAAAATGATCGCAGTCGGGACCCATTCAATAATCTAGACTAAAATCATTACATCCAAAATGGGTCCCGACTGTTGCAGTCAATATGTCCTGTTTCCTGAACTTGTTTTTTCTTTTCAGTTTTTATTTAAAGATAATACTTAGTTATTCTTTACGCAGTCGGGTTTTTAAATTATTATTTTTTATTTTACACTTTTTAGTTACTTGGATAATTATAACATTTAAAAATTCTCATGATGAGCCCTTTATCGAGCCGTTCAAGCTGCAGAGCGTGCCATACATTTGAATGTTGGCGCCTAAAATCCGCCATTTTGTTTATTTTTTTTATTTTGATATACCCAGTGTCACTCTCACAGTAAATACAAATCTAACGACACCTCTCAAGCTAAAATCCATCGAGCCGTTCAGTCTGCAGAGCGTGCCAAACATTTGAATTTGTCGCGAAAAATCCGCCATTTTGTTTTATTTATTTTGATATACCCAGTGTCACTCTCACAGTAAATACAAATCTAACGACACCTCTCAAGCTAAAAGCCATCGACCCGTTCAAGCCACAGAGCGTGCCAAACAATTATACATACATACTCTCGAAAAACATAACCCTCCCTCTGGCGCAGTCGGGTAATGACAGGGAGAACAAGTGCTTTTCGGCTTCGTTAAGAGGTTTTTTACACCCTTTATATGTCAGTTTTTTATTTCAAATAATTTGACGATTGACGATGATGAACAGATTGACGTATTAATGTAGTAATTGGCTTTTAATACACCGTGACAGGGAAAAGGTTGTTATATGACAAAAAAGTTGCTGAAGGACACTTCAGACGTCAATAAGAAGTAAATATTTCATATTTTTTCCAGGTCTGAGTGACAAAGCCATCATGGAACTGAACCTGCCCACCGGCATTCCATTCGTGTATGAACTAGATGAGGATATGAAGCCAGTTGATTCTATGATCTTCCTTGGTGACGAAGAAACTGTGAAGAAAGCGATGGAAGCTGTTGCCTCCCAAGGCAAGGCCAAGTAAATTTAAGCAAAACCAGTAATTTATTTTGTTGTAGTTGTTAAATATTATCATGACGGTTGACATTATTATAGAGGGTCTAAATTTGTATTATATAAATTAGAAATTTCGTTCTACAAATAACTAATAAAATGTTACCGAATCTCTACAGAATGTTTAAATTGGTATTCAAAATCAGCTGCTGTATCCAAGAGATTATTTATTGGGTGTAGTTGCTACCATATGAGTTTACAATATTTATCAATGTAGAGTGCTTGAGGATAAAGAATAAAACCGTAACTATACATACTCAAACTTTCTTTTTATTCCGGCAAGCTTTCTTTTAAATCTGCCATTACTTCATCCATATTCACATCTTTTGAGTTTTTATTACCATCATTTTTCGTGAATTTCTTCCCACAGTATTTTGCGAAAGTCTTCTGCTTGCTTGTAGATAGTACTATATTATCGCTTTTTACTTCGCTAGAACTTTGATTCTCAACTTCCATGGACGTTGCATTTTCATCGAAATTTGCTTTGGACTTCTTCTTGGTCTTATTTTTCGTTTTTATATCGAACCGAAAATCTTTTGGCAATTTGTGAACATCTACACAATGTTGACGTCGATCAGTTGCGGTTGCGAATTTCAGTTTGCATTCTTCAATGTAGCAGCAGTACTGTAAAAGTATCGTCAATCAGTCACATTGCCTACACGCTGATACGAACATTTAACCTCTATTTGAACTTCAGTCTTACCGAAGGCTTCCTCTCAGCTAGAACTGCAAAGAATGAGTCGTGAGTTTCTTGTACATGCAAATCCAACAAATGGGGCGACGCTAGCACCTTCTTACACAGAGCACAGGAGTACCGATGTGATGTGTTGTAGTGATTTTCGAATTCTAGTAATGATTCTGTTGTAAACTCGCATCCAGGAATGCTGCATGTAGATTTTAAGCTGAAAACATAATAAATCTGCTGAATTTCATTAATCATTGCTCATTTTCATGCATTATTCGACCTTTAAATTGGGAGATAATAGGATAATTTCCACCAAACGGCTCGCATCGCATCAAATCGGAATGGAAGTGCAGTCTTTGGCAGAATGAACGCAATAGTTGGATAGTGTATACGTTACATCCTGAGTTATTTACGGACCTTGTAGAAACTAGAACAAATTTCCGTGCGTTCAAGCATTTTTGCCATATCTATTATTGGAATCAAATATACAGCTCACAACATAGGACCCATTAATGATAATATTTATCCGTGGTGCTAGGCCTATCCCAAGTTGTAAACGTCCCTTTCTGCCTATTGGCCTTGTTTCGTTCTGTCTCCTGCTGATATGGAGGGAAGTGGAAATTATGCGTATCCTTTCCGATCCGATACGATGCGACCGTTTGGTGGAAATCATCCTTAACATGCCGATGCCTAAATTGGACGTTTTGTCAAGAGCTGCATTGCAAATTGTAAGTAACGACTTCCACTTCTAGAGAGTTACTGCTCGGCACAAATTGATGTTCAAGTAAACTAACGGATCGTTGTTCAAAGACGAATTCACTAAATGACCGTGTGTATCTGACTTGTGAATTGATTATATCTATAAAAACGTTATTTTTTGTATATTCGCACAATTGTGTGAAGCAATTGCATCACTCACTTTGTGGTGTGCAGAAATAAACCCGTAGCCTCTATTCTCCCCGATTAGTTTTGTTTAATGCTCTTTCCATCACTAATTTCCTCCTATCGTACTTTAAAATTTTGGGAACAGGTCTTGGCGAGTCGGCAAGATTAAAAACAAAAGATTTAGAAAAGAATAGGTAGGTAGCAGGTAGTCTGCATTTTTTTTTCTATCCTACGAAACATCTATTTTTTGTGAGTTTTTGTCATATAGTAAGATTGATATCTGCTGGAGCTTTGTTTTTAGGTGGTACAGAAGAAGTGGATGTAAGTAAGTACCGAAAAGATTAAAAAAATATTTGGCTAAATGTTTGTGAGAGTTGTCCAAAGCTTCTTGGGGGTGTCTGATAAACAGCAATGTTTAGACAAGCTGCTACAATCTGCTTACTTTGTCTACTTACAGTTCATGGCAGAGGTTTTCTTCGTCGAAGTCGTAAACGCCAAGTCTGGGTGGCGGTTTGTCGTTTATAAAAAGTATGTCGTCCAGTTTACGACGACCGACACCGTACGCCTCTAATTTATCATGGAAGTAGCTGCTGACCTCCATTCTGGGAAGAAGATAAAATAAATCATCAAATATTTTGAATTAATAACATTATTTTGATTCTTAAAGTAGGTAGGTACTGCTAACTGATGCGGATCAGAATCGGTCAGTGCAGATCGTTCGGCATAAGAATTGGTCATCGTATTATGAGAACCTAGTGATAAAATATATTTATGGACTCCCTGCGTACACTTAACACAGAATGAGTAATAAGCTGCTCAACGTGATATTATCAGAAATGAGTCCTTTGAGACCTACCAGACCGCGAAGTCCTGCATCGATTATACTATACCTAAGTATCTAAATTTAAATAATGTGTCAATAGATAACGAATGCGATGTCCAAGCGAAGTCACAATTAATTGATTACCTACCGACTTCACAATCATTAAAGTATCAGTATATTCCGACACTAAGTGAACACTTGGTACAAGAAAATACGGAGTTTATTCTACCTCTCAGCTATGGAGGATCCAAAAAAAATATAGTAACGAGAAGGGGTTGAGGTTCCAGGGGCCCTACTCTCTAACGTTTCGTCCGTATATTAGGATCTATCCGTCTCTCTCACTCGCACTCATCTGCAGCCGTGCGTGAGAGAGACGGATAGATCCGCAGACACGTGGCAGACAGGTTAAGAGGAATAGGGTGCTGCCTTAGACATGTCGGGTAATGAGTGGTCTGCCCTACTGCCCTGGCCTAAGGCCCTACACTCTAACCTTTCATCCGTATATTCGGATATATCCGTCTCTCTCTTATCTCTCTCTTATATTACGAATTCCAAAAGTATGAATTAGTGCGTCATATCACAGATTAGTCTCCTGCAATGTTTAATGTTTTTACACCTGATTTCGTCAGCCTATATTCAAACAATAGGATGTAAAAAAAAAACATAATTATTATTGATCGTGTTTGGTAAAGGGTGTTTGATTGCGATATTCCTCTTTGTACCTCTAAACAGGAAAGTACTATCTACCCTCTTTAATATACACGCAACAGTTACATTATACAGTTATCCGGCGTTCTACTTTATTAGTGCTTGTATTTTTCGCCAAAATTCACACTATCAAAAATTGTCTACGACTTGTTCTCTGACCTACCAAATATACACAAAAAAAATCATTAATATCTTAAAATAAATGCCATATTCGTAATCAGCACCCCTGATAATCTCGGAATCGACACCCATATTGATTTTTAGACATTTCAACCCATCGCAACACAAGAGGGGATGATGGTATTTTAGGTCCGTCACAATAAATTTTAAAATCGTTGTTTTTGTAATACACCCGACTCGATACACCATACAAAAATACCCATTTTCAGACTTTGTCACCCCATTTCTCTCTTTAAGGGTTGAATTCTGAAAAAACCTGAAACACAAATGTTTACTCATTTAACGATAGAAGTACTCCTGTTAAATTTCGAATAAAATAATTTATATAACTAGTCTTGTTTCCCCATACAAACTTTGGAGCCCCCTTTCACCCCCTTAGGGGTTGAATTCTGAAATATCCTTTCATATTGCACCCCTAGACCACGTAAGGACCTACTTGCCAAATTTGGAATCTGTAGACCCCAACGGTTTGGGCTGTGCGTTGATTATGTCAGTCAGTCAGTTTCTTCTTCTAAATATTTAAAGAACAAAATTACTGCCTACTCATTAGTCATTTTCCTTTTAAGGTGGTTCCCCGAGCAAAATTAGCAACTCTATCTGTGGTGGGTCAAACTTCGTTTGAAATACTGTTAGAATAAAGTTCTAATCAGCTTGCACTACAAAGTGGTTGTTACGTCAGTCACTGCAGGCCGAATAGTGCGAAATGAGTGGTTTTTATTCTTTATAAAACCAAATATACGTCTTTTGGAAAAAATAAAACGACAATTATGTTCATTATTAAATTGTGTATCCATTAGTTTATGTAGCAAATCAAAATAATGGTTACTTTACGAGGAGTAGCATTTTATAAATCTTTATTTCTCATTTCTGTGGTTTCGTTGTGAGGGGATTTATTAAATATAAAGCTACTTAAAAAAAAAATGAAACGACAATTTTGGAGTCAAGAATATGTAGTAATTTAATGTATTTTTTATTAGTTGGTATTTCTTTTGGATAAAGAGGAGTAAGCTCCAAAAAACTGCTCGTTCAAGGTCATTTGCTCGGGGAGGCGCCTTAAATTCAAATAATACCTCCCTAATAATTACTTAGTAGTCTTACTAGAATGATTACCGTACTTAAACTTCTAAATGTACCTACTTATAGTCTATTGGACTACGTTGATGGATAGTTACTAGGAGGTACACTATAAACACTCCCCTCGATTGATGAATAAGTCAAGATCATTTTTATGTCAACGTATCATGTTGGCCAATCTTATCGCTATCACATTCGAAACGGTACGGTATTACCTACCTAGTCTAGATGGCTAGGTAGGTACTTCATTATTATCGTAGTATGAATGGCGAAGAAAAATACAGTCATGATATACGTAGGTATTAGCGATAAACTCGCCTGATCTAAAGTGCTTCCAATGATGCTCAGTCATCATTATAAGTCTCAAGTAGCAAAGTTGTACAAATACAAATGTTTAGTTGTAGTCTGTGGCTATGTGATGCGCACGTCTGCTATGTACTAGTGATTACATTATACCTACCTACGTAATACTATTATCAAGGCCAAGATAATTACTTGATAATACAAGTTATGTTAGTTTTCGTTCGACAAGTTTAGCATTGAACAAGGTGCTTAGATTATTACATGAATATTAAAAATTAAGTAATAGCTACCGGAACTTTAAAAATTCGACATAATTGTGGTGTAAATATCGAGAATTTAATTATAAATAATGAACGTACGCCAAAGAAAGGTAAGTAACTGCTAACTGCCAATTATGTAATTTTCTTACTTACGATAACTAGGATCAAAGGTTAGAGTTATTAGATATTAATGGAATTTTATCTCAGTTTTACGTACCTACTTTTTAGGGTTATGTTTTTATCAACAAAATTTAATGCCGCAGTTGTTCCTAAATTTGCAAAACCTCTGTCACTAGAAGTACCTAATTTAAAAAACAAAGTAAAGAATTATAAACGATTGTTTGATTAAATAAATAATACTCAACTAAACTTACCTTGTCACCAGTTTCTTACTTCTGTTCCATTTGCTTCTACTGAGTTATGTGAGCTAGCAGGTACAGGCAAGACGAATAAACCTACAATTTAATCTAGGTACCTGTTGTTTATTAAACTGCAAACTTGAAAGATAAAGCAGAGTGTAATAAAATCAATTTCGAATTTGGAATGAAAATAATGATGGAAGATGGATGACTTGTTTGGTTTTTCTAGATATTTTACTCGTAAACTTGAGCCAACCAGAACCGTAGTCCGTACTATTTGATTGACCGTTCAAGGCCCGTATTTTACCGTATCCGCTGCATCAAGCGAATAATTTTGCAATAATGCAATACACTAAAAAGTACCTATTTCCTTCAATAAATGTTTATATGGCAGTGCAAGACTAATAATAATAAAATCAAAGAATATTTAGTCGATTCCACATCATGGCAAGATAGCAAAACACTCTTTCTCGCTCATACAATACAAGTTTTAGTAAGTCCTATTTACTAAAACTAAAGATCATCTCTAGTTGACAATGGGACCATAGACTAATATATTTAAAGCACAGACGTAAAGGTCGCTCTACACTTAGCCCGAGGATTGCGCGTGAAAGCCGCGACAGGCCGCGAAGGTTATGACAGTTTGGATCCGTTTCGCATATTCTTCGCAGTTTCGAGCTTTCTTCCCCGATTTTTGTCGGTTTTTTGTCCCGCGTCAAAGAGACCGCACGCGAACTTGTATGACTCCACACTCGCACTCCGCGACGATCAGTATTCATCAATTCTTGATTGAGCCGATGCCTAAGTTAGTTATGTATGTCGAGAGTCGAAAAAATGAGAGTAACGTGGACGAACAAGTTGGAGTTACAATTTTTCGAATACTATCATGCGGAACTTATTTGGTGGAACCCTAACCAAATGGACCAAACAAATTGAAAATTTACGACGCATGGATGAGAATCAGCGTTATGATAGAGATACCAGTCCTTGATTTAAAAAAGAATCGTTGCTTTCCAGCGTAATTATAAATCGCTAATGCGCAAAGTAGCCCCAGCAGCAACCTCGGCGTCCGCCTTTGATAAGTGCAGAGAGGCCTTAAAAATAATGGGACGAATGACCGATTGATTGTCATGTCAGTGTTGCAAACCGTACGATTTAAAATCGTATTTATACTACCGTTTTGGCTCTTGTACAATGTACGATCGAGTAATCGAAATCGTACGCAAAATATAAGATCTTTTCAAATCTTATACCCATCATCATAACGAAGAAAAAATTGATGACAAATTAAATTAATTTTTGATATTATAAAAAAAAACTCTTTTGTATTTTTATAAATGCATCCAATCATTTTTAATCTATCTATATCATTCGCACTATAAGGTGAAAGCGTCAGGGTGGTCCGCGAAATTTAAATTTTCTTACGTTTTTTGCAATTTGCATAAGATCTATAAGATGCAAATACGATATGCAAATTGCAAAAAACGTAAGAAAATTAAAGGCCACCCTGACGCGAGGTCTAGGTCTAGCAATGACTTAGACCTTGAAAAATTCGGTCCTCGACCTTTATGAACTTGGAGGGTTGTATTGATGATTTTGATGATTATAATTCTGTATCTACATACGTCTTACAATCGCGAACAATATTTTGATCAACTTACAACCTAGCACTGGCCTACAGATTGCAAAAAACTTAAGAAAGTTTGAACTTCGTGGGCTACCCTGGAGCATGAAATGAAAACCGAATAAAAATTCGAGATTTTAAATCAGTATCTATGGAAATGACACTTATTCACGGTTTAACCTGAGTTTTAGAATAAAGGTTTGGTTTTGGTTTGGTTTTAGGTTTTTGACATTTTAAGTAACTTTTCTCATATCTAAAAAATAAAAATTCAGTATTAAATCTTATGCTAAATGTTGATTCATGTTCCTTAACCTTTTCACCGCCAACGTACACAGAACGCGATGCCTCGCCAGGCGCCAAGCTATAAATGTAGGTAGTACTCGTAAACAGTAGTGATGAGGGTATCGTCATATCGATGAATGAAATTATACGCGTTAAGTTAAGTTTTAATTGTAATTTTATGGATATCAATCAAAACTGATTAAATATTTCCACATTTGTTTTATTTCACAGTATCCCTAGTAAGAAAAAACAGTATAAATTCTAAAGTATCAAAGAAACATATACATAACTCAATTAGAGTTTTAGGAAATGAGGTACATCTCTATTTGTTTCATGACGTCAGTCTTTGACTTCATTTCAAGTCCTTGGCGCTCAGAGCACGTTTAAATTCAATTCTGATTTGGGATGTGGTCTATGGTTTTTCTTCTATTTTTGTCTACTAGGTACCGTGTTTTATGACTACTTCAGTATTATTCAGTAACCATTTCAACTTTGTTAAATTCGCACTCCAGAGCCACAAGATACCTACAAGCTACGCGCGATGCTTAGTTTGTGGCTTACCGAACATTTTACTTATTAAATTCTTACTTTTTGATGAATCTATGTTATTCAGAAATCAGAATCATCTTCTGGTTCAACGTTCTCCACTGAATACTCAGAGTCCGATTCCACAACTTGTAAAAAAGCTGATCCTAATCCAGTTCTTCATTCATTTCACTACCTATTTGTTTACTTATTAGGTACTATTATTAAAATATAATAGTACCTATTGTTATAAGCAAAGTGAAAGAATTCGATTAGTACCTGCAGTCTGCACTATGCCAAAGTGACCTAGACAACCGTACGTTTATGACGTCACAGAACGACTTCTATAATAGTCTGCGGCGCCCGGGGCACTGACAACCAATTGTTTTGTAGAGATGGGAATATAAATTATCGACAAGGATTGCCAACAACTATTTAATTCCGAGTCGGCACCCATCTGAAGGACGAAATTAGTCTATTTTACTCTAATGCTGGTTCTCGCGCTCCTCTGCGTCAACTTGTGGATTCTTATAACAATAATTTTGAGAGCACAGATATATTTAACCTTTCTGCTAACAAATTTAGGGTACTTGTAGTCGAATCTATACTATCATCGTAATTTTTTTTTTTTTTCTATTTTGATAATGTATTTTCGTTTTTTCTTTTTTTTTTCTTTTTATTATAACTTTATAACATTATTGTATTTTAACTCACGTAGCATAACCATTAATCATGTAAGTAGTGATCAGTGGATAATGGTGTTGGCAGTGCAATAAGTGCCATTATTTTAAGTTTATTTATAGTGTAGGTATAACATGTTTTTGTACTGCTGTTTTTCATCCCCAAATAAATAAATAAATAAATTTTCCCTTTGTGATTCAAGTAGTTAACTATGTTCATATTTTACTGACCTCAAATTATTTTCGGTAATTATATTTATAAATATTTCAACGGGTGAAATCAAACGGTGACAACTTTCGCGTCACATCACTGGCCGACTATATATATTATGTCCTTGGCGTTCTGGTGACATCAAAAATGTTTGGAGTTTTTGTTTTTGCCAATTTTACGACAAAAAGGGCTTCTTTTGTGTGGAAAAATAAAAAAAACAGGGTACTAGACATTGCTATTAATAAATAGTAAAATGAACGTTGCGCTGATGGCACGAAAATCTGGAACTTCTATTGAATCCGTGGCGGTGAAAAGGTTAACTATTAAATATTGATTCAAAATTGTAATTACGTTCCGTTTTAAAGTTATTTCCGTTGTTTTATTGAAATTTCTCTAAGTACTATTTTTTTCTTTGAAGTGTTGGCAAAATACGATCTTTTCTAGTCCATGGTACGATCTTCTAAAAAATAAATTGTGAATAAAGTTGGCAACACTGTGTCATGACTGTCATGTCACTTTTTTGACATTACTGATTATCCAAAAAATAATATCAGTGTGACCGTGTGACGTTGTGTTTCAATCAAGACCTTTCTGTAAAAAATAAAAATAACAAAAATGTCTACGTACCGCATGTCGTATTCCAATTAGTCTATTATTATAATAACTGATTTATTGGTTGTGATGTTTATTTTAAGTCAGCATGGGCAAGTTCAGCACATACAGGTACTTAGAGGTGGGTATTTTGTCTTGTATTTTTGGAATGTTTATATTTGGGCTGGTCGATTTTTGAAATACACAAGCAATGATTTAGAAAGAAAAAAAAAGCGAAGCTGCAATTATGGTCGACAGTCTAATTTTGTGCTGTTCAGTTTCACATCTAGAATAGGAGAAGAGAATTTTCAGTCAAAATGAATAATTAAATCCAGTAGTTGCATTCTCCGTTATCTGCAGAACTCACGAGAATTATTTGCTTCTGTGTTTACACAGGTTTACGTTACACACAGGTTTCTAATATCACAATTTTGGTTTGGTCAAAGCCGTCACAGAAGAAAAGGAAAAATTAACTGTTCATGTTGGTTTCCTGCTAATAGTTCCGAGCTAAATAAGCTTAAAAAGCACTTATGTGTTGTAATAAACCTTATCTATTTTTATGGTTTACATTTACACACCAGTAAAATATTTTTACTACTAAAACAGTACCTAAATGTTGTTTGCAACATGATGTTTCGTGAATTGCGCTTTAAAGTGTTGCATTTTCTTTTGCAGTTAAAAGATGATACCTCAGCACCACATATCAATGTTAGAAGTAGGACTATAAAGCACCCGAGGAAATTGAAGAAAGTTTTTATTGGCCTCATTGTATTGGCACTATGCATCACATACTTCTTGGGTGAGTACTGGTGTAATAATATTTAAAATGAAATTCAGAATTCCAGAGAATTATTAATCAGAGCAGCGGTGGCCCAGTGGTGGCGGCCCCGACTCACGAACAGTAAGTCGTGGGTTCTACTACTATACTTTGTGTAATTATTTCATCACCACTGCTCTCAAAACGGTGAAGGAAAACATCGTGAGGAAACCGGCATGTCCTAGAACCAAAAATTCGAAGCCATGTGACATCTACCAATCCGCACTGGGCCCGCGTGGTGGATTATAGCCCATACGCAATATACGCGCTTTGACGTGGAGTTGCGGACACCAGCCCGTTATACAATACAATACAATAATTATAAATCAAGTTTTTGGACAACTAACTTATTGTTGCATATGACAAAGTTCAAATTCCATTGTAACCAACACCCCTAGCCAAGTTGACAATCTACAATCGTTAACGCAAGTAGAAATCTAATCAAATGTATGGGATCATCAATCACGTGATCAACACAAACAAATAGAAAATTCGTAGACAAGTTTACATAATTCAAAATGATAAAATGGAATGTTATCGTTTCTACAATGTTAATCGCTATACTATTTGGTAGGAACGCTCACCATAGACTCCAAGTGTAGGTTTTTTTTACAGACATAAGAGAATGAGCAATCGACTCAGTCATGTCAACTTGGCTAGCAATTTAGCGGTTTCTACAAGCGCTTACGCCGATTGTAGAAAGAGAATCAATATGAAACGTTTGTAACTTGGCTAGGCCTGCAGAACCTTTCATTACAAATGGTCACTCAAAATTAGTCTTCATTACAAGCATTATGAAGACTGATTTTGGAGAGACCATCATCGTCAGCATTCTCCTGCCCTTATCCCAATTTATTTGGGGTTGGAGCAGTATGTCTACTTTCATAATTCTCTATTACTTGTCAACTCAGCAGTCACCTCCTTTCAAGCCTTTCTAACCTTCACACAATGACTATTTGTGACTAAATAAGTCATATTGTTTCAAACTTAGTTTGAGGCAAAAACTGTAAATTATCTGAAATTCTATGTATATTATAATATATGTTTTTAAATAGTAATATAACTTTTTTTTTTGCCCGACTTTTTGTCCCGGCTAATATCCTATTTGCTGGACCAATTCTGGTAGGACTTTTATTGACAGATAGCTGATGTATAAGGAATAACTGGGGCTACTTATATTTTATGAAAAATCCGTTTATCTGTAGATAAAAAATATTTTGTAATAATTTCACCAAAGCAAAACACTACCCACTCACCATGCATTTGTACAGAGGTTCTTAAATTGTTTGCACCATAAAAGTTGTAAAGGACTAATTATTGTGTAAAAATAGATGTGGAAAAAGTGTAAAAAATGTGAACATTATGTAATACAGGTTTTTCATAAATATTTTTCACGACTTGGTATAAAATGGGTGGGTGATGTACAAAACAAATTAACATGTCTTAGATCTTATAAAAGTCTCGCTCAATTAGGTATAAAGGGGCTGTCTGGTGAGCTGATACTAATGTAAATATTTTATTTGCCAGCTGTTTATTTAAACATGTGAAGTATTAAAATATACTTCAATGTATTATTTATTAGGTAGAAAATTATTAAAAGAATGTTGACATGATAGTGAAGGTATAGGTGGTAGGGGTAGGTTTAGGTGTGGCTGTTATGCTTTAATAAACCATAAATATAAATAATATATCCATTTTCACTAGACAACCTGCATGCATAAATAAAAGCATGCTATTGGATTCTCGATGCAGAGTTTAAGGCTGAAAGTTTAAAATCCAGCAGTTCGGTTTTATATAGGCATTTATGAGCTGTCACTACTGGGTAAGTAAACAGTCGTAAAGCCAGCTAAGTCTAAGAATCGTGACAACTGCCAATAACGTATGCATGATACTATAAAATGGTAGTTTTATTTTTTCAATGTTGTCATGGATACCACCTTGGCACCACCTTCATTTAAAATCGACATACACAATAATTTATAGATGGTCCAATATGGGTTGGCAGAGGTGAATAACGGGATATCAGCCTTGAATGGCCGTAATCCACCTGCCAGGCCCAGTGCGGGTTGGTGGTGTCACGTTTTTGATTTTTTGGTTTCCTTACTAAACTCCCATTTTGTTTAACAATATTTATTTAGTCAAAAATTTATTAAATCAAAAGTTTTGTGGAAACAACCTTTGTCAGGCTGATGTAAAAGATGAAAAGATAATTTTAACAATTTGGTTAAATAACTTAATGAAAATCGTAGATTGAGATTAGATTTCTGCCCGGAAAAGAAAATCCCTAATGCTTTGTGTTGTTAAAGTAACCAAAAGATAATTATCAAACGGCTAGGAATATTATTCTGTTTTTAGCGTTCCGTATCCGAAGGGTATCCACCGGGATCCCATTTCTTAGCCTCCGCCGTCCGCTGGCTGTATGTCATCCGTACTAGGTAAACCCTAGACGGTCGAAATTTTCACAGAATGTGTGAGAATGTGTATTTCTGTTGCATTAAAATTAAAGGGGGCTCTCCTACTAAATTAGTAGGGGAGCCCCCTTTAATTTTGTTTTATTATTTATTGTAACAGTGGCAACAGAAATACACATTCTGTCGGTTCAATCGGACTCGCGCTTGGTCGGTTTCTCTTCTTTTCGTTTATCTTTTGTTCATCTGTCATTTTGCTGTCATTGAATCGACAAAATGACAGATTAACAAAAGATTTGTCGATTCTCTTTCGTTTATTCGGATAGATTTCGTCTATCTATTGTTGTCTGTAAAGAAGAAGTTATGTTGTTCTGCTTTTCGGTCGTAATTTCCTTGGCTAGTATGGTCCTCTAGTCGTATTGACCTGTGGTAGTATTGACTTGTGGTCACTATGAGCTATATCAATTTATGTTATGTCAGTAAAACCTTCCTTTGTCAATAGCAGTTTGTTTAATTTTACATGTGTTGACTGCCTCGTGGTTGTCGCAAGCGTGACCTCTGAGCATTAGGTCCCGGGTTCGATTCCCAGGTCGGGCAAAGTGTTATTGGCTTTTTCCATCAGGTTTTCCTCAGTAGCAGCCAGTAAGTCTGGATTTGTGCCCGGTTGATGGCAATAGTGCATTGTTCTTATGTATCAGAAAATTTAAATACAAAAATAATGACGACTTATTATTAAAATAATTAATAATAATATAGGATTCTTGATTTCTGTTAATTAAGTAGGTAGTTATTATGATTCTCCCAACGCTTGATGACTAAACAATACTTGAGAACAAACATACTATCAACTGTCATAGTAATACACCTACACAATTGTAGTTATGTCTGCATTGCAGTTTGTGTCGTTTTGTGATAATACTAGCTGAAGCCCGCGGCTTCGCCTGCGTCGAGTTCGATCATTGTCCCACGGGATCATACTACCAGGACCAAAAGTCCTATGTTTTAATCCAGGTTATAAACTATCTGTGTGCAAAATTTCATCCAAATCCGTTCAGTAGTTTTAGAGTGAAAGAGTAATAAACATCCAGACATCCTCACAAACTTTCGCATTTATAATAAATTAATATTAGTAGGATTGACACAATAACAATAAATAATAAATATCGCTGGACATTAACACAAAGCGCCATCTAGTGCCACACTAAGCAACGAGGCTTTTGTCATGGACACCAGATAGTTGATATACTACATAGATACTTTTTGTTTGTAAATACATATAAACATCCATGACTCAGAAACAAATGTCCATGCTTATCACACAAACATTTGCTCCAACTGAGATTCGAACCCAGGACTCTAAGAACGTAAGGCAGCCTCACCACCACTGCGCAATTCGGGTCGTCAAATAGTACAAAATATTACAGTAAAATAGTACAATAATACGGTGTAGTATTGTATGGACTAACAGGTCTTTGGTACACACAATGACCACCAATCAAGCTATACAAAACCAGTCTATGCTGACATCTCACTATACGAGAAATCTACAGGGTGTAAACAGACCCTTTACGAAGCCGTCAACCAAACAATTTACATCAAACTGAGTAACAGTGCGCAAAAATTATTGCTGGGAAACTAACTTCTTTTAAAAAAAAAAAAAACTTGTGAAAAAGAAAGAAAGAAAGAAAAAACATTTACTAGCCCGCACAGGACAAAACACAAATTAAAATGGTTAAATTAACAGTACAGCTAAAAAAAAAAAAGAAAAATGAAAAAAAAAAAACATGTAAACATGAAAAGGTGGAACCTTGACTTGACCCCCAATATCTCCGTAACTAGAAGGTTCACAGGTATGGTCTAGATCTAGAACAAAAAAATTATCGCAGTGACGGGGAGAACAAGTGCCTTTCGGCTTCGTTAAGGGTGTTTTACACCCTTTATATAAAGCGAGACCGCATTATACTGGAAACGTGTAGCTCGATGTGTCGCCGTGTGTACAGCAGCGTTGAACTGTGTAAACATAGCCGAGATTCCAAAATGTTGGATTCTTTCCAAACTCATTATCTCAGACTTAGTGATACTAGTCTTTTTTCTTATTTCCCTAAAAATAAATCCCAGCCTCACATCCAGCCAGTGATCTTACTAGATGTTTCCGAAAATAAAAATGTCTTTTAATAATGCTGAACTTTTTGACTACCCTCTTTGTTCATTAGTCATGATGGTCCAGTGGTACTCATCATCTAGCCTTTTCCCAACATGTTGGGGTCGGCTTCCAGTCTAACCGGCGTGCAGCTGAATACCCGTATTTTACATGGAGCGACTGCCTATCTGACCTCCACAACCCAGTTAGTACTGGGTAATACGATACCCCTTGGTAGGACTAGTGGTCAGACTTTTTGGGCCACTGACTACCTGTAACGACTGTCAAAGATCTACAAATGACAGCCGGGACCAACTGCTTAACGTGTTTTCCGAGGTACGGAGGAAACTGGGTATGTAATGGGTGGTCACCCACCCACAGACCCAATAACCCAAAACTGTCTTTCTAAGGCCTAAATTCTTGTCGCGTTGACGGTCGATCGCGTACGGTAGGTCGTGACGTCAGCGAAAACAAAATACGGTTGTCGGTCGCCGATGACGTCAGCGCAGTGTGGTGCTATATAGAAAACAACGTATACTCGTACGCGACCGACCGTCAGCATGACAGTAATTCAGGCCTCCCTTGCCTGAAGGGGCTTGTGCTGAATGTGCTCCATATTAAGTAGCTTGATTTGGCCAAATTATATAGATAGGTTTTTCACTGCTACCTCAGGATTGTTGGTAAAATTTAGTAGCTTATTTATAGAGCCGTCGTACCTTCCCGTTGTCACCCTACCGAGTGGGGTGCGCCCTACCGGTTAGGACCCAGTGACCTAATCCAATTTTACTACCGTTTGCTCAACACTTCGACTATGGTTGAAGAGATCTGAGACAGGTAGGTACTTCGGGCGTGGTGCTGGTTTAGTGCTTTAGACAGTTTAGATCCTGAAAACAGGTTTCTTCAAATTATTCTAAAAAATTATCTAAAAATGATCAGAAACCTGAATTACTTCATAAATCATCATTTTTCTCATCCCCTGCCCCTGTCGCATCTTTTTGAGCTCGGCACAGCATGTTTTCTTCTCCCTAAAATATACTAAACTATAATAGGGTAAATGACACCATAAAACTCTAAAATAAACACTTTATTTTGGGCCTGAAAACCCGATTTATTTTCAATTAATTGCCAAATTTGATTTTTAGTTGCTTTGAAATCCATTAATAGTTGAGTCATTGAGTTGAATAAACAGTAACGTCATATAGTTGGCTATTGCCATACAAAATCTATGAGAGAACCGCGTTTTGACAGCTCTTAAAAAGTATCTCAATTGATTGGTGTGTCACCTACCCCATTGGAGCCAGTGCATTATTCCAGCACTGCATCGCATCGCTTCACATTGTTAACATATGAATGCATAAACACCTGCCTTGCTCTGTACAATATCTGCGATTGGAAAGAAGCAAAAGAGAAGCATATAAGGTCATATAAAACATGTTTCATGTTGAAAGAACCTAGAAATATAAAACAACAAAAAATAGTCTGATTCCCAGTCGTCGCTTTCGTTTTCTCAATGTACGGTGCCCATAGACCCTAGCAAAAGCGCGCGTGTCTAAACGTAACTTAATTACATATTAAAATTAAAAATACGCGTTTAACAATAATAATTTCATAATTTTAAGATTTTTTTCATATTTATGGACGATACTGATTGTGCTTGTTGCAAAAAAATTAACTAAAATTCTATAATTTAGTAATTAATAATTTAGTTATTCATATTGATTTAGTATTTCATAATTTAATAATTAGTAGGATTACTATAATACAAAATAAGAATTACTTAATATTATTATTTTTCAGTTTTTAATATTTATTTTCGATTAAAAAATCGACGTATTTGCTTTACGTTTACACTGCGTGCCCGTGCTCTAGCCTCAGATAATTCGTTCATTACGCCAGGTCATTGAATCATGCTCACGAGGGTTAATTGCCAATAGACATGATTTAGAATAGGAAGAAGCATTGTCTGGGATAGGTCTTTGTCAAATCTGTTATTTTAGACTGTAAAGTAAGACCTTTTAAACGTTATAATCGAAACTACGTTGCTTGACGTCATAAAAATATAACTTGGGAAATGACGTTTATATAGCCGACTGGCCATTTTTTCAAAATCAATGAAGGCAGTTAGCAGCAGTTATCTGTTTCAAATATTATTATACAAACGTATTCCCCTGTTTACTCCCTGGAAAATAAATCGAGAGCATTTTTTAAACTATTTAATCTATATCTCTCTTTGTTTTCCATTTTTCTTTTCTTTTCATTATATAGTTTAGTTTTAATAATAATAGATGTAGGTATGGTATTTTTGGCACTATGCGAGTTAGCGCTAATAAAATTTGCAACAGTTTCGTACATAAATTCGAGTCAGTCGATATCAAACGTTACACATAGGTAACTTATATAATACCGTCAATATGACGGAAATGTAATGGTATAACGATAATACTGTTTAAAGCGAGTTGTGCACCACCTTAAAGAAGATTTAGTCTCTTTAAATAAATAGCGGAAATTATTCTGCTATTCGTTGCCGGAATGTGTAATGCAATAAGAAAATCTGAAATATCCTTACCACATTTCTAAACTCGAACCCTCTTATTATAAAACGTGGTCTTAAAAAAAGTACCGGCTTTAGTACTAGGTTTAAACCATGAACTTGTATAAACGTTATTACAAAACGAAGTTTATCGCTAGTCCTAGAACTATCTATGATACCAAAGTTAGACCATCGTGACCCCTAGTTTAACTATGGTACTAAATTGTCAACTCGTTTTTTAACATATTTATATTGGTTTTCGTCGATTTATCTTCAAGTATTTTAGCCGACTCGGCAATAAGTTGACGCAGTATAAATCCTAGAATGAAATTTGTATTAATGTAAGTAATGTGGCATAGGTACATAGTTTAGCTTATTGCATCATATACTGTGTGCAGTTGTGTACGAAATCTAACTTGTTAGTAATCACTAACCTTTTCTTCTGAACTCCAATTTTCACCTCTTTTTTTTTCTTTGTTAGTTCCATTTTTTTTAAAATTGAATGCACACACGATCTCACCACAAAGAATACTGTGCCCAAAGAACTGTGCCTTTACTTGTATTATTACTCTTGAAATGAAACCGGACATTTAGTTTACTTTAAGATGTAACATAAACATTTCGATAACATTACACGAATTACGCGCGCCGCCTATAGTTCACTCCATTATACGCGCTAGCTCGATACTCGTAATTGTTCCAACACAGAACAATTGGATGCATTCAAAAAATACAAGTCGGAATATTTAAATACCTTTATATATAACCAAACTTTATATTTTACCACCACAAATAACAATTTATAAAATATTTTTTCTTTAGATTACGTAACAACATTTCGTAAAAAGGAACGGTGCAGAGAGTTTGTTGCTTATAATCTGTGGATAATGTTTAGACCAGGGACTATCTTTGGTACTAAGTAGTCCTTTGTTGGTCTACGATTTGTAATACGAATGGAAGAACTAACGTTAGTACCGTAACAAACCTAGACCTTTTAGTCCTGGTTTAAACCTGGTACTTATTGGAAGTTTTATAATAAGACGGCCAGTAACTTTTTTTACGAACAAAAACATTATCGGATCACAAACAGCTGACAAATTCGTCAATTATTAATAATAATACACACATACATAAACTCACGCCTTTTTCCCATGGGGGTAGGCAGAAACCACAGAACGCCACCTGCTACGGTCCTTATACATAAACAATAATAATAACGCAGTAACTAAATGGATATTATAGACCGCATGTTATATCAATTTTGCAATTTGCAGGCGATTGCTAGGTTGTGTGTTGATTAAAATATTGTTCGCGATTGTAAGACGTATGTACACACATCAAAAATGTCTAGGGATCAAGCATTTTTATGCGGATTTCTTGAGATTGAGATGTGGCTTTGTAATAAATTTATGATTTTATAAATTTATATGGATCCTTTTTGGTGCATTTCATAATTTGAATCAGGAACTCTCAATCAAATTCGAGTAAAAGATGAAAATAAGCTGTCAATATTTTCCCTATAAAAACATGCAACGCATTGAAGACATTATTAGTGCTACTGTTTCCCTACTACTGATTAAAACCAACGTTATTATGGAGCGGCGACGTCATTTAAGCAGGGAAGAAATGCTCAGAGCCGTGGGAATGATAGAAGCTGGTTCCCGGCAACGTACTGTAGCTTTAGCTCTGAATACAAGTCAGAGTGTTATCAGTCGACTTTGGACACGTTACCGAAGCACTGGTACCGTGGCTGAGCGCCATGGAGGACGGTATCGCTGCACCACACGGAGACAAGACCGATACATTCAAATCTTAACTCGAAGAGCTCCAACAATAACCGCCATGATGTTAGCCGTGAGGCTTCATCACTCTTCAGGGAACTTAATTAGCGACCAAACAGTCAGAAACCGCTTGCATGAAGTGAACCTTCATTCCCGAAGACCGCTACGGGTACCACCTATAGCAATGCACAATCGTAGGATTCGATATCAATGGGCTCTTGAACACAGAAATTGGGCAGAAGAACAATGGCGTTTCGTGTGCTTTTCTGATGAGTCTCGTTTTGGTATGAGACCGGATACAAGACGTATACGACACTGGAGAACCCCTGGACGCCAACAGCGATTAAAATCCTGCCAGGAAGTCCATCCTTATAGTGGTGGAACCATCATGGTATGGGCGGGTATTTGGATCGGCGGAAGAACTGAGTTGATTTGGATCAGAGGCAACCTCAACGCTCAAATTTATGCTGAGACGATTGTATCAGACGTCATCGTTCCTCTACAAGTGCAAATCGGTCCCTTATTTCAGTTAATGCATGATAATGCACGACCGCACACCGCAAGAGTTGTAAGACAGACTCTCGCCGCAGCTAACATCAATGTCCTGCCCTGGCCTGCTCAGTCGCCAGACTTGAACCCGATTGAGCATGCATGGGATATGCTACAGAGAAGAGCTCTGCCGAATATGGAGGGTATCCAGTCGCAAGAAGACCTTTTTTTGTTGTTGCAACGAACATGGGCGGCCATTCCACAGCGTGATTTGGATGAACTCATTTTGAGTATGCCAAACCAATGTTCTTGTGTTGTTAGTGTTCGCGGTAGAAACACGGATTATTAATTGTTTAAGTTACCCAATAAAATTTTAAAGAAAACTGTTATTTCAGTCTTTTTTTCGAACTTTAATGTTAGTGGTTCAAATGTCAAAAATCCCTTTATTAGGAAAATGGCAAATTTCTTTATTAATGCAAAGGTGACTTGGTTTATCGTTACTGTGACAAACGAAAACACTTTATTTGATGAATCCTTAAAGAAAATTTTAATTAATATCAATCAGGAGAAAAGTTATTGCAAAAATATATGTTGATCCCTAGATACTTTTGATGTGTGTAGTTACAGAATTATAATCATCAAAATCATCAATACAACCCTCCAAGTTCATAAAGGTCGAGGAACGATTTTTTCAAGGTCAAAGTCATTGCTAGACCTTTATGAACTTGGAGGGTTGTATTGATGATTTTGATGAAATTATAATTCTGTAACTACATACGTCTTACAATCGCGAACAATATTTTAATCATCATACAACCTAGCACTGGCCTGCAAATTGCAAAAAACGTAAGAAAATTTGAATTTCGCGGGCTGGTTGGAGCATTCACCTTAAAGTGTTTTTTTTTTATCTGGCCCGTGCGGGCTCATGAGGTGTGGCGACCGGTATTGTGCATACGTTTAAATGCAACCCGTAAAGTCAATTGGCAATTATAATCTGCCACACTGTCCGCAAATAATCGCATGGCCGCAGCCGCTGCGCCCATAATCATTGTTACTGGCCTATTACGTTTGCACACCAATAAATATTCGTAAAAACAATCTTAAAGTCTACACACAGCCTTAGAACAAGTTTCAACGCCGATTTTCGTCAACGTAGCGATATAATTTTTTTCAATGTCACATTTTATTCCATTGATTTTGCGAAAACCAACTCTAATTTAAACTCTGTAAAGATTATAATTATTTAATGGGGGGCCTACGTCTATGTATAATGTATTTTCTCGTTGGATATAATACGGTTTCCGATACATGTCAGTTACTGTTTAGTTTGTTTCGTAGATATATACATATCTGCTTATTTTGAAGAAAAAAAAGTGCAAGATGATGAACGGGACGGAAACGATAGTGCGTACAGTTATTACTTTATCAGGTATTTTACCTTAGATCATAGTTAGGTGTATCGAAGTAAAAAGTTTTATATTAAATAAGTACTTTAGTCTATTTATAGATTGTAAATTTCATTTTAGATAATTGTGTAAATAGCAGTTTTTTGTCAGTCATTTTATTGAAACTCACTCGTAATGTGTGTTGTATTTTTTTGAAACATCGCTCGAGTTTTTCCCGCATGGTGTGGATTATTAAAAATATTTTCGCAAGCAACAAAATGTAGCTCCTGGTCTAGATTTAATTGCTTACCGATTCAAATTAAAAAAAATAGTATAAATTCGTATAAAAAAATTTAAAAAATATAATTATATCGCTCAAATCAGACCAAATATTTTTTTAAGGATAAATTTTAAAGTAAAATGATTATTGAACAACATGACACGTTTTTTATAAGTACCTACATATTTAACAGCTATTAGAAGTTCATGGTCACTGCCTTATTTAGTAAGCTTCTAATTACCGTATGGAAATATTTTAAATCTAACATTCGATAAATAAAAATAAAGATCCTGTTCGTTGGTTACCGCATTAGTTTATAACTTGAACGACTGAACCGATTTGGTTCTTTTTTTAATGTGTGTTTTAGTCCGAATAAGATTTTTAGGGAATGAAAAATTGGAAAAGTAGCTTAGTAGTTTTTAAAAAAAATTAAAAATAAGTGTTCCGTTGGTAAATATTTTTTATTAAATATTTTAAAAGTACTCTCTACTAGCCTCTATACAAAGATTCGTGCGTCTGAACCAGTATTCGAAACACTTTTTCCAGTCCGCCGTAGACACCTTGTTTACAGCCTGCTCGAACGCTGACAGCGCAACTTCCGGCGACGAAAATTGTATCCCTTTGAGTTGATTTTTTATTTTCGGGAATAAAAAGAAGTCACGGTCACGGTGCTAGGTCAGGGCTGTAAGGAGGGTGACCTAGGAGTTTGACCGGCATGCTGTCCAGGAAGTCCCTCGTTTTGAGCGCGGTGTGCGAAGGCGCGTTGTCATGGTGGAGCAGTAGCCCGCGGAGCCCTGTTTGGTCGCTTGTAGCTCACAACAGAGAAAACTTCTTCCAAGAATTTGGTAGCCATATGGTCTGCCATTCAGCGTTGATGCTTCTTAGGTTCCGTAAAGGAATTGACACCAAGTAGCCAGTAAAATTGAAAAAGCTCGCAATCAAAATCTTCCCCCCGCTTCTAGATCGCTTCACTTTGTTAGGCGTTGATTCGTTTTCAAACACCCAAACCGTCGACTGGCGCTTCGTTTCTGGATCGTATTGATAAATCCAAGACTCATCACCTGTAATGATGTCGTAAACACGCTGAGACGAGCCTGCTTCAAATTTGTTTATCATATCACGCCACCATTACGCCCGGGCCGGGCCAGCTTCTAAGCATCGGTAGGGTTGTGCGGCCACCCAGCGTGAAACTATCCTCCTGACGCGAAAATGCACGTGTAGAATTTCATGAAGGCTTCCCGATCCAACCTGGAGTATGGGCTGAATCTTTTGATATGTAATTCGCCTATTGTTTTGGATTAAATTTTTCACTGCTGGCACGTTTTCTTCCGTAACAGCCGTCAAAGGGCGACCACTTCTTTTTCATCCCCCAAAGTTAGTCCACCGCGCTTGAATTCGTTATACCTACTAACGATACACGGTTGCCTTAGAAGGGCCTTTATCCATGAACCAATGTCATTTGAAGTCTATCGTACGATTCGTCCGGTTTCAGGCGACGCTTGAAATCGTAAAAAATCATAGCGCGAAAATGTTCCCGGCCCAGATCCAGAGAGAATGAGACACGATAATTTAAATTAGCTCGCAAACAATGTGGAGGGAAATTTTGAAATTGGAAGTAGGTACCTATTTTTACTTAGAAAAAAAACATATTTTCAAAATAGACTATAACTGGCCAGTCTCTCATACTACTCTGTCAAGAAAGTACCGGGAAAAGATCAATAATACACAAAATGTCTGTTATTCATCCAAATTTATTTTATCACCTTCAAAGTATGCTCCTTTAGAAACGATACACTTGCGCCAACGAATAATCCATTCATCAAAACATTTTTTAAACGCTGCTTCCGGAATTGAGTTCAGTTCTCGCCGCGAATTCTCCTTTATGTCTTCTATCGATTGAAAACGGGTGCCACGAAGTGGTAATTTGAGTTTAGGAAAAAGAAAAAAGTCAGCAGGAGCCATATCTGGTGAATATGGTGGTTGCTGGATGGTATTTGTTGAGTTTTTGGTCAAAAATTCGTTCACAATGATAGCCTTGTGCGAAGGCGCATTGTCGTGGTGCAAAATCCAAGAATTTTCTTTCCACAAATCTGGCCTTTTTCGTCGAATTTGCTCTCTTAAACGCCGCATAACGCTCAAATAATATTCTTTATTTACCGTTAGACCTTCCGGTAAGAATTCAGAGTGCACAACACCGCGATAGTCAAAGAAAACAGTCAACATGACTTTGACTTTTGATCGACTTTGGCGTGGTTTTTTCGGTTTCGGTTCAGTTGGAAGGCGCCACTCCGAAGCTTGTTGACTAGTTTGCATGTCAAACTCGTAAACCCACGTCTCGTCACCAGTAACAATGCGTTTCATGAATGTTGGGTCCGAACTGACTCGTTCTAGCATGTCCTCAGCGACTTTCATGCGATTGAGTTTTTGGAGAAAATTCAGATCTTTTGGGACTAGCCGAGCAGCAACATGTTTCATACCCAAATGATTAGTTAAAATGGTACGGATCGACTCGTGAGATACAGAAAGTTCAGCGGCTATCTCTCTCAGAGTTGAATGGGGATTTTCAGTCACTATTTTCTTCACTTTTGCGATGTTAACTTCAGTTGCAGACGTTGACGGCCTACCAGAGCGAGGCAAATCTTACATCACATCTCGACCGCTTTTGAACGCTTTGAACCACTCATAAGCACGAGTTTTTGATAAAGTCGATTCACCGTAAGCCTTCTGTAACATTTTCAGTGACTCCGAACACGAAATTCCATTGGCGATGCAAAATTTAAGACAAACTCTTTGTTCGATATTTTTGTCCATTATGAAATTCGCAATACACACTATATATGATATTACTAAAACCAGCACTGTATTTAATATAAATAACAGATGCAACTCAAACTCCGCGCCAAAATGGAAAACAGTTGTGCCAATCTAACAACTACAAAAAAACAAAAATTTGAATTTGGAACCATAAACAAATCATCCATTCCCGATACTTTTTTGACTGAATGTACATACATATAAAAGTTTTTTCGCAATACTTTCCCGAGTGGCCTGGTATGTATAACTCCATTTTGACAGTACTAATATTAAATCATAATTATAGTAAAAATTATTTATTTTTTGACACTCTGATAATCACCAGTGTAACCATGGCTCTAGTAATTGAATTTCATTATTACAGGAGCCAAAAAAGTGAGAAATACTTAGAGGAACTATTTTTCATTATTTGGCAAAACTTCATAGACGTTGAATTTCGACACTATCACATTTCAATTGTCGAATTTCACAGCATTAAATTACAAGTATTCATTCATTCGGCAGCACAGCTATTTACTCAACTGACCCAGAAAGAGGATAATGTTTTTTCATCGATGATTTTTAACGCAGTCTGCTACTGAACGTAGGTTCTCTCAAGGTGCGCCATAAGACGCAATCCTCTACCTTCGCGTCTAATCTGGTCCGGTCACCTAAAGGGTTCTTACAGACGAGCGGCACGTTGCCAACGGCAGATAAACTGCAGCCGTCGCCACCTGTCGACGGCTGCCGTCGACGCTTCGGCGGCTGCCGCCCGGCGCGTCGACGGCAGCCGTCGACGGGTGGCGACGCTTGCAGTTGTGGCATGCCGAGTAAATGTGTGCCACAACTGCAAGCGTCGACGGCAGCCGTCGACAGGTGGCGACGGCTGCAGTAAGCAGTTTATCTGCAGTTGGCAACGTGCCGCTCGTCTGTAAGAACCCTAAATGTGTGTCGACGGCTGCCGTCGACGCGCCGATGGCAGCCGCCGACCCACAACTGCAAGCGTCGACGGCAGCCGTCGACAGGTGGCGACGGCTGCAGTTTATGTGCAGTTGGTAACATGCCGCTCGTCTGTAAGAACCTTAGGGGTGGTCGGTCCGTCTATCTAGCCAGGAGACTTCCCATATAACACTTGTCAAAACGGGGTCTTCACTCCAAGAATCGTTAGCCCCTTCAGCCATTGGTTCTTCGAAAACATGACCAGTCAACTTCAGTTCTTTTTCGGATCTTATCCTTGAAAGAAATTGTCCGTGCATATGCTCTGTGATCTCGCTCTTTATGATTTTAATACTTGAGTCATCCCACTGCTGGGCAAAGGCCTATCCCCCAATGACCTCCAAATCATTCGATCCAAGGCTAATGTGGACCACTGGTCGTTGGTACTGTCCAGCTCGTCCCGCCAACGACAACAATTTGATTATAACACTGAAAAAAAATATATGATCGCTGAAATGGTTCTGGTGCAATATTTACACTCTGTGCTGTGTGTACTCCGGTCATTTGACATTTGACACACTTGGCCGCCATTTCTTTAGGATTCGTGTCAGCTCTAAAATCTCGAAGGCATATACATGTTCATTATGAGGCTACTGCTGTAATGTAATGTATTTATTTATATTACTTTTTATTGATTATTTCCGGTAAATAAATTTATAATAATTTCTGCGCGTATTATTCTTTAAGTTCGTTAGATACCTATTATATACCTAATAAGGTTGTGCCTGTGAATACATTGTTCTTCTAAAGTACAGAGCTGATTTCAATGCAGTTCTATGTTGTAATTGTGTAAATTATTTGAGTTAAACCAAGTCTAACATAGAAACATAGTAAATAAGTCTCGATGCGCTGTCAAGTCGTAACAAGAATGCGAAGCGGTGGCGGATTTCTAGTTCAGTATGTTGCTAAGTTATAGATATAGTTAGTACAGTATTTTCCGTTTACATTTTTGTAATTATGATGTAAATCATAAAATTGTGGGCTTTATTAAGCAGATTATTTATTGTCCTAAAGTCAAGTTAAACAAGTGCCCTAAAATAATGAATGCAATCTTTTATTAATGTCATTATCTAGATTCTAGAAGATACTGAAGATATCTACTTGTACTGCTGTAAAAAAATTAGCAGTCATTTTAAAGGAACCTTTTAATATACAGGGCGTCCCAAGGATATGCCACATGGAGGAAAAGTACCTTGAATATTGTAAATGGAACATTTTACTGAAAGAAGACATTATTTTAATTTAAAATACAATTTAAACTGCATTCATAGATATTTAAATAATTACGTGGTTGAACCGGGAATCGAACCCGTTACATGAAAAAAATAATCAGCTGTAGCTTTATCATACCGATTGAAAGGCTTTATCATTAGGGTTATTTTTTGCTACATAACATAGTGTCAAAAAAAAAAGGAAACCATGAAAATTTTAACATTTTAATACAAAAATAATCAATTTATCAAATGCTCAAAATGAGTCCCAAAAAAAAAAATTAAATTCTCAATACGTCACGCCTTGGTATAATTTTTAGCTAGTTCTGACGTCACGAGCCCCCACTCCCGAGTTTTGATGCGTTTTATCTTTGTCAATATTCATTGATTTACAACAACAAAAAATACGTGTCCATTAATTTCCAATACTCTAACTGACGGACTAAATAGATTTGAATTTTTTTGATACTGTCGTCATGCCTATTGTCAAAGTAATGGTAGTTATTTTTAATCTGTGTAAGTACAAGTAACCTAGACTAGAAATATCGTATTGTCCAAAGTTCAATCCAGGTTAAACACGTGAAGTCATAATAATGATATGTTTAACTTATCCCCTCTAGTATTACTCTAGGTCTCTACGACCAATGATTCGCTTATCATTATTACATAGTTAGGCCAAGAACATTAGTTTAAGATTATACTGACATTATAACAGACGACTGTGCAATTTCTTAAGAAAGAAGAAAACAATTTGAGTAATTTGACAGTTAAAAACCCGCGAAAAGTTTTGACAGCGCGGGGAAATATTGACAGACCACTTTTTTAAACTTACGATGATGTTGGCAATAGTAGTGTCAGTGTTCGTCAAGTTCAGCATAAGGTTTTATGTCGCAGGTATGTTTGCTGGCCAATCGCAGTGGCTGGACGGCCTCGCCAAGAGCCTGGGATACGAGAGCGAGTACCATCACGCAGTCATCATCGATGCCGGCTCCTCGGGTTCCAGGGTACTGGCTTATAAGTTTAGAGTACCTTTTACAGGTGAGTGTCTTTTTTCCTTTTTTAACCCCCGACAGAAAAAGAGGGGTGTTTAACCTATAAAGGTTAAACTCGTGTTTTTTTTTCATTTTTTGTATCCGTGCTGTGTGTCTGTCTGTGGCATCGTTGCTCGAAAACGGATGGACCGATTCTGGTTTAGTTTTATTTGTTTGAAAGGTGACTTGTTTCTATTTCTGTAATCTTAATATTTTCTATAGGTTTGGTAAGGTAGGTAAAGTAGCATTGATGAAGTGAGGAAGGCAGCTCAAAGTATGAAAAATGGGAAGGCCATTAGCCCTGATGAAATACCAGTAGAAGTATGGAAGTGTTTAAAAGACGAATATATGTGGCTGACTTTGTCGATTTCCATTCCATTCCACCCTGTATTTATGTAGGTACTTCGGAACTAATTGCGAAACATAGTAGACTAATAAATATTTAGTTGATGATAAAATTAATTGTATTGTTTATTAGTTTCCTCATCATTATTGTTGATAAGATAAAACTGACAACATAACCAGTTGAGTTATTTCCTACTTTTGTCATTCATGAATGCATTCAAACCTTAAAATAATACGAATCTGTTTTTAATGTTGAATGTTTCAAATTACACTCAGCGGCACAGAATGTGGCCCAAGCGTGATATGTGGTTTATTATGGAAATGAAACGCGAAACAGGAAACGAGAAGACATGACCCCAAATAAATTGAGAAATTGGCAGGAATATAGTGATGATCTTTGAACACCATGAGTGAAGGAAATAAGAAAATCGTGATTTTGATTACACATCCTACCATTACCTACTGTTGTGTAAATGTATATAAAACGCACTGTGTTATCAGTTACCGTTTATCTTGCGACGGTAAACTATTAAACGGCGTTATGTAAGTACTCGTACTTCTATGAGAGTACTAAAGATTAACAATTATATTAACAAGTACCTATTATAAAGGGTGTAAAACACCTCTTAACGAAGACGAAGGCGCTTGTTCTCCCCGTCATTGCGATCATTTTTTTGTTTTACACCATACCTGAGAACCTTCTATTACGGAGATGTTGGGGTCAAAGTTCTGTCAAATTTTTTTAAATACAAGTTTTTAATGTAAGATTTTTACTTTAAACACCTCCACGACCCCCGCTATTCAATCCATCCATCAGCACAATGTTTTGAGTGCGTTACATTGAGTTCTAACATAAAACATGATTTTTCACCCCAAAAAAAAAGTCGTTTCCCAACAATAAGTTTTGCGTAAAGTTTCTTAGTTTGATGTACAGAATGCTTGGTTGACGGCTTCGTGAAGGGTTCGTTTACATCCTGTATAATGTACATGTGTTTTTGCATTTGCACTTTTGACATTCAAAAGTGCCGTAATGGTCTAATTGAAATAAATTCTTTGAGTTTGAATTTGTTTTCATGGTCGGCATGAAACGAATTTCATAATGCTTTGTCGGGCATTATAAAACTACATACCTATTTGACAAAGAACTGCTTATACATATTTATCTAGTTTTGTAGGTACAATATTTCCACCTTTTTCATAAGTATTTTTTTTTCAATACGACGTTTTAACCATGACCCCTCTAGTATTCAATGCATCCATCAGCATAATATTTTGAGTGTGTTACATTGAGTCTTACCGTAATTCGTGTTTATTTCACCCCAAAAAAGAAATCGTTTACCAGCAATATTTTTTACGCCTTAGTTAGTATGATGCGCTGAATTCTTGGTTGAAGGCTTCGTGAAGGGCCTGTTTACACCATGAATAGAGATTGAGTAAACATTAAAGAGTTCGTCAGTCAAGTCATCTACTGCACTGCCGATGCCGCTGTCTGTGATGTGATCCTCACAAGACAAATGGAGTGTTTACTTAATCTCATAATGATTTTGTCATAATATTATCGATTTGAACTGACTGTTTAAGCAAAATGTTTCGGCTTTTGATTGAGATACCAGTGTAATTCAGTTCATATTAAAGTAAGTAATGAAAAGGGTCGATAGTCGTTTAAGTAACTCGAACGATACCCGTCACTGGGTTGTAGAGGTTGGATAGGCATGTCCTCCATTTACTGTAATACTGTGTCATCCCACTGCTGGGCAAAGGCCTCTCCCCATGACTTCCAAATTCTTCGATTCAGGGCCAATGTGGACCACTGATCGTTGGTTTTGTCCAGTTCGTCCCGCCATCTCCTTCGAGGTCTACCGCGTCACCTTCTAGCTGTGTCAGGGCTCCAAATCGTGGTTATTTTGGTCCACACCTCGTACGTACGGCAGACATTGCAGATGGTCCTCCATTTAAAGTTCAAATATTTAGCTACAACCAGTTCGACTGGAAGCCGACCCCAATAATGATGGAAAAAAGCTACGCAGATGATTCGAGCAAATGAAATGATGTAGCAACCGTGAATATATTTATTGTAAAAACATGAGTATACAAAAAATATACCTATAGAAACTGCTACTGCTACTTATAAACGATGTTAAGGAGATAGTGACACAATATTATGATTAACCGACGAAAAAATAATGACTTAGCAGGGGGGTCTAGAATCAAAACTTTTTTTACTAATAATGTATTTGTCAAGTGCGAGGTTTTTGTCTACCTATTGTTACATTTATGTAAGTGTATTTAAAATGTGCGTGTGTTGTTGTTGTGCAGAATAAACAATTTTTTCTATACCTATGTTCTGAATCCATGATAAAACTTTATGTAATAAATACTACTATGTACCTTACACTGTGTTTCTGCCTACCCCCATGTGAATAACGCGTGTGATCATGTATATATGTTTGTTTGTTTATCACACACAAATATGACATTAATACTTGGTGTACAACCTTGTTTCAGTATTCGGCCAAGGCAACTTGGACTTAGTAGATGAATATTTTGAACAATCCAAGCCCGGATTGTCATCCTTTGCCGACGACCCAGCAAAGGTAAGATACTGTTTTCATTTAACTAGTATTTTTACGTGTACGAGGAGCTCGTGGCTAAATAATAATAGTCTTTCGGATCAATCTTCAGGTTAAGCCGCGTTTGTTTAGGTTGGTCTGTGGATGGGTAAAAAAGTCTGACAGTCTTACCAAGGGGTATCATATTATCCATTAGTAACTGGGTTATTGAAGTCAGATAGGCAGTCGTGCCTTGCAGCCAGTGAGAACGTTATACATAGGTAGACCCGATCCATCTCGTACTTCGTGAGAACTACTATTTCCCTAAGGGGGCCAAAAAAATCAACTGTTTCATACATTTTGACAAGTTATGCGAACATATTGTAGGGAACAGCTGATTTTTTTTCCCGACTCGGGGTTTGGTCCCATAGGTAGTAAAAGTTGTTCATAATGATGAGTACAATGACCCTTACAACATTTCGTGTATCAATCAATACACCTTTTAAACGCTGCATTGTCAATGTCGAAATGTTAACACTTTCTTATCCACCTATATTTTCATAAAATCCTTAAAGGGCGTCCATTTCCGATAAATGCGAGCGGTGTGTAAATAGCACTGAAAGTGTCACCACTGTTTTTCCATTCTTTGTGGTGTAAGCAGGCTTTGATTGTAATGTTCTATCCTTTACACTTACAGGGCGCAAACACAATAGTGCAACTTATAAAGAATGCTGAATTCTTAACGCCACCAGACAAACGGAAGGCGACGCCTCTGTTAGTCCGCGCTACAGCAGGCCTGCGACTACTGCCCGAGGAGAAGGCGCTACAACTCATAGACCATGTTGCTATAGCCATCAAGGAGTAAGTGAAAACAAACAACATAAAAATGAAGCAAGAAACAAGAATAGGCTTGTAAACTGAACTGAACTAAATCTAATTAGGCCGCCCCGATCAATCTTCAGGTTAAGCCGCCGCTGCCTAGGTTGGTCTGTGGATGGGTGATCACCCATTACATACCGAGTTTCCTCCGTGCCTCGGAAAGTACGTTAAGCTGTTGGTTCCGGCTGTCATTTGTAGATCATTGACAATCGTTACAGGTAGTTAGTTTCCCGAAAGTTTGACAACCAGTCTTACCTAGGGATATCGTATTACCCAGTACTAACTGGGTTGTGGAGGTCAAATAGGCAGTCGCTCCATGTAAAATATTGGTATTCAGCTGCATCCGGTTTGACTGGAAGCCGATCCTAACATAGTTAGGAAAAGGTCAGGCATGATGTTACCTTGCCAATTCCTAACGAAGACATACAAGTCATCCGCCATTTCCTCCGTAGTCTGAACAAACTAAATACAAACAACACTTATTTATTGACACACAGTAATGTTTGTTTCCAGACTGGGCTATGACGATCAAGAAGTGAAAATCATGGACGGCTCCGATGAGGGTATCTTCATCTGGTACACCATTAATCTTCTGCACAGTAAGTTTCCAATACTCTAAGTAACTTAACTTTGGTAAAATCTAGAACTGGACTCGGAAAGTGAAATATTGCCTACAAAAAGAGATACCGTGTGAAAAATTATTTGACAAATAAATGTCTTGTCTTGACAATGATGACAAAAGATGTACAGGCTAGGCTACTTTACTATAATACAAGTATCAAAACATTTTATAAAACAAAGTCCTCCGCCGCGTCTGTCTGTCTGTTCGCGATAAACTCAAAAACTACTGCCCCGATTTTCATGCTGTATTCCAAGCTCGAGGAAGGTTAGTATATAATTTGTCAAGTTTTTGTATACATTGGCTAAAATATAATGATATTTGTTGATTACTTTTGGTCGCGATAACCGTCATCACGTAAGTGAAGCCGCGGGCATCAGCTAGTCATATTATATTTTGCAGAAAACTTAACATAATAAAATTCTTAAAAAAATATGGAAATATACAACAATTTCTATTGCGATCCGGTTTGTGTAGCTATGCTCCTTTTTCTCTTACTACCGTTTATCGCCGTTTCTAAAACACATACCCCCGAATACTGAAACGTCACTTAAAATTTAAGTAGCACTTAAATTTAACAGAAACTCAAAAGTGACGTTTGACCATACGAAATTTAAAGTTTAGGAGCTGCTCAAATGTTAAGCAGCCCTTAAATTTTGAGTGACGTTTTAGTATTCGGGGGTAAGTCTCATATAAAAAAGAAAAACTTTTTTTATTCCCAAATGTAAAACAAGATAAAAGTTATCAAGCATCTGGGCAACTACAAAGCCTACAATGTTCACACATTCACAAATAATAGGTAAAAAAGAATGTATACAAAGGTTCTTCATTGTATTCCAGATCTAATAGGTGAGGACACGATGGCAGCGCTGGACCTGGGCGGCGGCTCCACCCAGATCACGTACCAGCTGAGCGCCGCCCAGCGCGACTCCTACCCGCGCCAGGACCAGTTCGTGGTGCCGGCCGGGAACAACATCACGCTCTACACTCACAGGTCAGACTTATATTGTTATTACTGCCCGCCTTTTTGCTTCGCCGTAGTCAGGTAATAAAGGGGGGGGGGAATACGGTGTATTCCCGTTAACCCCACCCGTGGGGCCAGAGGGAATGGATTAAAATAATTAAAAATTGCTCCCGTTGACCGCACCATATTTTTGAGTAATCAAATATTACTCAAAAACATTGCATGGGTTTTTATTTTAAATACAATTATGATCAGTAACCTTAGGAACAGTACTAGGCGGGCATGAATCCATGAAGGTATTTATTACTAGAAGACCGTATCTAATACCCAGAATTATTCAAATGCATACCACCTTATACTCATGCCAGCCTGGTACTTTTTGTCATATTGTATGCCTCACTGGCAACAAACGGGAATTTTTTCTCCGTTTTGGCGCCAGGTACAATATACAAGACCGTGATCCGAGCAGTGGGGCAAAGCAGTGAGGCCAGTGGGAATACACCAAAAATACTGATCACCAAACCGAAATGTACGCATTCTGTAGATCAAGTTATGGAAGAACAAACTCAATGTCATACACGACAAAGTTTAGATTCTATTGCAATCGAAACGCTATCGGTATGGCGCGCAAAGTCACTATCGCCTTTTTGTATGAAAACTACACCCACATTCAGCCCTGCTACTGCCATGAAAAATTAAAATGTCAATGGAGTGACTACACCCGCTTCCATAGAAGTACAAACCCGTTCTTTTACTACCTTTCTGTAACAAATGGACACACAAAAATCAACTTAGACTACATAACGCTAAAATAGATAGTTGATTCTTAGTCAGTCTTTTTAAGTTGATATAATTTGTTACAGCTACCTGAACCTAGGCTTACTGGCGGCGCGTTACGGCGTGTTCCGCAGCGAGACCGCGGGCAACAGCAGCTCGCTGGAGCTCAACTCCGTCTGCGTCGACCCCATCATACAGGGCGAGCCTTGGACCTACGCCAACAACAACTATCGAGTGAGGTGAGCACAATGTGCACTGGCGCAACACAAGGTTGCAGGGGCCAACGACATGTGACCCCGGCCCGATTCAAATAATTAAGTTATCCACTAAAGTACACTTGAGAGCTTTATAAACGCACACATTGACTTTAAAAAAAAATATATAAATGTATAAAACATTTTCTACCAGCCTACCTTAGGGCGGGCTCGTTTACGGAGACGCGGCGGGTCGTTTTCAATTCAAACATAATGACAATGTATGAGAGCGCTTACGGAAAAACGATTTTACGCGTGTTTGCTTGAAATGCGTTGCCCGCAGATGACACCGCCCGCGACGGTACACGCGGCGTCACAGGCGCCACTACGAACATATTGCAGATGACACCGCCCGCGACGGTACACGCGGCGTCACAGACGCCACTACGAACATATTGCAGATGACACCGCCCGCGACGGTACACGCGGCGTCACAGGCGCCACTACGAACATATTGCAGATGACACCGCCCGCGACGGTACACGCGGCGTCACAGGCGCCACTACGAACATATTGCAGATGACACCGCCCGCGACGGTACACGCGGCGTCACAGGCGCCACTACGAACATATTGCAGATGACACCGCCCGCGACGGTACACGCGGCGTCACACGCGCCACTACGAACATATGGCACGTGACACCGCCCGCGACGGTACACGCGGCGTCACAGGCGCCACTACGAACATATTGCAGATGACACCGCCCCCGACGGTACACGCGGCGTCACAGGCGCCACTACGAACATATTGCAGATGACACCGCCCGCGACGGTACACGCGGCGTCACAGGCGCCACTACGAACATATTGCAGATGACACCGCCCGCGACGGTACACGCGGCGTCACAGGCGCCACTACGAACATATTGCAGATGACACCGCCCGCGACGGTACACGCGGCGTCACAGGCGCCACTACGAACATATTGCAGATGACACCGCCCGCGACGGCACACGCGGCGTCACACGCGCCACTACGAACATATGGCACGTGACACCGCCCGCGACGGTACACGCGGCGTCACAGGCGCCACTACGAACATATTGCAGATGACACCGCCCGCGACGGTACACGCGGCGTCACACGCGCCACTACGAACATATGGCACGTGACACCGCCCGCGACGGTACACGCGGCGTCACAGGCGCCACTACGAACATATTGCAGATGACACCGCCCCCGACGGTACACGCGGCGTCACAGGCGCCACTACGAACATATTGCAGATGACACCGCCCGCGACGGTACACGCGGCGTCACAGGCGCCACTACGAACATATTGCAGATGACACCGCCCGCGACGGTACACGCGGCGTCACAGGCGCCACTACGAACATATTGCAGATGACACCGCCCGCGACGGTACACGCGGCGTCACAGGCGCCACTACGAACATATTGCAGATGACACCGCCCGCGACGGCACACGCGGCGTCACACGCGCCACTACGAACATATGGCACGTGACACCGCCCGCGACGGTACACGCGGCGTCACAGGCGCCACTACGAACATATTGCAGATGACACCGCCCGCGACGGTACACGCGGCGTCACAGGCGCCACTACGAACATATTGCAGATGACACCGCCCGCGACAGTACACGCGGCGTCACAGGCGCCACTACGAACATATTGCAGATGACACCGCCCGCGACGGCACACGCGGCGTCACACGCGCCACTACGAACATATGGCACGTGACACCGCCCGCGACGGTACACGCGGCGTCACAGGCGCCACTACGAACATATTGCAGATGACACCGCCCGCGACGGTACACGCGGCGTCACACGCGCCACTACGAACATATGGCACGTGACACCGCCCGCGACGGTACACGCGGCGTCACAGGCGCCACTACGAACATATTGCAGATGACACCGCCCCCGACGGTACACGCGGCGTCACAGGCGCCACTACGAACATATTGCAGATGACACCGCCCGCGACGGTACACGCGGCGTCACAGGCGCCACTACGAACATATTGCAGATGACACCGCCCGCGACGGTACACGCGGCGTCACAGGCGCCACTACGAACATATTGCAGATGACACCGCCCGCGACGGCACACGCGGCGTCACACGCGCCACTACGAACATATGGCACGTGACACCGCCCGCGACGGTACACGCGGCGTCACAGGCGCCACTACGAACATATTGCAGATGACACCGCCCGCGACGGCACACGCGGCGTCACACGCGCCACTACGAACATATGGCACGTGACACCGCCCGCGACGGTACACGCGGCGTCACAGGCGCCAGTACGAACATATTGCAGATGACACCGCCCGCGACGGTACACGCGGCGTCACAGGCGCCACTACGAACATATTGCAGATGACACCGCCCGCGACGGTACACGCGGCGTCACAGGCGCCACTACGAACATATTGCAGATGACACCGCCCGCGACGGTACACGCGGCGTCACACGCGCCACTACGAACATATGGCAAGTGACACCGCCCGCGACGGTACACGCGGCGTCACAGGCGCCACTACGAACATATTGCAGATGACACCGCCCCCGACGGTACACGCGGCGTCACAGGCGCCACTACGAACATATTGCAGATGACACCGCCCGCGACGGTACACGCGGCGTCACAGGCGCCACTACGAACATATTGCAGATGACACCGCCCGCGACGGTACACGCGGCGTCACAGGCGCCACTACGAACATATTGCAGATGACACCGCCCGCGACGGCACACGCGGCGTCACACGCGCCACTACGAACATATGGCACGTGACACCGCCCGCGACGGTACACGCGGCGTCACAGGCGCCACTACGAACATATTGCAGATGACACCGCCCCCGACGGTACACGCGGCGTCACAGGCGCCACTACGAACATATTGCAGATGACACCGCCCGCGACGGTACACGCGGCGTCACAGGCGCCACTACGAACATATTGCAGATGACACCGCCCGCGACGGTACACGCGGCGTCACAGGCGCCACTACGAACATATTGCAGATGACACCGCCCGCGACGGCACACGCGGCGTCACACGCGCCACTACGAACATATGGCACGTGACACCGCCCGCGACGGTACACGCGGCGTCACAGGCGCCACTACGAACATATTGCAGATGACACCGCCCGCGACGGTACACGCGGCGTCACAGGCGCCACTACGAACATATTGCAGATGACACCGCCCGCGACGGTACACGCGGCGTCACAGGCGCCACTACGAACATATTGCAGATGACACCGCCCGCGACGGCACACGCGGCGTCACACGCGCCACTACGAACATATGGCACGTGACACCGCCCGCGACGGTACACGCGGCGTCACAGGCGCCACTACGAACATATTGCAGATGACACCGCCCGCGACGGCACACGCGGCGTCACACGCGCCACTACGAACATATGGCACGTGACACCGCCCGCGACGGTACACGCGGCGTCACAGGCGCCAGTACGAACATATTGCAGATGACACCGCCCGCGACGGTACACGCGGCGTCACAGGCGCCACTACGAACATATTGCAGATGACACCGCCCGCGACGGTACACGCGGCGTCACAGGCGCCACTACGAACATATTGCAGATGACACCGCCCGCGACGGTACACGCGGCGTCACACGCGCCACTACGAACATATGGCACGTGACACCGCCCGCGACGGTACACGCGGCGTCACAGGCGCCACTACGAACATATTGCAGATGACACCGCCCCCGACGGTACACGCGGCGTCACAGGCGCCACTACGAACATATTGCAGATGACACCGCCCGCGACGGTACACGCGGCGTCACAGGCGCCACTACGAACATATTGCAGATGACACCGCCCGCGACGGTACACGCGGCGTCACAGGCGCCACTACGAACATATTGCAGATGACACCGCCCGCGACGGCACACGCGGCGTCACACGCGCCACTACGAACATATGGCACGTGACACCGCCCGCGACGGTACACGCGGCGTCACAGGCGCCACTACGAACATATTGCAGATGACACCGCCCGCGACGGTACACGCGGCGTCACAGGCGCCACTACGAACATATTGCAGATGACACCGCCCGCGACGGTACACGCGGCGTCACAGGCGCCACTACGAACATATTGCAGATGACACCGCCCGCGACGGCACACGCGGCGTCACACGCGCCACTACGAACATATGGCACGTGACACCGCCCGCGACGGTACACGCGGCGTCACAGGCGCCAGTACGAACATATTGCAGATGACACCGCCCGCGACGGTACACGCGGCGTCACAGGCGCCACTACGAACATATTGCAGATGACACCGCCCGCGACGGCACACGCGGCGTCACACGCGCCACTACGAACATATGGCACGTGACACCGCCCGCGACGGTACACGCGGCGTCACAGGCGCCACTACGAACATATTGCAGATGACACCGCCCGCGACGGCACACGCGGCGTCACACGCGCCACTACGAACATATGGCACGTGACACCGCCCGCGACGGTACACGCGGCGTCACAGGCGCCACTACGAACATATTGCAGATGACACCGCCCGCGACGGTACACGCGGCGTCACAGGCGGCACTACGAACATATTGCAGATGACACCGCCCGCGACGGTACACGCGGCGTCACAGGCGCCACTACGAACATATTGCAGATGACACCGCCCGCGACGGTACACGCGGCGTCACACGCGCCACTACGAACATATGGCACGTGACACCGCCCGCGACGGTACACGCGGCGTCACAGGCGCCACTACGAACATATTGCAGATGACACCGCCCCCGACGGTACACGCGGCGTCACAGGCGCCACTACGAACATATTGCAGATGACACCGCCCGCGACGGTACACGCGGCGTCACAGGCGCCACTACGAACATATTGCAGATGACACCGCCCGCGACAGTACACGCGGCGTCACAGGCGCCACTACGAACATATTGCAAATGACACCGCCCGCGACGGTACACGCGGCGTCACAGGCGCCACTACGAACACATTGCAGATGACACCGCCCGCGACGGTACACGCGGCGTCACAAGCGCCACTACGAACATATTGCAGATGACACCGCCCGCGACGGTACACGCGGCGTCACAGGCGCCACTACGAACATATTGCAGATGACACCGCCCGCGACGGTACACGCGGCGTCACAGGCGCCACTACGAACATATTGCAGATGACACCGCCCGCGACGGTACACGCGGCGTCACAGGCGCCACTACGAACATATTGCAGATGACACCGCCCGCGACGGCACACGCGGCGTCACAGGCGCCACTACGAACATATTGCAGATGACACCGCCCGCGACGGTACACGCGGCGTCACAGGCGCCACTACGAACATATTGCAGATGACACCGCCCGCGACGGTACACGCGGCGTCACAGGCGCCACTACGAACATATTGCAGATGACACCGCCCGCGACGGCACACGCGGCGTCACACGCGCCACTACGAACACATTGCAGATGACACCGCCCGCGACGGTACACGCGGCGTCACAAGCGCCACTACGAACATATTGCAGATGACACCGCCCGCGACGGTACACGCGGCGTCACAGGCGCCACTACGAACATATTGCAGATGACACCGCCCGCGACGGTACACGCGGCGTCACAGGCGCCACTACGAACATATTGCAGATGACACCGCCCGCGACGGTACACGCGTCGTCACAGGCGCCACTACGAACATATTGCAGATGACACCGCCCGCGACGGCACACGCGGCGTCACACGCGCCACTACGAACATATGGCACGTGACACCGCCCGCGACGGTACACGCGGCGTCACAGGCGCCACTACGAACATATTGCAGATGACACCGCCCGCGACGGTACACGCGGCGTCACAGGCGCCACTACGAACATATTGCAGATGACACCGCCCGCGACGGTACACGCGGCGTCACAGGCGCCACTACGAACATATTGCAGATGACACCGCCCGCGACGGTACACGCGGCGTCACAGGCGCCACTACGAACATATTGCAGATGACACCGCCCGCGACGGCACACGCGGCGTCACACGCGCCACTACGAACATATGGCACGTGACACCGCCCGCGACGGTACACGCGGCGTCACAGGCGCCACTACGAACATATTGCAGATGACACCGCCCGCGACGGCACACGCGGCGTCACACGCGCCACTACGAACATATGGCACGTGACACCGCCCGCGACGGTACACGCGGCGTCACAGGCGCCACTACGAACATATTGCAGATGACACCGCCCGCGACGGTACACGCGGCGTCACAGGCGCCACTACGAACATATTGCAGATGACACCGCCCGCGACGGTACACGCGGCGTCACAGGCGCCACTACGAACATATTGCAGATGACACCGCCCGCGACGGTACACGCGGCGTCACAGGCGCCACTACGAACATATTGCAGATGACACCGCCCGCGACGGTACACGCGGCGTCACAGGCGCCACTACGAACATATTGCAGATGACACCGCCCGCGACGGCACACGCGGCGTCACAGGCGCCACTACGAACATATTGCAGATGACACCGCCCGCGACGGTACACGCGGCGTCACAGGCGCCACTACGAACATATTGCAGATGACACCGCCCGCGACGGTACACGCGGCGTCACAGGCGCCACTACGAACATATTGCAGATGACACCGCCCGCGACGGCACACGCGGCGTCACACGCGCCACTACGAACACATTGCAGATGACACCGCCCGCGACGGTACACGCGGCGTCACAAGCGCCACTACGAACATATTGCAGATGACACCGCCCGCGACGGTACACGCGGCGTCACAGGCGCCACTACGAACATATTGCAGATGACACCGCCCGCGACGGTACACGCGGCGTCACAGGCGGCACTACGAACATATTGCAGATGACACCGCCCGCGACGGTACACGCGGCGTCACAGGCGCCACTACGAACATATTGCAGATGACACCGCCCGCGACGGCACACGCGGCGTCACACGCGCCACTACGAACATATGGCACGTGACACCGCCCGCGACGGTACACGCGGCGTCACAGGCGCCACTACGAACATATTGCAGATGACACCGCCCGCGACGGTACACGCGGCGTCACAGGCGCCACTACGAACATATTGCAGATGACACCGCCCGCGACGGCACACGCGGCGTCACACGCGCCACTACGAACATATGGCACGTGACACCGCCCGCGACGGTACACGCGGCGTCACAGGCGCCAGTACGAACATATTGCAGATGACACCGCCCGCGACGGTACACGCGGCGTCACAGGCGCCACTACGAACATATTGCAGATGACACCGCCCGCGACGGCACACGCGGCGTCACACGCGCCACTACGAACATATGGCACGTGACACCGCCCGCGACGGTACACGCGGCGTCACAGGCGCCACTACGAACATATTGCAGATGACACCGCCCGCGACGGCACACGCGGCGTCACACGCGCCACTACGAACATATGGCACGTGACACCGCCCGCGACGGTACACGCGGCGTCACAGGCGCCACTACGAACATATTGCAGATGACACCGCCCGCGACGGTACACGCGGCGTCACAGGCGCCACTACGAACATATTGCAGATGACACCGCCCGCGACGGTACACGCGGCGTCACAGGCGCCACTACGAACATATTGCAGATGACACCGCCCGCGACGGTACACGCGGCGTCACAGGCGCCACTACGAACATATTGCAGATGACACCGCCCGCGACGGCACACGCGGCGTCACAGGCGCCACTACGAACATATTGCAGATGACACCGCCCGCGACGGTACACGCGGCGTCACAGGCGCCACTACGAACATATTGCAGATGACACCGCCCGCGACGGTACACGCGGCGTCACAGGCGCCACTACGAACATATTGCAGATGACACCGCCCGCGACGGCACACGCGGCGTCACACGCGCCACTACGAACACATTGCAGATGACACCGCCCGCGACGGTACACGCGGCGTCACAAGCGCCACTACGAACATATTGCAGATGACACCGCCCGCGACGGTACACGCGGCGTCACAGGCGCCACTACGAACATATTGCAGATGACACCGCCCGCGACGGTACACGCGGCGTCACAGGCGCCACTACGAACATATTGCAGATGACACCGCCCGCGACGGTACACGCGGCGTCACAGGCGCCACTACGAACATATTGCAGATGACACCGCCCGCGACGGCACACGCGGCGTCACACGCGCCACTACGAACATATGGCACGTGACACCGCCCGCGACGGTACACGCGGCGTCACAGGCGCCACTACGAACATATTGCAGATGACACCGCCCGCGACGGTACACGCGGCGTCACAGGCGCCACTACGAACATATTGCAGATGACACCGCCCGCGACGGTACACGCGGCGTCACAGGCGCCACTACGAACATATTGCAGATGACACCGCCCGCGACGGCACACGCGGCGTCACACGCGCCACTACGAACATATGGCACGTGACACCGCCCGCGACGGTACACGCGGCGTCACAGGCGCCACTACGAACATATTGCAGATGACACCGCCCGCGACGGTACACGCGGCGTCACAGGCGCCACTACGAACATATTGCAGATGACACCGCCCGCGACGGCACACGCGGCGTCACACGCGCCACTACGAACATATGGCACGTGACACCGCCCGCGACGGTACACGCGGCGTCACAGGCGCCAGTACGAACATATTGCAGATGACACCGCCCGCGACGGTACACGCGGCGTCACAGACGCCACTACGAACATATTGCAGATGACACCGCCCGCGACGGCACACGCGGCGTCACACGCGCCACTACGAACATATGGCACGTGACACCGTTCAACGCGGCGGTGCACGCCCCGCGTCTTCGTGCACAACATCGTGCATTGCTATAATTATGTTTTCATCCCATCTATTCGAAAAGGACGACTTGGTTCGCCTTTAAGTGCACCCAAAGGTGGTGTTTTCAAAGGTGGTGTTGCAGCGGGCAGTAATGAGTTTTTAATCCTCTTTATAAGTGCGCTGCAATTATATTTGCCGCGCGCTTTTTGAATTTGGAACGTCTTAGTGTTCAGCGCCAAAGAAATCGAACGCAAATATTGTTTGAATAAAGACTGGCTGGTACGACGGCCCATAATCGCGCCGCCGGCTGAATACAAAAAAAAAAAAAGAAAAACCGCGAACTACAGGCCGCGTTTCGTCAATTTTCACAGATTGTTAGAAATTCATGGTTTTGTTTTGAAAAATGAGTTCTTCAAGTGACAGTGAAAGTATAGAATGAACCCTTTAAAATTTTAGGACTTTCGCAAGAAATGTGATTGTTTGTTGTTTTATTATTAGATACTATTTATTTTCAATTTAGTTGTTACTCTATGTTTTATTAAATAATAATGTTACAATAAAATATGAGGCGCCTTTTATTTTCTCATAGTGGGTGATGAAAAGTAGAGTGTATCACTCGGGCGCAAAATATATTTTTGGCTCCAGCGACGTACTTTGAATCTCTCACTCCGTTCTGGATTCTACTAAAGAATCCCTCACTTCGCTTTGGATTCAAAAAAGCGCTCTCGCCGTAAAAATATTTTTTTTTGCTCCCTTATGATACAATCTACTATTTCATCCCTTCTATTCAAAACGTGTCGTTTTGTTCCTCTATAAGCGGGAGCAAAGTAGCTCTTTTCTCCACTAGACGTCAATGTGTGATTCGGTGTCAAAATGATCCTCCAATGCGTCTTGCATTGACCGCAGAGGCTTATTCCACAGCGTTCCATTCTTCTCCAGAATTTCAAGTTTGCCTGGTTTAAGCATTCCGCGCACATTCCACGTACCAATCTTTTGGACGCTTCGCATCTTCATTTCGAAGGGAATTCCAGTAGTCCGATTTCCAGACGATGCCTGGTTTCCTACATCATTCTGGCCGGTAGTGGTAGTCCATTTCCCACCGTCTGCCCCGGACGCAGAGCGGCGCCGGTTGCTAAGCGGATCACATGGCCACCTTTGTATCTTATTATGTACCTTCATGACGACTTTCTATGGGAACATAGTGCAGAAGTTTTCCCTGGCTTTCTGCACCAGACATTTTTGAGGTTATTTGGACCTCAAAGCTGCTGTAGCCTCTCACGACCGGTTGCCCGGTCGCGAGTATGGTTATACCGCCATGGCTCGGTCGCCAGCGCCTCGACCGTTATCTAGCAGGGAGCACCGCGAGGGTTTGTAACCCTCGCCGTTGGCTATTCATACGAACTACCGACGCGTGCAGGTGAGGTTGACTTTTGGGCCGGATAAGCTGTTATTACCGTTCTCCCCTTGCTCCCTCCCAAGCTAATAACGTCATACAAAACATAATACCTACGAATTCCCGGGAGAAATATTTAAAGGCCTATAAAAATTTCATACTATGGAAAAATAGAAAAGGAGCGAAGACATTTTCGGAAAGTGTATTAATTAAACTAATTCATTAATTACTTAAAAGTGTCTCTTATTCATTTTCTCATAAGAGTTGAAAAGTAGAGTATATGACTCGAGAGCAAAAATATTTATCCCTCAGGCTCCTTCGCTACGCTCAGGATTCAAATTAGCGCCCTCGCCGTAAAAATATTATTTTGCTCCCTTGTATATATAATCTACTATTGTGTTTGGGCGTGTGATAAGTTATCACACGCTCAATCAATAGTAGCGGCGCGTGCATCGGCCCACGTTATCGCTGATAACGCGAGCCGTTGCACGCGCCGCTGAGCCGTAAGAGCACTTAGGGTGATGCAGAAAGAAACATAGTAGGTGTAGCATAACAGAAAATTTTCAAGAAAACATTTATAGGTAAATAAAATAAAACTAATTGGTCCATAGTGGGTTTCCCCGGGCTGCTGGCAGCAAGCCCTCCGCCGTGTACAACGTGTGCCACGCGGCCGTGAAGCGCTACGTGCTCGCTACGCTGGACTGGGAGCCGCACGGCGCGCCGCTGGGCAGCGTGGCCGCCATGAGCTACTTCTACGACGTCGCCGCCGACGCCGGGATCATCGGTGAGTACTACACTGACAACTGTACAACGTGTGCCACGCGGCCGTTAAACTCTCGACTTCTCCACGTCTCCGCGTCTCTCGGCGTGGTGTCGCATCTGTACCACTGTCGGTTTTCGAATTGAGAATTTCAATTTCAGATCCTGTCTCAAATTCTACATTTTTATTAGCTAGTAGGATTACAGCGATCTCTGCTTAAGGTTATGTTCTTTAAACCCTTTAGATTCCCAACCCAAAGCCTTTACCCAACCACTGACCTTCTGTCTGTAAGGAAACTTTACCTACTACATCTAATATTAACAAAACACAAATCCCTTTATGATCCCAAGAAACCAAGAATGAGGAGTAGAAGAAACTACTTAGTCGCTCCAACTGTCCCAGTTAAATCGGCAGTATGAAAGGCAAGCTTCCCACTTATACAACTTGTTAAACAAAGAGCTGCTCATCCATCCACTGAAACTCCGTGACTGTAAACTAGCTGTGACTGACTGGCTCAAGAATAAATCCTACGACGACATCAAGTGATCTCCAAATCCTGTTTCTTTAAGCCTGTAATTGAAATAAACATTTTATTTATTTTTCATTTAAAATGTTTCCTTCGAAATTCAAAATTTAATGCTAATGGTGTCGATTCTGTTGTGAACAAATTAAACTTAATTTAGGCTATTGCTATCTTTTACTAAAAGGCAGTGTGAGAAAAGGACGACTATAGCTATGAACTAAGTTAGAGATGTCAACCTAGTTTATGCCTTGCGCTTCACCGTGTTTTTACGTGAACCCTTCATTTGTATGGAAATATTAGTTCCAACTAAATTTGACAGCTCTAAATTACGTCCGTCTCTTTCTCGTTTTATTAGAGACAAAAAGATAGGAATAGCCTAAATTAAGTTTAGTTTGTGCACAACGGAATCGACACCATTGTTGAGTTTGTTAAGTGCACAACTTCAAATACATAAATAAAAAATCGGGTTTCAGTGTGCGATTTTTATAGAACATTAAATTATTAAAATAAGTTGGTAAGATGAAGACCCTCGTACCTCTGTTGCAGACGTGATGACAGGCGGCACGGTGAGCGTGGAGGCGTACCGCTCGGCGGCGCTGGCGGCGTGCTCGTCGGCCAACGTGGACCAGCCCTGGGCCTGCGCCGACCTCGTGTACGTCGTCACGCTGCTGCACGACGCCTACAAGATCGACAACAACAAGCCCATCAGCGTACGTATCATCTATACTAATCATTATTATAAAGCTGAAGACGGAATTGAAAAAATATTTTTGTGTTGGATAGTCCATTAAACATGGAAGGTTATAGGCTATATAACATTACGCTACGACCAATAGAAGAGGAGCTTAAATGAAAAATTTGAAAAAACGGGGGAAATTTATTCCTTTTGTGAGCTTTTTTCTTTTATGTGACTTCACCGTTTTAAGAGCAGTGGTGATGAATAAATTACTCAAAGTAATGCCATGGTTAAGAACATTGTTACTAACAAATTTATGGACCAAGACTGAAATAAATATTAAATTAAAAATTAAATTAAATGTTTCTGCCTGGGTTCGAACCCACGACTTACTCCTCGTAAGTCGGGGCCGCCACTACTGGGCCACCGCTGCTCTTGTCATGTTTTCGTCTTCCATACTTCTCTATATCCCATCACTCAACTCAACTTCAACAAAACTAACAAAATCCTCTCATTTCCAGTTGTTCAAGAAAGTGAACGGGCACGAAGTCTCATGGGCGTTAGGGCTCGCGTACACGACCGTCATGAACCGCATCGCCGCCGCGCCTTAATATCGTGACGTCAGCGCCGTGACGTCAGCATTGACAGTTAAGATCAGCAGCAGAACAGGAAGTTACCGGCCGTAGATACAGCACATTCCGGCAGGGCTGGCAGTGTCGACAGAGATAACGACAAAATCGCTAACTTTTGATTGCTAATTACTATTGAATAAATTCGCTTGCAATGATGTCTCAACTTCCAATGTGCGATTCTCGCAAGAAACACATCTTGGACGTTGAGACTTGCGTTATTGGCAAGCATCATTATTGCAACCGAATTTATTCGTTAGTAATTAGCAATCGAAAGTTAGCGATTATGTCGTTAACTCTGTCGAAACTGGCCCAGTTAAGATCGCAATAGCGGTCATTGACCCACCTACATTTATTAAAGTTCTTAACTTTGAAATCCAAAAATAAGCCTGTTCAAGTTTTGAATCCTCAACATTTTTCCCAATAAAAAACGATACATGGTTCATTTGTTTTGGTTCGTACGAAGAGATATAAAAAAAGGGCAATGACCGCTATTGCGATCTTAACTGGCACCAACTATAGACATAGTTTGGCTTTATATAACCAGAGATCGGAATACGTAGTTTATTTGCCTACACTTATAGGAAGTTAGGGGACTGTGAACAATACCTTCTTCTATTTGAACTGCTTTATCGGAATTTAAAAATCATTCCTGGATTTTATAGGGAGGTATTATCAACATATTTCCTTCTAGCAGTTACGAAGTCTGGTTTTGTGCCCGGTTGATGGCAATAGTCTCGCTCCTTATTACATGGGGCTTAAACATAACTGGCGAAATGTGGGTGTATTAGGTCTGCCCAACCACTAACCCTTTGTAGTATCCACATGTTACTTACTTCCTTAGTTTATCCAAATAAACTCTATTCCGATCTCTGCTATAACTATGTGACAATCGCTGCCTCAAAGTGACCACACTCATCGACGCGGAATTGGCTTGAGCAGATCAGGTTTCATTACTACATTTATATATAGGACGACGCGGTTACTCTCGTCCACGACTGTTGCCAACTAAAAACCAACGATAAATTAGTCGTCACGACAGAGTGAGAACGCGGCCTCACGGCCATTTTCAATAACTTACCAACAGGTATCGGTAATTTGCTATCTCTGTCTGTTTGACATTTAGTTTACCAACCGATAGAAACAAAACGTCACAGCAAAGCTTTCTTTGATTTTTATATGAATTAAGTGACGCGGATAGAACTAACTTTGTTTATAGAAACACCGGTAGCTACGAGGGTGCCTCATATTAACTGACAGTTATACGTAAGTAAGTAATAGAAAACGGCATAGTGAACTGGTCGATCTGATACCGCCTCGTTATGGGAACTATTACATCGAGCTCAATGTGTTATATTTACGGCCGGATATTGTACCATTTTGCTATAGGACTGGGTCAAAGCGAACTTAGATAAATGTAAGGCGTAAATAAGTGGCTGAATAAAAGGTATGGGAAAATTTTGCTATTTTTAATATTATAATTTTGACGCTAATGTACGGCTGTTCTATAGTGTATTTGTTTCGGGAACAACGGTCTGTTATTTCGAGGCGATTTGATTCGATAACCTGCTGTGTCCGTTCGAACTTGAAAATACTTGGGCCATTCCGAAAATATAACGTTTTAAAGAAGATTGTCGTGTTAAGTTGGGCTAAGACCTGACATTCTTGACATTCGGGTTTGAGATGTCTTTATTTCTCATAAGAAATTTCACTTACATAAGAAATATTAACTAGTTTGAAAAACATTATTGGTTTTACGAACAGTTTTGACAAAATAATTACAAACATAGGTACAAAATATTTTAAAAGTAATCGGTAAAAAATTTAACACAGCTAAAATGTAAACATAAATGTACTAAGGTGCGCTTGCTTTAATTATGTGTAATTTTAAGTGTATCTTGAATATTGCCATGGTTTTGGCATTTTTTATCTTATTTGGCAGTACATTTTTCTTGCCATAACTTTTGGACATTTTGGTATGAATCGAGCAAAAATAATTTAGTAGAACAGAGAATGAGCATTCGTTTGTTCTAAACTGATCCTAATTAGGGGCACTAAAATGGTCGCTATAGCAGAATAATATAATAAGATAACAATATGAATTACGTTACAATTCGTAAAATGTACACAAAGTGACAATTTGTAATACGTCTGTGACCATTTTAATAATTATAACCTGATTCATATTATTAATTATCCTATTATGATTATATTTGCGTGTGAGAATATTTATTGCTATCAGCAATAAATGTTTCGATTTGTACATATTTGTACTTTTAACTTATACATGAATATAACTTGAGTGCCTTAATTCAAAGGCTTGCACCAATGGGGAAGGCTGGTCAAAGCCAGTAGATGGCGCGTCCATAGCTTAGACCCAATCTGGCCAGTAAGGTCAAACTATTTTGAAATATAAAATGACATTGACAGATAACCAATGATGATGTTTGGTACAAGCGATGCTAGCGCCATTAGTTCCACAGTTGCCATCCCCATTGATTATTTTAAATTTCAATTACGATGATTTTATAGTGTGACTGTGGTACCTTTTTTTACACTTAATTTTAATAATAGAATATCGTACGCATATTATACAGGGATGTTACATTTTTAAAAGACATGCAAGCAAGTTCGTTTGGACCCAGTCCCTTCTAATCTTTACTATTAAAGTGATTTGACCTGAAACCATTACCTCTTCGGTACTATATGTGATATAAACTATATGTATCTTAAGTATTTATTGTTTCATCTCTATTCCAATGTATTTGTAAATAATATTTCGCTGAAAGCTGGTATTTATATTTTCAATGAAGCAATAGTTCGACGTGCATTGTAATGAATTAGGCCATAATGTTATAACTAAAGCGATCATTTTGTTCGGCGACCCTGAAGGCGTAGTAACGGTGCACCTACAGGTTTCCCGAACAAATGAGTGACATATTTAGTACGCGGTGATGGTGTATTTGTGTGCTCGCTTTGGTTAGAACGTGAGCTTAGGATGTACGTTGTAATATTGTTGCCAGTTAGAAAATGTTCGAATTTAATGTCTTATGACTGAGGCGTAATATTCACTGAAACAACAATTACACACGTAATTAAATAAATATCGTTATTTTACTTGAAGCACCTTTTACCGAAAAAACTTTCACCGCTTCATAGAGTCTTAAAAAAGTGGGGAAAAAAATTTCTTAGAAGCACATCTCTGTCAAAAAAGAAACTTATAAAAAAAGCGTTGCGTGGCATTCTAATCAAAAAGCAAACTCTTGCCCTAGCTAAAGTTATAATTTTGATGGTCAATAGGCCTTTTAACCTAAGCCTTGCCAAATGAGACACAATTGTATTAAGTTGCACCCCCCGGAAGGCCAACGCGCATCTACTAAACCGGTTTTAAGCCACCAATGAAGAAAAGGTGACTTAATTTATCAATTGAATGTAAAATACAACAGAAAAGTTGTGGTTTCGGTGTATACTGCGTTTACAAGCTATTCAAAGATATATGTATAGACCTATAAACATAGACTTGAAGATTTTCTACGTATAAGAAAAGTCTATAGATCCAATCATTCAATACGCGTTACTTACTTACACAAAGAAAGTTAGAGACATTAAGACACAATATTATATTCCAGTTTAATATAACTAATATGATCAAAAAACAAATTAGTTGTAATTTGTTTGGTTGATCATATTAGTTATGTTGGTTGAGTACTGTGAATTTATTTCAGAAATACGGGTATAAGTTATAGTACATTTTGATACAAGTGGAAAAATTTTGTTATTGCATTCGAGGCGGAATTAACACACGAGCCGTAGACGAGGGTGTTTTTGAGCCGAGAAATGCAATAACAAATGTCCACGTGTATCAAACGACGTTTTTCAATACACTTTTGAAGAAATAAAATATATTTTTTTCCGCGCTTTGCTTTCGCCAGGTTGAAGGAGAAGCAAAGGTATGAAGCCGTTATACAGCCTAATATAATTTTTATTTTAGATTAGAACACAAATAAATGTTAGTTTGTTTATAAAAGTAAATATTAGTTTTAAATAATCATGTTTATCTATGATATTCTATTTATAAACACAATTTGAATATTCAAAAAATATTTACGCCGTAAAGACGCATTTTGCTTTGCCGAAATTAAAAAAAAAAACATTCACCTCCGACTATAGGCATTGAACCAATTAGGACTAAGTATAGGTATTTTTTATTCCCGCACACGTGTTGGAAAATGATAAAAAAAACCGCACGTGTGTGAAATACATTGCATGTTGAACCTTATCGTAGTGCGATAAGAACCAGTTTTCGAGGAAGTGTATTAATAAATACATTGCAGTACAAAAGTCGGTTAAACATCGTGAGGAAACCAGCATGTTAAGAGATATTTCTTGTGGTTAGTGCCTAACCTGGTGTCAGAGTTTTTATGCCGCCCATGGGCCAAATGGTTAAAATCGATAACAAAGTAGACACTAACATTATTTTCTCTAATTTTCATGTCTTTAGTTTTCTTTGTGTGAGTTTCCATAAATCTCTAACTTGTAGACAAGATAAGCTGTGATTGCACATTATTAATTATATTAAACCAACACAATTACTTACAATTATGCACAATATAATTATTATTTCATAATATTATTGCTCATTTTATTTGTATCTATTAGAATGAATTTTATTACGGATACATTTTAATTTTCTTTTTATATTAGGATCATTCTAAGTTTAATATTAAAGGCCCGCTGACACCACAAATCTTAATCAGTTTAGTGCTAAACGTATTTAAAACATCGTTCTATTTCAATCAATCGTGAAGGTGACAAAAATAGCGATGTTTTAATTAAACAAATTCACGATTTGTGGTGTAAGTATTCCTAAACTTGTATGTTCACAATAAAATTGGAAAACATATGTGTGCCTGTGACAACTTCCAAGGAAGACGTTGCACGTTTCAGTATTGTTGTATTTAGTTATGTTAATAAGTTTTTAAACAAACCCAAGCAAATGTTTTATTATTAAACGTAAAGTGGACGAAATTTTCGACATTTTTCGAGTCGTAACCCCGACAAGTGAATATTTGCATTTAATGGGAGACACTATAGTTTGTGAAGTGCAAATGGTAACCATTAAGAAATAATAGAATTATAGCTTAATTTTATGTTATCAGTGAAAATGAAAATTTGTTGTTCAGGTAGATTTAATTTAAATAGTTAATGTTATGTTCTGACATAAAAATGCATTATTATTTTATGTACCTATTATAAATAAAGGTTGTATGTGTGATTTAAGTTATATAATAACTTATTATGTAAGTTCTTATGGTGAGCACTTTCAAATAAAGTATATTCAAATGCTATTTTTATGAGGAGATTGTTTTCTTTTTTGTAAGCTATATACGGGACAATTAGTAGCTGCACTGTGTAGGCACGGATACCTAGCCGACGTGGTCATATTGGTGTTATAAGTAAATTGTACAAATTTAATAAATGTTGGATCTTATCTTTGACTTTTATTACTTCAATGGGCCAACGTCATCATTCTCCTACTGGTAGCCCTATTTGACAAATTAATAAGAAACACTAAAGCCTGAATTCCTGCTACGTTGATGTCGGTCGCGCGTACGAGTATACATTGTGTTCTATATAGCGCCGTATTGCGACGTTGACGTCAGCGGCGCGTATATTGCTACTGTATTTCTCGCTAACGTACGCGACCGACACCAGCGTATCAGAAATTCAGGCCTCAGGGGCCGCCTCCACGAGCGAGAGAATCGCGGCGATTTGACGTATTTCTATACGAAAATATCGCCGCGATTCTCTCGCTTGTGGTGGCGGCCCAAAAGAGAGTATAGAAAAACGTAGCAAGGACGATAATATCGCCGCGATTCTCTCGCTCGTGGAGGGCCAGTTTTCATCAACTGCGAAAATCCTTGAACAATTTTTTGATGTCTCTGATTCTCTGAATGAGGACTGTATCAGTATAAAATTGGGTGGTAGCGTAACCTCGAATACTCGCGAGGAGACGCTCAATGTCTGCTTCGATTTTTGTAAAATAAGTGACCGCTTTGAGGAAACTGTGCCCCTAAGCGATACCTGAATGAATGCCTAATAATTTTAATAATTTAGGGTTCCGTACCTCAAAAGGAAAAAACGGAACCCTTTTAAGACCACTTTCTTGTCCGTCAGTCAGTCTGTCTGTCACCAGGAAGGGGTGTGCCTAGCAAGTTCCTTAGTGAAGTCTTTAGTCCCTAGGTGTATAAAAATCAAGGTCCAGAGTCAACACGATAAAAAGATATGGGCAAATTTCGATTTTCGCGAAAACTTGTAAGTACCAAAACGTACCTTAATTTACATTGTTTTTTTTCGGACTTTTCCCTTTACTTGTGCTGTAAGACCTTGCTTTTAACCAAAATAGACAATTCTAGGTCAACCGGAAGTACCCTATAGGTTTTGGGTCGAAAACCTATATGGTAGTTCCCGTTGACCCGTTGTGATTCTAGAATCACAAAATTTGGCAAAAAACAAGGTCTTACAGCACATGTAAAGGATAAAATCTGAAAACCGTAAACATGTACCTAGTTTAATAAAAAAAAACGAAGCGATTTTACTATTACAAACTTATTATTTGCGGTTGGTGCAATAGCCGTTTCTAGGGATCGAACAGCAAAGTTAAGTTTGTCCTTTAAAAAGTTTGTACGGAACACTCGGTGTGCGAGTCCGACTCGCTCTTGGCCGGTTATTTTTTGGTTGTAGCCTTTTACGTCCCATTGAAGAAGAGTCGCATATCCTTCCAGATACTCTTATACGCCCCCTCGAACCAGTCTTCGTGAAGCGCTTCTCGATCATCTCGCCACCTCTTTCCAGGCCGACCTCGGCGGTGCCGTCCATGTTCAGGCACCCATCGTGTTGAGACCTTTGCCCAGCGGTAGTTATGTAATCTTCAATAATACTTATTTAAATTAGTTTTTTTTTTAACTGCCTCTGGTTGATTGCGACTGCTGACATGAGGTCCTGGGTTTGACTCCCAGGTCGGGCAAAGTGTTAGTGGGTTTTTCCACTTGGAATGTTTTCAGTAGCAGCCACGGAATCTGGATTTGTGCCCGACTGATAGCAATAGTCTCGCCCCGATTACATGGGATTTGCCAAATGTGTGTACTATAATTGACGACCCGAATGGCGCAGCGGTAGTGAGGCTGCCTTACGTTCTTAGGGTCCCCAGTTCGAATTCCGGTAGAAGCAAATGTGCGTGTGTTTCCGAGTCATGGATGTTTCTATGTATAATAAGTATGTATTTACAAACAAAAAATATCTATGTAGTAGGTATATCATAACTATCTGGTGTCCACGACACAAGACTCGTTACTTAGTGTGGCTAGTGTGTAGGTAGATAATGAAACGTCCGTCCTGTTCAGTAGCTAGTTTATTACTGGCGATACCCGCGCAGTCACACACAAGATATACTACATCCCTCCAACATTAATTTGGAAACCTGTAACAATGGACATTTCACATTACAATATAAGACTATGTTATCCGGTAGATAGATGGCTACTTATTGACTTAAAAATACTGCTTATAACTAATAGGTTTCTTTAGTCTTTTAGAGCGCTCGAGCGGCCTGGCGACTTGGGCAGGCGCAGTACTTGGACCATTATCCTCATTTGCTCTCTGTCCATCCGGTCGATTCTCTTCTACCACTATCTCTTCACAAGCCTCCGCCCGCTCGACATTATCCGCTGTATCCGGCACACTAGTAGCCGCGGCCCGGGTCGTTCTCTTCTCCATCGCGGTGGCCGATAACATTGATGGCGAGGGCGCGGGCAGCGGCGGCTGCGCGGCGGGGGACTGCGGCGCGGAGGACGGGGTCTGTGCTGGAGGCGCCGGCGGCGCGCTCGGCGCCGGCGGAATGCCGCTTCCTGGGCCGCCGGAGCCGGACGCGTCTCCGCTACCACTATCATCTGCATTTCTATTGTTTACTCGGTTTATGGTAAACTTCCTCATCTGATCGATGTGCCTGTTGCAATCGGTCTCATAATCTCTAAAATAAATTTCAAACATTCGTGTTCCTAATACTTTCTTTACAATTCCTACGCTCCAAACACTTTTCCTTGCTACGAACCATTTAGCCCACACAGTTTCACCTACTTCAAAACTGTTTGGTTTTAATGGCGCTGTACTATTTTGCCTGTCAGATTTATTTTGTGGTTTGATTAAATCTAACTTACATCTTAAGTTTCGTCCTAACATAAGCATAGCTGGTGTATAGCCTGTAGCACAATGTACTGTGTTTCTAAAATTAAACAGAAACCCCTGTAATTTATTGAGGACTTCTTTCTGGCAATTACCTTCCGAAAACATACATTTTATCATTTTTTTACACGTTTTTACAGAGTTTTCTGCTTGACCATTGCTAGCAGGATGGTAAATCGGGGACGTTACATGCTCAATACCATTGACTCGACAAAAAGTATGAAATTCAGCTGAGCTGATTTTAACATCGTTATCTGACACAATCACACTAGGCACACCGAACCTAGAAAACATTTCTTTTAATTTTTGAATAAGCGCATGTGTAGAAGTGCCCCGGTCCATATGAATACATTCCAGCCATTTGGAGAACGCATCTACGACGATCAAGTAAACGATCTGTCCTATCGACATGTAGTCTATGTGTATGCGGTGCCAGGGCGCTGGGGGGCGCGGGGGGCGCGCTCGGCGGCGCGCTGCGCACGGCGGCGCATGCCGCGCACGAGCCGACCCACCTCTCGATATCGCCGTCGATACCCGGCCACCACATTCTACTACGAGCTGCACTTTTAGTTTTGACGATGCCAAAGTGCGCCGAATGCAACTCATTTAGCATCCTCTCCCTATAGATCCTCGGAATCACTATCCTATGACCGCGAAAAAGACAACCATCGATCACCTCTAAATCCGTTTTACATTGAAAATACGGTGCTATTAATTTGCAATTTATTTTCCTAGGCCATCCCTTGTTCATGTACTTCGTTACCATTCGCAATACTTCGTCCGCCGCGATCTCCCGTTTGATATCACTAAATAAAACCGGTTCTACGCTTGCTTCTAGGAAAAGGAAATACCTCGAACTTCCTCCTCCGTCCAGCTTATCCTCACTGATTGTGGCCGATAGCGGTGAGCGAGAAAAATAATCCGCAATCTCATTGTTTTTTCCGTCTATGTATTTAGGTATATAGTTATAGGCCGATAATATAATTGCATATCGCTGTAGACGTAATGCAGCCGTCACCGACACACCGTTACCTTTGCCAAATATAGAAAGCAAAGGTCGGTGGTCCGTCTTCAAGATAAATGGTTCCTGACGCCCGTATACGTATTGATGGAAATGTTTCACACCAAAAATAATAGCGGTCGCTTCTTTTTGAATTTGGCTATAATTTTTCTCGCTCGCCGATAACGACCGAGAGGCGAATGCAATTGGACGCTCACTTCCATCTGCGCCGGTGTGCGCCAGCACGGCGCCGAGCCCGCATGGCCCCGCGTCCACTGTCAGCACCAAGGGCGCGTCTGGCTCGAAGTGCGCCAGCACACGCTCGCTGGCCAGCACGCGCTTCACGCTGCGGAATGCCGCTTGCTGGCGCCCTCCCCACTGCCATTCTGCCCCAGTTCGTAGTAGCTCATGTAACGGGCTCAGTAATGCCGATGCACCCGGAATGAAATTCCTATAGTAATTTACTACTCCTAGGAACCGTTTCACTCCTAGTACATCGGTAGGTGCAGGTGCTCTTAAAATCGCCTCCACCTTGGATGGACAAGTCTTTAAGCCGCTCCTATCTATAACGTAGCCTAAATAAGTGACACTCTTTTCAAAAAAAACACATTTGTCTTTTTGCAAACGCAAACCTGCTTCCTGCATTCTTCTTAAAACTTCACGTAGCCTTGACAAATGTATTTCCTTCGATGGTCCCGTTATACAAATGTCGTCAAGCCACACACTGACTCCTTCTAAACCGGATAATAATGTTTCCATAGCTTTTTGAAATATGGCGGGGGCACAAGCTAAGCCATAAACTAAACGCGTATAGGAAAATAGGCCCTTGTGTGTATTTATGGTTGTAAGCTTTTGAGACGAATCTGATAATTTAAATTGATTGTAAGCGTTACTTAAGTCTATTTTTGAATAGTGTTCCCCTCCCCCTATCTTGGAAAATACCTCTTCTATTCGAGGCAAGGGGTACCTATCTATTTCTAGTTCTTTATTCAAGGTACACGAATAATCTCCTGCAATTTTTAACTTCCCGTTTTCCTTTAAAACTGGAACTATAGGTGTGGCATACTCGGAGTAATTAACAGGCATTAGAAAACCTAAACCGACTAATCGATCCAGTTCATGGCTAACTTTGTCCCTGAGAGCGAAAGGTACCGTTCGCGGCTTAAAAAACTTGGGAGTTGCATTTTCTTTTAGCTTCAATTCAACTTCAAACTTATTAAAACAACCTAACTCTTCTTTCCAAACGTCTGGGAACTGTTTCAATAGCCGTTGCACTTCATCAATGTTTTTATTCTTACAAATTATGTTGTTATTTGCTGAAGAAAAATAAATTCTAAATTTCATCATGAAATCACGACCCAGGAGCGGTGGACCACCATTCTCCAATACATATATTTTTATATTTTCTGTCAATCGTGAATAATTAACTGTGGCCACAAAATATCCTAAAGGTGTGATTTTATGACCGTTGTAAAGGCACATTTTCAGATCACTTTTAGTCAAACTTTGAGTAGAAAAATATTGAACATACAAATTCTTTGATATTACAGTGCTTCCGGATCCGGTATCTAACTCCATAGGCATGTCAATATTGTTCACAGTTACTGTTAATCTAATAGGCTTATAGTCAACATACCTCAAATTAAAAAGCTCACACTCGCTGCAATCACCTTCTTGGCACCCATCTGTCTCCTCCGTGCCGATATTATGTAACTCGGATTTTTTTTTCGCGCACAACTTTTTTAGGTGGCCCTTCTGACCACAAACTAAACACTTATAGTTCTTAAACCTACACTTGGCCGCACTGTGGTTCTTTAACCCGCACACTGTGCACCGCTCTTCATCACTGGCGCGAACAGCCGCGGCCACGCCAGCGCCTGCAGCCCGGTGCGAGCCGGCCCCGCGCGCCCCGGCAGAGCTGCCAGCGCGCACGTGGAACACCGGCTCCTCCTTCACGACGACGGCACCCGCGCTGACGACGCCCGCGCCGCCATCGCGAGCTTGCCGCGCACACGATGCTTTTTGCGCGACCTCCATCGCCTGCCCCAGCGTCAAGGTCTTGGAGTCGCTCTCGAAAAGCTTATCACGCTCATGTCCTGTTCTAAAGCCGAGCACGAACCGATCGCGTAGAAGCGTATCAAGTTCCGTGCCAAATTCGCAGTACACGGCTAGTCCTCGCAACCGTGCTGCCCAATCCTCGATGCTTTCACCGTCAGATCTTTTCGCTTCGTAGAACTTCGCCCTGTCGGCGAACGTCGACCTTTTTGGCGTGAAATGTTTGTTGAGTACAATTACTAGCTCACTGTAAGCCACTTCCTCGATCTTCTTTGGATGCACGAGATTCCGCAGCAAACGGTAGGATTCATCCGACAAATGCGTCAGCAACACTGCACTTTTGTTCTCATCCGATATGCTATTTAGTTTAACAAACTGCGTTAACTTGCCGTGAAATACTTCCCATTCGTGAATTTTATGATCGAAAGTACTTATATTTCCAAGGAAATTTGCCATTTCGACGACAAAACAAAGCTTGCGGGTAGATTTCGGCCTCGTCGCCAATTAGTGTGTAGGTAGATAATGAAACGTCCGTCCTGTTCAGTAGCTAGTTTATTACTGGCGATACCCGCGCAGTCACACACAAGATATACTACAGTGGCACTAGATGGCGCTGAGTGTAATGTCCAGCGATATTTATATTTTTTATATTTATAATTGGGTAGGCACACACATCTCTGCCTAACCCGTCGGGGATTATAGGCGTGATATTATGTTATGTATGTATTAGATTTTTGTTTTTGGTAGTAATTTCTGGGTTGGTCCTGTAATAATGCCAAACAAACAAACACCATGTAAACATCCATGAGTAGGTGTCCTTCCTTCTACTTTTATGAATAACTAGCTTTTTCTCGCGGCTTCGCTCCCGTTATGTACGGAAATTAACCCAAGCGGACGTTTTAAATGTAACCTATGACAGTCGGGGTTAACGTAGTTTCGCGTAAGTGAAAGAATTATCGGAATCAGATCAGTAGTTCCGAAGATATACCCCTATATACAAACAAATTTTACCTTTATTATTAAGAAAGTGGACAGAAGTAGCCCAAGACCGAGACAATTGGCTATCTTTGGAGGAGGCCTTCACCTGTGAAGACGGGGTTCTTGCATAAATTAACTAATAAATAATAATAAAAACTAACACTAGGATAAGCAGAATGTAAACTAACCAACATATAAAAAACGAAAATTGTAAAAGTGCATGCAAGAAATAAAAGGCTTTTTTATTATATTTTATTTTTATTTATTCATTAAGAAAGGCCAGCCTGTAGATGTCAATAAAACTACAAGAGCTACTGAATTTTCATACTTTATTAAGAACCATTCAATAGGTACAATAAAAATGTTAGTCTAACGCACTTCAATCAGATAACACTGCGTTCAGTCTCGTCTAAAATGATTAGTTTTAAAATCTATTGTTTCCGAGATACACAGTAGGTATATAATAACTAGGATATTATAATAGACATCGAGTTTATGGAAATAGTGATAAGTAATGAACAGATTATAAGTTATTTCTATTTTGGTAAGTTTTAAGTAAGTCTTTAAACCATGAAGAGCTGGAAAAACACAAAAATTGCCATAACCAACATTAGTAAGGTTTGTTGTTCTAAAACGTGGTCCCAACATAAAATACACCGCGTCTTGTGTGTTTATCGTCGTCTTCGCGTGTGTTTTACTCAAAAATGTTGCGATTTTTTCACGTTACGATTGGCTACAGTGATCGATACCTTAACTGCCCAGTCTATGTCGTTGTAATCATAGATTTACTAGAAGTGCTCCAATCTTTCTTTTACAATTCCTTCTTCCATAAACTCGATGAATGTATTAAAAATGTTTTAAATTGAGAATCGCTTACTTTAACATGAATCTTAACATTGATCTAACTAATTGCTATTATACATGCTCAACTAACGCATGCAAGGATATTGCAGATAAAAGTAAGATATCATTATCATCTTCAGAAAATCGAAAATCGTCTTGATGTGTCAATTTTCTGAAGATTTTATTGACGGTTACAAATACAGAATTATTGCACCTTTAAAATATAATGCATTATTAAGTAAACACTGAAGTGATTGTTCGTCAGTAAGAGAACCTACAACTTTTATTTTAGCTTGAGATAACTATCAAGGCTTTAGGTAGGCTTCACTTAATAGAATTGCTGTGAAGTTAAATTTAACCATATTTAGTACACATTTAGGAATTTACTTCAAAATCCAAGGTGTTCAACAAGGCTCAATCATATGACTCGCACTGTTAACAGTCGGGTAATGAATAAAAGTTACTTTAACTCAAATATTTGTGGCCTATTTCATAATTATCTCAAGCTCAACTCTCATGGAAATATTTACATCAAAATCACACCTTCTGGGCGTGGAAAACATAGATCTTTGGTATCTTTCACAGCAGAGTCACAGACAATCAGTTTGAAAAGGAGATAGCACTATTACATTGTCTTCAATTTATAAAATAATGTTCTACAGTAATGTTAGAAATTGACACAGCTAAACCATGCTCCATGAAAAGTTCAAGTTAGTAGTCAGAAATAATTCATTATTAAACGTTATTTGATAAATATGTTCCTAAACCCTATTAATTCTATTGAAATGCATACGATAATATGACTGCGTATCTTAATTAATTCTAAGTTGCGGTTTTTATACCGTTTTAACGGAAACAGGGTCTCGAAAAGTTTCGTAAATAGTCGTAGTGGTGTCTTAATGGATCTTTGCATGTCACAGGAATACAATAAACTTGGTAACGGTAAGGTGCTGGTTGGTGGTTGGCGGAAGAATTACAGCTTCTTGTACCAGAACAGGTAGTGTTCTCCATCTTCGACTAATAAGTCGTCCACACCTGGAACAGAGAGTTATGCTTAACGAAGACTGTTAATAATGTAGCTGAATCTGATGATTTCCGAGCAGTCACGGTGGCAAGATTAATCTAATCGAATTTTGTCTAACAGACCCATCTGGCGAAGGTTCGTCCGTTCAGAAAAAATATCTAGAATTAAGGATCTCATGAAATCGGGCAACAATTTTGAACGTAAACTCATTATCAAAAAGTTTATGAAAAAGCATCCTACTGCAGGTTTACCTAACTCTTTGTCAAGAGAACGGCAAAGAAAAAAGTAGGTCGATGATAGTTCTTACCGACGGGAGCTACAAGCTGGTTGCCGGGCGGGCTAGCAGGGTCGGGCTTCTCAGGCAGGCGGTACAGCAACCAGTAGTGGTAGCCCATCGGCTCCTCCTTGTGGCCGGCGATGGTGTGCACGTAGTGACCGTTGGGCCACTCGCTAGCCTCGAACTTGAACTTGGGGTGCATTTCCGCAGCAATTTGCATCACGTGGAAGAATGATATGTTCCTGAAGTTGAATTATTGAAAAATCAAGGATTTGGGAAAGTCCACTAATGCAGAATCTCTAGGGGTATCGACCAACCCACAGAAAGATATCTATTATTTATAGAGTTCCTTATTGAACCTATTATCCTAGTATTTTTTCTTACCTAGGAGCGACCATGTGTAGAGTGTAATTCTCGGTGACGTTGGTGCCGACCCAGAGCGTGTACGTAAAGGAGACGTTGCGTGCGTCGGAGTCGTTGCTGGTGCTGCCTGATTGGTAGGCTAGCTTCAGGGTACCATCACCGCCGTTACTGTCTGGAATGTGAAGATAATCATCGTTAACATAAGATCTCTTTGTATTAGATATTTTGACATCTTGTGACTCGCCCTGACTAGGTCTAATAGGTAAATCATAAATAAATCAATTATATCATATTTATTTTTGTAAATCAGTTTTACAAAACACTTTTACATGTCATATCGTCGTTAGTCGTTAGTCGTTACAGGTGTCAGTGGCCCAAAAAGTCTGACAACCAGTCTTACCAAGGGGTATCGTATTACCCAGTACTAACTGGGTTGTGGAGGTCAGATAGGCAGTCGCTTCATGTATTATTCAGCTGCATCTGGTTAGACTGGAAGCCGAACCCAACATAGCTGGGAAAACGCTAGGCAGATGATGATCATGTTATGTTTTAAAACTAGATGGGGCCGGTGTTTCGTACCTGACTACTCTGAGAAGAAACAGCCGAAACAAACACAGAGGTCATAGTCTCTTTTAAAGTCCATACATTGGTCAAGTCATATGAGGACTATGCAGATTACTGTCTAAGATGGTCTCCCGTAGATCTTCTGTTTGTGATTCATTAGTGTTGCAGGCCATGGCACTATCAAATCGACGGGTCAGTTAACCGTCCTTTACTTCGGTAGATTTGGTGTCACGACAGGCACGGTAGTTTTAAGTTCCATAGATTAGTGATGATTGCAGCATTCTTAGCATAAAATAGGCACAAGAAAATGAAGGAATACCCGCTGGATGTTTAGCTTCCGGCAAGTAGGCATATCTTTTGTAAATATGATGATGGATATTGAGGTACTCCGGGACATAGTGTAAATAGACCCTTAACGAAGCCAAAAGGCACTTGTTTTTTTTCGTCTTTGCGTAATTTTTTTGCTAGACCATATTTTGACCCCCAATATCTCCGTAACTAGAAGGTTCCCTCTAGTTATGGAGATATTGGGGGTCAAAGTTCCAACTTTTCCACTAGTTTTTTTTTTAAATAGGACATGTTTTTATCTTTAAACACCTCCACGACCCCCGTTATATTTAATCCATCCATCAGCACAATGTTTTGAGTGCGTTACATTGAATTTTACCGTAAAACGTAATTTTTCACCCCAAAAAAAAGTCGTTTCCCAGCAATAATGTTTGTGTAGAGTTATCCCTCACCCAAGGGTTCGTGTCGGTTGTCGAGCAGCTTGTCGGAGCAGTGCGGCGGGCGCACGGCGGCCAGCGAGGCGGGGGTGAGCGCGGCGACGGCGGCGGCGGTGGCGGCCACGCCCCCCCAGCCGCCCCCCGCGCCCGCGCGCGCCACCAGCCAGCGCCGCGCCGCCGCGCAGCTCCAGTGCTGGTGCGCGCCCGGGCCCGACTCCGAGTCTTCCAGAGCCTAGGGGTACGAACGACTATGCTGTTTAAATAGGCTCGTGTCCTGAAAAAATCTAATTAGTCCGTCAGTTAGATTATCAAATATTTGACACATATTTTTTCTTTTGTTGTCTTAAACCAAAATTGACGAAGATACGTCGCTTTTTATATTCACAATACGTCACGCCGTGCTATAATTTTTAGTGCGCTGTGACGTCACGAGCTCCCACTTTCAAATTTTGATGCATTTTATCTTTGTCAATATTCATTGATTTACAAAAACAAAAAATACGTGTCCATTATTTTCCAATACTCTATCTAACGGACTAAATACCTATATTTGAAATTTATTGATGGTGGAAACTAGCCTATTGTTAAGGGTTGTGTTAAGCCCCGTTCCCACTATGACGTAACGATTAATTTCTCATTGGTTATTAGTTGGCAAACTCATGGACGACAGTAATCGCGTCGTCCTACATGTGAACACCTCCATTTAAATACACAAACCACACCTAAAACTTCCCGCGGGACCGGGGCCTTATTTGACAATGCGATAGAGAAAACCAGTGCAGCAACGGGAACATTAATTAATATGGTTTATAAATAAATTAAGCAATCATGTAACAAGTGGAATGCATTAAAAGTATCGAGTACTTACATGTCATCTGATCGCAGCAGTTCTCATACAAAGCTCAATTTTTGCGATTTCAAGAACTTATAGAACAAAAGTTGTTCGGTTTCATGGTCTAAGAGACCATACGGGAGGACGTTTAGTATGTTATTAGGTCAGGGCGCATAGTTTGGAGATCATACAGTCCATCCTCAGTTCGATTATTTTATAAGAAATCTCAAAGTACTGAACCATTTCTTTTGCGTAAAGTTGGTGACTAAACTACATAGTTGTATACTGATAACAACATCATTGTCCTGCCCTCATCTCAATTAATTGTGCATAAATAACCTGTAAATCTTCCCCAACATCACGCCTGTGTATTGTAATCAAGATTCTTTAAGGAGAATGCTTCAACCAGCCCGCGAAATTCAAATTTTCTTACGTTTTTTTGCAATTTGCAGGCCAGTGCTAGGTTGTATGTTGATTAGAATATTATTCGCGACTGTAAAACGTATATAGTTACAGAATTATAATCATCAAAATAATCAGTACAACCCTCCAAGTTCATAAAGGTGCAGGAATAACTTAGAACTTGAAAAAGTCATTTTTCCACCTTTATAAACTTGGAGGGTTGTATTGATGATTTTGATAAATATAATTCTGTAACTAAATTCGTCTTACAGCTGCGAATAATATTTTAACCAACATACAACCACTGGCCTGCAAATTGTAAAAAACGTAAGAAAATTATAATTTCGCGGGCTACCCTGACGCTTTCACCTTAAACTCAACCAAACTTGAAGGTTCACCTGGATAGCCAGTGCGGTGGTGGTGAGAGTTCCGAAGCTGCCGTCAGAGTGCTGCTGCCTGGCCAGGCCGGCCATGGGGCGGCGCACGAAGTGGATGAGGCTGCGGTGACGGTGGTCCTGCACCACGCAGCGCAGCGCCAGGATCACCATCGAGATCGTGTCTGGAAGTGGAGGCGTCCCGTGGATTAGTGGACTCGATAGGAAAATGCATGAGAAGGATTGCTGGTTTAGGGGCTCAGATTGATCGATATAAAATCTGTGAATTTAAATAAAATAAATAAATATCGCTGGATATTACACACAGCGCCATCTAGTACCATACTAGTACAAGCCTCGTTGCTTAGTGTGGACTAAGCGACGAGGCTTGTGTCGTGGACACCAGATAGTTAATATACTACATAGATACTTTTTTGTTTGTAAACACATACTTATTATATATTTAAACATCAATGACTCGGAATCAAATGTCTATGCTCATCACACAAACTTTTGCTCCTACCGGGATTCGAACCCGGGACCCTAAGAACGTAAGGCAGCCTCACTACCGCTGCACCATTCGGGTCGTGAAGCACTTACCAAGACTATGATCAGACGCAGCATTAGCAATATCCAGAAGCCTCCTGATATGCCGACGCCTCACATGAGCTGCAGAGGAGCAGGCAGCCAGGGTCGCATAGGCGAACTCCAGGTCATGAGGAGGCTCCCGGTGCAGGAGAGCAGCTACCAGGTCGCGGCCGTGGAAGGAGCGCGGGTCCTTGCACAGGGCTCCTAGCGCGAGGGTGTAGGCCGCCAAGCGTCCCAGGGGTGGGGGAGACTCGTGGTGTCTGGGAAAACAATATATGATGATGATAATTGTCCTTCTTATTAATTAATAGCTTCTGGCAGCGGCTTCGCCCGTGTGAAGTTCGATAATTGTCCCATGGGATCTTACTACCGGGATAAAAAGTATCCTATGTGTTAATCCAGGCTATAAACTATCTGTGTGCTAGTACATCTATACTCACAAACTTTCGCATTTATAATATTAAGTAGGATTAATTTTGATCACCTGTATTTGCGTACACACTTAGCAGCACAGCGCAGCACGTTAAGCCGTTGGTCCCGGCTGTCATTTGTAGATCTTGACAGTCGTTACAGGTAGTCAGTGGCTCAAAAAGTCTGACAACCAGTCTTACCTAGGGGTATCGTATTACCTGGTACTAACTGGGTTGTGGAGGTCAGATAGGCAGTCGCTCTGTGTAAAATACTGGTATTCAGCTGCATCCGGTTAGACTGGAAGCCGACCCCAACATAGTTGGGAAAAGGCTCGGCAGATGATGACGATGATATGCGCACACACTTGTACGTCCCGCGTCGATTGATAGCCTTCACTGAGATTGATAGCTATGACCGAAAATTGGTCTGGAAGACTTACTATATTTATTTGTTTTCGATTGGGTATCATTCGAATACGGTTAGATATTGTTATGTATGTACGGTTAGGTTATCTTACTTATTCTTATGTTTAAATGATAGCGTGACGGTTGACAGAGGAGAATGGAAGAAAAAAACGTATTGCGCCGACCACAAGTAACATGGGACTAGGGCAGGAAGTTGAGGATAATTCTTATTTTAATGTTGAATTCGTCTTGATGACTGACTCAATCTTAACCTTAAATTTAATACGATTTTTGAAACCATTGCCATCGTTATCGTGAAAAAAAAAAACAATTGCAAATTCAAAATCGTAAGCTACAGAACGTTGCGTTAGAAGACCTCCTACTAGGTGGACCGATGACCTGGTGAAGGTTGCGGGAATCCGCTAGATGTGAGTCCCACGGGACCGGTCCATGTGGCGACACTTGGGGGAGGCCTATGTCCAACAGTGGACGTCTTTCGGCTGAAATGATGATGATGATGATGAATAAGTTACCGAACAATGACAATAAAAATAAAATGGCCTACTCACTTAGACATCATGAGCAGTATCTCGATCTCCATCTGCTTGGCAGATAGCTGCATCTCCAGGCCTTGTTGCTCGATCTCCTTGCCAGTGTTGTTGGCCAACTGGAAACATTACGACAAGATATCTCTCAAGGGCTGTATTGTTCTGGGTGGGACACTATGCAAGACGAAGATTCCGCCACCAAGTGGACGTTAGGTCAGTAACTTTAGAGTGAGCCGCCACGTTGCATAACCGTGAATCTTTTCTTTTTGCTGAGTAAAAAGGGTTAGCATGACTAAAAATGATGTGCAATTCACGAAAAAGCTCTTTTAAAAGGAATAGTTGGACACTATAGATTAAAGAATATTTTTAAAGAGTCTAGTTACAGTGTACCATAGTTATCTAATATCAATCTAGTTTGGTTTACTTCCATTATGCCATTTGAAAAATAGTCGTACTGTAAGCCGTGTTAGCTTTTCCCTACCCTTATCTAAATGCAGAGAGATAATCCGACAAACAGACGCGGTAATCCGCGGATTAAGACAGATGCCAATACACGATACCGAGACGTATCGGAAACACGTCTGATGACGGCTTCAGCTACCTGACCTAGTTGGTTTGTCGCCAAATTATGATATTTGGCCATGATATGACGCACTCATGATAATAATTGTTCTGTCCAAGATGTGAAGGAGACTTGATACTTTGTTGATAACAAAGGTACCTCATATCTGGTACCTACCTATCGGAGAACTAATATCTATCTATCGTGAACGGGCGCTGTCGGTTGGGACTGGTCAGCTCTTGGTTGCCACGGTTTATTTTAAATTAATTATTTTATTTTTGAATTGTTTTTGTTTTGTTTTTACTATGGACACTTTTAACATGCACATCTTGCTACACCGTTCTCATGCATAATGTACCATCTCAACATGAACGATGTAATCAAGGTTTTGTTAAATATTCTGATTTAAAAGAGTGTCCATGGCGTTTCTTGCCCGTTCTTTTTCATAGAGATCTACGCTAGGGAATGGGCAACTACAGTATATTTAATTTTCATCTTTGTTTCGACAATTCAAAAGTAACTGGCCTACTTGAAATAAATGCTTTGATTTTGATTTTAAATTTCGTATACCTAATAGAAATTCCGAAATGCGCTAAATAAAGTGAGATTTCTAGATTCTTGAACCTAGATAACGGGCATGGACTTGTCACATGTAGGATAGCAAAAGTAAAAAAAAAAAAACTGATAAAATAGAAGAGCCTCCCCTTAGCAGGCACTAACATCACCAGGGGTCCACGAATTGCCAACATTAAATGTCGTTGATTAAACAAAAAATACTCGCACTTTAACTACACTACCAAGTCGATGACCCAAAAGATATATCGATAACCCAGCACATCTCCTGCGTTTCGCTAGTTAAAATGCCTAAATGTTAGTAGTACTAGTAGAGACAGCCTCATCAGACAGAACCCTTTCCATTTACCTGCAGAGTCAGCATAACATGGTGCGTGTCATTGCCCCAGCCCCAGTCAGGCTGGCGGTGCTGCAACAGATACTGCAGCGCCTTCTGTATCGCCTGTCCCTCGTTCAGCGTCTCTGTCTCCCAAGCTGTTGTGGTAGAGGTAGTCACCACGGTGGTGGTGGCAGGAGCCTTGGTGGTAGCTGTTGTTGGGGGCTCTGTTTCTAAAAGAACGTCGTAGGTTTTCAATTTTAGTTTATGGGGACAGACTGATAAGTCAAAAAAAAATAATGTAAACTATTTATTTCCTCATGCAATCTTAATTTAATACAGCAACAATAACGCTCAATCTTTGTAATGCAAGATTATGTGCGCTATTGATTATTTTAGTAACTCGCTCACAGGTCTGGTAGTGGGCCCACACGTAAGCCCTCCCCGGTTTTATATATTAATTAGTTATTTATTTATATAATAACACTTCAAGCACAAAGTACAGAGGCGGACTTAATAAGTACTTAGGTTCACAACTTACTTGAACTTAGATTAATATCTAAGTCTAACTTACCAGTTTGGCAGTAGCCCGCCGCCACGAACATCAAACCACATAGAGTTATTAAGTAACGCGAGCCCATGGTGGAGATCTGAAAGCAAAGAAAATAAACTTTCAGTAAACTGTAGTGACAGACTAAATTGTGGGTGGGTAAGAATCTACTCCTCAAAATTCCTTCCCACCGTACAGGCTTCATGTCTAATTCTTACGCTATCTCTACTATAAAGCTCTGGAACGCGCTACCTTTTGGCATTAAAAAAGCTGAAAACAAATTGACTTTCAAAAGAAAATTTCGTAACTACTTTAAAAGTCAGAATAAATAGCTCTCAATTTGAAGGCGTCATAATAATTATTATTAGGTTTCTTGTTATTTTCTTTTTAATTTTTGGTATTTGATAAAATATCTATTAGTTTATTTTATCTGTATATGTGTATTAGTATCAATCTAAATCTAAATTCTCGTTGACAAAAAGTTTTTTAGACATTATTTTGTACCCTATCACTATGTTTTCCTATTTAACCCAAAGGTTGACTGGTAGAGAATGCCTTGTGGCATTAAGTCCGCCTATGTACCACTATTGTACATGAAGTTTAAATAAATAAATAAATAGGTACCTAACGTTGTCAGAGTTTTTTGTTTGCAATTATTATTATATTTTATTAGTCGTGATGGCCCAAAGGTAATGCCTCGCCTCCCATGTATGAGGTTGTGGGTTCAAATCCGGGCCAGTACCAATGTGACTTTTTCAATTCATATGTACTTTCTAAGTTTATCTTGGACATCACAGACATCGGTGAAGGAAAACATCGTGAGGGAACCTGGACTTATAATTAATATAAGTCTGAAACCGCGAACCCGTCTTGAGCAAGCGTGGTGGTCAATGCTCGTGCCTTCTCTGTTGAAGTCTTGCCCCAGCAGTGGGAAGGTAATAAGCTGGTATTATTTATTATGATTTTAATTATTATTTATTATTACAGGCCTATATTGTCCCACTGCAGGGCAAATGCCTCCTTCATAAATCATAAATATTTTCTTTCACATAGGCTTATATTACTTTCGTCTAGAAAAAGTGCACGGTTCGGGTTGGTCGTTTTCTAAACGGCAAGAAATTCCGTGGTTACTCTTATAGAAATATTTGTTTGTACAATATTATTATGTTACAGCGTTAATGAGTCGTTGCTTACTTCACAAAAACGTTAAACAAGATAAAAATTAACAAGCATCTAGGAATCTACAAGACCTACAATGTTCACACATTTACAAACAATCGGTAAAAAAGAATATATAAGTACAAAAAAAAAGAAAATATTAAATTGAACAAGTGAAACAAATAAATAGTGTCAAAGGTCGGTTCTGATGATAAGGATTTAACGAATTCAATAGTGCTGAAAAGTCTCCTTCCCAATTCAAGGTCCTTCGTTGTTTAGCAAGAACGCTTGATAATCTTAATATATATAAATCTCGTGTCACAATGTTTGTCCTCAATGGACTCCTAAACCACTTAACCGATTATAATAAAATTCGCACACCATGTGCAGTTCGATCCAACTTGAGAGATAGGATAGAATAGAAAAAAATAAAAAGTCCACCCGTGCGAAGCCGGGACGGGCAGCTAGTTATATATAATTATCAAGCGTTCTTGCTAATTACTAATAAGTAGACCCTTTTCAGGCAATCAAAAACTTTAAACGCATAACTTATTTTTTATGTCCATCGTACGCAATTCGGTGTAGTGTCGTGATTGAGAGCCACTTTAGATGGCAGCACTGTCGCCAGATAAGTCACGAAGCCAATCTTACCGCTGCGATAACGAAGCAGTCAAGAGATCGAGTAGGCAGGGTAGTAGATCAGTAGTTTGGCGATGGAACCACTTATTTGTCATTAGTATTAAAATAATATTAAAGCAACTTATGTTTAAAACTCTACTGAATGACTATTTCATGAAATATTGACATATGAGGCCAATTATGTAAATTACAAAGTATCGTAAGAAAATTTGAATCTCACGGGCTATTTTATCGTATACTAAAGGGTGTAACAAAACCCTTAAGGTGAATGCTCCAGGGTAGCCCACGAAATTATTTTTTTCTTACGTTTTTTGCAATTTGCAGGCAATAAAACTTGCTAGGTAATAAAACGTAAGAAAATTTGAATTTACGGACTGGTTGGAGCATTCACCTTAACGAAGCCGAAAGGCACTTGTTGTCCCCGTCATTGCGATATTTTTTTTAGTTTTAGTTAAAAAAAAGTTTGATAACTTCTGGTCTAGACCAGAAGTCCTCAAACTTTTTTTCTGGTCCATTTTTAAAATTTTCTGGGTTCGGTGGACACCCTTAGTGCATTTTTTTTCAAGCCCGTGGACCAAAAAAGAAAAGCAAGAAATTTGCAATATTATTTTTTCGCGCTATCTGTTAGGATTGCATGAGGATAAAAAAAAAATGGCAAAAAATCAGAAAATTAGAATCCTAAAGCTTTTAAAATGCTTTTTTAAAGTATCAGTACGACCATTTTCACCGAAATGCAACCTGTCATCACCAGAACATTTGTTATTTTTTACTTTTTAGAGTAGCTTATTTTCTGCCTACGTTGATTGATAAATTCATAGCAGCACAATGCACGGTCGAGTACGGACGTGTTTGCGCTGCTCGATACGAAAAATATATTCACAAGTCACGCGGCTTTAGCCGTTACCCGGTTTACGTCGCTATGAGTTCACAACCGCTCAGTTAGCCAACGAGGTCTTGGCATTTATCAAACATGCCATCGACTACATGGACGAAGTAAGCATCTTGCAGATCTGCAAGTCCAGTTTTAACGAGGAGGAGATCAGCGGTGCCAAGCTGCTTCTGTTCCAGTCGCTCGGCAAAGTCGAGCAGATGCAGTCCCGCCGGAGGGAAGGTGTGTGCAGGACATCATCACATTGATGAAGAGCACCGACCCGGACGACGTGCCCACTTTTGTGGCGAAGGAGCTTCATAAGCTGGCCCCAGTTACGTTTGACCACGTCTACGTCACCAGGTTGCTGAAGGACATTACAACTCTCAAGGCAAGCCTGATCGAGGTACATTCCAAGTTTGAGGCGTCGAATAACATCATTGGTAAACTACGTGCCGAAGTAGAGTTGTTGCGCAACGTTATTAAGGTAAGTAGGTCGCCTGATGCCACCAACGTGAGCACACGTTGCGGAGCGAGAAACGCTAGCGTCGGCAGTTTTGAGTCGGCGTGCTCCACTGCGTCACCCGCTGCTATCGCACGCGTTGCAACATACGCCGCCGAAGTTGCTGACTCGGTGTCGGTCGAGGCAGTGACTTGTGTAGGTACGTTGACCCCTAAACGTGCCTACGCTGCTATTGTTGCCACGCACAAACCTGTATCGCAGATGAAGAAGAGGGAAAATAAGAGCTGCTGTGAACCTGCCAACAGCGGTTCGAAACGGCATGGCCCAGCAACGCCCATGTGTGACAAGGATGGCTTCGTGAAGATGGAGAGGAAGAAGAGGAAGAAGAGGAGAGAGAGGAGAAGCCTCCTAGTCGGAACCAGTAGGAGACCAAACTGGCAGGACCCAATATACTGCGTCTGGCGCAGCTCCATACCAACGACGCAGCTCTATGTGTCCCGGCTACATCAAACCACGAAGGTTGAGGAGGTCGTGGAGTATGTCCGAGCGAAGACCAGCTGGACCTTGAGGGTAGAGAAGTTGGAGTCGCGCCACAACACGAATTTTAAATCGTTCGTGCTGCGAGTTCCGACTCATCATATTGAGACCTTCCTCAAGGAAGAGTTTTGGCCGAAGGGTGTCATGTATCGGCGATTCCGCGGAAGGCTACGCGACACCACGCAGCGCAACATGACGCCGTCTCTTCGTGTACAATAGTTTAGTTAGGTTTTTGTGGTTTATATAAATATGTATGTTGGTCTGTAAGGTATATATGATATGGGTCTTTTGTTACCTGAATTAAATGATATATTATTATAAAGCCAAGCCAACATTTAACACGCGATAAACACGCTTGGGAATGAGGTGCTCGCTTAGCCTGTGGCATCTTATTCATATGACTTTACATTTATTTTCTTAAATATTATATTAATTTTATTTTTGACACTGTATTTATTGCTCAAATATTGTATTATTATTAATTTTTCGTATTTTTTTTTTGATGATTTCATATTTCATTGACATGATGACATAACTCATTGACATAATAATATTAATTCTGTCAAATGTATATTTGTTGTGAATGTGAGTATCATGTATGCTAACGACTCAATATCTATTAGGTGACACCAGACTGACAGGTATTATTATTATTGTATTTTGTAAGTGGCCTACTCAAATATTCTGCAGATCTGGTAGTGTCGTGTGACAGGTCGTTGAGCTCCCTAAACTGTGGTTGAGCTACACGATGACTGATGCATGCGTGCCGTCTGTCGGGACAGGTCAACTCAAACCTGCTATGGCTCTTTCCTCAAAAGACCATACCAGATATTGCCTACATGATCACACTCACATTGATATCGTTTCAAATAATAGTGTCTGGACTTTAAAAGAGACCACGATCCCTGAGTTTGTTTTTTTCACGTCAACGTAGACCCCCGACTGGTCTCCCTTGGACTCCTGGGGGTCCACCTGGACCACTTTGGGAATCCCTGGTCTAGACCATACCTATGAACCTTCTGGTTTCGGGATTCTGGGTCAAAGTTCCATCTTTTTCACAAGTTTTTTTTTAAATACATATTTTTAATGATTTTTTTTTACTTTAAACACCTCGATCCCCGTACAAAAGGCTTGTGTCCTGAAAAAAAGTAATTAGTCCGTCAGTTAGATTACCAAAAAATATTTGACACGTATTTTTTCTTTTGTTACGTAAACCAAAATTGACGAAGATACTCGTACGACGCTTTTTAAATTCTTAATACGTCACGCTGTGCTATAATTTTTAGTGCGTTGTGACGTCACGAGCCCCCGCTCTCGAGTTTTGATGCGTTTTATCTTTGTCAATATTCATTGATTTACAAAAACAAAAAATACGTGTCCATTATTTTCCAATAATCTAACTGACGGACTAAATAGATTTGCAATTTATTGATGGTGGAAACTAGCCTATTAAATACATCCATCAGCACAATGTTTTGAGTGCGTTACGTTGAGTCCTACAGTAAAACAGTACAGTGCAGTGTAACAGTATCTTAAAGATGATTGCTTCACGTGCTGATTGCCCAATCCAACAGAGCTGGATGAATATCATGTTGGGACGTTACGAGTAGATGTCGGCAAACTAGCGCAGGAGTTTGTTGGTGTCTGGCGGCAGCCTTGCAAAGATGAAGGTGACGGTCTGTCTCGCCGATTGATTGATTTTTTATTTATTGTTGATTGATTGTTTTTATTTTTATAATTTTATTATAAAATTTTGTTATGTGAATGTCTTGTTATTTATTTTGTAATTCGATTAGTTGTGTGTTATTTATGAATAAGATAATTTAATGATAATATTTTAGTTTACTTTTAAGTTTTTGTGATTTGTTATCATTGAACTCTAATTGTATTGTGTTTTTATTTAATTAATTATGTAACTTTTATTTTTATTTTTTATATGGGTTATTTAATCCGAAATAAACGTTTTAATAATAATAATAATAATAATAAGAACATGATTTTTCGCCCCAAAAAAAAATAATTTCCCAGCAATATTTTTTTCCGTAAAGTTACTTAGTTTGATGTACAGAATGCTTGGTTGACGGCTTCGTGAAGGGTTCGTTTACACTATGTATAGCCAAGCACAAAATATCCAGCACATTGAAGCTTCGCCGCGTTGAAACGCAAAGCTTGTACGGCTACGCCTCTCTGCTACGACGAGCCTACGCGACTACGCGTCTACGAGCAGGCAGTGGCGAGATTGAGAAACAGATATTATATCCGTTCACACCTAATCAAAGCGCTTTCTTACACATAGCCTGAACTATGTATATATTAAATATTCTGGATACTTAATACTCAGATACTTTACTTTTCCAGAGTGCATAAATCGGTTTCATACAAAAAAAAAAAAAATTGCAGACAAAAAAATCCATAGACAAGGCAAGATTGTTGTATGACTGAAATCTACAACATTTTTATTCGTTGTAGTGTAAACAAACGATCTCTGTACAAACACAGTGTGTATTATAACGCATAACACTCTCAACTCATGTGTAAAGTGTAGTTTCCAAAGAGGTGCAATATATTTATTTCATATTCAAATTGAAGTCGCCCGCTAAGATTTGGCCGTGTAAGCAGTTTGCACTGTTATTGAATTCAGAAACTTTATGAAATCGTAAGTTTGAATACTTGTTCTCTCGTGTCGTTATTATGCGAGATTGTTTTGACAGTTTGATAAAAATATCAGACGGTTAAAACATCATCATGTAATGTGGTTACTACTACTACTACTATAAAAAAACCGGCCTAGTGCGCACCTTAAATTCACTTTAAAGTATTTATTCTAAGGATTTTGTATTTGGTACAAAATTATCCAACACCCAAAAAAAAGAATAAGAAAAATAAAGGGCTCATTTACGGAGACGCAGCGCATCGCGCGTCTCGTCGGGCGGCGCGGGCCGCGGTACTTTGCCATAGGTTTGTGTTTGGGCGTGTGATAACGCGGGCCGCGGCACGCGCCGCCTCTCCGTATACGGAAAAAAAACGCACAACGCGCCGCGCATCCCGCTGCCCGACATGCCGCGTCTCCAGAATGAGCACTAAGTCATTTTAAAAATTCATACCCACTTCACTAGTAGGGGAACTACCTTAAAAAAAAAATATTTTCCAAAATATTATTTTACCATTTGGTCGGCGTAATTGATATACTCACTCACCCCTACAAAATTACAGCTTTCTAGTACCAACCGGAGTTGACAGCTTTTTTAGAAATTGTTATAAAGGCCCTTTATTTTAATCACTAGAAGTTTTATTTGTTAAGAATCAATGTTTTTGTTTAAAAATTTAGTGTCTGATAGACAGACGTTATAATAGACAACTAATACGCATTATAAAATATTAAATCAATCATAAAAAATAAACATTTGTTTGGCAAGTTACAATAAAATAATAATCATGAACTTATTGGTACCTAAAAAATCGAAGTACTTTTTTTGAGATCGAAGTTCTTGGTAATATGTTTTGAAAAACGATAAGGCATTTAAAGATGAGTCAGAAAGAGAACTTCTAAGCTTCGTGGCTTCGTGCAGATAAAGCCTGCTGCCGAGAATGCTCGACCTGACTCCACGCTCGTCAGCAAGACACACAGCAGATAGTGGTACGCTTTTGAAAGGTATTTTCCTCTGCATCCGCCATTGTCATAAATTGCTTTTTCTACTCTACGAATCCATCCAGATCCAAATTAGCAGATGGGGTGCTTTGTTTTTTTTTATATATTTGCTTAATTAACTCCTGCTCCATTTGCTCTGCAACACTTAGGTGTAACTCTGGTTCATACGTTTCCATTGGTGATTCTGTTGATGATGTAGATGGCATGTAGATGATCTATTTCAACTCCGGATTTGAAAAATGCTTAAAATCGCTCCGAATCTCTGGAGTTACGAAACTCCGGAACTCCGGATTTAAAGCCCTAGTTAATAATCAACTTAATGATTGGTTTTGTATGTTTCGTATATTACGCTAAGATGCTATATTATGCTAAGATGCTATTTTTACGTACTGCCCCTTTGGTCAAGTGGTCGCAATCGCTACTGCTGAGTTTGAGGTCCTGGGTTCGATTCCCAGGTCAGCCAGTGTTATTGGGATTTCTATCTAGTATTTCTCAGTAGCAGCCACGGAGTCTGGATTTGTGCCCGGTTGGTTTACAATAGGCTCGTCCCCAACTACATGGGACTTAAACATAATTAGCGAAATGTGCGTGTATTATTAGGTACGCCTGTCTGCCTAACCCTTCGGGGATTAGAGGCGTAATGTTATGTATGGTTCTCTATCGCGTTACCTAACTTCTTTTATCCATAATCTAGAGTGCCATAATTTTTTTTGTCCTAATTATCATTTTTCCGAATGATAACTTACCCAAACTTTATATCACATAATATTACATGCCATAAAATTGAAATCCCTAAATACAATATGCCCTAAACGCGTTTGTCAAATTTTATATAACATTAAATAATATTCAAAAAACTTAAAACGGTTTTCAATAATAGTTATAAATCCTAAATACAAATTATTTAATGTTTTGATCCTAATAATATATTTTAAATAAATTTGTATTACTAAGCTTTTGTTATGAACTTCTCTCAACACAACACATTATTCTTATACAACATTGCTCCAATGAAATTTGTAAGAATAAAAAAGTAGAACCACCATATCGCAGAAAGTTCACAGTTAGAATCTTCTTTTGGCATATATTTCATATCGATAGTCACTACTTAAAAGGCAGAAAATCAACCAATCAAAGCGTCAATAATTAAAAAAGCAAAATTAAATTTTTTGTAAAAACTCACGACGTTTAAAAAGTAATTGAAAAAGGATAAAATAATTTCAAAAAACCCAAGAATATCCGTTGGGGGCTGCCATAAAGTAAACTAGTTTTGCAGTTTTATAGTAACGTGAATAATTGGAGATTTTTTAGCGTTATACTTACTCTATATATCGTGCCCCTACAGTGGAGATCTTTAGAAGTTGATGATTATACTTATTTTTATTTACGATGAAATTTAAAATAGTGATGGCAGATTCTTAGGTTTTTTATTAAGTTGGGTTTTAAATTTTAAATTTTGCTTTTTATTTCTAACTTTTTAGAGAGCATCAAAATCGGACTAGTATTTTAGGAGAGAAATGGCAACATGGATACAAACAAACATCCTTTCACCCCAAACGCATATACCGTCTCCGTTCCGTCGTGGGTAAAAATTCGGCTGCATCGTGCACCGTAACACCTATCTAAGACCACCAATCAAACTTGAACCCATAACTGAAAACTGTATCAAAATCGAACTAGTAGTTTTGGAGAAAAATGGCAACAAGTATTTGCACAAATAATGTTTGCTGCAGCGCCTCCTGGTGAGTTGTCACCGTAACACCTATCTAAGCAAATGCACCAATCAAACCCAAACCCATAACTGAAAACTGCATTAAAATCGGACTAGTAGTTTTAGAGAAAAATTGCAACGTGTTTGCACGAACAAACAAACGAACAAACAAACATCCTCTCCGTCTCCGTTCCGTCGTGGGTAATAAATCAGTTGATTGTGAACATTTATGTGGATTTTATTTTCCTGTAAGAAGCATGCAAACATGCAATCAAACTTACACCATGCATGCAGCAAGCATGCAAGCGAGCAAGCAACATGCAGCAGCAGCAGGCATGGTTTCTGTCACGGCTCCGGCGCTGCGGGGCAGTGGCGTGCAGTAGTATTCCACGAAGGGTAGGCCACGAAATAATGATAGCAAAAAAAAAATTTCGTCTGCGCCATCTTGGATTTTCATTTTGACCTCATTTTCATTATCGGCGACCCCAAAAACCACGAAAATGACACCCATCAAGAAAAAACTGAAAATTTTCATCGGCGCCATCTTGGATTTTCATTTTGACCTCATTTTCATTATCAGCGACCCCAAAAACCTCGAAAACGACACCCATGAAGAAAAAACTGAAAATTTTCGGCGTCGACATCGTGGATTTTCATTTTGACCTCATTTTCATTATCAGCGACCCCAAAAACCTTGAAAACGACACCCATGAAGAAAAAACTGAAAATTTTCATCGGCCCCATCTTGGATTCTCATTTTGACCTCATTTTCATTATCACCAACCCCAATAACCACGAAAACGACACCCATGTTGAAAAAACCGGAAACTTTCAACGGCGCCATCTTGGATTTTCATTTTGACCTCATTTTCATTATCACCAACCCCAATAACCACAAAAACGACACCCATGTAGAAAAAACCGGAAATTTTCACCGGCGCCATCTTGGGTTTTCATTTTGACCTCATTTTCATTATCACCAACCCCAATAACCACGAAAACGACACCCATGTAGAAAAAACAGGAAATTTTCATCGGCGCCATCTTGGATTTTCATTTTGACCTCATTTTCATTATCACCAACCCCAAAAACCACAAAAACGACACCCATGAAGAAAAATATAATAACAATAATATTATTGATTATTATAATAATAATACGCGCCAATAACCCCCAGGAATCATTATTTTAATCAACATACACCCTAGCACTGGCCTGCAAATTGCAAAAAACGTAAGGAAATTTGAATTTCGCGGGCTAAAGAACATCCACCTTGAATCCTGGCCTTGTGTTGTAGCGGCCAATCACAGCCCAGCAGCCCAGCTACACTCGCAGGAGTTACCGCCCTAAAATTACTGCAATCTATACATGTGTGCAGTTCATACACACGAAAATATGCACCAATGTGCCAATGTGTGCGTAAAATTATCAATGGGTTTAAGGCAAGTCCAGAGCTTGCCTGTCCGGCGGAGCTCCAACCTTTGTAGTAACTTCCAGTAAAGTGTTAGTTGCGTGACACGGGAGCGACAAATTGCTATAAGTATTCTAACAGGAGTTTGAACTTTTTTTTTATATTTTGTTCATAATGTGATATTTTATTACATAGTTGGTTATAATGAATGCCCAGTTGGTAGGGTAGGCTTTGCCTAATTGCCTCTTAGGGACGCACGCCCGTGGGATGGATTGAATAGTACGGGGGTCGTGAAGGTGTTTGAAGTAAAGTTCTTACATTAAACACATTTGTTAAAAAATTGTGAAAATGTTGGAACTTTCACCACCAATATCTCTATAAGTAGAAGGCTCCCAGGTAAAATATCGTAATGACGGGGAGAACAAGTGCCTTTCGGCTTCGTTGTGAGGGTGTTTTTTACGCCCTTTATAATACAATACTTAGGACATACGAGTATGACTTTATGTCATGTAAAATTAGGAGATTTTATTATTATAGTATTTGATATTATGACAGAATAGTTTTAGAAGTTAAGATAATTATGTAAAACAAAATTCCAGGATTTTAAAAATTATGGTTACTGAAGTTTATACCAAACGTGTTATGGGTAGTGATTTTCGGACAAAAAAATTTAGAAGAAGAAAGGGTGTACCGTTATAATACGATGTATTTAAATATTAATTAATATGTATTTAAATACATCGTATGTAATACGATGTATTTTCATTTCTAATGAGCAAATCATTTTAAACGTCGAAATAAGACCTAAACCTGTATGATTAAACGTGGTATCTCTCTTCAAAGACCAATCTCACAAATTAATTTTCAAGCAAAAATAATCTTCGAAAATCGATAAAAACTCAGTCCAATTTAACCTCGCTGATGAATTTTCCTTTCAAAGCAAAAATATGTTGAAAATCGATAAAACTCTAAATTGCTCGGAGTCTCGATAACCAATACACAAAGTAGAAACATAAACAACATAGCTGATGACCGGACAATATTTCCCGTCGGCGCCTACATTTTAACAAATTGTTATTTCTTTGCATGATTTATTCTGCAAAGCTTATTTTGTACCAGGGTAATATGAAATCGATACAGCCGTATTTGTGATAGAATGTGCTCGAGCTATCGATAAATAAATACACTTTTAAGAGGATTCGTTTTGTATATTATGTGCTTAGGGGCGCGAATATTGAAATTAGGAAGTCTTATCAGACGAGATTGATGCGAAATTTTGTTGTCATGAAAATTGAGACAGATGTGTGTTTAGCAGCAGACTAAAATAGGGCTAGGCTGAAGAAAAAGCTGTGTTAGGCATTATTGTATGTATAAATTCAATAAATGTTTTACTAAAGGGTAAGTTGAAGAAAAATCATTTTAGGCCAATACAACAACACCAAGAGAGGAAAATGCCAATATTGCCAATACAACATTTTTGTTTGTTAATAAATATCCAAAGAGTATTTATATTATTGACTATTCATATCGCTAGTCCTTGAATTGTGTTTGTGGCATAAAGTTGTTACAGAGTTCCAATACCTAAGTCTAACATATAATACATCCATTACCTAGGATGGTGATAGATATTAAAAGCTCTTTTTTATTGCTTTCAATAAATAAACTCCTAATCCTTTAAAAACGTTGTTTATATAACCGCCTATTTAAAAGCATTCACAATATACGAATTAAAGTGCCACAAGTAGGTACTTTCTTAAAACACAAGTATAAGATATCAGAAATACGTGAAAATATACAAGATAAAAGATAAGATGGCGGCGTTTGGCGAGGCGTGGGTAAGTGAGTGTGATCGTGTGATGCCACTGAATATGTATGAGCACGCACATCATTTACCTGTGTTTGTGTACCAGGAGAGCATGAGGATACTACAGGTTGATGTGTTATGGTGGTTTTAATGAGTTCGGATAGACTTTTTAAGGAAATGAAGCAGTTTGATGTAATGGGTAAGGCACTGATAAAGCGTTGGTAAATTGTAGGCGTTAACGCTGTGTTGACGTCGTCGCGTAGATACCGCGGTTACGCCAAGTTCTTATAAAATGTACTATAAAATGATCAATAAGGTATGCTGGCAGTTGGTTTATTAAGATTGTCGGTTGTTGTGTTGCCTTTTTATTTCATTTGACCGTAATCACTTTCTTCATACAACAAGAAACAAAACGAAATCGTTTGTTTTAAATCTTCGAGCTCATTATAACTCAACTCCTTTAATATTTGTGAATGTAACAGAGAATTTATCTACAATACGTCGCGCAACGATCCGTGTCTGATCTGACGCGTGATTGATGGACCTTCTGAGAAGTGTTGCGATCCTGGTACCTCGAGAGATGAAGAATGGATACTGTACTGTATACTGTGTTTTTCTCTCACTTGGAGAAGAATATATGAATAATAAAAGTTATTTTCGTGACAAGAGAATTTGTTCGTGTTTAATTTAAAACAGGATATTGACCACTGTTTCTGAATACCTAATCAAAAGTTATAATCAGTTAAATTGCCTTCAAGTACATACAGCAGCAACCAATCTCCTCATAGTATTTTTCTACTATATCTGCTTATGAGAACAATTCATTTTGATGAGAGCCTTAAGGAAATCTCTGTAGGTGTTAATTACATTACCTAAGAAAGAAAAAGAACCTCCTACGTAACGTAATTAACGTATAAGTTAGGAGACTCCTTAATTTTTTCCCAAGTTCAAAGCTAGAAGTTTAGCGGAAGTGTTTGCCTAATTTTTTTATGAGGTAAACTAAATGGAGTTGCTTTACTGATTGTGAATTTCACCCCAAGAATTCTGAACGCGAAAAACATTTAAACTGCGTTAAAGAACTGTCAGTGTCATCATTGTTTGCGAATATTGACACTTTCGAACGCAGGTCAAATGTGCTTAGCGAAATTCACTCTTAGTTACATAATATATGAAAGGTTGTTTATTTCTAGTGGCGCAGAAGCGTCACAGGTGTGCATTTAGGTGACGAGAGCTAATTTTCCGTCTACTGCACTAATTGAAGAGGCGTCCACGCAGCGGCTCGTAAACGCTCGAGCCGTACTTACTATATGTTGTTATATTTGCTCGCTTAATTTTATGCTTGACGGCCGTTTCGGCGTTAAGAGTCGCGGAAACTCGACTAAGGGCCCGATGCCGGCTCTTACAACGATGTAGTAGATTTTTTTTACGTTTGAAGTTTGGATTGCGTTTTTTTTTTCGTTAGAGAAGTTTCCCTGTGGGAAATTATCTAAAAGTGGGTTTAAGAAAGTCTTGCTTTGCATATCGGATGCTATTTCAAACATGACATATTAAGCTTACCTAGAAAATTTGTCATCGATTTGTTCTTTCTTGGGGTATTTTTAACTTTAGAAACCAAACAGAGAAAATCTAATCAGATCATTTATTTGTCTAAAATGTTGCTGTGCTATATAAGACATGTTTTGAATTTAGTTTTACTCAAATTAGTATTCAAAAGATGATGATTAGTATCAGTATGAAGAAGTAGAAAAAACCTGCTCCGCGTCTGTCGCCGATGCTCAACGCGCTCGTGGAGACCAACCCTAGATTAGACTTGTTTGCTGATGAATGGAAGACGATAATTAGTGTTGCCCAAATGCAAGACCAAGACGAGACCTTAGCCAGTCTTGGTCTTGTTCTTGGTCTTGGTATTGCGCTCTCAATCTTGGTCTTGGTCTTGGTCTTGCAGCAAGAGTCTCGCAAGTCTTGCGAGACTCTACTACTTAGACTAGACTACTTTCAAATACCTATTAGCCTATTGCTATATAATAAACACGTTAGTTTAGATCTTAGAACAACGTAATGTAGGTACATGTTGAGCTTTAATTGACACAGGCATAGTGTAGTAACCACCAAATTAATAAAATTAACTTGACAATAATTTAAAAAAATGACGCAATTTAGTACCTAAGCGTAATTACTAACTCTATGTAGGTACCTTTAATGATTTTCTGTACGTGTACTGGCTATTATTATCCCGCCCGCTGTAGTGTTCGGATTCGAGTGATTGTGAGAATGTATCTTCTATAACTCATTCAATTTATACCTACTGCTGAGACATCTTCAAGGTCATGTAATTTTATCCTCTTGTGCTAACCCTACCATAAAAATAGGTAACAATTTTGTATGCTTCTGTCCATACTCTGTGGCGGCGAATGCAGCGGTCAAACAGTGTCAAATGCTGTGATACACTTGTTGCACAGTCTTTGATACACCGCGGCGTTTTTGTCGGTAAATTATCAAATAAGTAGGTACGTAATGCACCGACCGACCAACGGTTTATTCGCGCAACGTCAAATTTTCCCAATCAACCATGAACCTTAACGATTTAGCGAAAAAGTTGAAAATATGTTAAAGAAATTTGGCATATTGTAGTAACTTGATGTGCTGGCGTCTGTACCATAACACGGCTGGCTTAAAAATTGCTACTAGTACTAGACCTACTCGATTCGCTGTTAGTTTTAAATTTTGCTGAATAGAAGGATAATATAAACTTTGAAACATAAGTACCTACATAATGATTACCAATCTACTAACGTTAGATCTGCACATTAGACTTATACAAGCATAACATAATACTATAGGTAAATATACCTACAAGGTATGAAATTTGCTAGAAAGTTATGCTAGATACATTTTTATCACATGGGAACATATTTGTAAGTAATAGGCTACCTACTTAATAAATAGTCGAAATATATAATAATCAATACAATACCTTTTAGTGTTATGACAATACGGTTTTGAAACTGGGGAACGTCTATCAAAATCGGGATTGAAACCAAATACCTACTATAACGCCCAAATCTCAGTTTGACTTAACTGCGAGACGCAAGAGTCTTGCAGGCTTAGTCTTGTTCTTGCTCAAGTCTTGCAGGGTTCAGTCTTGGTCTTGGTCTTGCTACAATAAGTCGGTGTTGGTCTTGGTCTTGGTCTTGCAAAAATGCAAGAACAAGACCAAGACTGCAAGACCAAGACCGATTTTGGCCAACACTAACGATAATGTTAGAATGTTTGTGGTTCTGTGAGACCACAGAGTGATAGGCCAACAAATAATTGCTAACGCTGTATTTAATACTTTTCTATACTAATATTTTAAAGAGGTAAAATTTGTTTGTTTATTCGTATGTAGGGGTGAATTTGATATCAAATTTAAAAAAATCCTTAAATGGCAGAAAGCAACATTATTCGTGAGTGCTATGGGCCATAAATTTTATTTATATCATGTATATTAGCCGAGCTTTCACAATGCGAATGAAGTCGTGGGCGAAGTGCCAGTAAGTATTTAATAAATAGATTACCATCCTATAAAGTAACATTCACACTCCCACTTCACAGAAGATAAATTACTTTTGTTCACATAATAATGTATTCTACCATTACTTTATCGCCTGCCTACGCACTCATATGCGTAGATACCTAATGTTATTTTGATCGTTTCTTTAATACAAAATAAATGGTAAAAGACATGGGTTCTCTCTATTCTTAAAATTAAATTTTAGCGCAACAATTATTGCTTATATGTAAACACCACATGCAAAACAGTAAATTAGTAAAATAAGCTAACTTACCTACTAAGTAATAAACGCCAATATTAAAAAATCTGTCGAGACCCTAGCTTTAGAAAATAGCTTTTCGACAGGCCTACACAGACTGTCCTCACATGGTTTTAAAAGAGAGACCGTTAAATTTCTTGTGATTAGAAGTAACTTATCCGAACAGTAGTAGTAGTAGTACAGTTGTATATTTGTTCCATCTGAATTTTGAAACGCACTTTCAACAATATCTTAAACAAAATAAAGTCTTTTAAAGTACTTATCAATGTACTCAAAATAACTATAATCTTGAATCAAAAGTAGAAAGGCTGACCTCAACAGGTCAAAGAAAAAGGCAGCGAAAATCTCACCGTTACGGATCTATGAGGGTACGAATACATGTCGTCCCCAATTTAAAAATAACCGTACCCGGACCCTACCGGCCGTGACACAAGAGGACTAAGGGATTACCTACATCAGTGGATTGGTCACATTCACCTGTATTATTACTAACGTGGGGTCACAAATAACTGCTTATTTATGGAAAGTGAACTTTAAGGGGGTTGTCTATGTTTAGAACTTGAGTTTTGCTAAGTCACATACATAAACTCACGCCTTTTTGTCATGGGGGTAGGCGATGAAACAACGGTAGAAGTATCAAGTAAAACGAGAGACGAAGCGAAGGAGTTTTTAGGGATCGTATCTGGTGGCGTTCTGTGGTTTCTACCACAGAACGCCACCAGATACGATCCCTAAAAACTCCTTCGCTTCGTCCAAGTTCATAACACGCACGCCGATTGAGAGTCCTACACACCTGAAAATAGTGACGATACAGCAAAATCTTATTTTCAAGCACATTTTCGTGAATAGTAAAAGACGTGTTAATTAATGCACTGTATGTTGAGCCGAGCATTGAAAATACAACAACAAAGCTTTGATGTAGGTATTTATTTAGATGTTGACACAGATATTAGCGGAAACCGGTATTACAGTCGCTTTCTTTCTCTGGCTTCTAGATAATAATCCCTAGTAGTCTTCTGTAACCCCTGAAATACTCTAAAAACTCTTAATTTTAAAGTATTTTCCTTGATACTTCTACCGTTGTTTCAGCTTAGTGATAAAATTCCGCCTGAATTTATTTTGTTTCAGGCTCTCAAAAGTCGCAACCATTAGACCTTCAACGTTAATTTACGTGATTTTAAAGGAAGACTTTCATCACAACTAATAGCACTCAAAGTGGCAATTAAAATGAGAAATGTGTACCATTCATCACTTTTCTTCTTGGAGCATAGATACTGGGATGGACTGTCTAGCTAAAATATTTAAACTTATCTAGGTTATGGCTACACAGGAGATCAGGATTTGGGAAGAGGTATCCTATTATAAATTACTAAAATAATATTGTGAGCGTCACGACATAATGTCATAAAATTAGAAAATTGAATAAATGCTTTAGGCCGTGTACAGACGAAGTGAGGACTTGCATAATGATAACCAATACGCTGATATTTCACTATGGCAATGGTTAATTTCATACAGTCTATGTTTGTTTCATGATCGAAGTGTTCAAAACGATTTCCGAATCTTACTACTATTATAAATGCGAAAGTCTGTGAGGATGTATGGATGTTTGTCTTTCACGCAAAAACTACAGAACGGATTTGGATGAAATTTGGCACAAAGATAGTTTATATCCTAGATTAACACGTAGGATACTCTTGATCCCGATGGTATGGTCCCCTGGGACAATTACCGAACTTCACGAGGGCGAACCCGCGGGCATAAGCTGGAAAATAAATATCGAACTTCTTCTTATATGGTGTTATTTGCTGATGACACTTCCCTAATTTTTAAGATAAATAGGCGGGCCCAAAATCTAGATGACGTGAATAATGCCCTACTTCAGGTCCAAAATTGGTTCACAGCAAACAATTTGGTATTAAATGAAAAAAAAACCAAATGCATAAGATTTGCTTTACCGAATGTTAAAAGTAGTGATTGTGATATAATATTGAATAAAGAGAAACTTGAATTCGTAGATAAAACGGTTTTCCTGGGGATTACGCTTGATTCAAGGCTACAATGGGGTTCTCATTTGACTTCTCTTGCGGGGCGGCTAAGTTCAGCAGCCTATGCCATTAGAAAAATCCGTCAGTATACTGATGTAGATACCGCTAGACTGGTTTATTTTAGTTACTTTCATAGTATAATGTCTTATGGCATTTTACTGTGGGGACGGGCTGCAGATATTGAGTCTATATTTATTCTGCAGAAAAGAGCCATCAGGGCCATATATAATCTTCGTAAGCGCGATTCTCTAAGGGAACTGTTTAAGGATATTGGCATCATGACGGTACATTTTCAATACATCTACGAAAACATAATGTACGTCAGAAAAAATCTACACCTTTTTGGTAAAAGGGGTGACAGACATAATTACAGTACTAGAAATAGGGACCAACTAGTTCAGCCAGGTTTCCGACTCGCTAAAGTAGACTCATCTTTCATGGGGTACTGTTTGAGATGTTATAATAAAATTCCACAAAGTATTCTTGAACTGAATGAGACGAAATTTAAAACATGCATTAAACGCACACTATGTAAGCAAGCATATTACAAGTTGAGCGATTCTATCGCTGATAAAAATGCTTGGCTCAATGCTGGTCCTGCTCCACAAGGACAGGGGCGCATAAATTGATAGCATTGAAATGTATTGTTGGAGCTGCTGAAGATTGTACAACTATCTTTGCATTGTATAGATTCAATCTCCTTAGTATTATATAAATGCATAGCCCATATTGTGTGAGTACTATGTACTAGAAAGCTATCATTCACTGGAAACCTACGTCTTTTCTTGACTTGAATGTGCCCTGGCGGTTTAGAGTATGTCATGCTCACTCAAATGTCTCGCTGATGGTGGCGCATGTGTCGGATCATTTAGTTCCCTTCAAAATGGTTGAGTTGAATGGTGCTGATCCATGCGTCATGTCCGTGAACGGGCGCTGTCAGTTGTGACTGGTCATCTCTTAGTTGCCATGGCTTATTTGAATGAATTATTTTGAATTGTATTTTTTTTTTGTTTGTGTGTTTTTGCTGTGGACACTTTTAACGTGCACATCTTGCTACATTGTTCTCACATAATATACCATCTCAACATGAATGATGTAACCAAGATTTTGTAACAATATTCTGATTTAAAAGAGTGTCCATGGAGTTTCTTGCCCGTTCTTCTCCATAGAGATCTACGCTAGGGAATGGGCAACTTCAGTACTTTCACAGTTTTTATGTCTTGTGACTGGGACTGTAGCTACATTTAATTTTCATCTTTGTTTCGACAATTCAAAAGTGCCTGTAACTGGCTTACTTGAAATAAATGCTTTGATTTTGATTTTTGATTTTGTTTCTTCTTTAGAGGCTTCAGTTTACGGAGTACTTCAAAGGACGCTACAATATTTTTATTTTTACTTAATGCAAAACGTTACCGCTCCATTTATTTTCAGTAAAACATTAAGCACCACCTATCAATTCATGAGCGCCATAAACATAAACGGGATCCATTCCTTAAAGCTGGTAATAGCTATTATTATTTAAACCACCCCCATCACCTTTAATACGAAAAGGCGTTTAGACCGCTTAACGAGACAACTTTTGTTAATTCAACGTTCCTTTAAAAATCTACCAGGCTCCCATAAGGATAAAGATCTCCCTTCTAACGTTAACACATGCAAATTTGCTTATCGACACATGATATGATATGTAAAATATGCATAAGAGCAGCGTCGATCGAGCTTTCAAATGCGAGGAACAATTTACATTTTTACCTTGCTCCCCTACCATTGTTACCCGCACATCTTACCGTGTTTACCGAGGCTCTAATCCTGAATATGAAAGGAAATACATAAAACTCCTTTTCCATATTTCCTTAAAGTGAAGGAAAGCTGCTTATCCAGCATTCAGGAAGTACTGTAGGAAAGCTTGCAAAGAAAAAAAAACGATATAAAATTCTTAGAAATGTGTTCGTTCTTAAACCTATCTATAATCTTCTTACCTTTGATATTATTGCTGGAAAGTCCAGTCTGATGACTTTCACTTTGCGTTATTTATTAGCATTTGGTAGCTAAAACGGTATTATTAGGGAGGAATGAAAATGTCAAGGGAAGCCTGTAGTCGGAACTAACGGATTAACGTGCTTCTCTAGGCACGGAGGAAAGCCAGTATGATGGATGGTCACCCATTCACTGACTGACCTCGAAAAGCGCAGCTTAACCTCGAATATCGAATTATGGACCTTAACCCATGGAGTATAATATACTTCCATCCATGCTAAGGGTACATAAAGTGTTTTTAAAGACAAGTTTTCACAACGTGATAAAATATGAGCGAATACGGGAGTGCTATTTTGACACCATCTCCGTAATCAGGCATATGAATTAAAGCGCCTAACTTTCGGCCTAGACAGAGATATGATCGTAACTAATAACGGGTCGTCCCCTAATAACTGATACTGCTGAACAAAGTGGGTACATATCTAACTAAAACAATTTGTCAGTTGTTTGATTTATTACAAATGACTATCTATGTACTAGGAGTTCAGAATTTATGGAGATGATACGGTTTCAATTTTGCGATTAATTTAACGTTAGGGCAGTTAGATACACAGTTTGATAGATTTATTTATGCAGGGCTTCTTTGATTAGTAGGTTAGGTTCTAGGCTAGTGTAGTCCTATCAATATCTTTAAAATAGCTAGCGAAACTCTGGAAACGCGATGGATTACTTGAGGTCGACGACTCCAAAAAAACCATCAGATCATTATGTTTTGGTTTTGTAATGGCGAGCTGATTTAATGTGATCCTGTATATTAAGTTTAGAGAGGTATGGTATGGATGGATGCCTTTGCCTAGCAGTGGGATACGAAGTAGGCTAACAAAAAAAAACCTTTTTGGATATATTTTTTTGTTGTTTTTTTTTTGTTAGTTATTTATTTGCAGTAAATGTGGTACGAAAGGTGGTAAAAAAAAAACATGTGGTGCGATGACACATTTTGCCATAAAAATAGCATGCGATATTAAGGTACGATTGTCTTTCCAATTTCGATGTTTCTTATAATCCTAGTAGATACATACGCACCAGCAGCCTTAGCCAAGTTGACAATCTACAATCGTTAACGCTAGTAGAAAACTAATCGAATGTATGAGAATGACATCATCTCAACGTTAAATCACGTGATCAACACAAACGAATAGAAAATTCGTAGACAGGTTTACATCGTTCAAAATGATAGAATAGAATGTTATCATTTATCTACAATGTTGATCGCTATACTCTTTGGTAAGAACGATTACCATAGACTAAAGTGTAGATTTTTTCTACAGACATTAGAGAACGAGTGATCGATCAGTCCTGTCAACTTGGCTACCAATTTAGCCCTTTAGGCGTTTACGATTGTAGAAAGAGAATCGATACGAAACGTTTGTAACTTGGCTAGGCCTACAGGTTACATGATGTTGAAACCCTAATAGCCAATGGTCCATTACAAACACTAAGTATACTAAAACTGTGAAATCAGAACATTTTCGTGCAAACTACAGCAATTATCGCGAGTGTTATCTCGCAGGTTGGTGAGCTTAATAGGATTGTCATTAGAATACTAAGTGGATGCTGTAACCATCAATCTGATCATATCTCGCCACTAATCGGGCCGTAACGGTACGGAGCAGGTATTTTTACTGGTGTTCTAGTTAATCGACTTAGTACTTACATCTGAGTAATAGAGAAGAGTATGGAAAAAGAAGACATGCTGGGCCGACCCCAAATGAATTAGGATAAGACCAAGAAAATAATGATGACTCAAGTCTGCGTTTAGAAACCACCTTAGTGGGAATAGTGGGTACTTAGGGGTACCCACTAAGCTAAGCTATCATATAATTGAATACTTAACGCTATGAACTACAACTTTTTTTAGCAATAATACAATGATGATAAATAACCAAGAATCAGAACCTGATAGAGCCTCAGACCAAGTAAAAAAGTTAAGACGGAATTCTGCGAACAGAGAAGTGAGGCCGGTCGTAAACATATGTGCATTTATTGAGACGTAGTTTTATTGTAGTTTGATGTAAATGTGTGCGTGTGATCGAGTATGCACAGAGCGAGACGTATTTTTGCGCTGGCCTCACTTTATTGTGCGCAGCGATATGTCTCGGTTTTTTATTTGGTCTGAGGATAGAGCAAGAATAAGTCATCTGTCTAGCCTTTTACCAACGATGTTAGGGTTGGCCTACAATTCAACTGCAACTGTAAAATATCTACGAATAATCTCGATAAACGTTGCCACGAGTTCTTTACATAAAAATCAAGCAAGGATAAAAAGTATCAATAATCTCACCTTTAAAAGGCAGTGTATTTACATAGTACCTATTTTTGCGGTATTACTGTTAGATATTACGGCAGAAATACGTCGCGAGTAACGCCCGGGGGAAATACCTAGCTCGTACGGCAACAATGACTTTCAGCGGGGATGACACCTCTAATGAAAATTGGCTATAGCCTGCGCTTTTTACTCCCATGTGAACGCAGCTTTATTTACGGGTTAACAATTATTTAAATGTTGCTAACGTAAAATTTTGGAATTACTCTGCTGTCACTGTTGCACTTTAAGTCTGTTAAAACAAAGCTACAGTCCCAGTCACAAGGCTAACTACTAATAACTTGAGAAAGTACTGTAGTTGCCCATTCCCTAGCGTAGATCTCTATGGAGAAGAACGGGCAAGAAACTCCATGGACACTCTTTTGAATCAAAATATTGTTACAAAATCTTGGTTACATCATTAATTTTGAAATTATACATATATGTGAGAACGATGTAGAAAGACGTGCACATTAAGAGCGTCCAGAGTAGAAAAAGACAACAATTTAACAACAAACGAATTAAAATCAACCTTGGCAGCCAAGAGATGACCAGTCCCAACTGACAGCGCCCGCTCACGAACATGACGCGCGCATCGGCGCCATTCAACTCAACCATATTGAAGGGAATTAAATGACCCGACACACCCGCCACCATCTGCGAGACATTTGAGTGAGCATGACATTCTCTCAGCCACCAAGGCATATCCAAGTCAATGAAAGATAACTAAATGTAAATGGTGGTTGAACAATACAAAGCACTCACACATGTGCTATGCAATTATATAATACTAAGAACTGGAATCTACACAATGCAAGTAGGTACATTTTTACAATCTTCTGCCGCTTCCACAATACATCAACATGGGAAATAATTCTTCTTTTTCTTCTTTGCGTGTCGATAGACTCAAATAATGCCCGACCAGTACAATCAATTTAGTTTGCCCCTATAGTTGTGGAGCAGGACCAGCATTTAGCCAAGCATTTTTATCATCAATGTAATCCCCCAACTTATAATATGCTTGCCTACATAGTGTGCGTTTTACACAGGATTTAAATTTCGTCTCGTTCAGTTGAAGAATGTGGGGAGATATTTTATTGTAACATTTCAAACAGTACCCCATGAAAGATGAATCTACTTTAGCAAGCCTAAAACCTGGCTGAACTAGTTGGTCCCTATTTCTATTTCTAGTGTTATAGTGGTGTCTGTCACCTCTTCTACTGAATAAATGCCGATTTTTCCTAACGTACATGATGTTTTCATAGATGTATTGACAAGGTACTGTCATGATATTAATTTCCTTAAACAGTTCTCTTAGAGAATCGCGTCTACGTAATTCATAAATAGCTCTGATGGCTCTTTTCTGCAGAATAAATATAAACTCGATGTCTGCAGCCCGTCCCCATAGTAAAATACCGTATGACATAATACTATGAAAATAACTAAAATAGACTAGCTTCGCGGTATCAATATCAGTAAATTGACGGATTTTTCTAACAGCATATGCTGCTGAGCTCAGCCGTCCTGCAAGAGATGTTAAATGAGGACCCGATTGTAACCTTGAATCGAGCGTGATTCCCAAGAAAACCGTTCTATCGACAAATTCTAGTTTCTCTTGATTCAATATTATGTCACAATCACTACTTTTGACATTTGGTAGAGCAAATCTAATGCACTTAGTTTTTTTCCCATTTAGTACTAAATTATTGGCAGTAAACCAATTGTGGACCTGCAGTAGGGCGTTATTTACGTTATCAAGATTAGTGGCACGTCTGTTTATCCTAAATATTAAAGAAGTATCGTCAGCAAACAACACCATATGCGGATGGTTGTTAAATAAATGGGGTAGGTCATTAATATACACTAAAAAGAGGAAGGGACCCAATATCGAACCTTGTGGTACACCCATTTTTACTTTTAAACCCATTCAGTTGACTCCATTTATTTGTACCTGCCGCTGTCTATCATTCAAATACGATTTTACTAAACTGAGCGCAAGTTTACCTAAACCGTAATGCTCAAGTTTCAAGATCAGGGTTTCGTGATTTACGCAATCAAATGCCTTCGAAAGGTCACAGAAGATTCCTATGGCATCTTGTGCCTCTTCCCACGCAGTAAAGATGTGTTTTAATAAAGTGACACCGGCGTCAGTTGTACAACGTCCTTTGGTGAAACCAGTAGATATCGTAGGTATTACCTAGTACTTAAATGTTTCGTCAGATAGGCATTCTTTCCATGTGAAATACTGGTATTTAACTGCATCCAGAAAGACAGGTAGCCCACTCCAACATACATAACAGGCTAAGTAGATTATGTCGATGATAACAAAACGTTTTGCAACGCGCTGAAAACCTCATTGGAACAACTTCAGAAAATGAAATGTAGATTGTAGTTATTTACCGTCAAATAAATCGCTTTGAAGCAAATTCTCCGACTTTTCCATGTTAGAACGTTATTTCTCACCTCAATAACGTTACATAACTTCCTACCTGCTCTGCTAGCCTGGTAACCGGCCAATATCTCACGCTCCCAAAAGTTTCCTAATAAAAGAGATATCACCTGCCAAAGCGACTATCTAGTTGTTCCTCATAAGTCATAACATTATGTTTTATTCAAAGAAAGGTGTTAGGTGGTCAATAAAATGCCCCATATATTTGTCATAGTTTTGCTTCGTATGGGGAATTTGAGTGAGGCATAACATGTGGGTTTTTTGTAATGTTGGAATAAAGTTTAATGTATTTACGGACTGCTGCTTGTACAGTAAGTTAAAGCAATTAGCTGACCCACCTTTACATAAATGTTGGTTGAGATTTTATTGAATATGAAATTCTATTGATTCGTATCTAAAAAATCTCAATCATTTATTATGCAAAGATGGGTCAAGTAATTGTAACTCACTGTATATTATGTCGGCATGTACCTATAACAAAATCAGAAACTATTCCAGAATGTTTTGCTTTAGGGAAAAACTGTGTTTGATGAATTTCAAACTGAACATAATTTGAAAAATTCAAGTATCTGATAATTCTCTCATCAACCTCATTTAAAATACAGTACTCATCACAATTTTCTTTACAACTCCCGCAAGATGCGATTTTCTTGTTAGAACCTCTTTCGTACGTCCTTAAAACAATCTCGTCTGTGATTATTAACATTGTGTTTAATTGTTTATTGGCCACTCCAAATATGAGTTTAGTAAAGGACCTATTTTGCAAAGTATAAAGCTAAATGACACGGGTTTCAATTGTTTCATATCCATTAATTAGAAAGGTTCTCGTTTAGTACCGTACCTAATCAAATATTACATTTCCACAAACAACTCCAAATAAATATTTCAATGGTTTTAGCAATCCCAATTCGATTTTCCACGAGTCCTGGACGAATTTACCGCACACACGTTTATAAAAAGATAAAAATATCTGTTTCGAATTTAGTATTCCACTGCTCACTCGGCGGTCCGATCATCAGATTAAACTAATGCCTATAAATCGTGCGTTGTCTGTACTCCACTAAATTCCGCCTGGGTAACTTGGTATGTGGTGGAATATTCTAAGATTTTTTCATTGTAAGAATTTTATTTAATCCATTTTTTTTTATCTGCATCTCCACTCATAATGTTTTATTCAAAGTACACACCTAACCATTGATATATTTAAAATATATATCAATGCACCTAACACTATGTTTAGGTCAAACCACACACCGTATATCAATATCAACCCAAAACTAATCAACTAATCAAATCGTATATCAATATCAACTAAAAACTACACACCATGTACATACATCGAAATATAAATTGAACAAAACTTTTTTTCGGATTATTGGAAAAGAAGAAAAAAGCATAACACCTACTACGAGACCATCAGGATTTTTTTTTCAGGAAAAATATTGTCTGTTGGCGACTGTAAGTTTCACTACCAATTACCTGAAGAAACACGATTTCCCAATTACCCTGCGTGCTACGACATACATAATTATATGTACACACTAGCTCACCATACACCTATGCTATTTTCTATATTTCTCCTGTTTGTTTGAAAATTATATTTAAGTTACTCAAAAATTGCGAAACTTCTGTTTTTTTTTAAGTTGTTTAGAGAGAAGCCAACTTACTCGTACACTAGTCGTTTAGTACGTAGACCACGCGTACGAGTCTAGATCACTGAAGCTGGAATCTAGAATTATTTATTTTGTGGAAGTGGGTGAATTACTTACTTGTACTTGTTTTAGTGACTTTAAAGTGGTGACTTTAAATGAATATGGTGACTTTAAATGAATATAGCATTAATGCTCTAAATGTTTACAAACATTGTACTGAGGAGGATCCATGTGTCACCGTGGAGAATTCTCAATTAGGGTCTATTAGTATTAGTGATAGGGTCTTGTTGTCTGAGGATGGCACGGGAGTCTCCGGCCTCACTCCAAATATGAATTTAAACTAGAAAATGAGACAACAGGAGGTACGATTCACAATATTGTTAATCCTACCAACGTATCTTCTTGCACTCAATTAGTTAGCAAAAAAGGGCCTCAGCAGAACACTTTAAAATTATTCCACCAAAATATCCAAGGCATTTCTTCCAAATTATTAGAAATTGAATTGTTTTTAGAAAATAGTAAGTTTGACATTATTTGTTTTACTGAACATTGGCTAAAGGATTACCAAATGCTTATCAATTATGAGAACTATATGGTGGGTAGCTGCTTTAACCGTAAAACTATGCTTCGTGGAGGTTCCCTAATATTAATAAAAAATTGTTTTAAATATAAGCAACGTAATGACATAGTAGGTCTCTCGGTTGAACATTGCGTTGAACTGTCCTGTGTTGAGCTAGATAAGCATGTAATTGTGTGTGTGTACAGACCCCCAAACTATCAAAACTTTTCCTTATTTGAATCAATAATGGAAGATGTGATGGCAAAACTTGCAGCCAGTAATAAATCTATAATTATTTGTGGTGATTTTAATATCAATATTTTAGAAGAATGCTCAAATAGCAGTCGCTTATTAAATCTTTTTAAGTCATTTGACTTGACCAACACTTTTAAAGAACCTACTAGAGTCACTCCATCTTCTGCTACTTGTATAGATAATATTTTCTGCGATTGTGATTACTTAGATAAAGCAATAGTAAATTGTCTGCCTTCTGACCATAGCGGACAAACTGTAACCTTTAGGTGTAATACACCCCCATTGCAAAAAGTTCAAATTAAATTTAGACCTATAACTTCTAGCAGATTAAATAGGTATAATATTTCGCTACAGAACAGGTTAAGTGTTATGAGCCTTGATGATATTAATATAGATCAATTGTATGATCGTTTCTTTTTAATAGTTCACACGGAATTCAATAAAACTTTTGAAAAGAAGACAAAAAGTATTTGCCCTAAATTAATATTTAGTGATTGGGCAACTAGAGGTATCAGAAAAAGTAGGGAAAGACTATTTGAGCTTTATGGCCTTAAGCCTTTTATAAACACTGAAACTTTTAACAAGTATGTTGCTAAGTATTCAAAATTTTTTAGAAATACGTGCAAGGTTGCTAAAGCACTGCACATTAGCAACAAGATCAAAACAGCAGAAAATAAAAAAAAGACAGTTTGGAAAGTTATAAATAACGAGACTAACAGGAAGAAAATACGTAACACTAGCTACACATTAGATACAGCGTGTGGTCCTAAAAGCTCAAATCAGGAAGTAGCTCAAAAATTTGTAAATTTCTTTACCGATATACCACTAAAAACAACGGAGGCTCTTATTTCCTCACCTGAACTCTCAATTGGCTTATTAAAGGCGAATGTGTCTGGCTGCCTGGCTGAATTTAAATTTAAACACATTAACCCTATGATAGTTATTAAAACTTTCCGGCAAATAAAAATCAAACTAACCGAAGATCTATGGGGAATGTCTGTCAAAGTTTGTACATCCATACTTGAGACTATAGCCCCTTACTTAGCTTTAATTTTTAATTTATGTGTAGACCAAGGAGTTTTCCCTGATTTAATGAAATACAGTAAAGTCATACCTCTTTTCAAATCCGGAGACAGTAAAGATACTAATAATTATAGACCTGTATCCGTGTTACCAGTTTTTAGCAAGGTTTTCGAAAAAGTAATGCTTAATCAAATGCTCTATCATTTTAACACCAACAGAATCTTACATGATCAACAGTATGGCTTCACCAAGGGACGTTGTACAACTGACGCCAGTGTAACCTTATTAAAGCACATATTTACTGCGTGGGAAGAGTCTCAAGACGCCATAGGAATTTTTTGTGACCTCTCCAAAGCGTTTGATTGCGTAAATCACGACACATTACTTTTGAAACTTGAGCATTACGGACTGGGTAAACTTGCACTTAGTTTGGTAAAATCTTATTTGAATGATAGACAACAACATGTTCAAATAAATGGTGTTAATTCACAGGGTTTAAAAGTAAAAATGGTGGTTCCACAAGGCTCAATATTGGGTCCTTTCCTCTTTCTCGTGTATATAAATGATCTACCCTATTTACTGAAAAACCAACCGCAAAATATGGTGTTATTTGCTGATGACACTTCCCTAATTTTTAAGATAAATAGGCGGGCCCAAAATCTAGATGACGTGAATAATGCCCTACTTCAGGTCCAAAATTGGTTCACAGCAAACAATTTGGTATTAAATGAAAAAAAAAACAAATGCATAAGATTTGCTTTACCGAATGTTAAAAGTAGTGATTGTGATATAATATTGAATAAAGAGAAACTTGAATTCGTAGATAAAACGGTTTTCCTGGGGATTACGCTTGATTCAAGGCTACAATGGGGTTCTCATTTGACTTCGCTTGCGGGGCGGCTAAGTTCAGCAGCCTATGCCATTAGAAAAATCCGTCAGTATACTGATGTAGATACCGCTAGACTGGTTTATTTTAGTTACTTTCATAGTATAATGTCTTATGGCATTTTACTGTGGGGACGGGCTGCAGATATTGAGTCTATATTTATTCTGCAGAAAAGAGCCATCAGGGCCATATATAATCTTCGTAAGCGCGATTCTCTAAGGGAACTGTTTAAGGATATTGGCATCATGACGGTACATTGTCAATACATCTACGAAAACATAATGTACGTCAGAAAAAATCTGCACCTTTTAGGTAAAAGAGGTGATAGACAATTACAGTACTAGAAATAGGGACCAACTAGTTCAGCCAGGTTTCCGACTCGCTAAAGTAGACTCATCTTTCATGGGGTACTGTTTGAGATGCTATAATAAAATTCCACAAAGTATTCTTGAACTGAATGAGACGAAATTTAAAACATGCATTAAACGCACACTATGTAAGCAAGCATATTACAAGTTGAGCGATTATATCGCTGATAAAAATGCTTGGCTCAATGCTGGTCCTGCTCCACAAGGACAGGGGCGCATAAATTGATAGCATTAAAATGTATTGTTGGAGCTGCTGAAGATTGTACAACTATCTTTGCATTGTAGAAATTGATAGCATTAAAATGCATAGCCCATATTGTGTGAGTACTATGTACTAGAAAGCTATCATTCACTGGAAACCTACGTCTTTTCTTGACTTGAATGTGCCCTGGCGGTTTAGAGTATGTCATGCTCACTCAAATGTCTCGCTGATGGTGGCGCATGTGTCGGATCATTTAGTTCCCTTCAAAATGGTTGAGTTGAATGGTGCTGATCCATGCGTCATGTCCGTGAACGGGCGCTGTCAGTCGTGACTGGTCATCTCTTAGTTGCCATGGCTTATTTGAATGAATTATTTTGAATTGTATTTTTTTTGTTTGTGTGTTCTTGCTGTGGACACTTTTAACGTGCACATCTTGCTACATTGTTCTCACATAATATACCATCTCAACATGAATGATGTAACCAAGATTTTGTAACAATATTCTGATTTAAAAGAGTGTCCATGGAGTTTCTTGCCCGTTCTTCTCCATAGAGATCTACGCTAGGGAATTGGCAACTACAGTACTTTCACAGTTTTTATGTCTTGTGACTGGGACTGTAGCTACATTTAATTTTCATCTTTGTTCCGACAATAATTCAAAAGTGCCTGTAACTGGCTTACTTGAAATAAATGCTTTGATTTTGATTTTGATTTTTAGTACTTGTATTTGTGCTGTCTGTACATACGATAAGATCGGAAAATTGATAAAAAACGAAGGTTGTAATGAATGATGAGTTTTATAGTCACTATCTCGCTGCTGGCTGAAGCGTACTTTTGCGTAAAAATACATTAAGTGTAATATTTGAAATGTAGTCTATTCGTATTATGAAAAGTAGAAAATTAATCTCGTGGCTCTCAATATTCCATATTTTTATGGGCAAGCCATCATTTATTTACTAACTTTTGATTGTTTAATTTTATTTATAACTCATGTACATAAAAAAAACTATCATACTCGTAAAAACGTCCACACAGAATAAAAACATACAGTAGTGTAAACACAAGTTTACGTCCTAAATATGGCGGAATAGTGATGTCCCGGCTTATCTGCGAACGTCATAAAATTGTGTCGCAAAAAGGGTTGTTAAGGCGCGTGTCCATTGGACTGAAAGCTTAAACAAAAATAATCGGAAAAAAGTACTGTATCTCATGTCTGTGTACTAAAAAGGTATGTTTATTTTTTTGAGCTTTGTGCCATTTTCTTGTTTTGATTCACTGGATATTTCTAGCAAGGTTTTTTAGTCTTTAGTAATATCACTGTAATAGACGGTCATATGTTTGATGTCGCAAAGGTATTTTTAGCAAAGCAATTAGCAACCCGTGTCTGAGTCTATGCCCGTAGCACAAGATCGAAGCGAGTCCGCCTAGCTAACATGCGAGTGTTGCATAACTTTTGCAAGTTTATTTCGAAGATATTTTTATTTTCTTTTTTTTTTTAAGTAGGATTTGGCGCTGCTCTTGCAGCTTTTTATGATTTTTTTTAGTTAAAAGTTACTGTATTATGTATTAGATAAGTTTTAAAATTTATTCTGGAAAATGAGTGTGTCCACTTTTTCGTGTGTGAAATTTCCATCAATAAATAAATTAACATATAAAAAAAACCGGCCAACAGCGAGTCAGACTCGCGCACCGAGGGTTCCGTACAAACTTTTTAAAGGACAAACTTAACTTTGCTGTTCGATCTCATGAAACGGCTATTCCACCAACCGCAAATAATAAGTTTGTAATAGTAAAATCGCTTTTTTTTCAACGGGAACTACCATATAGGTTTTCGACCCAAAACCTATAGGGTACTTCCGGTTGACCTAGAACTGTCAATTTTGGTTAAAAGCAAGGTCTTAAGGTCTCAAGCACAAATAAAGGGAAAAGTCTGAAAAATAAAAAAGTTTAAAATTAAGGTAAATTTTGGTACTTACAAGTTTTCGCGAAAATCTAGATTTGCTCATATGTTTTTACCATGTTGATTTTTATACACCTAAATGGGACTGTAGACCTCAGTATCTGGTATAAATTTCAACTTACTAGGTCCACCCGTTCCTGAGAAAATCGGTGGGGACAGACTGACAGACGGAAAAGAAAGTGATCTTATAAGGGCTCCTTTTTTACCTTTTGAGGTACGGAACCCTAAAAATAGTAACCTATATTGAGTACATGTACCTAATTCGAACCTCACCATCCCATATTGCCTAATTTTAAGTTAACCTAATTAGAATGAAGTACGTCCTAAACATTTTTTGGTAATACTTGCATTTCCATAACAAACCATTTTTCTTAGCAAAAAGATTACAAAAGTACCTAATTTAAACATGCATGTGTATTCACATATTCATAGTGTTCATGTTTTCCAATTTTGATAAGCAAACAAGGGCGCTATTTACAACGTATCTCAGAAAAAAAGGAAAAAAATAAATCGAGATAAGCCTGCGGCATTTTGCGAAAAAAAAAACATCTTGTATATTTTATCTTGTGATTGCAGTATGTGGAGACCTCAACAAGTCTATGGATTGTGGCGGGAAACGAAATGAAACGTCATCAACTGAGAATGGACAAAACTATTGTCCGTTGTTTATGGTTTTGCTGAACTTTTTTTTGTTTGTTTGTTATTTTTTCTGTGAGTGTGCTTTGTAAGATAAAAACTGATATATATGACGTACAGTTGTATATATCTAACTGTAGTGTTTGTGTGGGTTCTCTAGAACGTATCCTTTATCATTATTGTTATCGTATCTTATGATAAAATTGGTAATACTGACAATAACCCAAAAAATGTTTGAGAGAAAAGGAGGATGGGATAAGGATTGCCTTTTCCAATGTAAAAAAATATGTTTGTCGTTAAGAATATCCTACATAATCTTTGTTTACCTAACAATAAAATTCTGAATAACAAAAACACGAACTTCAACCCCGTATTCACGTTATCTAATACCAAGATTTTCAAAACGACCTTTACAAACTAGGTAGGTAGAACAGACCTGAAACTTTCAGTGCATAGTTTAGTCTAGAAATACGACGACGTGTCTACCTGGGAACTTCATAAATACATTAACATATACGTCACGTAAATGCTTTCTCACGTACCGAGTATCTTACCTCTTAAATGGCTTACTTAGTTGTCTATATACAACAGTTATTATTTAAATACATATAGCGTGGGTTTCTATAGTAATAAACACAGAGCCTTATATTAAATAGGCTAGTTTCCACTATCAATAAATTGCAAATCTATTTAGTCCGTCTGTTAGAGTATTGGTAAATAATGGACACGTTTTTAGTGTTTTTGTAAATCAATGAATATTGACAAAGCTAAAACACATCAAACAAACTCGAGAGTGGGGACTCGTGACGTCACAACGCACTAAAAATTATAACACGCCGTGTCGTATTGAGAATTTTAAAAGCGTCGTATATTGGTCAATTTTGGTTTACGAAACAAAAGAAAAAATATGTGTCAAATATTATTTGATAATCTGACGGACTAATTAGATTTTTTCAGGGCACAAGGCTATTGAGCACCTGGTTTTGGTTTCACCATATGCTATCATCATCTTCCTGGCCTTGTCTCACGTTACTTGGGGTCGGCACAGCACGTTTTTTCTCCCATTCTCCTTTGTCAACCGTCACTCTATCATTTACTCCCTTATATTTCTTAACACTGCTCACTCAATCCATCCATCGTTTCCTTGGTTTTCCTCTCCGTCTCCATCCATCAACATCACGATCTGGCATAAGCAGATATAATTTTGGAAAACTTTTAGAAGGTTCATATCACGTTCATATCGCATTAAGCCTTATCACACTAGCGGATTGCGAGCGGATTCAAAGCGGAGCGGGCAAATCGGGCGAAGCGGGTTGAACTCCCGCATTAGCCAGCATAAAATCAAGAAAATAAAACTTTTTGCAGTTATTTTTATTGGCTACTGGCAATTCACCGTCCCATAACATAACAGTGTAATGGAATAATAAATAACCGGCTGATATTATGGCGACACGACACCAAACGTACATATATATATCTATTCAAAACGAAAGCTAACATAATAAAAGTAGAGCCAAGTTTGATGGCAACAAACAACGTAAGAAATAAACTTCAATATTGTGAGTAAACAAATCGTTTCTTCTCGAACGGATGGAAAGTTGTAAACGATGCAAGAAGTTGGAATACCTACATTAATAATAGGGTAACTTACACACTCATGTTTTGGTTCTCGTGTATAAGATAAGGTGAGGAGCAAGGAGAGCAGAACAGAGATAATAAAAGGGTGTAGAAAGACCCTTAACGAAGCCGAAAGGCACTTGTTCTCCCCGTCATTACGATTTTTTTTGTAGACCATACCTGGGTGGAACCGTCTAGTTACGTAGAGGTCTTGACCCCTAATATCTTCCAATTTTTTTTAAATACACGTTTTCCACAACCCATGTTTAACACCTCCACGACCCCCACACTATTCAATCCATCCATCAGCACAATGTTTTGAGTGCGTTTCCTCCGTGCCTCGGAAAGCACGTTAAGCCGTTGGTCCCGGCTGTCATTTGAAGATCTTTGACAATCGTTACAGGTAGTCAGTGGCCCAAAAAGTCTAACAACCAGTCTCTCTCTCTGACAAGGGGAATCGTATTACCCAGTAGGTACTAACTGTTGGCAACAAGCCCACTATAGAAGTAAGAAGTTTTCGGAAGTTGGCAGCCCTGTGCAGCAGCATAGACAAATTGTGTGTGCGTACGATTCGATTGGATCATTTTTCTTGTAACTCGTTAGCAACTTTATACCGAAGCGTTATTTATGGTTCGGCGTACAAGCGAGTTTAGTGAACTTTAGTGTTTATTTTACGAAGTCCGCCATATTTTGCTGTACTGAATAGATATATATTAATAGATAAAACTAATTAAGTATTAAGTGTTATCATATTAGGTTAACTAAAATAGGCAATAGCTGTGTGTAAAGCTATAAGTGTTTACCATGGCAGAGCTCAAAAATCTTATAGCGTCTAGAGGATACGTGAAAGGAAACATAACTAGACTTTCAGTGCAAAGGTTTAAGGACGATACCTACCAGGGTATTTTAACCAAAAGGGAGCGCTTGGTAAAAGCATTTTCAGACTATGAAGCCTATAACATGTCAATATTAGCATTAGACCCCGAAGATAAGGAGGACTATGGAGAAGTAGAGGAAAAATATTACAATACTCTCGCTTCAATTAACGCAGAGATAGATAGGTCTAGTGCCACTCCGTCTCATGGTTCTGTAAAGGCTGAAGCTCAGCCTGCGAATTCTAAAATGCGTTTACCAGCTATTCAAATTCCGGCTTTTACTGGTAAGTACAGTGAATATACACCCTTTGTTAATTTATTCAAGTCTGTGATAAACAAGGACAGCAATCTAGATAACGTTGCTAAATTATATTATCTAAGAACATTTCTTAAGAATGAACCTTTGGATTTAATAAAGAATCTTCCACTTACTAGTGACAGCTACATAGAAGCACTAAGGCTATTAGACGAACGTTACAATAACAAATATAGAATAGTTAGTGATCATATTTATTCCTTGTTAGATATCAGTGTTCTGTCAAAATCAACACCACAGAACATTCGTGATTTTGTTTCTAAAATAAAACAAGGGCTAGCTGCATTAAAAAATTTAGGTACCAAAGTTGATGCTTGGGATGACATTGTGTTGTGTATTTTATTGCGTAAACTAGATAGCTACACTGCGCGCGCCTACCAGTTGGATCGAAATGCCGAGACAGCACCTTCCGTCCAGCAGTTTTTGGAGTTCCTTGAGAAACGAGCATTGGCTCTAGAGAGCTCTGAACCTGCAGCTCCGGCAAAAAAGGCAGTGGTCAATGTAGCATCCACATCATCAGGTAACAAGTCATGTATTTATTGTAAAGTGAATGATCACAAGATTTTTAATTGTAAAACTTTCAAGTGTTTGCCAGCAAAAGAACGATATGAGTTTGTTCAGGAAAAGAAATTATGTCCAATATGTTTAAATCAACATGAAAAGAAATGTCGATATCATTTCAAGTGCAATGAGTGCAATAAACAGCATAACTCGCTCATTCACTACGAGCCATTACCATCGCCGGTGACTTTGATGTCCGGCAACAATTTAAATGAAATTTTACTTCCCACAGCAAGGGTCAAACTTGTGGGTAAAGACAACCTTGAAGTTCATGTGAAGGCTATTCTGGACTCAGCATCACAGACCTCCATGATCACATCTAAGGTTGTCAAACGATTGAAATTGGCACCTGTGCAAAATAATTTGAGCATCATAGGGGTCACAAATTCTAAACATTTTTCCAGTTTCTCTGTTCCTGTAGATGTTCATTCATTGACATCAAGTTATAAAACCTCAATAAATTGTCAGGTTGTTGAACAGATAACATGTAAACTCCCCCATGTCAGGGTGGATACATCTAAAATAAAAATACCAGCAAACATTGTGCTAGCAGATGAGCAGTACCATACGCCATCTGAAATAGATGTACTGATTGGTGCGGATGTATTTTTCCAGATCCTGCTGCCGCCTGAGGAGCCTAGCAGTTATCAACCACATATAGTAAATACAAAGTTTGGACACATTGTTGCGGGGACATTGCCTACGCAGCCTGCATCCAAAAATAAGGTTACCTCTTTGCTTTGCTTAACATGTAATTCTAATGTTAATGAAACATTAGCACGATTTTGGAAGGCTGAACATGTCCCGGAGACATTCAATGAAAATTTAACTGAGCATGAGCTCGCTGAAAGTATTTTTCGAGAGTCAGTCAAACTTGTAAACAATACATTTTATGTTGACTTACCATTAAAGGTGCCCATAGAGGAAGTAAATAATACCCTTGGTAACTCCTTTGATTCAGCATATCATAGATTTCTTAATTTAGAAAAAAAGTTACTGAAAAACCCTAAATTACAAGGTGAATATACACGATTTATTAATGAATTTATAACACTAGATCATGCTGAATATGTAGATCTCAAGGCTTACAATTTAAATAAGGATTCAGTGTACTTTTTGCCACATCACGCTGTAATTAATGAAAACAGCAAAACCACAAAGGTTCGAGCAGTATTTGATGCATCTATGAAAACAAAAAATAAAATTTTGCTTAATGATTTAATGTTAAATGGTCCTCCTGTTCAAAAGGAACTTTTTGATATCGCTCTTTTATTTCGCTTTGGTGATTATACATTTTCAACTGATTTGCAGAAAATGTATAGATGTATAAGGGTTAACTCACAATTCACACCGCTTCAAAATATTCTTTTCCGCAATGACCCAAATGAAGAAATAAAATGCTTACGCTTGAAAACTGTCACTTATGGTTTGAAAAGTTCGGCTTACCTAGCTACTCGTTGCCTGAATGAGCTCACCCAGCAATTTGGTACCATGTTTCCTCTGGGAGCTGTCATATTAGATAATAACTGTTACGTTGATGATGTGTTATATGCAGATTCTAGCTTACAAAATATGTTAAGTGCAAGGAGGCAGCTACAACAATTGCTTAGCTTGGGAAACTTTACAACTCATAAATGGGCATCGAATTCTTCTGCAATATTGGACGGTATTCCAGTGTCTCAGAGGCAGTTTGATGAGCTTGAATTACAAAATAAAGAGCGTAGCATGAAAGCTTTAGGGTTAACGATTAATATGGAAAAAGATTGCTTTATAATTCAGTGTCCTAAATTCTCTAGTAATGAGAGCCCAACTAAAAGGGATATTTTAAGTTATATAGCAAGTTTCTATAATCCCATGGGTTTTATCAGTCCTATAGTAATTAAGGCTAAGGCAATTATGCAACAGCTTTGGTCAAAAAAGGTAGGCTGGCTTGACGCTGCACCTGAAAGCATAAAGATTGATTGGCTTAAATTCCTTGAAGGTGTGTCTAAAATGCACCCAATTGAATTGACTAGAAACATTCCAGTTCCTGAGTCTGCTGTTGCAATACAGTTGATTGGTTTCGCTGACGCCTCCAGCACTGTCGGCTATGGGTGTTGTATATATCTACGCGTCGTTGATGAAGCGGGTAAGGTAACGGTTTCATTAATCTGCTCAAAGTCGCGAATCAATCCTATAAGTAAAAAAAACACTGTACCGCGTCTAGAGCTAAACGCTGCTCTTTTACTTTCCTTATTAATAGATAGAGTTTTTAATACATTAAAAGTGAAAATCAAAATTGATAATGTTATATTATATTCAGATTCGAAAATAGTTTTAGCTTGGCTTAAAACTGAATTAACCAGATTGTTACCATATGTTGCGAACAGAGTAAAGATGATCAAAGAAAAAACATTAAATTGGAATTGGCAGTATGTCAAGTCACTAGAAAACCCTGCTGATTTAATTAGTAAAGGAGTAGATGCACGTGAACTGTCTTCGTGTTCCTTATGGTGGAACGGACCATCATTTTTACATTCCAGTAGGTACACATTCGCGCCTAATGCAAATGTTACATTGCCTGCTGACTTACCTGAGCTGAGAGCGAGCTTAGCTCCCTCTGATGCAGCGGTTTCTTTGAGCATTCAAAGAGAGCATGACTGTTTCCAAGCTCTAAGCAAAAATTCTAATCTTAATAAAATTATTAGGATAATGGCGTACGTACTAAGGTTCATACGCAATGTCAAACCAAGCAATGATAAAGTTCAAAGTTCTTTTCTATATAGTTTTGAGTTAAAACAAGCATTAATGTTAATTATTAAAAATGAACAAGCTATTCACTTCAAAGAGGAAATAAATGCATTACAATGTAGTACAAAGGTCAATGGCCCTTTAAAACCATTACATCCCTTTTTAGATAGCCAGGGTTTAGTTAGAGTAGGGGGTCGACTTCAAAATACAGATTTTTCTTACGCTCAAAAGCATCCCATTATATTACCTAAAAGGTCTTATATAACGGAACTCATAATTACCCATGAACACTTAAGGCTATTACATGGAGCTCCTAGATTAATGCTGGCTCATTTAAATCAACAATATTGGATTGTAAATGGTGTAAGAGAAATTAAAAAGATAACACATAAGTGTATAACGTGTTTCAGGTTGAAGGCCAGCACCGCAAAGCAGTTAATGGGTTCCTTGCCTCAACAACGAATAACTGCCGCCCGACCCTTTGCCAAGGTTGGCATAGACTTCGCTGGCCCCGTAGATGTAAAAAATTCAAGATTAAGACGAACCATAGTCTCTAAAGGTTATGTTTGTGTTTTTGTTTGTTTTGTCACAAAGGCCATTCATTTAGAGCTAGCATCAGATTTAACAACTGACACATTTTTAGCCTGCTTTAAAAGATTTATCTCTCGCCGCGGATTGCCCAGTGAAGTCTTTTGCGATAACGGCGGGTGTTTTAAAGGGGCAAGTAACCAGTTAGCTGAGTTGTACAAACTGAGCACCTCCTCGAGTCATCAAACATTGGTGCAAAACTATACGGCTCAACAAGGCATACAATTTCATTTTGTGCCGAGTTACTCGCCAGTGTTTGCTGGGCTCGCAGAGGCAGCCGTAAAAAGTATGAAATTTCATTTAAAAAGAATTGTTTTAAAAGCGTTATTAACATACGAACAATTAAACACTGTTTTAGCACAAATTGAAGCTGTGTTAAACTCTAGACCTTTAATGCCTATGTCTTCTGATAGTGCAGACTTTAGTTATCTCACTCCAGGTCATTTTTTAATAGGAAATTCTCTAGTAGCTTATCCGGAACCTAATATTACTGACACTTCTATTATTGGACTTAAGTATTGGCAAGTGTGCAATAAATTAACACAACAATTTTGGAATGTATGGCACAAATATTATTTAAATACTTTACAATGTAGACCAAAGTGGCGGGATGATTTGCCTAATGTAACTGAAGGTATGTTAGTTATTTTGAGAGAGCCAAACGCTCCTCGTTTGTTTTGGCCAATGGCAAGAGTAGTACAAATCTTTCCTGGTAAAGACAACAAGGTCAGAGTAATAAAGGTAAAAGTTCCCAAGGGAAAAGTCTATACTCGCTCTTTGTCCAGTATATTTGTTTTGCCCATAAAGGATAATAATGTTCAAGTGTAACAGTGTGTTTATCCAATGTCTTAGACATAGAATTTATTTATAAGATACTTGATTTAGTTACATTTCCTTAGATACCTAATTTTAAGTATTGTCTTGTTTATGATAAGTAGCCTAAGATATTTTCATGTAACCAGATTTGTTTTAGTTCTTTTTCATCTACACTTGCTCTTTGTCAAGCAAGTACATGTGGTTTTGTCCCTAATGGATAATTAACGTTTGTAGTTATGTTCAATGTGCAATTAAACACATAATTTGTTTATAAGGTTTCGAGTTAGTTAAATTTCCTCAGACAATTTTAAAAATTGCGTAATAAAACTTGTCTTTAACGTCATGTAAACAGAGTTGTTTTTAGTTTATGTAGTTTCTAATAAGTTACAATTTGTTTTCTTGTGTGGTTGCGCAGCATGTTGGCAACACCAACAAAGGATTTTTATTTTTATATACTCGCAACATTGTATGTGAGTTGTCAAGCGAGATCTGTGAAAGTAAACACGCGAGTTGTTCGTCCAAATAAATTATAGATTATTATTTCAAGAAGTTAAGAGTTTGCATTTACAGTCAGTCATCACGCACCCTACCCTACCACCGACGCCAACGACCAAACCAGCAAATCATACAGTCCACTCAATAAGATCCCAACACTAACTGGGTTGTGGAGGTCAGATCTTAGGTAGTCGCTCCATGTAAAATACTGGTATTCGGCTGCATTAGGTTAGACTGAAAGCCGACCCCAACATAGTTGGGAAAAGGCTAGGCGGATCATGATTGCAGTTGATGTTCTTCTTCTTCTCGCGTCAATGACCAATATTCTGTGTGGACAGTACGCAGTGACCTGGTCACTGGACAGCTTTAACTCCTTCAGTCTGGGGTCTCATTGCTTAACCGAATTTCGATTTATTCATTAAAGTTTGGGTACCACAGGAACGGGTGAGATGTTTGGTTTGAAACCGAGACAAACTAGAAGAACAGCAATATCGTTCAAATTGGCTCTGGGAAACAAAGCAGGTAGGTACAAACACATTTCAGCATGGAAAAGTGCTTCCTTCACACAATCAAGTACATAGTGAACAATACTCGAACGTACCGACTCCGTACAAAGAATGTCAAAGACTCCGCCGAGGGTGTGTGTGAGCGAGTCAACTTTTAATGGAGTTTCCTACAAGTTCTGATGACGCCTAGTTCACGACGCAGTTACGGTAAACAATTGTAACGAACGCCAGAGGCCGTAAATCTTTCTTATTCTATTCTTTATTGTACACAAAATTAAAAGATATACCTACACACAAAATTACAAAGCACACAGCATAAGTATAACGGCGAGCTTAACCCAGAATTGAGTTTTCAGAACAAAGTATTTAACGCCAGAAAAGGCCGTATAATATAAGTTGATTTTCTATCGTTAATTCAGAGAAATATTGAGTTATATGGGGTTATTCATTCGGTTGTGTTATCTAGTTAACTTGGTTAAGAGTTATTCAAGTAGGAGCTCCTTTTGAAATTGTTTGGTCACGGAAGTACGCTACCAACATCCCTAGTTCTGTGGTGTTAGTGAAAATGAACTCAAAGTGATTATTATTGCGCATACCAGGGTAGCATGGCAAAGAAGATAGGTCCCCTACACGGGTCGGGGGCCTTTTGGGACCAAGACCGCGGTCCCGGATTCCCCTTAAATATTTTTGAGTGGTATAGCAGCGGGTGGAACAAGGCTGTCAATGATTACGAATTATGATATTCATAGCTTTTCTATAATCGAGGAAACTGACAGACTTCATGCAACTGCTTAAAGCAACTAGGCATACTCGTACATACAAATAGAGGCTAAAATAACGTGTCACACTAAACATTGGAATTGGAACATAGTCCTTGTGTACTACCGGGATACAATCTGTCTAAGCGTGATGGATCCCTGCGCCATGCCATTAGTTGGTTTGTTTTCCTTTACGATGATATCGCACTAGCGTTGATCCAGCCGTGGGCGTTGTACCAGAGGCGGAATTTACGAATGTAGACGTATTCCACGTAAGAAAACACATACTCGTATTATGGAATTTTCCATTGGCAAATATGACGTCAAAATCCACCTGTATTATATTCTAATTTAATTGCAGACAAAAGTTAAATTACGTTACGTTAAGTTGTAAACACTAACAATACTAACTCATTTACCTAAGCACCATTGTTACTAACACTAAAATACTAACAAAGTTATGGACTGTAGTCTGAAAATAAAGGTAAATTTATATATTTATTTTAAATACCAAAACTCGTTTTGTAAATATTTAATCAGTGCAAAAGTAATAAAAAAAAAATCCGTTCAAAAGATTATTTACGACGACAATTCAAAAAAGGAATCGTTTCACCATGACCGATTATAAAGAATCCATTCGCGCGCCGATCAATCAATGTCCTTCGGCAAACAGGACGTTAGAAAAAAAAATAAAGCTTTATACGCTACGCATTTAATTTTCGATTTGATGACGGAAAAGAAAAGTGACATGTAAAGAAATCATTTGAACGGAAAATTCTAAACACGTATTGAATATGGACGAAAAATGGTAGTAAGGTTTATTTTATTTCTTTAGACGTGATGAAACAGACTCTTTTTATTTTGATTTATTTGGTACATTATCTATACCTATGTGCATATATTATTCAAACATTTGATGCCCAAGAAAACAAATGAACAAAGAGGTTATCTGGGCTCCGGCCCATCTCGTAGTAGCCTAAGATGACAGCAGTTTGTTTTTAAAAGAAAGACAAAAAGATGTTAACGTCAGTTAGACGTCAAATTTAACCTTCTGCCTTCAAACTTTATCGAGCTCGAAACTTAAACATTCAAAGGAAGTTGATCATTTCGATCCCAATACGAACATGGAGTCGTCACTTATTGATACTAAATATATGTATCTCATACTGGATATTGGCACCAACTACATTACAAGTTCTTATATAAGAAACTATCGCCGAGTTCGGGTTGCACGTACAAAACATATCAGGCTTTAGCATGCTAAAGTTGGCTTGTTTATATTTTTATAGCGCTTCGGGAATATGCTCTCCTAGTACCAATATTGTGACTGTGTGATCTGGCAGTATTTGTTGAAATAAATAAAATAAAAAGTTCATTCGGGTCGCATTTGGGACGGCATCGATAGGCGACGTTTAAAAATATTTTCGACTTGAATTTTGCAGTCGAAGTGAATTCTAACCGAGAGGCATTTGAATCCTCTTCCATTTATTTAAATGTCTTCAATTGATGTTTTTGGCATTACTACATTACACTAGCATTGGTACGACGACTGTGTTCAAAGCATCTATTTACTTACGTAGCTATGCTGAATAAGTTCTCCAAAGCAGAGGAGCATGGTAAGAATGTAGCAAGGCCAGTTATGTTCTTGGTAGGTACTGATTAAAGAAAGAGAAATAATTTTATGCTATGAGCACAAAAACCGGTAGCCATTAATTAATCTGAGCGTCAAAGTCTCAATCAGATACCACCATAAACCATGCCATAGATACAGGTAAAAAAATTACGGATTACGTATGATCCAACCAGTCTACAGAGTAAAGAATGAAGAATCAATCTCTTATGGAGACGCATATTATGGACCGAACTGAACGAATGAAAATCGATGAACGGTTATTTATTCATATCGAACTTTATTGGGTCAAGGCAAAGCGAGGGTTAAAAATAAATCTTCATGATAACATGAAAAGTTGAAAATAGTTTTTCTTTACTTGGTACCAGGAGGGAAGAAAAGTAAAGAGCTCAAATAAAATTAATAAGTGATACTGAACCAATAATGTGATGAAATAAACGATGGATATACCTACATGAAAACTGGGCATTTTTGTGTTGTGAATTCCTCCTTTTGTTCCAATAGTGAGTAAAGTCTGACGACTATGGATGCTGGAGCAGATAAAATAGTTATTATTTACAGTGAGAAACAAATATATGCACTGCTCAAGGAATAAAATACATACATACAATTTATGTACAATTTAAACACGAAGCCACCGAAATATGAGAGTAATCGCGTCTTCAATAAAATATGGCTTCCAAATCAATATTCGATTATAAATCGAGTCAGCGTATTTCGGACCCGACCACGGCGATACGGTATTTAATATTTATGCTGCGGAGAGTTAAATATCCTTCCAAGGCCTTTTCAAGGTACGGTGGATTTGGGTTCTAGTCTAGTTACGTCTGGCAACGGCTGACTATCAATATTTCAGATGTTGCACGGGCCATTTGATATCCAGGAACAAGATCGATTTATTGTCTTGTTTTTTTAGTAAAAGAATACTAAGGCAGTAACGATACGCACATTTCTTTGCTTGATAATCCTGAACTTCTGAAGTCCTGATGTAATGACTAATGAGGATAGGTTCTTCTTAACCTTAGCTGAAAAGTTGATGACAAAGAATATAGTGAATTGCTATTAAACCACTGAATTTGATGTTGTAACCATTTTAGGTGTAGAAAAGGCATTTGGAAAGTTTCCAAATACGTTTTATTACATCTAAAACTGATTATTCGGTGTTACGATATTAATTATTGCATTTCATAATCAATATTTTAGTTCTCTAGTTATAGCCATATTTCTTATTTCCATACAGTAATATTGCCAAATTAATCAAAACAACTAAATATTTGACAGCTATTCGCAACGTTGCCCACTTTCTGTATAAACAACGCTCTTTAACAACCTTAACCTGAATACCTCTTGTTAAACTGTTTCCCTAGTACTTGCCGAACTAATAGTTAACACTACACTCTACTACGTTACTGAATGTGTGCTATCCTAAGTTCTAGGTTACTTAAAATATGTGAATAATTGGCTCTGCAACTTCCGCGGCTGATTGTTTACTCAGAAATGGAACTTGATCATGCCTCACGGAGTCAGGAGTACCTTTCTAAGAATTCCGTACTATTTATGCCGCCACTAGTATTTCTATTCCATTTTTTTTGTGAAATATACATAACAGTTTGTTGGCGAGTTTTTTTCCGTGGAGGAGGCCAAATGAATTCTACCCTTTTATCGGGTTCCGGGAAATGTTTGCCTAGCACAAAGCTCAATCTCGGTAACGGTAAAAACGAATTTAAAAGTGGACTGAAAATGTTAACATTCAAGTATGAATTGTTCAGATATATTCCACAAACGGTTAAACGCTGGGATTTGTTGCGAGTGGATGCAGCTTTGACACTCCATTGACCATAATGGTCGTCCCCACGCATCCTGTACAATATGTACGGCCGTAAGGAAACCCATAGAGAACCCATAGTTAAGGATCATTTACTCTCCCATAGACTCACAAGGAAGAAGCTACTTTTATCTTGAGCTGAACCGTAGCTAAACTTCTTGAAGACATGTCATGTCATACACGATAGCAAAAAGTTTGAACAAGTTTCTAATATCGACCAACACGACAAAATCTAACCTTGGTATCTATTATTATTGGTAGTCAAGTTAAAGTAACTACTTGAGTTTAAGTCATTACTTATGTAAACATTTTTATAAGACACTATAGACAAGTATGGCGGGATGAGCTGGACAAAACCAACACACTTGACAGTTCTAGCTTCAAGCAATAGTAAACTACGGAATAAACATCGTATCTAACGACTTTTACTTATGTAATCACTAAGACTTGTATATACGGGTGTAAGTCGCGTCTTTGAATTTTTCTCACAGATATTTTAGAAAAAGCATAATATACGAGTATCCGCCAAGATGAAATTCTGCTCCGAAAATATTATGAAAATGGCGCGGAAACAACAATAAATAGCATGGCAGTAATACCCTATTGTTTCTATTTCTGAGGGCTTAGGGCTTCGTTACGTGTTACTAAGCTTATGTAACCCTGGTACACATGTGTTGGAATAGATAAGGATTGTTACATTTACGTAGACCACAAATTTTAATAACGATTATTTTTATTGTTGGTATAGATGGTGTTACTGTTATTTGTATAATTTTCTTTATTATCACTGTCAACCATTGTCAACCAATAAAAGCAATGGATATAGGTGAGTCAACTGGTGTAGTTTTTCATTCCTACCACAAATTGTCAAATAATAATAGCACAACACTTATGTGTTATTTATTTATTTCATGGTAAACTTATGGGAATAATGTCCGTCTTGATTGAGACCCATCCTTCTTCAAAAATCGGAAGTCTCTACTAATATATAATTTTTAAGAAAATAACAGTTCGAATTCAAACCCAAGAACAAAACTCCTAAATCACAATACTATCGTCTAAAGATCTTCTCATAGACAGTAGAGTTATTGCAAAAGTGCAATTTCCTGTTGTAGTGTCGGAGTGTTGTATTCTAGCTCGCAGTAGGCCGCCGGGAGCAATGTCCGGTGCCAGGCGGACGGACAGCCGGACAGATAAAACTACCCTCTGCATTTACTTAGCAGGATGTACGGAACAATTTGAGTTTTATTTTTGTTAGTTTGCGAAACAGGTTTAAACTATTTGTTTGAAACACTAATAAAATTTGAACTTGTCAAAGCAAGCCTTTTTACTTCACAGTTCGGTTTATGTCTCGAATCAATGCAGTGGTCTGCAGTAACGTAAATAAATAATTATTACAAAATTTGGAAGTCATCATTAATTCTAAGAAAAGCATGTAGTAAGTTTTTGTTAGGTATTGTGTTCTGTTGTCTGAAAAACGTTCTTTAGGCTAATTCACGTAACTAAAGAAGTGCTGTTGCAGTGCAGTTGCAGTTAAGTTTCGATCAAAACAACGCTTTTCGTATTCTCTACCGCTGTCAGACACGCTTGCGTCAAGTTCACGTCACGCGAGCGCAATAACAGCATTCTACTGTTGTGCGTTTTTGGTGCGTGCTTCGGAACGCAACATGATCGGTATTCTACTATGTAAGAAAAAGCACTAAAATCTGTGCTGGGGTATTTTTTTTACATTTTAATAACGTCATATTCATTGAAATGTAATCGATTCTATTCGATTATTTAGTGAATAATATTTTTTCTCTCATATGGCCACACCATAAGTAATTTTGGTAGAGTTTGGTTGTCGTACAGTTGACGTGCAGTTCACGCGTAGCTTACGCGCAGTTCAAAGATTACAAGAATACCGTTTATCACTCGAACTTGAACTTAACTGCAACTGCACTACAACTTCATCGGCGCGACATAAAATTACGTGAATTAGCCCTCTTGTCCGTTAACTTAAACATCCTCGAATAAAGGTCGGCATTAATTGGTTACTGGCGTCTACCCACGACTTCGCTAGCGAAGAAGGAAGTATTTATAAAAAAATATTAGTATACTGATTACTTATACGACTTATCTGATACTTTAAGCACACAAATGTATAAAGGCAGACTTGATAGCATAGGCACGGCCGGTGTTCTGAATATTAAAAACATCAAATCAGGCTGGATGAAAAGTCAAGCAGTGGAGCTCTAGGACGAAGTCAGCAACCCGAAAAAAAACAAACAAAAAAAAGTTTTGAAATAACAAACCAACCTTGTTCTACGTTCTGAAAATTCAAAAAAATATAACGGTTGCAAAAAACGCGGGAACAAAGCTGCGCGCTCTTTGGTCGGCCATTCGAATAGTATCGCAGCTCGAGAGCGGGGGAACGGCAGGAGTGGTGCCCACTCGACATAGATTCAGTTTGGTTACCATTGTTGGGTGAAACTCGGGGAAAACACGCTGAAATGTAGATATGTATGTTTCGAATGTGATTTTTTTTTCCGAGAAATTATATTAGGTACATGTCGCTAGATTGTTTACGTGTAGTCATTATAATAAAACAAAATGACTTGTAAATGTCCACAGAACTTAGATTAGAAACACAGTACAGATAATTTGGGATTAAAAATAGTGTTTCATTATACACAATATGATTGTTGATATGAAAGTTTTATTATTAGTCACAATCATGTTGGTTTTAGGAGGAGCTCGTGGCTAAATAATAACAGCCGCTCGAGTCGATCTTTAGGTTAAGCCGTGCTTGCCTAGGTTGGTCTGTGGATGGGTGACCACCCATTACATACCGAGTTTCCTCCGTGCCTCGGAAAGCACGTTAAGCTGTTGGTCCCGGCTGTCATTTGTAGATCTTTGACAGTCGTTACAGGTAGTCAGTGGCCCAAAAAGTCTGACAACCAGTCTTACTAAGCCCCCTTAGTAAGACTGGTTGTCAGACTTTTTGGGCGATACCCCTATCGTATTACCCAGTACTAACTGGGTTGTGGAGGTCAGATAGGCAGTCGCTCCATGTAAAATACTGGTGTTCAGCTGCATCCGGTTAGACTGGAAGCCGACCCCAACATAGTTGGGAAAAAGGCTAAGTAGATGATGACAATCATGTTGATTATAATGTAAGTTTTGTTGCTTTATACAGACTGATCAAACCAGCTCAAACAATTGTTAATAGATATTTCAAGTATCGCTGAACCATGGAGGCAGTTGCAACATAGGCAATCGGCCTGGTACTGAGAAAAAACAAATATTTTCAAGCGAGTAAAAACCTAAGATTTAATGAGTATCTATCGAAATTCTATTCAATAGTAACGCAGCTCGTTACGACGGCAAAATGTTACAGATGCAACGCAGAACCGTGGCTGCAACCGCAAAATTTATGGACGATAGTGCGCCACAGTGGCCAGGCCAGTCCACAGATAGTTTATTTTTCAATTGTTACTTTTGTTTTTAAATAACTAGGATAGGAACTGTAATTAAAGGTTTGTTTTGTTGAAAATTTTACTGGAAAATCGGGGTTATTGTTGTGGAATATTGAATGTTAGTTCGGTTGTCAGTGGTAGATCGGTAGATGTGTTGCGTTGTATTGCAAATCGGTCTGGTATCCTATCCTTCCCCCTAAATAGAATATTATAAATGCGTAAGTAAGTTTGTTTGTTTGTTACCTTTCACGCCTAAACCACTGAACCGATCTGAAATAATAAGTACTTACTGTTCCCGACGACACGTGTCTTTCGAATCATTATTATTATATGCTTGTTATAATATAATTCAATCATGATTCGAAAGACAACAAATAAAGTAAACACACAATAAATTCGGGTTGTACTCTGTAGTGTCTGAGTACAACTCGAATTTACTGTCAAATTCTAAATTAACGTGAGCGAAGCTAGTCTGATATAATTAGATTAATGGGAATTGTATTTTATGGAGAATGGGAACGATAGTTTCCTATCACAAAGAAAGGTACATACATAGAATAGGTATAAACCTATTCCATTTCATAAACCCCAACCCATTTTATGTTTATAGTGTAGTAGCAGTAATAGGGATGATGACTGATTAAAAAAATATGATTCTGTTTAGTCCGTCAGTTAGATTATCGAAAAATATTGGATACGTGTTTTTTTGTTTTATCAAATTAATAAAAAATGACGAAGATAAAACGTGTCAAAGATCATGAGTAGCGACGTCACATTTGAGTAAAAATTATACTCGATAGTGACGTCACACGAGTTTTCGACGCAAAAAGAAAAAATATGTGTCCAAAATTTTTTGGAAGTTTATCTGACGGACTAATTAGATTTTTTTGTCATCTAGCCTATTGTCCCACGGGATCATACTAACGGGATGAAAAGTATCCTATATGTTAATCCAGGATACTGTGTGCCAAATTTAATTTAAAATTTATCAATGTAGGTATGATATCTGTATAAATTATCTGGACAACCGCAAAATAAAGTACTTAGACAACAAAGTAGAATCTAAAATTAATCAAAATTTTCCCACAGGAATATTCCTAAACGTAAATATTTTTGGAATATTCCACTGTCAATTAATTTTATATTTAGAGATATCGGCTGTCATTCAAACTAGTCGAGTTATAACAAATTCAGGATGATAGATGAAATAGTGAGAAATAATATAACTTTTATATAAATTATCCGCTAGTTTGAAACCTGACGGCTTCTGACATATGAAGGTAATTTTATTTCGTTCAAATATATATATATACCTAGAACTGGCACGAAATAAGGTGTCTGATGAGATGACGAGTAATAGAGAAGTATGGGAGAAGAAGACATGCTGCGCCGACCATAAATGAATTGGGTTATGGGCAACAGAATGTTGATGATGATATTTACCTAGAACTTTAAAATAAGATAGAAAAACTAGATACTTTGGAGTATTTTCTAGGAAATAGAGAAGGGCTCTGATTTTTTAACTAGTGTTTGCATCTACTTCTACGCGTGATTTCATGAGGCATCCGAACAGCTAGCAAGATAAACCAATTTCGACTGTGGAAGTTCACTAGCAGGTTGATAGGAGTGTAGTTATTCTTATGTAGTTCAAGTTTACGCATTTAATTACAATGATGTTACCTACGCTAGCGTTTATTCACACAAACAAGTGTAGGCACTTGCAAGGCTCACCTACAAATACTTACACTGTATGTTAGTTATTAAAACGAGTTGAAGTGTTTTCTGAAACAGCTGCGTTTAATAAAATTGTTCATCTGTTGTCAATCTGAAGAAATATTTTAATCCAAATTGGCCATTGCAGGCTCTTTTACTTAAGTGCGAGAGGCACCGGCATAAATTATATTTTTATTGTTTACTTAACGAATGCTGAGCTAATTTTTATGAATAAATTTCTAATATTTCTTGGTTCTAACTTATTTTATTACGTCATAAAAAAACATGCCTTAAGCCATAGCTAGCTTTATAGCTGACCTAGATTCCCAGTCCATATATCCTGGTAAACGCTAAACACTTTGATGGCTCACTGGCCGCCTGCTAAACTATTATTACCTAGTTATGCATTGTCGCATGTATAATTTGTGTCGATATGTGGCTAACATGCACGAAACTACCAGGGGTGCATGTTTGCGAGGCGTTGGCTGTAAGATATCTCTGCACATACATAAACCACAGGACGACGCAATTTGGAACGGTGGGAAATAGGGCCAACTAAACGAAGATTCCTTTGTTTAGCAATTGTATTAATTAAGGACTATTTTGGTCAAATTGTAGTCTATGTTTAGGTCTCGATTCCTTACCTGATTTAAAGAAAAGAACGCACTAATGTACAAATAAAATGTTGATCTTGGTTGATCTACTTATCAAATGATAAGTTTGTAATAGTAAAATCGCTTTTTTACGTTTTACGGTTTTTTACACGTGCTGTAAGACCTTGCTTTTTGCCAAATTTCGTGATTCTAGGTCAACGGGAACTACCATAAAGGTTTTCGACCCAAAAGCTAATGGTTAAAAGCAAGGTCTTACAGCACAAGTAAAGGGAAAAGTCCTAAAAATAAAACAGTTGAAAATTAAGGTAAATTTTGGTACTTTCCAAATTTGCCCATATCTTTTTATGATGTTGCCTCAGGACCTTGATTTTTATACATCTAATTGGGACTATAGACCTCAGTATCTGGTATAAATTTCAACTTGCTAGGTCAACCCGTTCCTGAGAAAATCGGTGGTGACAGACGAACAGGCGGACAGACAGATGGACAAGAAAGTGATCTTATAAGGGTTCCGTTTTTCCCTTTTGAGGTACGGAACCCTAAAAATGTAACACACCAACATTAAACAGAGGGCTAACTTTTTATTCCCAAACCTCAGTATTTTTCGCAACCCGTTGGCTAACCGCCGAAAGGGTGCGTTACCGCGCAATGCCGCCGATTTCATTTCCGTTGGGAAATGCGGGAGATAGCGGCATGGCAGGCGGTAGCTCTCTCATTATGTTTGTGACGAAAAAAAATCGGATACACACTGAAATATTTTATGGTCCAGGTTTTACATTGACCTTGCGAGTATCCGGACGCGGCTAAAGGATTATGAATTCACGTTTTTTGTAACATGTGTTGTCGTATACAAGAGTTTTTTGTTGGTTTATGAAATGAATTAATAAAACATTGTTAACGAAAAACGGTTTTATTTTTGTCCGCCCGCTGTCTATTTTGTTAATTAATTGCAGCGGTTACGGATTAGCAGATACCAGGCAATCAGAAACAATAATCGACTGGATTGTTCGGTACACGATAGCGCATGCGAGCAATAAATAAGGTTTGTTGCCCAAGCCGGACAACAGGCGATACGGGCAATCCTGCCTGCGTTCGTGTTTGCCTGTAAATGTATGTAAACCTGGACTAACTAACGTCGCCTACCTATGTATAAATGTCGTGTGGAAACGTACAGTGGTGCTCGATGATTGGAATACGAAGATAATTTCAATTTTATCTCTGCTATAGAAATAATAATAATTGATAAAACTGCATTATTAATTAAAAGTGGCCAGCAAGTTTTACACATTTTTTGTAACCAAACATTGGAAAATTGCCTAATAAAAGCTCTTAAGAACATTTACTAAGATATTTTCTCCCAAAAATAAAGGTAAACTTTCGACGCCAATACAAACAGTGAAACAAAAATCAGTCGGTCTTTGAAGAACTAAACAGTAAGAAAATTAATTATCACGGTAGTTCAGGAAACAATGCGGGAGTACTAGGGCAACATTACCACTTGAGAGAAAAATGTACGCATTTGTCTTGTAGTCAGTAGTCAGCCTTCTGTGAGAGGCACTTTGAGTGATTAATGAGTTCGGATGGAAAAGCTAGACCTTTATTTATATCTTATATATTCGAAGACTTGAAAGATCTGGGAATACTGGAAATAATGTTTTATGGAGATCGTTTCGTCGGCTGCCGTCTGGTAGGATCATAATCCAAACTATAAACGTAGTATGTGATTACAAAACCTCTTTTAGTATGTTTAAAAAAAAACTAGTTGTGTGCTGCCATTTCCGTTTGGAGCTAAAATAAATAAGGGCTAAAAGGAAGAATAAAAAACACAAAATGACACAAAAAGCCCTCCCGATTGTAAAACGTTAATTACGGAGAGTTGTTTGTTCGTTAAACATTGCTAATTACGAGTCGTCATATACGGGCGTTGCCGTGAAAATAAAAGAAAATTCATTCAAAAAGTGTTAAACGAAGCTTTCGCTCTGTTTTTTTTTTGTTTTTTAATCAGGAAAAACGTAGACATTGAAATAACATTTTCTGTGTTTTTTTTTTATTCATCTTCACCATATTTTCAGTCAAGTGACGTTCATTAATGGATATGTAGGTTTCTCCTAGGCAAAGATCAACCGGTCCGATTCTTACATTATGATACATCTTCTGCCTAGACTTTTCCAACTACATTGGGGTCGGCTTCTAGTCTAACCGGATACATTTGTCTTATACCTTTTTTTACTGAAAAACCCGTGCTTTCAATAAGACGTTCAATAAGTTTCAATAAGACGTCGGTTTGACCTCAGTTTCAAATTAAATGAACTACCTAAATAAAATACGAGTCATCAAACAGAACTTATGAAAAAATCACTAGGTGGTAAATGTACTTTAATGGTGATGATTGACAAAAGTATTAAACTGGTACGCAACATTGAAATAAAATCAGATAAATCAGTAAGCAGTAATATAAAAAATATGTGTAAACGTTGGAATGAAGGGAAATAAAAACCGTTATCGTTTTTACGACCAGTGGCTCGGAAATCATACCGATGTCGACGTGCCGAAATGTGATAAATTCTCAAGCTTATCAGTTGACAGAAGCATGTCAGATGATTGCAGTTTTTATAAGATCTTTTCGGGGTAATATAGTCATTGATTTTACTTGGAAAATGGGATACTTGCTTAATTGCGTAAATTCAAGGCTGGAAGGTTCCTGAAATCGAGCTCTATTTATTAGACCAGAAGATAATGAATACAGACATGCTGAGACAAATCATCATCTGCCTATCCTTTCCCAGCTATGTTGGGGTTGGCTTCCAGTCTAACCGTAGCTGAATACCAGTATTTTACATGGAGCGACTGCCTATCTGACCTCCACAACCCAGTTAGTACTAAGTAGGTACGATACCCCTTGAAAAAATAGTTTGTTAGACATTTGGACCACTGCCCGTAACAACTGAAATATTAAGACAAATACCTGAACTAAAATCTAGGGGTATGAATCTACTTGCAAAATGACGTTTGCGAGTAAATATTGGCATACTATTTAGAAATCTGTAAGTCCCTCCATTCAACCTACATATTTATAAGCCGCTACAAGCCAAGTCCTTGGGATTTCTCTTTAGCAAAAATTAGGAACCAACTTCTATATTTTTATCGCCTATTAACTTAAAAAAGTCTTTCATATTCATTACATAAGGCAGCATTTCATTTTTACAGTAGTAGTTGTAGTTTGTGCTCTAACGGTCAGGGACTGAATTTAAGATTTCTTTAAGCAAATATAAAAGTAATAGGATACAAGACAAGTTATTATGTTGCAGCGTATTTACTTGCTAAACGTCTCAACAAACTACCACAAGGTTTCATCTAATAGTTCTGTAGTCTCAAACTCAGACGCCACAAGTTCAGAGCGAGTGGTTCTGCAGTTTAGCAACACATTGCACGTGAACAGCGAATTGCATGAAGAAGCACCACTAACCTATACCTAAACCTTGTATGGTCACTGGCTTTTGCCCGCGACCTCGCCCGCATTATGGTCGGAAACGATCCCATGAAAACATACTAGGTACCGGGATAAAATTAATCTTGGAACCTAATTCACGTCATGGTCTACCTGTGTGTCAAATTTCATCCATTCGTAAAAAGGTAACAGAGATTTTTGCATGTAAATTATTAGTTTGTATAGGGTTAGGGGTACCTACTTAAGTATACATATAAGGACTTATACAGGCTGTAAACGGACCCTTCACAAAGCCGTCAACCAAGCATTCGCTACATCATACTAAGTAACTTTACGCAAAAATTATTGCTGGGAAACGACTTTTTTTTTGGGGTGAAAATCACGTTTTACGGTGGGACTCAATGTAACGCACTCAAAAAATCGTGCTGATGTATGGATTGAATAGTACGGGGGGGGGGGGGTCGTGTTGTTAAATTAAATTCTTACGTACAAACTTAACTTTGCTGTTCGATCCCATGAAACGGCTATTGCACCAACCGCAAATAATAAGTTTGTTATAGTAAAATCGCTTTTTTTTGTTATGTTCATTTTCACTTTGCTGTAAGACATTGCTTTTCGCCAAATTTCGTGATTCTAGGTCAACGGGAACTGTTCTACCATTTAGGTTTTCGACCCAAAACCTATAGGGTACTTCCGATTGACCTAGAACTGTCAATTTTGGGTTAAAGAAAGGTCTTACAGCACAAGTAAAGGGAAAAGTCTGAAAAATAAAAAAGATGAAAATTAAGGTAAATTCTGGTAAATGCAAGTTTTCGCGAAAATCTAAATTTGCCCATATTTATCTTGTTGACTCAGGACCTTGATTTTTATACACCTAATAGAGACTATAGACCTCAGTATCTGGTATACATTTCAACTTGCTAGGTCCACCCGTTCCTAAGAAAATCGGTGGTGACAGACGGACAAGAAAGTGATCTTATAAGGGTTCCTTTTTTACCTTTTGAGGTACGGAACCCTAAAAATGATCTCAAGGACGAAAACAAGTGCCTTTCGGCTTCGTTAAGGGTACTGTTGCTGCACTCTTTGTAAAATGAACTGACTGCTTTAGTATTAAAAAATAATTTTACTGTAAACGCGTGATGGGGAATGACGAAAAGTATCGTGAAAGCTCGGAAAAGTCGGAGCTTGGAGTTTAAACAGTGAAATGCGATAGGTTATAGGTTATTCCTCTTTTAAACAAGAGGTTCATCATCTGCCTAGCCTCTTCCCAACTATGTTGGGGTCGGCCTCCAGTCTGACCTCCACAACCCAGTTAGTACTGGGTTATAGCGATTTGACCCACTGATTATTTGGAACGACGGTTAAATAAATAGAAAAAAATAGGTTTAAAGAGATATAGACCAGTGTATTTTACCTGATGTTTGATCTTGGCATGTCAGGATCGCAGCAGTTGGCGTTCTGTAGTTTCTGATGACCTCGATGGGAAAAGTGTAATTTATGTATTTACCTACTCCTAGTTCGCCCAACGCCCCACATTTCATTCTAATCATGTCATTTTAATTAATTAATAATAAATAAATAAATATCGCTGGACATTACACACAGCGCCATCTAGTGCCACACTAAGCAACATGGCTTGTGTCGTGGACACCAGATAGTTGATATACTACATAGATACTTTTTGTTTGTAAATACATACTTACTATACATATAAACATCCATGACTCGGAAACAAATGTCCATGCTCATCACACAAACATTTGCTTCTACCGGGATTCGAACCCAGGACCCTAAGAACGTAAGGCAGCCTCAGTACCGCTGCGCCATTCGGGTCGTCAAAAAAAATTCATAATGTAGTTTTCAAAATACTTAATTTATTATTTAATTTTAACTTTAATTTAATTGGTAATTATGTGTTTGAGCCGTTTGGGGTTGAAACACTAGGGCCACGGGGTCCGAGTGCCCACCTAGTATTTCGGGAAATCGCCAAACGGTTGGTCGACTCTTCACGTGACCAGAGGGCGGGCTTATTTTTTGGCCAAAGAATCAGCATTGCCATCCAACGTGGCAATGCTGCCAGCCTTCTTGGCACTTTTCCTGTTGACAGCGATGTGGACGAATTTTTCGACGCCCTGTAACCTTTTTTTTGATATTTGTAAAATATTTTTATTTCTTTTTATATAGTTAGTGTGTAAATAATGTAAATATTTTAACTTATTTTTATTATTTTAAATTTTGGACATTTTAAATTATATTTGACATGCCAATTATTGTGTTAATTTAATATTATTTTGTTGGTAAAATTAGTATTAATAGCATTGTGTAGTGTGTATTTATTTGTCTCTGATTTAAATACTAACGTTATGTTTAAGTGTACCTACTAACAAAATTATGGATCATTGGTTCTGACTTATATGTATGTAAGATCACCAGTTTGCATGAATACTTCAAATAAAAACCGGCCAAGAGCGTGTCGGGCCACGCTCAGTGTAGGGTTCCGTAGTTTCCCGTCCGTCACAAATTTTGGATTGCGAGAACCGATTTTAATAATCCGTTTTTGTTTGAAAAAAGATACGTTCAGGATAATAAAATATGTAAACGAAATTAAAAAAATGCTTGCATATACGAATATACTACAAACTTAGTCCAGAAATTATTTTGTACAACTTTTTGTCTTTTTTATACAAAAACTGTTGTTTCCATCAAGTTCAAAATGATTTTCCTAGAAAGTCCTTATAAAGTTCTACTTTTCAGATTTTTTTCATATTTTCTAAACGTATGGTTCAATAGTTAGAGGGGGGGACACATTTGGAGCGATTATTTCCGAAATTATTGACATTATCAAAAAATGATTTTAGAAAACCCCTATTCATTTTTAAATACCTTTCCAACAATATATCACACGTTAGGGTTGAAATTAAAAAAAAAACACTTCCCACTTTACATATAGGGGGGCTACCCTAATAAAACATTTTTTTCCAATTTTTATTTTGCCACTTTGTCGGCGTGATTTATATACATATTGGTACCAAATTTCAGCTTTCTAGTTCTAACGGTCACAGAGATTAAGCGCGGACGGACAGACGGACGGACGGACGGACAGACATGGCGAAACTATAAGGGTTCCTAGTTCACTACGGAACCCTAAAAAACCGACTTCAAAAACACAAAAAAAAACGAAAAATAACTTTAGCTTCAGAAGTCGGTGACTTTTGTTTGATTCAGTTTTTTTGCCACCGACTTCTGAAGCTAAAATTATTTTTCACTATATTTTTGTGTTTTTGAAGTCTTCTATTTAATTCGTACAAATTTCTCACAGACAAAACTAGAACACCATTATTAGTTGTATTTGTAGAAATCCAGAAATTAATTGTTACAAAAAAAAACCTAGGCTTCCCAAAAAATATGTTCATAAAATTCGTTTTGATTTACGAGCAAGCACGCAATGTATAAAAATATGGTTTCAGCATCTGTGCCGTCCTGAAACCCAACCTAGGTTTTAGCATTATTTTAGTTATTTTTTAGCATTCAGCGCTCATACCTAATTTTGTCATTTTACCTGTATCTATCGAATAAGAAATTGTTTATGTACTTTTCTCTATGTTGTATAATTATGCGCTATGTGGGGTGGGGTGGTCAGAGTTATGTACTGATAATGTGCGTGGTAACCGATTTAGCGTCGGTATTAAAAATTGTAGATTGTATTAGGTACTTACTTCGTTTCCGGCAAATGCCGCGAAACGAAGTAAGTACAATCTGCAATTTTTAATACACACATTTTTTTTCCACTTGTTCGTTTCCGGCAATTGCCGCGAAATGAACACCTGGAAAAAAATGTGTTATTCCAGGTATAAACTATCTATGTGCCAAATTTCATCCAAATCCGTTCAATGGTTTTTGCGTGAAAGTGTAACAAAAACTCATCCATCCTCACAAACTTTTGCATTTATAATATTACTATGAACTAAGATTGCCATAGAAATTATGAATAAACCGAAGTTCCCAATACACCATGCATCTAGGCCGTAAGTCTCCCGCGTATAATAATGATTTTGGCATTATCTGGTACATTTTACGAGTCTGTGCGTGTATCCAAAACGATTCGGTTCATAGCACATGATAGGTATCCGCAAATTGGAAGCGTCCCTAAGGACATCTATGTATACTGAACGAGTTTCTAGATTAAAAAGAACGATGTTTATACAAAGATTACTTTTGAATATGTTTTTATTGACTTCCTGACATTTAATGGGTCCTGGTTAAGGTCATGTTAAAGGATTCTACATATATTTATCGATCAAGGTTTATAAAATTAGATTGCAAATCCAATTGTTCCATAGATAGGTATCCGCAAATTGTAAGCGTCTATAAGGACATCTATGTGTACTGAACGAGTTTATAGATTAAAAAAAAAAAAAAACAAAAAAAAGAACGATGTTTATATAAAGATTACTTTTGAATATGTTTTTATTGAGTTCCTGACATTTATGGGGTCCTGGTTAAGGTCATGTTAAAAGATTCCATATTAATCGATCAAGGCTAAATATTAAATTGCAAATCCAATAGCTCCATGTAGTAGTACAATCAACGGTTGTATTTGATTTTCTTGTTACCTCGTCTTCCATCTTGTGTGCGAATACCTTATGTACCACCTTACAATAAGGGCGACTTACCTGCAAAAAAAGAAAAAGAATTAAGTTTATCAAATATTACCAAAAACATGATGTATTAAATTGAACTAGACAACTTTACAAAATCCACCAGTAAATAAATTTAGGTAGCTACTAGGAACTCATAATTGTTCTGAGTAGAAATTCCCTTGAACGTTACACAGGTAAGCACTTGGATACGAATGGAGAACGGAGTGCATTGCAGAATCTGCAAGTGTATTAACATAATAAAGGTGTCTCAATCCGTAGGTACTTACTAGAAACTTCGTGGATATGTTATGCTAGTAGCGTGCATGAATAATTGATTAATCTAGTCTGTACTTTGGTGTGATCCAGAAAATAATCGTACGAGTTCGGTATTATGGTGATACAGGCTGGGATATCGAGTTTTAAGATTTTTTTTGTGTCACGTTTTCGTCACACATTTGTGACAATCTCCTAGTCTAACTGTATCCTACTGAATATGTCTAAAGTGTCTAGACAAAGTGACATTCTATCATTTCTATCAGCGATAACGATGATGGAACTTTAAAAAATGTACTGAATTGACGTTAGCTGCGGGCCGAAAAGTTCAAGTTAATACTTAGTATTGACAGTTGCTGCAGAAATACGAAACGCCACTTGTATTCGACGCTCTGGTAGGTTGTGAAAATATTGAAAGGTCAAAATTGTGCTTTCTTTTTAGGTCAAATCGGAAAAGTCCTATAAAAATAATGATGTAGAAAAGAAACTACGGGCAAACTAATTTTATCGCAGACGTAAAATATAGATTTTACCGCTTTGTAGCTTTAAAACGGTCAGAAAAATTAACTGAAAACGAGGTGCAACTGGAAACTATTTGCTGCAGCTTTATTTTTTTAACTTTCAAGCAACTTTTTCCACATTTATCGAATTATGTGAAATGGGTGTCGCTATTTTTATTTTTCACTGGCTGCTGAACTTGTAGATAACAACCTGATTGTAACGCAAAACATTGTCAAAATAAAACGAACGTGATTAGGCGTAATTTTACCTACTTTACATAAAACAATTTCGTATTTATGAACACGAAATAAACAATAATAACACCTTTCTATGTAAATTGCGGTAATTTCAATGTTTGTTATCCAGGTAGCAGAATGTGTCATGTAATACGGAATGGTAGAATTACCAGGGTGACATGAAAACGGACTGGTATTCATTTGCATAGCTAACGTATTTTCATGAACGGTCGGACACGCTCTCACATTGTTGAACTCCTATTACGCTGTGAACCAATTATAATCATCATTACAATAAAACGTTTGTTTTCTCTTTTTGAATAACAAATGAGAGTTTTTGGGCCTAGGTAATTCAAAAAGGTTATAATGGGTACCCGTGTAATATCATTCAGTATTTTGGGTACTAAATGAGATTTAGGCCAAATAAATGCTTATTCAGTATCCAAAAATTTTTTTTCAAAATATTATTTTTTTTTTTTTTTTCGTTAAAATTATTTTTCTGTAAACGGGAATACTTAAAACATTTTTCGCTGATCTCTCTGTACAATAAAAACGACTTCAAAAACACAAAAAAAAAGTGAAAAATAACTTTAGCTTCAGAAGTCGGTGACTTTTGCTTGTTTGATACAGTTTTTTTTGCCACCGACTTCTGAAGTTAAAGTTATTTTTCACTTTTTTCGTGCTTTTGAACTCGGTTTTATTTTTTGCAAAAAGGTTGGTTATTTTTTTCATTTTTAGGAAACTCTTCAATATAATAGACAGCAAATCCGTCGTGATTGCAGCAATCACGACCAATCTATTATAGAAGTTTGAGTTCCCTTGTACATTCAGTCAAAAAAGTATCGGGAATGGATGATTTGTTTATGGTTCCAATTTTTTTTTTTGTTTTTTTTTGTTGTTGTTAGATTAGCACAACTGTTTTCCATTTTGGCGCGGAGTTTGAGTTACATCTGTTAATTAGATTAAATACAGTGCTGTTTTTAATTATATCATATCTAGTGTGTATTGCGAATTTTATAATGGACAAAAACATCGAACAAAGAGTTTGTCCTAAATTTTGCATCGCCAATGGAATTTGGTGTTCGGAGTCACTGAAAATGTTACAGAAGGCTTACGGTGAATCGACTTTATCAAAAACACGCGCTTATGAGTGGTACAAAGCGTTCAAAAGCGGTCGAGGTGTGATAGAAGATTTGCCTCGCTTTGGTAGGCCATCAACGTCTGCAACTGAAGTTAACATCGCAAAAGTGAAGGAAATAGTGACTGACAATCTTGCCGGAAGGTCAAACGGTAAATAAAGAATATTAATCGGGCGTTATGCGGCGTTTAAGAGAGCAAATTAGATGAAAAAAGCCAGATTTGTGGAAAGAAAATTCTTGGATTTTGCACCACGATAATGCGCCTTCGCACAATTGTGAACGATTTTTTGACCAAAACTCTACAAATACCATCGAGCAACCACCTTATTCACCAGATATGGCTCCAGCCGACTTCTTTATTTTTCCTAAACTCAAACTACCACTTCGTGGCACCCGTTTTCATTCAGTAGAAGACATAAAGGAAAATTCGCGGCGAGAACTGAACTCAATTCTGGAATAAGCATTTAAAAAATATTTTTATGATTGGATTATTAGTTGGCGTAAGTGTGTCGTTTCTGAAGGAGCATACTTTGAAGGTGATAAAATAAATTTGGATGAATAACTAATATTTTGTGTTTTATTGATCTTTTCCCGGTATTTTCTTGACAGTAGTATATCTCCGAAAAGAAGCATCAGATCTTCACCAAACTTAAATGGGACCGCTCTCTCTCACTCGCTCGACGAGCGCGACGCACTAGATGGCGTTAAATGTAAAAATTAAGAATATACGTTCAAACAATAATAAAAATATACTCACTACTATTGTAATGTGTATGTCTTTTATATGTCTTTTTACTTACATTTTTGGATATTATTAACCTGAAAATTTAAGCATTCATCCTCCCTAGGTAGCTTCATGGTCAATTCTTGGAGGCTTAGCAACGGCTTTGGCCTTTTTACCTTCTAATTCATGTTATTTAAGTTTTTATTTTTATTAAATCTTTGTTTACTTTTGTGATGTCAGTTAGTGGCAACCCTAGTTTTATTTTTAATTTATTGCTGGAGCTAGTTGTAGGTTGTATAGGTAAATCACATCGACCTCATTCGATTTTCTTTTTAATAATTTTCTAATTTTAAAATGTAAAATTATCTGGAGTTGACAGGAGCCTGGTGGTGGAATGGGCAGTCTACGTTCGGAGCTGAGAGCAGGAACACCTCTGAGAAGCTCCATAAAAAGTATATTTAAAGGGCAGTTCCCCTGATTCTTGAGTTTTAAGTCGGCCTCTCTCCGTGCCGCACCCTCACCTAGAACACCTGGAAACCTTGATGCTTGAGCTGCACAAGCCTGATGATGAAGATTTGATGCTTCTCGGCCCTCCTCCACGGTCGGAAGACAGATGTCCTCGGCCCTCCTCCTACGGCCTGAGGATTGACGGTCCTCGGCCGTCCACCACCGTCTGAAGACGGATGCCCTCGGCCCTTCTCTACGGCCTGAGAGTTGATGGTTCCTCGGCCCTCCTCCACAGTCTGAAGACGGACGTTCTTCAGTTATTTATTCCATTCTGCGTTCATCTTCAGTATTTTCCGCCAGCTTCCCTGGCATTAGTGATTTAAGTAGCTCCAGCTTTTAGGTTAGGATCTTTGTTAATAAATTCTTATAACTCGTCCCCTTGTCTATTTCTTTTAATAGTGCTCCCCTCCAGACTGAAAGTTAGGTAGGTGAGTGCTCAGAGTGACCTTACAGTTTTGTGGATCCTATCCGGGAAATTGTAACGTTACACTATACTCACTATGTTATTTTGTGTAAGTAAATTTATTTTTTTGCATTTAATGAGATCTAGTGTCAAGTATAAAAATCATATACAGGCTTATAGGCAGAAAATGTTTTTTTGCTTTTCTAACAAATTACCAGTAATGAAATAGGAGTAAATAAAGAATAAAAAAATTCTGCATGCTCCCGTTCCATCAATTTTTATGCCAGCTGGAATTTTACGTGGTCGTGCTAGGAAGGAATCTTCCAAGCACGACCTATATATAAATAGGATAATTGAGAGGTATACAATTTCTAATTTGTTGTATTTAATTTAATATTTTTATTTTTAATACAGAACACAAATAAATGTTAATTTGTATAAAAAAGCAAAGATTAGTTTTAAATATAGTTTAAATTACACATTTGTGGCTATATATAATTACAAAAATAAAAACTGTATTGTATAAAGTTGTATTAAATAGTATAAATTAAAAGGATCTTATTATCATCAAAAGTTATAATGAATGTGTTCATGGTCGTGCTACGAAGTACAACACGGTTTACGCACTCAAAACATTAAAAACTAGAAGGTTCGCAGGTGTGGGCCAGAGCAAAAAAAATATAGCAATGATAGGAAGAACAAGTGCTTTTGGATTCGTTAAAGGGTGTTTTTAACCGACTTCCAAAAGGAGGAGGTTATCAATTCGTCTGACTTTTTTTTACACCCGTTGGTTTATTGATTTTGCGACATTTTGAGAAGGAGTCATTCAGCGAAAGCGACATTATGAGAACGCGACATTATGGAAACGCGATATTATGAGAAAGGGACATTATACTAGGGGAGACCGGGTACAAAATTAACAGGGCGGGTTGAAAGTAACAAACGCTCTGTAGGTATATCAAATGGTCGAAACGCCGCCCCGCTACCGTCAGGAGACAGCCGGCGACGCTCCCCCCGCTTGCATATAGTCGCCGCGCACACTCTTTGCCGTAAAGTTGTGCTAGAGGACGCTAAGTGATTTTACGAACCAAAAGTAAGTTTTTTGTCATTTATTAATTTAGTGTTTAAGTAGTGTAAAAATCATCATCAGTGTGACTATTTGCAGTGTTATTATTGATTTTGGAATGGCAAGTTCCATTTTAGGTAGGCATTCATGAATTACTAGAAACGTGGTTGGGTACAAAAGTAACAGCACTACGGGTACAAAAGTAACATGTTACTTTTGTCCCCTTAATGCAGTGAGTATTATACTTATTGTTTTATGTTAATTAATTGTTTTTATTTACCAACAGATTGCCGCGACGAGTGAGAAAGACAGCAAGAGAGACCACTGTGCACAGAAAAGCGGTTGACGAGCATTTTAAAGATGATACCACAATTAGAGCCCTGAAAAAAATGTACAAAGTTTGCCATGTGACATTGTACCGGTTCATAAGAAAATTAAAGGCTGTACATAGTTGGCTACCGTGTGTTTACTGTTGATGAAGAAAAAAAACTGCAAGACTATTTAATTGAGTGCTCTGGAATTTATTTTGGATTGACCCCATCCCATCTCATCAGCATGCATCAATGATGATGCGCGCCATAATTGCGAGTCTGAGTAGACTAGGGAACTGAATCTCCTATAAGTTGATCTAATTATTTCCTACTTTGATAAGGATAATTCCTGACGAGAAGTCAATAACTGTTGTGTTTAATTTGTTGTTTACATTGTTAACACATAAAATAAGTACTACTTATTGATATGTTAAAAGTACAAATGTTATTAAAACACGTTTTTCTAATAAATAAGTAAGTTGATTTCATTATGGCATTTCTTATTTATTACATAGGTACACTTTAATTATGTTACTTTCGACCCACACCGTGTTATTTTCGCCCTGACCTCGGGGTCGAAAGTAACAACCGTCATTTTATTTTTAAGCTCTGTAATTCACAATAAACAGCAAATAATGAGGTCAATTTAGATACAAATTTGTATAGCATAATCGAAGTTTATATGTGGCTATATTAATTTCATCAAAAATATGATAACTTGCTAGAAACCAGTGTCAAAGTACCAGTAGGCATTTTGCGAAAGAGACATTTTGCGCCGGAGCCTAAGGCCCATACGCAAAATTCGCGTTTTGCAAGTGAAGTTGCAAACGTCAGCCCGTTATACAATACTAATAATTAATTAATAATTAAAAAAAACTTTACCTTCGTTATCCTTCGAGCCCTAAGATAACTTTCAGTTCTTCAAATGCTTTGTAAAATTTTCACTAAAACCACGACTACGTATCGATGTTTTTGACACATGCACTTATATTTATATGCTAATTTTGTAAATCATTTTAATCTGTCTTGATAACGAAGTAATCATCAACACTAAACTGACAGGTACTTTAGATTTGTGTCTGATAACGATAGAACTATCGATATCGTTAACATGAAATGTGTTTAATTAACAGAACACGCCTTATCTTAGCAATTATGCGTACCTGGTATCATGAAGTATAATAACGGAGGTTGTAAAACCTGTAAAATATGACAGTCAGATAGATGTATAGGGTCGATTTTATTTGGAGGTTGAAAAACATATTCGTTTTATTTTGTCATTTTTCTTCATCGCGTGGTTAGTACCTAACCTGCCCGCGTAGCATGACCACCGTAGAAACGAAAGAGAATCGACAAATCTTTTGTTCATCTGTCATTGAATCGACAAAATGACAGATAAACAAAGGATATGTCGATTCTCTCTCGTCTCTACGGTGGTCATGCTACATGTGTGTCAGAGTTTTAATCCCGCCCACGGGCCTCTGACTTAGCTTTTACATGCCGTCAAGAAATATCTCACAGGCATGCTGGTTTCTTCACGATGCTTTCCTTCACCCAAGCAAGTGAATTGTGTCATGAATTTCCCATAGGTAATTGCTGCCCACCCCAAATATTGTGTCTCAATAAGTAATTTGATAATAATCGGAATATTATGGTAGTACACACATCAACACGGTCTAGGGATATTTTTAAAAAAGCGAATTACTATCAATGTGTTAATTATTTATATGACATGTATATATTTAAAAGATACGTTATTTAATATTCTACCATTTTTTAATAATGGTTAAGGTATAGATTAAAATTTCAGGATTTTATGGAAAAAAAATGAAGCATAGACGGAAACCGTATATGAATGAACTTTTAATTTGTGAGTAAAAACTGAAAAAAATAGAAAAATCATTTAATTTGTGTTTATAAACTTGAAGTTAGTAGTCTGAGAAAGCGCCCATGATGTACATAACACATCGGCAACGATTCGGCATGCTCAGAACAAGGTTGTCAATGTCTTGCTGCGGAATATTGTCCCATGTCCTTCTGAGGTGCGCAAAAAGTTGATCTTCTGTAGCCAGATTTTCAGGAACTTCCTTCAGAGCTCTTCTTTGCAGCATATCCCACGCATGCTCAATGGGATTTAGATCTGGCAGCTGTAGATTGAGCAGGCCAGTCTAAGGCCCTAACATTATGTGTATGTAACCAAGCTGCTACCGTTCTCGCCGTGTGTGCCCGGGCATTGTCGTGCATGAGCAGGAAATCTTGCCCCATTTGTGTTCTGTGGGGCAAGATTACGGGCCCCAGCACCTGTTGGACGTATCGCTCTGCCGTCATATTGCCCCGCACCCAAACGAGATCCGTCCGTCCTCCAAGACGAATTCCTGCCCAAACCATAATTGTTCCTCCTTGGTATGGGTGAACTTCCTGAAGGTTCTGGAGACGGCTCCATCGTCCAGGAACTCGCCAAACACGCGTCCTTCGTGAATCTGGATGGAAGCCGAACCTGGATTCATCCGTGAACAGCACATTGGACCATTGGTCACGGCCCCAGTCCACGTGGTTCCGAACCCATTCTAATCGTCGTCCACGATTGCCTCTCCGTAAAGGTGGGACCCGGAGTGGTCTACGAGAGCGTAGATTGCTTTCATGCAGTCGCCTTCTTACAGTTTGGTCACTCACAAGCACTTGGTGTTCCACTCGCAGCCTTTGGACCAATTGAGTCGCCGTTGCATTTGGTTGTGCTCGCGCAGTAATTTGCAAAAATCGGTCTTGTCTGGGGGTAGTGATGCGACTTGGCCCCCGGTGCCTCTCCGCTACTTCACCTGTGGCACGATAGCGTGTCCACAATCTTGAAATTACATTTTGATGGGTCCCTATGGCCTCAGCAACATTACGCTGAACAGATCCAGCTTCCAGCATTCCCACAGCTCGTAACATCTCCGCCCTCGTCAAATGTCGGCGTTGCATGGCTACAATACCTCAATTTTAACTTTATCTTTCGTTTAAAAATGAAAAAAAACTGTAACTAAACGTAATTCGTATTGTTTTCTAAATTTCGCACAAATGAAAATTCCCTCTCCTATACATCAAGACATTTTTATGCCACCGAAACAAAAGAATTTTCAAAAATTTGAATTTGGAATTAGTCTGAGATAAATTACAAACAAATCGGTGTATAAAAGATTCCAATGCGGCCAGTACTTTTTGAGTTATTTAATTCAGTATGAAATATCCCTAGACCGTGTTGATGTGTGTATCTAGCAAGGAAAAATACAATCTACAGTTTAAAAGTAAAATAATAAATTTCAATGACGTGTACAAAATAAACCAAATACAAAATTTCTTTATAGAGCTTAGCGAATCCGCCAGGTATGCCCTTTTTCATTAAGCCAGCCGGTAGCTCCGTCCTCTATATGTGTAAAATTCAATGCGATTTGATGAGACTCGGAATTGCGTTGCAAACTGTCCCTATGATTACGTGTAGCAATCGTTTTAAATCCTCCTTTGAATCTCTTAACAATGTAAAAATTACGTGGTAAAAAACTTGGAAGTTTACTAAAGGAAAATGGCAGCCAATCGTGGCAAAAATGTTATATCTGTTTTGATTTCTTTGAAAAGTAACAAAGTTAAATAAGTAGTATACTATTTTAAATACTTTACCCGGAATTTGAAGCTTTCTCATAAAAAGACTCATTGAATAATCCGAGCAGTGGAAAAGTATACAATTTTCACAAGCTAATTAGGTACATAACTCAAATAAGAACTTGGCAGTCTTTGAACACTACCTGTGCTTCTCTCGCAAAATAAAAAACAAAAATTAAAGGCGTGTGCACACATTAAAAAGCGATGACGGTCTATGTTCGGTGAGGTGTCCCGCGCACGCTCCGACAGATAATCGCGTTTGATCAGCGCTCATGCGTGATAACCGCCTGTGAGCGTACGCCTTTATACCTCCAGTTATTTTTATACAAGGTAACGTGCGGGTAATATACATTATTTGAATAAGGAAATTTAAAGATTTAATCATGTTTTAAATAGCAATAGATCAAGAAAAGCAAGCTGTTGGAAAGTAAATAGAAAATATTGACCAAGTTATAAGAAAAATATAAAAGTTATAAAGTTATATAAAATCGAGAACAAAGTTGTGTGTAGCCAAATCGAAGAACTAATTAACTTTTATTATTTACTTAATTTAAAGTTCGCACAAGATCCACGGCAGCTGGTCAGTTAAAATTCAAAATTGTAATGCGGAGATCTGTCTTGGGCAGTATAGATCAGAAGGTTTCGTCGACAGTAAGTTTACCGTTTAACCAAAATATAAGATGAACTCAATAACAAAAACCTAATACACCACGACATTAAATGCCAGGAACTCCTGAAATATTACCGGAACAATAAATATATCAGAAAGTCAAGTACTAGGATTACATAATATTTCCACAGGTGTTCCGTCCAGTGCCAATATAACCTCACCTGGACTGACCGCCGTCCCTGAAAAGGATACCTACGGTACAAACAGGGGAATACAAAGATGTTTGTCTAAATTGTTTCAAATATTCGCATGTCATCAATGTAATTAAATTGTCGCCCCTTTTCACCGGCGACAGCGGATATGCCAGGATAATTGAAGTTACTCCTTTTATTTTCTAATAACCTGGTACGTTTGGAAAAAGAAAATATGACAGTAATCACATAGCAGCGGTTTTCATGTATCAAATGGTAATTAATAAATGGCTTGGGTGAATTGAATAACATAATTTGGTTCTTGCTAAGTTATTATTTTTTCTTTTGAAACGATTTCAACTACTAGGCACTGCCATTTTTTTATTTCGGGGAAGCAGACGAATTTGATTCCGATATTCAGATCGCTAAAGTGATCAATCACAAAAATGTCATCAATCACAATTCACGAGCTTGCGATCCATAGCCAATGGTTATTAATTTACATATTTATAGAGCCGTCTATAATCAAAATGATATTTCGTATTTTTTTGCTACAATCATGTCTGGTTATGTAAATAGTAAATATACTGTGAGCTTTTCTACGAAAGAAGAAACCATCAAAAGGAATCTCCAAATCTCGTTTTAAAGTATAAAATACGACAGCGTTCAACTTAACCATGCAGATCCGAACTTTTAAGTAAAAGCTATGCAAGTATGCAAGTCCCACAAATTGCAAGTCTCGAAATTTTATAAGTTAGTCTCAAGTAAAAATACTACGAACACTACGACGGTTTTGCTCGGTACGCCGTTAGTCGTATTGTTGTCGTGTTTCTACGAAGTTAATAAGTTTCTGAAACGCTTCATGTCTTAAAGTTTCGTGCATGAAGTCATGAATTTAAAATTCTGAAAGTTTGGCAGATGAATGTTTGCAATTTTAATTAAAATTAGGTTTGTAATAAACTGTTAATTACGTAGTATTACTTAACTTATTTCATTATTCAGATATCTTTTTGTGTAGTCTTATTTCAGCATTGTATTTTAGAGATTTATACGTAATTATAAAACTTAACAATATGTATAGAGGCCATTTTGTACTAAAATGTTTAGAAAAGCAGATAAAAATACTAATTTCGCTTAGTTTTAAGAAGATAATGGTGTCTACAGAAACATCTCATAAATATAAACCAAGTTTCTACAAGAAACAGCTCAGGTACCGAAACTAGCATTACCTACCTATTAATTTAAAAAATATGTAAATTATCTCCTCACTCCAACATTTCACTGTGATATTAATGCCCGTATCAATAAAGATACAATCTGCATCGTCGGATATGTATGCGGTGTTGGTAGATATCATCATGAATGCAAATTTCAATCCGTTTCAACGTTGATTGCCAATAATCTGGCCTACTTGTGCAGATGCATGGACAGAACACGTCTTGATATCAATTAGTATCTGCAATCTGTAAAGCTGATGAGCAATCGAGATAAGTATCAAGAGTATTTTAAGGGATATCACTGATATGACGCAGTTTTGTGCAGTTTCGGATTGTAAAACAGAGAGGATTCATTTTAAAAACAAATGAATGTGATCACTTAGTTCTAGAACGGAACATTTGCAGAATAGCATTGGATGGCATTTTTGATGGGATTGTGATTATCTTCTACTACAGATTTTTTTTTATTAGCCTGAACTGCCACACTTCTGGGCATATTCCCCAGTCCTTCCTAGATTATTACTATTATTACTTGAGTAATAAAGCAGTGATAGCCTAGACTTATCACTTACTTCGGTGAAGGAAAACATCGTAAGGAAACTAGAACGTCCGAAAGAAATTTCTTGACGGCATGTACCTAAAGCCAAGTCAGAGGCCCTTGGGCGGCATAAAAACTCTGTCACCAGGTTAGGAACTAACCACCCGATAAAGAGACTTGAGTTTTAGATTAATATTATCGTATACAGTAAACGTCATAGCGTAACAGTTCTATAAGAAAGTACCTACTTTGAAAGTGAAACTGTACGTTTTATTAACTTAAAAAAATATTATCCCATGCCCCACGATACTATTGGTCACGTCATTTCGCTACATTTCGTCGATATGCTTTTTTCTAGCAATTTGTCGAGATGCGCAATTTCCCAGGGCACCCCTAGCTGTCACTGACAGATCGGGCTTGTCTAGTGATTCAGACGCAACCGTCTGCCATGTATGGTGCCCTGGTACCCGTTCTTGTTTATTCAGCACTGTGGTACCTAATATGCTTTTGAAGTTTGATTTGAATTTACTGGGGAAGGGTGATTTTTGATGGTATTTTTTTTTAAAGTTGGGGATTTAACCTTCTTCTTCGCGTGTCAAATTGTCGATGGCAACCAAAAGGCGACGAGTTTGGTACGAAACTTTGATTACTAGTATAAAATTCAGATTTTGCCTTGAGCTTGTCTTTGCAACCTGATACATTCAGTATTATGGCTAAATATGTTGTGGTATAGTATTGCACCATAAACCATCAAGGTAAATTTTTCCTTTAATAATTTTAAAGTGACAGGAAATATCCACTTTACTGAAGTTATGGTTTTATGGTCGACTATACAAAGAAGCAACCTATGTAACATTGCATCACCATTGATCAAAAACAGACCCTAAACAATAGTTTAAAACCAATGAACCACAAATCATTTTCTCCTCGAAACTATCACACAACATCGAATGATTAATTAATAACTAAACGGCCAATTCAATTAAATTGAGCAGTAACCATTCAATTTAATTGAACAGCGACTGTTCATATATGAATTTACCTTTATTTAGCTAACATGTCGATGGATCACAATAGTAATTCCATTACTCATTAATTTGTCAGTAGTGTCGGCAAATATTCAGAATGAATTCACAAAGAATATTTGATGGATTAAAAGTTTATTATGCCTACTAGCTGTATTCGCACTGTGTTGGAATGAGGGTAATATATTTTTATTAAAATTTGTTTTCTTTACTACTTTACGATTTTTTTTTGTTTCCTTCCCCAACAAAATTAAATTTTGCTACGCTAAGTAGAAATATATAATTTAGGTAGGCGATTAGGCAGCTAAATAGTCTCATATTTTTTTGGCTGCACGGAGGCATCACGGCGGGGTCACTAAATGGAAGGCAAGTAAAGAAACAAACTTGAATTGGATGAGTAACTTGAAAACAGTCGTATCAGTCAGACTAATATTGAAGTGTGTGTGATATTTAAGCACAGAAAGTGTTTTATAGAAATTCGTCCAAGTAATGTAACTGGAAACCAATTTCAATATTCACATAATTTTCTTTCCGTAAGCAACAGCTGTGCGATAAAAAGCATTGCAGTATTGTGAAGTTCAATACCGCGGTCGGGGCGAACTGGTGAAGTATAATAAAAAACCTCTCCACTTTAGTCTTCCTTCTTTATTATAGTGCCCTGGTAATGAGCTCTCTAACAATATTGAAGTAAGAACCTCTCTTCCACTTCAAATCGTCGGTTAAGTTATAAGATCTAGTCAAATTTAATATTCTTAAGTTTAGATAGTAATAAAGGAGCCTCTTAGGGTTTAACAAAGGAGGTCGTTTAGATGAGGTTTTAGTTTCGGTAGAGAACCGTCACCAACACCATTTTTTTTCGATTGGTATTTTTCTGAATAGTTCTACATCAAAATGCTCATTTTTGGTTTAACTTGTAGCAATGAAGGTACGCGTACCTTCATTGCTACAAGTACACATACATACACACACGGAAATAGGTATACCTAATGACAGTAATCAAATTTCGTGATTACTATGTAGACATTTGAAAATTGCAGGTCTTATTTATTTTTGCGTCAACAAACAATAACTTTCAATAATTCCTTTTATTTCTTAAGCCCTGAAATACGAAAGTGTTTCTCTTTTATATGTTTGCAAACCATCCGTATTCCTTGGTAACAATTTGTAGAGCATGTCCGAAACGTCTAGAACCATCCATCGATCTATTCACGACGTTTATTTATTCAGTAGCGGGCCGGGCGACGACATCAATCCAAACAAGAAACACATACTCCACAGTTCGAGGGTTCACCGCTAATGGTCAGCCGATCAGCTGCTACCATTAATTACTGTTCTCCTGGTACTTCGATGCGACAGGACTGATTTGTTTATTGATTTTATTGGGGAAAAAGTTAGCAGTGAAAAAATATTAGGTTGGGTTAGATAGTACGTGGAAATTTTATCTCACGACGGTATTGTAAGATAACATTTAGGTACGTAATCTATATTAATACATTATACCTATCTATTTTATAAAACAAAGCGTCTTTCATGTCTGTGTGTGCCCATAGAATTTTATATCTTCGATACGGTTTATAAGAGCATTTATTCCGGAAGGTTAAGAACATTAATTATATTTAACTTAGATATAGCACAGAAATTAGGAAAAGTTTTTATTTTGTTTGCGTTATCCATACAACTACGTATTTGCAATCCCAGACACTTACATAGACATAACATTATTGAAGCAATTAACAGCTGAGTGCAACATTATATCGTCAAGGTTACGACGCACGGAAATAAAACCATGCACACTCATTATTATCTTTGCGATAACCAGTTTTCGTATTATTATCAACACTATGTACACAAGTATCTCACGAGTCGACGCGCAGACGCGTAGTGTGGTGGACGTTCACAAAATGAGCTTTGAAAATAAAGTAGTGATAGTTACTGGAGGGAGTTCGGGCATCGGTGCTGCTACGGCAGTTTTATTTGCTAAAGAAGGAGCTTCCGTTGCTATCGTTGGAAGGAATGAAGGCAAGATACAAACCGTCACTAAACAATGCCAGGAACATGGAGTCACACCCCTCGTCATCAAAGCAGACGTATCTCAAGAAGAAGCAGCAAATGATATCATCAAACAAACTATCGATAAGTACGGAAAACTCGACGTTCTGGTCAACAATGCAGGTATTGTGTTAACGGGAGGTATACTCGACGGAGGAATTCTGATGACCTACGATCAAATTATGAACACGAACTTAAAAGCAGTCGTGAGTCTCACGACCTTGGCAGCGCCGTATCTAGTTAAAACCGGAGGAAATATTATCAACATCTCAAGCACATTGGGAACACAAACTAGCTACTCGATGATGGCATACTGCATATCAAAAGCTGGTTTGGAACATTTCTCCAAGACTGCTGCTTTGGAATTGGCACCATCTGGCGTAAGAGTCAACATAGTGAGCCCTGGGCCAGTTGTTACTGATATTTTGGAAACGGCCGGCATGCCTGATATGTGGGAAGAGTGGGGTAAGCACACGCCTCTCGGTAAAGTGGCTTACCCGGGCGAAGTAGCGGACTTGATCCTGTTCCTAGCAAGTAGCAAGGCGAAGAGTATTACTGGCGGAAACTTTACAATCGATAATGGTTCATTGTTAAAAAGTGGAGTAGAGTAGTTTTACGTGCTAGTTTGTAAACGTAACCTCAATCAAGTGTCCTTATCAAGTGTCCTTTTTCGTTGTGTTTTTATCTAAAATACTCTCGACAGTAAAATTAAATGTTGTTTACGATTATGTATTTTTTCCGCACTGTTTTAGACTTTCAAGGTTTTTCACTACACTTAAAGTACTAACAGGATAATATCCGTGATTTTCTTTTTCTATGGATATTATCCCGTAAGTACTTTTAGTGTATGTATTTTTTGTCGTTCAATGCCTTGTTTTTTTTTTCAACTCAATGATAAATCAATGAGTTAAACATATAAATTTCATTAATCAAAATAATTTATTTGTAAATACAGTATTGTCAAATTATTTATTATCTTCATTTATCCATCGCAATATATTGCAATCGACGTCTTCTTGGTTCGTCGGCCGCATTCACATTAGTCTTGTCTAGGTAGGGCTGCTCCATCACCGAAGCCAAATAACTTGGCTAATGGTTTAAATTTATGTCTTGTGACGCGAATGCACATGCTAGTGGCACTGAATATTGAGATGATGATTCTTGATCTTAACCAACCCATCACTGCGTTATTATAGGACCTGTTCCAGCGGTCAGCGATTGCAGCTCCAAGATGTTTTACGAAGGTAGACATTTTGATTACGATGACAGGTTAAGGCACTTTAAAATGTTTAGCTTAAAAGAAAGACGTAACCATTCTGACTTACTAATACTTTATAAAATTATAAACGGTTCCATAGATGCACATTTGGTAAACTATTTTAACTTTCGGTCTAGCCAACGTAGTAAGCGTCATTATCGTATTTTTGAATTGACTACATCTACATTAAATACCACATTTAATAGCCCCCTAACACGTATGGCAAGGCAATATAATGAAAGGTCCAAACAGACAGATTACCCTGTTGATATTTTCTCCATGAATTTCGCTTCATACAGACGTGCCGTATGCATGTCTAAGTAGCTCAAATTGGTTTGTTTTGTAGTGTTCTAGATAAATTTAGTGTTCTACTAGACACACTTTTTATTATTGTTCTCCTTTGTCTCTGATATTCATATTTAAATGTTATGCATTCCTGTTATTTGCATGATTACTGAAATGCCAATATTAGATGTTGTTTGATTTGAATTGTAAGTGATTGTGCTGTTGGTGTGCTTATTATAAATAAATAAATAAATTTGTGGAGCGAAGACTCCGTCAACGGATGTAACAAGAGGGGTGAATGTAGCATGTCGCAATTCACAAGCGTTTGAATATTTTCTTATTTTTTCGTCTACGGTGGATTTTAGTACAGAGCGTCAGTGTCTACAACACGGATATCGAATAAAGCCTCCCTCTGAGCATCCCAAACGCCACGGCAAGAAGGGTCTCCACGTAGTTCACAATCTCCTTCGGAGATGATGGGTACTTTGACTACGTGTAAGTTGACTTAAGTCACAGAACAAATCTCTGATTTCATTATGACGACGTGTTTTAGACCACCCTTTTTACAACATAGAGCATGATCGACATTGAATTCATCGCAGCCGCAGTTCTGTCGATTTTGTTATTTTTTTTTTTTCAATTATCATTTTTGTCGAAATTGAACGTTCAATCGCTCTTCTCTTGATAGGAGAGAGTTTGACTAAGATGGTATCCAAGAGTTCGTCATTGAGAGAGTCTTTCTCTTTGCGGCTTTCTTTTTGTGCATCTTTGAGGGATTTATGTTGTTGAGAGAAGTCCATAAGTGAATTTTCAATCAGAGCATTTGAGAGGACTGCACAGCCTTTTTTTACATTCTTTTCTCTTTGTTACATGACAGCAACGTAAATCAAAATGCGTTCGGAAGAATAGTCTGATTTAAAAAGATGTTCTATTTCTTCGGCTAATTTGTGTATAAATCTTCTACTTACAGTGTTGGAGGGAAGGTCATAGAGTTTCCCATGAAGAGTTCACACTTTTTCCCATCGTTTTTGCCATAATGTCTGTCTTCGATCCTATTCCATTAAAAAACGGGGCTCCAAAAGCATCTTCAAGACATGTTGTGGATATGGTCTGGGTAATTGCTGGAGGTGGTGGATTCTTATGATGGGCGGCGCATATGCCGTTGTATTCCATTTACTTTGAATGTTCTAGGACAATGCACGGTATTCGATGAGATTTCGTCGTGCCTTGTCAAATCTTGATTTTGGGTATTCATTTTTTATTTATTTACACAGTTAATTTAGATAATAAACAGAAGAAAACGAAACAATGGCAAAGATTAATTATGTAGAAAATTGACAGGAAAATTTTCAGTTGTTGACATGCTGTCAAACCAAAAAAACATACAAAATAAACATATAAATCTTATTATCAAGATATCAAAAATGAAATAATCAAAACGAAATGAATATAACAATCTGATTATATATAATAGAAGTTTGTAAAGATAACTGAGATAAATAAATGTGTTATTTATTTATATTATTATCTACAAATGAGTGTATCGATAAACTGGGGTTCTTGTTAAGAGATATATAACAAGTGCTTGTTTTTACTTCGTTTTGGCATGCTTACTTCATAATGTTTACTCTGTGAAAACTAATGAGTTTATCTAGACATGTACATAGCGTTCACTTTTAATAAAGTTTCTTTGAAGACCTCGTTAGCGTGTTTTGAACAAAAGAACATAGCATTTATTATTTTATATCTTTTGTTTTGTGAATGCGTACGTTCACATTGCGGACAGTACCTACATTATGCGGTAACAATCATATAAATAAAGAAGGTATAAAAACCATCACCTTCAAACCATGACAGACAAAAGAAAAGATCGATCCCGAGTTCCCAGCGCTTCGTCAATCTCCGGTTCGAGCAGTGGCCGGGTGACACGGGGCAGGGGTGCGACAAGCAATTCCTGGGAGTTGACTAACTGCTACAAATTGAAACTTTTGACATATAACATACAGTCACTGTTGTCTGATGATAGGCTGGTAGAACTGGAGACCGAACTTGGCAATTTCAAATGGGACGTTCTAGGTCTTTGTGAAATTCGGCGCAACGGAGAGGAATTATTAACTTTACACTCGGGCCGTATGTTGTACTACCGCGAAGGCCCCAGACTTGGTATCGGATGAATCGGTTTCATGATTAACAAAGCCATAAAACAGTATGTGGTTGAAGTAAACAGTATTTCGGGTCGCCTTGCTTATGTAATACTAAGACTCAGCAAAATGTATAAACTAAAAATTATCCAAGCGTATGCACCAACATCAGGCCACCAGAACGAAATTGTAGAAGAGCAGATTCTACGAAGACCTACAAGCTCTGAAAAATAAAATTAAGACCAAGTATACCGTAATAATGGGCGATTTCAACGCGCGAGTGGGTAAAAAGGACAACAGCGGAGAAACTAGCATAGGGAACTACGGGCTTGGAGCAAGAAATGCTCGAGGACAAAATGTTCCTCAATTTCCTACAAGCTAACTCACTATATGCTATGAACACCTTCTTCAAAAAACAAGAGCAGCGTAAGTGGGAGGCACCCTGGCGGCTTACACAAGAATGAATATGACTATATAATCACAGACCATAAACCTATGGTCCAAGACGTCAATGTGCTAAATAGGTTCTCTATAGGCAGCGATCATCGCTTGGTAAGAGCAGACATATATGTAAAGCTTCGAACATCGCGAAGGAATCTTGTTGTGAGGAAACATCTTCCAACCGATACCAAACTCAAGATACTGCAAGCTAACGAAACGCTACGAATGCTGTCGAGGCAAAGCTCAACTGCGAACGATTAAGCACCATGACTATAGATGAGATTAACGATCAACTAACAACAGCATTAACTCCACAGCCTTGACGAAATCACCCCAAGTTCCCTACCAAATAGGCCTCTAAATTAACACCAGCTACTATAAAGATGATGGACCAAAGAAGGTCGCTATGCAGTGAGGGAAACGTGGATAGCCAGGAATACACAGACCTACAGAAGCGCATCCGTAAAAAGACTCGGAACGACTTGACTGACTATAACACCAACCTCATACAGGAAGCGTTAGAGAAGAACAACAGCCGGTGGGTTCTTAAATTGAAGCTGGACGAGGGCAGGAAACAAATCTTCAAGCTCCTCAACGGAAATGGGGAAGAAGTCACAAATAAGGAGCAGCTACTTGCAATAGCAAAAGAGTACTATGAAACTCTATATAAGAGAAGAGCAGCACCAAGCCAGACAATAGCAACTCTAGGGCAACCCCGATTACTAAATCCATAATGTAGGCTCCGAAGAAATTCCCGATGTCATCCCAGATGAAGTATATACAACAACAACAACAACAACATACAACTATACAACAACTTAAAAATAGGAGAGCACCAGGGGAAGACGGCGTGTTACCAGAGATGATTAAAATCAACGGAAGTGTCGTCAGCAATGAGCAGTAATATCATACAATGACGAGAACAGGCAGGATTTCGCTCAGGCTTCAGTACCAATGACCACCTACAAACCCTTAAAACAGTCATAGAGAATGTGGTTGGTTCATAGAATGAGACCTAGCCAGATGCCGCATCGATGAAAGGTGCATACAAATCCTCAATCACCTCCATCAAAACGCTGCTGCCTGTGTCTCCTTGCACGAGAAAACCGAAACATTCCATCTACAGAGGGGTGTCAGGCAAGGAGACACAATATCACCAAAATTATTTACCCTGGCACTAGAATGCATATTTTAGCAGATGTAGTGGACTGGGAAAGGGCTGATGATCGATGGAGAGAGACTGACAAATCTGAGGTTTGCTGACGATCTAGTCCTAGTTTCGGAGAGCGTCGAGGACATGGTGACGATGCTGGAGGATTTAAAGGTGGAGTCCGAGAAGACCGTCCTCAAAATGAACACTGGCAAAACCAAAATAATGACCAACATTCCTTTTTTTATTTTTTTTTGGGATGGGAAATCCTCAAATGACTTATCCCGCTCTGGGCGGAGCAGGAGGGAGTGTCAGAGTCTTTTATTGACTAAAACCCAGCCATGTTCCTTCATCACCCTTTGTGTTCCGGGGCCACGGTATCTCTTTCGAACAGTCCCGCAACCGCAAGGCATCGGTCCTTGCGGACCCCTTCCTTTTTGCTGACTCTCTTTGAGGCGCGCGTGGAACACAAACGCGCCGTCGACACGGCCTGTCCTCATGAGACGGACGGACGGCGAGCTAGCCCATAGCCCACCGTCCACAGGCCCGCGCCTACGGTGGCCGGGGGCCACGTGGTGGCCCCCGACGCCCGGGGCGTCTCCCGCGGCAGCCGGGACACTGTGAGGTTCTCTCCCTCTCACGTTCCGCCACCTCCTTCTCTAGCATTCCGTCTCACTCCAGACCATGGCTTGCACCAGGGCCGGACTTCGAGGACACGGCGGTGCTCCGCCCACGCGGGGCACACCTCCACCGTGTGCTCTACCGTGTCCTCCGGTCGATCCTCGCAGTGGGAACACCCGGGCGACCTGCTCCTTTGACCTTTCCTCCCGCTCGATTCAGTGCAGGAACCTCCCGAAAACACCGTGTTTGGTGAGGACCTGCGTCAGGCGGAAGGTGAGGACGCCGTGGCGTCTCTCAAGCCACTCCTCAAAGAGGGGACTTATCGCCACTATGTGGCGTGCCCGGCACGGGGCTGCGACAGTCGCTCTCTCCATGTCGTCATGAGATCCCGCCGGAAGTCTGTCCGCTGAGCGACAATTTGTCGCGCCTCCGCGCGCCATTCATGAAGGCGCGCGAGGACTATCGCCTCCAGATCCCATGGCGGCAATCCGGCAAGGAGGCTCGCCGCCTCGCTGGCGATCGTGCGGTACCCACGGGCCAGCCTTACGGCTACCACCTTTTGGGGCGCGTTCAGGGTAGTGGGCTGCACGCAGCCTCAAGGAACGCGCCCACACCGGGGCCCCGTAAAGGGCCATGGACCGCACGACTCCCGCGTAGAGCCTCCGGCAGGAGGCGTTTGGCCCCCCCAGGTTGGGCAGGAGCCGCCTGAAGGCAGCCCCGGTCCGTTACAGTTTGGGGGCCAAATTACCAACATTCCTGAAGTTACAAACTGCCAGCTTCCGTGACTGAGTATATATATTTAAGTCATAAGGTTACACTAGGCTTTGAAAATCAAGCAGCGGAAGTGGAACGACGAATAGCGCAGGCGTGGGCTGCATTCGGTGCCAACAAACAACTACTGTGTGGAAAAATACCCCAACGTCTTAGAGTCAAAACCTTCGAACAATGTGTCATGCCCGTACTAGCATATGGTACGGAAACCATAACTCTTACGCAGAAGTGTGCCGAGAAGTTCCGAGTCGCGCAGAGGGGCATGGAGAGAGCTATGCTCGGGATCACCCTACGGCACCGGAAACGGAATGATTGGATTCGAAGTAAGACGAAAGTTAGAGATATTATGGCCGTAATAGCGCAAAGAAAGTGGACATGGGCAGGGCACATTGCGAGAATGGACAAGAGCCGCTGGACAAGACGAGTCCTAGAATGGAGACCCAGAGTGGACAGCCGAGAACGCGGAAGACCACCACAGCGCTGGGTGGACGACATCCGACGACACGGAGGTCGAGACTGGATGAGTGGACACAAGATCGACAGGAGTGGAAGAAGAGGTAAGAGACCTACATCCGAGATTGGATAACCAAAAGGCCACCATGATGATGATGATGAATGTTGTTCATGTAAATTGCTTAAGTGTTTGTTTTTCTTAATCAGTTAGTTCGTTTTAAATATGTATATTCACAGAAGTGTGTACTTAATATTACGAAGCAGAATTTAATTTATTACTTGAAACATTTTTGTAAAATAAAATACCACGGAGATCAATTTGTATTCATAAAAGTTTAATTAAGTCACACTCAGTTAGCAGGGACAACTTTAAAATTTAAATAAATTCAGTAGTAAAGTACTAGGAGGGCAGAGAAACGAAGGAATAGATTAACTCGTCCACTCGCTGGATATTAAGCTCCGGTACTTGGTAAAACGTTTGGATGTTCCATAATTTTATTCTGTGGCAATGCTAATGAGGTGTTTTTAAAGCTCTTTCAGTATTGTCGTCCCCTAGTAACTGTACCTGCTAATTTACAACAAAGTGTAATTTATAAGGAAAGGTAACCTTTTGTTAAAATTGCCATGAGTAGGTGGTACCTACTAAAAACTCGAGTTGTGGCTCACAAAATGTTTGCATAATTTAATCTGGGGTATTGTAGCTTAAGGCGCATTGTGTTGTGGGAGAACACTGAGCTAACATCGGGTCGCTAAAACTGAGTCAATCGACTGAGAAGCATTACCTACTCTATTGTAATGATTTTAAAATTGATAACTCGACGCTACTAATCCACGGAGAAGCAGAGTATAACAAAGAGCATATAAACAAAATTAAAGGGTGAAATGCCTTCACAAAAATGTGTGGATTCATGCTCAGCCAAACTGTAAAGGGGTCGAAAGAGGTCTGTGTAAAAATGACAAACGAAATATTTCGGACGTCAAAGTGAAGGCATGGCAAAAAAGTTTTCACAACAAAAACGACACAGACCAACAAGAATTTTTCTTTAAGTAAGCCTAATTCATGGATATTAAAAGTAAATCCTTGAAAAAAAATTTAGATATAAACGCCATAATTTGAGACTTGCGAAAAAAAGGCGATGTAGAAGGTGAGTTTTCAATTTCTTGTCTCGTATAGGAAATGTTCTTTAAAGTCTAAACTCATCATTATCTGCCTAGTCTTTTCCCAACTATGTTGGGATCGGCTTCCAGTTTTACCGGATGCAGCTGAATACCAGTATTTTACATTTAGTACCGGGTAATACGATACCCCTTGATAAGACTGGTTGTCAGACTTTTTGGGCCTCGTGACTACCTAACGACTGTCAAAGATCTACAAATGGCAGCCGGGACCAACGGCTTAACGTGCTTTCGAGGCACGGAGGAAACTCGGTATGTAATGGGTGGTCACCCATCCACAGACCAACCTAGACAAGCACGGCTTAACCTAACGATCGACCCGAGCGGTTGTTTATTTGGAAAAAATGCTAAAAATTACTTTGAAAAACTCGGATTCTTATACAATTCGCAGGTTTTCCAACCCGTTAGTAGTCGTACAATATACCATTGATTGCACGTAACAAATACGTTTAACAATCCATATCCAAACTAAAAGTCGCGCGTCGGATGCAGACAGGCACAGTTTTTTTTAGTTTTTTCATTGTTTTTTGCGCACATGTCCGGAATGCTATAGCAGGATAGACAGACTGACAGGTATGACAATTCAGCGCAGGACAATAACCCTCTGAATTGCGGCAGCCATTTTACAGTAGCCAAATTTTATGCACATACCAGGGGGGCATAAAACTCTGGGTCTATGCTGAAATGTTGAGTGAGAGTTTTGGGGGGAATTGAAATGTTTTTGGTTTTTGTCATTCGTATTTTTGATGCTGAGAGAATCCAGTGCTTTGCTCATAAAAGTGTTCTTAATTATGACATGGTATTTTTGGCCGACTCAACTGATTTTCTAAGATCTCACAAGCAGAATGCTCTTGCATAGCCTATATATCCGTCGCTTTGGATACCTGTGCTTACATAGACGATTGATTTATGTTTCATTCCAATTTTTCTTTCCCACACGAATGTTCCTGAAAGTTTTAATCCTCCATTTGTCGAAATAAATGAAAAAAATACTACATAACCTTCGCATTCAACAAAAAAATGCCCGCCATTTTCCTCAACGATAAAAATAGAACTTCAAAAATAAAACTTCGCTCGTAAAAATAAAAAAGTGGGTAACGTAATTTAAAAATGGCGAAGGACCGTCGCCATCCATAACCTGAAAATATTCTTCCTTGTGTGGTACACATACATAAATCTTCATAAGGCGCCATCTTGAAAGTGCATTTACCACGTACGTAGGTAATTTCGACGCGTTGTTGGCAACATTTATCATCATTCGTACTGGCAACACCAAGGAAGATGTATCATCATGTTTGAAAACTATGTGTGCTTAGGTGGCGTAAGGGTTCTTATCTATAAAGCCAGGTATTTGTTTATAATTAGTTGGTGGTCGGAAAGAAAAATAACATAGAGTTGCTTAGAAGAATGTGCTTTAGGAAAGTATAGAAGAAATATAATAGAGTTCACCTTTGTTGACTTTTGTTGTATACAGACAGACTACTTACACCTAACGCTAATATTTGTTTTAGATATTGAAGAAAAGCTTATCAGGTTTTATGTTGTGACACTTGTGAGTCATACAAAAGATGCGTTTCAAAGTAATAATTGCTTTTCCGCGGAACTTAGGATCCATTTTGTAGTGTTATAGTAAATTTTTTTTTTTTTGTTTTTTTTTTTTTTCGAATGGTAAATCATCAAATGACTTCTCCCGTCCTGGGCGGAGCAGGAGGGAGTGTCAGACTTTTACTGACTAAAACCCATCCATGTTCCTTCATCGCCCTTTGTGTTCCGGGGCCACGGTATCTCTTTCGAATAGTCCCGCAACCCCGGCAGGCATCGGTCCTTGCGGACCCCTCCTTTTTGCTGACTCTCTTTGAGGCGCGCGTGGAACACGAACGCGCCGTCGACACGGCCTGTCGTCATGAGACGGACGGCCGGCGAGCTAGCCCATAGCCCACCGTCCACAGCCATAGCCCACCGTCCACAGATTTTATACTGCCCTAACAATACAATCTTTATTAGTAACATTCACTTAACTTTTACCTCAATAACGGCACCAAAACGCCTCCTAAACTTCATATTCTCCTAATAGCAATTCAAATTTACGATATTACAATAAAATTTTAATCTTACCTTTAAAGGCGTACCTTATAATATATTCTTTCCCGTAATTACACTTCCGAAATTAATAACCTGGGATATTTTGTACCCGCGGTCTTTTGTACCCGAACTTTGTGGCCGGGAGTGTAAGATAAAGTATCATAACAGGGGCCTATACGACCCAGGTAAGAGGGGAATTACTTACCGAAACGTAGCCTCTTCGACTGGTTATTATTATGTAAAGAAAATAAAGAGTTTCAATAATATGCGTGTACTTAGGTGTGGTTTATGTTGAATTTGTTTAAGAACGTGTTGTAAAACAATACATTTTCACTCTAAAAGCCTCGAGTTGTTTACCTAGAGAGGCAGTTACAGCATGTGTGTACAAGTAAATACGCGTTCGCGAAAATCAAGGAACTTCGCGGAACAAATTAAGTTATTTTAAATTGAGATACACTGCCTCACAGCCGGTACCAGGAGTACAGACCAACTGAGAGCAACATTACAATTAATCCGACTCTCAGCCACGGATTAACGTGACACGAGCCTTAAATCCCCGAGCGGCGTTCGTAAATTAACCCTGAAATTGTACAATACATTCTACCAGCCAGTATTAATACAATTTTCACCACGTTTTCAATTTTCGAAGTACAGTGTGAAATATTACTACTAGTTCCTCTGCCGTTCTGGTATCTTGGTATGTGTGGCTTGTGAACTATAGTGATTTTTCTTTGCAATATTTTGTTAAAGGAAAATTCTCAAGTTACTTTTCCAAGTTTTATTGGTTGTAATGCAGAGTGGAGTAATAAACACAGTTGGAAAGAAGTGAAATATTTAATATATATTATTATAAAATTACAAATGACATGTTTTCATAGGAAAAATAGTTGCCGAGTGACAAACAGAACGAACACCAGCTTTCACATTTGAATCTGAAGTAAATTCTATAGATGGCCAGCGTTATACTTCCAACACCCCCCCATAACGTGGGTAGCATGATGGCTTCATGCCACACCAAGCTGACGAGTGAACACCTCGTGCTTGACACAGCCCAGGGCCTTAGTGAACACATCTGCTAACATCTCATCCGTAGGGATGTATACAATTTCTACGTTAAACCTATCTATCATATCTCTAACGTAATGAAATCTTATTTCTATATGCTTGCTCCGTCTGTGATGAGTGTGATTGATAGCAAGCTGTATAGCAGATTGATTGTCACAATACATTACTATTTTACAACTAGTCTTCATTAGCAATTCCTTAATTAAAGCTTGTAGGAACACCGCTTCTCTACTCGCTTCGCTCAAGCTACAATACTCCGCCTCGGTGGACGAAAGCGATATGCAGGACTGTTTGTAGCTACCCCAAGATACCGTATTACCGCCGTATTTAAACACATACCCCGTGTACGACTTACGATCAGGATCTGCCGCCCAATCTGCGTCAGAATAACCCTCAAGAACGGGATCTACATTCGACTTCTTTAATACCAAAGCCTTTTGCTTAGTACCTTTAAGATATCGCAGTACACGCTTAGCTTGATTCCAATGGAATTCCGTATAACAACTGTTAAATTTACTTAAATATGACACGGCAAACGAAATGTCAGGTCGCGTAGTTACACATAAATACATAAGACTACCAATCAACTCTTGATACGGAAACTTCGTTACAACGTTATTTGTAGCATTATTACAACTCTCAATTACCGAACTAACATTAGTTATCATGGGAGACTTTACAGGCTTACAGTCTGTCATGCCAAAACGATCTAACATATTGTCAATCCGCTTTTCCTGACTAAGTTTTATGGAAGTTGCATCACGTTCTACCTTTATACCTAACATGTTTCGTACCGGGCCTAAGTCTTTGAGTTTAAAAACATTTAACAAAGAAGTTTTTAACGTTTCAGCCAGACGTTTGTCATTATAGAACACGAAAAAACCGTCAACATACAGAGCGATAAAAACAATCGACTCACCTGATCTCTTAGTAAAGATACAGTCTTCTTGTTTACACTGTCTGTATCCCAAAGAAAATAAGACATCTTTTACCTTTCGGTACCAGGATCGCGATGCTTGCTTCAACCCATAAACAGCCTTTCGTAATCTATAGACTTTGTTCTCACTCCCAGGGCATATGAAACCTTCCGGTTGTTGCATAAAGATCTCCTCTTGCAAATTTCCATTCAGGAATGCTGTCTGCACGTCTAAATGATCAATCTTAAGGTTCATTTCTACTGCCAGAGATAGCAACAATCGTATAGAACAATGACGAACGACCGGTGAAAAAGTTTCTTGGAAATCTTCACCATATCTTTGAGTAGAGCCTTTAGCTACCAACCTTGCCTTATAACGTATAATGTTCCCATCCGAGTCTCGTTTAAGGGTAAAAATCCACTTATTTTTAACGACGTTCTTGTCAACCGGTTTATCAGTAAGCTCCCAAGCTCCGTGTAAGACAAAAGAATCGATTTCCTCTTTCATGGCCTTCTGCCATAACTCTTTATCTTCACATTTCAAAGCTTCTTTGACAGTACGTGGCTCTATGGGCTCTGTCACATTACACACGTTAGTTATGTTACAGGTTGTCTTAGGCATACGTGAACGTAGGTTATATCGTGTACTAGTAGAGTCTGGTGCCAATTTAGGCGACGTTACCGAATCTTTACTAGCCTCGCGTTCACACTTCAACTCAACAGGATGATTTGGTGATTCTGCAGGAACTGTATCTGGCTCCGCCTCAAGTGGATGATCTGACGACTCAGGCAACAGGTACTCTGACTCCGCCTCAACCGACGTAGTCTCCAGCATCTCCCTCTCATCATCACCTCCTGTAAGATAAATAGGTTCAAACACACGTTTTGGCCCTATTTTAGAATTTCTCCCTGGAAACACAGATTCGTTGAACACCACATCACGTGATATAACGATCTTATTGTCATCAGGGTTGAACAAACGATATCCTTTGACGTTATCACAGTAACCTAAAAAGATTAGCCTTCTACTTTTGGGGTCTAACTTTTTACGTTTACAGTCATCTACATGAGCAAAAGCCTCGCAACCAAAAACACGCAGATTTTTAAGACTTACTTTCTTATCACTCCACACTTCCTCTGGTAATCTACCAGAAAGTCTCGAGCTTGGCGATCTATTGATCAGAAACGCCGCAGTGTTTACAGCCTCTGCCCACATCTTGTCATCAAGGTTTGCGTTATACAGTAGACATCTGACCTTGTCAAGTAAAGAACGATTTAGGCGCTCCGCGGATCCATTCTGCTGACTAGAATAGGGTACCGTCAGCTGATGTACAATGCCTTTCTTTTTAAGAAAATCCGTCAACTCAGCATTAACGTACTCAGAGCCATTATCTGTTCTCATTACCTTGACTTTAGCACTACACTGATTCTCTACCAGTCTAATAAAATCTTTAGTGTACTTACACACTTCACTCTTCTTTGCAATGGGATAGACGAACACCTTCCTGGAGTAGTCGTCTAGAAACGTGAGGACGTAGCGCTTGCCTCCGAGAGAAGTAGTCGGCATCGGCCCCATGACGTCACTATGAATGAGCGACAGCCGCGCCTCGGCCACCTGTTTGTTATGATTGGTCACAAAGGGAGCGCGGGATTGCTTACCCTTAAGACACACATCACAAACTTTCTTCTGATTATTGACCTGAAAGTCAATGTCGTTAGCCACCTTCCTAAGTGATGCCAAGCTGTCAAAATTTATATGACCTAAACGTTGATGCCATAACATCATATCCTTAGACGTAGATGACGTTGTCAGATTGACTTTACCCACAGAATGAAGCCTGTAAACTCTCCCAACTTTCCTAGCATATAAAACTACTTTACCAGTTTTAAGTATTTTACATCCATTTTTATCAAAAATAAATTTAAATCCCTTTTCAACAAGGGTAGACACAGATATTAAGTTAACAGTAAGATCAGGTACAAGCATTACATCTTTTAAAGTAGTATCTATTGTATGTCCACAAGAGTTAACCGTAAAATGTACTTCACCTTTCCCTTTCACATCTAACTTCTTTCCGTTAGCAACACAAACCTCCTTAGTCGACGACTCATCAAGAGCTTGAAACCATTCTTGGCGTCCTGACATATGATCTGCCGCTCCAGAATCAATAATCCACGAACTGTCAGTGTTAAGTGCAGACAACACCATGGAAGTCGACGTCGCTCCATTGCGGTCCAATTGAGGACAATCCTTCTTGCCATGTCCTTTAGAACGACACTTCCAACACCACAACTTGTTCGTACTTGACGAGGTACTAGCGTGTTTTGATGTACTTGAGGCATTTTTCTTCTCGCCTCGAGAGCTAGCCTTTTCATTACTACGATTCCGTGTAAATAAGCAGCCATCGCCATTATCAGCGGCACTCCCTTTCCATCTCTTATCTTGAAGTAGTTTTGTTTTAACCATATCTGTAGTTATGTCTATCCTAGAATGCTCCAGAGCCATTATCATTGGGTCATAATCTTGAGGCAACCCTTGGAGCATAATAGTAGCCAGAAATTCATCATCAAGTGGTTTCTTCATGCTACTGAGTTGTTCAGCAAGTGACAAGATCTCATTGACATAAATTTCCATGCTATCGAACTGTTCTAGCTTAATCGAGCACAAAGTTCGCAGACACGACAATCTCCTTTGCAACCCGGTGTCATCGTAAGCCTTCTGCAAGGCATCCCATACATCCTTCGCAGTTTTCGCCTGCACAATGTGAGAATGGCACGATTTTTCAACACTCAAACATAGCCTCGCTCGAGCTTTCTCCTCTCTACGAGCTAATTTGTTAGCGTTCTCACCTGAGGTTTCGTATTTTCCAGTAATACATTGCCACAAATCCTCGAATACTAGTATATTTTGCATTTGAAATGCCCAATCGCGATAGTTGATGGTACCTTTTAGCTTTTCCATCGTAACTTTCGAATTAGTATACTCATCCATATTTCGAGTAAAATAATAATATTTTCACAAAATATTTACACTTCACACATGTAGCACATAACCTATTGGTTGTAATGCAGAGTGGAGTAATAAACACAGTTGGAAAGAAGTGAAATATTTAATATATATTATTATAAAATTACACATGACATGTTTTCATAGGAAAAATAGTTGCCGAGTGACAAACAGAACGAACACCAGCTTTCACATTTGAATCTGAAGTAAATTCTATAGATGGCCAGCGTTATACTTCCAACAAGTTTTCGTGTCTTTAAAAAAAAAGAAGGTAAAATGAAAAGTTACTATGAGTAGGTACTACATTTTTATCTTTGCCTAGTGGCGCAATTAGGCAAAATTACAAGTTACAATTACAATGATATCTAAATTGAGTTCGCATTCAGATGTAAAATGTTTAATGTTACTAACATCATTATAATACAGAAACAAAGTCGAAACGAATTCGGTATTCACGTGCCGCCGCCTACTCCGACATATTAGTGATCTCATTACGAATTTATAAGTAGAACATGACATAATACTCATGTATTATCTTTTAAGAAAAACCTTCTCTCGAAATATGTACAAGAAGTTTATTATGTTACCGAACATTTCATATCTCCAATTTTTCGTGCAAAAGGTAAATTACGATCGTGGAACAAAAACTTCCGTCTGGAATAGCCAACAAATCGTGTTAAAGTGCTCATGAAAAATATGGCTAGTTCTGTAATGAGGTGGAAGACCGTTCTAGATAAGTTACAGTTATAAAACGCTAGAAATGTGAATTATGCCCGAACATGTCCGCAGAGTTTCGCTAGTTAAGCTTCACACGTGTTTCTATGGTGACACACTGGTAATAAGCGCTGCAAGCAAATCTTTTAAAAAGTAAGTTATAGTCTCGGATTTTAGAGAGCAAACGTGGTTCTTAAAACCATGTATTGTAAACTTGGCAACATCACAAAGATTATGAATTATAATTATAATGTTTAAGTAGGCTGTATGACTATGATGATGGCTATATATCACCTTACATTTGGCGCGTGCAATAAAAAAAAACTTGTGCGCCATTTCCCATAATTTTTCATATTTTGTTTGTATCGTATTTGTTGCTGTGTGGTAAAACGATTTATGCAATACATGTTTGTTTTTTCCTCGCAAGTGTGTTGAAAAAGTGCGTATGCAAATCGTGAGCAACTTGCTCACTAGACACGGCTGATTTACGCCCTCGCCTACGGCTCGGGCTGCAACCCACAACCTCGTGTATAATGAGCAACTTTGCTCACTTGTATCATAATATACTATTACAATCCAACTTTTATTTTAATTTACATTAATTGTATCAAAAACTGAGAATAGGTAATATTCATCGCCTCAGTGAAGGCCAGGCTAGTGACCGTTATTTCCCGTCGGCGCGTCTTAGTATTAAATTACCTATAGAAAAGAGTTTACTTTCAACTTTATACACACTGAAAGTTATCATTTGAAAACGGGATATTAAAACATGTTTACTATTTGTTTTGACCAGCAATAACCCTGCAATAAGTTCAGTTTATCCGTGATCAGCACCATGATCACGGATAAAGCAACAGCGCCAGAATATCGGGAACTCAAAACAAATAATAAACACGGTAAATAGCCCGTCTTCAGAGTTAATTATAATGTTAGTGACCATGTCAGTTTAAAAACTTACACGGTAACTTCAAAAGTATAAGCTTAGTGTAAGCACAAGTCGTGCTACGAGATTCGTAGCACCGCGTAGCATGTGTGAAATAGAAATGTAGTGAGTGCAGCTATTTTGCTACGATTCATAAAATACGTTGTTTATTTTTGATGGTCGTGAAAGTTCGTGAATGAATCATGGTTTTGCGACAGTTACTACTCACATATAAAAGTGTTATTAGAGTATATGTATTTTTTGTTGTTTAATGGTAAAAAATTACATTTGATAAAAGTGAGTGGATCACAGCACGATTTTATTTCAAATATAAATAAAATATTAAATAATAATAAAAAGGAGGAAGAAAAGTGAGTGTATGGTTTTCCGGGCCAGGGGTAAATGTCCAGATAGTATCCCTAGCATCAAGTTAAATAATGTACCGTTATAGAGGTTTGACACCTTCAAATACCTTGGGCATCTGGTGACCTCTGACCTGAGAGACGAAGCAGACATAGAGTGGGAAAGTAGGGCGATGTCTGATAGAGCGAACATGATAGCTCGCAGGTTTGCACGATGCTCGAAGGAAGCAAAAAACACTCTTTTCAGAGCCTATTGCACCTGTTTTTATTCGAGCGCCCTGTGTGCTAACTATACTCAAAAACAGTGCAGCGCCCTACGAGTCCAATTCAACACTGCCTACAGGATGTTGTTGGGGCTGCCTCGGTACTTCAGTGCGTCGGGGATGTTCGCAGACGCTCGCATTGACTGCTTCTATTCTTCTTCGATGCGGAAACGGTGCACATCCTTAGTGCGCAGGGTCCGCACCAGCTCCAACACTATTTTGAGAATGTTGGCTGATAGGTTCGACGGTCACTACATTAACCATTGTTGTATGCTTAATGTAGTGACAATAGCAAGGAAATGAAATAATCATAACACATTAATGTTCATTATCTGTCCCTCTTTTCTATTTTACGATATTAAAATCTTAAATAAATGATAATTATATATATATATACATTTTATAATATTAGTTATTATTTTTACATTTATGATTTGTAATGATATGATTTTTACAATTTTAATTTGATAAATATGAGCTTGCTTTATATGATCCAACTGTTGATTGAAATAAAGGCATTGAATTGAAAAATTAAAAACGAAATAGCCTATAAGTTAGCTTTGCATATTTTTCTCGTAACTGCAAGGAATACAGTGTAGTGTTACATCTACATCTACACTATATATAATATAATAATAATAATATTATAAAGAGGAAAGATTTGTCGTTTTGTGTGTGTTTGTTATGAATAAACTCAAAAACTACTGCGCCGATTTCAATTTTCAAATTCTTTCACCATTAGAAAGCTACATTCACTTTGAGTAACATAGGCTATATTTTATCCCCGTACTCCCACGGGAACGGGAACTACGCGGGTGAAACCGCGTGACGTCCGCTAGTTTCTTAATAAAATTGTGTTTTGCACCTTGGATTAGAAGCTACCGAAGTTGGTTAACTACGTATTTATTTTGCAAACCCAAAAACTACCACTTCTAATGAAACTTTTTCACGTTTTCATATTCCAAACAAACAGTCAGTATGTCGCTCATTCTCAATTAATGACGTCACGCGCGCGCGCCGCAATAAATATTGATAACGCAGTTTCGTTCGGACGACATGCTGCTCTGACGTTTTAGTGATGTTACTCTGCTAGGCTTATGACAGCCTAGTACTTTGTGTGTAACAGCGGTACTGTGATTCGGACAGCACGTAAACCATGTTGCATTAATTATTTCATATTAGTTATTTATGCAACTGTTGTATAATGAGGGGTATTAAAACACGAATGTGGGTTTATCACACGAGGCGAAGCCGAGTGTGATAATAGTATCACATAGGTGTTTTAATACCTAATTATGTACAGTTGCATACAAGACTTTATCTACATCCATGTTAACAATCCTCCATAAAAGGTTCTGAAACCATAGGTTGTTGTAGTGTTGTAAGAAGTCTATGTAAATTCATTTAAAGTTGAATTGCTGAATATTTAATACAAACAAACCATGTATAGGTAATAATATAATTATTTACATTTTGGATTGTACAATTATTAAAATACACAAAGCTTATATCACTCATTTTTGTAAACAACAAAGTAATGCAATACTAATATCGAACAAAAATGGCGGGATTCGACTTGAATTCGAATTAACCTATAAGTTTTTTTTAATTACGGCGCTGTGGTAGTGAATCGCACGTGTTAGACAATGTTCTTTTTTTAAAACGAGTTGCATAATGAAATTTAATACAACTTATATACTACTTATATATAATATAATGAAATTTATGACACTGGCTGTTTTAATGTTGGCCATAAGCTAACTGTTTCAGATACTTTTATAGAGGATTTATAGCATGGGTGTAGATAAATATGTAATAATTAAGGGTTTCCCAAGTCTTAAAATTCAGGGTCATCATCTTATGATATCATCATCTCCCTAGCCTTATCCCAACTATGTTGGGGTTGGGAGTCCAACCGCATGAAGCTGAATACCAGTATTTTATATGGAGCGACTGCCTAATTTTCATCCTATAATTATCATAATTAATGATAATCTTTATTTATTTGGGTCGGCGTAGTACACAATCATATTCACCTCCAATACATGTCTCTCATCTCATTTTAGTTTTCATTTCCTAGTTATTTATTGAATTATTTATCAATCATGTATCCTATATTAAGTACTTACAATTTATCCGTGTGTAAAATTAATCATAATTATATTATCAAGCTCACTTGACTGAACATAATTATACATAGTTGTAGGTGCATTCTAATCGGTAATTATGTTAGCATCCAGCTGATTATTACACTCGCTATTTTACAGTAGGACCCCGTTCAAACACCAAATACTTAATCAGGCGTTATTCGATTTTAACTGGATTATTTTGTTGCTGGATCAGCTAATAACTGAACATCGGTAATGAAAATCGCGAAATACGCAAAATATGTTCACACAGAGGCCAAAGAAAATCTAAATATGAATTTTTCAGTGGAAACGTGAGAGCGAGTGCGACAGCAACTATCATAAATATTACTCTCATACACACGTTTACGGCGACGCGGCGTTAAATCCTGCGATAGCATTGCCAGCAGCGGCCATAATTCATGGCGGGAGAAATTAAAATGTGTCAAAATGACTCGACCCGCCGACTGTGCCCCATACACGACACGGAAGTTCTCAAAAATGCATTGTTTTAACAATATTTCCCTCATTTGATACCGTGGCGTGGAACAGGCAACTTGCTTAACAAACTGGTTTAATGGCCGACAAGCGAGAAGTTATGTCTCGTTTATTTCGTCTCACATTTTAATATTTGTTTTTTGGATTTATGATGATGACTCGACGTTCTGACATTGTGCTACATATCGCAAATGAATGTTTTGTCGCGACCCAAATAAGTTCTTGAAATATGTGGGAAAAAAGGTTTTTTAGCTGAGTACTGACAATATTTAATTATGCTTGAAATTTTGATGGGTACGATTTTTGGGGGAATTTAATATCTTTGTACTTCGCATATGTCAATACCTACTCAGATATCTCTTCACCCGGCTTATCTGGCTGTATCTCGATCTTGAACGGTCGTAGGAAAGGGCCACATCTGAGAATTTAAAGAAACATTAAGTATTTACTTGACTTTTAAGTGTTACATTTCCATTGTGTGTATTTTCGATCAGTTAAACAATAAAAAGATGTAACTATACCTGCTTTACCGTAAAAACGAGTTTAGCACAACTGAATTTTAACTGGGTTAAACATAAATGTTCACATTAGTCGGTTGTTCCATATTTTGAGCTATCGATCGCAAGTGTGGTAATCTGGGAACTGGCTTTCGAGATTTTGATTTTGAGGAGATTTTATAGATATTATTTGTGTGTTAATTGCAGTATAACTTATAAACATCAAGAAAAGCAAGACTTAAAACACGAAACATTCCCTTTAAAATTGAACATAAAAGTTTCAACGCAAACTTACATCATGTCGACAACATCCCGCTAAGTTAACTCCCTAATTAATTGCTATTCATTACAGCACCCGAAACCCGATCATTACGAGCCACATAAAACAGGCAACGGATTTACCTGCCAGCTGCCTGCCAATATACACCCACCCCACTTAAAAGTCGCGGCGAATTCACAGATACTGGCAGTGGCACCCACGAAAATAGGATGTAAAATGAACAGTTATAAACTGCCAAACGAATATAGGCTTAACAATTTTATGCCTTTGCGTAAAAAAAGAACTTTATACTTGTCGAACCTCTCAAGGATGGACGGTTTTAAGACCTTTGGGCCTGCCAACATTAAAGAATAGTTAAAAAAACATTATTGATTCGTGTACACAGTGGTCGACATTGGACGATCGGATGTCCATTAGAGTTGATTGATTTCTCTTCATACAACATTAAAAAGAGAGCTTTTTTTTTTCAATTTAATTGATGACTGATTCGATAACTTAATTTGACGGAACCCTTTTTTATACTAACTTTTGCCCGCGGCTTCGCCTGCGAGGAGTTCGATAATTGTCACGAGGGAGCCCTTCAACGGGTAATAGCGGACACGAAATTTTGTATAAGCGGATAAATCTAAAAATCTGTGGTCCGTTCAAATGCTGTCAGCTGGCTGCAATTCACTCGGTCGTTTGCTCGCCACAGCATAATATATACGGGGTTAGCCGCCCCCCGCGCGCCCCGCACTGCGCACAGATTTTGTTCGCGCTATCTTCTCTAAACGTAGTAGTAATAGCTCAATGATTTTCTTCTTTTTATTTTAATAAATGTATTTTTTGGTTATTTCAAAGTTATAGTTTATATACCTAACTTTCTGTACAGTTCAATGCTCAATACAGAAAGTAATTATACATTAGAGCATACATTAGACCAATAATAGAAATGAAAACCATTCATTCCGAAATCATGAACTGGAATTCTCCATTTCGTGCTCTAATTCCGAAAGTTTGGAACACCACCCGCCATTTTGAAATTAACGTCAGTCAACATAACCAAGTTCTAGGTTCAAATATTTGACGTGCAATGCGTTGCTCCAATCAACTGTGTATCAAGGTTTCGAGGCAGCCAATAATTTGTACACATTTTGCCGTATCCCATCTCCATAATAACTTAATAGTGGTTCGAAGGCTATAAGCAAACTCAAATTCAAGATACATTTTTACGAAATACGAGCCAATTTCGAAACAGTTATGTCCAAAACGTTCTAAATAAGGTTTTGTAAACTTTAAATAAGCTTAGTAGTGACCGGCGACCCTTTGTTGCGATTATTTCCGTAAAATCCGGGGTCTGCGCAATCTGTATTATGTATTACCTCTAATCTTCTTAGAGGTTTAAGTACATACCCTCCACAAGCCTACTGCTTAGTTTTGAACAAAAACAAATATTCTCCGACCTTATACGAATATACAGTTACTTTTGCTACACTTTGATTGGTCGTATATAAGTTTTTATAAGGCGTTATTGGATTTAGCATAAAACTTATTTACCTGCCTATTTTGGGTTCGCTTGGAGATACAATTTGAATGTTGAAAGGGTTATCCGGCAATATCTTGGGAAGAGGTTTGCTATTACTGTTACTATACTTTGATATGATTGTAAAACATAGAGAATTGGAATACTTTAAAGTTAGTCATTGATTTTTGTAATAATTATTGTGACTAGTATTTTTCATATAGTACGCGCACCGCACATGTTTGGTCTTATTATTTCAGTTCATTCCACATGTTTACCTTACGTGCGATACATAAAAAGTACTAGGCTAGCACTGCTAGCAGGGACTTAGAGAGCACGCGGCTAATAAAACAGCAGGAAAATATGAAAGCAAAATGTAAACAAACGATATTCCCTCGAGACTGCACTGGCTGTAGTTTTAGTTAGTATGTAGTGCAACCGACAGACGGAGTCGCGATTTATCTATTAGCGAATCAGAGATACGGGACGCTTGGCACAATGCCAGCGACTTATGCATTCATGGGATGACTAAACAGGTAGCGTTGGTAGAAAAAAAACTTTTTAACGGCACTGAAAGTGGGAATTTTAACTTTTCCAACAGCGTGCTTCATTGTTTCGTGAGGATGAATTTTATTTGAACTGTAACCTGAGATAAGGAAGTAGTATCAATTTATACAAAGAAAAATCAAGTTGCTATGCACGCTATAAAAAAATGCTGGCACGTAATTTCCAACAGAATAAGCTAACAATTTTAAAATCATGGATTCTTCGTGTACCGGTAGCATACTAAGGAGTGAGACAAAACGCGAATTTGCGGCAACAGGATAAAATAGTCGGTAAAGATGGCGGCGGGGACGATTCAGCTGCTCGACACAATTGGCGTCTCGCGAGGACCTAACGCAATTGCGCCGCGCTGCTAAAATCACGTATATCCCCAACGAGCTTATTTAGTTTTTTTGTTTAAGGATAAATTGGCTGCTCTGAGCTGCCATTGTTACTTATTATCGCAGAAGTAATCATGCTCGAATTGTTTAATGCTGCCAGCTAATATTGTCAGGATAGAATAATATTTGCTTTAATTACTTCTGCCTGGTCATGTTTGCCTGGTACTTTTCATTCAACTTAAAATGAAACTGAATGTTGGTCCGATCAAGGATAGCATATGTAGAAAAAAAAGGTTTATTTCTACCTAGGCTGGAACTTGAACATAAAACCATGTAGGTTAATGACTAACTGCATGCAGGCAGGTCATTGGGCTATTCACCCATTGCGCTACAGTAAATCGATACGCTACCTTTGCACAAGATATTAAATAAAATGTTATTCAAATGGAACTTTTCAGGATCTGGGTATCAACAGACATCTTTTTTTTTCTTGCAAAGATGAATAGAATCTGCCTGCCTCATTCGGCCAGTGGCTGCCTTGTGAACGCAGCGTCAATTAATGACCACGGTAACAGACGTACAGCCTTACTCAATTACTGCAGCACTCTAACCCACTTAATGCCGCTGATTAACGGCAAATGATCTTAACTGACAGCAGAATAGACCACCTACCTTGTGTTTTATACGGTCGAACACAGAAAACGAGGACAGATTTTTTTTCGTCTCTTTCTCGTTTTATTTGAGAGGAAAAGATAGCAATAGCCTAAATTAATTTTAGTTTGTGCACAACAAAATCGACACCTATTAAATATTCGCCCCGTTGCTCTAGTGGTCCCAAGCGCAACAGAGCATGAGGTTCTGGGTTCTATTCCCAGGTCGGGCAATGTGTCATTGTGTTTTTCCACCAAAAAAGTAAAAAAAAATGGTTGTCAGTAAAGTCGGTTTACGGACGATAATTTTACGTGATGACGTAATTTTTCATGATAGTCGTGATTTTAACTTAAAAAAACAAAATTTCATCCCCCTTTTCACCCCCTTAAGGATTGAATTTCTAACAACATCGTTTTGTGATTTTTACTTCGATAATTAAGAACTTTCCATACACAACTTCAATCCCTTTTTTAACCCTTTGGGGGTAGAATTATCAAAAATACTGAGATACGTATAATTTAATAAATAAATATTAATTTTCAATCGTCAGCCTAAACACAACATTTTAAGATTCTAACTTTAAAACTGACGGACTTTCATACAAACTCTTCCTTATTCCTTGTCTACATTATAAAGGGAACCTCTGTGCAAAATTACAGTTTTCTAGGTCCAAGGGTTTGGGCTGGGCGTTGATCGCCGGGTCGGAACGGTGTGACACTTTTTCGTGCATGCAGCCGCTGTTCATCGATTTAAAAAACGGATTTATTTATTTAAGCTGCATGTGTAATAGCAGGCCGATTTAATGCCATAAGGCATTCTCTACCAGTCAACCTTTAAGAAAGGTTTCCCTAAAGGTTTAAATAAGACAAAATTGTAATAGTATAGAGTACAAAATAATTTCAAAAAAACAACTACCTGATCGAACGAACAGACGACCAAATTGGTTTATTCCAGTTTTTGTTACATTTTCTAATTGAATTTGGAGAATGTTTCGTGCAATCGATTTTTTATAGTGCGAAAACGTACCATATATAATTATGTACTTTCGCATACAGTAAACGCAAATACCAAATTCTTTGAAAGCACGGATGGTTAGTACTTATTTAGTCGCCATTCGGAACATGGCTTTAGGCTAGTCCTATTGATTCGGTCAAACGGTTTGGTCGATGGTTAAAAATGTACATGTCTCAATGGTTTCAACACGTCAAGCCATACAAAACCAGTTATGAGGAACTCTCATAGTATTATAGTCGAGTGCAATTAGACAATAAACAATGACGGGGAGAACAAGTGCCTTTCGGCTTCGTTAAGGCTCTTTTTACCATGCCATGTTGAAGTACCACTGTATCACCGAAAAAATCATCTTCAAATAGTTCACAAAACGACATCCCTGACTTCAATATTTGCACACACAGGGCGACACGCTACACACTTCATGTATAACTTGACCTCGTTTTGTATAGATTTCCAATTAGCCGAGTGACATTATACATTTGCGAATGAATTCTAAGTCACTTCACTCATAACAGTGGTCTTCATGAAAATTGTCTGGTCCAGTTATCTGTGAAAAAACAGCGATAATTTTTGCGTAAAGTTACTTAGTTTGATGTACAGAATGCTTGGTTGACGGCTTCGTGAACACGTTTACACCCTGTATAATCTATCTCTTATTTTAGTGCCGTCATATTATGCTGATTTATAAGACGGGATACAGCATTCCCAAGCAACAAAATTCTGTAACGAATTTATAAATAGTCCAACTTTTCCAGACGTTTTCCCTCGAACCACAGCACTGATGGCGGCCGTCCCGTCTCTCCACAATAAACTCACTAATTATTAATTAGCATAAATTTCTGCAACTTTACAGTATCGGGAGAATTGACTTTTAACCCTTTGGTTAATTAAACACGATCTAGTTTCACCCCCTCACCCCTAAGCCCCTCGGGAGTATCCGATGCCAAAGGTTGAGCACTCCTGAACTTTCTTAGAAGATGTTAATGTTTTGAAACCATAGAGGGGTTTGATGGAGCTTCTTTATAGCCCCTTCTTGGATTTCATCTTAGAATAATACATAAATTATTTTATTGTAACAGTTCCGTGTCACCAGAAAACCACTGAATCGTCTTGTTCGACGAAGTCACAATAGTTCTTTAAATTAAAAGACTTACTCTATATATATATACTCAGTATATTTAGAAGGTCAAAAATTACATGAGTCCGCTAAAACGGCCGTCTCTCGCCATTTCCTAGCGTTTTAGCTGGGACGATGAAGTGGCGGACAAAACTGTCTAGCAACCTATCTGTCTGTTAGGTTAGTGCAAGTATATGAAGTAGACTATGACCTCAGAGTTTGTTTCGGCTGTTTCTTCTCAGAGTAGTCAGGTACTAAACAACGGACCAATCTAGTTTAAAAAAAAATGACGTGTATGTAAAAACCTATTTGGAAAATAAACATCATTTATATTTAAGAACATATAAACAACAATATGTACTTTTCTTTACTTTTTCTTCCAACTGTACCACATGTAGTGTACGTCTCAAGAGGTTTAAACAATAGATGGTTCACAATAAGCGTTCGACGGCACCGAACGACTTCTAAACTGCGCCACGTATTCAATACCATTCAAATCTTTTAGGCAAATACATTTTATACAGTACTAGTTTCTGCCCGCAGCTTCACCCATGTGGCGGTTGGGAATTATCCCACGGCAAGGTACTACTGGGTAAGAAATATCTTATGTCCTACCCCAGGTCATGGCCTACCTGTGTGCCCAGGTTCATTGACAGTATAGCCCATTCAACAGTTAAGGTGTAAACATAACATATGCAGTTACATTCGTATTTAAAATAATAAATGAGTTAGACCGGTTTCAAACTAGTATATTTTGTAGCACGTGGAAGCTCTTGCGTACACGCGCGCCACATAAAGCGCACCAAATAACGCGCTTAAAAAAATATAAAGCGCGTACGATTCACGCGTGAAACAAAAGGTGCAAGTGTATGCGTTTCCCGAAACGAGCTTATACACGCTGAAAATGCGCTTATGGAACCCACCTTAACGGAATGTATCTTTTAAATAAATGAAAAAAGAGACCTCGCCTTGAGATTTGTAAGTTTCCTTGTAATTTGTATGTATTTTCTTGCAAATAAGTATTTTTGATTTAATTTGACGTGGTAAGAGCCATTCATTCAGGTCATTTCATCATTTTGAAACGGAAAATATAAAAAAGTTATTCAGGTTTGTCGTCTGTCTGTTGATATTTTTCTCGAGAAAATCTGAACCGCTTTGAATGCAAATTGGACGTTTTGTACTCCGAAGGCGTCGCTTTTTTTAATTATAATTATTTAGGGTTTCGTACCTCCTTCTGGCTATTTCGGGAACACGGGATTAATGTTGTCACAGGACCCATTTCTCTTACACATAAATCTGACAGTTTTGAGGACTTTTCTCTCTAATTGCACCCAGGCCACTACTTACATGGTAGTTTAAGTTCGGATTTCCAAATTGCATTTCCACATTCCGCTTGGAAGTTGGCAAATAATAATTCACAAACTTATTACGTTAATTCAGCGGTGTATAACTTGCATAATGTTCTCGAAGTGAAGCCGGGAGCAAATGAATGAAGTATCGCGTATAATTTTACAAAGCCATTGCAACCGTGACTGAGATTCTCTGTAGGCGGCTGACATTTAGGTACCTACTTTAAGTTAAAAGCTACTACGAATTTTCAACTAAATGTAGACGTGAGGAATAAAGTTGTTTGAAAAATGGATACCAATATTTTTCAGCTCAAAAGGTTATAACGTAATTTTCTTACTTTTTTTTTAAATATCGATGCATTTGATCTTCAAACATAGGCCTAAGATTCCATAAGACCTAAGATTTTTTGTAAAATTGGTAACTCACTTACCAATCACTTATACACAATACCTCGCTTACAAATCTTAGGTAGAGAGTCTCTTAAAAAAAAACAAACATAAAGCAGTCGCTCACTTCTCATAAATTGTGTTCTTACGAATAATCCCATGTCATGGCAACAGAACTAAGCTGCCCCCCCCCGCCTTGCTGAAAGCTGTGCTGCCCTTCGACCAGCTTATTGCTTTGTTGCCAATGTAACTACCTCCTTCATTGAAGATAAACAGTTAATCCCATGGTAGCAGAACTAAGCCGGCCCCGTTGCTAAACGCTGCACAACCATTCGACCAACTCAATAATGGCATTACTGCATTAGCATTGTGGCTTATATTGCTTACCGTCTTCCTACACTTTAGCTTATGAAGACAGAGCGCCGTACACAGAGGAATGTTTAGGTACTATGCGATTACGTAAAGCCTATTTTGCTTCATTTTGTATTGAGAAAACATCTTTAAATATACTTTAAAGGTCCGCATAATGTCACTAAAAGGCAGTTAGATACACAGGTACAAAACGTTTTTCGTCATCCGAGAGTGTTTTTTAATCTTATACGTATTGCTGCCAACTAAATTATTCTTCAAAACACATAGCACAAACTCAAAAGGCTTAGCCATATTTATATGAAGCCTGAAAGTCGTAAAACTGATTTATTTATCAACAAGTACAAATGAATATGTTCAAAGGATCTAAAAATCACAGCAGAAAGCATCAGGAAATCATATTCGATGTTTGCTATCGATTTCGGCTTAACAGTGGGTAGTGTAAGTCCGCTGGACCAGTGTGTCTACCCGTCCAGATAAACAGCTAATCCCGGCAAAGCGGCGTTAAACCGCTTACTTTGTGTGAACATCCTACAACTTTCTGTGCGCCTGGTAGTGCCGTGGCAAGAATTTTACTTTGTAGTGCAGAAATAATATTGGATCCGGCGATGGGTAGGTTTTTATTTACATTTCATAATAATTTTCCTGTTTCCTTTTCTCCTTAGTCTATACTAATATTAATAATATTCTATAGAGGAAAGATTTGATTTTTTGTTTGTTTGTGTGTTTGTTAAGATTTAACTCCAAAACTAATCGACCGATTTCAAAAATTCACTATTAGAAAGCTACGTCTTTACTGAGTAACATAGGATATATTTTATCCCCGTACTCCCACGGGAACGGGAACTACGCGGGTGAAACCGCGTGACGTCCGCTAGTTTCTTAATAATATTTATTTATATTGTTAATAAAAATAAATTTAGTAAAAAAAAAAACGTCGATTCGAATTCATAATTAAATTACCACAGTCACTGCCTCGTTGGTCTAGTGGTCTCAAGTCAGAGTGCTGAGCATGAGGTCCTGAATTCGATTCCCAGGTCGGGCAAAGTGTAATTGGATTTTTCCATGTGGAATTTCTCAGTAGCAGCCACGGAGACTGGATTTGTGCTCAGTTGATGGGAATAAGTCTTGCTCTTTATTACATGGGACTTACAAAAATAAATGTCGAAATGCTTAACCCTTCGGGGTTAACAGGCGTGATGTTATGTTATATTAAGAATTACCAAAAAAAAAAATTGACATCAAAATACCCGCCCTTGTCAATTTTACAAAGACTGGCCTATTTCAAAGTTAAACTACAATTAGATCTCGTTCCGGACCTCTAAATAAATTAAACAGTGCCATATTATTTACGCAAGAACTTAGATAGCCGCATATTTTTCAAAATTAAAAAAGTTCTTTCGCCGAATTCGTCGGCTTCCGCTAAACGTTTGTTGGCGTTTTTGTAAAGGAAAATGTACACTGTTTTACGTAAGTAAATACGAATTTCATTTACCTACACAACGTCTACAATAAGACGATGTTCACAATTTTAAAAAGCTGAGGTATTTTCTTCTACTGATGCAAATAATGTTTGTAAACGCAGAATTTAGAAAATCGTGCTTTTCGCGATTAATTTCGGTTACTGCAAATGAAACTGACCTGACAGCAAGTTTAGCAAAGGAACAAAGGGCAGTCTGACTTAGTAGCGGTACTTTCATACAAGCTTAAAAGCTGGGCTTGCACTTATAACCCTGTCACTCCACTCTCACTCTACTCTTCATGATGTTAGGATTTCTGAACAGTTTGTGGCTTGCCTTATGGGCAGAGCTATTTATTGGCCTCCAGTAAAGTCATGAAAGACGTAACGCTTCGTTTGCATTTCACGGACCCTCAGCTCAATATGGCGATACTCTTTAAATTCACAACCAGTTAGCAGTGGTGTGATCTTCGGACTGCCAAGTCATAGGTCTCGAGTTCGAGCCCAAGACACGCACCTCTGATTTTTCGGATTATCATTTGCTTCGTTGAAGGAAAACATCGTGACTAGCGCATACCTACCTGAGAGATATCTCGACGGCATTTAAAGCCAAGTCAATGGCCCATATATAATATATAAATAAATAAAGAGAATTCACAAACAATTTTTAAACGATCCTTTTGTAACGTCACCAGGAAAATGGCATAATTTATATGTTAATTAGTGCGTAACTATCAAAGCACACAGCGCACAGTGGAAAACCTTTATTAATTTAAAGCAATCACACTGGGTAGGCTAGAATGGAATTTTACGTAAAAAGTCACAAAGTTTTAGAAAGAGTAACTCATTGTGTTGATTCTCTGGAACTGTACAAGATCAAAAAAGGTACCTTTTAAAAAAAATCCTTTACCACAATGATCTTACTAGGTGACTTACCTGTGAATCAATTATTAGTGGTTGATTAAATTAATAAGATTCAATTAAAATATTAAACGTGTTACGCCACCTCCAAGTAACATAGGCAAGTAACAAGATGATAATGATTCAATTAAAATATTGAATTATATTAAGACACTGAAAGCTTCAGCAAATATCTACAGAAGGCAAATTGAACATACACTAACACCAAGGTTCTAGACACGGAATAACATCTATCTAAATGCCATCAAAATATTTATTTAGTGCAGGTACCGACCCTCGCTCTCCTGCTAATTACGTCTGTGCCAAGCAACTCAAACACGAGCACATTATGTAAAATGTTTAAACATAAAGCGGCCTATGTATAATGAATGCACGTTATCTGCCCATTCATAAGATCCAAAATATTCAGCCTCACTCATTCATGTCCGCGTCTCAACGTCAATTAATGCTAACTAAGGCATCATGGAACCTTTAAATACTAAATAAGGATTGAATTAGGGCAAGATTCGCTATCTAATATTTTCCAGAACCAAAACACTTCGTATAGCTTTTCAAATAGGGTTGAAAATCGCGCAGCAAAAGTAATAATACATAATTTGTAACGGACAACGAGTGACGCGGCCCCGGGGTCAGATAAATGGTTAATCTCATGAATAGTGTGCTTCACGGGATTATATTTTGTCTGTGTCCTCTGCGGTTTTCAATTCCAACGTTTGAATTTTAAGGGTTGAATTTATACTGGAGGAAAATACCCGAAAATGTTCATTATCCCTATTGACCGCTACGATGTATGGATTGAAATAGACCTTATTTTTCTCACAGTTCATATATGGAAATACACACAGCGCCTTGAAGATTTTAATCGCCGTCCGTTATGATCTTTGCAAAGCTCGATCATCATTATATTTTAAGTACAATACGAAAGGAAGATTCAAATATAATAAACCAATATCTTTGAGAGATTCCAGAAATGAATTGTGTTTTTTTAAACTACTTAGATAAGCTGTGGTTTCTTGGAATATGAAATGTAATTAAGTTTGGCTTGTATCTTCATGTCAATTACTGCCACGCGCTTTCGCTCGCGTAGTGAAATATGATATATTTAGATACTAAAACTAAGCCAGTAAATTAATACAAGTTCTATTCCATTTTTGGTTTAATATGTTACATACTACATCCTATTTACAAAAATACACTCCGCACCACCCGCAATCGGACATGACACTAGGACGTGACGTCATCGCAGTAGCGAAGGAACGCAAAGTTAAATAGCGGTGAAAATTTACAACGCTATAACTTAGGAAATCCTGGCCCAATTTCGATGAAACAAAAACAATTATTATTTGCACGAGTGTGCGCATTAAATGCAGTAAACTTTTATAATAGTATTTTGATGTGTTGGTGTGACTCATTAAAATCATCTTATTATGTTCAACCTTTCCCTCTCATTCTGTCAATGGTTCAAAGATAAAAGAGACAGACTCAAAATGATACAATTTTGGGTCTTAATCCGGTTTCGAATATTAAAATCAAAGTCCTCTGATGATTTTTTCTTTGTTACTGTTACTGAAAATGAGCATGAATCTATTTGAACACAAAGAGTGCCTTACTGTCACACTCCTAGTCTTATCTTCTATCTATTTATAACTTGTTTTCCTACATAATATTGTGTTTTCTCCTCTAAAAACACACTCGGCTCTCATATAAACACATTAAGGGGCGCCTGAGGCCAGGTTCAAATGACGCACTTTGATCAGCTCCAACGCACGCTGGTGTAAGCAATGTTATTTGGAATAATATTTATTCTGGTACAAGTAGACTGTTTATGTGACAATTTTGGGAGAATCAAATATGAGGGTTTATGATTTATGTGTTACGGACGGGAGGATGTCAAAGTATTTGATCATAGCTTATCTCGTAAATAACCATCTTCATGTGTTTAGTATTATTTACTAGATCCACTTTATTAAAATCTAGCTGTTGCCCGCTACCTTCGTCCACATGAAATTATTATAAAATATTACAATTTGAATCGTTTTTCGTAAAAAAAATCATAGGTTTTAATTTTTTCGCACGGAAGTTTAATACTTCTTCTAAAGTAAAAGCCTTAGTTACTCCTTACAACATCAGCTATCTGCCAGTAAAAGTCCCGTTGAAATCGGTTCAGACGTTACGGATAGTAGTCGAAATAAGCAGAAAGACAAAGAAGCAAACATAAAAAAAAATGATTTTTTACTTTATTTTGAAATTACAAACGCTATGGATGTACTGCGAAAATAAGTCACCGAATGGCACAAGCGATTTTTTACGCAAACCATCAGTAACAACAACACTTAAGCTTAAAAATGCGTATATCTCAAGACAGCTATTTCTGTGATACGACAGTTTTTTTATAAAAACGCGCAAAATATTACTATATTTCAAATACTTTAAATGTAATGTTTGCATAGCGTGCCCGCTCAAAACCAAAAACCGTATGTCCCTTATTGTCCATCCCAATTTCGCGCTAACAAAATACAAGTTAAACTCCACACGGTGAATGCATTAATAATAATTACACGATTAATGCTACCAGGATATCATACCACCAAGCTGATGTAATTCATTTGAATTGTGGCCCAAATAGTACTATTTACCCTAACGTTTACAAATGGAGGGGGTGATTTGGCGTTGCTTGCAAATACACGCATACATATATATATATGCAAAAATTTATTGGTTTCATGAATTAAAATTTACTTAGCAGTATTAGAAGCTTCGGTTTCTTGGAATATGAAATCTAATTTAGTTTGGCATGTATCTTCATGTAAATTACTGCCATGTGCTTTCGCTAGCGCAGTGAAACATGATGTAGGTACTAAACCTAAGCTAGTAATTTAATACAAGTTCCATTCCATTTTTGGTTTAATCTGTTACTGAAGCCCATTTGCAAAAAATGAGCGCTTAACTGATTAAAATTCACCTAATTACTACTACTACGTCTAACTATCCGACTCATTGTGTCAATTGTTCAAAGAAAACAGAAACAGGATTAGCTTACAATTTAACATAACATAACATCACGCCTGTAATCCTCGAAGGGTTAGACAGAGGTGTGTGTACCTAATAGTACGCCCACATTTCGGTGGTTATGTTTCAGACTCTTGTAATAGGGGGCAAGCCTATTGTCATCAACCGGGCGCAAATTCAGACTCCGTGCCTTAATTCTGTTTTTCGCTTTAATGCTTCATATTATTGTTTAGTCTTTTCTGATGCAAGTGGGGCTAAGTCGATATCCGGACTTTGAGAAATTAGCTCTTACACCCGTATCTATAAACAAGTGAAGTGATTACTTGGGTAAAAGTAAATTAACTTAAGATATTTTTATTCTATAGTTTAGCAATAGCTTGAAGTAAAAAGTTAGAATTTCTAGCTTTGCTATCTTTGACGGATCTTAATTCGTTCAAATTCTTGTCTGTTGCTATAAAGTAATTACTTTTACTTGACTGTAGTTCAACAGTTCGGCACACAGCCTTTCAGTCTTCCGAAAATGTGTATTCACTTTGATGAAAATAAAAACTCATAAAGGTTTAGGAGGTCTTTCCTATCATTATCCCATTGCCTTTTCCCATCCATGTTGGGGTCGGCTTCGAATCTAACCAGAAGCAGTTCAATACCAGTATTTAGAATAAGGTTTCTACGTAGTCTATGCATAAATAATCCGCCATTCTTCGATCAGTACAACGTTGTAGCTGCAGCTAATCCGCCTGTAATGCCCTGCGTCAGCGGATCCCCTCGGGAAAACCGAGTGCCTTATTAACTGGGATAGACAGTCAATGGTTACAACATGGATCTTTCCAATACAGACACAAAGGAACAAAATGGGTCGTACCCATTTAAACTTAGACGTAGAACCGATGACCGTTGGGGTAGACGTGTTTTTGAGTGGAGAACGCGAATTGGCAAACGTAAGCTGGGACGCCCTCAGGCTCGGTGGAGCGACGATCTTCGCAGGGTGGCTGGTGGCAACTGGATGAGAGTTGCTGAGATTCGAGTTGGAGTGGCGTACGATTAGAGGCCTATGTCCAGCAGTAGACTGTTGTAGGCTAGGCTGATGATGTTATTTAATAAACCAGCACATTTAACAATTATGTACTTTTTTAGAATCCCACCCACAGTCAAGAACATTAACTACTTCTTCAGACGAGGCACTTAGTTTTTGTCTGACCAGTAACTTTCAACTGTCGGATAGCTCCATCATTCGCCTTCTCTAAATCTCGGAATGTGCTGGTAGTTGTGCATAGGATAGGCAAGAAGATAAGGAGTGTCATGTGACGGTGGCAACTGCAGCCGTTTGTTTATGAAGGAACGATGAAACCCAAACTAATTCCTAATATTTTGAATTAATTGTGGATAATTTATTGTTATTCTTACTCCTAATGCAGGCCAATGGTCACGCATCCCTCGAGATGGGTGACCATTGACCTCTCTGTTCAGTGTCATCCATGTTTTTGTTAAACGCCGTCACCATATTGATGCTTCCCCATTCCAGGTTCTATTGAAAAAATCTACTAATATCAAGTATACTGTGTGTACCACTTATTTTTATTAAACTGTAACACTAAACAAACATATTACCAGCTACCCTGAAAAATAGTGTTACTAACAATAACCATTACTCGTATTCAGGCACATAATAGCTATCAAGTGCACTCGCAAAGAATATAAGGTAATGTGTCGCACTAATGTGCGCTCAGTGGGGAGACCCTGTTCACCCGGCCGTGATTCATGGTGTACAGCTAGTGTGGTGCTGCCAAGTGCCGTGGTAATAGGGATATTGCTGAGACTGTTCATTGTTGTCTAGGTACTGTTGAAGACGGCTACGATGAATGCAAGAAAACGATCGAACTGCGATATAAACGGTGTTCTAGAACTGTCAGTGTCGTCATTTCTATAGAATATTCAGTTATATACCTATGTAGTTTATGTCAATATTCAGCTCATCTCAACTTTAGATGCATATCGTGTTCGGTTTCATTGGTAAAATTCGCCCGAAGTCTCGTCTGTTAGCAATCGGAACAATGACACCGTCACGGCTTTTCTGTTCTCCTAGTATAATTGCTGAAATCTGCGCCGTTTTTGTTATTTTTATTTAATTGTAACAATAATAACAAGAAGACCGCTATGATGACTATTTATTGATTTATTTAAGACTAGTTTTTTTTCACGGCTCGCATTATGGTTGAAAGTTATCCCGAAGTAACGTTTTACATATAGCCTATTAGATGACATTCGGGAATATAGATATATCTTCCTATTAGTGAAAGAAGCGTACGAATTTTTTAAACATCATGCACAATGCTAGGAATTTCTTCAAAATCGTGTAATATGTAATAGGCTTGTGTCCTGAAAAAATCTAATTAGTCTGTCAGATTATCAAAAAATATTTGACACGTATTTTTTCTTCGTCATTTTTGGTTTACAAAAATGACGAAGAAAAACGAAAATACGACGCTTTTAAAATTCTCAATAGGTCACGGCGTGCTATAATTTTTAGTGCGTTGTGACGTCACGAGCCCCCACTCTCGAGTTTTGATGCGTTTTATCTTTGTCAATATTCATTGATTTACAAAAACAAAAATACGTATCCATTATTTTCCAATACTCTAACTGACGGACTAAATAGATTTGCAATTTATTGATAGTGAAAACTAGCCTATTGGAGCGCTAACTTCGCCCACAAAAAGCTCTTAAACGCAATTAACCGCCGTACCATCGATCAATTACATCTTAAATCTCCACGTAAACAGTGAATCAAACTCGTCTATATCATCACTAACGCACAGATCTGTGGGGTCCCAAATAATCGCTCAGGCGGAGATAAGACAAATGACTGGCGGTGACCATCTATTAGTGTACCGACAGATCGACAAATACAGACGAAGTTGATAAATTACACTTTTTTCTGTTTTGTGTTTGGTGGTAAAAAAAACAACTTGTTCATTGAGCTTGGATGATTTTTAATTTATTGTTTTTTTTTTGTGAGGGTCACTAGCAAGCCTTGTTGTAGCATTTACTTTTAAAAACATAGCTGTATTATATTGCACCCACATTTGGACAGTCATAGTTATTTTAAGTTCTATGTTTTTGCAGGCGAGCTTTTTGCTGTCATCTAGGCACAAATCCAGACTCCGTGGCTGCTACTGAGAAATTCCAGACGGAAAAACGCAATAACACTGTCCGACCTAGGCGTCAAATCCAGGAAAGGGAAGCTCACGCTTGAGTCCACTACAAAATAAAACTGCAAACAATTAAGTAAGCATATCTAATGTAGAATAGCGCAGCACGTCATCATTAAAAAAATAAAAATAGTAAATTGTGGTTATTGGTCACGGGTGAACCCAAGGCACGCAGCTCTAACTTTTCGGATCCATGTGCGTAATGTATAATTATCACTTCGGTGAAGGAAAATATCGTGAGTAAACCAAACATGCCTGAGAGATATTTCCCGACGGCATGTAAAGCCAAGTCAGAGGTCCATGGGCGGCATGATAAACTCTGACACCAGAGTCACCAAGTTAGGCACTAACCACCCAAAAAAGATGAAGACCTCGTGATTGTTAAAATAATAATATTAAAACGTTTATTTTAGATAACTAAGATCCAATTTGTTAGTAGTACAATTACTTTTAACTATATGTTAGTATTAAAAACTTACTCTACTCGCCCCTCTGCCTGACCCATGTATCGATGTATCAATACTCATGTGAGCCTTAATACATTGATTCATGTACAGATAGCTTAGTCTACTAGCTATCATAATTAAAACGCTGTTGCAACTAGCCCTTACTCTGCTCAGCATTGAAGCGCACCGCTTGCGCAGAGTAGCGTAGAAGCAATCGATGCGCGCCTCAGCAAACATACGTGATGCACTACAGTGGCGGGGCAGCCGCAACATCGATCTAAGCGCATTATTGTACTGTACCCGTAGGGCACTGTACGCTTTTGAGTATAGACTGCCCACAGGCTGCAGGTGTAAAAAGATGTACAGAAGGCTATGAATTTAACCTCATTTGTACATCGGGCAAACCTGCGAGCAATCATATTTGCTCTCACGAACAGTGCCCTACGTTCACGTTCAATGTCCATGTCGTCCTTAAGGTCCTCGGTAATTAGATGACCCAGGTATCTGAACTGACGTACCCTAGCCAACTCATCTCCATACAGATTTAGAGGTAAATGAAAAAAAAAAAATTAAAAACTCTCTGTCTCTCTCTGTTAAGGTGACTCTAGTCGGAAAATGAATTCCCTTTAAATACCAAAATTCTCTTAAATCATACCCGGTACCTATAACTGCTCATTAAGATTAATGAGCATGTTTTCGGTATGTAATTTGCAGTCAAATCACACGAGCAATCAATCAGGAACCATGACTACAACCACTAAACCCATCGCGATGGTTGGTCCGGCCACACACGGTCTGATAACTCACTTATACGAGCTTTTAGCACTAAATGCCGTTTAATGCTTTAAAAGCTTTTTTAGTTGACGTGCGAATGAATAAAATAAACGGATTGAGAGATTCCGATAGACATGCACTTATGAATTGTATTGTTTTAAATCTGATATTTGCATATGTACCGCATTTATTTAGGTCTCTCTGAGTATTTTAAATTATTCAAACGTTCTTCCTTAGCGGGAAAAAGACGGAAAGTATTACTGAATACATCTTACGATATTCTTTCTTTTACCTCATTATTTCATATCTTCTCCAGTTAACATGAAATTATATTCAACCCGGATGCACGGATTATTGAACGTCCTTTTTTCACCTACAGCCATTGTCGTATTACCCCACACATAGGGTAGGTTAGGTGCTTACTTTGTATGTTATATTTTAATATTAGCAACAGTTAGCTTTTTCTTGCAGTTACTGGGATCAGTCACAGCAGATATTTAAAGAATTTAGTAAATACATATTTTTCAAATTTCTGAAAATCCTGATGCCATTTTCCTTTGGGATGCTACCCATAGAATTTTCCCACCAAACATCCGTAAACAAAGAATGTGCATACTTCATAACCTCTGTTCTCCCGGTAGTGAACCGGGTTCAAAGTGCCGGTTGGAAGTGGTGTACCGGTTTCAAACCGGATGCCGCCCGCTAGAGGGTGCAATATCCGCTTCCTAAGAAGCATCGGGGAAGTTCTGTTCATACTTTATAGTAGACTTCGTTGGGATATGAGCGCCTAGTATCACCGCTTGGTTAACCGTAATATGCGTGATACGATGAGTGGCTCAGAAAGAAGACTTTTTATAAAAAAATAGGCTTTTGAAAAAAGAAAATTAGGTTCTCACACCACCTGCTCGACAATGTCAAATTATATGTCATGCAAACCTAACCTAAAGTAAGTCATTTACGACCTGATGTCTAGCAGGGTATTAATATTGTACTGAATTTCATTATGACCCGCTGGTCAGTAATGTGATTTGAATTTGGAACATAAATCGCATACGAATATTTACGATAGGTACCTAGTAGGTACATACTAATTCCATGCATTCACCATTACGATCTGCACTAAAAAATAAATTGTTCGAAAATCGAACTGGCCACCACGAGATAGAATATAATGGGGAAGGCTGGTCAAAGCTGATTATAGATGGCGCGTCCATAGCTTAAACCCAATCTGACCAATGAGGTCAATCTATTTTGAAATATAAAATGACATTGACAGATTTTCAACCAATGACGATGTTTGGTTCATGCGCTGCTAGCGCCATTAGTTCCACCAGTTGCCCACCCCATTAAAAGAAAAATAGAACACAAATTAAAAAGAGGCGCGAATACTGAAAATTCCTTTGCTTTGTTCATTGTTAGACAACAAATTACTTAAAATATTGCAAATTCTCACAAAAATGTCGAGTGACGATAGTGATTTGACTCCGGAGTACATTAAATCCGAAGCCCAAGATTAGACAGACACACACACGAGTGTGTCAGTCAAATATAAGATAGTATTTGACATGTAATACATAAAAAATAATATATTATGTAACCTAACCTAACCTTCCTACTTAAATACTAACCTACTTACCTATTTTTGTGACAAGTGGAATTGATTTTCGGAGTAAATGGCGCTTGTCGTGGAAATGAATTCGTAAACATTAAAATCGAAGATATCGAAAAACATCCAAATTTGTTGCTGGTAAATTTGCCAGATACAAAATCAAAGAAAGAACGGTCATTCGTAGTCCGTGGAGAATACGTAAGAATTATCGAAAAGTACCAAGCTCTACGCCCCTCTAATAAAAACACTAACAGATTTTTCATAGCTTATAATAATGTGCACCAGGCAAGTCATTGGAAAAAATAAGATCAGCAGCATGCCGAAAGAAATTGCGAAATACCTGAAATTGACAAATGCCGAGCTCTACACGGGCCATTGTTTTAGGAGAACATCGGCTACTCTATTGGCGGATTCGGGAGCAGACATGACCCAGATTAAAAGATACGGTGGCTGGAAATCTGATGTAGTAGCAGAGGGCTACATTGAAAATTCTATACAAAATAAGGATAAAATTAGCTGCCGCATTAGTGACAACATCAAACTAAGAACACCGTTGATAACTGATCCTTGGACACCTTTGTCACCACAACCTTCCACATCAAAACACTATTCATCTATCCCGCTACCCCAAGCACCACCTTCACCAACTTTCACGATCCAAAATGGTCCTCAGCAGACCCAAGTTTCTGAAACTTTACTTAACAGTAATACTCAAATAAACTCCTCCTCCACTTCAATAATTGTACCGAATAAAAACATAACTTTGTCTTTCCACAACTGGTCTAATGTATCAAACGTTACCTTTAACTTTTAATTGTTTTAAATAGGTCTACTAACAAACTGTAATTGTTATTTTAATAAATACTTTGATTCCAGTACTACTGCTTTTATTGTCTCGTAGATGGTGTGAAAAGTAGAGTATTCACCTCGGTGATATAGGTGCCATCGTCCTGGGCGACCTTGATTGCACTCAGGATTCTTGTCTTAACTCCCTCGCTTTGCTCGGGAGTTAACTCTAAATTCCTTCGCTCCGCTCGGGAGTTGACGCTAGAATCCTTCGTTTTGCTCGGCGCCGTATTGAATCCAATACGGCGCCCGTTACATAAGACACTACTTTATCCCCTTGGTGCATAATCTACTATTAACTATAAACATTGAACGCGTATATAAAGTGTGTTGAGAAGTTCTCTTGTGAAGAGGAGATTCTGGCAAAGGATCAAGTCGTCTTTCATAAAAATGTATACCAGACCTATTGTCACCAGAACAGCTTAATCAGAGATCAACTCAATGGTCGAAAAAGGCTTTGCAAATAAATAAAATCTTCCATCAAAAAATAATATCTTCTCGTTTACGGATCTAAATTATTATCTTCAAAATCTAAATCTACGTACAAAATTAGATTTCTTCTTCCAAAAATAAAGAATCAAGGGACATTCTAATCCTGTAAAACCTACAGAGTACTACATTTTAATTGGACAAGTCTAACAGAAAGGCGGTACAATAAAATGGCGATTATGGCGAACAATGCAAGGTGCAAAACGATTGCAGAAACCGCATCGCTTCGTCTCCACTCTGTGCAGTACAAAACATAAAAGAATGCTAAAGACTATTAGGGAAATTGTTATTCCTACAGTGCTTTGGTAGAATACCTACGTTTGCCGCAGTGGTATTGATGAGAGTAAATTAATGAAAATAGTGGTTGAAGTGTGGCCCAGCATTAGCAATTGTGTGAAGCAGAAATTTATCATCATTATCTTGTATGTTACAAAAAATTACATGGCTTTGTTTGTATTTTGTTGGCTGTTTATTGAATTCATATTTTCTTTATTTAATTATTTCTTAGATTTTTTTGCTACATGACGATAATTTTTCAATACTACCTATCTTTTAGGGCCTTATTATTAAAGTAAAGATATTTTTTTCCCGATTTTCCAAACAGAATGATTTTTTAATGCAAACTGAATTTACAAGAAACCCCTAAGTACCAGGGACCACATATCAAATAAGAAGTAAGGACCTGAAAATTCTTTAACCAAATATACTACTGCCAAATAACTCTAAATTGCCAAGCAAATAATCTTTTCTGCATGTCTCAGCCGTAATGAACGGCCGCCGACCGCCAAGCATTGAGCGTTGTTCCCCGACCCAATTGTCCTAGTACTGACGCTGCATACGACACCATTTTGTTTTATTGCGAATGAAGTTAAACTGCGCGTCCACTTTAATGTGTTTTGTCGAATTAATGACTATTGCGTTTTAAACTACATTTTTGAACATGTGTTTGGATTTGTGAATGTTAATTTAGATGTTTTCTGTATGTTTGTGAACATTTATTGCTTGTTGCTCATATTATACCGTCACTTACTGAAATCAATCTCGTAATTTATTAATTAAAATTATGAAAGAAACAATATGCTTGCCATCAAAAGTTACAATGTAGCCAGACGATTTTGACGGACGCTACCGACTTGTTTGAAATAACTTTTTCAATTAGTTGAGCTTGTAGATATTGTATTTGGGAGATTAGTTTCAATTTGCTAAAAACCTAATAGTTGACAGCTGTAAAACAATACAAGAAGCCTTACAACGGCGCAAAAGTTATAACTTAGTAACCAAAAATAAGAAGAAAATGATTAGTATTTTTTTTTGTTTCGTTGGATTGAATCGGCAAATCTTTGGTCAAATTACCAATCTAAAAAATAAAGTAAGTTTTACAGTCATTAAGAACTGCACCATCAATTCCATAGTCTAACTTTCCCAAGTAAAAACTTCGCAATAAAACTGAGCTAACGCAACATCAGTAATGGGACTACCAGGGGAGCAGAGGAAGACGAGGGTCTTAACAATTGGACCTCGGCCAGCGGTGACCGACCCCTACCGACGATATTTGACATTGTTATTGCTGCGACCACTCGTTGAATATTGAGACCAGATAGGTGTGGGACTGTTTATTGCACTTATTTGCAGCCTTTAGGAGAATATTTATTTTCGCCGAATCAAACTTGTGTACATATTGTAGAATACTTATGATACGTAATAATTAATGAGCTATTTATTACCTACACATGTTAGTGACACATGCTATTTTCTAATTAACCCCTTGTCACAACATGATGTCACGCTAGTTTCCTTCCATAAGTTGGGTATAGGTGTGCCTATAATACGACTACATTTCGCCATATATGTTGCATGTGAGATAGAGCCAATTGCCATCAACCGGGCACAAATCTAGACTCCAGCTGCTAGGTGGAAAAACCCAATAACTCTTTGCACTAGCTAGACCAATGAAGGACAGTCCGTTTGTTTGAAGTACCACCTGCCAGCAAAATGAAGTTTTTAAGCAAAGTAAACTTACAAGAAATCCCAAAGTAAGTACCAGGACCGCATAAGCTGCTAGTAAGTATTATTTTCCAAAATCATAAAAAGAACATGATACAAGCCAGCTGCCCAAGCTACAGAGTTATTTTTTTCGCGATATGTGTTTCCCGCAGTAATCTTTTACGCGAGACGATAAACAGATGATAAGAGGTTTCTTTTTTCGTTCAAAAAGAAACAAAAGATGCCGAGAAAAGAAAGTAAAATAAAGTATTATTATTGTGAAAGGTATACTGCGGAAATAAATAAGTCCGAATAACTGGGAAGTTGTAATTGCTCACAGTTATTGCACTTTATAAGTTTCACGGAATTTCTTTTGCCTCATTCAATGTGGGTTATTATTTACTGCAAGTGGGTTATTATTTCTTTTGATAAATGATGTTTCTTTCAATTTTAATAGTAGTGCGAGATAAAATTACGAATGGTTGCTCGCTTCTTCTAAAGAAAGAAAGAAAACCATTTATTCTCATCGAAAGCTAATAGTGTTTCATCATCTGCCTTGTCTTTTTCCCACTATACTTGGGTTGGCTTCCATGGTAACCGGATGCAGATGAATAAAATCAAAATCATCAAGATCAAAGCATTTATTTCAAGCAGGACAGTTACAGTCACTTTTGATTTGTCGAAACAAAGACAACAACAAAAATACTATTATTTTACATGGAGCGACTGCTTGTCTCACCTGCACAACCCTTTTACTTGGCGAACTGCCCCATTGGTCTGGAGGTAGCAAGCGACACTGCTGAGCGTGGGGTCTTAGGTTCGATTCCCGGGTCGCGCAAAAAATGCCATTTGGTTTTACCACTACAAACACACTGTAGACGTAGTAGTAGACCGGAGTTTGGAAGTTGGTGGTATGATACCCCGTGCCTAGGTGGTCTATCTATCTATCTGCGGTCGCCTTCGTTAAGATTGGCCGCCGTGACTGGCAACGGTCAGGAGGACTATACTTGGCGGAACGATACCCCTTGGTAAGACTAGTGCATGTGTCAACAAATGCATACTGGTCAAAAACTCCTCAAAATAAAAAGAAGCTTATTCATAAAGAATACAAGCTTTTTTTATTTTTGTTTTTCGGATGGGGAATCATCAAATGACTCCTCCCGCTCTGAGCGGAGCGGGAGGGAGTGTCAGACTTTTACTGACTAAAACCCATCCATGTTTCTTCTTAGCCCTTTGTGTTCCAGGGCCTTTATCTCTTTCGAACAGTCCCGCAGCCCCGGCAGGCATCGGCCCTTGCGGACCCCCTTCCTTTTGCTGACATCACTTTGAGGCGCGCGTGGAACACTCCTGCGCCGTCGACACGGCCTGTTGTCATAAGACTGACGGACGCACGGCGAGCTAGCCTATTGCTCACCGTGGCGTATACCCTCCGCGCGCCATTCATGCTGGCGCGCAAGGACTATCTCCTTAAGATCCCATGGCGGCAATCCGGCAAGAAAGAACACAACCTGATACCGACTCTTGTCATGAAATAGTCGGAAAAAGTTAATCGAACGCGACTGCTGAGCACGAGGTTCTGGATTCGATTCCCGGGTTGGGCAAAGTGTTATTGAATTTTCACATAAGGGATTTCTCAGTAGCAGCCACGGAGTTTGGATTTTTGCCCTGTTGATGGCAAAAGGCTTGCCCTCAATTACATGGGACTTAAACGTAACTGGCGAAATGGTGTACTTATTAAGTAAATCTTTCCCTAACCCTTCGAAAATCACAGGCGTGGCGTCATGTATGTATAGTATGTAGTTACTAAGGCTCCTATTCTTTACTTAAAACCACTCTACATACATAACAAAAACAATTATAAAGTCCAACCATAGACAAATAAACATCAACCCACTACATAAACATTAAACTCATTTAAACCAAAGATGCAATCAAAATTGTGAACCACATTTAATTAAAAGAGATTTAATAATTAAACAAGTGCTGCCGGCAGCCACTATTGCCTGGATCCCGTTAGCTTCCAGCTCAGACTTCATTTAGTAAAATTGAAACAGGCGCAGTTTATTTACTTTTTTATTAATCCTTAGGGCGCTCGCCCAAGACGACCTTCTTGAGTGATGTTGTCGCGTGATAGTTGTATTTACAACGCGCTACAAAAATGATGCAAATGCGCGTTTTAATCGCTACCTGTATTGATGAAAACGTGCCACTGATTCTAACGACATCAGGGAACGAAGAGTGGAGAACTTTTGGAGTTTTTTTATGTTAAATCGGCTTGCGTTTGGCTGCAACTCGCCTGACGTGAAGCGATGACTCAACCTAGGGTGGAGCACGCTTGCCTAGAAGAAACCGTTTTATTCGAACGAGAAAAGATCTAGGATCTAGGGAAACAAAGAAGTCGGCAGTGAATTCCACAGACTAGCAGTTCCCAAAATAGACGTGTAACGTAATAATCGTATGAAACGTAATTAATCTTAGGAAAAGTAACGAACTTATAAAATAAGGGAGCCGCGCGTTTGAATCATGGCATCATTGCGACTGAAGGGCGGGGCTGGGCAAATGTGGACAGCCAGCGACAGCATTGCGACTGTATATCGCGGGGGTTTTGCGATAGCATCGCTTCTGTATCGTTACAAGAAGGCTCGGTAGGCGAGGACCCTTAAATCTGCCGACGGCTAAAGTTATTCGGGTCTCGGATTAAGAAATGGTTCCGTAAAGAAATGTTGTTTGGAAACAGAATTTATATTGGATTTCTATTTGTCTGTTGAGATAAAAATGGTCCAGAATAAATATTAGATGGTTACAGCTTGCCAGCTTGCTTGGTATACTACCCTCATAATACCTTCTTTCTCCATTTAAAGTTTTTAAGGTTTTATGAAGAAAAATATTCCTAAGTTAGATTTTTTCTTTCAACGAATACTTTAAATATTTATAAAGCTGTTTTCCTTTTCTTCTAGACCGAATTGAATTTGTAAATATAATCTAGGCTAGGTGTGATATTTATTACCTTCAAATACACACATCAAAAGTATCTAGGGATCAACATATATTTTTGCAATAACTTTTCTCCTGATTGATATTAATTAAAATTTTCTTTAAGGATTCATCAAATAAAGTGTTTTCGTTTGTCACAGTAACGATAAACCAAGTCACCTTTGCATTAATAAAGAAATTTGCCATTTTCCTAATAAAGGGATTTTTGACATTTGAACCACTAACATTAAAGTTCGAAAAAAAGACTGAAATAACAGTTTTCTTTAAAATTTTATTGGGTAACTTAAACAATTAATAATCCGTGTTTCTACCGCGAACACTAACAACACAAGAACATCGGTTTGGCATACTCAAAATGAGTTCATCCAAATCACGCTGTGGAATGGCCGCCCATGTTCGTTGCAACAACAAAAAAAGGTCTTCTTGCGACTGGATACCCTCCATATTCGGCAGAGCTCTTCTCTGTAGCATATCCCATGCATGCTCAATCGGGTTCAAGTCTGGCGACTGAGCAGGCCAGGGCAGGACATTGATGTTAGTAGGTGATAATTGGGGTTTCTAGATCACAGGAGATCTAGAAACCCCAATTATCTATTCAAATATAAACTATTCATCTATTCAAATAGTTTCATCGTAATGATATTAATCAATCATCTATTCAAAATAACATTATTTCACTTATTCAAATAAGTAGATGTTATTTTCTTTTAATTAATACTTTTCATCATCATAATATTAATCAATCATCTATTCGAAATAATGTTATTTCACTTATTCATATATATATATATATATATATATATATATATATATATATATATGAATATGTTTTATGTTTTTCGGTCAGAGGAGATTCAAATAAAACCCATTCATCAATTCATATTATCCTTTATTTAAATACAAACTTTTATTATTATTTAAATAGGTATATTCAGATAAGGTAACGTCTGGAAACCCCTTTCTATCTCTCTGAATCAAGTATTACCAAATCACGCATTATGTTCCTCATTGATGATGTGCCGGTGTCCCGACACTTTGCTGAACCAGCTTTAAATTTTTTTCAGTACCCATCTGCATATCGTTAACTCGGGAGAATGTTAGCTCTCTGTTACCACTTTTAATGACAAGTTCTTGATTATTTCCTGAAGTTACTGCATCATGCATGTTTTGATAGAATAAATCTTCTTGCGATGTAACTGTGAGTGGGCTGCATAGTACGGACAAATATAGTCTCTCCCTTAGTATTCTTAATAATAATTTTAGGAACGCCTTCAGAAGTATATTTCACTGAATCTTGCATTGTACCTACTATAATTTATTTTATTAAATTGTTTAGTTCAGTTTATGATCCAACCTTTTCACTACAATTGCAGGAATCGAATGTCGCATAAAATGATTGTAAGTAATTTATAGTTTACTTAGGCTTCATTGCTAATAGCATTTAGTACCTTATTCAACAAACAATCAATCTATCCTCCTCACCATAGAATAATTTTATATATTTGTTTCCTTTAAAAATAGACGTTTTGATTTGTCAACATAATCCATTCCTTTCACAGCGTTCAAATAACGACATTGAGGAAATTGTATAACATGTTGCATCCAAGGATCATCATAGTTCTCCCAATCTTCTATAATACCTCCACATGAGAAACATGCTGCTTTATCATTTACACCATTTCCACAATAAAAAAATCCAGCATCAGCCATTTCCATCACTAATCTTCTCCTCGAATCAACCGTTGCCCAATAATGATTAAATGAAAATTCACGCATTTTATACGTGTTATACATGTCATAGCGCGGATTGTATTTATTTTGAGACATATTCTGTTTACCCATTTCCTAGTTCTTGATACAGATAATTATAAATGATCAATGACATCGCACAGCTATTACCAGCAACTTATAACAATTAACATTGGACGGGATTGGTAGGGGTAGGAAACTGTTACCTATTATCCAAATGAGAAAAATTAAACAAGAAAATATTTATTTCAAAAATTTATTATCTATACACCATTTACTTAAACATATTACATTTTTTAAAGCACATATTGTATCATGATAAATACAACTATACACATCATGAGAATGTTCATATTTATTGTACAAGCTTAATAACTTAGGACAACCTTCATCTTCTAAATTATTTACATTATTATTATTTGAAATATGTTTTAACCATAATACTTTTTCTATACCTTTGGTGTAAACACATTTATCTTTTAAAATATTTTCAATCAAATTCCGATAATTTTCGTAAGACACAAATCCTTCATCCCAGTATATCTTCCTATTACGTTCAATCCAACTAACTTGTCGTTTTTCTGGCTCCGTCAAACCGCGAAATGAAAATGGCGGCTTAATTAAAAACACCTGAATTTTATTATTACATAATATAGCAATTTCTTTAATGATAAATAAATTTGATTCTGTTTTGAAACCTTGAACATCTACAATGGCAGTCATGATAACCTGCGCACTATGTTACTCAAAGGTTTGTATTCCACAAGTCGATCGTTAATAATTAAACAATATCCAGTTGTGTTATCTGGTATTGGTGCTGAGCATTCAACCTCCAGACGCACATCTACGGGGCCTGTTTTCAAACTATCGTTTTGTCTTGAACAGTCTATGATAAAGAGAGGTGCCTTTTCCTTGAAACCGACCAAATCAAGCAAGGGATCTGCAGGACAGTTGTAATACGACTGACGAAATTTCACATACATTTCATATAATATATTGTATTTGTTCTCGGAAAAATCTAAACTTAGAGGCTCGTAAGGATAATACTGTGAATTCAAGAATAGCGTTACGTTGGTAACCCCACAGTGATCAAACAGAGAACTGTCTCTGGTTTTATTATTTTTTCTGTTGGTTTGTAAGCAAAAAATTACATATCGAGGTTTCTCTAATTGCGATGCAGTCTTAACTGACCAAGAATGTTTTGTAGTTTTGGGGAGCAAAGGATACTCATATAAATCCCAATTTCGAAACGCTATCTGAATCGGTTTATCTCTTTCCAAGTGCTTGAGTAGTGTCAGTCGTTCGCGATCTGACACTTTTATATGTGGTACACGCCATTGCAATCTTTGTATGTCTATTTGAATATGTGCAATGTCATCATTCACTACGATACTGTTTAAGTTAGAGTTACTTCTATTTAGAATAAGTTCATGTTTACAATTTATCACAATCTTATTGTAATCCTCCGCAAATCCTAAAATCTTATTAAGAGGTATAATAGCACTAAAATGACCATCAGTTTTGAATCCATCTATGTTCCAACCCCACAAGGCAGCGATTTTATTTTCTCCGTCATTCATTGAAACGTATGACTTTATTGTCGATGTTATTCCAGAATTTTTAATGCGATCTATTTCAATACCATTTATTTCGTATCTGATATCTTGAAACAAAAACATAACAGGGTTGTTACTAAACGTAATATGTTTCTTAATCGGTTTTCCATCTTTGTCGAAGAACTTTGCTTGGCCCTCGACGTAAATTGAACTGGCTGACGGTAACACGTATATGTCTTGTTGGCGTACGGGAATTCTGATTTCGTCGTTTTCTCTAAAGCTGTTAGTGTAGGGATTGTATGAGTGGACTTCATAGCTTTCAATCGAACTATCGAAGTGGGGTAATTCAGTAATTTGTAGTATACTCATACTTTAAAACCTAGAGCTATAAGAAAACCTTGGTTAGCTTTACTCAATTTATTCACGACTTTCTTACGTCTATGCACCTTAATGGTCGTAGATGGAATAAGACGTTTGATTTTCACTGGAGTGCTTTTATAATATACAATCATTTTGTTTTTCTTAAATGAAGGCGTAATTGAATATGTTCTTCACCAAAATTAATACAGTTACCGAGTTGATCAACAATTTTAACAGATATAGATGAAATTAGATTTTTGTTCACTGGAAAGTAAATAACGTTTTGCGGTATTTCTATGTACCGGTGACCTGGAGCAGTATCAGATACAAATTCGTGAATATAATGAGTTGGTAATCCGTTGCAGTATGAACCGTGAACAAGATCGCATTCGATTCTGATTATAGACAGTTTACTATTATTGATGGTCACATTTGGTTTTGAATTTAATACTGAAAAGTATAGCAAACCGCACTCGTATTGCTCAGATAAATGAAGAGGTGGTTGAAAATACGAAACCAATTCAGATTTGTTTCCAGAGATGGTAACCGTAGTAGACATGCTTTCATACTGAAGCCTTATAGAAAATTCTGTTTATTTTATCCCTTGACTGCACCAGAACTTCTTTAAAAAATTTAAACAAAGATGTCCACAATTAAATGGGTTATCACGTTGAATATTATCATAATTATATTGAACTTTGGGTCCTACGTATTTTATGAATTCCTTGGGAGGTTTAAGATTTCCGTAACTATCGAAATACTCAATATAGTCATTATATTTTGCATAGGCTACCCAATGAGAACCAGGATTTTTAGAACTGTCCAAATTAATAACCCCACATTCTTTTTTTAAAGGGTATTTAGGGAGCTCATCTCTCATTAAGACGCCTCTAAAATAAGGAATATTATTTCCATATTCCAAGATGTCAAAGTTAGTTAGGGCTCGTTTGGGTAGCCGATATTTTAGTTTTTTTCTTTCGATACAAAAATACCAAGTCCAGCTTTATGTGGTTTAAGGTGTAGTCCTTTTCCAATGCAGAGAGCTTCCATCTTTTCATTGTGCCTCTTCGATTCAGTCAATTTTTTTTTAGCCATCTTGAATTCATTAATGGTTTTAGCAATACCAGCTGCACCGCCTGCTAAAGCTCCCACAGCTGATAGTCCCGCAAAAATAGGAATCAACGGCAATACTCCACCAATTTTTGGTATAGGAATGACACGGGGGAGTTTACAAGATGATTCATCGGCTAATTCTCTTGCAGCGGCAATAGCCAACTCTATGGCCATTTTTTTGCTCTTTGGTTTCAATTTTGTAATGTGTCTTTTTGTTTTAGAAATAACATATTTTAATTTACTTTTTACCCCTTTTCCAAATGTTACTTTTCGACAACACTTTTTACTTTTTTGACCAGAACCAGTTTTAATTTTTGTCGACATAGCCCGACTTACTAAGCGTGCGGCAAGTTTTTCACCTACACTTGCATCCGAGGCGACTGCTCGTTCTTTCGCCATTTCTAACAAAACTAAATCAGCTTCGTGTCGATCCTTTAAGTTTGATGATTTATGATAGGCAATGTCGTGATCTTTGCAATATTCGTCTAATTTATTAATTCCATTTTCACCTTGTGTAAGCCTTTTAATTAATTTTGTACCAGGACCACAAAACTTGTATCCTGGTAAGTGTAATTCAAAAGGTAGATGATTTATAAGCCAATTGAGAAGACTACTCTCTCCAATACACATTATACGACTGATGAATCTGGTTTGAACACTTTAATAAATACTTATAATTGGCGCTCGCCCGTTATTTTATTTTTATAATATTATATTTGATTTATTAATCCAACTGTTTTCAGCTGAAGATAAGCCTAACCATTTTACTAAAACCTTGTTACCTTTTTTTCTTAGAACTTTTTCCACTAGATATACATTGGGATGTTTTGTTTCTAGAAGTTCTTGCTCATAAAATGCACCTAAAATAGGCTGACCTCTGATTGCATCTTCTATTAAGTAGGTGATAGGGGTTGTGTTTTGTCTCTTTCGAATTTTAAATATTTCTGTTGACCAGTTCGGGGTGTAACCTTTTTCAAATGCTCCTTTGTACTTACTGATTCGCACATAATCGCCAATTTTATACCTGCTTTTTATATTATGATGATTTTTTACTAACTTTAAATGTTTTTCTAATATGCGTTTTTTATTCATGTTATCTACATTGGCGGGGGCCTCATCAATTGTTCGCTTGACCACTGTGATAGTGCTAGTGTGAGCGTTCAGTATCAAGTTAAAGACAATCATGATGAAATTATGGATGAAACAGACTATCTAGTCAGTAAAATAGTTAAGAAGTTAAGTTCGGCTTCACATAGTTTTTAAATTATATTCATATTGTGTATACTTAATAAAATTATTCATTGTTACTAAATATAAGAATGTTAAATAAATTTGAAATTTGTCCTATAAGCTGTGCTTTATTTACCTGAAGAACTGTTTTCAAATAGTAAGTAATAAAAATAAACAGACTTAAGTGCAAGGTCATATTAAGAATAAAAAACACGTTTTTAATTTTGAAGTAGATACTTTATTTATGTTTCACTTTCAATACAACAACTGGCACTAATACTAAATTACTTAATCATTTTTTATACTTTAATTAATTATTACTATTATCATTCTCATAATAAACTATTCTAAAGGATTTATGATATTATTAGTATATATTATAATATGTTAGTTAAAATATCGTATCACTATGCCCCCACGGTAACGTATCAACTTGATTTAATAATATCTGTCTCTTGTCATCATTTTTATTAATAATTATTTTATCTGTCTCTTGAGAGTACAATACATGTTTAATAGATTTAATAGTGTTCATTTTGCATTTAAATATTCTGTCACTCAGTAAAGCTGTATTATAATTATACAATCGTAATCGCCTTGTAACGGGCTTAGTTACACCCTTAGCTTTCTTAATTTCTCCATGCAAACTGTTTATGCAGTAAAGTTTGGCTCTAAGCCCTGTAAACTCAGTAATAATATCACCCCCCAGCTCATCTTTGAATAGGCCTGGAATTTGTGCATTGACTCTTGGCATATCATGTCTGTTGTTAACATCAAAATTACTAGTATCAAATTTTGATATGTCTTCTTTAATATCTTGATATACATCTGGAGTTTTAATAAAATAAAGCAAACTATCTGTATCGGTATAACATAGCCTTGCTTTGTTTCTATATTTATTTTTGAAATAGTCGTAGTGAAATTTATACAAATGCTGTTTTGCATACTCTAAAACAGTAAAACCGATATATATTGGTCTGTCAAGATTTATTTTTTCCGGACTCAAATGAATAGCAACAAAGTTTTCAGAAAATATTGTAATATTCTTTAAGTTAGGTTTCGCGATCAAGTTTTTGGCACTAAGGTGTTTGTTTGTCTTGTTATTCTTTTCATTCCATACCGTTACTAATTTTATATTTACCTGTTTTCGTCTATTTTCAATAGTTTTTCCGAATATAGCATTATTTAACAGTTTGAATAAACTTTTTTCAAATTGTGAGGATGAAGCTTGACGTAATCGAGTATTTAAGTCAATGTATTTTTGTAAAAAGTTTTCTTGCCTAAAGGTAAGCACGCGGTGAGTTTTTTTCAAAACGAGCCCGTTCCTTAAGCATTCTTTTAAATGGATGTAATGTATCACATACTTAAATTTGTCATATAAGTTTGCAATTAACTTTGGGGTTTTACCTCCTGGGGGGGTAAATTTTTCTGCCGCGAAAGGTAAATCGCTATGATACTTATGTAAATAATCCGGATAAGCTAAATCAACTTCTAGAATATATCCAAAATCTGAATCGTCTGGTATATTAGTTACATTCATTGCACATATTTCTTCGGGTAACAAAAACCTGAAATCAGATATTGGTAATTTTTTTGTCATCGCATAACCATATAAATTATTACAATCCAGATATATCAAGAAAGTTGATGCTTCATTGTTATCAAAATTCGATAAATATTTATTATTAGCCTTTGCATTACGAAGAGAACACTGTGCTAAGCCTCCACGTATTCCATTTTCTATTAACTCATAAATCTCTAAATCACTAATTAATTCTAACTTAACTCCTGTATACAACATCATAGCATCCCAGCTCAAGCTAGGTGCAGTGATATAATAAGCTGGATCTAGATTATAATGTCGTAAACTGGTGTCTCTAAAATTTTCAAATATGTCGCAAAGTAACAAAACATCTGTTTTTAAATATAGGTCTGTATATTCACCGAGAGATTTCATTTGAAAAGTTTGCCATATTTTTTGCACGTGCCTGTATTCTTCATCAGTTATGTGTTCACATTTTAAACTATTATAGAAACATTCTTTGGGAGGAAGAACATTTTCATCGTATTTTGTGAAAGAGTCCATATAGTCGTACGGGTAAATACCTTTTCGATGCAACAATTTCAATAACTTTTTGTCACGAAATTCATTTGATAAATTAATAAAGTCACTGTCACTTAAATTTCCAGATAATACTTCCAAACTTGAATTAAGGAACTGGAAAGAATCAATAAACTTTATTTGAATAGGCTTTGAAGTATTCTTGGTTTGAATAATTTTAGTAACAGACATGTATTTTTCTTTAGTTTTTGGTATTATTTTAAAATAACCTTCATATTTTGCTAGCTCTTTGATAAATAGATGACAATCATAACCTGCCAAATTATGAAAAACTATCGGCACGAAAGGACAAACCCTATGCATTAAATTGCAATGCGAATGTGCAGCACCTCGGTACTGTGATGTTACATGATCGTGGTCTGTCACCTTGTCTTCAAATAATAAATGTTTACATATATGGCATACAGTGGCATTATTGAAGTCATTTTCTTGATCTTTAGTTAAAGGTGACATAGGTTGTACTTTTGATAATATATGATAAATTTTTTCTATATCCTTAAGCAAATTTGTAACAAAAATTTCAACACAATCCGGCCCTCTATACGTGACGTATTTATTTAAATTACGATCATATGAACAACAAATGTAGTAACCAAAACAAGAAGGTTTATGTTCTTTGTATATGCGAGTACTATCTGTTATAAATTGATTATGATTTACTAAAAGGCTTTCAAAATCTGCATATATAACAAAGTTAATTTTTTGTTGCCGTTCATAATTTTTAAATTGAAGAATAGTATTTTTCTCCGGCAGTACAGTTAATATTCTGTTACACATATGGGAATTGTACTTAATTTCACTTTTAAAACATTGTAAACATAAATCGCATAAATACATTTTACCTTTGTGATGAGTAATTTGCCGTTTAACTAGTCGTAAAAGATCTTTGATCAAGCAATAGTGACTTTTACCATTTCTCTCAATAAACAACAAATTAATATGACAGCGCTTTCTTGAATTAGTCACATATAATGGACCGGTTACAATGCTTTTGTTGTCTAATCCATAAATATTAAGACTTATGTCGGGATTAATTTTTTCAAAATGTCTAATATCAGTGTTTGTCGGGGGAAACATCATGCCATCTACACACATCAAAAGTATCTAGGGATCAACATATATTTTTGCAATAACTTTTCTCCTGATTGATATTAATTAAAATTTTCTTTAAGGATTCATCAAATAAAGTGTTTTCGTTTGTCACAGTAACGATAAACCAAGTCACCTTTGCATTAATAAAGAAATTTGCCATTTTCCTAATAAAGGGATTTTTGACATTTGAACCACTAACATTAAAGTTCGAAAAAAAGACTGAAATAACAGTTTTCTTTAAAATTTTATTGGGTAACTTAAACAATTAATAATCCGTGTTTCTACCGCGAACACTAACAACACAAGAACATCGGTTTGGCATACTCAAAATGAGTTCATCCAAATCACGCTGTGGAATGGCCGCCCATGTTCGTTGCAACAACAAAAAAAGGTCTTCTTGCGACTGGATACCCTCCATATTCGGCAGAGCTCTTCTCTGTAGCATATCCCATGCATGCTCAATCGGGTTCAAGTCTGGCGACTGAGCAGGCCAGGGCAGGACATTGATGTTAGCTGCGGCGAGAGTCTGTCTTACAACTCTTGCGGTGTGCGGTCGTGCATTATCATGCATTAACTGAAATAAGGGACCGATTTGCACTTGTAGAGGAACGATGACGTCTGATACAATCGTCTCAGCATAAATTTGAGCGTTGAGGTTGCCTCTGATCCAAATCAACTCAGTTCTTCCGCCGATCCAAATACCCGCCCATACCATGATGGTTCCACCACTATAAGGATGGACTTCCTGGCAGGATTTTAATCGCTGTTGGCGTCCAGGGGTTCTCCAGTGTCGTATACGTCTTGTATCCGGTCTCATACCAAAACGAGACTCATCAGAAAAGCACACGAAACGCCATTGTTCTTCTGCCCAATTTCTGTGTTCAAGAGCCCATTGATATCGAATCCTACGATTGTGCATTGCTATAGGTGGTACCCGTAGCGGTCTTCGGGAATGAAGGTTCACTTCATGCAAGCGGTTTCTGACTGTTTGGTCGCTAATTAAGTTCCCTGAAGAGTGATGAAGCCTCACGGCTAACATCATGGCGGTTATTGTTGGAGCTCTTCGAGTTAAGATTTGAATGTATCGGTCTTGTCTCCGTGTGGTGCAGCGATACCGTCCTCCATGGCGCTCAGCCACGGTACCAGTGCTTCGGTAACGTGTCCAAAGTCGACTGATAACACTCTGACTTGTATTCAGAGCTAAAGCTACAGTACGTTGCCGGGAACCAGCTTCTATCATTCCCACGGCTCTGAGCATTTCTTCCCTGCTTAAATGACGTCGCCGCTCCATAATAACGTTGGTTTTAATCAGTAGTAGGGAAACAGTAGCACTAATAATGTCTTCAATGCGTTGTATGTTTTTATAGGGAAAATATTGACAGCTTATTTTCATCTTTTACTCGAATTTGATTGAGAGTTCCTGATTCAAATTATGAAATGCACCAAAAAGGATCCATATAAATTTATAAAATCATAAATTTATTACAAAGCCACATCTCAATCTCAAGAAATCCGCATAAAAATGCTTGATCCCTAGACATTTTTGATGTGTGTATATTCAACACCGTAGAGTAATGCGGATATGAATTAGTTCTACAGACATTGCTCTTTTGTGGAAATAATGCTGCTACAACACTCCATAGGAAACAGTGATTGTCTTTGTTTTTTATATTAACACAACTTTTGGAACGTTTCACTACATTTGGTAACTCTATGTAAGAACCACCTCTCAAAGGATTGAATTTATTAACATTTATTTCTAGATGATTCATAAAGAGGCAAGTCCAGCCAGACTCACGGTGCTGAAATTCAGATAGTTTTCTTATAAAAGTACTCATAACATTGAAGTATAATTCTTTAATATCGGTACTGTAAAATATTGATTCATACTTTGTATTAAATGATTTCAGCTCTTGTTCACCAGACGTTGGTAGAACAAAGTAAGCGAAAAGCTCAAAGTTTACTTTAATACAGCTATGTTTCACAAGACAAACACCTAATAAATTCATTACATGTTCCTGATAATCCATCAGGAATGCCTCTGGCGTGAGATATTCTTCTGATGGATTAAGTCGGTAAGTAATTATTCTATTTTTAAATGCTGTCGCAATTATATCGATATTCTTAAATTCAGATTTCAATATGCTATTTGATTTATGTAAGTTCGTTCTCAAGTGATATTGATATTCGTTTTTAGGTATCTCAATATTACAGTAATCACATTTCAATAAATTGGCATCGGATCTGGTAATAGAAGTTCGTGTAACTGTAAAAAAAACAAAAATAAAACATAAACTTTATAAAAAAACGTATCTATTTATTCTACACGAAACTTAGAGATACAAGAATGAATATGAAGGTAAATACGAGTAAATAAAATAAAATAAAATAAAAAACATAGTTATTACATTAATTATTTTTAAGTACCTACAAAAGTTAGTATCATGATAATTCATGTTATTAGTAGGTACTTATTTCAGAACAGGTAATTAGTAATAATTACTGACAAAGTTGACAGGACAATCTCTAAATTCTTTTCTCGTGGCAGTTATAAAATTACTGAGATGCTGCCACGAGTCCGTGTTCTCATCTGTTCTATTTTTAATAGTGATAATCGCGTGGCGCCACCTATTCATAGGGGCCACATGTTGAATTTCGTTACAACTGTACACCTTTAACTCTACAAAATGTGTCCCTTTTTTGAAGTCAAACGTTTGACGAGAGTGTCCATTAGCAACTCTTCGGCTCATGACTGACTGTAAGGGATGAATTGGTTTACCCGCGATTGGTTGATCCTGGACATCATCGTCACTATCAGTTCCGAATATGTCATGGACCGTGGGTTTCTTCGGAGCGATAGGCTTGATGACAGGTTTCTTGGTTTTAGCCGGTAGTGGAGACGGTGCATGCGTAAAGGCCTGACTCCCCCTTGATGTACTGGGTGCGGCCCCCGACGATAGTTTTTTCTTTTTCGGGTTGACTTTTTCAGGCTCACGTGGCTGCCGAAGTTCGTCGTCCGACGGGGGCAACGATTCATAATATCCATGATGTGTCCTAAAACACATAATTAAGTTTCATTTTCAATTAATAAATAATGAATACATAATACAGGAGAAATTCTTAGTGTGGGGGAAACATTAAAAAAAAAATAGAATGAAATTACTCAAGTGTATCATATCTAGGTAGGTAGGTATATCTACTCCAAATGTGAATACCGTAAGGAATGGGGCAAACATAGTTATGTATAATTAGTTTTTAATAAAAAATTTAGACAAAAAAATGAATCAAGAAAATCAAACTTAATTTATTAATTAATTGATTTTTATTTTTTTCACTGAATAAAAGTTGGCTTTAACAACTGCTGGATATAAGTTACTGAATGAATAGATGAAATGAATGAATGAATAGATTCTACTATTTAAAAAATCAAAAAAAAATAAACAGTTAATATTAATATTTATTAATACAACTTACATTTTGACTGGACTCCTCCTTGAGGTACTGGGTGCGGCCACCGAGAGGGATTTCCTCTTTTTCGTTTTTAGTTTTTCAGGCTCACGTGTCTGCCGAAGAACAGCGATTCGGCATTTGCATGATGTGACCTGAAATTCAAACATATTTTTTTTTTCATATAAAATTAATAAATAACAATAACTAAGTATAATTATGGTAATTGGTACATTAAAACATCTAGGTATCTAATCCCAAATGTGAATATGTAAAACATTTTTAAATTAAGACAAAAAAAATAACAGTACATAAGTGAATCGTATTGTATCCCTGAATAAGGTTGACACAACAAGCAGCTGCTGGAAATGAGCTACTGAATGAATAGATGAATAATTAATTAATAGATTCCTAATGAATGAATAAACGCTACAATTTAAAAACAAAACACAAATAAAATTACAATAGACATTGAAGATAATATAATATTTTTAATAAAACTTACATTTTTTATGGTGTAGTGTCCTGGTTCTTGATGGCAGGTCAGGGGAAATAGTAGTGAAGTTCCAGATGCCCGCGTCCCGATTTAAATACTATTCAATCCATGTGATTTTAATCCATATATGGGGGGTACGTTTGACTAAAAAGCCTGAGTCAAATCACGACACCAAATAAGAAAAGTGCATACCTAGCACCGTCGTAAGTAAGTTTAACTTCCAATCTTAAGTACATGTAGTTAAGATTTCAAACTAACACTTGTATTTTCACTACCGCTATTATTATGTGCGAAACTAGTTTTATACTCTGACTTTGCTTATGATTAATTTTATGATAAATATATGAAAACATCTTCAAACGAACAAACATAGATTTAGTTCTTTGATATTAGTATTGATTCGATGTAAACAAAGCAATGCAGGCGTTGCCCCGTCGGCAGCATCCTATTTCATCAGTCCATAAAAGTAAAGTAGTTTCATGGCTTAAACGTTTAATTTTTAACCTTATAGACATATTTAAAAAAATAAAACACTAAACATATATAAAAATGATTACGGATTATTATTATGTATGATGTGCATGATATTTTATTCCAACATTTGTGTTTCATTCCAGCATGCAGGTACTTTAAAGCTATTTAAAAATAAATCAATAACAAATAAAACGATTCATATTTTATCTTTATATTAATAATAGGAGGTAAAACCACGCTTAGCAGTTGTATGTTAATATTGTTCAATTGTTTTTGATCCGTCTCCTTAAAAAGAATTCAACTTACGTTGCAAATTCATTAGGTTGACATACTACTAACATACCGTGACTTTGCATACCAAATCATTTGAATAAAGTGTATGAAAACGATCACCGTGAACAAACGGACAATAGTATTATTTTATTGATATATATTTATGATAAACAATAACATGTTAGGCGTCGTAATGTCTGAAGTTTCAATTTCACCATACCATTTTTGTACAGATATTAAATCCAACAAAAGTATACGAATTTGAACTTTATGTGTGAAAAAATGCATTAAATTAAAAAATATAAAAGGGGGAGTATAATAACATTGAAATCCATTTCAAGTTTTATATCTGACGGTGAAGAGTGATATAATTGCAGAATGTCGGTAAGTGTTCCTTATTAAATATATTCTCTGTCAATTTAAATATGTATCTATTAACAGCATTAGTAGTAAATGAGTAGCATCACTGAATAAGTTATTTTCACACATTCTTTATTTCAATCGTAAACGTTATATTAAATTAAATATTGCATCGTTCTTTTTCAGGACACGGAGGATCTTTTCAATTTTGTACCCGTGAATCAACCAGTTCAACAAACCACCGGACAGAAAACGCTTAATCAACCAGTTCAACAAACCACTGGACAGAAAACGCTAGGTCTTGCTCGCAAGAGATCAAAAACAGATCAAACATTCTACCAATACATAAAGAAGCCGGTAACTCGTGGAACAAAAATAATCAAAATAGAAATATATGATATCGACGGTTTTCAAAAATTCGAACAGCCGATGTGTAGTTGTGCAGCTGATATGTGTGCTCAACATGTTGTAAAATCTATATTATTCGATGATATATATACCAGTACGAGAGAATTAATAGCCAAAATTCAGGATGACATCGAACCAAAAGTGTAGATTTAATCATTTAAATTAATGTACAGACCCAATAAAATTAACTAGGTAAAGTCAATTAAGTATGTTTAAATTTTCTGAAAATGTAGGTAAGTTTTTGAATCTATGCATATGAAGTAATGATTAAGTATCAAATATGCAAAAATTATAAAATAAATGTATGGTAATATTGTGTCATTTCTTATCGTAATTGTAACCAATTGTTAGTGTGCTTAAATTCTAAAATAAATAAATACCTAAATAAAATAATGAAGTTTTATTTTTTTTACTTAGAATAATTGTTAGTATTAATAAAACGAAAACGTAAACTAAAATAACACCTACTTATTTGAATTAGTGAAATAACATTATTTTTAATAGATGATTATTAAATGAATAATAAAATGAAAAATTATTATGAATATCATGATAATTAAATTTTGTTGAATAGATGAATAGGTTATATTTGAATAGATAATTGGGGTTTCTAGATCTCCTGTGATCTAGAAACCCCAATTATCACCTACTGATGTTAGCTGCGGCGAGAGTCTGTCTTACAACTCTTGCGGTGTGCGGTCGTGCATTATCATGCATTAACTGAAATAAGGGACCGATTTGCACTTGTAGAGGAACGATGACGTCTGATACAATCGTCTCAGCATAAATTTGAGCGTTGAGGTTGCCTCTGATCCAAATCAACTCAGTTCTTCCGCCGATCCAAATACCCGCCCATACCATGATGGTTCCACCACTATAAGGATGGACTTCCTGGCAGGATTTTAATCGCTGTTGGCGTCCAGGGGTTCTCCAGTGTCGTATACGTCTTGTATCCGGTCTCATACCAAAACGAGACTCATCAGAAAAGCACACGAAACGCCATTGTTCTTCTGCCCAATTTCTGTGTTCAAGAGCCCATTGATATCGAATCCTACGATTGTGCATTGCTATAGGTGGTACCCGTAGCGGTCTTCGGGAATGAAGGTTCACTTCATGCAAGCGGTTTCTGACTGTTTGGTCGCTAATTAAGTTCCCTGAAGAGTGATGAAGCCTCACGGCTAACATCATGGCGGTTATTGTTGGAGCTCTTCGAGTTAAGATTTGAATGTATCGGTCTTGTCTCCGTGTGGTGCAGCGATACCGTCCTCCATGGCGCTCAGCCACGGTACCAGTGCTTCGGTAACGTGTCCAAAGTCGACTGATAACACTCTGACTTGTATTCAGAGCTAAAGCTACAGTACGTTGCCGGGAACCAGCTTCTATCATTCCCACGGCTCTGAGCATTTCTTCCCTGCTTAAATGACGTCGCCGCTCCATAATAACGTTGGTTTTAATCAGTAGTAGGGAAACAGTAGCACTAATAATGTCTTCAATGCGTTGTATGTTTTTATAGGGAAAATATTGACAGCTTATTTTCATCTTTTACTCGAATTTGATTGAGAGTTCCTGATTCAAATTATGAAATGCACCAAAAAGGATCCATATAAATTTATAAAATCATAAATTTATTACAAAGCCACATCTCAATCTCAAGAAATCCGCATAAAAATGCTTGATCCCTAGACATTTTTGATGTGTGTACTAGGAGGATAAAATAGCTAAGGGGTTTATCAAGAAAGGGCAAGAGGTGTGCTTTCTCACGAAACGCGTGCATCATGCAGATTTCATATACTGAACACTGCATTCCGTCTTTGTGCATCGCACGAGATTAAGAATTTAGTCTAAACTCATGACAATAATCTTGACAAAGTTATAATACTCTGTGTGCTTATTTTCGCATACCTAATGACTGATAAAGTTTTTCACAAATACGAAGCGACACATACATTTTTATTTGGTTGTGTTTAGGTAAAACGATACCCAATACATCTAGAACTACAATACAAGGTTCTAGACGTATTGGGTATCTTGATAGTGAAAACGCGCAAAAAACAACAGATTTCCGACCACGATGTAACGAAACTATAGGCAATTGGCTTGCCTCATATTCCATGGGACATAGCTGGCGATAGGTGGGTGTTCTATTTATTAGGTACACCTCTGCTTTTAACCCTTAGGGGATTACTGGCGTGATTATGTATAGAAGCTATTTCCACATTAACCAACCAACGTCCGACGCTCGACTGAAGCCAAAGCGAAAACCTGACAAAAAGTACATGCTATATAATCAAAGAAATGAACCGTATATTGTGGCAATAGCTAATAAATTCCGAACAACAATTTTATGCTCGATTTGGCTTCACCACACAATGAATAGGTACGTGAATTTTAATGCCGGGAAAAGGGCGAACTTTGCCATGCGTATGTATTTTATATTTTTACGGTTTTTTGTTGAAAATCATCGAGTTTGTGTTCTGTGGGCCTGTGGGTGATGCGCAATGCGGGGTTGAGTGGTGTACGCATTATATTTCATGAGGTTTTATTTAGTACCGTGTTATAGGACTTGCGTCAACGATTTATTACGGGTACAAACACTCAGTGCAGAACTTGCTGGATGATCTGGCGTAATGTAAAAATACCTAGGATTATAGGCGTGATATTGTGTTTAAAACAAAAAAAAGGTTTTTCTCAAGAACGTGTTCTACTCGTAATCTGCTCGCAAGCAGTATGAAAGTATTTAAATTTTAAGTGGTTCATTGATTAAATACACAATACCAGCTCAGATTATAGTAACAGCCGACAATAAGCTACAAACAACACCAAGTGTAGCAAAATAAAACCGACATGCGTAGGCCATGTTTCTATAAAATACGTTCGCACGAATTAACCGCGCCATATATTCCGCACGGCATTAGGGTGGTTGTAAACGCCGCGACTTTTAAACGCGACATCAGTTTTATTGCGAACGTGGCAGTCGCGCCACTAATAGCCTTGCTTCGTAATCACGCTCAAGGCCTTCGCAGACGAGGGACATTTGGACAGAAATCTCCGAAAAATAACTGGTGAAGTGTGGGTGAACGGTGTACCTCTTACCTTTCGATAAATATAAGTATAGGTAGTGATAACGTTAATTAAATTATTATTTTTTACAGGACGAAAAATCACGTTTTACGGTCAAACTCAATGTAGCCAGTCAACATTGTGCTGATGGATGCTGTGAACAGTAAACAGGTCAAGGCGGTAATTAAATTAACGTACCTACCTTAAAACTAGTATTTAAAAAAAACTTGTTAAGAATTTGGAACTTTGACCTCCAATATCTCCTTAACTATAGTTTATGCCAGTTAAGATGAGAATAGCGGTATTTGTACCACCTACATTTCTTAAACTTCTTAACTTTGAAAACCAAAAATAAGCCTGTTCAAGTCTGGAATCGTCATCTATCGTGATCTTCAACATTTTTTCTGATGAAAAACGTTACATGGTTTATTTGTTTTGGTTCGTACGAAGAGATATTAGAGAAAGGGCAATGACCGCTATTCTCATCTTAACTGGCACCAACTATAGAAGGCTCAGAAGGTCCGAGGTATGGACCATTACAAAAAAAAAGATCCAATGACGAGCAGAACAAGTGCCTTTCAGCTTCGTTAAGAGTATTTTTACACCCTTAAGCTATAAAGGTTAGACCTAGATAACGCAAGTATCACAATTCGTATGAAAACCAAGCGCACCATTTCTTGAATACCTACTATGATGTCATAAGTACCATTTATTTACTAAACAAACAAGTTACAATAGAAAATAGACAACGCTTTTGCTCTTTATATTTCTAGAATTAAGATCTTGAGTTGTAACGTTGTTGTAATAGACAAGTTAGCTTGCTGTGACAGTAGCCACGTTAAGCATAAAATGTTTAAGCCAGGCACGCGAAGTGGCAACGGGCACTAACTCATTCCGCACACTTTAAGAGTGACAAAAGTCCCTTATCAACAATATTGTAAAAGAGCTAAGTTTTAAATTTTAGTAAACCATAAGGTAGTTACGTAATCTATTTAGCTATATCGTCTACGTATTCTGTTAGCAAGTGTCTGTCAGTTTGTCTGTAGTTCCCCGATCTGGCTGAAGCCAATTTTCCGTCGACACGCCACTATTGTCAGTCTGCAGGTAAACAGTGACAGCGGCGTAATTTGCTTCGTTCACTTCCCGCATTGCATCCACTTAGTACTGAAATGGTTAAGTACTGAGAGGCACATTTCTGTATATTGTGTAGTTCTTGTGTGGAACTTCTTAGTGCAGATTTTGATTAAAATTGTGGTTGTTAGATTTTCCGACGAGATTTTTTGAGATTCCTTATGAGACGTTGTGGGTGTCGTCTAAGCATATTCAAAGAATATAAGACCCAAAAAAAAAAAAAGAAATTAACTATCGTCGATCCAGTCGAAAGTGATTCACTTTTTTGCTAGCGAATAACTTCCTTGACGTTTGAAGTCTGACCCGAAACACCCAAGAAAAATGGACTAACCAACCACTAACCATAACAGTACCAGGTAGACATGGGTGTACAACAGATAATAAACATTAAATTAACGCGTTCGAAATACGACCGAGCACTCGGAAAAAAGCGCGTCGTCACGCGCGGTTTGAAAAAAAGGTCAGTCAGTATAAACGGAAGGGCAATGTGGGTCGGATGTGTGGATAGAATGTCGCAGGGCAACATAATGAGCGAGGAGATTACAATTCAAAGGATAAACAAGACTGACGGCCCGCATCAGTATTCAGGACAAGAAACTTAAAGGGACAAGAGAAAACAGCTGAAATCTACGGAAAAAGGAACTGAAAACTGAACTTTCATCGTTTTCAAACTTGGGACACACACATTTGTTGAACACATTTCTCTTTTGCAATACGCCCATGTAAAATACTGGTACCTATTCAGCTGCATCCGGTTAGACTGGAAGCCGACCCCAACAAAGTTGGGAAAAGGCTAGGCAGATGATGAATATGCCCTCGGCAAAAGTCGCAAACCATGTAGTAGGACGATTTATTCAGATACCTACATACATCTGTAGTTTAGTTTGGACGGGGCTTTTCTAAGATGACCATAAATAATTTTGTGAAAAAGAAAAATAAGTTTTGCTTGCGCCAATATTGAACCAAACGGAATATTAATCAGTCATCGCATTTAGATGCCACGCAAGGACTTGTAAAAGGAAAATTATGTAACTTTAAGAAACAAGGCTATTAATAGAAATACCGCTTAAACCTAAGCCGAAAAATATCACGACCATAAATATTGGTTTAGGCCTTTAGGCTAGTCACGCTAAGGTTACGCATGTTGCTACTATAAATTGTTTTTATTTTCTGAACGACGTTTCAGGTCCTGCTAATTGTTTTCATGTTAGGTTAGTTACCTACTAAATGGGTGATAAATTCCGTATTTCATGAACCACCGACTGAAAAAAGTAAAGAACGCTTTTGTTGAATTCTTCATTCATGATGTGTGTATCTCCTAAAAATTTATAAAAGCTCTATCCCGGTCAGACGCAAGCGGGTTTCAAAAAATTAAATATGAACAACATTCATAAACCTCATTTAACAAGAAATATGAACACGAAATAGCCGCGTATATTCGCGGACGCATATTTTTCGTGGGTATATTAAAAAAATCCTTTTAACATATAAACATGTGCCGGTCGTTCACAGGTTTTTATCTTTTTACACTATTGTCCCGAACGAAAAACACCCGGCCCGCATGAAATATAGGCACCTTTATACGGTTTATGCCGCCTCTCGTTTACATGAAAAATAACTTTGAAAGTATGTGCACCTAGTACACCGAGTGTTAAACGTGCCCGTTGTGAGATTTATACGGACGACAGATTTTATTTGATGAATTTTCCAACGAGCTCAATCGAGAGTTCCAACTTGTTTCAACGCAGCAACAAAAAAACAATTGAAGCTCAAATTCAAGTTCGTTTTGTTTTACTTTTGTTTTTATTCACGTTTTGTTTCTCGTAAAACAATTTTGAACAGTATAGATAAGAATAAAGCACAAATAACCTCTTTTGAATAGATAGGTTTTTAAAAAGCAATTTTATTCTGTGAATGGGCAATACGCTTTTACAAGAGACTTATTTTTAAACGGTACGACTAAATGCCCTCCGGCGGGAGAAAATCCAACCATTCAATTTGAATAAAAAATTGCGTTGTATTCTAAAATACTGCTCAATTCAATAACAAAGAAGATTTTAATGAAACTATTAGCCGGAAAACCTGAAAAATGTTGATTACAGTTAGCTTAGAGAGCTGTAGGGGAATAACAAAAGATTCGAATACGGGCCGAAAGACAATAAGCGGTAGACAATACGAGCCTCGATATTATCGGATTTTCTCTTCGCACTTATATTTTCCTGGTAGGTATCGCAATAATAGAGATGGGTGTTTTTTTTTGTTTTCGTGTCGATTGTTGATAAATAACGCACACTGCAATAATTCTGTAATTTTTTTACGAAGATTTCTATGAAATGTTGAGTTGTGAAATAAAACGTTACTCAATGTTTGAAGAATTAGCAATTATTCATCACTTGTTCTATCTATTTTTTTACAAAACAAAGCCGAAATAAAGATAATTCTTTACATTGGTGACATATTTTTATCCTCTCGGACATATTTCAAACGAGTTTAGTAAATATTTTTTGTTTGGGAGACAACTTTCCTTTGATATCTCTATAACCTATCGGGTGTGGTTAACATAAATCATTCGGCAATGTGGTCGCTATGTCATATAGTGGTGTCACGCGATACTGAAAAGCTTCTGGCCCATCTCTATTCGCCCATAGATAAATTCTCTAGAGTAACGCTTCGGAAAACTGTATAAAATATAAAAACCATTTATGGTGTTATCCAAACTGTTGCCTCCAAAATAACTTCAGCGATAAAGGGTGATAGTTATTGTATCTTTTTATTACTTTAGGGAAATTTTTCGCTTCCTTGTTTTATGGTATCCGGAGTACGATGACACTTTTGTATACATAACACCTCGTCTGTATTTCCCCGAAGAGTTGGGCAGACTACATAACGTTCTAATTCGTCGGTTATATAAATATAATATAACATCACGCCTGTAATACCCGAAGGGTAACGCAGAGGTGTACCCAATTATAATTATAATACACCCACATTTCGCCAGTGATGTTTTTAAGTCCCATATGGGCAAGCGTATTGCCATCAACGACTTTCGGACACTATTATGTATTAAATCTATAATTGGCAACTTTCTCGCTTGTAATTTTAGTTAGAAACTCCATGCTACTGAAAAGAAAAACTAAGTAGGTACCCAAAATAAAACACGTTCTATTTATACTGTCTTGGAATGGAAATCAAACACCACTTTACCTTTAGTTTAGAGGAGTGAATAGAAAGTCCTGCCTCGGAGAAGATTGATTGGCTCTACGTACTGGTACGTGACTTTTCTTGTTTCATTCGTTTTGTTCGAGTGAGTTTTTTTTCTTCTAATAATTTTTATAAAGATATAGATAATCAACATCATTTCAGCCGAAAGACGTCCACTGCTGGACATAGGCCTTCCCCAAGTGTTGACCGGTCCCGTGCGACTCGCACCCAGCGGATTCCCGCAACCTTCACCAGGTCATCGGTCCACCTAGTGGGAGGTCTTCCAACGCAACGTCTTCCGGTTCGCGGTCGCCACTCCAGAACTTTTCGGCGATATAATGTAGATAATAAAATGTATGTTATTAGCAGATATATCATTTTTATGATTTGAGAGTTTATTTTTATACCTTTATGTAATATACCATCACGCATGTAATCCCTGAACGGTTAGGCAGAGGTGTACATAATAGTAAACGCACACTTCACCAGTTATGTTGAAGTCCTACCTAATGGCGGCGAGCCTACTACCATGAACCGGGCGCAAATCTAGATTCCATGGTTGCTACTGAGAAATTCCTGATGGAAAATCCCAATAATACTTTGCGCGACCTGAGAAACCAGGACCTCATGTTCAGTAGGCACCCTCGGCCAATGAGGCCGTTATTGAATATATCATTTAATGTTTATAGGATGACAATTATCATGATGTGAGGAGCTCGTGGCTAAATAATAACAGCCGCTCGGGTCGATTTTTAGGTTAAGCCGTGCTTGCCTAGGTTGGTCTGTGGTTGGGTGACAACCCTTACGTACCGAGTTTTGTCCGTGCTCGTCCTCGGAAAGCACGTTAAGCTGTTGGTCCCGGCTGTCATTTGTAGATCTTTGACGTCGTTACAGGTAGTCAGTGGCCCTAAAAGTCTGACAACCAGTCTTACCAAGTGGTATCGTATTACCCAGTACTAACTGGGTTGTGGAGGTCAGAAAGGCAGTCGCCCCATGTAAAATACTGGTATTCAGCTACATCCGGTTGGATTGGAAGCCGACCCCAACATAGTTGGGAAAAGGATAGGCAGAGAGGAGGAATTATCATGATGTTCCTGACTTATCCCGAAGAATCGTCCCACTGAAAATATATGTAGAACATCAGCTGAATGTTTTCACCGATACTAAGTAATCTTCTTTCCAATCTATAATGAACGAAGGTTTCAGTCATCCAGAACGGAGCGAAATTACTCGAGACTCCACAGAACTTGCTACAATATTGATTCAGCAAAGTACAGATTGACTAACAATGAGAGCTTCATACCGCTCTGAATACATATTCATCCATTGTTCGCCGAGCCCGAGACAACTTAGTACACAGACGTAGACACAGATCCATTTATTACATTTCAATTTTATACAAACACCTGAGACCTGGGGCGGTGTCAATTAAAGAAATGCGGGGCGGCTTTCCTACGAGATAGCTTTGAATCTGTCTACCTCAGAGTGTCACGTAATTAAATGCAAGACTTCCTATCCATCACGAGGTACCAGGGCCGTATAACGGAATAGGAGCGTTCTATTAATGGAATTAGAGCATGCACGGCCACACAAATATTTTCGCACAACAGCTCAACGTACATGCTCCTTACAAAGACCACATCCTCCTCTGACAAAGGCCTCATTGTTTGCTTTGAAAATATTATTTTCGGCAATCCCTTACATAGATTGTAGTTAACACGTAGGGGAAGGAAAATAAGGTTTTCGGGTCCCAATGCGACATTTTACCGTATTTTTCCTACCCTACTACCAGTCTGTTTCTACTTATGCTTATAGGTAATGTGACCAGTGACGGCATGGTATAATTTATTTCGGGTCCACGAAATCCATCTACTTTTCCGGAAAAGCCACAACAAAGAGGTATTTCACGAGATTTCAGGATCATGTAAGCCTGCTAGTTGCGAAAGTCGAAAGCTAAACTAGTTTAATACAAACGAATGTAAACTTCGAGCCCCTACAAAAGAATATACTTTCTAAAGAATTTGTATCCTCGTATCTCTTGAAGATTATTCTTTTGAAAAAAAAAACGACGTTGAGCTTTTTGTAAAAAAAATATGTTGTTGTGAAAACGCGAAGCTACGGAACCATTTAACGCTTGGATGCAATTTGCTTTGAGTGTGAGCGATCCGACAGCGTGTTTTCATTTAATACAACATATTGGTGCATTGTTGGGGGCCCTTTATATTACTGATATTAACACATAATGTAAAACCTGTTCGCAAATACGGTTAGTCATCGATAAATCGTGTGTTGAATTTCACTTTGTATCGAAAAGCATTAATAAAGCTTATAAAGTCGACTGTGCGGAAAATGCGATTTATATATGTTACGTGTAAAACGACTTTTCTCTTTAACGGGTAATTTGGGCACGTTTTTCGTTAGTGTAATCTAATATTAAAAACCTATGGATATAAAATATCGGTGATAAGAAAAGCTGTGTTATAATTTCTTTATAATGATGAAATTCTCTCTTCATATTTTCAGTATGAATTTAAGAGTTGAAAATTTACTCTGTTCCGCCGGACGGAGGCAACAAAGTTAACTTCTTTAAAAACTTTAGGTGAGTATGTTATAGAGACCTCGACTGAAGAAATTATTACTTGAGAGTTATGAGTTGGCGAAGATTGCTAGAAAGAGACAGACGATGCCAGACGTCCCTCGCATGCTGCTCCCGAGAGAGATGGAAGAGTCTATCAAGGTTTATTTATGTGTAAGATTGTGGCCAGACGAACGCTTGTGTCGCTTGAAAGGAGCAGAGTTTAAAGTTCTACAAAAGTTAGCCTTTTTTGTCCGCACTCAATTTTCACGTGAAGAACAATCTCGAAGATAGTAACCAGCAAAAATGTCTCATGTCCTAGTATTATTTCTTTACGAGTACCTTTACAATGCTGTCATTAGATCATAAGAGATCATTGTATGTTAGAAGCACAATAGAAGAACCAAATAAAATAAAAAAATACTTGTTTTTAGAAGATACACTCAACATCAAAATGACAGAATTCTACTGAAATTTATCTTCTGAAACACGCCAAACATTGCCTTATAGGCCTTATTTAATTAAACACATTGTTTCAAATAAGCTGTTCTGAGAAATAACGTAAAAATCAGACTATAGACAAGACATGCCGCGTCTCTCTAATGAACAAATGACCGCCGGCAATGAGATAACAAGCGACCGTCGGTAATCTGTACCTACAAGACATTTCGAGCTATACAGTCCTGGTAAAACCTGACCTCTCATTATACGAAACTAGCAAACTGCCCCTGCTTCTCACGGTTTTTAGGACTTAAAATATCGAGATTTGTGTACGTTTAGCCTATAAGCAAGGTGTGTATAATGTCCTAAACTTTCGGAAGAAATTCTCTAGGTGATGCTAAAAACACGGCGAGATGGGCAGAAGACATTGTTACCTTTGCAGGTGAAGGTACTGCAAGCAGAGACACCTAGCAGTGGGTTGTGGCTGATGATAGACGCTAAGAATACGAAATCAGCTTCTGTCAGTAAACTGTACCTACTGTTTTGATTCTTCGACGACAAAACCCGTTTTCACGGCGATCATGCGGGCTGGTCATAGAACATCGTCGTCATTGCTAGAGGAGAAAAGCAGCCAATAATGTCGCTGATAATATGACTGATAAAGGAATAACACAGTTGGTCAAGCCAATATAAAACGCTTCACTCTAGTGTACGGTTCACTCGAGTACGTTTAGGCGGTGACTTGGAAAATACGTTAAAATAAAAGTTCGTTTGCTCCATTAATTTAATTTTTCGAGTAGGAGGTAGATGAGTGAAAGAAAGGCCGAGTTCTTTCATTCTTTATTCGTGAACAATTTACATTGTGTTGAATATACATGCAATACATAAAATTATAAGAACTGAATTATTAAATAACATTCCAAGAAATTTAAAATATAGTGCCCAACAGTTACAAATGTCATGTCTAAACAGTTTTAAAATACTATTATACAGTTCTAAAATAATATAATTATAATGTCAAACACTTATAAAATACCATGTCAATACAATTTTAGAACAAAAAAAAATTAAATATCAAACAGTTAAAAAGTCAAACAGTTTTAAAATACAATGTCAAAATAGTTGTTAATATAATGTCAAACAGTTTTAAAAATGATGTCAAGAGATTTTAATAAGTAAAGTCAAAAGTTTTCATTAATTATTGCGTGGCATTAGTTCCGATAAGTTGTAAATACATTTTTCTATTGTGTAGTGCCGAAATTCAACATCGTTATTTCACAGAAAACCTTTTTTCTCAAATTCTTTAACTAGGACGCCATAATACCTAGTTTCATTTTACTGCACCTGCTCTCATCGATCTCTCAAGAAGTATGAACATTAGATATAAGTACTAGGAGTATATAAAAGCTAAAGCCTTTTGTCAAAGTGACTTTATGCTCTAAAAATTTCGCAAACGTATGCAGAGAGGCAATTGTGGAACTTTTGAATGGCCTTTCGATTCACCTTGAACAAAGGAACGCTTTTGTTTAATGCGAGTAAGTATTATGAAATTCATGGCTTGAAATTCAGTCTAAAACTAAAGTATGACTAGAACAAAAGACGGACTTAAGAAGATTGACCCCTTTACCCAGCAACGGGGTGGTGGTGGTCAGATAGACAGCCGCTCCATGTAATACAGGTTGTAAACAGACTCTTTACGAAGCCGTTAACCAAGCAATCTGTACAGCAAACTAAGTAACCCCAAGTACAATTTATTGCTGGGAAATGACTTTCTTTTGGGGTGAAAAATCACGTTTTACGATAAAACTTAATATAACGCACTCAAAACATTGTGCTGGTGGATGGATTAAATAGTGTGGGGGTCGTGGAGGTTTTTAAAGTAAAGTTCTTACATTAAAAACATGTATTAAAAAAAAAACTTGTGAAAACATTGGAACTTTGACCCCCAATATCTCCTTAACTAGAAGGTTCCCAGGTATGGTGTAGAAAAATATTTTTAAAGCATAAAATATACAACAAAATATTATTTGAATATTTCAAGCGTCTACCTGTAGCCTTTATTAATATGGAGCAAAAAACGACAAAAAAAAACACGTTTGTTGTATGGGAGCCCCCCTTAAATATTTATTTTATTCTGTTTTTAGTACTTATTTGTTGTAATAGCGGCAACAGAAATACATCATCTGTGAAAATTTCAAGAGTATGCCTGGTGACAGACAGACGGACAGGCGGACAGTCGAGTCTTAGTAATAGGGTGCCGTTTTTCCCCTTTGGGTATGGGTACGGAAGCCTAAAAATGATTGCAATGATGGGGACAACAAGTGCCTTTCGGCTTCGTTAAGAGTCTTTTTACATCCTTTATGTGATATTTATCCTAGATTCGAGGTATTCGAATTAGAATATTTATAGATCTCGAGGTACCAGTAGTTGTATTGGACTAGGTCGAAAAGTTTATACATAATTAAAGGCTAGAATTGAAAATACAGCCTTCGCAGAATTTTAGATTTAAAGTCTGGTTAACATTCAACGTTGTCGGTTAACAGCAACCTACTTATAAACCTACGATAAATACAAAACTCTTAAAGCAAATCACTAATGACCAAAAGCCCCAAATCCGCTTAATTGATGAGCTGGTACATACCTATAGCTATCCTACTCTAACGTTTGAAAAAGCGTCCTCACCCCCACAGGCCGAATCCATACATCGTTTGTTCGAAGACATTAAGTACCGACGTTTTGCCAACCCGTCTGCCCTGACCCTTATCACTTATTGTTACGATCTGCGGAAGATAAACAGCTGATACCTTCTATTGTTTTCTGATTTCCTGGTACATGAAAGCCCCCATAGATTGCGAATGGATCCATCCATTTGTTATCGTTATCCATTGATATTGAGACAAACAAAGGTCCCTAAAGCTTCTGTGGATGTTTTGTCTATATTTGTAGTTATTAGCATCTGTGGTTATCATTAAAAGTCGGTTTGTAGAAGTTGATGGGAAGCTTGTTCCACCAGTTCTTCGTTGCATCTGAGTGGTGAAAGGTTATGAGGGACTGCCCAATGTAATAGGCGAGACGACAAAAAAAAAACTAATTACTCCGTCAGGTAGATTATCAAAAAATATTTGACCCGTGATTTTTCTTTTGTTACGTAAACCTAAATTGACGAAGATATGACGCTTTTAAAATTCTCAACACGTCACGCCTAGGTATAATATTTACCTAGTTCTGACGTCACGAGCCCCCCACTTCCGAGTTTTGATGCGTTTTAGCTTTGTCAATATTCATTGATTTACAAAAACAAAAAAAAACGTGTCCATTAATTTCCAATACTCTAACTGACGGACTAAATAGATTTGCAATTTTTTGATACTGTCGTCATGCCTATTCTTTCCTTCAAAAGGTGCTGAATTTCAGTCTTCAAGGCAAAGAAATTGAAACCAGCTATACTATCATGTGAAAAATATTCTGCGCGCACAAACAATGTAAGCAGTAAAGGCGACTAGTACATACTTAGATGTCTAGATAAAGATGTCTGTCAACAACATGTGCCTCGGAAAAACATGTCATCTTAGACCTTTCTGGGAACTTGGAGACAAGGATAATTATTATCATCGTCTACGCATTAAATCAGCCCGTAATCTAAACTACGGTGAACGTTAAAGGGAAACATCGTGAGGAAACCGGCAAGTCCTAGGGTCGAATACTTGATATCTGACGTCCACCAACACGCACTGAATCCGTATGGTGGATCTAGGTTCACTCCCTCCCAAGGAGAAGAGGCCTGTATCCCAGCGATGAGAACTGTATGGGCTTCAAATTTTAGACCATAGCGAACAGTCGAATGTAAATTAAACCAGGTCCGAAAACAACATGTTTCGGAAAAATATGGTGGTTTAGTATCTTCTGTTTATCTCAAGTATACTCTCAACTCATTTGGTTTAATTTAATAGCACTCTCACCAAAAAACTTGGATATTCGCCGCTTAAAACTGTATAGCATTTTGTACAACCTATTAATCATTATTATCTCTCGTTCTAAACTGGGTTACTAGTTCTGAAAGTGCACTGCGTCCCTACAATTGTGACCAAACTTCGTATAACTCTGCTAATTGGTCCTGGACTCCTAATAAACGTTGTAGCAGCTCTAATTGGTCAGCGGTGAGTCGGTGACAAACACTTTGAATGCGGACGCGTTGGCATTAAATTAATTAGTCTTACCAAGGGATATCGTATTACCCGGTAACTGGGGTTGTGGAGGTCAGATGGGTAAAAGAGTTAGGCAGATGACGATGATGAGGTTTGTAGAGGTGCCACTTGATGGTTGAAACTAACAAAACATCATGCCTGCAGGCCCCAAAGGGGTTGAGCAAGGTGTTCCTAGAGTACAACCACATTTAGCCAGTTTAAGTACCAAGTGGAGCAAGCCTATAGACATCAACCGGTCAAACATTCATACACCGGGGCTACAACTGAGAATTTTCAGATGAAAAATCCAATAACATTAAGATATATTTTAAGTATGCAGTAAAATAGCAGCTTGAATATGATCTAAGAACCAGATGCTTATGAATTTGTTTTACTTAAAAGTGTTTTGAATTGGCAAAACGATATCTCGAAAAACTTTTCTGAAATGTCTAGACGTCATTTCGACATGTAAATACACCGCGTTCGCTTTTCAATCAATGTGCTAATGTTTTGAATATCGAATCAATTTGAAATGAACATTCGACTGCTCGGCTTTCGATTAATATGATCGATTCATATTTGGGTTTGGTGTAGAGGACTTGCTGAAGTGTCTGTGAGCGTCAATTTGTAGAATAAACATTTTGAATTTAGAATATACGTCTGCCAGTGTCATGAACTTGATAGCAGCCATAGATATGTAGCGAAATTGAAATTTGGAACACGGTTCTAAACTTGAAAGAATAATTAAATAGTATCACATGATCATAATGCTCTTTTTAGAAGTCTGGGCTCCCGGTACTATCGAGGCCACCCCCGCCTGATCACCACTTAGCTAATTTTAAAAAGCTCTCTAGCCCCGCCCCGTCGATTTTGTATAGAAATAATGAATGAAAAGATACCGATCGGCCGAGCGCACTGACGACGCACACCAAACGAGAGTTATTGTTATTTTGCGCGCCAAAGTCGACGCTTTCCTAATAGGCCTGAACTTTGAGGGGGCGTGGCGTGGTGCCTCCGCATGATTTAAGCGAATTAATGTTTAACTGATCAGGCGGAAAAGACCAGGACTGTACATTGCAGCCGAAAATGCGAGTGATTAACAAACCGGAATTTGTTGTGGCGTACTATTTGGTCTTGAGGACTTGAGGTAACAATGTATGATGCATCTCTCTAGAATCCTAGGCTTCTGGTAACTCGTTCGGGGCCGTTTGTTAATATTTCTCGAGGTTTAAGTGATAACCAAACTGATTTCTGGTACTATTGGCGACTTGAACGTCCCTCCGACATAACCTCGACATATTGCGTTTACCAATAAATATATTCAAAACATCGTACTGCTTAATAGAAAATCATTATTTTACAATAACATAAGTTGTATAATCGTACACCTTGTCGTATCGAAACACAAAGAAGCTTACTTATTTATTTACCACTAAAACGTACTACAAAATGGCGTAATTTAAATCGATGATACTTATTTTAATATACCGAACGCAACCCACGTTTAATATTCAGGACGGCTGATCCACCTTATCTAAAACCCCTAGGGATAATATAGAGGAAAGATAAAAGTTGAATTTGTAATTGTTTCATTATGAACACGTATTATTTAGGCGATCTGAATGCGAAATGTTTAGTAGATATATTGTATTAAATACCTTACAAAAGGTGGCTGATAAACTAATATTATATTTTAAAATGTGGTTGATTTTGGTTGACCGAGGAAGATATTTATGTAGCGAAATTGAAATTTGGAACACTGTTGTAAACTTGAAGGTATATAAAGTATTCTACACCATACCTGGGAACCTTCTAGTTACGGAGATATTGGGGGTCAAAGTTCCAACTTTTTGACAAGTTTTTTTTTTTTAATACAAGTTTTTAATGTAAGATTTTTACTTTAAACACCTCCACGACCCCCGTACTATTCAATCCATCCATCAGCGCAATGTTTTGAGTGCGTTATATTGAGTTCTACCACAAAACATGATTTTTCACCCCAAAAAAAAAAAGTCCTTTCCCAGCAATAATTTTTGAGTGAAGTTACTTAGTTTGATGTACAGAATGATTGGTTGACGGCTTCGTGATGAGATCTTTTACACCCTGTAGATATACATGATGCTCTCTTCAGAAGTCTAGGCTCCCGGTACCTTGCAGCCGAAAGTGTACCTTTTGAGGTGCCAGTGATTAGCAAACTGGAATTTGTAATACTTGGGTTTGTTTCAAGTTCGAACATAACAAAGTGTAAGTTTCTGTAGTATATGTTTCCAAGTTTTAAGAAGAATACTGTAATACCCTTATAAAAATATAAAACTAGGCGTCAATTCTTAGGTTCGATGTTCAATATTAATATCACGTGAAAGCAGGTAAGCAGGAAGGATCCTGCAATCTAGACTTATTGGATAACTGGTTTATCTGTCTGGCTTCCATCCTTAACTAACTTAGATTCGCGTTTTTTGCTTTATGATTCAGAATATCGTTTTTTTGTTAAGGAGATTGGGAAAGAGATCGGGAGGCAGGTATTTCTCAAATATATTTTCAGTAAAATATGTTGATACTACAGGGTACGTACAGGGTACAATATTTTTGTAAAACGTGTTTTCTTCGGTTTTGCTGCCAACATATCTTCAGGAAGCAAATTATGAATACGAAATTGGATTATACCGGCTGAGTAATTAAGAAAAATGCTTTGCTATGATAGGATTGATATTAGAAAATGGACACTAAATAAACAAAACGATACACGAAATTATACAATTTGTTGCGTTGTAATTATAACACTTTCAGTTCTAATCTACGCAATTTTTTATCATCAAATCACCATCATAATAGGCGTGACGACAAAAAAAAACTAATTATTCCGTCAGTTAGATTATCAAAAAATATTTGACCCGTATTTTGTTTTTGTTACGTAAACAAAAATTGACGAAGATAATTATGACGCTTTTAAAATTCTCAATACGTCACGCCTAGGTATCATTTTTACCTAGTTCTGACGTCACGAGCCCCAACTCCCGAGTTTTGATGCGTTTAAAACAAAAAATACGTGTCCATTAATTTCCAATACTCTGACGGACTAAATAGATTTGCAATTTTTTGATACTGTCGTCATGCCTATTGTCCTGCCCTTATCTCAATTTATTTGATGCACAGCATGTCTTATTCTTTCATACTTCTCAATTTATCAAAAATCAACTTCAAAACCTCAAAGAATGAACCCAAAACTAAAAAAATACCCAACATTTTGTCAGCTATAAGCCTCGATCTAAAAACTACCCGAGACTGGCCACGACGCCCGTCGGCACAAAGGACGCATGTAGTCTTTGCTTGTCATCTACAAACGGGCAACGTGTTACAAGGACACAGGCCACCCTTTAGAATATCAACCAAGCGTGACGGGAAATTCTGACAAGACAGGAAGCTGGTTTTAGTCTATAACAGAGTTTTAGCCATTGTAGAGTTTCCGCTTGCATGGCGTTGTAAACCAACCTCCAAGAATATTGTATAAGTTGATGGTATAATTTAAACATAAACACTTTTTAACTTGTAATCATGATGTGTATTATATGTTAAAATATAGATATCATTATTTGCATTTAGAAATTAAAATAAACTTAACTATCTAACTTAAACAATAAAATTAAAAATGGCGTCAAAAAACTCCTCCTCAACGCTAACACACCAGTTCATATTTTAGAATAAGAAAAAGAATAGAGAGTGTCAGGCCCTGACTGCTGATTACCGTTTATTGATAGTATAAAAGTGCTACTTGTGTCTTCTAAATAATCTTATAACGATATTTTGATTCTAATAGCCAACAGCACTATGATCCTGAGGAGGCCCCTCAAGTCACCTACATTGCTGCCTATCATAGATTGTTCCTGTTGGTTTTCTATCTATGATAACCAAAATAATATTTGTGACATGATCCGTTTGGACTAGTTTACCAGCTAATGTTAGCTACTATGTTAATTCTATTTTCATGTCCCCAAAAGCCTTTTTTCGTGCCTTGCGTGTCACGATTATCAATTAGCAACCAAACTTCTTTAAACTTTGAAAAGCTAAACGCAGTTCAACTTCGAGTAATGAAATACAACTCACACGCAATAACATGCTGCCTACCTGGTTTGATTATTTATTATCAACGATAAAGAATATCAAGTTTTTAAATAAATACATAAAGGCCTCATGCTCGGTGCTCGATTAAGGCACTGCAATAGCATTTTACTAAACACTAACTACTACTGTATACTACCTGTACCTATTTGGGATTAATAATTGATAACCGATTCAACTGGAGCTACGGTGGAATCTGTTTGCGGCAAGTTACGTGCGATACTCACCAAGTTTTCAATTATAAAGCGCAATATACCATACAGAACCCTCCTTCAAATTTACACAGCTCTTGCCGAGTCGATAATCTCATATGGACTCACCAGTTATGGACTCACATTTAAAACTTACCTAGACAAAATACATAATTTGCAAACACGTTTGCTGAAACTTGTACTTCCAAACTATGTTAAAAATAAATACCAAGACAATTACACAGGGTTATTTAAACATTGCAAAGTATTACCTATTCTAGCGCGCGCTGAGTATCTGTTCCTCTTGGAACATTATGATAACAGTGATATTCAAATTCCAATTAAATACGACGTGAATACACGACAAGCCAAATCAAAGTCACTTCAAGTGCCACGCAAAAATAACTTTTATGGCAGGCGTACCGCTTCTTTCGCAATACCCACTTTACTAAGTAGACATCAGAGACTCAATGAATAGTAAAAACATAAAGTGTAAGCTAAATAATATTAAGGCATTTGACTATGTGTCGACTCCTCTACGTAAAAACGGGCACAAATACGTTTCAAATGAGTCCTAAGTAAGCGCATCCCTATTCGCAATAACAAGGCTATACTTAGCGCTAGAATATTGACAAATTGCTCAACTACCCACGAGGTTACTAGACTCGCAATTTGCCAGGCGAGGACCAGCTGATAATAATGTGTAGTTCATTCATACCTAGACACGTTTATTTAGTAACAAGAATTCACACTTATTATTATTATTATAGGTGTGAAAGTATCTACCCTTATGAACCCTTAAGTTTCCTTATTTATTTATTTTTGGTTTTCGTTTATTATTATTTTTGTTCTGTGTGCACTTGTGGCATGTGCCAAATATGTTTTTGTTCTGGATCTCACCACCCTGAGAACCTTCTAGTCACGGAGATATTGGAGGTCAACATTTTTTTACAAGTACAAGTTTTTAATCCAATAACTTTTATACGGGATAATATCAGTGTTTTTTTTTTTTTTAGTTAAAATCCTCGATAGTCTAAAACAGTACATTAATAACTTTACTTTAAATAGTTCCACCACCTCCATACTATTCAATACATCCATCAGCACAATGTTTTGAGTCGTTACAATGAGTCCTATCGTAAAACGTGATTGTTCACTCCAAAAAAAAGATCGTTTCCCAGCAATCATTAATGCGTAGAGTTGCATAGTTTGATCAACCTTGGTTGACGGCTTCGTACAGGGTCCGTTTATACTTATTCAGCTTAATATGAGTGTAGTTATAGTCCCTAATAGACCAACAAACCCTAATTTTATATCCCATCAGATAAGCTGTTGTGTACCCTATCTTTGAATGCTGTCATGTGTCCACCTAGGTGCCTGAACCCTTCCACCTGACCAAACCCTTTGGTCGGCTGAAAGTGGACCCCATAGGTAAAGTAAAGACGGGTTGACCTACTTTTGGGATGGTAGTCGTGTACTAACACTATAACAAAACTAAACTATAAAGAACATGATGTTAACTTAAAAAAAAAAAAAAACAAATAACGTTTTGACTTTCTTTCTTAAATTATTTCCTTCTATATCAAAATAGAACAGTAGGGTTCTATTTAAAAATAGACAGACTTACTATACTAGACTAGCTACCTACTTTAGACTGAATTTAAATGAGATTTTTCTGCTGAATAATTTATATCTCACTCCTCAAACTTAAGGTTCGAGCTGTCGTGAGTTCGATCCTTAAGTTTGAGGAGTCCACTCGCTACGTTACAAACTAACCTTTGAAGCTACTGCCTCTTTAAAAAGTATACACCTTGTAAGATGTCATGGCACAAACTATCACATATTATCATCATCCACCTATAATAGCCTTTTCCTAACTATATTGCGACCTGCATCCGGTTAGACTGGAAGCCGACCCCAGCTTCCAGTGTAGCCGGATGCAGCAGAATAACATTTTTTTACATGGTGAGCCTGCGTATCTGACCTCCCCAACCCAGTTAATACTGGCTAATACAATACTCCTTGGTTGAGACTGGTTTAAATTATTGATATATTATTAACTGCATAATTATATACTTTTGCCAAGGATACTGATAAAAAGTACATATTTCAGAACCCCCAACGTCGAATTTTTTCTTCAGTTATAAAAAAAGAAACATCTTTGAGCTACAGCCGTTTCAAAGAGTAAAGTGTCCCCTTAGGAAAGTTCTACGATTACCTAAGCAGTCTTTTTTCGACATAATCAGACTCAAATCCCACCTGAGCAAATCCGCTGACAGAAACTAGTCTGGCGTAATAAACTTAAGTTTTTTACGACACAATCACGACGCGACTGTATCAAAGAAGGCTCCTTCTTAAGATTAAGCGTTCCTCAAGGGAGATGGAATAGAATATTATATATTCCTTTGTTACTTTGTGTTGGAGAGATCTATAATAAACTCGAACTCAAACCATTTATTTCAAATATACTAGTTACGGGCATTTTGGAATTGTATGAAGCTACAGTCCTGCTAGCAGGCATAATACCTACGGAAAGACTAATTAGTACTAATATGAAACATAACATAGCGCCTGTAATCCACGAAGGATTAAGCAGAAGCATAGGACACCCGAATAGTACACCCGTATTTTGCCAGTTGTGTTTTAGTCCCATGTAATAAGGGACGACCCTATTGCCACCAACCGGGCACAAATCCAGACAACGTGGCCGCTATTGATGGACGGAAAAACCCAATAACACTATGCCCGACCTGGCAAACGAACCCAGCACCTCTACATACGTTCGTTGAGGACGCGTCCTTACGTAGTCATATCGTACATTCGTACCTACGAGTATCTATGTGTGTACAAGAAAAATCTTACAACTGTTTGTTTAGTTTATTGCTCCCGGTTTTTTATTGATATAGAGTATTTCGATTGACACTATAAATAAACTCTGATCACCAATGTATTTGCCAATCTTTTAGATATACCTGTGTATCGTAAAATAAATATTGTATCATTATTTAGTTACCTCTTGGGGCGATTCTAAAACGACACGAAGGCTTGTATGAAATCCGTAGATACCTAACACAAGTACACCGCTCTACCGCGCGGAAGAGCGGTGCTCACCGCCTCTCCGGGCGGCGCACCGCCAACATAATCTTCGCCGCACCACGGACCGCGGACAAGCGATGTCGTGGGAATCGGCTTACGCCACTTTTAGAATAGTAACTTAGGGGTCTTATTAGATGTAGAATACAAATAACAATATTAATTTTGCTAACTAGTGGTTACTGAGTCCATCAAACATCGTAACTATTTACGAATCAAAATTATTTGAATCCAATCTGTCATGTATTGGTAACGCCTATTTCTATAACTTTTAATATTACAAGCTGACCCGATAGACTTTGTCCGATAGACTTTGTCCTGTCCTCATCCTAATGTCAATACCAGCGCCACCAACCTGGTCCCACTGTAGCTAAGAAACATTCAGGTGAACCTAACCCAATAAAAGAATCATCAAAATCGGCCAAGCCGTTTAGGAGATAAAATACGAACATACTCACACCGCTTAATATTTAAAGTTAGTTAGTTATAAATATTATTTACCTATAAAATCAATTAAAGCTTGTAATCCTTATCTGTAAGCAATATTTCAGGCTACAGTGAGATCGTCAGTTTCCCCTGTTATTAGGGTGAAGTACCCAATTATCCGCGTGCGTAGATTGCGAACCGTTATTTAATTTATTTGCGGTGATACCACATTAGTTATCTTAATACAAATTAGGTGCAAAATGTGTCAGCCGTATAGATTGCTGGTATTAGGAAGATAAATTACTTCGAGTAATTACATTTTGATGAAAACCTTGCTGTAGAGATGGTTTTCCAAACTTTTGCCACCTACCAGGCAAGTAGAAATGCGAGAAATACATTCCAAGTTGATTTTTAACAGGACTTATGAAAAAAGAACCTGGATTTAATGATCCTAGACGCAGAGAGAAACAGCGGTGATAAGTGATTGCTCTCTCTCTTGAAAATAATTTGGTCTCCAGTCTGGAACAGTTATAAACTAGTACGTTTTCTGAAGCTGATCTTCAAAAAGAAAATCGATACTTGATACTAAGAAGTCCTTCCTTTAAGACCTTTATATTATATCACAAGTATTTGCTAATTAGCTAAGAAGAGAACGGAAAAACAAATAAATTATTAGTTACCAAAGTCAAATGTAAAGTAAAACGATACAGGCAAATGATGTCCCTTCAAAATTAAAATACTGCCAAACCATAAAATTAAGAATTCTCCCGGCCAAACCGTTTTAAATGCTCTCCAATGACTTTTTAAATACACCGCCTAAACTTCAACTTTTTTAATAAGCCCTCCCGACGGAAAACCATTGGATTAACTACCGAAGTTTAGTCGTAAAACAAGGAAAAAGGAATCGTTTGATTGTTCGAACACATCCTCCTTGGAGAATTATGAATATTAAACTGCACTTACCTGAATACCGCTGGCGATCGTCCTCGGAATAATAAAGAAAAAATAAAAAAAGAACACTTTTTTTTTTATGAATTTAAAGTTCGGAATATCGGTGAACGCGCGCGAAGCGTCCGTTCGGCCCTCCGGACTGGCGTAGACTGAACGTTTTGGGAAGTCGGAGGGTTGTTTCAACCCCCCGGTGCAGCGCGTCTGCATGTACGTACTCTTCGTACTGTGGCAATAAAGACCTATTCGTCTAATTTCCGTCGTAGTTTTGACCTTCTTCGTCTTGATTCGAATCGTTTTAGTTATTTAGTACGTTGAGATTGGATCCTACAAAATACTACTTATTTTCTTTCACTATAAGGTGTATTTTTGTTCGTCGGATATATATCTTTTGTGACTTATGTGTCATATACGGCCGGTGCTGATTCACTGGGGTCTAGCATTTTGCACCGAGGTATTGTTAATGGTATATTGGTCTAACTATTATCTACGGACTGCGAGAGTAACACCCGTCATGTGGGAATTACACGATTGCGTTAATAAAGTCAGTTATTATGTATATTAGTTGGTTATTATAAATAGTTTGTTATCAGATAGGGTATAATACGTATTCCAGTAACTGCTTTGCTTATTTATGTGTTTTTATATAGAAACGGTTTTTAATAAACAAACTTGTATGTTGTTTGTTTATTGTTGTAGATACTTCATTCCGAGATTATTGCCTACAAAATGTTGTGTGAAAACTTAATTTGGAACCGCGCAAAATGCAGGTAACGATTGTGTTAATTCTAGATAGGACGACCGTCTGTGACTAGCAGTCACTATAAGGTCGTTATCTCATAAACTTTTATTGCAAGTTGAACCCTAAAAATCCGAGGATGAGTGATAAAAGTTAATAAATTTTTGGTCTTTCTCTGTACGAAAAAAGCCCAAAGCTTTCCTACTTGCCTAGTATCTCAAATATCAGTTAACCTGTAAAGTGGTCAATATATTTTCCTTATTACAAGAAGAGGTTCTATTCTCTCGTTACACAGAATCCACCCGTGGCTTGCCAGTAGTTGCCAGTGACCTAATGTGGTTATACCGAGATTGCCAATCGTCTGTCAAAAGCGAGCGTCCGTTATACCCACGGTTATACCAATTATTGGTACACCCATATTGAGCAATGGTGCAGGTCGATTTCTATGTAGAGCTTATATGGTTCTCATGAGGTAAATAGATTTATATTTTAAATACATTTTTCACAGCCAAAAAGGATAGAAGATAGATAATATTATATTACATAGAAATTCTGCCATCTTTGGCAAAACATTTTTAGGGTTCCGTACCCAAAGGGTAAAAACGGGACCCTATTACTAAGATTCCTCTGTCCGTCCGTCCGTCTTTTTGTCACCAGGCTGTATCTCATGAACAGATAGATTAAATAAACGTAATATCTAGACAGTTATAATTTTTCAGAGTCAAAATGCTTTAAATAAAAGTTATGGAGTTTTAAGCGTGTCAACAAATAGTAAAGAAATCGAATATGAGTACTAGGATGTAATAAATTCAAAGGAGATTTGAAATTAAGGTCAGTACCCCATGTTCTGCCGTTTGTGACAGCTGACTTGAGCCAATTTTCCGAGACTAATTTAAAATATTAAGTACCAAGTAGGTACTAAAACTGGTAATCCAGATAAAGTAGAAAGACGTCAGAGCATAATTTGTTTCAATTAGACCATTTTCAGGGCACTTTTACAATTTATAGCAGTTGAATACTTGAGTTAGTTGCCCGTTCCTAAGTGTACCTATGTTATGTAAGTATATAGGCAATGTGTTATTCCAATAAAAAAAGAAGAATATCTCATTATCATCAGGATTATTACGACTGCATTTGGTACCGTACTTTTAAATAAATGCCTCTTAAAATATCTAAAAAAATAATCGAGCGTCAAATATTTAATGAGTGAAAAACGTTGGGTCCTGAGGCTGAAATGTTTTTATAGGATAAAGCCATTACTTCCGCTCGTCTGGTCGCTCCACTAAGGGGCTATTTACACCTCTACTTTGTTGTGAAATTCTAGTGAAACATGTCGTAAAAAGATTTTAAGATAATGATCGTCTTAACGTAACACAGAATCGATTACTAATTAAATCATCATTCATCATCATTTCAGCCGAAAGACGTCCACTGCTGGACATAGGCCTCCCCCAAGTGTCGCCACATTGACCGGTCCCGTGCGACTCGCATCCAGCGGATTCCCGCAACCTTCACCAGGTCATCGGTCCACCTAGTGGGAGGCCTTCCAACGTAACGTCTTCCGGTACGCGGTCGCCACTCCAGAACTTTTCGGCCCCATCGGCCATCCGTTCTGCAAACAATGTGCCCTGCCCACTGCCACTTAAGTTTGGCAATTCTTCGGGCTACGTCGGTGACCCTGGTTCTCTTGCGGATGTCTTCATTTCTGATTCGATCACGCAAGGAAACTCCGAGCATAGCCCTCTCCATTGCCCTTTGGGTGACTTTAAGCCTTCTGATGTGGCCCATTGTGAGCGACCACGTTTCGGTCCCGTATGTAATCACTGGCAACACACACTGGTCATAGACTTTCGTCTTGAGACACTGTGGTAAGTTGGACGAGAAGATACCGCGCAACTTCCCGAACGCTGCCCAGCCGAGTCGGATTCGACGATTGACCTCTTTCTCGAAGTTAGACCTACCTAACTGGACCGTTTGTCCCAGGTACACATAATCGTCTACAACTTCGAGTGTAGAGTCTCCGATCTTGATAGGAATGGGTGTGACATGGGCATTCAACATGACTTTGGTTTTGTCCATGTTCATTTTAAGACCCACTCTTCCGGAAACTCTACTGAGGTCATCGAGCATTGTACTGAGGTCCTCCATGGTTTCAGCCATGACCACTATATCGTCGGCAAACCGAAGGTGGGTGATGTACTCGCCATTGACGTTAATGCCTAGCCCTCTCCAGTCCAGAACCTTGAAGACATCCTCCAGTGCAGCGGTAAACAGTTTCGGAGATATGACGTCTCCCTGTCTCACAGATCGCTGCAGGAGGATAGGTTCCGAGGCTTGGTCCTGAAGTCGGACTGACATGGTGGCGTTTTTGTACAAACACTTCAACACCTCGATGTACCGATAGTCGATTTGGCACAGTTTGGAGAGACTGCAGTACAGGCCAGGTCTCGATCGAATCGAAGGCTTTCTCGTAGTCCACAAACGCTAAACAGAGGGGTAGGTTATACTCTTCGGTCTTCTGTATAACCTGCCGCAGCGTATGTATGTGGTCCACGGTGCTAAAGCCTTTCCGGAAACCGGCTTGTTCGAGAGGCTGGAAATCGTCAAACCTGCGCGCGAGACGATTCGTGATGACTCTTGAAAACAACTTGTAGACATGGCTTAGAAGTGAGATGGGCCTATAATTCTTCAACCGGGCATTGTCGCCCTTCTTGAAGAAGAGTACCACCACACCCCTGCACCATGCCTGTGACGTTTTTCCCTCAAGTATGACGGAATTAAACAGCTTCTGAAGGGCCTTAAGTACCGGTTTTCCACCCGCCTTCAGGAGTTCGGCCGTAATTCCGTCATCACCCGGTGCCTTGTTGTTTTTGAGCTGCTTCAGAGCCATCCTAATCTCGTACAGGCTGACGTCCGGGATGTCTTCGGTATAGTGTCGGGTCAGTCTAGCTCTTGGGTCGTTTGCTAGATCTACGACGGGTTGACTGGTTGACGTGTACAACTGTCCATAAAAGCTCTCGATCTCCCTCAGAAGCTCCGGTTTGGCGGATAAGATCCTACCATCGTTGGTCTTCAGTTTCGTGAGCTGGCTTTGCCCAATAGCCAGATCTCTTGCAAATACCTTGGAGCCTTTATTCCGCTCAATCGCGTCTTTAATACGCCCCGTATTAAAGCGGCGGAGGTCGCTCTTCAAGGATTTAGAGATCCGTCTATTGAGCTGCCGGTATTTACACGCCTCTTCTGAAGACTGTAGGATCATCTCACGCCGCTCCTTCATGAGCTTTAGAGTGTGATCGGAGAGTCTCTTGTTCTGATCTGTACGACGTGCCTTGAAGAACTTAGACCCGGTCGTATGGACAGTTTCCACGAACCCATCGTTATATTCGTCCACTGAGCTTCCTAGGCATTCGAAACGGTTCTGGAGTTCAAGCTGAAAGCTTTCGGGGTTTTGGATTTGGATCTGTGCTGGACGGAGCGTAGACTTCATCAGTCGATACCTTTCAAGCTTGATATTGATGTTCAATGTGCCTCTTACCATGCGGTGATCGCTCCCGGTTTTCAACGAATTGATCACCGAGACATCATTGAACATTTGCTTCTTGGTTGACATGATGAAGTCAATCTCATTTCTAGTTGCACCATCGGGGCTCTGCCAGGTCCACTTCCTGTGCTCACGCTTTCTGAAGAAGGAGTTCATCATATAGAGGCCCTCCTTTTCCATAAAACTAGCCAGTTGGTGGCCCCGGCGATTCCGACGTCCCACTCCAAATTGCCCCACCTGCAGCTCATCCCCGTCTCGTTTGCCCAGTTTCGCGTTGAAGTCCCCCATGACAACGTTGAATTGAGTTTTGAAACCATGCATGGCTTTAGAAATATCCTCATACATGGTCTCCACTTCGTCGTCGGGGTGTGCCGAGGTGGGGGCGTAGACCTGTATGACCTTCAGCGAATATCTTGAGGATATTCTGAGTATAAGGTACGCCACCCTGGTCGACACACTCTCGATCTTCACCACGTTGTTCACAAGGGACTTGTGGACGATAAACCCAACACCACCCTGGGACTGCCGGTCACCTTCACAGAAATAGAGCAGGCTGCCGGATTTCAGGATTATCGTGTCCTCCCCCTCTCTTCGGACTTCAGATAATCCCACAATACTCCATCGCAGCCTGCTCAATTACTCTTCGAGTTCCGTTATCTTCTCGTCGGTCCGGAGTGTGCGCGTGTTGTATGTTGCCAGGTCCAGTCGTTGGTATTGGCAGCCGGATCCCTTCCGGAGATTCTTCGCACCCCTTGCCACGCCGTAGCCTCGACCGCTGCCGTAGTCGAGGGTAGACGGGCTGCAGGGCACTAGGGGCCATTTCTTTAATGCGCTATTCATTGGGGGGTTTTGCCATAATCGCCACGCTTGGCAGGCGGGTTGGCGATCGCAGTACGGCTGTTACAAAAGCATAGAGAACGCTGCTGCCCATTCTCTGGTAAGTCCTTTAGTCGCCTCTTACGACACACACGGGAAGATATGGGATGGTGCTATTCTTTACGTCCGACACCATACAGAACTAATTAAATACTTGTCAAATTTCACAACAAATTTTACAACTTATAAAAGAAGCTATTATTATTGTCAGTTGGTAACAGCTGGATTTACTAAAATATTTACAGAACATGCAAGGATTTCATTAAATGGCTTGCGATAGACCTATTTTCTCTAGTGAACGAGCGGATGGATCTCTGATCGAGAGCTAAGTTACCCTAAACAGATCAATGGAATACACACAGGTAGACATTTAGACCTGAGTTGGACACATCGGATAGTTCCGATCTCAGTGATACATTCCTCTGGGCTTCTGGGACTCGGTCTAAAGCTCGTCAGTTCTTCAAATTATTTATTTAGGATTAATAGTGAGTTACATTATAATTTATGTAACATAGCACAGATATCTTTAGCACACATTATTCTATTATCCCTTATTTATTTCTATTACTCATTGATCACATTTTTAAATATTGCAAGATAAAATAACACAGCATTAAAAAAATAGTGGCCCATCGGTATCGGGAACTATGAACATTTATCACTATCAGTTATTTTTATGTAGGCACATCTATTTATTTTGCTGCTGCATTGTAGCCGCACGACTCAAATGGCCGACAATCAACAACAAAAAAGTCGCCATGTAAAAAGCCCCTAACACTACAAGTCTCTGTTTTCCAGGTCAACGAGCATCGCACTTTGGAAAATAAATTTTCTTAACATTAGGGACTAATTAAACATTTTTTGCTGGTGATTTTTTAGAAGTATACAAACTTAAGCGGCATAGCGTTTATGCTATATAGCTGTATACTTATGTAACTGCCAACAACTTGTATAAAGGCGGGATTTATTACTGATTTAACTGTTTTTCAACTGTACTGTATTTATAATTTATTGATTCATCATCTGCCTAGCCTTTTCCCAAGTTTATTGGGGTCGGTTCCCAGTCTAACCGGATGCAGCTGAATACCAGTATTTTACATGGAGCGACTGCCTATCTGACTTCCACAACCCAGTTTGTACTAATAATTTATTGATTGAACGTAATAATATACTGTCATTTGTTGATCTTTGACAGTCGTTACATGGTAGTCAGTGGCCCGAAAGTATGACAACCTGTGTTACCAAGGAGTGGAGGTCAGACAGGCAGTCGCTCTATGTAAAATACTGGAATTCAGCTGCATCCGGTTAGACTGGAAGCCGTTCAACATAATTGGGAAAACGCGAGGCAGGTGACGGCAAGTTTTCTGGTTGCTTCATCATCATCATTGGCAGCATTGTTCGACCCACTACTTCCTTTAGCGCAATGCATCCCTGGTACTCTGAGTTGAGTTTCTATTGCTTACTTAAAATGGTAATCCTTACTTACCAACTGGAAGTAGTAATTGCTGAACAAAATATGATATCAGTATTGGACATTTTGCGAACTGGCGATTTTGCGAATTGGACAATTTTCGACCGCTGGACATTTTGCAAATTGGACATTCTGCGCCTAAACGTTTTATATTTGCTTTTCATTCTCATTTGTTTTTCTTCGATTTATTTGCAATTTCCTCTTACTCCGTCTCCATGTGGACGTAGGGCTGAGTAATAATACAAACATAATATTAATTTAGTTTTGTCTTCGGGGTCTAACCTAACTTCGACTGTCATTCAAACGTGTTTATTGACATACTTTGTTATAACATTTTTAATTTATTTTATACTTTTTATGTTCACTTTTACAACTTACTTGCATGTTAGCTTTTCATTGATTTTTGTTTGTACCTACACAAATTCCACTAAACAGATCCACAAACTCTACACTCACCTATCTTCTAGAACACAATACATTACACCCAAGGCTCACGTCAACGCAGCGTCGCCGTCGCACGGCTTATATACCCACCTAGCATCTATACACAAAACTTTATTTCTACACCAGAAACTTATAAAAGTAACACTTAAGCATTTACGTACAATTCGATCATAATTCCCAATTATCCATAAATAGTGAATTGGATGAGTTAACTGTCGCTGACTCCAGCTCTTGTGATATCGATAGCTGCTCCAATTTAATTTATACCGAAAATACCCCCTTGAACATTATTGTACAAAATATAAGAAGTGTTAGCCGTAATTTCTCAGGATTGCAAACCCTCATCAAACGATCACAAGTTGACTGGGATGTGATAATTCTAACGGAATGTTGGATATCTCGGACACCGTTTATTCCACTCGTTGATGGTTACCAGTTCGCAAACACACAAACTAACAGGACACAAAACGAGGGCGTCATTGTTTACTATAAATCTTCCCTTGCCTATAAGATATTAGAACCATCACTTATGGATGGAAATTGTCTGATTATTATTATCAATTCGCAGACTGTGATTCTCTGTATTTATCGTCCCCCGGGGGAAAGAAATGTCTCTAAATTTCTTGAATCACTTAACAATATTTTAGTAACACTATCGTCATACAATAATATTTTCCTTACTGGCGACATTAATATAGACATCACGCCGTCCACTTCAGATGCAAGAGCGGAAATATACCTTAATTTACTAGCCTCTCATGGTATGTTGCCTGCGTACTATATCCCCACCCATTCTCAAACATGCCTTGACCACGTAATTGTCAAAGCAAAACTATCAGTAAAATGTTTTGTTGCCCATACAACCCTAACTGACCACTACAGTGTCATTATAAGCCTCTCCCACATGAGCTCCTCACACCATCTCTCAAAAACAATAAAACGTATTCATTATCCAGCCCTAGATGAAAAAATTAAAACTATAGACTTTGACAGTGTTTACTCTTTAGAGAGAGCTAATGAAGCTGTATCTTTCTTCCTTAGGACCCTAACCACTTTGATTATTACCTGCACTAAAAAGATCAGTGTTCCAAGACGTAAGCGATTAATTAGGCCATGGATTACTCCTGGACTACTGCGATGCATGCGGAATCGAGACAATCTTCATCTTAAGTCTAAAAAGCATCCTAATGACGAAGTTGCAAAAATAACCTACACACGTTATCGTAATTTTTGTAATAACATTTTAAAAAAAGTTAAGCAAGAGTATGATAGGGCCGAACTCTCGAAATGTCAGGGCAACACTAAGAAATTGTGGGACACCATCAAAACAATCACCTACACCACTAAACAGAAAAGTTCACCTATGGATCTGATTGATCCAGATCTGCCCAAACATTCTGTGAATGAGATTAATCAATTCTTTATAGGAATCGGTCAATCTTTAGCAGGACATATCGCAGGGTTTGACCCTACCCTGTATCAGACTTCTTCTCTGCCGACGTGTCCCTTCTCTTTTGTCCTTCTGCCCACTGATGTGGATGAGATCAAAATCATCATAGCATCTCTTAAAACCACTTATGTCGTAAAGTGTGACGATGTTCCCAGTGACCTATTGAAAAGATACGTTAACTTATTATCTGATCCTATCGCGTTTATTTGCAACCTCTGCCTTTTCACTGGTGAATTCCCCTCGGATCTCAAGAAATCCCTAGTTCACCCAATTCATAAGTCTGGTAGCAGGGACTGTGTCAATAACTACCGTCCAATATCCATTTTGCCTACATTATCCAAAATTCTTGAGAAAGTTATTAATAAGCGACTAATCAATTACCTAGAAACAAACAAACTCTTATCAGACAATCAATATGGTTTTCGTAAAGGTAGATCAACAAGCGATGCCGTACACCAACTAACTGATACCATAGTTTCTAGGTTAGATGAGAAGAAAAAAGTTGTTACAATTTTCCTCGACTTGGCTAAGGCTTTTGACACGGTCTCTGCGCCACTCTTACTGAAAAAGCTTGAACACCTCGGAATTCGTGGTGAACAGTTAAAATTGTTTGAAAGTTACCTGAATGGGAGAGCTCAACGTGTGGTGGTAGATGAGTGGTTGAGTGATGACTGCGAAGTTAATATCGGTATTCCCCAGGGAAGTATTTTAGGGCCTACTCTCTTTTTAATTTTTATTAATGATCTCTGCCAGTTAAACCTTACTAACGGCAAGATTATTACTTTCGCGGACGACACGGCTCTTCTGTTCTTTGGAGATACTTGGGAGGAAGTGTACCACTATGCTCAAATAGGTTTCTCACTCGTTATGACCTGGTTAAACAACAACTTACTTTCACTAAATACAGACAAAACTAAATACATGACGTTTACACTAACAAACAGTCACCCCACTCAAGACGCCTTATTAAACATCACAGCTCACTCCTGTAACAACAGCTCTTCCTGCTCATGCCCCAAACTAGAAAAAGTGGACTCTCTCAGGTACCTCGGGGTAACTATTGATAAAAACCTTAACTTTAAGTCTCACATCGATCTGTTGTCCAAGAGAATTAGGAAGCTCATCTTCATTTTTAAAAACCTACGACGTGTTGCAGATGCAAAAGTTCTCAGAACGGTATACTTTGCACTTTGTCAATCTGTACTAAGTTATTGTATTTCTGTCTGGGGCGGTGCCCCTAAATCGTTCATGATTAAAATCGAGCGAGCACAAAGAGCAGTGCTAAAGGTAGCCCATGCTTTACCGTTTTTTCACCCAACCACTGAACTCTACGATAAGTGCAAGGTTCTCACTGTTCGACAACTGTTTATCGTCCAAACAATATTGCGTAAACATTCTTTGATGAACTACAACTCATCCTTGTACGCTCATAAACGCATAAAGACAAATGTATGTTCGACTCAAATGTGTAAAAGTAGTCTTTCGCGCCGAAACTTTTGTTTCCTTGGCAGTTATTTATATAATAAACTAAACTCTATACTAAAAATATACCCTCTTACCAAAGTAAAATGTAAGCAAGCACTCACCACATATCTATTGGACCTTGACTACGATAGCACTGAAAGCCTCTTACTTGTTTTAAGATAAATGTGTTTTCAGCCTACCTATTACACCTCACATCACACCCATCACATCACATCACACCACACCACCATACCACACCACACCACTCCACTCCACATCAACCACATCACACTACACCACACCACTCCACACCACACCACACTATATTTTAATAATATACTTTACTAGTTCTTTAGCAATAATAATTATAGTTTTGTTAATATTGTTTTTACTTTTGTCTGTTTACTATGTTCTTCTACTACAGGCTACCAATAATTTGTTATTATAAGATTTAATACTAAAACACTGTTTTGGGGGGGGCCTGGTAATCTGTGTGACAGGGTTTTCCTAGTGCAGATACCAGTCTCCCACAAAGGATTTATCTGATGTAGTATAGATACATATTTTTAAGGCGCCTTTGTGGAAGAGAAATAAAAATGTTTATTATTATTATTATTATTATTATTATATTCATCAGCCATTGTGAACACTTGATATGTCCTACGATACATTTATGTAGCTCTGGTAATTTGTATCAAAATTGAAAGGAGTTCAAAAAAAGGAACTTCTCACTCACGGCCATGAAAAATGGAATTCTAAAGAAAATCTTTTATAACTTCTTTGTACCAGTTTTGAAGATTGTGGTTGAATATCCTGTACTTTCTATAATATCCGAGTACACCACCATAACAGCTGTTCTAGGGTCCCCAACGTCGCTCACACAATTAAACTGAGTTTAATCTAGTGATTAAACCCTAGAGGCCTGGCTGACCCTACCAGGGCGGCAGTAACATTAAATCTGTATTAGTTAAGTTTGATTAATAAAGTTCGTTTCTTTAGCGTTTAACGTTTGCCTCAAGTTTTGGGAGGAACGTTACGACCATGCGGTGTGTGCGGGGTGAAAGGGGAGAGGGACCCAGACACCTTTTTGTGTAAATGTAATGAAATAAAAGTTTGTTTTTACGTTTCAGTAATTCTTTGTTTGTAATTTCGAGTTAGGTCTTTTGTTTCGCTTTAAAAGCAGGATTGTTAAGGATTTGGGTGTTTGTTTGTTTTGTGTGAAAGGTTGTTGCTAGAATAAATAAGAGAAACAAATAGGAAAGGTTAATGGGGCCGAGGACATTGAAGTAGGGTTTGCACATTACACATTTGCACTTGTTACTACATACGTAATGTCGCTTCAAAGGTTGAATGTCACGCTTTTCACCTATAGCTCTAACCTCCCCTTACTTCTACAGACCTGGTACTATCCAAAAAACACCAATACAAAGTTCCAATTCATAGTCTGGTCACGTGCTTCACTTATTTATTGATTGGTTTTTAAAATGACAGCGAGTGGATTGCAGTACCTAAGCTGAAGTGGATTTATATATAGTGTAAAATCACAATATTAATTAATGTTTACAGCGTAAAAGCTTTTTTTTCATATAGTGTAAAAACAATCACTTGTCAGTGTTTAAATCCGATGAATTACGTCATCGGATCCGAAATCCGATGAAGTAATTCACTCTTACTTTTGCACTGTTTTCTTCTTCCACAAATACTTTTGTTAATTAGAAAAAGCATCAACTCCCTCCTACTCAAGCTTGTCCCCCCCCCCCCCCTATACACTGTACATTTTGTACCCCAAAGTTCCCCCATTCAAGTTGTATACAAGTCCAACTTGATCTGAATATCTTACGTAATTATGTTTGCCTGGTAAATATGGGTTCTCAGAATCGAAAGACTACCCACGAAGTACACACATACATGCATCGTGACATGATAAAGTTTTGCGGGCTCATGTTATGGAAGCAAGCGTATTTTTCGATAAATTCTATAAAGAATGGTAGTAATCTAGCAATAGGCTAGTTTTCACCATCAAATAAATTGCAAATCTATTTAGTCCATCAGTTAGAGTATTGGAAAATAATGGACACGTATTTTTGTTTTTGTAAATCAATGAACATTGACAAAGATAAAACGCATCAAAACTCAGGAGTGGGGGCTCGTTACGTCAGAACGCATTAAAAATTATACCTTGGCGTGACGTATTGTCAATGTTAAAAGCGTCGTACGAGTATCTTCGTCAATTTTGGTTTACGTAACAAAAGAAGAAATACGGGCAAATATTTTTGGAAAATCTATCTGACGGACTAATTCGATTTTTTTCAATACGCAAGCCTATTACAATTTTATTGGAAACTTGACTTGACTTGGCTACGCTAACAGTGACCGCAATGTAATATTTCGAACAAATTTTATTATGGAGTCAAATGGAGTCGAGTTTATTGCGGAGCGCGACAAGCAGAAGAAGTAGTAAGAATAACACAATGATTTTTCAGTTCACAGATCATTCTTAATTGCATAGCTATACCATATAAGGTACTATTTATTCATTCATATTCAGTAAAGTTTTTTACACATTGCAATTTTCATATGTACTAATTGTAAACCTGTTCTTTCTTATCGTGTAAATATTTATAACCTTTTACAGACAATCTTAAAAATAGTAAAAAACAGACTCCAATAACACCTTAAGTAGGATAAATAAAATAAAACAACAAACCTCGATCTCATTCGTCTGTTCATTCAAAGGTACCAGAAAAACATAACCCGCTAGAACCTAAGCACAAAGCCTTGGACCACACACTTGGAAGACACACATACAGTGGTCACACCGCCGCAAGTCAGGCAATGTCCCGCGGGAGCCGGCTAACGACTTTACTCGCTCACTTATTCCCTGAACTCCCAAGGCGCGGATCTTCAGGATCTTTTTATGAAACTTCGGACGTCTAAGTAAAGATTCATGTGTCTGGTATGTGCGGGGTAGTCTGGTTGTGCCTTGCGAATATCGACGCGGGTGAGATAGTTTTTACTTCTTAACTACAAAAGAAAATGGGAATAAAAGAAAGATTTGCTACGTAAATGTCAGGGGTGGCTAAAGCACTACGATACTGCAGTCATCAATACGAAACTTGTTGTTACTGGTTTACAAAGTATAGTGCGTGATATATTCTAAATCGCAATATTAAACTTATCCGCGCTTATAAACATTTTTTAGGAACCCAGACTACCAACCGTCGTGCAGTAGCCCACCAGACACATCACCCATCAGGGGGCCTAGTCTGCTATTATAATAGTGTCACAATGATCAATCATTGATTTCATAATTTTTGAACGATGCCATTGTCATTTCGTTAAAAGTTCGTAATCTGCTAACTTCATAATGGTCGATCATTGGTCGGTCAATGGTTTCGTTATAGAATTGTGTTTAATGACATTGTTGTATGAAATTATTATTAAACCTGTTAATAAAAATGATTTTCGAAAAACTAGAATTAATTTTGAACATCTAATCATGCCAGGTTTCATTTATATAATTTTTTTACATATTATTTATTAGTGTTCTATGCAATCTGAAGAAGTAAGAAGTTCGTAAATGGCAAAAAACATTAAGTTATGTGTAACGCGGATTAATCTGAAACTATACAATTCAATAATATTTTATCTGTTTAGCTGTCAAAGTCATATGTGACATTACTGCTTACTGACGTTTTATCTGTTTTATTTCTAGCAGCCGGTGTTTTGATTTATTTTCATTTATGTGTTTTAAATTATCTTTAATATAGAAGCTTATATTTATTGTAAAACAAAATGGTGCTAATTGAGCAAATTTCGGCTGGAACTGTCAAAATTTTTGCAGATTACCGCGTAAGTCAGTCATACATTTGTCATTGTGTACGAGATTACCATTCTATGCTATTTCATTCAATGGAGTATCAGTGGTTGATCATTGGAAAGTCATAATGACGCCATTATACAGTAGATTACCAAACTTGTCAAAATCAACAATTATGAAAATCAATGATAGATCATTGTGACACTATTGTACGAGTAATAGCAGACTAGGCCCCCTGGTCGGAGGATCCTCCCTTTTCTACGGAGAATGAGGAGCTGTCGACCCTGTTCTCCAAGCCTCTATAGGCTATTCGATACAGTAAGTAGTTATTGGGAAATTAAGACGAAGAATTCCTAGAATGATGATTCATTATTCATTAGGGGAACTAATTTGACTTTCGACGATCGAGTCTTCCTTTCGAGTTTATTTAATATCTTCTTCAGAATACTTTATTCACAATGAATGGGATTTTTATTGTATAAATTGAGTTAATTTTTATATCCCCATTTTTACTGCTGAAAGAAGCTTAAGTTGTTTAAATTATTACTGATCAAGAATTACTAATTGGAATAAGATGGTAAAATTTATATTCATTATCTTTTTATGGTGTTATGTTAATAGAATAGGTTCGAAGTTCGACCACTAATTAGGTCAGAGTTAGCTCCTTTTTTTTTAGTTTCAACTTTTCTCTGTGACTGTCTGTAAAGAAATCTTGCAAGTTAAATGTGACTCACTTCCCGGTTGGTAATTGAGCTGAAATTTCACATACAGCTTTGGTCCTAGTGACAATACATTTTTATGGCAGACATGATCTAATCGAGCACCCAGGATAGTATCCACACGAGGGAACTCTTAAACGGTTAATAGCTCAGATACGAAACTTTCTATACGCGTTCAATTTTGATTCATAAACATGATTTCTATCATATCCTGATCCTGTAGCTATGGTCATCTCCTCATGAGAGTACTCCTCAACGGTTAATTGTGCGGATATGAAACATTGTATACGCTTTCGTGGTCTAATTGAAGTACTGGTTTGTTCAAAACTAATGAGCAAGAGACCTTGCACATCGACGCGTTACTTATTTCCAACTTAAAAAACTAAAAAAGGATTTAATAAACAATAATCTACACATTTACTTCTTACTAAAATTATTTAAATAAATTACCTACAGCTATACATGTTTACAGGTGGCATCTACTTATGTGCTTACCCCTGCTACGAGTGTAGCGAGTCGTAACGCCGCCATTTTGCAAATATGAACGTAAACACTTTACAGCGCTAGTGATGGGACACGTGAAGGTATTGCTCAGGGTTTATCGATAAAAGTGACATATAAAAGTGCTGGGATGTGGAGATAAGTTATGTTTTAGTAGTTTTGTATGGTTATTACTTTAAGAGATTGAATTAAAATAGATTAGGTTTAAAGAGTGGTACAGCAGCAAAATGGCCGTTTATCTTGGGTTTGGTTTAAAATATGTAGATGAAATACAGCTGAATTGGCTCCTGTGAAACCTCGAAAGTGATGACACTATCGTTGTGTATTTTTAGACGCAAACATATATTTAAATGTCAAAACTTGGCTTGCTAATCATAGGGTCTGAAAATGACCGCCATAGAAATAGTCAGCAGAAACCAGTGCTATTCAGACGGATAAATTATCACAGTTGATTTAAATCACAGCACAGGACAATATCAGAAAATCCAGTAGAAGTAATTCTATGAAATATATATACCAAACGATACATACTACATTGACTTAGAAACAACCACGAAGGCGGTGTTAATGTACTTACAAAGACCAATGTTCTACTATCAGACAGTGTCTAGACATCAGATTTTATTAACACAAAAGGGACCTTAAAAGCCCTGTGGACGTTTGACAGTAATTTGACAGAATAATACGTCGTTACCGCTACCCTATACGCAGCCATTGTGCTTGCGAGGTTATTTTGACTTGTTTAAGCAAGATAAGAATATTTGTGAACCTTTAATTTTGTAAAATACTGCAATTTGTAGAATGGTAGGGACAAATTTTTGAATTTTTGTAGCAAGAGCTACGTTCCTAGCCGTGTGCTACGCTTTCTCGTAGCGCTTGTCCCTTTGCTACGCGCTCGTAGGGTTTCGTAGTCCAAGAAAAAGGCATGCCGACTATTAAGTAGTTGTGCAGTGAAACCAAACTCTGCAGTTTTTAAACGTATTGCAAAGATTTATGGAGTGAGAATTAATACTCTCCGTGTCAGTTTAGTTATACCTACACAAGTTCAGATTTACGTAAATCGGCAAGCGTAAGGTGGGTCGCCCTCAGGCTCGGTGAAGCGACGATCTTCGGGAGCTGGTAGCAACTGGATGAGAGTTGCCGATAATCGAGTTAAGTGGCGTGAGATTGAAGAGATGCAAGTCCAGCAGTGGACTGTTGTGGGCTGATGAAGTTCAGATTTCACCAAGATGTTATTTTTCACCATTTGATCTATAAAATAGCCGTGTGGTATCCGGCAGAGTAGAATAGAACCAACCCATTACACTCACGGGTGTCGTATAAGGCGACTAATGTCTGAGGCAGAACACCTTGCGCCTCCGTAGACCAGGGAATGGGCAGCAGCGTTTTCTGTTAGTCTTTCATCACTGCGATCTCCAATTCGCCTGCCAAGCGTGGAGATTACGGCAAATTCCTCCCATCATGGGAGAGACTTATGTCCAGCAGTTGGACGTTATGGGCTGTTGTAGTAGTTGTAGATCTATAAAAAAACTTTGTCGCCACGTTCAAACGTATGAAGATTACCTACAAAATATAATGCGAAATTGAAAAGCTAAAACAACATTGCCCTATTTTTAGCACAAATTTATCTGTGGCAATAATCCATTTCATAAACCATGATTACTACTGCAATTTACACACTTTACATCAAACGCAGTAATCCCTATCTAATCCTAGCGATGTGCGGCTTAGTACACGCGTTTAATTATTGCTAGGCAATTAACACTAGTGATTACGGCGCAGATTTCTGAGTGAACAACGCCGGTGTTTAAGTTGCGGCGGTAAACAGAACGGGGGTGACGAGGGATCAAAGAGAGGTGGTTAGGTCAAAATAAGTTGTTTGTGTGTTTATAGATTAATTTATAGATTTTTCTGCCCATGGAGTTCCTTGCCCATTATTACCTGATTGGGCAACTACAGTACTTTTACAAGTTATAATGCCCTGTAACTGGGACTGTAGCCTCGCTTTTTTGGTTTTTCTGATATTTAAATCTATAAAAGTTCTAATGTAATGAATGCTTTGAGTTTGAGTTTTAATAAGAATAAGAATAAGAATAAATTTATTAAATCATTGTTACAATCATTTTCTTAAACTAACTTAGCACTATGACAAAATCGTAATGAGTAAAATTTTAACATTAATATTTAGAAAACAGAGGTCCGAAAACTAGGCTGCGCCTGTATCTTGGGGGCCGGAGTTGCGTTTACTTAAAATTAAAACAGAATCATATAATTTGTTGATGTGATATATGCGAGGTAAGTAGGTAAATGAGAAATACCTTTTTACAAAAATAAAATGATATTACATTAATAAAAAATAATAAAAAGAATTGCGTCTAATGTCGTGTGAGAGTGAATGTGAGTGTGTGTGTATGTGTGAATGCGTGTGTGTGTGAGTGTACATGCGTGTATCTGTGAGTGTATGTGTGTGTGTTTGCAGATGTGTGGATTATTTTATTGTTTATAGTTTATTTAACTTAAAATCTCTTCTGTCTCTTCATACGTCAGTAGTGCGCACCATTTTGTAATGGTTTTTTTGCAAGAAAATTTGCTCATGTCTTTAATGTCGCAGCTTTTGCTGACTCTATTATAAATATGTATATGCGAGTAAAACGGGCATCTTCTGGCTAAGAGGCTATTTGCTTCGGGAAGGGGAATGTTTAGGACACGTTTAGAGATAAGTTTTTTTTAATCGGATCTATTTTTCAGTGTTTTGTGAACAATGGACTGAATATGGTTTCGCTATAATGGGACAAGTGACGATCATAAGGATTATTGTTCCAATGCTGTTTTGGCGTCGAGTCACGTTGGAAGACGAGCGCTGTAACCAAACCTTTGTGAACGTTTAGGCGCAGAATGTCCAATTCGCAAAATGTCCAGCGGTCAAAAAATTACCTACTTTTGCCCTTAACATAATTGTATAAAATGTATGACAAAAACAAGATGGCGGTGTTCGTTCTGATTTTGGCCACGCAGCCAGTGCGTACAATTAAAAAGCAAGCAAAAAAAAACTTTAAGTGACATTTTAAGTTAAAAAAAAAACAGAGTTGTGTGCCTACCTCACTGCGACAAAGAAGTTGGTTTCAGCTAGAACGTCAGACCAACCACTCGTGCCTGATGCTGTATTTTAACTTGACCAAAGACTAGGTCAAGAGTAGTGTGACTAACGAAAAATTTTAACACAACTTCCACTTCAATTGTTCGATAAAAATACCATCGAAATTCCCATATTAAATTCTGTTACAAGTCAAACTTACACTGATACTTGCGGTATCTTCCGTGATTTTCGATAATACCTGAGCTCTAAAATCAGTGTTTGTTACAATTGTTCATTGTAAAGATATTAATTCCATACGCAACAGTCAATACTTATTGCTTATTACCTGATCATAATATAAACCCCAGACCACACTAGCAACAACTTCCTAGAACACAACTTTTCCCACAACAACCACAATTTACTATTAATTCTAAACCAAAGTTTTCCCCAACACTACTACATGGTATCGTTTGCATAAGGATTTTACGACGTAACACGAGTGAGACGGTGACTTTGCATGCAACGACCCGATTTACAACACCTACAGCCATAGGCAAGGCTGGCTACTGCTAATATAAGCAATCGCAGGTCGTACCTACCTATGTTGTACTAGGGTGGCATAAACATCAAGAGACAATATGGTGTGCTGTGCAATGCTATATTAATCTAATTAGCTCATCATAAAGCAAGAATACACATATCAGTGACGTGTTCAAATATGAATGTTTCTATGATATGTAAATAGAACACCGAGAGAGTGGGAAGAGAAAAAAATGTAAAGCGTTGCCATGGTGATGCAGTGTCCCATGTTTTGATCATTACCGTGGCAATGCTTTATGGTTTTTGCTTCTCACTCGCTCTGTCTATATTGCAATACTGATTCGTACGACACACTTAGCTTAGCTTATGTTGACAAGTCACCCTTATCACCCCTACTGCTAATAAAGGCGACCGCAACTCGTATGTATTAGGCTGTACGTCTGATTTTTATTGTTACGCGCCGACATTGTACCGTTCGTATGAGCAGGCGGTATTTCTTTTGACGATACAAATCTCATCAAGTATTACTAAAGTTGATAGAGTATAATTATGGTACACTCACGCCATTCCTTTTTCAATGTTCTTATTGTAAAAATGTGCGGTGAAGCATGTTTTTAGATAAGTTTTGTATTTAACTAGCTGATGCCCGCGGCTTCACCCGCGTGGATGTCGGTTATAGCGACCAAAAGTAATCATGAAATTTTGATCCCGTTCCCGCAACCCTCCAAAAAATATCATTATATTTTAGCCAATGTATTCAAAAACTTGACAAATTATATACTAAAACCTTCCTCGAGAACCGCTCTATCCATTGGTGATGATAAACGAGATTGCGTTTAATAAACGAGTCGTTTATAAGGTGATTGTAGAATTCCTACTTCGTAGGCTCGCAGCTTTCTTGTTTGATCTTGTACCCTCAGCTCACATGGCTACAACATAATGGACATCGTTTATAACTTGCATACAAAAGTTGATCTGCCGGGGCTGCGGGACTCTGCCGGGGCTGCGGGACTGTTCGAAAGATATACCGTGGCCACGGAACACAAAGGGCGATAAAGGAACATGGATGGGTTTTAGTCAGTAAAAGTCTGACACTCCCGCCTACTGAGCGGGAGGAGTCATTTGATGATTACCCATCCGAAAAAAAAAAAGAGACAAAAGTTGATGCCGGTTTAGTTCATGGTTTACCGGATAATATTTCTACAATTACAATCAAACAAATATAATTTATACATCTTCAAGCCCGCTTTATCCCCAACTATCTACAAACTACAGTACAGGTACTTAGCAGAACCTCCCAAGTTCTATTGTAAAACACTTACCCGAGTTTAACGCGCAGTTTAACTGATCCGGGTCTTAAACGTGAGAGACTTGAACCAGAACTCGCGAGTGCATTACATCCGCTACTTTACTGTGCCGAATAGAAGATGCATTGCATATGAATACACACTGGCGAAATGAGTGAAAAACTTGGAAAAAATTTTACAGTAATCAAATAGTTACAGGTACAGGTGAAATCCTACTAATATTATAAATGCGAAAGTTTGTAAGTATGTTTGTTACTATATTCCACGCAAAAACTACAAAACGGATTTGGGTGAAATTGTGCACTCAGATAGTTTATAACCTGAATTAAATAAATAAATATATCGCTTGACATTAACACACAGCGCCATCTAGTGCCACACTAAGCAACGAGGCTTGTGTCATGTACACCAGATAGTTGACATACTACATAGATACTTTTTGTTTGTAAATACATACTTATTATACATGTAAACATCCATGACTTGGAAACAAATGTCCATGCTCATCACACAAACATTTGCTCCAACCGGGATTCGAACCCGGGACCCTAAGAACGTAAGGCAGCCTCTCACCACCACTGTGCCATTCGGGTCGTCGAATTAACACATAGGATACTTTTTATCCCGGTAGTATGATCCCGTGTGCCAATTATCGAACTTCACCCTTGAGCTAGTCAGTGATATTTTCGAAAACATGTTTACGGGCAGAAAAAACTACGATATTCTTTTGTAGTACGATTATCCGCAACAATCGGAAGTCTGAAAATCTCCCTAGCCTTTTCACATGGGGTGTTTAGTCTGAACGGACCGCTGGATGGTTTAATTTCATAATCCATCTAGATAGATATTGAACTGCTTCCGAGTTCTATAATGACTCCTGCCTACTATAAGTGAGCCAACTACCCAGTAATTGCTCACAAGTTGTCTGTGCGCCCGCGTGTGTGTCACGGGTATTAAACTTGCATCGAGAGGCTGTAGTGCAAGTTTGAAAGCCGCCGGCTTCCTTTGTTTGCAGCCTACTAATTTATGCCCATTACCGATTGTTCCTAAGCTACGTATTATGTACTTACGTGATATATTTACGAAATTGGCTGTAATTAATAGGTGTACATACATTGGCTGCTGCAGGATAAAATATTTGCGTGTGGGCGAAAAGCTTTATGATAAAAATTACGTTTACTGGCATTTTTCGCCGATAGTTCAGCAATTGATTCATCATTATCACTTGAACCTATTCCCCCCCCCACTGCTGCGTAAAATCCACCTCCCTCTGTATCATACTTCCCTGGTATGTGCTATAGTGTCATGCAGGTCTTGGTTTGTTTAATTCGTTTTCTAACGACACTAACAGCGATTGATAAAATAATAGTAGGTAATATTAGAGAGATTTTAAATCATTTATCGTTGTGGCTAGTATATTATTTGACATCTTGTTTGGCTTCCAACCTTAATGGTAATTTGCAAATTTCCTAGTAGTTTCCTATTTAGAAAAGTCGGTTCTCTTGCAACTCAAAAAAACGAAATACAATACAAACAAAAAGTTCATAGCTAGTTAAACACTGCGCTCAGCAAAACGTTTTCCGAATTCACTGTTCAATTTGTTCGATTGAAGTGAACGATACGTCCAATGGTTTTCCGATTCGAAACGAACCTAAAAATACTTACACATGAAACTATTTTTAGACTGTATTGAAGTACGGGTCAGTTTTTCACGGTATATATCTCGCGCGTTTTGTTATTTTTAATTTTCCTGATCAAAAAGGCTGCTTTGAAATTCAGGCAATTTAACTTTAGTTGACTGCCTCGGTGGTCCAGTCACAGTGACCATAAACGCTACTGTCCTAGGTGTCAAGGCCCTGGGTTCGATACCCAGGTAGGGCAATGTGTCATTAGATTTTTCAATACACTTACTCGAAAACTGGTTCTTATCGCACTACGATTAGGTTCAACATGCAACGTATTTCACACACGTACGATTTTTTTCCAACACGTGTGCGGGAACGAAAATTGCCACAGATAACTATGCCTATACTTAGTCCAAATTGGTTCAATGCCTAAAGTCGGAGGTGAATGTGTTTTTTTAATTTCGGCAAAGCTATGCTGATTATTGCTTATTTTTTGTATATTCAAATTTTGTTTATAAATAGAATATCATAGATAAACGTGATTATTTTAAACTAATCTTTACTTTTATAAACAAATTAACATTTATTTGAGTTCTAAATTCAAAAATATAAAAAAAAAAAAAATTACTTTAGGTTGTTTAGCGGCTTCATACCTTTGCTTCTCCTTCAACCTGGGGAAAGCAAAGCGTATGCAATGACAAACTTTCTCCACTTGTATCAAAATGTACTATTTCCATCAAGAATTTCTCAGTAGGAGCACGAAGTATATAGGCTCGCCCCCTTATGGTACTTAAACATAAGTGCCCGTTCTTCTCCATAGAGATCTACGCTAGGGAATGGGCAACTACAGTACTTTCACAGTTTTTATGTCTTGTGACTGGGACTGTAGCTACATTTAATTTTCATCTTTGTTTCGACAATTCAAAAGTGCCTGTAACTGGCTTACTTGAAATAAATGCTTTGATTGATTTTGAGTGGGGTTGGAAATATGGTACGCCTAGCCTACGCCTCTTCCTATATCTTAGGCAACTATCGACGCGATGTTAGTTATGTTACTACTTACGATATCTACTTTTAATCCGTCTAAATCATTAAAACAACCAACAATAATTTAACCAAGCTCTCATCCTCGTACCAAAATCCGAAATTGAAATGAAAACACGTAGTTTTCATTAAAATACCAACAAGTGCTCAACGGGCGAAAATACATAAAATGGTAGTTGTAGGAAAGTTTCCACGTCAGCATGTTTGCCTCACATTCAAGAGATGAGAGATGCAGCATCCCAGGCTTTATGCCAATCGTAGGTGAATGCTTTATTAAAAAAGTTGCTGAAATATGTGAGTGCTATTTTCGGTACATTCTGTGGAAATATGAGAGTAATGGATGGTGGAACGAAATACGATTTAAAAGCTTTAAAATGTTGGTTTTTCGGATCTTGGACTGTTTTGACCTCGTCTGGAGAAGAACTACTAATACTATTTTTTCTGTGTTTGATGCCGAAGCAGATGGAATATCTTTGGGTACCTAAAGATATGCATCAATCCTTCCACTCAAAATCAACTCCTGTTTTATTTTTCCGGTCAAGATATTCATGAAATTAATAAAATCATAGAGCTCAGGAAACTAGAACAATGAGTTACCAAGTTAGTATCGGTATCTGTTTCAGTAGTCTGTCAACTAAAACTCATCGAGATTGGCGATAACATGGTGCAACTTTGTCAGCTGTTCAAACATCTGGATGGAGATAATATTATTATACTTGGGTGGCCTATTGAAATTATCTCTTTTATACAAGGTGGAAGAGCTCGTGGTTTAATCATAACAGCCGCACAAATCAATCATCAGGTTAAGCCGCGCTTGCCTAGGTTGGGCTGTAGATGGGCGACCCATTCCATATCGAGTTAACCCCGTGCCTAGGAAAGCACGTTAAGCCGTTGGACCCGGCTGTCATCTTGTATCGCTTTTGTTTTTTTTTTGCTAATGTATCGATTTTTTTATTATTTCATTATTGAATTGTGAACATTAAAATCCGTGTTGTGTTAGTTTTTAATGAATTTTCGACACAATGTAAACATTGTTTATGAAATAAATAAATGAAATGAAATCTGTAATTTGTAGATCTTTGATAGTCGTAACAGGTAGTCGCCTCTAAGAGGAACATCTTGTGATGAACTACTACTGTTAGTTCTTCCTGGTGTGATTGTTTTATTTCTAGTAAACTAACGGATCCCATCGCGAGAGTCAAAGAACATAATTATGCAAATAAATGTATGAATATGAGCACATGCAAATAAGGACATGGATATGAATGTTACAATGAAACATGTTATTACAGTGTTCGTATCGGATCTTAAAAATTCGAAGACATGTGACATCTATCAATTCGCACTGGGCCCGCGTGGTGGATTATAGCCCATTCCCTCTCATTAAGAGGAGGCCGTGTCCCAGCAGTGGGAACATTATAGGCTGATGATGATGATGATCGGATCTCGAGGTATGTGAACTCAAAAACAGACAAAGAGAGACGTATCCATTACTTTGATGCATAAGAAAAAAGGGTGGATTGTGTGAGAAATGTTATAAAGGAAAAACCGGACAAGAGCGAGTCGGACTCGCACACCGAGGGTTCCGCACAAACTTTATTGAATGAAAAGTTAATTGTGGTTTACGATTTATGACGTATTAAAAAAAAACTTCGTACTAGATCTCGTTCAAACCAATTTTCGGTGGAAGTTTACATGGATTACCACATGGATGTACATTAGTACATCATATTTTTTTCAGTTTTATCTGTCTCTTATTTTAGAAGTTACAGGGGGGGGACACATTTTACCATTTTGGAAGTGTCTCTCGCAAACTATTCAGTTTAGAAAAAAAAAATATTAGAAACCTCAATATCATTTTTGAAGACCTATCCATAGATAACCATATCCATAGGTTTAACGAAAAAAAGTAACAAAGAAAACAGTTCTAAATACGGGAAACCCCCAAAAAGTATTGTTTTTTTTCTATTTTTGTGTGAAAATTTTAATGCAGTTCACAGAATACATCTACTTACCAAGTTTTAACAGCATAGTTCTTATAGTTTCGGAAAAAAAGTGGCTGTGACTTGACGAATCCATAAGGCTTCCGTTTTTTGCCATTTGGCTACGAAATCATATCGTGACGATTGACATGGGATAAAGAAGAAAAAACGTTTTGCGCCGACCAAAAATAACATGAAACAAGGGCAGGGAGATGATAATGAAGAACTTTGATGGATCAGTTTTAAACCGTTGAAGGTACTACACTATTCTTGGTAGAGTAGCGTTTACAATGCCACATACGAACTACGTATCAAACTCATCGTGCAAGCAAAATGTTTCGCAGGAGCACTTACACTAAGTGACAGAAGAAACTTTAATCCCGCATTTTCATAAACCCACACATAACATTTAATTAAAAGAATCAAAAAACCCGACTGCAAATTGTATAATGTATTTATATTTTTGTAATTTCCTTTTAATTTTCTTCATTATGATAGGTTTGGTTGAAAAAAAAATAAACTTAACGCCTTACAATTTAGCGCCAAAAAACTACAATTTTTATTACGATGATTAAGATTATGATATTTTTTTTTTCTTAAACACCTATTTAGGGACACTTGAGTTTTTGAGATAAATCTAATGATACCCTAATCGTCGAAATCCATTCAGCCGTTTGGACGATACGAGGTTATAAAGAAATTTACAAAGGAACAAACAAACAAGATACGCGCGAAAAACATAACACTTCCTTTGCAGACGTGTAAAAAGCGAAACGCTGTAAATTGCTATACTTTCTATGGTTTAAAAAGATGATATTCATTTTTTTGCTACGTTATATCCCACCTCTTCCATTTTACTACTCGACTAAAAATCCAAAACTACTCCTAACTTCAACGCAGCCAAAAATAAACTACAACACAGTGCGCTTCCCTTCAAAATTATATCTTCCAACTAAACTCTACTTAGCTCACGTGAGAATAAAAGCATAACGGTACTATTTAGTAGCCGCTGCTGAAACCAAGCAAAATGTTAGGATTATGTCCCATTGAAAGCGGGTATTATTGAATGACGAAGGCATTAAAACCTCCCGTTCTTATCGGTACAAATTTATTACACTATTTCTATTCACTGTGACTCCTGCAACCGCTAAAAGCATATGCATGAGCGACATAGAGACCTAGATGAAGCTCTCGCAGGCCAGCCCGCGTAGCATGACCACCGTAGAAACGAAAGAGAATCGACAAATCTTTTGTTCATCTGTAATTTTGTCGATTCAATCGACAAATATTTTGTTAATTCTCTTTCGTGTCTACGGTGGTCATGCTAAGCGGGCAGGAAAGCATGGTACAAAAGGAAGGAAGCCTAGACTCAGCAGTCGGTCGAACAAAGCCGTCAATGATGCTGAAGACCTACGTGTCGCTGTGATGTAGTGTTTAGCAAGCGTCCGTAGTCCAAACAAACTGAATTCCTACCCCGCTACAAGCGTTAATAAACCATTTAATAAATCATTATTTATTATTATTATTATTTCATTTTTATTTTTATTATTTTCATTATTTATTATTATTTTTTTTTCCATTTAATAGTAGCTGTGATAGCCTAGAGGTCTGACCGTTGGACTGCCAACTCATAGATCTCGAGTTCGAACCCAAGACACGCACCTGTGGTTATCGGATTAATGTGCGTATTGTATAATTATCACTTGCTGCGGTGAAGGAAAACATCGCGAGGAAACATGCACGCCTGAGAGAAATTTCTCGACGACTTGAGAAATTTCTCGACGACTTGCATAAAAACTCTGACGACAGGTGACGCACTAAACACACGATAAAGAAAGACCGCGCTACCGCTTTCTAAGTTGCCTACCCCTAACAGCAAAGTTGAGTTGCAGCACAGAGTAAGTTTTAATGTATGTTCGACGTTAAATAGAAAGCTATGTCGCTCGTTTATTCATTCACGAACGAACGTTGTGGCAAGGTGAGCGGGAAGAGATTGAATTAACGTTACAAATCGAGAAATTGTTTGGTGGTTTGTTAACCTCGTATTTCAGAAGTTTAGAGGTAACTAACTTGGTTAATTTGGACTGTGTTATTTCAGAATAGGAATTGCGAGCTGGGAATTTAATGGAGAACAGCGCTTGGTAACGTTTCTGTCATTGAGTCTTGAATTCAATGTAAAAAAAAACAACTATAAAATATTTAGTACTGCAATTAATTACTATTAGATACTAGCATACTGGCTTCCATCCGCAGCTTCACCCGCGTTTTTTTTTAAATTAGTTGTGCTATGGCAACTTCGCGCAAGTCCGAGCAATAAGTTAGCAAAGTTTTATCGCAATCGGATGAACGGTATGGTAGCATACAAACAAACGGTACGAACAATCAATCAAGCATTTATTTTACGATCCATGCCCCATGATGGGGCATGCGGGCACACGACATCTCGGTGGTGTCTCAGCCCATGAAACAGAACGACTTTTTTTTTAATATATTTAAAAATGTAAACAATCTGTAAAAAGATAAATAAAGAAAATAAAATTATTTAAAACTACTAAGAAATTGTAATTTCTAAAAGCTACCGGTACTCATACATTTTAGTGTTATCTCAAACTTTAATATTCGCCTCGTCGCAGTAATGTGCAACATGTTTTCATATCTTCAAAACAACCTCAAAGTGCTGTGTCCTTGCTGTTGTTATTTTACTAAAACGTTGTTTTCAAGGAAATTCAACACTACTTTAGGTTCTGAGAGGGAAATTGCGATTTTACTTATGCAGAGAAGCGAAAAATAGCAGTGGTGGAACATTTAATAAATAGTCTTCTGTTTTAATATTTTCTTTTTTCATTATGAACCACTTTATTGAGTTTCGAATGAACGGAATTAAATAAGGAGGCATATTTTATTTGGTGATTTAGTTTGGTAAACGGAAATGATTTTTTAATAATGAGGAGCTCGTGACTAAATACGCACGTTAAGGTGGATGCTCCAGGGTAGCCCGCGAAATTCAAATTTTCTTACGATTTTGCAATTTGCAGGCCAGTACTAGGGTTAATGTTGATTACAATAGTATTTGCAGCTGCAAGACGTATGTAGTTACAGAATTATAATCATCAAAATCATCAATACAACCCTCCAAGTTCATAAAGGTGTAGAAATGACTTTTTCTGCTTTTTTTTGTTTCCTACACCTTTATGAACTTGGAGGGTTGTATTGATGATTTTGATGATAATAATTCTATAACTACATACGTCTTACAGCCGCGAATAATATTTTAATCAACATACAACCTAGCACTGGCCTGAAAATTGCAAAAAACGTAAGAAATTTTGAATTTCGCGGGCTACCCTGAAGCATCAGCCTTAAGCCGTCGGTCCCGGCTGTCAATTGTAGATCTTGCCAGTCGTTACAGGTAGTCAGTGAGCCGAAAGTCTGGCAACCAGTCTTAACAAGGGGTATCGTATTACCCCTTTTTTACCCAGTACTAACTGGGTTGTGGAGGTCAGTTATGGCAGTCGCTCCATTTATACATCTGCATCCGGTTAAATTGGAAGCAGACCTCAACATAGTTGGGAAAAGGCTAGGTAGATGATAATGAGTGAGAATGTTTTTTTTTGTTTGCTTTAAAAATCCAATAAAACACCATATTTTTATAAGAACTATATTTGTACTTATAACATACACAATATTTCCTACTCATTTATTTACAAACCCATCTCTTTTCTTTTAATTTCATTTTATAAAATAGATCTTGTAAAAGTATAAGTACTAGGAACCCAGTAGTGACTAGAACCATTATCTTAAAGCCCTCACGTTCAATTGTCATATCTTTGGAATTGTATGAGGATCACCAGGTACGTCGTCACTGCTCCTATCACCTGTAGAAAGAATCAATGTTAGTAATAATGGAACCCCTTCGGCCGTCTACGAAACCGTAGTTTCGTAACAAGTTTCGATAAAGGAATTATTTTTCCTTGCACGTAACTATAGTTTCGATGGAAGAAGCTTGCACAATAAGGTGTTCATTTAAGGCCCGGTCACACCGGATGCGTAGCGTGACGTGTCGCGTGCACGCATCAGTTGTAATGTATGAAACTGTAAGAAAGATGCCAGACCAGATGCGTGACGTGTGCACGTGCGTCACTCACACACGCAGAGCCGCATCTACTGACAAACCGAGTCCGCGCGCGTGTGTAGAGGAACGGCAACGTCGTACACGCGCCTGCAGTGATGACGTTGTATTATATGGCACTTCCTGTTAGATACTAGACCGGGCACGCACGCACACCCATCGGTCATTGCTGCACGTACGCACGCACGGCAGGTTGTTTTTTTTTTCAAACAGAATATAGTTTACGAGTGTTTTTTCTCGCAATGGAGACAATTTTAAAGGAAAAAGTAATAGAAATAGTTCGCAAATATGAGTGTATCTATAACACCATTATCATACAGTACAAAAATAAAAGTTATAAATTATTATTATGGGAGAGAATCGGGAATCATGTAACTCCTCAAAAGAGCTTCTTGACATGTGAAAATACCAATAAAAACGATCATAAGACTCAAGCTCCCGGCAGTTTATGATATTCACTGCCTTCCTCCCTTCTTTTATTAATTCTATTATTATCATGGACCCAAAGTCTGTTTGTAGTAGCAGAAGATTCTTGGCATAGTAGCAACAATAACGCTTCTTCATCAGAAAAACTGCTGTTGTCTAACATCTTTTCGCCAAATGCTCTCAACTATGTGGCTCGTACGCGCGTGTTTCAGTTACTTGCGTGACGTGATGCGTGCGCCAGCGACGTGTGCTGCACCGGTCTTGGCCGGTGTGACCGGGCCTTTATTCCAGAGAATCCAAACCAGTGACAGTCGTTTTCAGACCGTTTCGTAGTACTACCACGTCTTTTTAAATCGGTGCTGACATAAGTTTTTCGATAGCATAAGTCAATATATGTTTTTTACTTCATCGAATGACACTTTGTGTGGCCTCAATTATCATTATTTAGAAGGCTTTTATTAAGGTTCTATTTATTTATGATATTTGGTATTGGTACATGGGCACCATCTCATTCACTATGAAACAAACCATTTTGAGTGGTTCTGGCAATGTAAAAATAAATCATGCTGTTGATTGAAGCTCCTGACGACCGGCACACCTAGCATGACAGCTTATATCTGTACCTGTAGTCTACGAACAATTCCTATCTTTTTTTCTGTAAAATGACCAACATCTGTTTTCATTTTTATGGTTGCACCGTACAAAACTTTTGTTTATAAACTCACAGAAGCAATAAGTGGCCTATGCAGCGTGCACATCCCCATGGGCGCGTAGCTAACGGACTGCAGCATCAGTTGGCGCGAGAAGATCTCCAGCCGCGACGGCAGCACGCCGGTAGATGGCGCTGATGTCATCAGGCGGCATACTAGTCCCTCCGTTCTTTTGCCCTGGTATAAATAAATTGAATGTTAATCAAATAAAGGGTAGCCAACGCCAGCTTAGTTTTGAAGAACCTTTATTCAATTTGTATAACTGTTTTAGTTAGATAATCATAATTAAGTATTATCAGTGGAATTAAAAGGCTAACAAAGCCTTTGATACGCAAGTATGTTGAGTCGTACTTTGCCCGCTAATTAGGTACAGATAGGGTAAAGTGTTATTTTATCTTCAAATTGTCATTAGTTTCCAAAAAAATCTTCGGGTGAATTGCCAAAATCAGAACACTGCCTTACAAAAGCCAATAGATCCTTGTAGCATTTTGGGTATTGATAATGTCACTAACCTCGGCTATAGTATAATGTCCAGGCTCAACGACTACGATCATGCGCAGCATGTGTGTCACACACCACAGGAACTGGAGTACTAGGAAGTGCACGCGGTTTGTGGACACAACTGCAAAGAAAATAGTTTGTTAATAAAGTTAGTGAAAATGTATTTATTTCTGGAGCTGGTTAAAAATACGTCTACGGCTACTTCATGTTTATCTTTAAAAAAATATGAGTTAGTTCATAGAAATTGCAGAAGTAGAAGTTTCGAATGTTCGTCTTTAAACTTTAGTGTCTGAGAATGATACATGAAATGAATCTATCTAATCTCCACCACCCTTTTACTGGGTAATACGATATTCAATGGTAAGACTGGCAGTCAGACTTTCGACTTTCGAGGGACTAACTAATAGCTGCACCATGCAGGAATCTCTGTATGTAAAGCATGATTAACCTTATATAAACCTGTGCGCTTGTTATTACTTAGCCACCCGTCCCCTAAACCTAGCAAGCTTTTTAAAAGCTATTAAACATATCCACTTACTAATCTCCATAATCAGGAAGTACGGCGTCACAATTAGATGCAGCAGCGTGGATATCAGTATCACAACGAGTGGTAGTCCGTAGCTATCGTCAATACTGTTGACGACGTCGCAGAGCGTGCCGTGGAGCGCCGCGAGCCGTCGCACCGCGTCGCACGGGGACACTATGACACGTGGCTCACCGCTCGCTGAAATTAGAGATACTGTTGCGGGTATAGGCTGGCTTTTCTGAACTCCTGGTCGTGCCACCACGTGTTATTGCAGTATTACTTCATTACCGTTTATTTTCTGTTATATGAAAATAAGCCGAGGCAACAGCACACCACGTGGAGACAACCGGAGGCGCTACCAGGATGGCATATTGTTCAAAAGATAATCTTAGCAGTGTTCGTTCTCTCAACAAAATGTTTACTGTTACCGCCCCGATCAGTCAAGGTTCCTCCACCAAGTCCACGCCACCAAAGAAAGTTTTGCATTACAATAGCTCAACTTATGCGATAGAATGAGATAGATATATAGAAACGATTTAAGTAATAAAGAGTGACAAAATTCTGTTTGTCACCGCAGCGATTTATAACTTTGGTCCTTGGTGGCGTGACCTCTTTATCCTGATAATGACGACAATCATGTTCCAGATTAAAGTCATAGAACTACTCGTAGCAGACTTACGTTATCAGACTGCTCTGTAAGTCAGCCTCAGACGGCATTACCAGGATAGCATAAATGTAAAGCAGATAATCTTACCAGTTCTCTTGATGATGACAACATGTTCCCTGCCAGTCATTGAGTCCACCAGCAGGCTTACGTTTGCGGACCGCTGGTTGCCAGCCGGCGCTACCCGGATGGCATAGATGTTCAGAGGCGACGCGCTTTTGGGTTTCTCCACTGGAAAATTAAAGAAAATGTGTTATTCAATGACCTATTTTATTTGAATTGTTAAAAACAGGCTTTCCTTGAACATTAATCTTTTTCCACTCTGATAAACTTACATATAAATTTCGGCCGCATTTACCTATAAACTGCATGGTAATACATAACAACACGTCTGTAATCCCCGAAGAGTTAGGCAGAAGTCTACCTAAATAGTACAACCCACATTTTGCTAGTTTTTCTTAAGTCCCATGTAATAAGGAGCGAGCCTATTGCCATCATTCGGGTACAAATCCAGACTCCAAGGCTGCTACTGTGAAATTTTTGATAGGATAACCCAATAACACGATGAGGTCCTGGTTGCGGCCACTCGAACAACGAGACAACCTGTATAATCTGCGCTTATCACGATCAAATCAGATTTTACCACATAAACATACATAAAGGGTGTAAAAAACCTCTTAACGAAGCCAAAATTCACTTGTTTTATCCGTCATTGCGGTCATTTTTTGTTCTACACCATACCTGGAAACCTTGTAGTTACGGAGATATTGGGGGTCAAAGTTCCAACTTTTTCACAAGTTTTTATTTTTGAAATACAAGTTTTAATGTAAGATTTTTACTTTAAACATCTTCGTCACGACCCCCGTACTATTCAATCCATCCATCAGCACAATGTTTTGAGTGCGTTACATTGCGTACCACAAAACTTGTTTTTTCACCCCAAAAAAGAAAATAGTTTCCCAGCAATAATTTTTGCGTAAAGTTACTTAGTTTGATGTACAGAATGCTTGGTTGACGGCTTCATGATGAAGTTGTTTACACCCTGTATGAAATATGGGTATATTATTACCAGGGATGGAGACTTGTCGAGCGGTGAGCGCAAGCGCGTCGTTGACGGCTGAGAAGCGCGCGCGCACCGACAGCGCCGTGAACGCGAACTGCAGCTCCAGGATCAGCACCACGAACCACAGCATGTAGAAACCGAGGTAGTTCGTCACCACGTCCCCTGGAATACGACACAGGTGATATTTAAAGGGGATGTAACACGTAATAAAAAAAAAATTGTGTCAGATAACTTTACGGTTTTATGGAAAGCTATTCGTGACCCCACCGCACTTCAAACCATGCTTCAACAACTAGCATCGGAAAGCAAAAAAGCAGGGCTAAAGGCAGGAGTAAAAGTCAAAATAGAAGTGGAAGAAGAAGAGATTGAATATGTAGACGAGTATATATATCTGGGACAGATTATAGCTGTAAGATCGAGATCTGTCCACTAAAGAAGTTAACCGAAGAGTAAATAGCACTTGGCAAAGATACTGGTCTCTTAAAGAAATAATGAAAAATAAAACTGTACCCGTTTCAGAAAAAAGGAAGCTATACAATACCTATACAATTCTTCCATGTCTTACGTACGGCTGCCAGACCTGGCCATTATCACGAAAAATCGAACATAAGCTATGTGTATGTCAAAGAGGAATGGAGAGGAGCATGATGAACCTAAGACTTCAAGACAAATGGAAAGCTACGAAAATAAGGAACATAACTAAAGTGGCAGACGTTAGAGTAAAAACCAGAACACTCAAATGGAAAATAGACAGGTCATATGATGACAGTCAAGACGGAAAAATGGACCAAAAAAGTCACAGAGTCGTACCCAAGAAATGGAAAGAGACATAGAGGAAGACAGATGAAAAGGTGGGAGGATGATCTGCCAAAGGTCTGGCGAAGAACTGCTCTGTGCAGGAATAATTGGAGGACAATAGAGGAGGCCTATGTCGCAAGACAGCCTGACCTGGTAGCTGATTAGTTGTAAGTTAATGTATTACTTGTTTATGTATTAAGAAGGTCAGAGTAAAATAAAGGCTATTTTTATTTATTTATTTTTATTCGTGACCTTCAGTGACAGAAATAAACAAAATGGTTAGAATAAAGGAATGTCCATAGTTAGAGAGCACTCAACCAATATGCCTTTATTTTATTTCATTGCATTAATATCTATATGGCTTTGAACAGGCTTGTGGTGGGAAGCTTTCGTCCAGTTGAGAACGTCTATTGGTGTCACGATAATGATACTGATGTGATTACTCTCTTTCAGAAATATTCATTTTTATAATTATCCATTTTTCATTCATGTTGCTCAATTGTAAATTATTCATATTTATTTACATTCTCTGTCCAACTTCTTGGCCTGCAGCGCGTAGAAGGTGAAGTCATCGGCGATGAGTATGGAGAAGAAAATGAGAATCCCCAGAATGATGCCGCACAGCTTCCTCTCCGTCACAAGCGAGTACTGGCCTCCTATGCTGGTGTCCACCTGGAAACAGCGAGAGAGAAAGTTGATTACATAGATCTAACAAGAACATATTCGAGCGCGTAAATGGTGCTCACATTTCTAGTTTCATAACTGCCTTAATTTTAAAATGGAATTGTATTAATATTTAACTGTTCTAGAATAACTTAGTAGGTAACTAGAAAACCGACCACAAATTCAGTGTAACTTTTATATTCTTGATCGAATAGTTTCCCACCCGCACGCAAAATACGCGCTTTGACGTGGAGTTGCGGACACCAGCCCGTTATACAATACAATACAATAATATATTCTTGACACGATGCGACTCTATGACTGCCCAAAACTTCGGCAGTTTGACGGCATCGTCCGCGGCAGAGATGACTTTGACTGCATGTTGTGCCGCACTGAGGGCAAGATAGGAGGAACTTTCATGTTCACCTTACCGAAGCGATATTCTCCATGAACTTGAGCATGTTCCTCATCCGCCGGGGTGCGCCGTATACGCCCGCGCCGGCCGTGGCCACCACGACCAGCACATCGCACGTGGACACCACTTGGGACATGCGCGAGGACATCCGCACGGACAGCTCCACGCCCACGTTGATCTCTGCTACCAGGCCGAAGATTGTGCATATTACTGGAACGTGAACAGAAAAACCGCATTAAGTAACAAATGGAAGTTAAATATAATGGTGCATCCACACCGCATGTTGAGGTAACATTCTCTAACAATGTTATCAAATGTTATCATTTGTTACCACGTGTTGACTGTTATCAAAAAGCAACATCACTTAACATATGCTAACACGGAAACATTTACCTACCAACAATAAATAACACTTAGAAACGTTGCTCCACAAAAAGCAACTGCGGTGTGGGTGGGGATCCCTTCTTTTTGCATAATGTACTTTTTCCTAATATACTTTGGCATAATGTGTTTAGCCATAATAATACTTTGACAATTTTTTTTTTTCCATACAGTTTATGTTGGCATAATCATCTTGAAGGCTAATTTGATTTGGCATAATGTTAATAGTGACTATTAGCATAATGGTATTTAGGTATACAATTAATATAAATACCGGAATCAAATTTGAGTTATTTTTACGCATTTCTTTTGAATTAAAAATTCATTAAGTTGTGCTACAAAAGTTAGTGACAGAAACGAATCGCTGCAAAACCGACTTCACGTAGTCTTGTCTGGCCTACCCCTAGAGTGTAATCTAAGCCCGCGTAGACGCAGAGGGGCAAGGCGGCCCGCAAGCTAAGGAGCACGTGGTTTTAACGTTCGCGTGGTGAGCGTAAAACCACCTGCTCCTCGGCTTGCGGGCCGCCTCGCCCCGCAGCACCGGAGCCGTGACAGAAACCACGCCTGCTGCATACTGCATGCTTGCTTGCTGCATGCTTGCTTGCATGCTGCATGCTTGCTGCACGCATGCTTGCTGTATGCTGTAATGTGTGTTTTTACATGGTTTTTTTACTTACATTTTTGAACATTAACCTGAAAATTTAAGCATTCGTCCTCCCTAGGTAGCTTCATGCTGCACCATGTAATTCATGTTATTTAAGGTTTTCTGAAGATTTTTATTTCTCTTGAATCTTTGTTTACCTTTGTAATATCAGTTAGTGTCAGGCCTAGTTTTATTTTTAATTTATTGCTGGAGCTAGTGTAGGTCGTATAGGTAAATCATATCGACCTCATTATCTTTTCTTTTTATTGTGTTCTAGAAATTCTTTCCAAATTATAAAATGTCAATCATCTGGAGATGACAGGAGCCAGGTGGTGGAATTTTCAGTCTACTACTAGAGCTGAAAGCCAACACAAGTCTACGACTAGAGCTGAAAGGCAACACAAGTCTACGTCTCTGGTCACACCAGAGGAAGTTACGAAAACACTGACGTCCTCCGGCCTCTCCAGGAAGAAGATTGTCGGCCTTCTCTTCCTCGGCTGCAATGACGAAGAATGATGAACCTCGACCAGAATCCTTGAAGGAAGACTGAAGCCTGACGTCCCTCGGCCACTGCTACAGCCCAGAGGCCCGCCTTTCTCCAGTTCATCTCACGTTTATTTTCATTTTCATCCACCCGCTTCTCTAACCTAGTTTAGTTATCTTCTAGCTCCAAATAGGTGGTGGGCCCTAGGTTATTTAATAATAAATTCTTATAACTTGTCCCCTTGACTATTTCTTTTAACAGTGCTCCCCTCCAGACTGAAAGTTAGGTAGGTGAGTACTCCGTGTGACCTTACATTTTCTGGATCCTACCGGGAAAATGTATCGTTACAATGCATGGTATATGCTTGTTTGCATGCTTCTTACAGGGAAAAAACTCACCTATGTTCACAATCAACTATGTTCAAAACAAATATTGTATGTATTCCCTGCTTCAGGAGATATGGTTTTTTTTCCAATCGTCAAAATAAATTGGTATATCCAATTAGGGTATGTCTAACATTTTAGTTGTTAATTATTATGCTTCTTGGTTATGCCTCTAAAAATATGTTATAATATCATTATGCGTAAATAAATTTATGCCTAAGAATGTTATGCTTAATCATTATTATGATTAGAGAAATTAAGCTTGAAAAAATTATGCGTATGCTGTTATGCGTAAATAATGTCATGCGAACATATAATTAGAAGTAACAAACGTATGCCAAGTTATATTAGGTCTTAAAATTTTATGCAAATGGATAGGGAACCGTGTGGATACACCTTAAAATAAATTCTGGCATGGTTTCAAGCTAGAACAACAATATGGTTGATTAAAAAAATGACATGGCGTGTCTCCGACTCCATCTCCGCGAAACGGGTGAAATGAGTACTAGGGCTACATAAACTGCAAGAGTACTCACCCTAAATATAACTTTTGAAATGATATCATCTGCCGCAGTGTTGAAAACCGGTAACGTGCGAGAGTTTCAGAAATTACTTTTTTTTAACAACAGTTTGGTATCTTAATATTTCTTTTGCCTTTATGTGCCTCAAAGTGCGAATTAAAAATCGCCGCAGAATGAATAGAGGTGAGGTCCCTCTATTCACCTTCACTATTTAAAAGGTAAACAAATACACACAAACACTAAGCTGCTCACCAAGCACTGTGACTAGAATGTAGCTGTACACACACATGGCACCCGATATGCTGACCGTGAACCCATTGCTGCGCGACTCGAAGCGCAAGGGGGCTAGTCCGAAGAAACTTGAGATCTGGAAGTAAATAAATACAAAGACAAATAGTAAGTTATTTGTAATTTTTGCGGTATCTTTCAGAAAATGAAATAGGCAACTCAACCGGCGCAGTTGGTTACTGCTTCGTGCCCTTTCGAACCCCGCTTAGATCGCCACTGGTGCAGATTGTACTAGGGCTACATAAAACAAAGCTTAACCTAAGTATTGGTGAGCTTCGGTTGAGCCTCCGACTCAGTGTATGCTCAGTGTGTCGACACGACCCAATTGTGTCCACAACTCAGAAGAGACTGACGCAGCGGTTACCAGGGCTACAAATAATGTAAAAGGTCTCACCCTGAGTATGAAGGCATGCGCTCCGCCGACCACACAATGTGTGGGCCGGTTGGACCGTGCCCCCGACTCGGTCGGGACTGGCGAACCTGTGACTTCCTCCACCTTCGCTGACTCCACGCCTGTGAACAAAATATAAGTTTATTAAATAAATCCTACTGCGACATACCTTGAATAGGTCTGTATAAGTGATAGTACAGATATACGGCGTGATATTATAATACCTGTACATAATCAAATGCTACTGATACTGATACTGCTGACCGCTGCTAACTACTGCAAAAAACGGACAAAGGAAATAGTATATTTCATTACAAGTGCGGAAAGGCTGTCATTGCAAAGATTTCCGACAAATGTCTACCCGAGCCGAGGCGCAGCCGAAGGCGAGGGTTGACAGTCGGAACAAGTTGCAATGACGGTTCTGCAGGTGTACTGAACGACTATTTTTAATACAGTTGCGAAAAAATGAAGCAATTTAATAAAATAATAAAAACACAATAAACTCAACTAACTAATCATTTATTTCTTATAAAAGTTATAGTACACATGTACATTGAAAATTTTCTGGAAAATGGCGCCAACCGTAGAATATAAGCAGAGTTTTTTTTTCTTCACCCATTTTGGTAGGCAAAGGACACTCCATCTATCCATACAGCTTAGTCTTCAGTAGATTTTTTTTATTGATATGAAATGAAAATGAAATTTAATGAGATAAAATGAAATGAAACCTAACCTAACTCATTCAATTAAATCATTAAATCTGATGAATAAATTAGTAGCTTCTTTTTAGAAATATACGTATTTGTATGAATCACAAAAACTCTTTAGTAAAAACTTCATGGTTGGTTTTTCTTTTTAATAGACATTATTTTGACAGTTGGGAAAGAGAACGCACGAGTTCGAGAAAGGTAAAAAAAAAGCATTAGTATGTAATAGCCCACATCCCGAACGCTATCCGTCCCTGCAATACACCACTTTTTGAGCAACTGTATTAAAAAGTTATAAAAGATGGGAAAATTGTAACCATACCTTTTTTACGAGGATTGCTATGAGAGACGTTATCAAAATTCATTATCAAGATTATCTTAATATTGCAACTGAGATACAAATTGCACAACACAATGTTACAACGATAGTGCTCTACGATTGTAAAAAACTAAGAACCACTGATCACGTAACTGACAATATTTATAATAATGAAATGTTTATAAAAAAATTAATCAAACCGTATGAAAAACTATATTTAAAAAAACCCCTAAGCATTTACTCCTAGAACTTGATAGCAAAAAGACCAGGCGTGTTTCTCTTTCTGGTTTTAAAACCAACTAGGTAAAGCTCGCTCTGTCCAAGTGCTGGCAGCTCATTAAACTGCCCTATCTATCTTTACAGCTGTCGATACTACAACTTTTTAATTATCTCTCTTAAAAACACTCCAGATGCTGGTACTGTAAAATGATTCCTATTTCAGTAAGATACAGCTTCAATTCCGTTGAGGCTTACATGTAGGTTGCACTACATTTATTCCGAGAGTTCTTGTTTATTTGATTGTCTTTTATTTTTTATGTCCAACTTGTTGCAGGAAAACAACAATTTATAATAGAAAAAAAAATGTTTTACGAACATAACAGAAGAAATCGTCAAAAAGGCAGTCGCAAGCTTTTTCTTCTTGCGCCCATCAAAGGACCTCAAAAACCCTGGATAGTCCTATATATCCCAAATAATATCTCAAAGTCAAGAGGATAAATTACCAATGTTGATAAAAACTTATTGCTCGTGGGTTTATCAATAAATCTAATAACATAGCATAACAATATGTGTCAAAAACGCCGACACAAACACATGACGCCATTGATAAAATTTGGACAACATAATAAAGTTTCCATAACAATATTTACTGACTGGTCAGACAGAAAATATTATTGTTTCCAGGCCGTATTCTAGATCGTTATACAATGTACACAATCATTCTATCTCGATTGAAAACTGTATATGAATAGAGATATCTTATATATAAATCAACCTTATCATTATCTTCCTGTCTAATAAATTGGGATAAACCGCAGTTTTATTTATGATTTTGTTATTTAGTAATAGTTTGAAATCGAGATTCAAAGTTGAAGCGTTTTAGAATATAGAATCAGTTTTCCGCCGCTTTTTAAATCTGAATAAAGTTATCAATACTTTCAAAACCCCGCTTAGCCCGAACTGAGATCAATCTAAAGACCAGTCACGATTAACTTAATAGACCAACGAGGTATTACTATCGTTTTAACTGAGTGGAATTGTGGACTGAAGTATTTTGAGCTTTAAAAAATACACGGTGTTTTAACAAAAACGGCCAGATTACGAGTATTTTTTTTTAAGTCAGCTTATTCTGTCCCACTGCTGGGAAAAGGCCTCCCCCATGGCTTTCCAATCCTGTTTACAATTTGCCCTTTCCGGCCAATCCGGCAAAAACGAGTCTAGATCGTCTCGAGTATATCGTCCAATATTTAATTTTATTACCTTATATTATTGCATTAACATTTTAGTAATCTGTACGTCCAAACAACGATAATTTCCCTATAGACACCGCATTTTTTTTTCTTTCGTTAAAATTCACCTAGTTTCTATGGGTGTGATTTACAGAATATTGAGTTCTCAACATAGATTTAAAAGAAAAACTCTTAAAACATTATCACTTCTCCTTCTTAGCGTGTCGATGGCAATCTAAATTGTGTCGGCTCAGAACTAAGCTACTAGTTTGGCGCTAGACTTATAACATATCACTAATACCTTAAAACAGATAAAAAAATGAAATATGAAATAATACATACCAAATATCACCCTTCCTACAGGAGTTACACCTAAAGTGTAATTATTGTGAGAAGTCCAATTCGAACGTATCATATTTATAATAATTCAAACACACACACACACTTATAATTTCACTATTCCCGTATTTAATATCAAGTATTTCTAAATAAATCCGATTGATACAAAACTGACGTCCTTCTGTTTTTGGACAAAAACATTATTAATTCAATAATTAAAAAAAAGCCTCTATTTTTTGCTAACACTCTCAAAACATCACTTCCACATGAGTAATTAAAAAACAAAACAATTTGAAAACCACGGAGCAGACATCTACATGATTTTTTCAGCAAACAACGCTATAGCCTTGTTTTTTCACGTTGCGCTGAACGAGTATCGCACGTGTAAGCGCGAGTTGCACTGTATTATTTGTTATTGATGGAAGACAAATTATCTGTTTTCGTGTCCTGTGATACGTAGTACAGAAATAGTAAAACAATTGAATTGCGGTCATGGCTGTTCATAGTAAGAACTTGCAAATATGAGTAGATTATATAAACGGTAGTTGAGATATTTAAAGACTAAATGGTGCCAAGAAAAACTGAAGTTTTTTTTTAACAGAGGACCATTTTAAATAGTGTTATTTTTAATGTTTTCACAGTTAACTTGATACAGTTATTTATATTCTCAAAGACTAATTTGCTTATTGTTAACCAAAGGCCACGTAAATATTTGTGAAACCCTAAGTTCGAGACAATTATGAAAAAGCAAAAGGGCTCAAGTATGTTATGAAATGCTTTTCTGTGATTAAAAAGCGAAATGTTCTAATACTCCAGTTGCCTAAAATTGCTATTTTTTGCTTTATACAAGAACTAATTTAATAAAGAAGACGATTGTGGGCTGACAACCAATGTTCTCTGATGTTCAACACTAATAATAAAATAACGACATTCCCAAAATGACACATTATTAGTTACAAAGTTTCACCTAAGTGAAAATGAAATCAAAACAACATTAAGGAATTCACTTAAATAAGGTTTCAGGAGCAAAAAAACGTCAAACTAAACTTTCAAATCTAGCTTGGTACTTTGTTCTTGATAAAAGTCAAAATTTGCCGTAGATGCTAAGTACGTAGAAAGGGCCCTTGCTACGGCGTAGGCATCTACGAACTTTCTTGTAGATTAAAAGTTCAATCTATGGACGGCGCATTACTTCGTGAGGATACCGGCAAGTTCAATAATCATAGATTATTACTTAGAAAAAACTCATTTATGGAAGACACATGCAACTCTAGCCTATCCAGTGTATTATTTGGATTTACTCTGTAATAAAACGTTTATCTTAGTAACATTTTATCGTTTTTATGCTAATATTTAATACCTACTTTGTCAAATGCCATCCACAGTGCAGCAGTGGCTCAAAGTTTCTGTGGAAAACCCATGAACATAAACAAATGAAACTAGGGCGATAGAACCAAAATATACGTAGCTGACACCGAATATTTTGGTCCTGCTACCCAACTATTCAATTCAGTGCTTTCTAAACAAAACAGCCGTATGTCACTCTAATGTCCAGAAATGATAGTTTAAACAATGTTGTCCCCAATAAGTTGTTTATAATCTCTTTATCACCTTCAAAATGAATCAAATCCATTTGACGTCAAAACAAGTAGGTACCTACTTAAGTATGATATCACAGAAGAGCATTAGTTTTAACAAACAGTATTTCAACTTGGGACAAAATGGTCTGTCTGACTTGACAAACACACATGCTAAACGTTTGCACTAAGAAAGCATGCTTCAGGCAATATGTTACTCGTAAGTGGTGCCTGCCGTGACGAGACAAGTGGTTACGTTTTATAATGGGTGTAAAAATGTAAAAATGACCTTAACGAAGCCGAAAGGCACTTGCTGTCCCCGACGTGGCTTCTAGTTCTAGTTACGGAGACATTGGGGGTCAAAGATCCAACTTTTACACAAGGTATTTTTTTTTTATACATTTTATTTTATCTTATACTTGACTTTGAAAACCTCCACGACCCCCGTACTATTCAATGCATCCACCAGCACAATGTTTTGAGTGCGTTGAGTCCTACAGTAAAACGATATTTTTCACCCCAAAAAAAAAAGTCGTTTCCCAGCAATAATTTTTGTTGTTTGTTGTTTTGTAGAGTTATTTAGTTTGTTGTACAGAACGTATGGTTGTCGGATTCGTGAAGGGTCTGTTTACACCTTTTATAACATAAGTGTAACATAACAAACGGTTTTCTTGTCAATCCTAACACCCGTATTTGAATTCATTAAAAGGGCCTAGTTGTTTTACTGGTTATTTTTGTACTGTGGTAATATGTAGGTGTTCAAGGTCATGGGGTCATGGAATTGGAAATATCTACGGAACTAGTTATTCGTATTGTATTGTTGGTAAACTCGTTAAAGTCATTTATTTATACAATTAGGTTACATTTGTTTGGATTAGTACTCATTGGTTTAGTTTCAGGCGTTGCTTTCTTGAGTAAATGCCAAATAGCTTTCTAATGACATTTCATGAAAAATTAAATGTACGATTGATTAAAGGGTACTTGCCCGACGTATCGTTCAATCCTAAACCGAATTGCGATATAGATAGGTTTTCCGTGTATTCCCGTTTTTTTTCACAGGTATGAAGCATTCTTGTTAAAGTTATTCAAACACATTGATAAGTTACCTTGGAAAAAGAACTAGGATAACATAAGTTAAAGAAGGTAATTCTATCTATATCGCAATTCGGGTTAGGATAGGAACGATACGTCGGGTCAGGTAAGAATAGGGTTACGTTCAGAACAATTTTCTGTTCCTAACCTAATCCGCGACCGGGTTAGGATTTCGGGTCAGGTTCGGAATAAACTGAAAACTCCCAATAACCGCTCTGTAAGTCTTTTAAATCACTTTGGTTTTTAATATAACAGGCGAAATGTGGGTGGTACTATAGGTACACCTGTGACTAACACTCCGGGGATTACATGCGTGATGTTGAAGTAGACCTTTAGATCAACGACGATATTTATCCGCTACACAAACCTTTTAATCCCGAAACCAAACATTCGGTCCTTGGCGACAGAAATATGTGTATTAGTTCAAAAGCTTCAAAATGAGATCTATTTTCTAACAAAAAACATCATAAACTGTTATTAGGGTTAATTATTTTGTTCCATACTACAAAAACTCAGAACAGTCTCCTTCAGCGTTTTGACAACAATGATAATGAAATAAATTAAATTCATAAATGTTCCTGTCCTGTTCCAACAACTGAGCTCCCACATCACTACTATAGACGCATGCATTCTGTAAATCATCATCATCAATTTATTTTTATTAGATATGTTATAGAATCAGGCGTTACTTTGCAGAAATCCAAGACATTAATTGTTTAATGATTAAAGATCCAGGGGTCTACTCTATAAGCACGTCAACGTCGAAAGTAGCTCGATACTTTGAAATGAACCCTTCTACTTATTATTTTTGGATTCTTGAAAACACATCGTACAGACAACTGTCCAATCGTGTTGTCATTCTTTTTTTAGTTCGGGCCTCTAACTAATCTTACAGCCGTAAGTGATACGGAGTAAACGACCGCTACTTAGGCCAAAACTACGGATTTCGTGCTGATTTTTTAAAGCGGTCGTCTAGTCAACATCTCCTGAAGACGTCCAGTAAAGGGGCGAAACACATGTCAAGCATAGGTTTGCGTGCATGCTTTTCATATTTATGTGGGCTGTGCAGGGCGATGCTGTAAACTGCATCAAGGCCTGGCTCTTTTTCGCGATATTAAAACGAAGTATTTTGCATAAAAATACTTATTTCCGCAGCAAAGACGGCAGATTTTCACCCCAACATCGTTCAAAATTCGTCATTATTTCTGAACAATAACACAACTGACCTTTCGTCCGCATAGCAAATGCTGTGAACTGGCAGCTATTGGTAAGAAAAATACGTAGTCGGCTGTCGGCTTCAACGACAGTCTAAACAAATGCTAGTCTGTAAACATACTGGTAACTGACGTCTATTTGCTAACATAACAAGCAACCGATTTTTTTTTATTTATGTAGATCTTTTTTTGGACAGGATATAAAATAAATAAATAATATCATGTCATGTCTGATTATCATGTACTAGCAGTAAATGGTGAGGTTTTTACATATAATTTGGTTTTATTTGACGGCGACGGTACGGACGGAGTTCTTTGTGCCGACATTCGGCAGCCACGTTTGGGAAGACTAACATTTTTTTTTCAACAACATTGGGTTTAAACCTTTGGGTGGATCAACGAGTGAGCAACCGCTGATATCCCCACGTTTTGCTGCATGAGTTAAGGTAAGTATATATATCACATGTATGGTTACCAATTTTCATATTAATCTCCCATAAGTTGCTTAAAACTATATTCGTTTAATGTTATTTGTTTTTGTACAGTTTCCGTAAGCACGCGGTGTTTACCTGTAAGTGATTGTTGCGCTGAACTACAATAATATTCAGTTTTTGATTGACCTATAGCTTTAAAATGGTAAATTATATAATAAAACACACACTCAGTAAAATCGCGGGTCAATCAGTGCTCTGTATGAGGGCGGGAACCCCTTGAATAAATAACGAAGCAATTTATTACCAAAACGCTACCATTAGTCACTCCCGTCTATTTTATTTATCGTCGTAGTACAGACACACCTACGTAAATAATGACAATGGACTAGGTGACGTATTGTACTGTCGAATAGGGGCTCGCCCTACGACATTTAGGCCTGGCGCACTTGATGACCACTGCCGCTGCTACCAGGGTCGCAGAAGTGGTGATGAGTGTTTCCGTGGAGGCTACTTGCTTAATATACTGAAATTGGTATTATTATACCCCATGCCTTGGAAAGCACGTTAAGAACACGTTGCAAATAGGTTTTTACAAACACATTTAACGTCGTATTTTTTTAAAACTGGATGAGGCCAGTGTTTCGTACCTAACTACTCTGAGGAGAAACAGCCGAAACAAACTTAGAAGTCACAGCATCTTGCTGAAATAGGAGCCTTTTGGCCTTGCACAGGACCATTTTGATTGTTTTTTTTCTCTTGTTTATTTTTTTATATATTTTGTCATGTTTATTCTATCTTTTTGTTTCTGTTATGTCCTGTGTAAGTTCAATAAATACTTTTCTTTCTTTCTTTAGAAATCATAGTCTCTTTAAGGCCCATGTCCAGGTGTTAAGGACATAGGTACGCTGAACCTTAAAATAGACTATGACCATCACATGACGTTGACCAAGATTAGGTAATCTTGGTCAACTCGCATGAGGACTATGCAAATAAGTGTCTGAGATGGTCTTTTGAAGAAAGAACCACACAGATTTGAGTGGACCAGTCCAGCGTGAAGGTAGAGAGAGTATAACTGTGTTGTTGCACACACTAGTCCACTATTATATTTCCTGCATCGACACTGGCTGTCTCCGCTGAAATAAATTACACAAAGTAATGCGCCTGCCTGGGTTCGAACCCACGACTTACTGTTCTTAAGTCGGGGCCGCCACCACTGGGCCACCGCTGCTCCCCGTTAGAAAAAATACTGGACAGTATATTATTTATTTTGCAAAAAGCCGACGACAACACGTGCATTTTATAATCCATATTTATTAACGCGAAAGTAACTCAGTCTTACCGTCTGTCTGTTAGCTTTTTACGTCTTAATAATGACAACGGATTTCGATGAAATTCTTTCACCCAAGGAGACCATGCCCTGGGTTAGGATAGGATGTAGGACACGTTTAATAACGGTCCTCCACTCGGGTAAGCCAAGGCAGAAAACCAGTAGCTTGTAGTATTATATTCACATCTCATCAATCGCTGTCTTCGATTCTATCCACATTGAAGTAATCCTAATAATAATTCATGAGCGATGTTCATCCGCAAGTGGGATCAACCGTTGAACAGAAAACTAACGCGCGTATTGTATTGCAGAATGTATTTTAGAGAAAGATTTAGTTCTAGCGTGGTAGAAATTGGTGAAGCCCTTTGATACGGTCAGTTTAAACTTCCATTTAGTTATGTAGGTGTGTAGATCTTATATAGTTATCGCGTTCAAGCGCCATTGCATTGTTGTTGTTTTATTTTCGTAGCTCAGAAGTTTGTAATATTATTTGAAAAACGACTGCCCCTCGTGGTCGCAAAGCGCGACTGCTGAGCGTGGGATCCTGGGTTCGATTTCCGGGTCGGATAAAAAGTGCTATTGGGTTTTTCCATTAGAGAATTCTCAGTAGCAGCACGGAGTTTGGAAGATGGCCGTATGATACCCCGTGCCTCGGAAAGCACGTTAAGACATTGGTCCTGCGCCTGATCTCTCTCCGGTCGTGTCGGATTGCCGTCCCATCGGACTATGAGAGTAAAGGAACAGAGTGTGAACCTGTGCCTGCGCACACACTTGTGCACTATAATATCTCTATTTTTTATCTGTTTACTACGCCTACTTTGGGGTAGTATTATCAATAAATATATAAAACGACAACTTGACTAAAAGTGGTCCTTTTATACTACTTGGTACTTATATTATTTTGTACGCCATAGATGGCAGAACATGCAGATTTACCTATATTATTTAAGACCTTGCACATATTATTTGATGTATACTACAACAGCCCATAACGTCCATTGCTGGACATAAGCCTCTCCCATGATGGGAGGAACCGTAATCTCCACGCTTGGCAGGCGGATTGGAGATCGCAGTGATGAAAGACTAACAGAAAACGCAATTTGATGTATACTTACGTTTTAACAAAAAATATATTCTATTCGATTCTATTCTAAACAATACAAAAACGATTAAAGTAATTATCGAATTCGTACTACGTTTCATTAAATTCAAACGTAGCTATTGTCATTCAATTTGAAACCCTATTTCTGTCACATAAGCCTTTTATTTCACATTAACAGTAAATTGAGGTGTGTCTGATGACGTGTTGTCTATTGACAAAATTCTGTGACAGTACTTTTTTAGTAAATATTGACTCTTATTGTACGAATGTGGGAGTATGGCGTATTAATTTTATGAAGGAAAGTTTTCATTCATACCAGTCATCGGTCGTAGACTTTGTAGGTGTGATTTTCGTTTTTTCGTGGAAAATCACTCGTCGATATTGAGAATTTGAGATTTACTTACTTGACAGTATCAAAATAAAAGGTCACACAAAATCACTTAAGTCTGGCCCACAAGTTTGTGAATTTCACAAAGTTACGTTGATAAGATTATTTTTATTTTTCGAAACAAAGGTAAATAAAATAAAAATAAATGTATTTTATTTCGGGCCAAATATCCTTAGACGACAATAATAACAAATTGAAATCGAATAAAATATTAGGGGTTAAAGTATGAAATTACCGATTAGTACTGAAAAATTGAAACTTATTTTTTTCTAAGATATAACATATTTATTTAATCAAAATATTTACCCCCATTATTTATACATTGCTGCCATCTAAACGGACGTTCATTTATGCCTTTACGATAGAACTCTGAGGATCTAGATTTGACAAACTGTGTGAACGCATTTTGTACTGCCTTCTGGGAAGAAAATTTTTTGTCACGTAGAAAATTGACCAAATCACGAAAAAAGTAGTAGTCCGTTGGAGCAAGGTCTGGCGAGTACGGAGGATGACGTATAGTTTCTAACTGCAGCTCCTGTAGAGTTACAAAGGTTTCTCGTGCAGTGTGAGGTCTTGCGTTATCGTGGAGCAATAATGGTGAAGAGCGATTCACGAGTCGGGGCTGTTTCACTGCCAGTTTCACCATCATTGTTTGAAGTTCGGCACAGTAAACATCTGCTGTTATTGTCTGATCAGACCTGAGAAAGCTATAGTGAATAACACCATGAAGAGACCACCAAACAGTTACCATTACCTTTTTATTGGTAAGCTTTGCTTCAGGGCACTGTTGCGGCGTTTGACCTGGGGTCAGCCATTGCATTTTTCGCTTACAACTATCGTAAACAATCCATATTTCGTCACATGTCACAATTCGATCCAATATTCCTTCATTTCTGTACCGATTCAACAAGGCAACACAAGTTTCAACACTCATTCATTTCTTTCTGCAGATCAGTCAAATCATGGGGCACCCATTTTTCATTTTTTTTATATTATTGATTTGATGCAAATGAGTCAATATTGTAGGTAGGGTAACGTTAAACCATGCCGCTAATTCCTGGGTAGTTTGACTCGGATCGGCTTCTACCATCTCCTTCAATTCAGCATTATTCACCTGTGTAGGCGGTCTACCACGTGGTTCGTTCTTCAAGTCGAAGTTTCCATTACGAAAGCGTTTAAACCTAAAACGCACGGTGCGTTCATTAGCAGTCTCCTCTCCAAACGCAATGTTAATATTGCGAGCCGTTTCTGCCGCGTTAGTTCCGCGTCTGAACTCGTATTCAAAAAGAACTCGGATTTTCGAAGTATCCATCTTTACGTCTAAGCTGAATAAAAAAAACCAATCGAATGTTGCAAAAAAAGAACCTCATAGGTGTCACGTGAAAAAAGTTTCACACAAAAATCTCACACCATGAAGATTTTATGTCAATTCGAAGTGTCTATTACTATACAACGGCAATTTCATACTTTAACCCCTATTATTAGTATAAATAGTAAAGAAATCAACCTTAACGTTAGAATAATAAGATTCATTCAAAATTGGAATAACAACACAATGAACGTGTGCTTATGCGGCACGTATTTGTATTTCACCCACTTGGTGGGTATAGTCATGGCAATGACCTTTTCCTTTTTTTTTTGACATTCAATGGGATTAATTGAACTTCAAGGGTTGTATTGATGATTTTAATGATTATAACTTAGTAAAGCAATATTTATTACGGTCGTAAATCATATTTGGATCAATATACAACCTGACACTAACCTGCAAATTGCAAAAAACGTAAGAAAAAATTATTTTCGCGGGGTACTCCGGCGCTTCCACCATAAAAGGCTAACTTGAAATTGCAGCACTGCTGCGGTTTTACGCCTATTAATTCTAAGAGTTTAACCATGTCTGACTGCCCTAGGCTACACAAAACTATAACACTAAACGATACACAAATTATAACACTAAACGATATACAAAATATGACTCTAAACGATTTATCCACAAAAGCATTTACAAAACCACAAACATCTTTTCTTTGGAAAACCACGTCGAAGCTTTTAAAATACTTATTAAGTATTTCAAAAGCTTCCGCGTCATTGTGATACAGACGATGTGAAAAGAACCAAAAAGCTTTTTAGGAAATACGACAATCGTGGTCCTGATTATGATCTATATTTATCTATTTATAAAAATAATAGGATTTCTCAAAAGGCATGGAGGTTGTCCACAGATACACTATAACAAAAATACCTAGCCTCGAATTATGATTATCTATAGTTACAATAAAAAAATGTTTTGAAAAGCACTCGTAGGCACATAAATGATTCTTCTTAACTTTTTAGAAACTTAAATTGTATCTAGAAATAAACCTTGTTTATAAATCTGCCTCAATCAATCAATCGACACATTCTTAATAGAAAATTATTTTTGACCACATATACCTAAAACATAACTCTTTAACTGTTATTATTACTGACATTTATTTTCGATCAGGTTTTTGAAAGCCAATCTTTTCGCAAGCATAGCTGACAGACTCTATGTAGTTAGAATCGCAATTTTCACCTGCTCCTAATATAAAAGCTTTTTTGAACATTGATGTATCTCCTTGGTCAGTATTATTTTAACTCAAAATAACTCTTGAAAATAGGTCAGGCATGTAGTACGCGCAACTTGTCCATGTACAAACGTGTAAGAAGTAAAAGCAGTATGCAAGGATCGTGTTCTGGTATGGGAACAAGGTCTGTCTTTATCGTGTGGTTAGTGCTTCACCTGCTGCCAGAGTTTTAATGCCGCCCATGGGCCTCTGACTATACTTTACATGCCGTCGAGTAATATATCTCAGGCATGCTGGTTTTCTCACGATGTTTTCCTTCACCAAAGCATGTGATAATAATTACACAACACGCACATGAATCTCGTCTTAGGTTCGAACTCGAGACTTATGACTTGGCAGTCCGACAGTCACACCACTAGGCTTTTACTGCTAAAGGGAAGGAAACAAGGTGAGTTCATGTTAGTAATTGCAAACCGCCTCGCCGAGCACCTTGCGGGGACGGGGCCGGATCTTGCGGAACACCAGTATGGTTTCCGCAAGGGGCGCTCTACGGTGGACGCCATTATACGCGTGAGAGCCCTCACGACGTGGGATGCGGTGTCCCGGGGTGAGGTTGTCTTGGCGTTGTCTCTCGACATCGCCAATGCCTTCAACACCATGGAGCTGCATTAGGGAGGCAATCCGGTATCACCGAGTGCCGACCTACCTTCATCGTGTGGTCGGGGACTACCTGACGGACAGGGCCGTCATCTACCCCGGTCGCAGCGGAGAATGGAACCGGCGAGAGATGTCGTGCGTTGTTTCGCAGGGATCGGTTCTAGGGCCGTCCTTGTGGAACATCGGTTACGACTGGGTGCTGCGCGCCGACCTCCCTAGCGGTGTCAGCGTGGTCTGCTATGCAGACGCCACGCTGGTGCTGGCACAAGGGGGGTCGCACGAGGTGGCGGCCGAAATCATGACACGCGGGGTTGCGATAGTCGTTCCGGCAACTGGGTCTCGAGGTGGCATTGCACAAGTCCATGTGTTTTCATGGGCCTCAGAATGCGCTACCTCCGGGATCCTCACTGACGGTAGGAGGGGCATCCGTCGGCGTCGAATCGACGCTGATGTACTGGGACTCGTCCTCGACAGCCGATGGAACGTGGAGCATTTCCGACGTTTGGCCCCCAAAACTAGAACGAACCGGGGCTGCCTTCGGGCGGCTCCTGCCCAACATAGGAAGGCCAAACGCCTCCTGCCAGAGGCTCTACGCGGGAGTCGTGCGGTCCATGGCCCTTTACGGGGCCCCGATGTGGGCGCGTTCGTTGAGGCGGCGAGCTGCCCACTACTTGAACGCGCCCCAAAAGGTGGTAGCCGTAAGGCTGGCCCGTGGCCGCCTGGCGAGGCGGCGAGCCTCCTTGCCGGATTGCCGCCATGGAATCTGGAGGCGATAGTCCTCGCGCGCCTGCACGAATGGCGTGCAGAGGCGCTACGCCGGGGCAAAACTCCACTGCCGCGGCATATTGTTGCTCAGCGGACAGACTTCCGGCGGGATCTCATGGCGACATGGAGAGAGCGACTGTCGCCACCCCGTGCTGGGCACGCCACGATAGTGGCGATAAGTCCCCTCTTTGAGGAGTGGCTTGAGAGACGCCATGTCGTCCTCACCTTCCGCCTGACGCAGGTCCTCACCGGACATGGTTGTTTTGGGAGGTTCCTGCACCAAATCGGGCGGGAGGAAATGCCCGGGTGTCTCTACTGCGGGGATCGACCGGAGGACACGGTAGAGCACACTGTGGAGTTGTGCCCCGCTTGGGCGGAGCACCGCCGTGTCCTCGAAGCGGTGATTAGGGCGGTGACCTCTCGCGTCCGGCCTGGTTCAATCCATAGTCCGGAGCGAGACGGAATGGGACGCCATCACCTCGAAGCAGTCATGCTAGCGAAGGAGGTGGCGGAACGTGAGTGGGAGAGAACCTCACGTCCCGGCCGCCGCGGGAGACGCCCCGGGCGTCGGAGGCCACGTGGCCATCCGTCCGTCTCATGACGACAGGCCGTGTCGACGGCGCGTTTGTGTTCCACGCGCGCCTCAAAGAGATAGAGTCAGCAATAGGAAGGGGTCCGCAAGGGCCGATGCCTGCCGGGGCTGTGGGACTATTCGAAAGAGATACCGTGGCCCCGGAACACAAAGGGTGATGAAGGAACATGGATGGGTTTTAGTCAGTAAAAGTGTGACACTACACTAATTATTAAAAAGAAAATAGAAATGATGCCGTGACGTCTGACACCGAGAATGAAAGAAGAAAACATGTTGCGCCGACCCCAAGTAGAATGCGACCTACAGTAGTACACATGTGCTGCAAATATCTAGCTTTACAATTTCACACTTGCCTGAACATGATAAATCCAAGAGCTGTCAAAACAGTTGTATGAATGTTTAATGGAAAAAGACATAACATCAAATAGGAAGTAAGTACGCCATCGATTCTCAAACATAAACAAACATGGTACTAGGGTTTCATAAGAAAACAGAAGCTTAAAGTTTGTAATACGTACCGACAGTACTAACATAGTGACGTGTTTCTATCCACAACATGGCGAATGTCTAAGTACACAAATCACAGTTTATTTAGGACACTGCATCATCACGGTATTTCTATAAGTTAACTTAAAATTTTCACCAAAAAATGACATTCAACATTTAAAATTCAGTCAATTATTACGATGCGTACGTAATTCATCGCTAATAATACTCCAGAATACGCACATCTACTCCATAACAGGTAACTCAAAAGCCAATTGGTAAAAACTTGATCCTTATAACCGCGTAACTGAAAACCGTTTCAATCAGTACAAAATCATGGACTATACAAAACTATCATGTCTGTATCCTTTGCACAGTTACCTACTAGGGTTAGTTTGTTGTCGTGCCCCAAGCAATTAAAATAGCTGTGCTGTCGCCATCATTCTAATGTAAACAATATTTATAAAGATTGTAATAAATAATATCGTAATCATGTGCATGCTTGCATGTTACCATTTTGTTTGGAAACAAATTAAATAAGCACTCTGGTTTATTATTTATATTTGAATAATAGAGGAGCTCGTGGCTCGGACAGCAGCTCGGATCAATCTTCTGATTAAGCCGCGCTTGCCTAGGTTGGTCTGTGGATGGGGTGACCACCCATTACATATCGGGTTACCTCCGTGCTTTGGAAAGCACGTTAAACCATTGGTCCCGGCTGTCAATTGTAGATCTTTGACAGTTTTACGTGGCCCCGAGTCTGACAACTAGTCTTACCAAGGGGTATCGTATTACCCAGTATTAACTAGGTTGTGGAGGTCAGATAGGTAGTCGCTCTATGTAGAATACTGGTATTCGTTCGGTTAGACTAGAAGTCGATCCCAACATAGTTGGGAAAAGGCTAGGCAGATGGTGATATTCAAACGTATACCTTAAAAATAGCAATTCTTGTCTTTTATTCGAATAAGACAAAGAACTATCCAAAGGAAGGCCTAGTGGCAACAGCTTTCTAAACTGTCTTGTAGCATATTTCGTTCCAACGTATTTTTTACTATTCCACCAAAGTTACCTAACACAGATAAAAAGTCGAAAACGTTTCTCCAGGCCCTCAGGTCAATTTTAATAACCCTATAACACCAGTTTATTTTCATATGTAGGTAGTGTGTTTTATACTGGTGTGAAATCACAAATCTTCCGCTGCAACATCCATAAAATTCACTCCGCTTGGGAATTCAATTATAGCTCTAATCGAGTTTTCTAGTATCTCATCTCATCACACATTTATCAGGGTGTAAACAGATCTTTCACGAAACCTCCAACCAAGCATTCTGTACATCAAACTAAGTAACTTTACGCAAAAATTATTGCTGGGAAAAGACTTTTCTTTTTGGGGTGAAAAATCACGTCTTACGGTAAAACCCAATGTTACGCACTCAAAACATTATGCTTATGGACGCATTTAATAGTAACCGGGTTATTAGAATTTTTTAAATAAAGTTATGACCTTAAAAACTAGAATTAATAAAAAACTTGTGAAAAAGTTGGAACTTTGACCCCAATATCTCCGTAACTAGAAGGTACCCAAGTATGGGCCAGAACAGAAAAATATGATTGCAATGACGGGGAGAACAAGTGCCTTTCAGCTTCGTTAAGGGTCTATTTACACCCTTTATACTCTGCTCGTAAGATATCTAAAGTCGATTATCCAACGAACAACATACGCAACAATCCACTCAACTTCTGAAAATTGGTCTGAAAGTAGCGTAGGATAAAGCCTCATGTTTTTAAATTAGACGCTTAGAAATAAATCCAAAAAATATTTACAGAGTCAAGTTGCAGACTGGCTCGGCGTAACTCGTTTGAATAGTGTTATAGGATATCCAAGGTTTTGACATAGTATCAAGGAAGCTGTGACCTTTTCAGTTATACTGGACCACTTATGTATTAGCTGATTTACCGCTGCCATTTTTAGGGTTCTATACCTCTCTGTACTTATCTGTACTAACATGACCCTATTACTAAGCTTCCGCTGTCCGTTCTTCCGTCTGTCTGTCACCGGGCTGTATCTCATGATGATGATGATGACAAAAAAATTGGGGGGCTACCATACAACAAACGTGATGTTTTTGCCGTTTTATCTCATGTTGTTTAAATAATATTACGGAGCCCTTCGTGCGCTAGTTCGACTCGCACTTGGCCGGTTTTATTTTAAAAAAATATTGAAAAGTTACTGATGATTCTTTTCTTGTTTTCTCTTGCATAATTAGATGAACGAGAACATAACAAGAACTTATTGGGTAAAAGTAGACCCCTGGGTGATCCTGCACCCCAATTGCATCAATAAGAAAGAGTTCAGTAATCCATTGTTTATTTTGTTGGGTAAAATTGGTCTATCCGACAACGTAAATGATGCAATAAATGCTCTAGAATTGCAAAATACCCCCAGTTAATTTAAATAAGGTTTGTAGTGATAATTGTAAGCAAACCAAATAACATGGATCAAGGTTGGCTGGTGCCATTGTTGCATCCTCCCCTTGTTCCAACAAGGGGAGGATGCAACAATCGCACCCATTAGACCAAAAATCATGTTTTGGAAACAATCCAAATAAAACTACAGAAGAAGAAGAATTGATTGATTGACACTTACATTTTAATTAACCTGTAGTTACCCGCAATTACAGACACAATTATAATAACAATGTTCTGTTCCCTTTCGGGAACGGCTGAGGACATACTTAATAAAAATGTAAGTGTGATTTATTTATTTATTTATTTAGTACAGTATTTAAAACCATTAACACTAAATTAAATACCTAATCCTTTTACTCGGTCTTCTCGCAGAACCACAAACATTCCAATAATATCGTCTTCCATTCATCAGCAAATATATAATCAATAACCCCGAAGGTTTGCTTAAAATTATCACTACAAACCTTATTTAAATTAATTGGAAATGTGGACTGACAAATACAGGCTGACTTTAAATTGATTGGCAATCAAGTACTCCTAAATGTAAGTAACTCTCAATAGGAGACTCACGAAATAAAATAAAAACAGTTAAGTGATTAAAATGAAAAAAATACTTACTCAAAGAAAATGTGTGGAAAAGGTGTTTATCTTTGGCCATTTCACAGTGAAAAATAGACAGAACACTGTTTGGGTTTTTCTCATAATTATTTACTGTGACTAACATTGTAAAGTCAAATGGCGCGGTTTAACAAAAAAGATGTAGGTAAACAACTCATAGATCAAAGAACTATTAAATGTAAACAACACGAATTATAATCGAATATTGGCAGTTAAAATTATCAGTGTTAGTATCAGAAAAGCATTCAATATCCATTAGGCGCACTGTATTCGACGTTTGAAAACATAAACATTGTGTCCGTCTTCACGATTCCATGTCTATTTAAATACGAAATAAAAACGATTTCTAAAATGTATCATTAAAGTGTAAACTCACAAAACTGATTTAATTTTTAACTGCTAGAAAGGTCAGTTAGAGTTAAAAATAACGAATATAGAAAGTTCATAATAATTTATTAATAACATCAAAGTTCTATCTATGTTTTATAGTTTTTTTTTTATTGATAAATATATTACGTACCCATCAATGACAAACCACCAGAGTTCAATGAACTTTTTCACCTATTTACGTTATTTAACAACACCATAATTTAGCAAAACCGTGTGAACTTTTAACAGCCGTGTTAAATATCGTAAGCAAAGTACTAGGGTCCCAGAAACGCGTGGAGATGTTGGGCGGGCGGGGCGAGGACTAAACCGAATCATAGCTTGAGAGCAGCCAGCCCGTTTGGAGGGGTTACGCTATGATTTCTTCGGAAAGTCTATACATTGCCGTAGATGCTTACGTTGGTTTTGTAATCAGTATGGGGAAACTGCAATGAATGTAAGTATACATTACGCGGGTTAATGACCTTTAATTGGTACTTATCTGGCGCAGACTATAGCCGGTATTTGCCCACATGGAGACTTTCAGCAACGACAGTCGTTATTTAAATGAAAACACAGGCTGAAGGGTTTGAAGACCTTTCCTTCTATCGGAACACTATCGAACAATAGGTTTAAAGGGTGTAAAAAGACTCTTAACGAAGCGAAAGGCACTTGTTCTCCTAATCATTGCGATAATTGTTTTGTTCTAGAGTATACCATACCTGGGTACCTTCTAGCTACGGAGATATTGGGGGTTAAATTTCCGACTTTTTCACATTTTTTTTAAATACTTGTTTTTTTACTTTAAACACTTCCACGACCTCCACATTATTCAATCCCAGCATAATGTTTTGAGTGCGTTACATTGAGTTTTACTGTAAAACGTGACTCTACATCCCAAAAAAAAAAAGTAATTTCCCAGCAATAGTTTTTGCGTAGGGTTATTTAGTCTGATGTACAGAATGCCTGGTTAACGGCTTCGTGAAGAGTCTGCTTACACCCTGTATGTAATATCTTATGCCCGCGGCTTCACCCACGTGGAGTGTGATAATTGTCCAGCGAGATCATACCACCGGGATAAAAAGTGTCCTATGTGTTAATCTAGGTTATAAACTATCTTTCCGCAAAATTTTATCCAAATCCGTTCTGTAGTTTTTGCGTGGAAGAGTAACAAACATCCATCCATTCAGCCACACAAACTTACGCATTTATAAGATTGATCAGTTTTCGGCGTTAGAATCACTGAGAATTGACCCCAATACATTGTGCAAGAGACCTTGGGTACAATACATGACTGTAGACCTAAATGCTGGAGATTTAAATATTTCATTGTTTATTAAAAATAACAGTTAACCATACTGTATCAAACAACATTTGCACTGTTTTTATACTTGGTAGAAGATTGTCTCTCATATATTTAAGGAAAGTGTTGGTGGAGGTAGTGGTAAAAAACAGAATTGATGTAGAAATTTTCAGTCACTAGGAGAAAGTACGTATGTTACCAAGTCATAGGACTCGAGTTTGAACCCAAGAGACGCCACCTCTAAGTTTTCGGATTCATTTGCGTATTGTATAATTTTCACTTGCTTCGGTGAAGGACAACATTCTGAAGAAACCAGCATGAGATATATTTCTCGACGGCATGTATAGCCAAGTCAGAGGCCCATGGGTGGCATAAAAACTCTGACACCAGGTAAGGCACTAACCACACGATAAAGAAGAAGTATGTTCTCTACTTACACATGATTGCCTGGTATCTACACTTACCTAATTGATTTATAGTTCATATCCGTTCCATCTCACCTATATATCGGTCACGAAATGTTATTAGAGTTTAACACCATGTTTGAACAGTTTGATTGCAGATAGGATAGGATACCTAGCTATGATTTCGACATATATTTAAATTCGCGAATCAAAATCTCGAAGACGTGCTTTTTATAAGTTAACTAGCACTTCGCCCGCGACTTCGTCCACAATAATTGTAGCTTTCTGCCCGTGAAATATTTTTTTGAATTGGATTATTATTTCCGGAGATTACCCCCTACATACAAGCTTATAAACAAATTTTACCTCCTTATAATATATATACAAGCTGAGCGGAGCTCGTGGCTAATTAATAACAGCCACTCAGGTCGATCTTTAGGTTAAGCCGTGCTTGCCTAGGTTGGTCTGTGGATGGGTGACCATTCATTACATACCGAGTTTCCTCCGTGCCTCGGAAAGCACGTTAAGCAGTTGATCCCGGCTGTCATTTGTGATCTTTAAAAGTCGTTACAGGTGGCCCAAAAAAGTCTGACAGCCAGTCTTACCAAGGGGTATCGTATTACCCAGTACTAACTGGGTTGTGGAGGTCAGATAAGTAGTCGCTCCAGGTAAAATACTGGTATTCAGCTGCATCCGGTTAGACTGGAAGCCGACCCCAATAAAACTTGGGAAAAGGCTAGGCAGATGATGATAATATATATACAAGCGGCACGTCCCGGCTTCGCACGGGTGCCTATGTTACTCAGGGATAATATTAGTATAGAGTAATATTAGTACAGAAAAGGTACAGGCATACATGTTTATTTTCAGTCACTATAGCTCTACTGTCGATACTTCTATCATTATGCAAGCCGATATTATTCCGTTGCACCGCTATACACTATCGTGCTAAATTAACTACAACTAGTTTTAGATCCTTATCATAGCTGCTAAATATTCATGATCGTCACATCCTTAACACAAACTATTCTTTGCTAGAACATCGAAGGAAATATGGGTGTAGAACTTTTACTCCTTCTCGTCTTAACAATTTTTAAAGCTGAATCTTTTCCATTAAAAGTTCTTACAATAAATGAGCGACAAACAAAGGAATATGAAGTATTTAAAGACATATTGATTCAAAATCTAATTGTGACAACGGACAATCTAAAACTTATCCTTAATTGGGAACGTGAAAATACTGTGTATCGGATACAAAATGAAGAAAATTCTAATACGAAATTGACAAATTATAATATTGTTAAAAATCTATTTCCTTTCCAATATGCAACAACATCTAGAAACGATTTACAAAGTAAAGTAAATGGTGAAAAGGTTCAAGATGCAATGAAATCTAAACATGATATACCAGGCATTCATACGACTAAAGATATTCCAGTCAGTCTAAATAACTTTGAACTGACAAAATATTTGACAAAGAGGTCACCAGACGAAGCTGATAAACCCACAGAGAATGAAATAAAAAGTGAAAAAGAAAATTATGATCAAACGAAAGCTTTAAACAAAAGCGAAACAAACAATTATCCTTCAATCATATTAAGCGAAGAAAACCTTCTAAATTACGGTAATAGTAATTCCTTGGAATTGGATAATAATTCGGATTCTGAGTACAAATCTAGGAAGGCAAAAAGACAGACTGATGGAGAGAATCCTCTGCCTATACCAACAGGCGATGACGAGACTCAGATGTTTATGGGTACCTTTCAAGCAGTGATGAGACCTATGAAGTTACCGAGCTTAGGATGAAGTATAGTAAACAAGGGAACATTTATAAACCGAATTATGATATTTTAATATTTTATATCTATGTGTTCGGGATTTGGAAATAAAGCAAACAAATATTAGTGTAGTTTAATTTGTATCAATTTACGTTCACGTTATCGGCTCGCTACATGTTTGCGATTGGGACTCCTTGCCACGCTCCACATATCGCTGTCAATGGCTTTTCCTGCAGTAAGAGTGCAGGTCAGATTGCGCGGGACGCTAGCATCAATGATCTCACCGCCGCCCGGAGTGCCAGCTGTCTTAGAACCCAATGGCACGCTTCGATGGGCAACACCAGTTTTTTTTTAAAAACGTTTTATTCTAGAATTAGAACAATTAATACAAGCCATGCACCCGGTGGAATTTTCTATCAACAATAATGACAAAATTATATACATAGATACCGACTGTCGTTCCCGGTTAAACCGCTGAGGGGATTAGTTTTAAAATATTCCACCTCGAAGGTCACCTGCGTTTTAAAAGTAATACTTGTCCTAAATGTCATGGTTCTAGACTTAGCGGTTAAGGTTGTGTGTTGTATGTGGTTGTGTGAAGTAAAATTTTTATTAAGTACAGTAATTATTTTAGATTATTCTTTTAAATCAAGCAGCAGTTTTCATGCATGAAGTGAAGTTAAATAGAGCAGAAGACAACGAATGCAATTAGCAATTATAATTTTATTTTGTGCTTCTGAGATCAACTTAATCCGTTAATTTAATTCTTTGTTATATTTAATTTTAATTTAATTTATTTTTTGCCGTTGACTTTAATTGATTGGATCTGACATTTATTTGTTTCTAATATTTTAATTATTTTTGTCATTGAATTAACTTCATTTCTCTATTATTCAATAAGTTGACTATAAAATTGACAAAAGTTTTGTTTAATGTTTTGTATCTAATATATGACCTGAAGTAAATGAATTTTATTTTTATTAATTTATTTTATTTATTAAAAAAAGCGGTGGTTTTGTGAAGACATTAAGTGTTTTTTTTTTTAAAAGGTCCCTCGGGAAAACAAAATGTCATTGTTTTTATCTCACTATCTCCTTGGTATAGTAGACGTAACCTCTACTACTGAGCATCTAGTCCTGGGTTCAATTTGGGCTAAGTGTTATTGGGTTTTTCCACTACAAGTCTCTCAAAACAGCCCGGAGTCTAGATGTGTGCCTGGCTACGACGGAATTACATGGGACTTAAACATAAAGGTTGAAAATATGGGTGACTCGGTTTTGTTCAATTAACCTCTGCTTAACTCTTTAAGTGAATCAGGCGTGCTGTTATGTCATCCACAGACTTTTTTCATCCAGCTGCGGGGTATACCCTCTCCCAAAAGAGGGTGCCCCTCCTAAAATACCAAGGAACATTAGGAGAATGCAATCACTCTCATTTCCGTGTTTTTCAAATATTGGCTTAGATAACGAATGGTTTGTTTTTAGCGGAATAAGTTATGAGTATCATTTTGGTTTTAGGCAAATGGTGCTGTACGCTTTCGTAAATATCAATTTATTTGTCTCGATGAATCTCTTGACGTACAAAACTAGCTATCTCGTAAAAGTTTAATTCTGAATTTGAAGCCTTCTTAAAACGACTTTCTTAATCAGTCTGTAATCTTCCCACAGCTGGGACACAGGCTTTCTCTCTGTGTGAGATAGTGGGCTATAATCAATCACACGGGTCCAGAACGGGTCTATCTATCATGGGGTATAGGTTTCCGCACTTAGTCCTTGAAATGGACCATTGCGCGTGAGCCATGGTGGCCGATTACTCTAACCAACCCACCTCCCTCCAGAAGCAGATCAAACTTCCTGGTCTCCTCAGGGCATTCGCAAGGGATCTTGGTATTCCCAGGGTCTCCTCGCGAATCTTGGTAATGCCTGTGCACTCAAGGAGCACATGCGCCACCGTTTCCTACGCCTCCGTGCATGCTCTGCACAGGGGACTGTCAGTGATTCCTAGGGCGTGGAAGTGTTCATTCAGTGAACAGTGTCCAGTGATGGTCCCCGCCACCAGACGCAGGCTATCTCTATCCAGGAGCAGAAGGCGCCTGGTCAGCTTTGTATCCAGGGATGGCATAGCTTCCTTGGATTGCCTACATCCTGGTGTCGAGGTCCACAATTTTTCCGCTTGTATTCGAGTGTGATCTTTTAACCAGTTTCTTAGCTGCTTGAAAGGAATGGGCACAATGGGTTCGGGTCCGTAGAGTTTTGTGCTGGATCCTCTTCTGGCAAGTTCGTCAGCTGCATCGTTTCCAAGTCATCCGCTGTGACCTTTAATCCATTGTAGCGTTACCGTGTAGCGATTTAGTACCGTGATTCGTTCTAGGGCCTTGTGGCATTCTAGTGTTAGTCTCGACGTGATCTGATTACTCTTTAGGGATTGAAGAACTGAGGCACTGTCGGAGAGTATTCGAATATTTGTATCCGTAACCTCCCTGGCCTCTATAGCGTGTGCCGCTTGGATAATACCTACACACTCTGCTTGGTAAACAGAGCTGAGCATTCCAAGTGGTTTGGATATCTTAATGTTTAGGTCGTCGGAGAACACCCCAACGCCTGTCCCATCGTCGGTTTTTGATCTGTCAGTGTAGATCCTTTGCTCTTTTGTACCTGAGTAGTCACACAACTCCGCTGTGAGCTCTATGTTGTAGTGTTGGAAGCAGTGGGTCTTCAGGGTTCTGTCGATGGGTGATGCCATCATCGGCTGTTCTTTGATTGCATCTTCTCTGATGCGTGTGGGTTTGATTCTGGAATCATTGCTTAGGGTACCGGATACTTCGAGTCTGAAAGTCGCTATGGCCGCCTCCTCTCTTACGACAAGGTGTAGGGGAGGTAGCCCCAGCATCACCTGTAAGGCAGCAGTGGGGGAAGTTCTCATGTTGCCGGTGATTGCTACGAAGGCAAATCTTTGTAGTTTTTCGAGATCCTTTTGGGTCGTACTTAGGTTGGTCCTGGGCCACCAAACTAAAGAGCCGTATGTAATGATTGGGCGGATAACTGTGGTGTATAGCTAGTAGGTGATTTTGGGGCTTATGCCCCAATTTCTCCAAGAGTCTCTTATATTGCCATAGGGCTATACTGGCTTTTGTGATGATGTAATCAGTGTGTTTTGCCCAGTTCAGCTGTTTCTCCAAAAAGATACCCAGGTATTTGGTTTCAGTCGATAGGCTTAGTGTTGTCCCAAAGAAGCTTGGTGATTGTAACGTTGCCAGCTTCCTTTTCTTTGTGAAGAGGACGAGTTCGGTGTTGGTAGGGTTCACTGCTAGTCAGTATTCCTTGCACCAGTCTTCTACTATCCTTAGGGCTTTGGCGCATAAGCTTGCATAGTGTGTTTTCGTGTGTGCTGTTGATTATTATGGTCAGATCATGCAAGTGGTATGTATTTCTGTGCTATGCAGGCTTGGTAGATGGCGGTCAGCCATGGCGTTAGGACGTCTTCTCCCCATTGTAGCAGGGCGGGGAAAATTTCGTCTAAGTCATCGGATTTATATGGTTTAAAAGTCTTTATTGCCCATTTTATTCTCTCTGTGGTTACTATGGTGCGGGCTCTGGCCCAGTCTTGGTCATTTGGTGTATGCGTTGGCTCACTTGCCCAGGTTCTGTCCTCGGAGGGATTGCAGTCCGTGGTCCGACTTGATGTATGTGTTGTCTGGGGTTTTCAGCGACCCGAGGGTGCGATCTTGATCGGTAGATAGGATCTTTCTCAAACGCGCGGCTTCGCTGTTCGATTCAATTTCTTCGCAGAATTTCCGCCAGGCAGCCCTGCTGGCATTCCTGACTTGTTTTTTAAAGGTGTATTGTGTTTTCTTGTATAAGTCCCAGTCTTCTGGTAGTCTGGAGTTAATGGCTCTGTTGAATTGTTTGCGCATGGTTTGCCTGAGCTTACTAAGTTCCGGATTCCACCAGGAGTTACCCTTGCTCTTGGTGTTTGGATCTTTTAATTTGCAGCAGGCGTGGTAGGATTCAATTATAAATTCCGAGAGTTTTGTTACGGTGTCTTCAAGTTGTTTGGGGTCTGTTAGAATTTGGGGCGTTTGGTGCTGCGTTAATAGGGAGGCCAACAGCCGTTTGTAGCCGGGTACATTGGTACGGCGTGGGTTGCGTCTAGGTTCGGGTTTTTTTTTAGTTGTTTGAGGTCACATGTCTTCGATATTTTTGTGAAACTAATGATTCAAGTTCAGAGATATGATCAAAATTCTTTTCACGAAGCTTATTTACTATTTAGATATTTACTTTTGTTATTTACATGAACAAACGTGTTCCGAGAAATAACAGAATTAAATAAATAGTTAAACGTTCATTAAGTAAGCAAAGAATAACATTAATATTCTTTCCTACGAGTACTAAGAACAGCATTACATGGATAGTCGAAAGACATTAGTGCCGAAATATTAACGTTACTTAGTAGGCGTTTTAACTTACACATAATATGGCAGTTCCAGTCTCTATCTTGTATTCGTATTTTGATAATTATCCGACAGTGATAAGAATAAAGTAAGTGCTAAATACACGTAGCGAGAATGACTGATGGGAGATGGACACAATTGGTAACACAATGGCAAGGCCCAAGCGGCAAGAGGGCTAGAGGCCGCCCGAGAGAACGCTGGGCAGATGAAATAAAACAAGTTGCCGGAAAGGACTGGACAAAGCAAGCGAAGGAGAGAATCTCGTGGAAAAAGTTGGAGGAGGCCTCCTCCAACTTTTATAGGCCTCCTCCAACTTTGTATAGGCCTCCTCCAACTTTTTAACTAAAAAAAATTGTATCAATTAAATGTAATTATGTTCGATGCAATGTTAAAATTAAATGAAATGTTAAAATATTAAAAATGTTATTTATATGAAATGTACTTATGTTAAATAATCTTAAAAACTTTATGAGATGAAATGTTGAATGTATATTGTGTGAAATGTAATGTTAAAAGTATTGTTAATTTTAAATGAATTTATTGTATTGTAAGAGATGTAATAATTGTTAAGGCAAATAAAGGCTATTTATTATTATTATTAAGTGCTAAATAGAGTTTATAAATCTTGTCTTATAAGTCAATAATTAATACTTAGGGTTCAGTTTTGTGTTCGCAATGAAAATCGTCATCATCTAGATATAATTTTTGTACCGATTTTGACAGAGTTTTCTAACAATAATTAATCATTGAGTTATAAATATCCGGGCAATGCTTACCTTATGTTAATGTTACACATAGAATTTCCGATTTTTTATCCATAATTTCTGATTTCTTATCCATAATTTCTGATTTCTTATCCATAATTTTCGAATCCGTAATGTTTGGTATAGCTATACTAATATTTTGACTCTGATACAATATAAGATTAGTTTTAATTCATTTTTCATGTGTCCACAAACATTTTAACTGTTTGTTGTGAAGACAACGCTTTAACAGTATCTTATGTTTACTTCAACTGTAGAAGTAAGACTACACACAGTGTTGTCCAGATAAAATAAGATTTGGTAAGTGAGACTTAGGGGTCCATATTTCAATGAAAGAAAGACTAACCACAATAACAACAGACAGTAAGTTAATTACTAATACCCTACTAACAACATGGAATATATAAAAAAATATAGAATAAATTATTTATGTGAGACTTTTCACAAAATGTAGAATACAAAGATCCATGGCACTTTTAGTAATGGTACATTTTGATGCTAGTTAATCATTACATTTGAGTTCGAGGGATTGCACCCGGAGCCAAGGGTGAAGATGTAATGGATGCCGAGAGTGCAAAGACTCACGAGCATCAAACGTGTTTGAAACTTGATAAACTTGTGGTCTACCATTTTCTGGTTTTGGCTAAACATTGTGAAATACTCTTCCGTCTTTTTCACATAAATGCTTTTTTCCCTAGGAACCTTCGCAAGATGCACTCGCCTCCCCCGCAGACGGAGTGCGTGGTGACCGGCACACTGTGCGTGATGCTGCGGATGTCACAGATCGCCGGGGTGGCGCCCCTCAGCTTCAGGCGCACACCCGCCGGCTGGTGCGTCCGGGTGTCAAAGGCCGCCAACTTCTACGGGAAGACGCTTTCTTTTATTCTGTGTAAGTTTGAGAGGTCTAGTGGTCGCAACCGTGCATGACTGCTGAACATTAGGTCCTGGGTTTAATTCTTAGGTCGGGCAGAGTATTATTGAGTTTTTAAGTGCTCTCCATCTTCCACATTTAGACTGTTCCAGCTTTTACCAAGAAAACACCATGCAAGCAGGGTACGTCCTAGCTTTGGACCAGAACTGCTGGTTAGCTGGTTAGAACAGACTTTGAATTCGAAAGGCGAAAATCCTGGTGTTATAGCGTAACTTGGGCTTTCCCAAGTGACGCTATAACACCAGGATTTTCGTCCTCAACTGCTGGACGTAGGTTTTTACCTACGTCCAGCAGTTGACGACTTTCAACTCAAATGATGATGATATGACGAACACAATCTTCCCCAGGGTTTTTTTCAACACTAACCATAGCACTAGATATACTGATCGAGCCTGAGCGGTCGTACCGGACCCGCACCAACTCGACTCGCATCGTGTGGGTAGCGGATATAGGTACCGTCGGGCTGGTGGTCTGTACCGCGGCCTTCACGGGCTTGATGCGGATGAAGTGGCTGACGGTCTACTTACTGAAGCTGCAAGAGGTTGGTGGCAACTATTTATCTACTATACTAGGAAAAAAAAACTACCGAATTTTCTATTGTCCTAGCACACCTATAACAAAATAAAAATAAAATATATTGAAAAAAAAACTGCAGCATCAGTTTAGTTATTCATGTGCTCCATTGGTGTAATTGCTATGTGTGGCGTTCCAGTGAGAGGATAAATAAATAATAAATAACGGTTTATGTTTCTCAGCTCTAAACGTCTAATCAGTATTCTGGTCAGCAAATCTGTTGCCTTCTTGTTGACCTGTATTGGTTGTAAGAAATAATGCCTTCGTCTGTATCAACGTATAAATGAGCGCTGAATGTGGACAAATTCATCGGTTCCCGTGGAAGCGCGCCAAAAACGGTATCCGACTTCATGATTTTCGATGTATTGAGAAAAAATTAACTTGCGTCTCACGTAAGTCACAATTTTGCGAACTGCATCCAGTGGACTAATATTTGCTTGATAATCTAATTTCAAACAAGGTTTATACGGGGCTTAAACACAACTGACGGACTGTGGATGTCTGCAGGTACACCTCTGCCTTTGGGAATTATAGGCGTGTTATTATGTTATGTTGTGTAACACAAATAGAAAGAGAGCCAGGACCACTGTTATAATGTTTTCTTTTTCAGATTAACTTAAGATTGAGTCTGTATCGCGAAGAATCGTCAAATGAGGGCAGAAGAATGCTGATAGTTGTAAGCTCTATGATATTTACATGCTCTACTATATTGCTAGATTTCGGTATCTTCATATATCAAGTCGTGAAATATAATGGAAAAGGTATGTATTAAAACAACTCATAATACAGCAGCGACTTACAGCGACCTAGATTTGACCTGCTTTTAAGAACAAGGTGCTTACTCGTAAAAGCAGCATCTATGAATTATGACGACCCGAATGGCGTAGCGGTAGTGAGGCTGCTACGTTCTTAGGGTTCCGGGTTCGAATCCCAGTAGCAGCAAATGTTTGTGTGATGAGCATGGACGTTTGTTTCCTAGTCATGGATGTTTATATGTATATTAAGAATGTATTTACAAACAAAAAGTATCTATGTAGTATATCAACTATCTGGTGTCCACGACACAAGCCTCGTTGCTTAGTGTGGCACTAGATGGCACTGTGTGTATTGTCCAGCGATATTTATTTATTTATTTATCTACCCGAAAGAAAAATTCTGAACATTCTTTTTTTAATTGTGTATTACTATTTTACTGAATGAATTAGTTGTTCTATTATTAATTACTTAATTTTAGTATTTTATTTTTTTCAACTATATGTATTTTTTTCATTTTTGAAAATTCCATACGTACGGCAATACTAGACAAGTATTTGGTACCTACTCAAAAAGTCTTAAATGAATAGAACTGTCATACAAGTGGCTATGGCCTTCAAGGCGGTTCGTGTTTGTACAACGGTGATAGCTTATGTGAACCTGGTACATTTTTGTCTTTTCCATCATCAGTATTGATAGCCTATGATTTTGACCAGGCTCTCAGCCTCTTCTATAAAGCAGTGTATCTTGGGCCTTGTCTAGGCACCTCATTCAAAAGCCTTTTAGCCCTGAATCTGATCACCACCGGCTCTTTCAGTGGTGACATCATGCATGTATATATTCTACAACATATCATCCGCGGTACAGCAAATCATTCTCCTCACTTTCTTCGAGACTGCGACCTCTGTGCTGACCTCTTTACAAAATTTGAACAACTGTTTGAGGGACATCCTCCAAGAGATTCTGAATAACTGTAAGTTTGATAGTTTTATTAATTATAATAAATGAAAAACAAAATCAGTTCATCCAGAAAAATTTCATCACAATGTTCATCTCTGCTGGCAAAAAGGTTTGCTGTTGGAAGAAATTAAATAGTATGTCTCATTAGATGGTGACTAATAGAGAAGAATGGAAGAAAAAGGGATACTGCGCCTGCACCGAATAATTTAGGAAAAGGGGAGGAGAGTACCTAATGACGATCCTCACTGTTTACTTTACTTCATTAACTTCAAATCATTTTCCAAATTCCAAGTTAATGTCAAATCCCACGCAATGCCACATAGGTGAAGGATGAACGTAATTATTAATTAAGTTAGAACTCAGAAGAATTAGGTTTTTTACAGGAAGTCATGTCATTATCAAGTGTAAATAAACTAAAAATTTTGACTAAACTAATGATTTTTGAAGTGATTTTTTTTTTACAGCACCTGAAGCAAAACTTTCAAGGATTGACAGGGAGTGCCGAGTAGACATGTACAGTAATGTTACCAACAAATCCATCAACAGCATCGTTGATACCATGTCCCTGTATAGAGGTATGGTTATTTGATAACAATAGACAACATACGAGTGGAGCCTGACTTACAGGTTGGAACGGACATCGACGTACAAAAGTTATTCAGTATATCATTAACTACACGATAAAGAAGAAGAAGTAGGTACGTCACATACCATCTATAATTTTATAAAAAAAACCGGCTGTTCCATACATACGAACGTATTGCATTTTCCATGTTCGGAATGATGTACAGAACAAGTGGTAACCGTTTGTGCCTCAATGTCTTTTCCACTCTGTGTAATTTTTCCACATTATAATTGGCCCTTGGGGGTCGTTCGCAGTAACTCGATATCTGTTTGCTAATACTCGTACAACAAATTGCGATCGCTAATTTTCCTGCGCAAACAAGAGCATTATAATTTATTTTTGATCGATCTTCGGCCTATATTCAACATGTATTTTCATAACTGTATCTAAATATATAGAAATCACACACGTGTGTATATGAGATGTTCGTGCACGCTAATCTCTAAAACCACCCAATCCATTTCAATAAAATATGATTATGTGAATGAGCATTGTTGGTTCCAGCATGAAAGATGGCGCCGTACGAAGCAGGGCGAGTCGCTATTTAGTTATTAAGTATATAGGGACAACTTCTTTTTGAATCGATGATAAAACCATTATGATGTATATTAAAAGTATTGGGTCCAGGTTGCCACGCCTATCACGGCATTTATACGTCCTCAGAAGTGCAGATGTTTCCCACTTTGGACACCTAAACAATTAATTCAAGGTTTGGTCAGGTGTACCGAAATGGTCCAAATTAATATTTTTTCTATATATTTTTCAGGGCAACAAAAACCTCCTCCAAAGTCGATCCCGACCGCAGTCCGTCGTCTGGCTTTGTTATACTGTTCTATATGCGACGTGGTACGCCAAGTCAATGACAGTCATGGGACTGTGATGGTGGCTCTACTGTTGTGCCTACTCCTGCATTTGGTCATCACACCTTATCACGTCATCACTAATATTTGTACGTTGAATATGTAATGCGTAACGTCTTTCAGTTTATGAGCTGCTAGTACTTTGGTTTGCAAATTTAGTTCTGTCAGTTCCTATACTGTCATAGTTAATGCGGAACGATATCATCACTTCTGTTTGCATAAGTGTTATATTATCTATAAGATTTTGTCAAAAGTTTCTTATTTCTATGCATTTATTACAGTCAATAAATCCAGGTCGGATCGTTCAAGTCCACTGCTGCAATTAAACTGGGTTGTGCTACATTTTGGGAATCTGTTACTAATTATTGAGCCCTGTCATAGGACACATGATGAAGTAAGCATTATTTGTAGAAGACGTAGCGAAGATTATGAAGCCAATAGATTCTCCTGTTTCGTTTTTTTTTCATAAAATTAGTTTTTAAATTAAATAAAAAATATATATATAATATACGTACGTATACGTATATATGAATGTAAGATGGATATAGATTATATAGTATTTGCTCTTTTTTTGTTTTCCAAGGAGAAAAAGGGGAATACGTTTGTACAGGCGGAGCGCCGCTAGCCTTCCCTTTTAAGACTCATTATTATCGGCTTGGACTTTTCCCAACTAATTATTTTGGTATTTGCTGCAAGTCTAACTGGATGCAGATGAGTACCAGTGTTTTACAAATCTGGCTTCAACAACATTGTAACTGAGAAACAAGCAACATACCTACCTCATAAGTAAGACTGGTTATTCAGACTTACAGATTTCTGACTGCCCGTAATATCAAAGATCTACGAATTACAGCCAGAAATGACGAAATCTTATTCACGACGTTTCTTTTGATCCATGTTAAATAGCGCAGTAATAGTTTTCCCAATAACGAACTTCTAGATGGAGCTGACACGTCACCTGGTCAGCCAGATGATGCGGTACACGCCCTTAGTGGACAGCGACCTATTATTGGAGCTACAGATGTTTTACCAGCATCTCATATTGAACGAAGTGTCCTACCAACCCCTGAAGATGTTCCCTCTAAACAGGACTCTTATTACAACGGTAATAGACAAAAAATCTATACAATTTTTAGACAAATAAAATTCAGCAACGTTGGAAAAGCATTCATTTCTATAAATAATATTAATGTGTTTACCGTTTGTTCTTATGACAAGCCTACTGTTTGCACGCTTACTTTTCATTAATGATTGAGAGAAAACTTTTTTTTACAGATTCTCGGAAGCATTACTACGTACTTGGTGGTCATCGTACAGCTGTAGTATTTATTTTTAACACCAAAGTGAATATCGTCAATACTTAATTATTTGCATTACAACTCTCAGATCAACAGCTATAAAGAAAATTATTGTATAACCCTTTGAAGTACGGTTTACTGTTCCATTGTGATTAATAAATCCTAAAATGAGAAGAACTTTTAATTTTTTATTTTATTGAAAAGCAGCAATACATTACTAATATACCAAATAAAAATGTAATTATTATTTGTTCATTCATGAAAACTTCTTACTCATGATCATGAAGCAACTGTAGCATACCTTCTTTATATTTTCTCCTTCTTATTATTGTGTTCTTCCAATAGTTTCTCAGCAGTTAGTATGCGTTCTTCAATTTCTTCAGGTTTCAGATCTAAACCAAATAAATGTTCAAATCCAAAGAACATTTCTCCATAACTCTGATACAATTCATCTATATCATCATCCAATTTAGACAGCACACTTCTCTTCTTACGAATAATTCTATCTTCTCTTTTTTGTAACTCTCTTTTGACTCTTTCCTTGACAGCAAAATTGTTAAAATTATCACTATCTTCTTCTTCTATTTCATCTAAACCTTTCATGACTACGTTGCTATTCCCATATTCGTAGGCTACAGTTGTTTCTGTTACATCTTTTGTAGAACTGGTGTCTCGTTTGTTAATTTTATTTGTGTTACCATTTTCATCTTGTAGTTTAGTTGTGTCACAATCAGCATCTCGTTTGTCAATCTTCTTTTCATTATCAGATTTTTCATACTCCTCTGTTTCTACAACATCGATGTTTCTCTTAAACATGGTAACATCATTCTTCTCCAATATTTCTGGTCTGTCTTCTAATGCATCTAGTAGATATTCAAACAACGCTGGTATACTTTTAAATATTTGAATGTAATCATAACTTGCTGGCGGTTCTTCGTTTGATTCTGAAAAATGTATTGATTTATTTAAGAGACAGAACATTTTGAATTTGAAGTCTTTTGTGATGACTGACCCAAAACTACGAAACAGAGATTGATTCCCTGCCACCATTGGCTAAAATTGATCATCTGCCTAACTTTTTGCTATATCTGGGTAAAAGGATGCAGCTGAATTTCAGAATACTACACGAGACACCAAATAAAATTGTGGCAGAAATAAAAGTTTCGAAAAGAAAAAATTAAAGACTCTAAAACTTACCATCGCCTTCGCTTACTACTCCCAATATGTTAAAGTTCAACAGCACCACAACAAATATTATTTGATATCCGTTACCCTCCATTATTTATTTCACCACGACTAGTTGTGGCCCATTCGTATGGATTACTGCACAAAAACAGTGGAAGCCCGAACAGGTCATAATTTGTCAAGATAAGATAAAGAGCTGCTTAGAAATTCAACAGGCTCGATGAAGAACAACCCTTCTTTACTTGTCGGTAGTTCGATGAATATCAAAAACTTACCTAGCAAACTACCCTGGCTTCTGTTGACTTGCTTACGTGGAATCTCGAAAACGAAACATCCGAACTTGTACAATTATGTCTTACTTTCACACAAATCTCAATATATCTTTAGCTCTTCGCCACAAGCAAATAATACATTCAGGTGTTTTATACCCAGCCTTCCCTTAAATATTCTAAGTAGTGCTCAAAATAAACGCTTTGGACGGGGAATCCCGGTCACTAGCCTGAATTACGAGTACAAATTACAATACAATATCCTTAATCCTGTCACATTATGACCACATTTCTAAGTTATTAGCAACAAAAATATTTCAGTTTCCGCAGTTGGCGACGGGATGTGGCTATTTTATGAACTTTACAAACATTGCAACATGGTAATTAAATTGAAGGAATCCAACAGTTTGTAAACAATTTATGAGAGCCGGTTGTAACTCACAAATCGATGAAAATTAAACAAACATTTGTGATTTGACTGCAGCAGACTACGGGTTAACCCAGTTTCAGAACCGATAATAAGGTACACAATTCATAATTACCTAATTAGCAGGACGTACAAAGTCGGGTGTTTCAATACGTCACTGTCGCAGAATCATACTTTCAATCATACTTTCTTTGACGACCCGAATGGCACAGCGGTACTGAGGCTGCCTTACGTTCTTAGGGTCCCGGGTTCGAATCCCGGTAGAAGCAAATGTTGGTGTGATGAGCATGGACATTTGTTTCCGAGTCATGGATGTTTATATGTATAATAAGTATGTATTTACAAACAAAAAGTTTCTATGTAGTATATCAACTATCTGGTGTCCACGACACAAGCCTCGTTGCTTAGTGTGGCACTAGATGGCGCTGTGTGTAATGTCCAGCGATATTTATTTATTTATTTATTTATTTATACTCATCATTTTTGAATTTATATCCGGTGAAGAGGCGATTACTTTCAATTAGTGACAAAAGCCATCGAAATATGTATAAATATCCTCATAATTACCTATGAGGACATGGCCCATGGCCCTTTTGGCATTTTAAGTTTTGTTTGTTTATTTATTTTGAATATTTTTTTAGGTTCTAATGCTAAATAAACTCAATTTTCTTTCTTTCTTTCAACATTTCACCAGTAGCTCAATGGGTCATAGAGGTTATCTATATACAGCAACAAGGGCCTAACCAAGTGAGCATCGTTTTCATAACGTATAACGTCGCGCGTTTCTTGTAGCTTTTCGCTAGCTTATGTCAATCGAATACCTTTTTGTTTTTTTTATTTATGTCACTTGTCTAAATTCAAGTCAATATATCAGAATATAATCTATATAAATAAAAACAAAAGGCCTGACTGACTGACTGAGTCATCAACGCCCAGCCCAAACCCTTGGACCTAAAAAAGCGGAAATTTTGCACAGAGGTGTCCTTTACAATGTAAATGTGTTGTGTTGTGTTGTGTTATAGTGTTTTAGGATGTATGAAGAAGCCTCCTCGTGTAGCGCAGTTTGTTCCGCCAGTTACTCAACTGAACCGAACGCTCGGCGCATCCTGGACAGTCACACCTACCACCTTATGTGACTGGCCATTTCTTCCATTGCGGTGGTAGGGCTAACGCCCGTCTGGTTTAACGACCACCCTCCCACCGGAGTCCGGCGTCAAGCAGCCTGCTGTGTTTCGTCAATGCGTGGGGGTTCCAGTGCCTTAAGGAACTCGACAGTTAGTAGTTGCGTTGTCCAAGGTTAGTCTCAGCCCAGGGGTGAACCTTGTCATGGCAACTCACTTTGGAGGGTAGCGGGATCCGAAGCACGGTTTTGCCGTTAGCCGACCGCAGGAAGTTGGGGGCTCAACTAGCGCGTCAGCCACGTGTGAAAGGCTGCCCCGCCACCTCGCGAAAAATCCCGAAATGTTCCGCCGTGCCAGTTGGCGACTGGAAGGGAGGACCCGGCGGGCATCTTCGGGGGGGTTCGGGCGTCCCCGCAGTCTCAAGTGAGTTTACTTATTGTCGAACTTTGCCCGTGGGAGCTGTTTAAACCGGACTCGCCTCGCTTTCTGAAGAATTCCTTTAAAAACTCTCTACACCCATGAAGCACAAAAACAAAATGAATAAGATTAAACAACGGCGGCACTTCCTCCCGCTAAAAGTGCAATTCTCTAACATCCGTGGATTGCAATCAAATATCAATCCGGTCCATCACCACCTTGAGACCGAGAAGCCGCACTTGTTATTTTTGACGGAGACTAAGTTAGCGACCCCGTTAGACGTGAGTACCTCAACTACCCGGGTTACTCACTTGAACATAAGTTTAAGAAGCAGGCTGGGGTATTTGTGTACGTTCGCGATGACATATGTTGTCAACGTCTCCGCTGCTATGCGGTTGCGGGTTTTTCCACTCTGTGGCTACTGGTGGACACCGGCTCTCTTAAAACTATTTACGTCGGTGTTTACAGCTCGCACAGTGGTGATCTGGAGACAACTAGACTCTTTGAACATCTTACAGAGGCAGCTGAATTGGCCCAACACAAGTATCCGACAGCGGAGCTTGTCTTTCTGGGGGATTTTAATGCCCACCATAAGGATTGGTTGTTCCCGTACCAGAAAACTGACCATGCTGGAAGAGAGGCGCGCAAGTTTGCGATATCGCTTGATCTCCACCAGCTGGTTGGTCAAGCTACCCGTGATCCGGATGTTGATAGCCACACACCCAACTGCTTAGACCTTCTACTGACAACAGATCCAGACAGGCACTCGGTATCGGTCTGGGCTCCGCTCGGATCGTCAGACCACTGTCTGGTGAAATACGTGTCTTCCTGTTCTCTTCCAGATTCAAGTCCTAGAGGCACAATGCGAGTTTGGAAGTACGGATCAGCAGACTGCGACGATGCGGCATTTCTTTGCTTCTTACCCGTGGCGGCAGACTTGCTTCTCTTCGCAAAACCCTTCCGACTGCGCTAACTCAATTGCTGACGTGATTCGCCATGGAATGGAATATTTTATCCCATTCTCTGACGTCTTACTTGACTGCGAGGCTCAACCCTGGTACAACGCGTCTTGTGCGCAAGCCGATATGCTCAAAGAGCAGGCATACCAGGCGTGGACTTCGGCGCGCAGCGACAGGTGCAATAGTCAGGGTGCACGCGAATTGAAAAGAGCGTACAATTCTGCCGCTAAAGAACGCAAACGGGTCTTACGAAAGGTGCGTTTCGACCATGTTGGACGAATTGGGGCCAAACTGGCGTCCTACCCTTCGGGTAGCAAAAAGTTCTGGTCCCTGTCTAAATCGGTCGAGACAAACTTCTGCCGTCCTACGCTGCCTCCTATGCTGAAGTCTGATGGAACGCTGGCTCATACCGCGCAAGTGAAGGCAAATCTGTTTGCCTCCATCTTTGCCGAAAATTCGCGTCTAGATACGGCCTCTAACATTCCGCTCAACATAGCTCACTGTGGCTCCGCAATACCGGAGATCTCAATCCACATAAAAGAGGTCCCTAAGGACCTGTACAGTTTAGATGTGAACAAAGCCAGCGGTCCTGACGGAATACCCGCAAGAGTCCTAAAGAGCTGTGCTGTACACAAAAATAAACCTTTCTGCTATGAGAAAAAAAGTAAATAAACTTATAACTAAGAAAACAAACAGTTCCAATAATACTTAATTGTAACCCAACCAAAAGTACTAGGCTTGCATCAATTCAAGGTGGTATTTATAGTAACAGTTCCGTCTGTCCACACAAGTTCATTTCCACACAGATTACATTAAAAAATGAAGTAAATCAGGCAATTGTTAAGAGCAAAAAACGAATCTGTGTAGAGTTGAAACCTGTACCAGCTTTGTACACCGAAAAAACCTTAAGATTAAAAGATGCGGAGTTTGAATTAACCAAGGACTTCCCAAAATATTAAATATAAAAGAACTTGCTAAAAGCTAATTTACTTGATAGTAAAGGTACCGTAGCGTCATCATTTTGTCTATCCAGATCCACAGAATAGTAGTTTTTACTTGGAGAGTCGGCTTAAAACTGCTTATTTTCTACACTTGGCCATTGTAATTGAGGCTAAGATTTAAATGGGTTCATTAAACAAAATAGTGCATTTGTTTGGTACATATCCGGTTCGTGTAACGGCTAGGCCCAGAAACAGGTTACCCCAAATGTAATCAAGTAAAATTAATATAAGTTCACGTGTACCGTTTCTAACTTTTCATAGAATGAAGCGATTGGGACAATACAGAAACAAAATATTACTCCAAAAACACAATATTTATTTAAATATAAGGTCGCGGACACGAAGTAAGAAGGCGCGGGAGAAGGCGCGAAGGTTAGTTGCGTTACCGCGCGTTATAGCACAGAGATTATTTCATACTTCTATCCCAGAAGTAAGATCCCGTGGGCATTTCCAAACTACACGCGGGCGAAGCCGCGGGCACAAGATAGTTTTAAATAGAATAGGCTCACTTTCTCTATAATGACCTACGACTATACAAATACGACCGCGGCGCGTCTTTCAATGCAAATCCCTTTCGATGCCACTGCATGCCACGGGATTATTTTAAAGCATAGCAATTCATGTCGTATTTCTGTATCAATACGTTTGAATGTCCATTGGTAAAAAATTAAATCCCTTGTCATGCCGTCCCGGTCTGTATACACAAAACACCTTTTATTTTATTTTTTTTCGGATGGGAAATCTTCAAATGCCTTCTCCCGCTCTGGGCGGAGCAGGAGGGAGTGTCAGACTTTTACTGACTAAAACCCATCCATGTTCCTTCATCGCCCTTTGTGTTCCGGGGCCATGGTATCTCTTTCGAATAGTCCCGCAACCCATACACAAAACACCTAAAAGACGAAAAATAAAATTGACTCCAAAATAAAAATTAACATTCCGACACAGATCCATAATTCATTTGAAATTATTAATGCTGAGGCTTTTAAAACCAACAGACCAAAAATCTGAGTAAGTAAAAATAATTCCCAGAATCATTGTTCTTGTTTCCTTAAACAGATTTAAGTGTGTAGTTGTTTATTTTGAATGCTGTATATAGCGAATATGGATGAGATGAATAATGTATTTATGCATACACTAATATTGAGCAGGAAGCGATCACCTACTCCTTAACAATATAAGCGATAAATCAATACTGTTTTGAGCGACTAAAATTATTTGATAGTTTTTCCTAGCATCTACCAATTGAGTTGAGGTTAACATTCAAAGCTTTCTTGCTCTAAAAACATGATAATAATTTTAACAACAAAATACTTGGCAATTTGATTGGTGATATTGAAACTTTCGAAGTACATATTAGTGAATGTCTACAGAACTTTAAGGGTATAATACATCATGGCCTAGAAAAAATAATCAAACACATGATTGAATGACTGCAAGGTGATATGATAAGATAGAATATGTTATAATTTTTTATGCGTTTGGAAATGCCTCATGCATGTCCTTCGTCCTGAGGAGGGCGAAGGGGTCTGGCAGACTCTACTACCACTCGAAGAGAATGTCGCTCTGTACAGCAGAGGGAATTTCAAAGGCATCATGATAAAATGTTGTCAATGATTAATTCCTTTCCCTAAATATCCAAAGCTTACATTCTAAGGGCATTGGCATCATTCATAACCCCGTGTAAAATCACACGTCACTCGAACTAGTGCTATAAATTAATATTACATTATTTGTTCAGCTAAAACTGTTTACTCGTCGGAGATTTAGTGGTTCTTGACTTGACTCGTGTATGTTGCAGTATGCCAAATAAACAAATGTTGTTTTTCGGGCTCCGAGACACGACGGTGTTCTCTTGAACAATAAGTTTGTAAAGCATTGTTGGTTTCAGCAAAACGTGAAAGAGCAAGAACTATTTATTACTTACCTTACTTACGAAGAAAAATAAACTACGAAAAATTATGAATAAAATACTATAATGTCTTTAGTCTGTTTATTACCTTTTCTCATCTTAACTACTGAATGGATTTCAGTGAGTTTCAGTTTTCAGTGAGTTCATTCACATATCTCAGTGATAAGCGTAAGTCTATCGATGTGTGGCCGACTTTGGGATTCAACTCGGTGGGTGTCTTGGACGCTAAGAATGACTTTGAAGAATCCAACTTGTTTCCAGAGAACATCATTTTCCTTGCATAGGTCCAGATGAACATACCGGAAAACGATAGGTTGAAAGGGTCTCCTTCCTCTGTCTAAAAACAAAAACACATCGAGACGTTTACACCAAAAGTCAAACATCACAAACTGAAACGTAGGAGTGTAGGACTATGCTAAACTGAACAATTGAAATGAAAAATACAGGATGCAAGTTCTCACGTTCAATAAACAGATTATCAAAGGCAATGATTACAAATTGCTCCGATTATATTGATGGCACATTATCTGGTGACCTCGCTCAATTTGTGGCAATTACTGCTTCTAGATTACTGTGGTTTACTGAATTATACGGATTATATTGACGCGTAACCATTCTGGAAATGTCGAATGAAAAAGCGTGAATACTAAAAAACTATAATTGTATACCTCCTTGCCGAAGATGACCGGAAGTCTGCTAATGATTGATAAATTACATTAATTATATAGATATTCGACTGCATGAAAGATTATAGAATCTTCACGATTAATACCAAATCAAATCAAATGAAAAATGTTTATTTGTTAGAATATGGTACAAATAGATGTTACAATAATATGGCGTACAAAATTTTTACATGTAATGTGTGTTTTTACATGGTTTTTTTACTTACATTTTTGAACATTATTAACCTGAAAATTTAAGCATTCGTCCTCCCTAGGAAGCTTCATGCTGCACCATGTAATTCATGTTATTTAAGGTTTTCTGAAGATTTTTATCTCTCTTGAATCTTTGTTTACCTTTGTAATGTCAGTTAGTGACAGGCCTAGTTTTATTTTTAATTTATTGCTGGAGCTAGTTGTAGGTCGTATAGGTAAATCACATCGACCTCATATCTTTTCTTTTTATTATGTTCTAGTAATTATTTCCTATTTATTAAATGTCAATCATCTGGAGATGACAGGAGCCTGGTGGTGGAATTTTCAGTCTACTACTAGAGCTGAAAGGCAACACAAGGCTACGTCTGGAGCTAAAAGGCAACACAAGTCTGGAAGAGTGACCAGAGAAAGTTTTCCTCTACTGTGATTTATAAGTTAATGTGTACCTGTGCCTTGACTTAGCATCTGTGGCCCAGGACACAGGAGTGGCGACCCTCCATCCTCTCATACGATCTGATTAAACTGACGTCTTCCATCTCAGGAGAAAGGAAAAAAAAAATTACGTCCTCCGGCCTCTCCAGGAGGAAGATTGTCGGCCTTCTCTTCCTCGGCTGCAATGACGAAGAATGATGAACCTCGACCAGAATCCTTGAAGGAATGACTGAAGCCTGACGTCCCTCGGCCACTACTACAGCCCAGAGGCCCGCCTTTCTCCAGTCTATTAGATAGACAGTCTATAGATTATATCTTTTCTATTGATAATGAAATATTGCGGAAGAACGGTACCGTGTAATAACGATAATGTTGATTGAGTAAATATATACTATTATATAAAATCTCGCCTGTAGGTAATCCCCAAAGGATTAAACAGAGATTCTAAATGTGTGTATCTAGACGAGCCTTTTTGCCATCAACCGGGCACAAATCCAGACTCCATGGTGATTTCGTGCTCATCAGTAGCGCTTTTGATCAATCACTACACCAACGAGTCAGGCGGACAAATTGGATAGGAACTGTAAAGACCTTAACTTTTGTGGTCATTTAGGAATTAACTCTGGTGCGTTGTAACGAAAAAGGAAATAAACAATAAGGTTCGAATTCGAATAAGAAAAGCAGAGCTTAGGAGCCCATCAAAGTGTGGCAATGTAAATTATATTTTTTTTCCTATAGTTATCTCAATTCACACACAGCCGATCCTACAGTACTTATAGAAAATGGCAAATGGACAAATAATAATCATGCTCAGTTCATAAAAAGTAGTCTAGTTTTAGAAATAAAATATGTAGCACCGATGCTTATAAAGTTAATGATTATCTGCCAAAAATAGACATCCCCACTTATATGTCTGCAATCGTTCCTAGGTAATCAATGTAATCACTGACGCAGCAGTCTTAAACATTTTAATACTCTTCCTATTTTAAAAGTTACTTCAGACTTGAAACACTTTTCGATAATGGTATAAAATTATAATTTCATCAATAAACATTATTGACACGTGTTGTGACTTCCAAAAGAAAACCCTGAGTTTGTAAGAATGAAAATTAAAACGTTACCAGGCATGTAATGTGTGACTGGGAAAGCATGAGTCAGAGGAGGAATACATGTCCATTATCAACTCAAACGTGAATAATCTGTGAAACAGATTTACAGTTTATTGACAATTCAAATGTTCAAATCGAAGACTCAAGTATTTTAAAGGATGAAATGTATTATAGACCTAAGAAAACCATTCTGCATAGCCTTTACTTAAACATATAGGCGAAGCTTATTACACCTTTATATGCCGAATCAATGTCTTGAATTTGGATCAAAATGTTCTCAATCTCTGCACCAATCAATTACTCACTCCACATATAAAGCGAAATGACCATATTCAGTATCAGCAGTAGGTACATGACACACAGACACAATGACGAAACTGCTATTAACCGTAGTTCTGACTGCGATCACAATCGCGCTAACGTTGTCAGCGAATACGCAAACGAAAGATGCAATGACAAAGGACGCCATGATGACGACCACCGCGGCTAACCAGGAGAGCAGCGTCAATAGCGTCGATGTCGATGTTATAGCTGTCATGAACGTCTGCAATGATAGTTTCAGGATTGAAATGTGTAAGTTTTTTCGTCTGTTTTCGACTTTATTCATCATTTATTTCACGAAACATGCCTATTGTATTGCTATATTAAGTGAATATTGAGATAATGGCTGGTAAAGATGTATGGAAGAGCAATACGCACACTTAACCGCGCCAAACGCGCCGAATCGAATTTTAGAATTACTTGTATGAAATCCTATGAAATGAATTTTAGGAAAAAAAAAAGAAGGCGATTCGTACGGCGCATTCGGCGCGGATAAGTGTGCCTCCACCTTTAAATATCCATCAATTCACACAATCCCCTCCAAAGGTCTAAGTAGCTAAATGTCCAACAGCGCGAAACGTCGATCCAATGTCTGATTGGTATTCTGCAATTCTGTGTAGTCTTTCATATAAATGATGCCGATAAAAACTTCTGCTTTAAGAAAATTTATAGTACATTATGGTACAAGTGTGTAATGTTGGTGATTACCGCTGAGGCGCGATTGAGACTCGAGCCGTCAGGCGAGGGTCTTAAGAGAGCCGAGGACGGTAATCATCAATACACACGTGTGTCATACGACGTTTTTCAACACACTTTTGAAGAAAATAATACAAAAAAATCATTTAGATAAAAAGTTTATTTAGAGAAACAATTAGTAAACGTGTAGTTAGTAAAATTATAATTAACTGTTTTTGATGGCTTAGGGGTCTCATCAGATAGATTATTTACTGAAATACTTTCATGTTGTTATTTGAGATGGTTCATTATTCGTGTAGGTAGGTGAAATCCAATCATTGGATGTACTTGGTGTTTCGGCAGTAGGATGCGCCTCAGAATCAAGTTTAATTCTTTTTGTGATTTTTGCACAAATTTCTTTCTTGTTTTGTATGGAATCTTCTACGTATGGTTCTGCTACATTGTTAGATCGCCATCCACCATGACGCTTCAAAGTCATTATATTAGCTCCTGAATTAGCCAGCTATGTAGCTGAAGTTCTTCTGAAACTACTTATGTCCAGTGTAGCTTTCAGCATCTGCTAAATCTAAAAACGTAGCGATTTCTTTAGGCATAGAACCAAATTTGTTTATACCTATAGGCTGACAGGTACATTTACCATTCTGGTAATTTAGAAAGAAACGGTAATTTTTTGCTTTTGGTGAACGCAAACTTTCATACTTCTTAACAATTTCATAGAATGGACCGTGTATATGGTGAATGACCTCGGTATTTTATTTTTCGTGATCTTCACTAAAAGCATCTGGCCATGGTTCTCTATGTCTTTTACAGTTACATTTGTTAATTCTTGTATCCTACATACACCAGTTATACCAAATATTAAAGCAACCTGAAAAAAGAAACAATAATTAAGTTCAACACACAACACAGGCTGAAGTCGCGTAGATATTTAAAATTAATTTAACTAACCTTAGTAGCCAGATATTGGTTATCTGGAGCATCTTTTATAAATTTTTCAATATCGTTAGACGATAAAACCTTTGATTTCTTGCTTCTAAATCCATCGGATAGTCTCTTTATATAAGCTGACAAATTAGAGTATGTTTTTAAGTCCACTCCATTCGTTGTTCGGACTGTACTTTTTAACATTGAGTATATACACCACAAAGAGCTAGCTAGCTTGTACTTAGAAGATAATTCTTTAAAGTACGCCATGATTATAGGTGTCATTATGTGCCTAATTGCGGTGAAATTAGAGCCATTTTATGAGTAGTGTGTTTAAAAATTAATTAGCATCGATACTAATGTATGATTTATATTACAGCGTATATACAAGCTCTGAATGAAAGCGGCAGTTTTGTAGATGAAACTGATAAGACACCCAAGGTAAGTGAAAAAGATGGAACACCTTGATCAACTGGCCAAGGTTCCTTTAAGATTCGTGATAATGATATAAATGCACATTTTTAGTAACAATAAATGAAATAAAAACGCACGGTTCGATTTTCAACCGCAACAAAGAAAATAAAATACTCAATACTTAGGACATTAATTTAGGTGCTTGTGTTAGTAAAAAACGGCCATTAGAATATAGTACCACTCACATTTCGCCAGTTATGTTTTAAGTCCCATGTAATAGGGGGCGAGCCTATTGCCATCAATCGGGCACAAACCCAGACTCCGTGGCTGCTACTGAGAAATTCCTTATGTAAAAACCCATTAACACTTTGTCCGACCCGGGAATCGAACCCAGGACTTCATATGGTCAGCAGTCGCGCTTGCCACCACTAGACCAACGAGGCAGTCGAGGGAGGCAGGAGTCGAGGGTTACTGTTCTCTTTGTATTATATCCTTAGCTATTGGCAACTTCTCTTTTTTCATCGGGCCAATAGCTTTCTATTCTCGATTAAGCTAGTTTCCACTATAATACGAGTATCAATAAATTGCAAATCTATTTAGTCCGTCAGTCAGAGAATTGGAAAAGAATAGACACGTATTTTTTGTTTTTGTAAATCAATGCATCAATTGACAAAGATAAAACGCATCAAAACTCGGGAGTGCGGGGGGCTCGTGACGTCAGAACGTTCTAAAAATTATACCACGGCGTGACGTATTGAGAATTTAAAAAGAGTCGTATCTTCGTCAATTATACTTTTTGATAATCTAACTGACGGACTAATTAGGATTTTTCAGTACACAAGCCTATTGTATGGTATCCTATTATGGATATATCTTAATCATTGTTTTCTTATTATATAGTGTTTCATCCGCTGTGTGTTTGAGAACGTAGGCATAGTGTCGGAAGATGGTCGTCAATTCAATCCAGCGCGGGCAGCGTTCATATTTGCCGGAGAACGAAATGGAAAGCCTATGGATGATATCGGAGACATGACTGCCCTGTGCGCTGCTGACCGACGTAAGTTTATGAAATCCTAGTATTTATAGTAGCATGAAGCTCTTTAGGAGAACGAGAAACAGTGTGTAAAGTTCCTCAATAGTCCATTGAAAAGGCGAGGGGCAATACCCCACCAGACTCAACACTCGTCTGGTGGGGTATTGCCTAATGGCTATAGTCGGGTTTTTCATATGGTTAACTCGCAGATAACTCTTATAACACGATTCAGGATTTTGATGTTAGTTTTTCATTTGCGCCAGAGATGGGGCTTGCGTTCTTTTTGCCAACTTAAATGTTCACTACAATATCGTTAGCATAATGAGCTTAAACATTCTCACTGCTGGGATACAGGTTCCGCTTAATGCACCACGCAAGCTCAGTGCGGGTTGGTAAATGTCAGATGTCTTCGAATTTTTGGTTCTAAGTCATACTGGTTTCCTCACGATATATTCCGTTGCCGTTTTGAGAGCAGTCGTGATGAAACAAATTACAATATACTAGTAATGCGCTTGGCTGGGTCTCATTTTAATCATGTAAATGAATATAAATGTGTGTTTTTCAGTGGAAACTTGCCTCTGCGACAGATCTTACCAGTTCCTGAGATGTCTGATGTCGATGGAGATTGAGAGATATGAAAAGGCCTAAAAATTGAATTTTATACCTCTTCATTAGTGATGGCGACCTGGTACTCCACTTAGGTACACGTATTCTAACCATGCTTGTAGGTAATGTACATACTTATTAGTTTAGTTTGAATATACAATATTTATTACGGAAACAGGTTGTTACGTTGTGTGTTTAATTATTTGTAAAAGATTATGTTTCCTTGAAACATACATCACTTCGCGCCTGTAGTACCCGAAAGGTTAGGCAGAAATGCACATTTAAGTCCCATGTGATGGTAGGCGAGTCTCATGTGATGCTGGTCTATTGTCATTATATATCATTCTGCTGCATAATGAATATCCGTTTAAATAAGAAATAATATATCCAGAGAAATGCTGAATACCAACAAAAACTGGTTACAATTAAAACACAAAAATAAATAATATTACGTTTTAATTTCAAACAAACGTAAAGACTAGAAAACGTACAGCTATCAGATCTTTGTGATTTAAATACAGACATGTGAAAACAAACTCTTAAATTAACGAGACTTAGCGCCGAACAGGTTCTGGAACACTCCTCCCAACCAGCCCGTTTGTGGCTCCCTGGAAATTAAGATCTGAGTATTAACTTATGTACATACACGTGTGGAAAATAAACCGTGTATTGAATCGGTCTCAGGAAAAAATAATCCAGACTCTAGAAAATATGGGATATTTAACCTTTTGAACGCCATTGTCACATAGACATGACAAGCAAGCGCGTGCCCTGTAAGCCAAACGACACAAATATGTGACAAAATGGTAGGTGAAAATGTGGCTTGGCTTAGAAGGTTTCCTACACGTGTTTATGCTCTGGCGTTCAAAAGATAGTGGCTACACCAAACGTTACTGATCACAGGCTTGCAGTTTTTTTAATTGGCATGTAATATATTTTTCATAGGCTTTCATTGTAAGTTGTAAGTAAGTTGTATAATGTTCTGCACAACGTAAGCGACAACTCACTCTTTCTTGCAGTTGTACATTAAGTTGACTTTCTTGACATCTCCACGACTCAGCCCTTCCCTCTGTCCCAGTTTCACACCTCCAACCTACAAAAGTCAAGTGAAAAAGTTAAAGTATTGGTATATTGGCCATTGCTCTTTCGTCATTGTATCAGCCTGGAATCTTTCACTGCTAGGTACAGGCTCTTTCTTAAAACCACACAAAACATTTGATTGTTCTTGTAGTAAGACTAAAAAAAGAAATGCCAACTGTAAGGAACCACTGGTGTTTGTCATCAAAACGTTCTTCTATCGTCAGATGTCAAACACCCTTACTAAAAACATAAACGGTTCTTTAAATACTTAAACCGCATTTTGACAGTTTGTACTTTAAAAGTCAGTATTGGATAGATAGAGCTGGAGTCATGGGGAGAGACCGCCTCTGCCCAGCAGTGGGGCTGTCAGGTGTAGGCTAACAGTAACGTTTAGAGTACGCACCTTAGGTTCAATGGTCTTCCCCTTGTTCTTCGAGAAAGCGTATTCGGAGTAGTGCATGACGCTGTTGTAGTCGTAGGGGATGCTGAAGTCGTTCGTCGCCTTCGTGCTGGCCTTCCTGAAGTTGGTCTCGGCACCTGCACACGTTTGAGACCGTAAGTCATTTAAATTATACCGAGAAAGCTCACACTGTTGATGTACCTCAAGTGGCTTGTGAAAAACAAACTAGGCCAGTACGCAAGCTTTAAAGACCGCCAAATCTTGTCTAACTGGATGCCGCTGAATTCTCGTATTTTCCTTGGCAACTGCCTCTCTGATCTCGAAAATCTGTTAGTTATTAAGTATTACAATAGATACCCCTGAAGGACTGCTTTCGACAATGTAAAGCAATTAGCAGGGTTTGATTAACCACCAGGAACTGATTGCCATAATCTTAGAGTTTCACCAAACAATCTCCAATTACGCAACATATTGATAAATTCCTTTTGGCAAACTAACTACCGCACAAAAAAAAATATCATTCGATTACAAAATAAGCATGATAATTGATGACAGACTATGAATAAGAACTGTTAGATGCGGCACCTGGTCTGATGTTGCCATAGCGCACCCAGACGAAGTCGTCCCGCTCGGGGCGGCTCTGCTCGTGCATGAAGCCAACAGCATGGAGTAGCTCGTGCAGGACTGTGCCTTTCTTGGACACACAGCCGGGAGTCTGCAGGTTTACTTCTTGACGACCACCTGGATACATTCATAAATTAGAATAACATAACATCACGCACAATCCCTTAAATATGACAACATAAAATGTCTGTTTGAAATTAACTGGTACATTTCGCCAGTTATGTTTAAGTCCCATATGTAATAAGCGCGGGGCGAGTCTATTGCCATCAACCGAGCACAAATCCAGACTCCGTGGCTGCTACTGAGAAATTCCTGATGGAAACCGCAACAACTTTGCCCGACCCGGGAATCGAACCCAAGACCACATGCTCAGCAGTTTCGCTTGCGACCACTCGGCCAATGAGGCAGTCAAGATAAAAGTTGTAATGTTTCACGGAATTACGACCCGCGTAAACTAATTTCAAAAATTGCAAATATACTCAAAGCGTATTTCTACGAGTGAATTGACGTAAACTATTCGGTAGCTTATGTCAGTCGCATATATTTTGGAAATGTCAAAAATTTTAATGTAACTGATGTAATGTCAACTCTATCTAAGCCATATTTCATAAGCTAGTAAATGTTGTACTAAGTACTATGCGTCCAAATCGCGCAGTAGTCTCCAAGATCATTTACTTCCAATTTAGCAATGCGACAGTATAAACATAGAACCAAGTAAGTATTTTAGTATATTATTGGTTTAGGAACAGGCCGTTATTAAGTGATGCGATTTTCAGTGTTCGTTCCAATGCTCACCAAGTCTGCCTACGCTGGACCAGCAGCCAGTGCTCTTGCTCTGGAGAGTGATGTAGTCCTTCTGTCCTTTGTAAGGTACAAAGCGCAAGCAGGTCAGTCTGTGGTAGTCCGCTATAGCCTTCATTATAGTTTCGCGTTCCGTGGCGCCTGAGAAAAGATACAGATCATGTTTTTCATAAAAGTTATACAGCATTTATATTTATTTTTATTTTTATTTAAAAGGAGGTCCCAATGTAAGATTTACTGTAAAAGTTGTACATGTTTCTGCAATAAACCTTTTATTTTTTATTTATTTTATTTATTTCTTCTTAATACAAATTTTGATTTGTTTGTAAATCTTACGAAATGTAAGAGTTTTGAACAAAACGAAAATATATTTATTCTGACGTTTTTACCCATAAACTTGCGATTTTACTGCGGAATTTGAGACTCGCAGTAGCCGATTACCATTTATGAAGGTAGTTTAGTTTATAAGCTAGATTAAATTATTATAGGGCTCATGTCACAGTTTGAGGCTGATCATATTACCCTTTTTTTTCTGATGGGAAATCATCAAATGACTCCTCCCGCTCTGGACGGAGCAGGAGGGAGTGTCAGACTTTTACTGACTAAAACCCATCCATGTCCCGTCATCGCCCTTTGTGTTCCGGGGCCACGGTATCTCTTTCGAACAGTCCCGCAACCCCGACTGATCATATTACTTATTACGTCCTCAGTCCTGCAACATTGTTTTTGTACAAAATCACGCAAACCTTTCCTTTCACAAAATCATACTCTGGTATCTTATAATACGTACTGAAATATCCCTCAATAACATAGGGGATGTGTCCCTGTGGCCAGCGCAGGACCTCTTCCCTGACGCCGTTTCTCCCCTGCTGCGGTGGCATGAGTATGTCTCCCTCTGCGTAATCCCCTACCTCCTCAGGGTTCATGAGGGAAGAAGACTCCGACCAACTCGCCAACGCATCGCCTGGAAGTTACAAAGTAATAAGAACAGCAAGATATTCTGGGGTTTCGGATGGATGTGTCATGTGTGAATAGTACAGACTCCAGTATTTCAAGCTACCCGAAACTATCAAATTTTCCCAATCAACCTTGAACCTAATGCTTTAAGGATAAAGTTGAAAATCTATTTAAGAAATTTGACAGATTGTAGTAGCTTGATGTGCTAGCGTCATTAAGAAACATTCATGCGTGATCCTGCGATCTGTATACCCAAAGGCGTTTTCATAACGAATTTGACTACCTATCACATCATTATTTGAAACTGAACCGACTGAAATTGTTTCTTATCGTAATCATTTTGGATGTCATAAGACGAAGTAGAATGATTGGACCTGATCACCTGACCGAACAAAGATTATCAAGAATTCGACTCAAAGTGGTTCTTCAAGTCGTTTTGTTTTTCTTTTTCTTTCAGCTAGTAAATATAGAATTACTAGCTGAGAGTCCCCAGTATTTAAGAACAAAAATGGACTATTGCAGAAAAAAATCCAATAAAACTGCCTATAGATTCATATGAACCAGGTACCTAAGTTTTGTTTCTTTCCTCTGTCTTATCAGGTACGGTTAAATGATTTCCCAAACAGCACCGATGATGCCACTCAGTCAATTTCCTTTTACACCGGAACGGGGAAAAGCACGAATGAAGATAAAAAGTTATCGAAAAAGTTGTGCAACGTTGTAATGTGTCACATAACACGATTAGGGTATCATGGAGTTGAGGAAGTGGCCTGTCAACTTGGTGCCTGGTGAGTTTTCGTTATTTTATTATCGGATGGGGTTGACACGCCTGCTGTCGTGTTTATCGTGTGAACATGACAGCCGATGCATCTCGACCTCACTCGATCTGCATGTATTCATTATTCATAATTTCCTAGTACTTAATTTCCTTTTCTTTTTTAGTTTTCGATGTAAGTGGTGACTTGTTACACAGTTTAGCACTTACCCAGGGAAGCTAAGCTAAGAAAACTTCAAAACGTAAACCAAAGTGATTAAAAAATATAAATTACCTGAGTATTAATTCAGTACATTGTTTCTCATTAACAAAGTCTCAAGCTAAAATATCATGGCATGTCTGTAGCGGAATTATATTATGTAGGTAATTTAATAATATCATGAATAATAATTATACAAAGCGATAAACAAAGATAATTAAGATTTTATCAGAGACTACTGTGTAACTAGCAGTGCCCTTACAGGGTGCCTGGGTTAATACTGTGTCATGAAATTTTAATGTACATTCAGTCAAAAAAGTATCGGGAATGGATGATTTGTTTATGGTTCCAATTTTTTTTTTGTTTTTTTTTTGTTGTTGTTAATTAATCGGGCGTTATGCGGCGTTTAAGAGAGCAAATTAGATGAAAAAAGCCAGATTTGTGGAAAAAAAATTCTTGGATTTTGCACCACGATAATGCGCCTTCGCACAATTGTGAACGATTTTTTGACCAAAACTCAACAAATACCATCGAGCAACCACCTTATTCACCAGATATGGCTTCAGCCGACTTCTTTATTTTTCCTAAACTCAAACTACCACTTCGTGGCACCCGTTTTCATTCAGTAGAAGACATAAAGGAAAATTCGCGGCGAGAACTGAACTCAATTCTGGAATAAGCATTTAAAAAATATTTTTATGATTGGATTATTAGTTGGCGTAAGTGTGTCGTTTCTGAAGGAGCATACTTTGAAGGTGATAAAATAAATTTGGATGAATAACTAATATTTTGTGTTTTATTGATCTTTTCCCGGTATTTTCTTGACAGAGTAGTATGCCTACTTTCCAGTGTTTTACATGTTAGCAAAATAAATACTAGGTACAATGCTGCAATGGTATAAAACTTGTATTTAATGCTCGATTACTACACACTGTATTAAAGATAAGGTTTGTAAGTTTCTACTTAGCTTTTAAAGCTTTGACAGAATAATTTGTGTTTTCAAAGAAATCAAAATCATTGAGTAAATATCAGCCAAATTAAGCACCTACTTAGATACCGGCAGACAGGACGTTTGTACTAAAAGATTGTGTTAACGCGATTTTTACTCACCCGATAACAACCGTAATGACAAAAGTAAAATGCAAATTGACGATTAAGGAAACTGTAGTTTAATTACTGACATAATTAAATTAGATAATGACTATTTTGATACATACACGAGCTTTAATTTAATTGGTAACTATGCATTAAACCTATTACTTAATACGTTTTCTTTTAAATTTTCAAGGCGTTTTTGAATTTTCTTTTATGCAATTTTATGTCGCACTGATTTTACCACTGTATAATATAACTTTTGAAGATATAGAAGTATTTCCAGAAATAACACAACAGTACAAATATTTCTTTCTGCCGATTTAAATAAAACTTTTAAATTCATGCAACTATAGTTGACAAACATACTATAATTAATTAATTAATTTCATTAATTCTTTCTTGGTGTTCAGTTAGTGCACGCACTAAAGTTATTTCTTTATAATGAATGAGCCCCAAGCAAGAATTTTAAAAATAGAAAAAGAATTTTGACAATTCGTCCCCATTTCCCTGACAGTTTGTATGGAAATTCGTATTTGGGCATAAATAAAATACCATTAAGATGTTCTCAAAATATGATTAAAATGTTCAATCACTCACCGCTCTCATTTTTTGGTAGTCCATAAGCTTCGGGTCCCAAGCTCGACACGTCTATAGTCTGACTGCCATCTATGCTGTTCTCTTCAATGTCGTCATATAAAAAATCTATTAAATTATAATAACCCTCGCCTGCTGGCAAAGCGTTATTTCTACTAACTAAAACTATTAAAAATATACTAATTATAGAATTCATTTTTACTAACATAAGCTTGTTTATTTTGTTCTATTTTTACAAGCTTCAAGCTAATTTTAAATTGTTTAATTTTTTAAATTTATACTTGTTTTAAGGAAAAGGACTAGGCGATCAGAAAACAGCAATAGGTATGTGAAGTAAATTGGTGTGGCGCGCGGTTTTATAAAGGTGTCGCGAAGACCTGTCATAGGGTAAACACAAACGGACAAAATGTCGACAAGGTTCGTTACTCCTTACTTCCTGATAAAGGATGCGAACGAAAATATGTAAACTAATCGATAAGAACAGCCTTGAATGTTTTTTGATTTACATTTCCTATATTTTGCATGTTTTGGTTATGAATTCTGTGTAATCTTTCACGGTTTCCTGTGAAAACAAAATGTTTAAGACTAAGTAATTCATAATGTTTACCTACGTTTTATATTTGGAACCGTTACAAATTGTAGTATTTCGTCTATTCTATATAAGGCAGATTTTACGACTACTGTCAATTAAATAAGGATTTATAAAACTTGCTTTATCTTTTATTGATGCTCATAAATAAAGAATAATTCTTTCGCGGCTTGCATTTTTTTATCTAAAACATCCGTTTCCGTTTCATACAAAGAACTGTATAAAACACTGAAACGAGGAAAACAAAGCGGACCCTTTTGATGCCTTTTCATAAGGTAGATACGATAGTTATGAAAATGATGGTTAATTTTACATTTACCGATTTTCGTGAACAGGTATGCTAAATACGAAAATAACTCGTTGCACCAGTTGTTACAAGCATTTTTTGGAAATTCTCATGGTTACTTACCCTCCAACTAGGATAGGCGAAGGGTTGTATGGTATGTCCAGTCAGTTTCTACGAAATCAGAACCCAATGATTACTAACATGTTTGTTGTTTATGTATGTTAGGTATAACTAAAATTTTACGTAATAGTCTTGTTTGAAGATGATCAAGTTCTTCTTGCATCATAAGCGGAACAGTTGCAAGAAATGGTACCTAACTGTACCTAATTATTAGAAGCATGGGATACATGTGAACAAGACGAAAATTATGGTGTTTGAAAGAGAAGCAAATTTATCGGTGTGTGGTGTGAAAATAAATGTTATGAGTGTGGAGCAAGTGAATGAGTTTTTATATTTGGCCTGTATTTACAAGAGATGGTAATATTGACGTCAAGGTGTTGGTCCCGGCTGTCACTAGGCAGTCACTCCATGTAAAATATCGGTATTCAGCTGCATTCAGTTAGACTGGAAGCCGACCCCAAACATATTGGGAAAAGGGTAGGCAGATGATGGAAGGATTGACGCAGATGTGGAAAGGAGAGTCAATGCGGGAAATAAAGTGAACGGTGCCATCCATGCGGTTGTAACCAACAAATCGATGTCAAAAAAGGCTCGACTGGCTGTCTACAATAGTGTGCTTGGTGCCTACACTAATTTATGGAAGTGAATGTTGGGTGTTGCAAACGAGGACTGAATGTAGAATTAATGCTGCGGAAATGCGTTCCTTGTGAAGCATATGTGGTGTCACAAAGTTAATGATAAATTGAGGAATGAGGTTATTTGAGAACGTTGCGGCTTAGAAGATGTAGTGACGAAAATTTAAAAGAGCTTGCTAAGATGGTTTGGTCATGTGGAGAAGAAGAGTGAGAGGCGACCAACTGTAAGGTTCGCCCTTATCTACAAGGACAGAATAATACAGGGTGTAAACAGACTCGTCACGAAGCCGTCAACCAAGCATTCTTTAAATCAAACTAAGTAACCCTACGCAATTTTTTTGCTGGGAAATGACTTTTTTTTTTGGGGTGAAAAATCGGACTTTTCGGTAGTACTCAATGTAACGTTGAGTACTACCGAAAACACTTAAAACATTGTGCTGATGGATGGATTGAATAGTACGGGGGTCGTGGAGGTGTTGAAAGTAAAAATCTTACATTAAAAACATGTGAGTATTAAAAAAAACTTGTGAAAAAGTTAGAACTTTGACCCCCAATATCTCCGTAACTAGAACGTTCCCAGGTATAGTGTAGAACAAAAAAATGATCGCAATGACGGGGAGAACAAGTGCCTTTTGGCTTCGTTAAAGAGTCTTTTTACACTCTTTACATTCTGACCTTATTGGTGAGGTGCTTCAGAAAGGTCAGGCATGCGTAGTACTTGCAACCGGCGTACATGTATGAACAGATGTATGAACGTGGATGAGGCAAAAGGAGTACATGTAAGGGTCGTAGCAGGGCATTCTGTTTCTGCCTACCCCCATGGAGAAAATCCCTAATGCGGGGAGACAAAATAAAGCCCCCAAGGTAGCAAATAAAACAAGAGAGACCTGTATTTTTTGTATTCTAAACTTGATGCCAAGGAAATCTGTGTAGATTCCCAAGAAAAAAAAGAGTCCCTACCTATGAATGTAAACCTGGTTATCGCTCCAAGATCCTCCATGATGCGAGAATCATTGTCGTAGTCTGAATTCACACGATCTGATCGATCTGATTCTCACGTCACCTTGGCTCTCAGGACCTGATAAGAAAGTAAGATAGAAGGAAGGAGATAGAAGACCGAAAGACACTTCAGTTCTCTACCCTTTTGATGTTGTTTAGTTTATAATAAAAATATTTATCCAATAAGTTTATTTTTCTTCGAAAAGAAAAATGCGACCTTTGACTTTATGTCAAAGCTTGAGCCAGTCATCTTTCACACTTATTCAGCTATGATGATTGTTGATGACTGACGAGTCTGTAAGGTCGCATGGAAAGTTTAAAACATCTTCAGTTAATGAGTCAGTTTCCCACGCCGGCCTTTTGCTTTACCACAATCTAACCAATTACGAATAATTCCGATCGAAACAACATCTTCCTTGACATAACTTTTGTTCTGACCTAGAGAGAGATCAAATTGCGTCACAATAGCAAATGTGTCACATTATGATGCCCAAACTCAGTTCGTTGACACACAAGGCCTCGCTATCTGCGAGTAAACGGAAGGATTTCTCGTTGATAGGAACAACCTCCATCGTGTAATGTGTTCAGGAAACATTATCGTTAACTTATCATGTTAATTTGACTATTGAGTCATGTTGCGTCATCGTTGTTAAACAATTCTTAGATATTTATCTAATAAAAATAATAATGCCTTGCATGGGTGTGACATAAGTAACATGTTTTTCCTTGTTAGCGTTATCGTTTTTTTTGTGATTTCATAAATAAACATTAGAGGAACTTGTGCGGTCTTTTATTTTTCGATGAACTTCCGCTTGTGTCAACGGTAGGTAGGTACTTTACCACATGGTAAAGTTCCGGTAAAATTCCAATGCGACATAGTATTTCTTTGGTTATTCAGATTCTCAAGATTCAGTTTCTCATCAACATCTGCCTAGCCTTTTCTAAACTATGTTGGGGTCGGGTTCGAGTCAAACTGGGTGGAGCTGAATGCCAGTATTTTCCTCCACAACACAGTTAAGTAAGAGTGGTCAAATCAAATCAAATCGAAATTGGCGAAAAATCTCATAAGTACATAGCTAGAACCTGACCATAAACTAGAATAGTAAATACTTAGTTCTTTTTGCTTTAATGTATCCACGTTTCTAGCTGTTTTCCCTAGACTTTAGGAGGCTCCGATAATTCCGATTTTGCACTCAAAAATATAGAAATGCCGTGGTCATCCATGACCACCGGTTGATTTTAGTCAGTAAGATTCGCGTCTTACCGAATTGACTAAAATCACAAGAAGACACCATGTGTCTGGGCGGGGTGTGGCCCCTACACCAGTCCCAGAATTTAGAAAAAGCAGTCAGTAAGAAATATGAAAAGCAGAGAAGCGCCTCTATTTCTAAAAATACCAACCTAATCATGTTAAAAACATTTATTTATAACACCTTAAACTATCATTACAGGGTAAACCCTAATGCGACAGCTAAGAACTTAAACTAAACCTAAACATACACTTGCAACCAATTTAGAAAAGAATAAACTAACAACATTATTAAAATATTACATTATTTAAAAACACAGACATAGCATAACATAAACATAGTACAAAAATAAAGATAAAATTAAATATTATTTCGCCTGTAACATAATATAAATAACCTTTGCGAATTCACTAAAACAACATGTAAATACATGTCTTGTGTTGTTTCCGAGACAGCAACAGCTGTGGTCAGCGATGTAAGGGTGGTGGTTGTGACATTTTCTTTTGGCAATAATTAAGAGTTTCATATCCAGCTGTGAATATTTGCTGCCAGTTATTTATTTACCTAAACAATTTTGCACAATGTAAACAAAACAAACAGATGACGTATACTCAAAACCGCAGGGCGCCGAGAAATCGGAACCGACCACGGAAATGTCGACTTAATAGACACATTAGTTATACTGGTTATGCCTAATTTGGCGACTGATTCATAAGACGATGAGGTTGAGGTCGCTTCGTGTTCACGTGTTCGTGGAAGTGCGGGGGCGGCGGCGGACATGAGGAAACAAATGTGCTGAGGGGTTCAGCGGAAGATAGATTCGCATATGGACAATGAGTAACCAACAAACGAACATCAGTGGTGAGCTGGGGACTTGGAGAGGGTGTCTGATCAACTGGCTTCATGGTCTAGTCACTTGACCATGAAGCCAGTTGATTAGAAAAGTACAATAGACTCTAGTGTACTTTTTACACGACTGCCCAAAAATGAGTGTTAGGTTTTCAGGGTTCATGTATGTATGTATATATGTGCTTATGTATATTTGTAAGTTTCTTTATTCCACCATAATTTCATAACGCCTATACCAATTTAGATGTACGTGGTATCGTTAGAATCCTTGTGTTACCCCGGGCCCCGGGTAATAATTATAGGCTTATTACATTTTTTTTTGCAATGTTTACCTTAGCCATTTAGTATGTTTTTTTGTTAAATTAAATTCTGCTGACTGAAATGATATATTTTAAAATCTCAATTTTAGAATTTCGAAACATTGGCACGCCATGGTATGTGGCAAAACATGTCTGAACGATTGTTTCTTTATTTATGTTATCCTACATGCACTTTTTTATTATTGTATGTGACACATGTTTTGAGCAAATAAAATATATCTTATCTTAGCCTAGTGAAAAATTAAAAAAAAAATAAAAGAAAATGCACTATGGGTATCAAATTAAAGGGTTCATCATAAGGATTTTAAAATGGTATCTTGACCGTATTTTACTACTACTTACTACTACTACAAGATACGCGCGGATGACTAGGTAGGTTTTAATGTTTTACGCAGTCGGGTTTTTAAATTTTTAAATTATTTTTTTGCTGCTTATTTTATTTTTTAACTTTACCCGCGGTTTCGCCCGTATGGTGCCAAAGTTCGTCGACATCCGTTCATCTGTTAAAGCGTGAGAAGGTTACATAAAGAAATAACTTCGCTTAAAATATTAGTATGCATTCAATATCAATTTACCTACATGATTCTGGTTAACTTGTAAAGTATTATTCTCATGCCCTACGCTTTATTAACCGACTCCTAAAAAGGAGGAGGTTCTCAATTCGGCTGTATTTTTTGGCCTCATAAATCAGTGACATACCTACTTACAGCGACGCTAAAACAATTAGGTACCATCTATTTCGTACATAATTCTGAACGTAGCCCGTAACGTACCTAACCCACACCCACGTAGGATATTCCATCGGATTTTTTTTAAATCAGCTGTGTGTGATGCAGCAAATTTTAACCGTGCAGGTATTGCAGTTTTGTAGGAAGCAATTGTTTTTTTTTATAAACCGATAGAAAATTAATACTCGACAAGAAGTGTAAGCATCGAGGAGCTCGTGGCTAAATAATAACAGCCGCTCGGGTCGATCTTTAGGTTAAGCCGTGCTTGCCTAGGTTGGTCTGTGGATGGGTGACCACCGTTACATACCGAGTTTCGTCCGTGCCTCGGAAAGCACGTTAAGCAGTTGGTCCCGGCTGTCATTTGTAGATCTTTGACAGTCGTTACAGGTAGTCAGTGGCCCAAAAAGTCTGACAACCAGTCTTACCAAGGGGTATCGTATTACCCAGTACTAACTGGGTTGTGGAGGTCAGATAGGCAGTCGCTTCATGTAAAATACTGGTATTCAGCTGCATCCGGTTGGACTGGAAGCTGACCCCAACATAGTTGGGAAAAGGCTAGGCAGAGAGAGAAGAAGTGTGAGCATATCACTAACTAAAAAGGCTGAAATAAAAATAAACTTCGCAACGCAAGTCAGTGACTTTTGTTAGTTTCATTGACTTTTTGCGCGACGCGACGTCCGTAAAGTTGATTTCCACATTTTAGTGTTTTTTTAGCAGTCTGTTTTTTTTTTGCAGCGGTTTCCATACAACCTATGACATCATAGAAGTGTTAATCATGCATACCTAATTGTCAAAAGGTATTTTTCCTACTGTTACTGTAAAATACAGGTTTAATCAGGCATTAAATAGAGGCGGGTCAAGTAACTTTTAATTATTGTTCTTAATGATAATGCGCTAAAACAGTAATTAATAAACACAGTCAATAGTCTTGGAGGTGCTGGAAAGAAATAGGGGTCCCGTATTATTATACCTACGAGAATCTTATAAGTACTAGGATTTCATAAATACCTACTATTAAACTGTATTTCTACCCGACTACGGCGAAGCCAAAAGGAAGGGTTATGATTTTAGCAGTCTATGTATGTATGTACATACACAATATGTTTTTACGTATGTTCCATCCTAGCGCCTAAACTATTTATCCGATTTTGATGAATAAGGTGTCAATCGATTCGTTATTTAACATTAATTATATTTAAATTAGATTGAGTATTTGGGGGTTCTAGTTCAATCAATATAGGATAGGCTTGTGTCCTGAAAAAATCTAATTAGTCCGTCAGTAAGATTTTCAAAAGGTTTTTGACACGTATTTTTTTCATTTGTTACGTAGACCAAAATTGACGAAGAGCTGATTGAGCTTTTAAAATTCTCAATACGTCACTCCGTGTTATAATTCTTAGTGCGTTGTGACGTCGAGCCGCCACTCCCGAGTTTTGATGCGTTTTATCCACAGATTTTATCTTTGTCAATATTCATTGATTTACAAAAACAAAAAATACGTGTCCATTATTTTCCAATACTCTTATCTGACGGAATAAATAGATTTGCAATTTATTGATGGTGGAAACTAGACTATTGTTATAGAAATATTTGATGCTATAAAGGGTGTAAAACACCTCTTAACGAAGCCGAAAGGCACTTGTTCTTCTCGTCATTGCGATCATTTTTTTGTTCTACGCCATACCTGGGAACCTTCTAGTTACGGAGATATTGGGGGTCAAAGTTCCAACTTTTTGACAACTTTTTTTTTAAATACATGTTTTTAATGCAAGATTTTTACTTTAAATATCTCCACGACCCCCGTACTATTCAATCCATCCATCACCACAATGTTTTGAGTTTTCACCCCAAAAAAAAAAGTAGTTTTCCAGCAATATTTTTTGCGTAAAGTAACTTAGTTTGATGTACCGAATGCTTGGTTGACGGCTTCGTGATGAGGTGGTTTACACCCTGTATACTATGTATAGTAATAGATATATATATATCATGGTGGTACCGCCGGGAAGGATACTCCGCAGCGCAACCACTGTAAATATAAGTTTACGTCGAAACTAGAGATCTAGATTTTTTTAAATAGGACTAGAATTTTATAGACATTCCATAGTTTTTTTTATGTAACGTTATACACACATCAAAAGTATCTAGGGATCAACATATATTTTTGCAATAACTTTTCTCCTGATTGATATTAATTAAAATTTTCTTTAAGGATTCATCAAATAAAGTGTTTTCGTTTGTCACAGTAACGATAAACCAAGTCACCTTTGCATTAATAAAGAAATTTGCCATTTTCCTAATAAAGGGATTTTTGACATTTGAACCACTAACATTAAAGTTCGAAAAAAAGACTGAAATAACAGTTTTCTTTAAAATTTTATTGGGTAACTTAAACAATTAATAATCCGTGTTTCTACCGCGAACACTAACAACACAAGAACATCGGTTTGGCATACTCAAAATGAGTTCATCCAAATCACGCTGTGGAATGGCCGCCCATGTTCGTTGCAACAACAAAAAAAGGTCTTCTTGCGACTGGATACCCTCCATATTCGGCAGAGCTCTTCTCTGTAGCATATCCCATGCATGCTCAATCGGGTTCAAGTCTGGCGACTGAGCAGGCCAGGGCAGGACATTGATGTTAGCTGCGGCGAGAGTCTGTCTTACAACTCTTGCGGTGTGCGGTCGTGCATTATCATGCATTAACTGAAATAAGGGACCGATTTGCACTTGTAGAGGAACGATGACGTCTGATACAATCGTCTCAGCATAAATTTGAGCGTTGAGGTTGCCTCTGATCCAAATCAACTCAGTTCTTCCGCCGATCCAAATACCCGCCCATACCATGATGGTTCCACCACTATAAGGATGGACTTCCTGGCAGGATTTTAATCGCTGTTGGCGTCCAGGGGTTCTCCAGTGTCGTATACGTCTTGTATCCGGTCTCATACCAAAACGAGACTCATCAGAAAAGCACACGAAACGCCATTGTTCTTCTGCCCAATTTCTGTGTTCAAGAGCCCATTGATATCGAATCCTACGATTGTGCATTGCTATAGGTGGTACCCGTAGCGGTCTTCGGGAATGAAGGTTCACTTCATGCAAGCGGTTTCTGACTGTTTGGTCGCTAATTAAGTTCCCTGAAGAGTGATGAAGCCTCACGGCTAACATCATGGCGGTTATTGTTGGAGCTCTTCGAGTTAAGATTTGAATGTATCGGTCTTGTCTCCGTGTGGTGCAGCGATACCGTCCTCCATGGCGCTCAGCCACGGTACCAGTGCTTCGGTAACGTGTCCAAAGTCGACTGATAACACTCTGACTTGTATTCAGAGCTAAAGCTACAGTACGTTGCCGGGAACCAGCTTCTATCATTCCCACGGCTCTGAGCATTTCTTCCCTGCTTAAATGACGTCGCCGCTCCATAATAACGTTGGTTTTAATCAGTAGTAGGGAAACAGTAGCACTAATAATGTCTTCAATGCGTTGTATGTTTTTATAGGGAAAATATTGACAGCTTATTTTCATCTTTTACTCGAATTTGATTGAGAGTTCCTGATTCAAATTATGAAATGCACCAAAAAGGATCCATATAAATTTATAAAATCATAAATTTATTACAAAGCCACATCTCAATCTCAAGAAATCCGCATAAAAATGCTTGATCCCTAGACATTTTTGATGTGTGTATTTATTAAAGCCAAGGTGTTTCCGCCAGGGAGCATGACTCTCATAGGCAACATAAAAACTGTGGCATCAGAAACAAACGATAAAGAAACATTGACCCTGAGGTCCTGATCTCGATACCGGGGTCGGCAAAGACGTTAGGTTATGGGTTTTTCCTCCAGGAATTTCTCTATAGCAGCCAAATCTGTATCTGTGACCATGTGAGACAAAGTAGAATTGTTAAATAATATGTCCTCTGGACCTGAACTGCTGACTTTTCGAAGCATTTTTTTTTTTTGTCCTGTACCTATGTATGTATCTTAGTATATGTTTTTTTTTATTGTGTGCGAGTACCTATCTGTCAGCCCCGTCATAGTATTCTACACCTTGCAACTTGCGTCTACTTACTACGTTCTTACTTTTAGTATGTAGGTATTGTATTATGAGAGTATGTATTGTGTGGTAAAAAATGACTAAGTTGCTTCTCCTGCTATAGTAGTTAAGTAGGTCTAAGTACATAGAATTTTCTGCCGTTAAAGCAGACTTAGCAGTTCTGTAAATGCATTCGTTTTTATCACTTTTACGAATAACTCCACTGTATAAATTCAGACAAATTCGGGTTTAAGACATCGTTAAACGAAGGAAACAATAAAACAAAGCATTTTATATGTAATTTCCTGTGTATTTCTAACATATTAGTTTTATACACTACTTCATTATTTACATGAGCATTATCGCTTCACAATATTATTACAATTAAAATAATTTTCTCTCTTTATTTATATTATTTATACATTTTTTATTTCACCTATTCTTAGGCAAAGTGACAAAACTTCTCGCATATCAAAAAGCATTAGAAAAAAATACTGTTTTTCTTTAATATTTTAAAAATAGAATCTACATAGGAGCGGGCCCTGGTTTACAGTTGAGCGACATAGATGGCGCTCTGAAAGGCATACGCGAGATAGAACAAAGAACAAATCACGAGAAATGGTTTAGAGCTTACAATCTTTATATTATTAATGTCAAGACTAGCGGAAACTGTCCAAAACGTATTTTGTTTGAGGATAAAAACGTCACAGCCAATTATAACAATTTCCGAAATGTTTTAGAACATTAAATCTCCTCTAACTGTTATAATGAGTTATATTTAATCTAAAAATCTTTATAATTCTGATGCCGGCTCTTATCCTTATTATGAAATAGACATGGGCAAGTAGAATTACAATTACTTTTTGGATATTAAGTTTTAATCAATGCAGGAAATATTTTTTTGTAATCCTTACAGGTACCGTTATTTTAATTCAAAGGAAGATCTTTAAAATTTTATAAGTAACTACATATTAAAAGAATTGGCCCAGTTTTTGTTAATTATTAGAAAGATCGACATGTAGGTACAGTCAAAAAATTAAAAATATTTATGCAAAAATATCTCAATTAGCAAAATTTTGATATTGCACTATAAGTAATTGGGTTTTTAAAGCTCGATTCGTGATAACATGTATGTACCTATGTTACAAAACAGTTTCTTAAAATTTACGATTTAGCTTAGGGGCGTAAATAAGTAGTCGTAACAAAGACAGACAAAAAAGTGAGAAAAATTAAATGCTTGATAAACATGAATGCTACATAACGGTACAAGGCATTCATAAATTAGAAACGAATTACAAATTAAAGTCTGAACAGACTAAAAGCAGAATACATTTTACAATCTGTCCCTAATTACGCCCTCGTCAATCTTTTAACATAATTATTATGCTGTCCTAGTGACAATAAATAAATTAACTGCAGCTACAGTTCTTTAACAATAACAGCTAATGTTGGCACTGGTCAACAGGATAATCGTGATCCATCTACCGCTTATTCCGACACTATTGTCCATTAAGTAAAAGTAAACATTAAAACTGCAGTAACAATAAGTATTATTGTATGATATTCGCGATCTCAATACGTCTTAATAATAAAACTTATGTCAATTCACCAAATAACTGGATAAATAAACTAAATATTGCATTTACTATTTTTCCATATTTCAACATTGCCATGAAAAGGCCAAAGCTTAGTTGATGGATCCATAAATATTAAGATCGCGAATGTATCTAGCTGTCAACATTATCTGTAGTAACAAAGGCTTGAATTTTGTACATAACATTGAGTAGAACAGACTTATAAGTTCACTTTGCGATTCGACAATTTACTATAACAACTCCCTTACATCAGTTAGTAGGCACACTGTGAGGACGGCCCGAGGCCCGCGCAACCCGAAGAGACCTGCTCCCGACACCAGGCGACCAGGGTCACAGCAACAATAAGAGCTGGTCGCACGCCAACGAACTAACTAAAATGAACTAACAAATAGTGCTATTTCATCACTCGGTACTGTAAATAAAACGTTTGAGCAGGACAGCACGATAACCTAAGTGTTCTACAAGTTGCTCTGAACTTCAGGTCTCCGGGTGCAATGCCCACTTTTATCACAAAAGGTGTTAAAGTACATATTGCATTACGCGACAAATATAAGCCACATATTTATTTATTAGCTAATTAATTCCAATATGTCCATTATTGACATTATACACAACTGTTAGAAATTGACAACACCTAAAGAAGTCTTTGTACAGAGTTTCCATAACTACGGTACCTAACTGCACACATCACAGATATAGAAAAATAAACTTTATTCCTGTTACTTCTATACATAACAAGTACACTTTAGCCTAATTGTATATTTCACAAAGAGGGAATCTTTTACATCGTATATTGAACCAGAGTTACTCACTATCGTATAGACTGGGGTTCCTGTTGATGTAGACAAGCTTGGCTTCAGCGCTTACTGACCCAGAACGTACAGTAAATATATTCTATATATAATAAGACATGATTAACAACACATGGACGCATTTCGCTAAGCTAACTGATATAAAATGTGCCGCACTCCTCCTGCCACTCTCTGAAGGCATCCGCTCCATTTCACATCTCGATTCTACACAAACTTGCTTCTTAGATTGACTTTAAAACAATAAATAAAAGTTAATAAATAATTTTTACATCCACTCAAGTTATTGTTCAATTCGATCGCAATGCGAAAACTACTAGAAAAATATGACGCGGATCATTATGTTGTTGACATCCACTATTGTCCATCACTATTTGTCACTTTGCTATCACCGTCTTTGAAATAAACCACCACTCACTAGTAGGCATTGCATAAATACATCATTTGAAACATTCGCGCGGTCTTAACATAAGACGCGCACCGCGTTCCTGACACTCATCGGCGGCTACTCATCTCTTTCGCACACATCATTACAACTCGTAGTGAGACAAGGACGTCGCTACCGACATCCCACCGTCCACCCGTCTTATGTTTCACAAGGAATGGTTGTCGTCACATCCAGGTGAGGTAGAGTGTAGACGTACTGACTCGACACTGTAGTACTTCGTGTTCCTAAGCTCGGTGATCCCTTCCGGGGCATTAAAGTATACGTATTTTATTATTGCTCGAAATTTACTTTGGCAGTGAATGGCAATCCTGGCCATCTACAGCGTGGGCTAGCGAAAGAATTTCTTCTTAATTTTTAGGTCACCGAACCTGCGGTCTTCTGTGGAACATCATTCTTCGATCTTGGAGCTCGGGATTCGCTAGCACACTTCAGCAGTCTTTTAAGATATTCGGCTCAGAGCACAGTCGCGTTGTGTAGTGTACCAGGCGGACAGAACTAGAGCTAGCCTCACGAGGGGTGCGGCGGGGGCGCCGTCACCACCACCACGGGCTTCACGACGGTGGCGCCGAGGTACTGCGCCGCCACCGTCAGCGGCGCCACCGTGCCCTTCACCATTTGTGTCTCCACCATCTGCAAAACCAATACATTCATATCTCTACAACTAGTAAATTAAAAAAATTACTTATACCCCTAAATTCGATATGTATAGATTTTAGGAGTAACAATTTTGGGTCTTTGTTAAACAACTGCAAACGTTTAAAGATGCGGTACGAACTTTAAGTTTTAACACACAAATACGTTAAACGTCGCGACAGACTCGGCTTCGCATAATATCTTGTAACTGTATAGTTTCTCCTAGTACTCGTATGTCTGGTGTGATTTCAGATATACGTACAACTACAAAAAACTTTTTGCGTAGTGTTCACTCAAAGAAACATGTTAAAACACACTCTATTGAAATTACTGAAACACGTCATGCTGACGCAAGTCTCGACGAACCTAAAAAACACGTCATATCGTCATCGTCTGCTTGGCCTTTCTATATTGAATTTGGCTTCTAGGCTCATCGGGATGCAGCTGAATGTGAATACCAGCATGTTACATGGACCTACTGCCTATGCGACCTCCACAACCATTTTTAAGTAATACGATGCCCCCTTGGCAAGACTGATTGTCAAATTTTCGGTCGTCCCCATTACGACTGTCAAAGATCTAAAAATGACGGTGTGTGTAACTAAAACGAATAATATTAAATTGGTTTTAGTATTTACCTCTAGGAAATTAATATACGAGTTATCAATGTGTCTCGGAGATGCGGCATGCAGCGCGGGGTGTGCGGGGTGTGCGGGGTGTGCGGGGGGCGCGGGAGGGGGCGCGGGCCGCACGTAGGGGTGCGGGCCCGCCCGGCCCGCGCGCAGAGCTCGCGACTCTTTACACGTCTTCTCCTTATAAGAACACGGCAACTTTTAGATAGATATAAAGCGTGTAAAAAATCTCTTAACGAAGCAGAAAGGCACTTGTTTTCCCCGTCATTACGATATTTTTTTTGTTCTACACCATACCTGGAAACCTTCTAGAGATATTGGGGGTTAAAGTTCCAACTTTTTGACAAGTTTTTTATTTAAATACAAGTTTTTATTGTAAGACTTTTATATTGCACAATGTTTTGAGTGCGTTACATGGAGTTCTACCTCAAAACATGATTTTTCCCAAAAAAAAAAGTCGTTTCCCAGCAATATTTTTTGCGTAAAGTTACTTAGTTTGATGTACAGAATGCTTGGTTAACGGCTTCGTGATGAGGTTGTTTACACCCTGTATAGTGTGGGGACCACTGGGTTTTTTGAACCAGTCGCGACTTTTGAAGAGTTGAGTTTGCAGTACCACTTTAGGTTTGCAGTCATTTATCAAACACCCCGTATAAAGGCTAGAACGATGCCAAAGTATGACTCTTGTTTGAGAATCAACATTCATGCTTGAACATCTAGAGCACGGTTAAAAGTGTTGGTTTTGTTATGGGTTGGCCACATTTGGGAGGCCTATTCGTTAATGAGTGGACAGCAATATGCTTAAAATAACTTGATTATTCTGGTTCTGACTGTACTACTTGACTCTGATATACCGGAATAAAATGGATACCTCATCTGAACCAAATTGGAACCCGAAATCCGAACTAAAATGGATACCTTGAACTACACTACAACTATCCCATAGAAGTCAAAAGAACTGTTCTGGAAAAACGAAGGTTAAGACGGGTTTGGCATGAAAGTCGGATGCAGATCGATAAAACCAACTTCGAAAAAACGAGTGCAGAACTAAAAGATATGCTTTACAAATGGCACAATGACACCCTGGAATATCAACTGGAATCACTTACAGCCAGTGCGTTCACTAACTATTCGCTATGGAAGTTTACAAAAAACTATGACAGACCACAAGTAGCCATACCTCCTCTATAAACCGACGACGGATGGGCGCGCACCCCTCAAGATAAAGCAGATACATTTGCACTACACCTAGCCAATGTGTTTTGTCCGAATGAGCAAGTGATCCAGAGTCCGAGGAAGTGGATGACATTATCAATCAGGCCTTGCAAATGTCGACGCCTGCAGTCCCAATAACTGTACGAGAGTTTTGGAGGACAATCAACAAAGAGCTGAAAGATAAAAAGCACCAGGATTAGACCTCATCACAAAAGAAGTGCTAGTGCAATTCCCACGAAAAGCCATAGTATTTATTACAACACTCTTCAACAGCATGCTATAAGTCCAATATTTTCCCAGACTGGAAAATCTCACAGATCTTGATGGTCCACAAAATGGGACCAAAAACCAACGAATGAAGTAATCTCTTACAGACCTATCAGCCTACTACCGATCTTATCTAAGGTATTCGAGAAACTGTTACTACACCGAATGCTACCTCTACTCCAGGAAAAATAATGCCATCCCTAATCACCAGTTTGGCTTCAGGCAACACCATTCCACAGTGGAGCAAGTCCATAGAGTAGTGGATAAAATAAGAAAGACTTTAGAGGAGAAAGAGTATCGCTCTTCAGTCTTTCTTGACATACAACAGGCTTTTGACAAGGTCTGGCATAAAGGACTACTCTGCAAAATCATGAATAGCCTCCATCACAGTTACTATCTACTGCTAAAATCGTATCTGACAGATAGACTCTTTCAGGTGAAGGAAGCCGACTCTACTTCCAAGTTCCACCAAATAGTTGCAGGCGTGCCACAAGGATCAGTCCTGGGACCTGTACTGTATACCATATATACGTCTGACCTGCCAGAAGATGAGAGTGTCACTACAGCCACATTCGCAGATGATACGGCAATTTTATCAAGCGACAAGAAGCCCGTGCTTGCAACACAAAAACTAAAAACAAGCCTCAACAATATTACCAATTGGCTCCAAAAATGGAGAATAAAGGCTAGCGCATCAAAATCGGTACATGTTACGTTTACACTACGACCAGGAAATTGCCCTCCTGTACACCTGCGAAACAATACTCTACATCAAAACAGTGTACGATACCTTGGACCACACCTAGACCGACGCCTTACATGGAGACACCATATCAAAACTAAGAGGCAAGAACTCAAACTTTGATACACTCGCCTCTCCTGGATACTGGGCCGAAACAGCAAACTAAGTGATAACAGATTAGACGCGAAACAGTTTGATAAGAAAGGCTGACGCAAGTACGTCAGTAGTAAAAATATATGTTTACCTTATGCGTGAGAGTGTGCGTTTGTAACAGATGCGTGGTGGGTTGTGATACTACTAGTGGGGTCAGTCCGCTGACGACCACGCTGCCATCTGGAAGTACCAAACATACATAAATATAACGTATCATTGTATTTCCCTGTTTGTAGATATTTGGGGATGAAATCAATAAAATCACTGCTGAACTCAAAAATTGCAAGGGACGTTTTTATTTAAACCTTTTTTACACAAAACATGGAAAAATGACGAGAGAGAAAAAAATGTTGGCAACTTATTGCAATTAATTTAGCAGTAAGGCCAACAAAAAGAATATTATAAAATGGTAGGGTTCTCATTTACTATCTTTCAAGTGATAGCCAAAAATGTAATTTACAGTTACGATCTAATAAAAGTGAGCTAGCAACATTCTAAAGCAATATTAAAAACATGAATAAAAAATATTCATGTTTTTCTGATATAGGATAGAACTCAAAACTCAACATCATTATGTTTTTTTTTTTTTTTTAATCGCACACATACTCAATAGACACGTGAATAGCGTCAAGGCAATTTATGGGCGAAAAATACGCGATTTCTAAACCCCAATTCAATTTATTCTGTTTTCAAATCAAAAGTCAAATGAAATTGATTGGTGTTCGTTATTTCGGGCGAGCAATCACAACATCACATTATGCTGATTTCAGTACCTAATGTTTTCAGAAATCTGAGGCTATTTTTAGGCTCCTGCAATATTATAGTTCGGGGTATCTTATTCGGGTTGACTTTTTGATTTTTAAGGTTCCGTACAAAAATTAAAAAAAAACGGAACCCTTATAGGATCACGCGTGCGTCTGTCTGTCTGTACGTCTGTCTGTCACAGCCAATTTTTGCTCCGAATCTACTGGATCAAATCAGGTGAAATTTGGTAGGATGGTGTAATCCTATGACCCAAACACAGATGTGCAAAGTAAATATATATATTTTTTTAAAAGGGTCATTTCGTGGGACGATTCAGGAAATTAAAAAATAAAGTTTGGCAAACCTTACTGTGTCAAATGAAAGGGCTCGTTTTGAGAATCTCAAATATATTTTTGTAAAATAAATAGTTTTGATTTTATTCATGAAAGAAGACGAAAATTTACCATTCCCCTCCTCCCTGATCTCCGAAACTACTGAGCCTAAAATTTTGAAAAAAGTACAAAATATTGTAAAAATATTAGACTTTGGAATTGTACGGAACCCTCTCCACGCGAGTTCAACTCGCACTTGGCCGGTTTTTATCTATAGTAGTAGTAGTAGTAGTACTTGTACAAAGAGATAAAATTTGTTTTTAAGTTTATAACTAATGATCCAATTCTAATTTTTTTTCACTGATAGAGAGATATATTATTCTTAAATAAACATTATATTATTCGTGGGTGCTATAGGCTATAAATTATATTTATACCATGCATAATAGCCGAGTTATCACAGATTTTGAAGTGCTAGTAAGTTGATATAAATCAAAGGAGAGGGAGATATTTATCAAAGATGGATGGATTGTGTGAGGAATGATATGTAAGAAAAAGAAGTAAACAAAAGCGTGACAGTGAAGAATGGAAGAAAAAACCCGTATTTCTCCCATTCCAAGTAACGTGGGACAAGGTCAGAAAGAAGATTATGGAAAAACTAAATAGGTAAGGCTAAAGTCATACCTGCAGTCGTGGAGACAGGCGTCGGAGATACAATTCCGTTTTCTTTAGTTATCCTACTTTCAACGGTACTTGTTGTTACACCTGAGAACAAATCATACGTTTGTTTTAGTTCAAACGAGTTCAGCGGTGACCACATTTTAAAGTTCTAAATAACTCTACTTTAGATGCAACTGCGTATTTTTGGTTTGGTCAATAAAGGACCGAAAATAAACCCCTGTGAAACACCAGTTTTAGTAAAGAAGACTTAATTTTGGATTTCAGTGATTACTTTTTAAACTTTCAAAAAACCTTTTTAAATCTTGACCATTTTTCAGGGTTCCGTACTCCAAATGAAAACATACGAAACTCTTATAGGATCACTTTGTTGTCCGTCTGTCTGTCTGTTCCTATTATTTTAAAACTACAATATTTCGAAACAAATAAAGATTTGTTTTCCTCGTCACATAATACAGTTACTGCGCATCAAGTACCAGGACATCATAACTCACCGTTGGTATGTACAGGCGCCTGCAACACTCGCAGGCCGCTGCTAGTTGACAACAGCTGCAGCGCCGCTGAGCCCACTACGAGCCCGCTGCTACCGACCACCTAAGACAATGAAAAACAAAGGTTAATTTAATACAGGATAAGACTCAACATTGTGCAAAAACAGATGCGTCATGGTTTTTAGCATGAGAAATCTAAAATCTAGTCTAATTCCAGTCCAATAAATAAATAAATAAAAAAACTTTGTTCAAGGCACAAAATCTTCCACAATTACAAACATGGCTTCTTTTTAAAGCTTTCGAGGTTTAAATGCTCCCAATAAATGCTCAAAATAATGAATAATCACGGAATTCCCGTAAGGTGCCGTAAGTGACAGTATAAGTTTAGGTATCCTAGTTTTACCTATATTCCAATAAGCGGTCTTCACTTTGCCTATATTTTTCTATATTCCTGAGATATGTCGCTACATATATCAAAACTGCAAAACGCCGTATTGTACGTCAAAAGTGCGGCGTTTTGTTATTTTTGCACCCTCAATAAAAAGTTATGAGATTACATATTTTTGGATACATACCGCGGCAAATGTCCCTAACTTAACCTTCTTAAACTCGCGCCAAATTTTATAACACCTATACTCACGTAAAAAACAAAGTTCAGAACTTCATTACGGTGTATTTTTTTCAAATAGCTTACACGGGGATATTTTGTTTTCTGGGGGTTTAACAAGAAGTAACGTAAAAATTATAATTTACCGAAAATATACGGATCATTTCTGAACTTTCTGGTAAATGGTTATTGTTTTGTAAAGGTTGTAAAATTTTTGCAAAGATACATTTTTTCTTCTAACAAACTTACAGTTTCTAAGAGATACCTTATGACTTTATGAGCTATAATTAATACAAACAATTTTAGTCATAAGTTTCATAATTTAAATTTCAGTACAAAATCACAGAAGATAAATCTTGTAACACCTATACTCGCGTCGCCGTCGGTCTAACGATATTAGCCTAATACGGCCATTTATGTTATTCGCACAAAGACAGTATTCGGCCTGAAATAATCGTAGCAACTAATAATGCAGCTAACAGGAAGTGCAAAATGCCATCATAGATTATAAAAGAAAAATTACGAAAAATTTATATGTCTCACAGACCAATGCGCGAGTATAGGAAGGTTAATATCGATAAGCCATAATAATTTACCGTATTAAAGCACCGTTACAAACAAGCTTAATTGTATTTATTTAACGGTTGAAAGTCATTAAAACTGGCAATGTAATATCCGTGTACTTAAATTTAGATTTTATTGATTCAACGCAATCATGATATTCTCCACTACAGGCTATTTCGCACAAGTTTTACTAACAAGCCCCTCGTTTTAAAAGGCTTTGCGATGGTTATTACATCTAATTTTTACTTATTAAAAAATGCCTTGTTTTTATTGGCGCATAAAAACATTGTGGTACACTTATTTAAGTTTCTAAAACATCACTTTTTTTACAATTTATTGTTTTATGTAGCAGGTTTTTTGGTGAAACGAAACGCACTCTCAAAACGCGTCGTCCTCGATAACGCCGGTAGTGACGTCAAAGTCTATGTGTCAAAACACTTTTATTTGAACAGTAGTTAAAGTTTCACTAAGATTTTATTATAATATCGTTATCGCAATTTTTGTTTGAATAAAGCATATACAATTAGTAAAATTACTATAATAAGGCCAAAAAATTAGGTGTAAACAAGGCAGATTGAGGTAAATGACGTCACATCATGGCCGCGACAGTCACGGACGTTTGAACTGTCATTGAAAATTGCAGAAGTTTATTATTATTTTTGAGCGACAAGCATTGAACTTAACTTTTAATACTTTTCTTGGGTTGATAGTACTGTATTTTATTGATTTAAGTGAAGAAAAATTTTCATGCATATTCCCTATTATGGCTAGCGATCATTGTTTAGTTACTGTATTAAAATTTACTAGAACATTGGACCCAAATATGACTAGCGATAAGTGTGTGTACTACAGGGGCACGTCTGCCTATCCCTCCGGCGATTACAGGTGGCTTACAGGCTCATTATAAATAAATAAATATCGCTGTACACACAGCGCCATCTAGTGCCACACTAAGCAACGAGGCTTGTGTCGTGGACACCAGATAGTTGATATACTACATAGATACTTTTTGTTTGTAAACATACATACTTATTATACATATAAACATCCATGACTCGGGAAACAAATGTCCATGCTCATCACACAAACATTTGCTCCTACCGGGATTCGAACCCGGGACCCTAAGAACGTAAGGCAGCCTCAGTACTGCTGCGCCAATCGGGTCGTCGTTATGCTCAATAAACAAATGCCACAGAGCTGCCTCACCTGCGATATGGGGAGATGTAATTGAGCTGGATGTACTAAGGTGCTGAGCGCATTCGTCACACCGTTTTCTACCGTTTGCCCATTCTGTAACAAAATAAAATATATTTAAACTTGTAATATAATAATACTTTTGTAGTATCTTGAACTACCACATCTCTAGTTACAAATTATCAGGAAAATCAATAATCGATTTAAGTCAAAAATGCGTCATCTTTTATCCATTTTGTTCACGTCCCACATTTCGGGTCCACAAAATTGCGGAAATAATATTTTCAACTGAATCTATATATACGCCATTCACTAAACAGATGCGTCAGACGCATATATTACTATTACTACCTACTCTGTTAGTGATGCTAATGCAACGTCGTGAACTTTCACAAGATCCAGTAGATTACACCAAGGTGACGTTAAATCATAGTGCTCAAACCCTGGCCTTAATATTTTTTTTTAACTTCAAACGTGAAGGAAAAATACACGCTCTATGTTACATCATATTTTATGATTTGTACTCGTATCATGAAAACAATACCGATGTGTTTTTGTGTCATTTTAAAATAGACTAGACTTTATTGTTTTATGGCAGATATCGTTCACAAAGAGTTTAAATTCGTACCTATGTGTGTATGTACGTATGCCAGTAATTCGTGACTCATTCATTTGACATTTGTAACTCGTGAAATTCGTGTCTAAAATTAGCACGAATTTTCTATTCGGTATTAGCGCTATATGCGTATTTCACGTTACTTTTATGAAGTACTTTATATTCAAGATCATTCGAACATTGCATTACATAGCATTGAATCTCATTCAAAGTTCATTCACGTAAAAATATGAGTTCTAAAACAACCAACAACAAACATTCGACAACATACATCACAAGATATCATTGCCCAGGCTTGAACACGAGTACACTGGTGGTCGTAATGACTCAATCAAGTCTAGAGCCAAGGTTGCAAGATTTTAATCAAGCTGCCACTGTTCTCATTTAACACAACATCATTAAAATATCCGGTGTTCCTTAGGTATTATCATACTTTGGGACCGTTATATTTGGATCTATTAAAAATGTCAAGCAAACATTACACACCCATTAGTAAATCTTAGTTAATATTTTACGATAATTTACTGATATACTAGAACTGCTTTTCTGTTTAAGATCTTTTACCGAAAACACAGTTTAACACTACAAATTGTTTATTTGATTGATAACAAAAAAAGAAACAAGTTCGAAAAAACTGACAAAAAATACTAACTTGAGTGGAAGGTTCTGCTGGCGCCAGCGTAGTCAGCGTCAGCGTAGAGTTTCTCGCACCGTACGGCGTCCGCACAACCTGAAACATCAACAAAATTAATTTACATTGGCGTTCAAAATCAACTAAATTACAATTCATTCATTTTCGGATTAACATTTTGTTAAACCATCGAGTTACACAAATCCTAATCCAAGATTAGGTCAGCTCTAATTTCTAACATTGTACTAGGCGAGCATACCTGTGAGGTAGTGGGAGTGATTTGTATAGGCAGCGTACGCAACTTCGTGCTTAGGTTTAAAGTGCGGGGAGGAGACGTCTCCATTCGTGATACGGACCGCGGTGGCGACGCTGAAATCTGAAATTGGGACAGTTTATTTAGTTGACCTTGCAGTTTTAAAATTGTGTGTCAATATTTTATTAGTAAAAAACATGATTACCGAATCGATCGGGATAATTATTAAATTAGTAAGTTCAGAATAAGACTTATAATACTTACACTTAAAGGGATTCCTAAAACTTGCCCCTTCACAGGGTCTTCTATAACTTTATCTTCTATGACGGCATCTAACAAAACAAAATTATAAATTAATTACAGATAGTAATTCCATTATTATTCATTATTTAATTAAAAACCTGTCAATAAAATTAATCATAACTAAGATGACTGACTGTATTTGTTTAATTTTTTTGTTATATAATTAATTAAAAAGTATGTATTTTAATAATACGTAAATAAATCACCTTTATTTTAAAACTTGCTAATCAATCAATAAATTAATAAGAAAAAATTGCACCGAAGCCAAATATTAAATAATCTCGACCAAATGTACCAGGCGCACATAACAAGATAGGAGGTTTACGCACCAATACTCAGAGGGCGAACAGTTGTTCGGACCGAGATCTCTCTTTTCAAGGCGGAGAGCCTCTGTTGCGCCGCGATCTTCTCACGGGCCAGGCGTTCCATTTCGTGCTCACAGTCGCGTTCCTTACGTCGAAGAACCTGCGGACAAAATACCAGGATATCATAATTCAAAAGAGTTCACTTTCAGTGAAGTTTAAATCTTAAAGGTCCACGAATAATATTGTAGTTTATACTCTCTTATTATACATTATTTTATTAATTAGCCATCAACGAACTTTAAAAGAGTTGAGGAAACATACTATGACAAAGATTTTATTCAAAATAGAATAGAGAATCCGATCAACTCTCAAAATGTTTACCCTTTGAAAAAGTGTTGAACTTATGAAAACAATTAGGAGTGAAGTCGTAGTTTTTAATAAAATTGCGAAATTTAGTCGCTCATTTAACCAGCTATAGAGGTGTTTCCAAGAAACGTTTAGTATAAACAAAAGGCAAAGGAAAATTATTTTACAAACACGGAGTTAAAAATGTAGCTTAGTGCCATTTGAGCTTCACAGAATTTTCCCGTTACAACTAATTATTAATTCTTAGTAGGTTCTGAGTTTAGCGTGACTTCAATAATTAATAATAAGTAGGTACGTTAATAACTTCACGAGAAGAATGACAATACTTACGTTTCTTAAATATCGAAAATATCAATAATCTATATATGAATAAACTAGAAATACAACATGATAAATTTATATTGCCACTTACGGAATATCTTCCGTGATTGGTAATTGTTTTGAGCTCCCGATATTTCGACGCTGTTGCAAGCGCCATGATCGCGGGTTGACTGGTGAATCAGGAGAATGCGGGTGGATGGAAAATTTGTCTGCTCCTTTCTTTGTCTTTTGCTACGCGCACTATTGGAACTCGCCACTAAGCCGGCAGCCGGCAGCCGGCATCATAATAAGGACTCCACAAAACCTGGTGGTACTGTGAGTGTGTTTTGTCGTGACTTACACACAGACAGATTTGTCTGCTTTTAACAATTTATTTTCCATCCACCCGCATTCTCCAGTCAACCCGCGATCATGGCGCTTGCCACAGCGTCGAAATATCGGGAGCACAAAACAATTACCAATCACGGAAGATATCCCGTAAGTGACAGTATTAGTTAAGTTGTAAACCGTGAAAGCTTAAAACAGTGATATACAACATGATGGCGTAAAAAGCGTGTCCTTGGTATCGTCGTCAAGCACGATACACTTAATATGTATGTAAGAATAACGATTATGAATCAAGGGGATGCATACCTTGCGTAGATGCAGACATGGGTGCATACATACTACATGCATGTATAATACAAAAGGTTGCGTTAACTAGATTAAACCAGTATCATCTAGATTTCTTGATATTAAATAAAAATTTACTGCTCTCGTCTCTAATTAAGGTCACTTTGCGCAGATACAGCATTGGTGATTAAAGTATGACGAATGATAAATTATTGTAAATGAAAATTATTCTTATTTATAGCTTTTCCAAGAAGCGACATGGTTTATGTAATATAGCATTTTTTTTTTACGATGTCAATTTTTTGTTACAAAGTCAATCTAATCTAATCAGTCTGATGTTTACAAATTTAATAATACTGGAAGAGGAATTTAGCGACCTTTCAATTAAGATAATTCGTTGTTTGTTGTGCAAAATTGATAGTCAAACACGTCAAGAACTTGAAAAAATATTCGGATCTTTAGTTTATCATTTTCTATAATGATGATACTAAATAGAACGCTCTAATTTGCCGTTCATAATTGCCTAGCAATAAATAATCAATTCTTCTGAACAAAATTATATTTGTAAAGCAAATGTTTTGAACGGTTTAACGATGTTAGTAAAACAAATTGGGGAAGCGTGAAAGCCATCGGCATTAGTTTCAAAGGCGTTGACTACCAGGAAAACAGAGCTGCAAAGAGTTATTTGATTGATACTAACCTGAATATACCTAATAGCGGAGCCGAGTATAGAAAGGTTGGAGGTTTTCTTATCATCAGGTGTGGCGGGGAGCTGTCTCTTAAGCAGTTCGAAGCACTCCTTAAGGTGTGCCCGCCGGTTCTTCTCCAGTTTGTTGTGAACCTCTCTGGTGCCGGCGCGGGGGGCACTGCCACTGCTGCCCCCACTGCCGCTGCCGTTGCTGCAACCGCTGCCACTGCCGTTACTGCTAACCGATGGTGGGGAAGGGATGGGGGGTGGCCTGTTGACAATGAATTAACTCATGAATAGGCCCAATTGATCCCACATGCATTTTACTTTTGGGAGAAACTTTCATTACCATTTTATTTCGTTTTATAATATTTAACATTAATAAAACATCAAATCAAATCCAAAACCTTCGCTTCTGAATCTCGCGATATCGTCACCTGCGTTGTAGCGTATAATGCAATCATAACAATTTTGTTTGTGTTTCATGTAACCATTTTTGCAGTACTCTTGTTGTTTTCGTTTACTCTATTCTTTGTTGTTTTAACTAGATCTTTGGAAGTAGGTATTTAAACTGGTATCCCTTGTTGACTGTTTTCCATAACTAATTCTATATCAAGTATAATCAAGTGACGTAGAATAATATGTAATTTCTTCAAAGAGCAACGCCCATGACTTCATTATTTCTATAATATGTATAATCAATCTAACTCAGAGAATAAGGAAACTAGACAACTCTGGCGCGTGTCATAGCTTTGTTGATAATTGCTATTATTATGATTAGCATAGACATAACTATGTCTGGATTATTCCATTATTTCATACTAGTAACTGTATCATTTAAATATATTTGCAGTAGCTTTGTCCGTTAATTGTTCAGTGTCTTGTCTTACATTGTGGCAAAAATGAAACCTTGAATTTTTAACGTAGAATTGGAAACATGATACAAATCATTTAGGATGAAAAAATAAATGATATACCTACGCAACGTAAAAAACAGGATACCAATAAATAAGTTATAATTACATTCAGAAAAGGTCTATTTATGTATGACATTTTTATTAGAATAGTGTCCAAGTTTTCCCAACGACTACCGATAAATAATATGCGTTGGTAATTCAGAACATTGATTTCAAAATGCTCTCTTCGAATTTATGAATAAAAGTTGTATTTACAGGTAACATTACTTAGCAGATATCATTCGATACTAAATATTAAAAATGCTTTTTTTGTAAATAACGTTTTCCTGTATGATTACCTATGACTTTAACAATAAATCATTGTTCACTATCATGTATTTAGCTACCGGATACACTTTGCGATTTATTCATAGATCAGCAATATTTTCCTTAATTAATGAGACCAAAATAGATGTAAATGACACATCACATGGTCCACAAGCTTAATTTGGGAACACAGTCTCGTACACTCGTACCTTCGAATGAATGATGCATACAGATACTGTTACTGACAAGGACTTATTCCCTGATGAATACAAAACCCTGTTTGATTATTAATTCATGGTTGTTATATCCAAACCTTGACAGCAATCGACTGAAAAATAGAAGCACCATATGCGCTTATACTAGGACAGCATAACATTGCAAGGATGACACGCAAGTATGAAATTACAATTTCCATTAAGACCTGTTTACATTTTCATTGTATTTCTATGATGGCAACGTTCTAGATCTGCTTTATTAATTCATCAGTGCATTGTAAATTACGCGAGTAATGTAAGAGATAGACCTGCATTACAAGGTGTCCTTAATTTTTTTTTAAACTTGCTAACTGGACCGCTTGATGTCGTGTATAAATTGAATAAAACAGTTTTCCTCCATCGCTTTGTGTGTCAGTGCTAAGGCACTGAAGATTTCCATTTATGCCCAAGTTCACTTAATAAAATTGGAGATTTTCGTTGTAGTGTTTTAGGCTGAAATTTTTATTTGACTTGCCATATTTCATCAAGAATTTCAAGTGTTTCTACTTCAATAATCTAATTGGGTGGTACTAATAGATATTTAATTAAATTATCTACAAAAACACAGTCGTTAAAAATACCATCCGTATAATTTTGCAATTTCATATATTTTATCATTCTCTCTCAATTAATTCCTCATGGTGGTAGTTAACGAGCTTCATAGTGTAACAACGCAAAACGAACTTCTTTCATGATTTATCTTTGAAGGCAGAAGAGAATAGTTGAATATATTTCTAACGAAAAAAAGTTGTGTTAGCATTTGAAGTAAGTGATGATAATGATAAAGAAGCGGAACAATAGATATGCCTAGTTCTAAAACTCGAAAGTTTGTTTTAGTACAACAGTCGAAACCCAGTGGAAAATTAATACAAACATTCCGATAAGTTTTAGCAACAACAAACAACGACAACCGCGCGTCGTGCGAATCTCCAGCTGTTTCAGACACCGCTGTTACTAGGAGAACATACCCATGACTGTTACTCGTCGTTCGTGGCCTGGAATGTTCTGCAAAGTCGAGGAGGGGCGCGGGAGGAGGTGCGGTCGCCACAGGGACCGGCTCGAGCGCGACGATGGCGGGCGGGGGGGCGCAGGGGGGCACCACCGGCACCGGCGACGTCGGCCGCACCACGCCGTTGATGCGCGGCGGCACCGGCAGCCCTGTCACCACTCGCACCGACACCGGCGACTTCGGCTCCTCCTCTGTAAACAAAGGTGAAACGTCAGAAGGAGCTACACACAACGCAACTTACTACCTTGAACCCGATATGATTACGAAAATATTATCATCAGTCTATAAAGTCCTATTAGAAATGAGCGGGCCATCCTAGGTCGGTCAACACTTGTCAAACTCGTGTCAACCGCTCGTCGACGGCTGCAGTCCGTGGCGGTAAACTACCAGGCGAACATATTCCGCAGGCGTTCAATCGAGCCGTGTGAATGAAACAACCACATCGGAGTGAATAAGATAGCATCACACCACTTTACTTTCAGATAGTAACGGTGCGCGATAGTGAACTTTACGCAGGTGCAATAAAGTTTATAGTAGAGTAAAACTAAAGATAATCAGTCACGCTGCAATGCTGAGTGAGACAGAGGATCGGTCCAAGTGTAGTAAAAGAGACGGAAGCGGGGGCGTGGTCTGACGATACAATTACGTCAGCACATGTGGTTGCGCGCGTGCTTTCGGTTTGTTTGGCGTTAACAGTTGCCACGCCGAAAATCAGCTGCTCAGAGAGGTGCCAGAAAAAACAAGTCGCGTCGTAAACTCGTAACCGGCCCGTAAAATGACTGGCGTCTGCTACTACTAGATTGGGTGGGTTTGTTTTGTTGAGCGTCGAGACAACTCTATGGTTTTATAGATATTGTCCGCGTAGGTAAACAACATATATTTTACTGATAAAAAAAATATTATCGAGAACATACGACGAATCACTAATAATAACAGATAGGTACAGGTACATATCACAGACGTTTATTATATCACGTCCGAAAGATATACATAACAAAGTTGTTTTCGTTTAGCTAAAGTCAGGCATGCCATCTAGAATTAGGGTTGCCACCTTTATTTTGAACAAATATAATATTTTTCCCAAAAAAGCTGCAAAATATAATACCTATAGTACTTTTGGAAATTTCCGAAAAAACATTACGCATTTATTTTTAAATATTATTTATTTTTCCATATATATATATTTTCCATATATTTATACATATTTGTTAATGCTCTTCGCTTTGGCCATCAATGATCTAATTGCATTTAAAATAATTATAAATTAGATTCATTCTGAACAATTTAGATTCATAAAATAAATTAACAATTCATTTTTAATTAAATTAATAACTATTTATTTCTTCTTTCCATTTTACATTCAAGACGGAAAAAAATATTTTCGTAAAAGCGGAAGTTGCAGGAATGGAGAGAAGAAAGCAAATGATTTAAAATATATTTATCAAATTTGGATTTGTACCTACTTTCGAAAAGTATTTGCTATTTTTCAGTAGTGAATTTAGATAAAAACACCTCTTCGTCGCTTATTTTTGAAATAATTTCATTTACAATAATAATTTCTGAATACAAATTATTACCATTTGACAGTTGACGTTTTGTTGCCGCGAATGCGTTTCGTTCTAAAATTCCCCGTGCAGCGTTGCGGGTACGTTCCAGACTTCCAGTCACAGTTAATTTAAAAAAGCGCGACAGTTGAATTAGGGATAAAAATATAGTATTTCTCGTACTATATTATTTTTCTATAACATATGGTACAATTGACTGAAATATAGTACGATACTATATATTATAGTACGGGTGGCAACCCTATCTAGAATACCTATTCAATGTACCTACTGGAAAAATATTTTACGTAACGAAGACATACGTATATACTGTATGAAGAGCGCTGCTATTTATATTTGTAAGGTCTAGCTTTTTGCTTTGCTGGCTTTACGCTACATTATATAGGTACTTCAGTAACGCAGTCCGAACAATAATGATTAACTCCTTATCTTACAGAAACTACGCAGTACCTACCTACGGCTTTGTAATAAAATATGTTATTTCTCGTCATGAGTTCCATGCATTATAAAAATATGTCGATTGAATGACTAATTATTACGACCCGAGTAACGAGCACCGTCACCTTTTAGATTCTTTGTATATACTTATTAGTCATTATAATTACAATATGAATGCCTGTTCCAATGGTAGAAACACTTCACCATACGTCATTTCATTCATATTAGGTATTTAATTCATTATAATCTATTAATGAAATTAGTATACCATTTATGGATAATAGAATGTCGTTAACGTCGGCTGGTAAGTAGAGAAACCATTTATAATTGCAAAGTACGAGTACAATAGAAAATATAAACATAATGACTGAAACGTAGCTACCTCCTCAGATTGCGTGATCATTGTCAACCTATTGCTGTGAATGAAGATACCTATTTATAGAAATAAGCACACGTGTAATAGACACCTTTCAAATAATGGGTTATTCCAACAAAACAATGCAACGGTTTATAATCTGGAACCGAGTCCAAAATATGAATACTTAGGTTAAAGAATTTCAGAAAGAAAATAAAGCCACTAAGCGTGATATTAGTCATCACTCATCAAAGATGAGCAAATAAGTTCACGTCTGGAACAATCAAAGTGAATCAAAGTACACGAGCCTCGAGCTAAATAATAGGAAAACATAAAAGGTGGGTGGTTATTGACCGATTTATTCAATCGTATTCAGAATTACAATAATTGATTATGCGTGTTCCAGACGTGGCCTAGAAGTTTGACTCGTGACATCCCGACTTTATACAGAGTGTAAACTACCTCATCCTGAAGCCGTCAACCAAGCATTCTGTACATCAAACTAAGTAACTTTACTCAAAAATTATTGCTGGGAAACGACTTTTTTTTTGGGGTGAGAAATCATGTTTTGTGGTAAAACTCAATGTAACGCACTCAAAACATTGTGCTGATGGATGGATTGAATAATACGGTAGTCGTGGATATGTATGGACGTGCCACAAATCTGGACGACGTAAATAACGCCCTACTGCAGGTTCATAATTGGTTTACCGCTAATAATTTAGTTCTAAATGGGAAAAAAACAAAGTGCATTAGATTTGCTTTACCAAATGTCAAAAGTCGTGATTGTGACGTAGTATTGAATCAAGAAAAACTAGAATTTGTCGATAAAACGGTTTTCTTGGGAATCACGCTCGACTCAAGGCTACAATGGGGTCCTCATTTAACATCTCTTGCAGGACGGCTGAGCTCAGCAGCGTATGCTGTTAGGAAAATCCGTCAATTTACTGATGTTGATACGGCGAGGCTAGTCTATTTTAGTTATTTTCATAGTATTATGTCATACGGTATTTTACTATGGGGACGCGCTGCAGACATCGAGTCTATATTTATTCTGCAGAAAAGGGCTATCAGAGCCATTTATGAATTACGTAGACGCGATTCTCTAAGAGAACTGTTTAAGGAAATTAATATCATGACAGTACCTTGTCAATACATCTATGAAAATATCATGTATGTTAGGAAAAATCTGCATTTATTCAGTAAAAGAGGTGACAGACACCACTATACTACTAGAAATAGGGACCAACTAGTTCAGCCAGGTTTCAGGCTTGCTAAAGTAGATTCATCTTTCATGGGGTACTGTTTAAAATGTTACAATAAAATACCTCCCCACATTCTACAACTGAATGAGACGAAATTTAAATCTTGTATAAAACGCACACTATGTAGGCAAGCATATTATAAGTTGGTGGATTACATTGACGATAAAAATGCTTGGCTCAATGCTGGTCCTGCTCCACAACCATAGGGGAAAACTAATTGGGCAAATTATTGTGCTAGCTGCAGAAGATTGTAAAAGTATCTTTGCTTTGTATAGATTCCATCTCCTAGTATTGTATAATTGCATAGCACATGTGAGGACCATGTATTTTTAAGCTACCATTTGCATTTAGTTATCTTTCATTGACTTGAATATGCCTTGGTGGCTGAGAGAAAGTCATGCTCACTCAAATGTCTCGCTGATGGTGGCGGGTGTGTCGGGTCATTTAGTTCCCTTCAATATGGTTGAGTTGAATGGCGCCGATACACGCGTCTTGTTCGTGATCGGGCGCTGTCAGTTGGGACTGGTCATCTCTTAGCTGCCACGGTTCATTTTAATTACTTTATTTATAATTTGTTGATCTAATGTTTTACTCTGGACGCTCATAATGTGCACGTCTTCCTACATCGTTCTCACATATATCTATAATCTCAACATGAATGATGTAACCAAGATTTTGTAACAATATTTTGATTTAAAAGAGTGTCCATGGAGTTTCTTGCCCGTTCTTCTCCATAGAGATCTACGCTAGGGAATGGGCAACTACAGTACTTTCTCAAGTTATTATGTCTTGTGTCTGGGACTGTAGCTTTGTTTTGTTTTTTTTTGTATTTTTGACTTTCAAAAGTGCCATAATGGTCTAATTGAAATAAATGCTTTGAGTTTGAGTTTGAGTTTGAGTTTAAAGTAAAATCTTACATTAAAAACTTGTATTAAAAAAAAAAACTTGTCAAAAAGTTGGAAGTTTGACCCCCCAATATCTCCGTAACTAGAAGGTTCCCAGGTATGGTGTAGAGCAAAAATGATCGCAATGACGCGGACGGGGAGAACAAGTGCCTTTCGGCTTCGTTAAGAGGTTTTTTTACACCCTTTATAGCTGCCCTTTGTTGAATACCAGATCAATGAGGCTTCAACTTACACCATAACGTATATAAGAGATTATTAACATCAACCTAGTTAGTTTAGTGTTAGTGAAGTCAAATGCCTTACACTTAGACAAATCTCTCCTTAAGTTTGTTGTTCTTTTGAAAACAGATAATAAATAATCCTAGTGTGAAGCGCAAAATCAACTGAAAATAAAATCCCAATAGAGTATGGGTAGGTATTAAAGTAGAAAATGAAAACACAAACCCAAAAAAACGGTGAAAATCTAAATGTGACCTCTGTAAGTTGATCTATTATTTTCGAAGAATTTTAATCAGATTGATTCTAGATTAGGTTGAGAAAAATCTTAGGGACACATTTTACACTTTATACCTAATTATGATGAAAGCAAACTTCTTTAAATGTGTGATGATGATGACATTTCATCATCAAAGTGGACCAGAAATAAATAAACCTTGCCAATTATATGAAGCTGATCTGAAAATTAATTATAGGCCAAAATCATTGAGACCAGAGAAGATGTCGCGCACAATCTCGGTCTTATAGTTCTACAAGACTTACTTATAAGACATGTATAGGACACGTTTACTAGTAATAACATTTCACAAGCGTAGATATTCTCAAGTGCATTTGCCCTTATATCTCAGTCTTGTAGTTTGCTACAAGAGTGGCCTTATAGGACACTTTTAGGAATAAGTCTCTTATAGTTGTCTACAGTAAAACTTAATAATCTAGAATAACATTTTGATCCTATAGTAGCATTTTGCGAGTGAACAAGATATTATAACATAATTAGCTGAGATCACTATAAGTTTGCGCCGTGATAGTTTTGCTCAAGACTCTTTTAAATCGAATAGTACTTGATAAGAGGGCTTCATGATCAAAAAAGCTTATAAGCTACTAGATCAATAACTTTATCAGTAAACCTACAAGATCAGGAAATAAATCAAGCGCATAAAGTGCGAACGCAGGTGAAATGAGGGTTTCGCGACCAAAAATATTTTTCCATCCCTAGCCCTCCACTCGGAAAGTGAAGGAGTTGAAAATTGGGAAGCAAAATACGATTTACATATCGAAGAAACCATTGACTATGAAAAAAATCTTGATTGCTTAAAGATATGCAAAGCTGGGGCTATAAATTTAATATACCTCACCTAGCCCTGAACGAACTATCTACTATGTTGAACAAAAGATTAAGTAATGTTACCCCACTTAAAAGAAATACAACCATCTTGTTAATTAAATCCTAAAAAAAGTAAATTTAAACATTAGCAGGCATATTGCTAGGAAACCCTAATTTGTTTTAAAATGGACGGCGAGTTATCTGGACTGAAGCTGCTATAAGTACTAATTTACTTATAAAGTTCTATAAAATACTTAATGAAGAGCAATTTCAAATTAGGTATGCTGAATATTCACAAGAGTTGATGAAATATTTTATTTACAACAATATACTAATGTGCTATTTTTCGGAGAGGATTGTAAAAACTAACTAAATTGCGGTACATATTTACAGTAAAATGACTTCCCCACGAGTTCATACACTATTTACGATATATTATATTTTGTAATTATTATTCTACAATAATACAAAATGATAGTAATAGAAACTTAAGTTTTTATTAAGTATTTACCACAAAACATTTTATTACTACAAAACAAACTGAACAAAAAAAAATTCTTACAACTAACTAAGTACGTTACTAGCGCATTATAAACAAGATTGCTTAGTAAGATACTTATGTCAGATATTAACAAGATCGTTTTTACTTGTAATTGTGTAGTATCAGATCATTATAGAAGCTATTGAGCTTCGTCAAGTATATTATAGGTCTCAGTAACATTTAATATGTTGATTATAAGATAGTTATAGAAATAAACGCTCCTATAACAGCGCCTAAATCCAGGCTTGTAGCGTATTATAAACAAGTTATAAGTTATAATAAAAGTAGTCTTGAGAGCGTTATAAGTACTGATTTTGCTAGTTGGGAAGGAGCTGAAAACGCAAACAACAAAAGTAAAAAAGCAAATGGCCCTAAACTTGAGTCAACGAAGACTGCGTAATATTTTCTAAATATTTTGAAATAATCGTGGTTGTTATCAAGACATAAAAACGGTGTTTTGGTGTCACTGGTTTCGACAAATCCATAAGAAATTTCCACTTTCTTGGCCATAATCCGACCTCTTTATTTTTAGGCTGCAGAACCAGGTTTTAAGGTCTCAATTTGACTAGATATTCTTGGACGTGTATTTGTATCCAAAAATGATTGGGTGTACAGTCTAACTTAGTGTTTATGTGGGTCATCTTTTGCAAAGTTCACATTTTTATGGAATCTTTATCTAAAAGTATTTTTGCTTATCAATTGAATATTCTTCAAGATCAATTATTTATCATTGCTACCAAAGGCCCGAATTGCGCTATAAATATTAAGTAGAATCACTTACACGAATGTTGAACTTGACTATTTCAGTACGCTTCAGAAAAATAGCAGTAAATAATTCAGTGTTCTGGTAGAAACTGACTTCATTGCGTTAGAATCAGCGAACAAAAAGTTGAAAACAGTATTTTCATGGTGATAAATCACTTATTCATTCAAGTCAAATAGATTTGAGGAAATACAATTATAATCGTTGAAATGGACAGCCTAAACACTCGAGTTTCTTTGTGACGTACTTATGTACCTTTGATACGAGAATTTCATAATATTTTATTCATATGGATAAGCATAAGCAAACATATAAATCGACGAGCTGCCCTGTCCTGTCATTAAATTAAAAAAATGATGTAGGCTTATTGGCTGTCAATTGCAGGCAGTACCAGGGCAGAATGAGCGCGTAGGTGGTGCCCGGGAAGGGGCAGCAGTGACGTGCGTCATTGGACTTCTGAGAACCTTACAGGGGGTTGTTATGTAGCCGCTGAGATTCGTCCTTGTGAACCTTTGTAAACTGGACAGAAAAGCGAGGTTGTGTCCGTGAGGTGACTAAATAAAACTACATATAGGTATACATATTACGTATGATCCGCGCAATAACGATAATATATTGTGCAAATAACATTTAAAAACTTATATCATTAAATGTAGTCGGTGAGTAGGTATAACATCCTGTTACAGTCTTCATTTTCTTACTAAGTATTCATCAAAGTATTTTATTAGCTAAATTAAGTAGTTTGAAGCTACACCAATACTTACGTTTCTGCATACTTCACCCGGTTTATAAAAAAAATAGAATTTTGTAAACTTTTTGCAAAGTTTCATCAGCTTGATCGACAAGATCATTTCAATCGCATTGATCAATTTTAATTAAAATTAAATAAAAAGCAAATTTAAAAAAAAATTAAGAGACCCACGACGGTTAAATGTAATTGAAAAAGGATAAAATAATTTAAAAAAAACTTATCTTAATAAAAAACCCAAGAATATCCGTCGGGGGCTGCCATTAAATGAACTAGTTTTGCAGTTTTATAGTAACGGTGACGTGAATAATTAGAGATTTTTAGCGCTATCCTTACACCCTTAATGGGTAGGCCGTGCCCCTACAGTGGGGACCTTTAGAAGTTGATGATGATACTTATTTTTATTTTTAAATTTAAAATAGTGATGGCAGCACCCGACGGATATTCTTGGGTTTTTTATTGTTGTTTTTTTTTTTAATTATTTTATCCTTTTTCAATTACTTTTTAAAAGGCGTGGGTTTTTTCAATATTTTTAATTGTTATTTATTTATTTAAACTTCATGTACAATAGTGGTACATAGGCGGACTTAATGCCTTAATGCGAATTTTGCTTTTTATTTTAAACTTTTTGGAGAGCATCAAAATTGGACTAGTAGTTTTGGAGAAAAATGGCAACAATGGTCTCCCCAAACGCAAATACCGTCTCCGTTCCGTCGTGGGTAAAATTATTGGTGTATCCGATTAGACTGGAAGCCGAACCCAAGTCTGGACAAGCTTTAATGAGAGCTTTTCGTTTTCATTTACTAAACGGTTTAATTTCTTCTTTTCAGCTTATTTAAAACTTTTTTTAAAAAGGTTTTTTAATTTATAATTTTATTCTTAAATTTTTAGTTTTGTCGTAATCATTGAACTCGTATAAAAAATTCCTGTGCGCGCCATTAACCGTTGAGGAGTTCCCTAGTAAGAAGACAACTGGTGAGTTGTCACCGTAACACCTATCTAAGAACATGCACCAATTAAACCCAAACCCATAACGAAAACTGTATCAAAATCGGACTAGTAGTTTTGGAGAAAAATGGCAATTAGTATTTGCACAAACAAACAGAAATCCTCTCACCACAAACGCATACACCGTCTCCGTTCCGTCGTGGTAAAAAGGAATCCTACAGTGCCAAAACTCCTATAAAATTCATAGAGAAAGCATTTCAATACTAGCAGCATTAATCCACAGGTAGAGTACGCTAAAAGAAACAAAACACCTCTTATTGGATTATGCTCGCCTGGTACAATTGCGCATGGCGGGCGCGCGCCTACAAGCAACGAACACGCAAACACCGACCATCTCCCACGTCGCGGACTCGCGGACACCCACACGTGCAAGTGAAACTGTGATTCCAGACACTACTGAACCGGTATCGTTGTTATGTACATCTGTTGCTGATCTGAGACCGGTATTTAAAATACCAGCACCAAATAGGCGTTGGTTGTATGAGAATGTAGCTTGCAAAACGGTGATCAATTTCTGCGAAGTTTCTGATGTTGTACTCTTTCGCATCAGATCAGGAAATAAACGATGTTTCATCACGCAAATAATTTACAAGGCCAGGATTTTTTTAAACTGAACTGAACTTAACAAGCCTTACTAACTGACCTAACTTACTATAAAACCTAACTATCTAAAATAACCGGTCGTTATTTATTAAATAGTACTATACTAAATCATCAAATATGACGAAACAGGCTTTAAAACCTGAAATTTCAGTGAACTTCAAAATGTTTAATCATCATTCAAAGTTTAGTTTTTTGAGTCAGAATGTTACAAAATTACAAAAAATCACAGGACAAAGAAAACAGCACGTGCCCCTTGAGTAACGATAAAGTGATACATACGATACTTTGACCTCCCTCAGAGAAGCTCGAAAAACATAAAAGTGCGAACTTTAACAATGGTAAAAGTTGTGGCTTGGATTTCATTCTTACTGCTTTTAAACTGCTTTGAGTACCATTGAAATAATGCCTGAATGGTTTCTTTTGTCGGATCCGTGATTTCACAGTCTTACAATTTTTCTTTTTGTCAGTTTCTAGGAGCAAAAATCTCAACGTTTTTGTGTTCAATATATTGCCATTTGACCTAAGTATGTAATATTATGTACTTGACCGAGATACCGATTTGCGGATCCCAAGTGTTTGTGCATGTCAACGAAATTTAAATAATGTTTACGAACAGGACCTAGATTTCTGTTTCTGTAGGTACTTCTCAGATACGAGTATCTTTTATGTTATAAATTTTTTAAATTATAAATCTATATTGGGTCTCTAAAAAGAAGGAAAAGTTATAATAAATCCAGTCTAGAGCCGGATTGGGACATTTAAAACCAAGCAATTTTTTGTATTTTATTAGAAACCCAACTTTAGAGAAACATATTATCTCTTGTCCGAAGGTAGTCATTACGATGTACCCGGGTACGCACCCATTCAGACATCATGTGAGAATATATGTAGGTATAAGTAGATAAGGTTTTCTACGGAACAAAAGCGTTACGTGTAATAAATTGAATATAGAGTAGTGAGAGGGCCACTGGTTCAGTGAGGAGGGAGTGCAGTGGGGGCTGCGGGAGCCTCCGGGTCTGGAAGTGATAAGCGGGGCGGCGGGCCAGTGCGGGTAGAGGGGCTGGCTAGCGGGGGGAAAGAGGTGTGCTCGGCATCGGCACGTGACAAGCCGTCACGCGGCACGAACTCACCCGAACGCATCGCCGCCGCCGCTGCAACGCTCTCGAGTAGAGAGGGTAGGGTATAGTAGTCTACCTAGCACATCCACATAGCACAAACACACTCACACCTTGCCTCCAAGTACACCGGACTTGAACAATAAAATTAACTCTTTTGTAACTCTGCCACTCTGGAGAGTTATTAACATGCACTGCGTGTTTCTAGGGCGCTGGTTCATTTGAATTGAAAACTTTAGATTTTCCGAGAAATAAGGTTCCAACGTTACACAAGGGACATGGCTATACTCTTTTTCAACCGACTTCCAAAAAGAGGAGGTTCACAATTCGACTGAATTTTTTGTTTCTTTTTTGTGTGTTTGTTACCTCAGAACTTTCGACTGGGTGAACCGATTTTGATGATTCTTTTTTATTTGAAAGCTGGTGCTTCCCGTGTGGTCTCATTTAACATCTAAAGCTGATCTTCGGAGATATACAATGGAACTCTTCAAAAATATACGGCATATCTGCCGTGATTGCTGCAATCGCTTGGATGTTGATTGTTTAAATACAACATCATGACGTAACATCACGCCTGGATACTCTGAGCATACGCAGGGGTACGCAGATGTGTACAATACACCCAGATTTCGACAGTTAGGTAGGTTATGTTGGCGCGTTCGTGTTCCGCGCAAGCCTCAAAGGATGTCAGGTGCAAGGGCCGATGCCTGCCAAGGCTGCGGGACTGTTCAAAAGAGATATTGCAGCCCTGGAACACAAAGGGTGAAGAAGGAACATGGAAGGGTTTTAGTCAGTAAAAGTCTGACTCTCCCTTCCGCTCCGCCCAGAGCGATGTAATTGATGATTTGCCATCCGAAAAAAAAGGTATGTTAAATTCCATATATTGGGGATACGCCTATTACCATGACATGTATTGTTAACAATGTCAAATAAATTCATAGCAAATATTTGTTTGGGAACAATTAAAAAATAAAACAGACTTCAAAAAACACAGAAAAGTGAAAAATAACTTTGGCTTCAGAAGTCGGTGACAAAAAAACTAAACCAATCAAACAAAGGTCACTTCTGAAGCTAGTTTTTAGCAATAAGATCGTAGTTCATTAAACTTGATAGACTATAATAGGTACCTACTCAAAATAAACTTACAAGAATCAAAGGACCAGAATGGAAGGACTAACACTTTAGATGTCAACGAAAGCGAACATTCACGGTTTGCGTCTAAACTGAACAAAGTGTTACAATTTCAGGGTGTGATATATATTTTATCTCAATGTCAATAACCTCGCAAATACGCGACGGCTCGCTCCACATTTTTACAACGCTCCATTACGCGACAAGCGCACGACACGTGTAGCGCACTCGATAACAATTAGATTTGCCTTGGCAATCTCAACTGTGCATAGCCAGTTAGAAGATAATGACGAATCCGTGATGCTCTATGACTTCTATGAGCACGTTTAACTGCTACGTGCTATAATACAAAGAATACCTCTTATCAGTCACCCCTTTCATAATATTACGTATTCGCCAGAATAACAGAAAACTGCAGAGCTTAAAATCGATAAACTATTACTTACTAGTAGAGGTCACCCAGTAATTAAGTTGTTTCTAGAACAAAGATAGGTAGCGTCAAGCGCGTAGGTATCTCGTCGACGATAAAGTTTGCGCACAGTGAATACAGATGACCACAATATAGGCGTTATTACAAAATGCAAAGAGCACACAATCTAATGAAATGATACTCATTACGCGCTTCTGACGTGCAGTCCAGAGCTAACCGTATACCGTATGGAAAGAGTGAAACAAAAGAAACTCCGATAAGATAATGTTCATGAAAACAAATAATATGGTTACGATGAGTTTAGCGACAGAATAACAATACATGGCTTCATTATCATAAGTGCCAAACAACAAGAAGCCTTAATAACGAAAACATCAAAATGTAATGTTCTTTATTTACTTGTGGAAGACGTTAGAAGTTGTATTTAGGATTTTGGTGTGAAGTGGTGAAGCCTTGACATAAAGCGCAGTGGCAGTGGTTGGTCGCGAACCTCAGTATACACCTGTCTAAGTAGTTAACTAGTTAATCTTATAAAACTATGTAATTATGTCTGTTACGCAACCGTGCCCGCCCCACGTCACGCTGACACACGCCGGCCATCTTTATTGGATTACGGTTTTCATTGTGTGCGACATCCACCAGTTATTACGTTAAATATTGCTATTATTTTCCTCCGTAATTATTGGCTTATTGCAGAGATATATGTTGTTATTGTATCTGTCTCGAGTTGTTTACTACAGTTCTTAGAAAGATCAATCATTTTCATCCAAATCAACCAACAAAAATTTACGGTTTGTGGTTTCGTAAAAAACAGAGGAGTAGACGATTAATACAAACCGAAGCTGCTCAATCGTCTTATCTGTTAACATACTTATAATATTCGACCGTTGAAAAACATTCGATATTCAAAATACTAAAACACTATTTAAGTACATAAGTTATAATCATGACGTTGAATGTAGTAAAAGCTGCAACTCTTACAAAAACATAGATAGGGTATCAGTTCGGTACTTGGTAACGTCCCACATTACTAATCTCGCAATTATTTCAATAACATCTACGACTTCGTTAATGAAAACGACCGACAGAAATTGTCTGGATTCTGGAATATTATTGATAGCATTACTTTTTTTTGATTTCAGCTTAAAATTTCATATAAAAAGATGCATGCAGGAGGATGAGAGGCTCTCTCGTCCCAATAATAAAACAGGCGTAATAGCAGATTCGAGGAAAATATTTTATAGACCTAAGGTCACGAGGGAAAGCGAGTTTGGAACACGCATGCCTATACAAGACCGACATATGGACACAACATCACATGCGCTACAATATTTACGACCTTGGAAAGAAGAACGCCTTGACGGCAACACGCTGACTAGTACGCACGCAATACCTCGGTGTTTTGGTTTGTGGCTTCTCTTCCTCGTATTTTATGATGCCCTAATACAATACCGTTGGTAATAATATATCCTTTACAGTTAATTAGATCCTTTTTAGCACATTTAATTTAATATAATTATTATTTATTTTTGTCTGTAAAGTACCTATTCAATTATTTTTGTCAACAGTTGCAAAAATACTTTAAGCAATTTGTAATTTGTGTTTTTTAGTATTCAACCAAACGCTTTACTTAAAGCAAAATACAAACGTGAACAAAAAAAGAAGTAAAGAATAACTTTGCTATGTAACCAACGATTGAATGTAAGCAATCATTGTTAGTGGGTTTCCCGCACTACAAGCTACAATCTCAGCTCTAAGCTGCTTAGCTCCAAACAGTGTAGAAGTAATACTTGCTAAGTCATAGCTTACTACGAGCAATATTCTAGAGTGACCCGTTTCCAACAATACAATGTCCCTTAAGTGCCAAGAGTCACAAATAATCTTTACTAAAGCATACACTGTATTTAACTCCATTTGATAATATAGCTGAGTAAGTACCGTATACAAATGAAAGGGATGTCTAAAGAGATTTAAATTGTGATAATTTAATAGGTAACAATGGGAAGGTACTACGCAGTATTTAATTGAACAAGGCTTACTGATTGAGATAGACTTGAAGACACTTTTAGAAAAACCAAAATAGCTTTTGTTCTAACTTCAATGGATAACAGCAACCTATCAAATAATTATCTAATAATATTAATTATAATGAAGGAGCATCGAAAACAAAATATTATTGACAACGCTCTAAGTACTAACTAAAGTATTATAAATTATTAGTCGTGCTCTTGGATTCTGTTGAGCAAAATCAAGACGAGGTTACAGAGCAAGGTCAAATAATGCACTCGTGGACAATTCGACCCATTGAATCACTTTCAAATTATCGCATTACAATTGAATTGTTGACACGTCGAATGGTCTGAAGAGTTTCAGTGGCAGCTTTCAATTTGTTACATAAAATCCTATAAATATCTGCAGTGTATTCAGCAACTAGTCCGTTTCTTCCAAAAGAAATCATAAACTGCGGACTACGGAGTTCATTCGCCTTCTCAACATTTTGAATAACTTCCATAACGAGTTTGTTTTTATAAAAAAAATATGCCCACGACGACGGCGACCTTAACAAAATTGGAAAAGTTATCTAATATGTTATAAAATTACGTCTTACGAGAAAGGGTCGCTATTTATCTATAACTCACCTAAATACTCTTTAATCCACTTCTTCTTAGGGGGTGGTCGGATTTGGGCGTCTTTGACTTCAGCTTTCATGGGACTCGAGACAAAGTTCTGGCTTGTGGAGGGCCTTTCAACTTCGGGGACACGAGAAGCAGCCACCAACGATGTGATCATCTGTTGCTGTGGAAATCCATAGCCGTTGATGGCGTGCCCGTGTGCTTGCAGCTGTTTGTATGCTTTGAGCGTTATTGGTATCGGCTCGACGATGTTGCCGAATTCTGTCTCCCTGGTGTTGATGGCGATGGTGTGGAGCGTGTCGGCGTAGTACTCCCCGGGGGATCCCATCGCGCCGAACAGTTCTGGCTGCACGCGACGTCTCCGGTAGCCGGCAGTGCCCAGTTTCGCTTCGGTGGCTTCCATAAGTATACCCATTCTACAATGGGCCACTATATTAACTAACTACGACTACTAGTCCTAATTGTCATAGACTCACTTTCGTCCTATTCATTCTTAAGTTCATTAACTGTACAGTCTCTTGATTACTTATTTATAATTTTTTCACTTATTCATTGCATATATTCTTCTGCAGAAGTTTTCTGAAGAAACCAAACAAGAACTTTTAGGATACGGTACGTTTAAAGTTTGAAAGGATTGTATAAGTCAATTGACGTTCAGAGTGTATTGTTATAAGTTCTAGAAACGATTAAGAAATCCGAGGGCTTTATACAAAAAAATAAGTGACTCAAAACGTAGGGCTTCTTTGATATGTTGCGTCGTAGGGTAACCGTTTGCGTAACCAGTTTTTTGAAAAAAAAAAGAGAAATGTTTCAGCACAAAACGATGAAAAACTCTCCGTTGTGATGTAAAGTCCAAATGCCTATGCCTAGTCACCTTTCAGTAACGTGACCCGCTCCTAAAATTTCAAAGTTTTCTTTGTCTAATTATAAAGTTTCCTCATAGCGATAATTTACCCTGTTCAGATTATTTTATGCCCTAAAGTTCAATGGTGCAATTTTTAACCTAGGTATAGAAAATTTTTACCATACAACGACAAAGAAACAAGAAGAATAAAGCTCTAAAATTAGGGCAACCCTGCATATTAGGAAATACCAAGTGAAATCAATAGAGTCAATTCGTAAGCCAAATAAAGTTCGCAAGAATGAGATGGCGCATGCATGATCAAGTCAAGGTGCTAGTTAGAATGGGTGTTGTAAGTGCGAGCGACCTAGGTGCTGCCGGCGGCAGCGGAGCGCGCGGCTGCGACGCGGCGCTCAACAAGTGCGGGGAGGGCGTCGAACGCATGGCACGACCCGCCGGGCACGTGCACTCGCCGCCCTCTCTCCGCTCCCCGCACCTGCCTCCGACAGACATTGACAGCTAGTTGTACCTCCTCCCACACCATGCGGCCCTGGTACTGCGGCCGACCGAATTGGCAGACATAGTGGATTTCCATCGGCAAACAAAAGAGAATGCAGAAAATGTGTTTCGGTGCGACGACTACAATACAAATGAAAAGTTTGTTTTTTTACGGAAGTAGGTAACCAAATTAATTGATTGTGTAAAACGTATATTGAATTGAAATGGATGCTTTTTTTCGACAGGTAGATCAAGTACACCAAAGGTTATTCAGACGTGTTAACGGATTTTCCGCCATGTACCTATGCAATATGAACCAAACCATCATTATTATATAATAACGTTAAGCTAAAAATAGACAAGATAAGAAATGTTTACAGAATTTAGTCATCACTGAAACTTTTAAAAAGCGAATCGAAGTGTTTTTAGTCATAAATAATAGTGTTTTTATTTATAGACGACGCAGACCAAGACTGAATGGAAGCTAAAAGGCGAATTACCATTAGAGCATGACAAAATAAAGAAAAGCGAACAGGTGTTAGACTATTCGTAAAATGAAGTGAGAAAATTTATCGAATTGGTCACAACGCTCGGTGTACATCTACACGTGCCCAGAAAGCATGCATACTGTTATCGTGGAAAAGCAATAACAAACCAGAGTTTATGCAACAACAAATGCCGCTTCAGAAAAGCCTAGATCATGGCAAATTGGTGGGGGTAGATAATTTTGTGTTTTCAGAACTGTTATCAACACTGAAATGTATTTGAGATAAGAGTTATGTTCCATTTGATATTATTACAGACATAGAAAAATACAATAACAGAGTACAGTAGATTGATCAAGTTATTTCTTAATGATTTATAAACGTCAGAACTGAACCAGGATATCATGAACAAGACGTAGGTCAGTATAAATTTCCACGCCAATTTTAAAGTAAGGGCTCAGTCATAAAGAGGCGAACGTAAGCGAGCGTACACACGCGCGGGTTATATAAGCGATACAAACGACGACACGTGTCTGTGTTTATATTATGTAACTACGCTTACCTACCGGCGCAATGCTAGCTATACATGCCTAATCTACTATTTCTATTAGCCATGCTACCGCTATGTGATGATTGGTTTGCAGTAGGATGAAATATTTTTCTATAACATGATCTTGAAGTCCTCCACACTGACTTATTTTTACATTACAACCGTTAAGAAAATCTTGCATGAAATAAAATTACACTGTTATGATGATTCCCATACATCTCTTGTTGTTGATTGGCCTATTTCATATCTGGCATTTGAGTTTCATATTATTTAACATTGTCTAGCTCTAGATAATGCTGTAGTGATTTCCCACCGTATGGTCCGCGGGCCACCGGTGCACGGTGGTCCGCAGGAGCCTTGAATGCTATTCGTATTTTTTAACTTCTACAGAAGATGCAAGCTCAACCCAACCTAATTGAACTTATCACAGGCGAGGTGCTAAACATTTTTGATAGACTTGAATAACTTATTCCTTTTTCCGTAAGAATGATTGCAAAATACGATCTCAGTTCGATCGCTTTTGTATCCTTCACTATCTTAATTCTAAATGTTTTCATTGTCATCCATTTTCCAAATATTGCGTGAGTAAACTATGTAGACAAAAACGAAGATGTACCGATTGAAAACCGAGAGTTAAAGATTCACCCCCTATAGATATAATCCTATCAGTGTCCATGTTTGTCTAGGACCTATAACTTGTTTGTTTATGGCCCCTGCTAACAAAAAAGACACCAAAGTGGTCCCTGGTCCAAGAAAGGTTGGGAACCACTGATCTAGATGTAGCATTATAATATTCCAAATGATTAATGTTTTCATAGAAAGTTTATTTTCATGTGGAATTCAAGTCTTCTATTACTGAACACAAGAACACTATTCTCTGAATTCTATAAAGGTTATAGCTATTGTTAATTTTCTATAGATCCGAAGACATAAAAGCGTATGATACGAGGAAAATTCGTAAATAATCGACGCATCTATGACGTCACAATCGTCTCACCGACAATCGGGTCCAGCGATTATTGCTCGCCGGAAAATAATGCAGAGACTAAACATAAGCACAATGAATCTGATTTTAAATTAATAAACGGCTAAAATTAAATGTAATGCTGTAATATTGTATAATTGTAATATATAATTGTAATCAGTAGAATTGAGGTAGGAACCTCAATTCTAGTGATTACCATGAAACAATTCAAAGACTATGAAAGCAACGCGTCAGCAAAGGGGCATAGCTACCCAACATGTAGGACAGACGATGGCAAGCGTGCATTTCTTATAAATTGCGCAACTGTTAATAGTCCATAGCATAAGAGCGATTATTACTTGTGCAAAAACATGAATATTTGATCTATGTAAACGCCCGCCGTTCCCATCACGACCTAAGACTTCACAAATATAAGCATAGTATTTGTATTAGCGGAATAAACAAAGGAAATCTGCCACTGTAGCTTGTTTGTATGCTCAGCAAATATGTGCTCCTTCATTAACATTATTGGTTCAATACATTTTCATCTTATCGGCTAACCAGATTGGTATTAAACTTTCATAATGATTCTATTAACTTGCAATTGTAACATTATTAGTTCCCGAGTAACGTTTTCGCTATCTGACTGTTTTGAATGATGACATATTGATCGACATAAAAACTTATAAAAATAACGGTACAGTGTTTTCTGGAAAGAGACGAATAATATATTTGTTTACGAAGATTATATTATTAGGGACATCCTCAATATCGTCTTCTTGGCGTTTATAGATCGACTCATTAGCTATCTCGGTTATCGCTGTTTGTCGTAAATCCGGGACTATCTCATCCGATACAACAATTTTATTGTTTTTTAACGTGACATTTATTCACGGCAATCAAAACTTTGACAAAGCAGAAATTCTTGTTTCATAAATAACATCAGCTCGTAAAGGCGAGCCGACAAAAATATCACCACCATCGTGTCGTAAGAAAACGCCCTTTGAAGGAAAATGTTGCTCCGAAATTTTCGCAAGACTACGATTGTTATAAAATATATTGGGTGTACGAAACAACAATGGAAGTTTGGAAGGACTCTACAGAATACTCAAAAACAAATATATTACACGATGACCCAATTATGAATGAATGACAACTGAAAGACTTTGCAGTCTTTTTTGGACGCAACAATATAATGTTAAATATCCACATCAAGATTTTCACACCGGACAAACAATTTATGAATGTAATTCAATAACATTAGACATGGACGAAATCTCAATGACACAAGTTTTCACGAGACAATCACTGAACATGCCTCCTGGTATTTGCAAGTACTGACCAAAATGAGATTTTAAATTATGCCGTAGTGTTTGATCATACCTATACCACGTAGCGATAAAGATACCATTGTAATACTCATATCGGTAATATTGTTACTACGTTACGTAAGGAATTATTAAAATAACATTAGTCAAATATACACATTGGTAATCGCAATTGCATCGTTGCGAAGATACGAGTACTGCCTATAAGAATTTAGTTTGCTTGGTGGATATTTGCCTGAATCGAACTTCTCAGGTAAGCGCCCACGTCTGAAGTCGGTTGGATGATATTCTGGACAGCCGTCCAATTGAGGGTTGATACTACGATCTAGCTTAGTTATCTCCGAACGTCAATTGCAAAAATCCAAGGGATGCGCTGCATGAGCGCCGAGGGCGAGAGGAGACAGCGCGAGGAGTCGGCGCCGGGCGCCAGGCGCTGGTCCCTGGCGGTGCGTCGCGGGGTGTCCGACACGCGCTAATAGCCGCCAGTGGCTGCAGCTCGTGGTGGCACGTGGGGCGCGGCGCGGGCAGGTGCCGCCGACCTCGCGCTATCTCGTCTCGCCGTTCGAGGTCGCGATGATAACGCACGCTATTTTCGACACGACGTCGTCAGCTCGAGCGTGTTCGTGACCGTCGCAAACGCAACCGCGAAATCACTAAAGACTCCCGAAACGGAAGCGACCGGTGGGATACTGCAAGCGCGACGTCGCGGGCGGTGCGATTCACTCGAGACGAGTCAGAGTCGGCATGTCGCGATAGCGGGTCATCAGACTAGACAGCGACAGCCGAGGCGCGGAGCCGACCGCCGCCGACGCAATCCGCTCGACGACTGAGTGGCCGCTGCGGACCGCGGACCGGCTCCGTCTCGGGCGGCGGAGGAAGCGGGGTGCGCGACCTCCGGAGCCCCGCGCCAGCCGCGAGTGAAACCGACGGCGAACGAAATCGCGAGGGGAAGGGGGGAGCGGGGGGCGCGCACGCGGTCGAGCGCAACGCTCACCGCTGCACCGCTCTCAACTTTACATAACGCTGCATGGACGGCGCGCGACGCATTCGCTTGTCGCCCGCGAAAAGAGGTCGCCCCGACGGCCGCACCGCGGGACACCTACAGAATTTAAACAACTTTGTTGCGATCGGCCGTAGGTGATGAAACAGCGGCGGCATTAGCACGCAGATGACGTGTTCCGAGGAGTTAGTCGGTCGCCGGCGGAGTCACTGAACCTCGTCGTCGACGAATAAGGTGAATGGAACATTGCAACCGAATCGAGCGGCGCAACTGTGCGAAGTAACGTAGGAGTCGGCAGTCGTGTAGCTGCGACGCGCCGTTCCTTATGCACGAGCCACAATGGCGAATAGCTTTCTAATGATACGTGATCGACGCAGCCAGCATTGTCAGACTTCCCCTTACACACAAACATACTTAAGCAGAAAACTACAACCTTACAAGTTTGACCCAGATGAAGCTAGAATTACTGTAAAGTCAGGACAGTTATGAGCATCCGGCTCGAAGGACCAGTCGCTATATCGAACATAGCGTCGACTGTTCGTAGTTAAATAAACCAAGACTGGAGAGTATAGAGTAGAATCCTAAAGGTACTACATGATATGGAATACTGTGTACGCATCACCATGTAAATTAAGCGAAGCACTTACGTCAGAAGTACAAATCTTCATAATAAGATTTCTCCAAGTTTACGACAGAACGTTCAGTATTTGGTGGTACGCTGTTACGTCGGCGCGAGCCGCGAGTAGCATGTGTTATCTCCACGTACCTATGATCATGTTTATTTATTTTACATTCGAGATACAGTCTAGCTATCGCCAATCACGCCAAGAATAGTCGAATACATTTAAGTGTTGCGGAACCCTGAACCCTAGTCGGTTTGCGGAAGCGGAAAAAATAAGTCAAGCCATTTTACTGCAGACGTGAACTGCAAAATCTTATGCGGAAATGATTGATGGGCACCGCACAGACGAACAAGTTTTTGATTGGATTCAAAACAAAAACTTAGAATAATGCTGCTCAATTTAGAGGAGTCTCGCACAGTAGTAATAGTATCAGCAGAACTGTTTCTATTAAGGGTGCAAAGCACTATCATGTACATAAAATGGTAGATAATGGTGTCGATACTGTTGTGCACAAACTAAACTTAATTTAGGCTATTGCTATCTTTTACTAAAATGCAGTGCGAGAAAAGGACGGCTATAGCTATGAACTAAGTTAGAGATGTCAAACTAATTTATGCCTTGCGCTTCACCGTGTTTTTAGTCGACCTGCACGTGCACCCTTCATTTGTATGGAACTATTAGTTCCAACTAAATTTGACAGCTGTAAATTACGTCCGTCTCTTTCTTGTTTTATTAGAGAGAAAAAGGTAGCAATAGCCTAAATTAAGTTTAGTTTGTGCACAACAGAATAGATACCATTATTTTGCAGAAAAGTAGAATTTCAAACTATCCTGCAAATCCAACCCTGGGTATAGTAATAAAAGCCATAAAAGATTCTACAAGTCGAAGCTCCTCGCGCGGCGGTGCGGACATTACTTGGAGTGCAACTCACAGGAACGCATAAGTGGCACGGGTGCAGGTTCCGAGTTCCGATAAGGTGGCAGGTAGGGGGAGGGACGCGCATGCGTGCGGCGCCTGACCTTGGTGCGGTGCAGCGTGCAGCCCGGCACCCCCCTCCCCCGCGGAACACCACGCCGCCGCACAAATACCTCCCTCGCTCTTCTTATACCTTTTGCAACCACACCTGCCGGTTTAGCAGGTTGTTGCGATGCGACCTAGCACCGTGCCTAGATTCTATTTCTGGAAGTTAGAGTCCCTATTAAATCATGTGCTTCAAGTATCAAGCCACCAATGAATTCAATAATGAAAAAGATAACAATGGTATTCTCTCACGCGTCGATCGACAGACTGCAAAAACTGACATAATGTATGCTGATGTCAATTCACAAGCTGTCTTCAAAATTAAACACTGTGTAAGTCGACAACATGCAATAGGGAATATGCATGAAATACAAAACTCTTCTTATTTATGAAAAATGCCTTGTATTGGCGCATTAAAACATTGTGGTACACTTGTTTAAGTTTCTATACATCACTTTTTTACAATTTACTGTTTCATGTAGCATGTTTTTGGTGTAACGGAACACACTCTGAAAACGCATCGTCCTCGATAACGCCGGTATTGACGTCAAAGCTCATAGTGTCAAAAAAACACTTTTATTTGAAAAGTGCTTAAAGCTTCTCAAAAAATTTATTATAATATTGTTATTGCAATTTTTACTTGAATAAAGCACAAACAATTAATAAAATTATGTTATTAAGGTCAAAAAAAATTGATGTAAACAAGGCAGATTGTGGATAATGACGCATCACATCATGGCCGCGACAGCTACGAACGTTTGAACTGTCGTAGAAAATTGCAGAAGTTTAATATTATTTTTGTGCGACAAGCAGTAATTGAACTTAACTTTTAATACTTTTCTTGGGTTGTTAGTACTGTATTTGATTGATTAAATTGAAGAAAAAATTACGTGCATATTCCCTATTAGCACCAGTGAATATTCTTGTAGCTCTGAACAGAAAAAAAGAAAGAGCTCGTATTTGAACAATCAATAACAACATTTATGACACTAACGACATGTAAGTCGAAGTGGAAACACTGGGAAAGGGGGGATCCACCCGCCGGATGTCGAGATGTGAGCCGTCTGTGTCGTGCAAAGGCTCCCTGATTTATGCAATTGATTTTGCCACTAAGAATCGAATATAATATCAATTTTCGAAGCCCCAAAACTTATATTACTTTAATAAAAAGAAAAATATTTTAGCAAATGAACGGAGACAAGACACGAATTGATTAATGTTTCATATAAATCAAGTGGCAGATTAGTTTTTGCGCGATACTCTGTCAAAGCGGACAGCAAAAAGATGGTTTATATCTTCGTTTATAACGTCTAAATATTGTTCGTCTCATCGTCTCGATCGCGAGCTAATTAAAAAATCGCAACTCCTAAATACCACGAACAAGAATGTTTTACATTTCTAATAATATCACTCTAGATGTAGATATTCCAAATCATTGGCAATTTTAAAAAGTAACGGTTTTTGGCTGAAGTTACCGTTGTCGAATTCCAATACATGAACAATATTTGGATAATGTTATCCACTATCTCTATTCAGTTTCCTGGCAAAATATTAACAAGTCTAATGGAAATTTAGCTGGGACCATTGGGAAAAGCGGGCATTGAATCCGTGAAAAATTACATTCAATTTGTTAAGTCGAAGTATACGAATAATGCGATAGGTACTAAGTATTCAAACGTGAAGACATTGCCACGAGTAAAGGCACTCAGATTATCTTATCGGCTTTCTGCAAGTAGAAACACAGGCAGTCGTTTGTGTGACTAATGTCTGCAACGGCGTGCGTCGCTGCCGCAGCGCGATGTTTCCTCCGAAGTTCAATATACTACGCGTCGAACGTACGCGTCCTCACAGACCAGTCGCAGATGGCGAGGTCACGCGGTCCCTTTCACCATTCTGCCCGCCCGGTACCGTCGCGGCGCGCGGCGTCGACCTTACGCGAGCCTTGATGATACGATTGTTTGCCGCGCCTACTTAACCGCCAGTACCGAGGGGCCCACTAATTAGAAGCGGCGGCGTAAAAGTATTATTATGAACAGTGGAATATCGTCGACCAACCGTGACTTCATTGCAGACACGCTAGATTTGGCTACAGCGTTTTGGATTCGATATTATGCGCAGTTTCTGTTGGATATTGAATACTAGCATAATAGTCTCAGATCGGTGCATTAAAAGGCATCTAGAACATTATGCATGCCGCTCATGAACACAATAATTGTTCACTCAAAGTGTATTGAACAGATTTTTTACTCTCTCTCCGTTTAATGCAAGCAACTGCCAAACCAAGGGACCTTTCTTTTCAGACATTAATGTAACAGAAAGTTACTTAACACAAAGGTACACGATAAGTGTCTATTACATGACGGAATAGATTACAAATGTTACTAGTGGCAGTTTGAAACCTGTGTGATGCAATGAATCGGCCGTAGCAATCGCTGGAACCTATAGGAGGAGCGTGCGCGCTCATAAACGTTACGTCGCAATAAACAGCACTGATATAAAACAATACATATTAATAGCATGAAAGATAATGTAAATACGTGTTGAAATTAAAACGAAAGGGTCGATGTCTGAAAGGAAAGTCAAAATCGAACGTCATTAGAATAATGTTGGAGTGTGAAGCTTTGATTGTAGATAGGGTATCGTGATTCGCCTCTAGTCACGTCGGCGAACGGTACTAAAGCCATGCGACTACATACATACATAGGTATCGGCTAGCGGCGTCCACTGATAAGTGTCGGGCAAACATGATAACGCGGTTTGCAGACCAACGTGTTACCGGCCTTGTGGCACAAGTGAATTTCTTCTCTTACTCGGCTTCACGTTTATTACTTTGCGAGTTTATAAACATTTGCTATAGTTGGTGCCAGTTAAGATGAGAATATCGGTCATTGTCCCACCTACATTTATTAAACTTCTTAACTTTGAAAACCAAAAATGTTCAAGCCTGGAATCGTCATCTATCGTGATCTTCAACATTTTTTCTAATGAAAAACGATACATGGTTTATTTGTTTTGGTTCGTACGAAGAGAAATTAGGGAAAGGGCAATGACCGCTATTCTCATCTTAACTGGCACCAACTATAATAACTTTTTATAGGAAGACAAAGAAGGAAGGTTTTATGTATACTTTCAGGACAACTGTATCGTACATTTCCAAGCCAAAAGCAAAAAATCTGGCCTACATGTCACAGTCGTAGATGGGCCTTCAATACTTTACTATTTGTATGGAACTACAAAGAAAGTACTAGAAAATTTTCTCTACTTTCATTTAATGACGTAAATTCTTATTCAGTTCACTGTTCAGCTATCTCTAGATACTTACTAGAAACATTCTGACATCACATATTTTTAGGCAGGCAAGCATTTTGATTACTTTCTTCTGTTACGAACTCAAGTTTCTTCTGTTAGCTTGCTGTTCAAATTGTGATTTTATAAGTTATGGAATCATTTTCATTTCGTTGTAATTTTAAAGTCTTCGTTCTTCATTTATTTTTATAGTTTTAGCAATAAACGCCAGACCATTTAGACTACTTTCATATAATAATATTTCCAGACAGCAATTTCAAGACTTTATAGTGTCTATTAAAATGTCTTCAACATGATTTTGGTATACACGGTGGAAGGAATATCGTGATAAAAACTTTTACCATGGATAGTACACGATTCTAGACCCCTCCCGTTGGAATTTTTCGTCGGTTGTTTAACAAGAATCAGCTGTTGAACACAAAAGTGCCTGGTACACGGTCTAAATTAAAGGAACAGCTGATGTTTTTTTATTACTGACGATGCCGGGATGGTTTCATCGCTGCTGCATCTAGAATCATTTTTATTAGGGTTCCGTACCCAAAGGGTAAAAGCGGGACCCTATTACTAAAACTCCACTGTCCGACCGTCTGTCTGTCACGAGGCTGTATCTCGTGAACCGTCATAGCTAGACAGTTGAAATTTTCAGAGATGATGTATTTCTGTTGCCGCTATAACAACAAATACTAAAAACAAAATATAATAAACATTTATGGGGAAAAAATCACGTTTGTTATACGGGAGCCCCGTATAACAAACGTGATTTTTTTGCTGTTTTTTGCTCGATATTAATATCGGCAACAGATAGACGCTAGAAATGTTCGCAGAATATTTAGTTGTATATTGACTTTAAAAATAAATAATTTAATTAAAATAAAATAATTATTTACGGAGGGCTCCCATACAACAAACATGACTTTTTTTGCCGATTTGTCTAATGTTGTACAGATAATGGTACGGAACCCTTCGTGCGCGAGTCCGACTCGCACTTGGTCGGTTTTTTTATGTATGTATCCACAAAACACGTATACAGGAAATAAATTATATATTGATGAAAGGGCACAAAGGTACTGCTTTTTTCATTAAGACTATTTTTTCCAAAAGTTCTGCGAATCTATGATATAAATTTCGGTCTCGACGTCCCTTCCAGTGTAGAAACTGTAAATTCCTTATCTAACATCCCTTATATACCCAGAAATGTATCAAACCTCTCTTTTCAGTACATAAATACAAACTTTTTACGATCAAATAACATTTGTGACCCTATTTTCGAAGCGGCGTAGTTGTGCATTCAAGACTTTTTGCTTTGCATCACAAAGAAGTATTGCGGAAGTGTAGAACCGTAGAACGTAACACGTTGCTAAGTGAGGATACAAAAGATTATTTTTCCATACAACATAACAATGTTTTGATGTTTTTTAATCGTGTTTCGCAACGTGCTAATTAACTGATAAGATAAATTGTTTGTTTACAACATGGTATTAAGTTAGTTTTGTAGTGAAAACGGTTTTTATGTTTTTTTTTTATTAGGCTTTTAAAGGAACATTTCGCATCTTTAAAGGGATTTTAAAACCGATGCTGGCAGAACAATCGTCGTCAGCAAAAATTGACGTAAAATCATTTCGACGAGAACGTAGCAAATATTGGTGCAGTATTTAGCGCAGTCGGAGGTGTTTACTAGCAGATTCGATAATGCACAAAAGACAATGCGTTCATCGAGAGAGAGAACAATAGGTGTCTACGAGGTAGATACTAGCACGCACCGTTACGCAATCGTGCCTTGTGCCAGTTTTTCTTGAGGTAAACATTCGAAAACCTATGTGTCTACACTTTGAGAGGATGTGGATTTAAAATTACTTTAAAATGCATATAGTGAAGCGCATTGGCCGAGCCTTGCGATGCGTGTGCACACGCCCCCCCCCCCCACACGCGTCGATCAGCTGACCGAACTCTCGAGCGCCCCCTGCCTGCCTCGTCCAAAGCAATGCGTCATGCGTTATGTGTTGTGTTGACTAACTCGCTCCACGTATACACTGCACAGACCGCTTACCTACCACCCACTCCCACTAGGAAAATACGCTGTGACAGATTGTTTTGTACGAGAAGCTTTTTTTGACTTGTTTTTGTGAGCACGAATAAAAACATTTGGGAGTGCGTGCACTCGTACGATATTACGAACATAACCGAACACGACAGATAACGGCTGGCATCGAGGTATCGTAAACGAAACGGGCAGTAATCGTAAACGGAGGTGGACGTGCGGTGCGTGGTGTCCGACGAGTAAATTTCAGGCTTCCTTTGTTTACGTGGGGCGAGGCCGGCCGGGAGCGCGTGGAGCTGGCGGGAGGGGGGCTCAAGGTCAAGAGCGTCGGGCGTCGCCTCGCTGCACCGGCGCGCCGGCCAGCGGGCGCGGGCGGCGCCGGGCCCACGTGGCCGGCAGTCGCTACTCACCGGCCTGGAGGCGCCGCTCCTGCAGCTCGATGAAGCGCGCCGCCTCGAGGAGCGTGTCGAGCAGGCTCATGTCGACACGCGGCCGACGCGCGCGGTACAAGCGCGCCCGCTGTCACGCCGCGACTGGCCACGCGCGCCGCGCGCCGCTCACGTGGCCGCGGCCGGCGCCGCCCAATGGGAGCGCGGCGCGCGCGTCACGTGGCGGGCGGCGCGGACCAATGGGCGCGCGGCTGGCGGCCGGCGGCGCGGGGCGTGCGCGATCGATGCCATTGCAGCGATCGAATGCATGCCCGTACCCCGCCCGCCAGGCCGCCACTGCCGCCAGCCGCCAGCCGGTGACGCGGCACACTCCAGCTTTGTTTATCTAATACTTTTCCTGTGTATTCGTCGCTGGTTCCTGATAAAAATTGATCTAAACGTTATTTGTTATAAGCAAAGTTGCGGCTGCATCACTGCGTCGCCTACTTAGAGAGCTCTCCGAGTCGCGCACGTGCGTAACTCCGGCCGACTTTCACTTCCTCAGTTATCGCGGACTTAACAAGTTGCTAGGTTCATTGAATTTTTATGAACAATCTTCTGACGCAAAGACTTTCAAGAAGAACGTAGTTTTGTTACTTTGACTACGTTTTAGAAATTGAACAAGGTGCAATAAATTAAAAGTGTGGTCGAAAGGGTAGGCAACTCAGGGAACCTATTCATTCACTATTTCGTCTAACAAAGGACTTTTTTGTTGAAAGGTGAAATGAACTCTATACAGTTAGTTATGGATCTAAAACGGTATCCATAAAAGTTGTGAGTTGTAAACAAGCGCACAATTACGTGCCTTGCGCGAGTTACGTTGAGAGAGAAGGGAGAAATTATTGCAACACGCTGAAGGATAATGTTAGTCATTTTTTGGAACAAATCCAGGAAAGTTGTAATTTTATAACACGCATTATTTCAATTATGTGGTGTGTTATGCAACGTGTTTATGTTGTTCACGAGTTAAAATAATTATATACTTATTTCATTTGGATACATAATAAATACCAATTTTACCATAGTTAAAGTGCATCAGAAAAAATCCCATTCAGGTCTTCATAAATTTGACCTACATTATAAGGGTACTCAGAACATTATCAAAGCAGGATAGGTCAATGAACATACGAGGGGAAGTACAAACTCCATGACACATAGTTTTAAATAAATTTATTCTTCTATAAGGGATCATAACATGTTTTGTGATAACTAAGAAGCTGTCTTTGATGTGGCACATCATATTGCAGAATAACATTCATATTCCACGATAATGTGTACAGAAATCTAGTCTTAATCATAAATAGCTGTGTTTGGAAAAGGAAACTAATTTCCTTTGAGGGAAAAAATTACAAAAGTTTAAATTAAAAATTCACTAGAAAAGACTGTGTTTACAAATTTTGGACATTCTATAAATATTATTCTTTTCTAAGACAGGATTTTTTTTTTCAGTACAAAAAATATATATATTTACTTTCTAATATCTAGAATCAGTTACATTACATATAAAAAGATCAAAACTATATTTTTGGTGGTTATGTCGGATCTTATACATAAAATATGATGACTAAGGCGATACAAATACAATAATATAAGACTAACATAATATAAATAAATACAGACATCATAAAAGGTATAATAATTTAAATATAACATTCCAGTAAGGAGATAATAATGTTGTATCCTGTTTGGACCGAGATAGAAAAACAATCGATAGATTACAAAAAATAAACAAGTTTGTTTTTGTTTTCTAGTTTTTTAGATGCAAACGTTCATTTAATATTTATAATAACATGTCTGAAGGTGATGTAAGGTATAAAATTCCAACTTATATGGTTTATTTTTAAAACATAATATCCTTACTTTATAAATTACAAGCATTTGCCTGTGGGCCGCAGTTTGGCTAGAGTGGAGGTCGAAAATTATGCCACGAGAACATACTACAGGGATAAAAAATATCCCACGTCGCAATCCAGGTTATGGTTATCCTGTGAACCAAATTTCAAGAAAAGTCAGCAGACAAGTAGACTAAATTATAAGTACGGATGTGTATTTTTCATAGATGATTTTAAGACTGAAGTCAACTTTCTTGTCTTGTAACTATATAAAAACGTCACGGTAAGGCAAAAACGGCAAGAAACGTGGTCATATAAGTCTTGTGTGTGTTTATAATTAAATACATAGGGTTGGGACAGGGTGTAGCCTCACAGTCGAGTATTGTATGTAAATGTATTAGTTCGTTGTAGGAATCATAATGTGATAACTATTTGTAAAATATCAAATATGAATATTTTCCTCCGTAAATTGTTTTAATAAAATATCTCCTTGATTTTGGTCAAATATATATTTTCAGCTCACATTATTTTGTTAGTATTCATTATCCTTATGCATTTATCGTCAAAATCCTATTCGAAACTAAATGTTATAAAACAACAGAACGCCCGTACTAATTTTGCACTATTTCTTACTAACACGACAAACATTTTCAAACTAAATATTATTAAAACGACGTAAATTCTCGCACCAAAAACTCAGAAGGCACCTTATTGTGATATTTTAATAGATCACTTGTTTGTGTTGTTAAAACACATAGACACAATATTGCTATGCTTAACACATTTTGTACGTACTACGCCGTATCAATCCAACGTTACAAGTTCATGATCACAACTTCACTATTGAACGACAACCTGATAAACTAATTTGATCAATACAATATTTATACAGGACTTCAGTAATACTAAATAATGTCTAATGTCGACCTTAAAATAGTGAGAAAACAATTAACGACTAACACAAGAAAATAACATGATAATTCGTGATCACAGCAACGATTATTGCTTTACCTTTAATTCTTGTACTATATTTATTTTCGAAATGTAATTTACACTATTTATTTGACTATGTTGTATATAGTCAACTGCAGCCATTCAATAATACAGGTAGACAATTGAACTAGTGTACCGATGTAGTATGTGTATGATACTACTCACTGAACTACGACTAACCTACATCACTCGTTGAACACGTGGCTTCGGGCTTGTTTAGGTGGCCGAAGTACACGTCTTCGAATATTCTGCTACCCTGGTACGTGAAGAGCTCCTGGAGAAAGAACATAAAAAAATTATATATAGAAAATTAACGTAATCAATATTATCATATGGTGAAACCGACAAAGTAACACGTGATTTTAAAATTTAGTTACGTTTTTTAAAAATAGCTGGTCAGTGTCAGATTGTATATTGATTAAAATATGATTCGCGACTGTAACAAATATGGCTTTGCTATTTAATCATTAAATCCCTCTAAGTTCCTTTTATCCCATTGAATGTTTTTTCATGAAATAGTCATTTAATGGGGGTTGTATTGATGATTTTAATGATTATAATTCTGTAACAAAATATGTTTCATGGCCGATATACGCATGTAGCGTATATTGGCCATGAATCATATTTCGTTTGCATACTGACCGGCAAATTGCAAAAAGACGTAAAAAAATTTGAATTCCGCTACCCTGACACTTTCCCCTTAACATAAAAGCAAGACTACCGTTTATTTAAAACAGTTCAAGTAGCAATTCAATTATAAACAAGTATGATTACCGGATCTCTAAGACCTTGACATCAATTGTCTATGTCAAGATCAAGGGATATTTTTCGAAAGTTACACTCGATCAAAAGCGAGTAGGTCGTGGGTAGCTGTAACCTTACTGATAATAATAATAAATAATAATAATAAAAATCTTTATTTCCAGTTTACAATTCCAATGTGCATATGCACATGCTACAGCAATATATTATTTAAGTTGAGAATTGTACTTAACACAGACATATACACCTCTGACACCCAAGCTAAGATTGAACTTGTGTCATGGGTGTCAGAAAATGATGATGCAGTACTCAAGTTAAAATGAATAAATACGAGAGCTTTTTTGAAGAACGAGTCCTATCGATCTCTTTTACCAAGTTAAGAAGGAGTAATGGAAGTATATAATACCATCGAGTGTCAATATATAACGACTCTGTTTTTTGGTATCTTTGAAAGTTTCACCGGCCGAAATGACATAAAGTACAGACTAGCACATAAAGTTACTACAATCTGTCAAATTTCTTCAAAAGATTTTCAACTTTATCGCTAAAACCATTAGGTTCAAGGTTTATTGGGAAAATCTGTCAGTTTCGGGTAACTTGATGTGCTGGCGTCTGTACATAGAAGAAAGGAGGTATTCCAATAATTATTTTATCTACACCCATGCTATAAATCCTCTCTATAAGTATCTGAAACAGTTAGCTTATTGCCAACATTAAAACAGCCAGTGTCATAGTAACCATATTATCATCCAAACGGGTGTTATAATGTTGTACTAAATTTAATTATGCAAAGCATTTAAAAAAAAGACCATTGTCATGCACGCGCGTTTCACTACCACAACGCCGTAATTAAACAAAAAAAAAATAGGTTAGTTCGAATTCACGTCGTATCTCGCCATTTTCGAAATTAGTATTGCATTATAATAATTGTACGATCCAAAATGTAAATAATTATTACAATAAATAATTATTTATTACTATACATAGTTTGTTTGTATTAAATACTCAGCAATTTAACTTTCCATGAATTTACATAGACTTCTTACAACACTACAACTCCCTATGGTTTCCTGGTTCCTTTGGAACCTTTTAAGGAGCATTCATATCATGGATGTAGATTAAGTCTTGTATGCAACTGTACATAACTAGGTATTAAAACACTCATGTGATACTATTATCACACCCGGCTTCGCCTCGTGTGATAAACCCTCATTCGTGTTTTAATACCCCTTAGTATACAACAGTTGCCTAAATAACTATTATTCTACGAAGTGAGATCTATATCCCACCAAAAACTTATGGTACATCAATAAAAAATAAATCCACCAAGACCCCAGAAAAGGAAAGAGCAGCAACAGTTTTTCCAATTTTCATGGTGCGAAAAAGGGATGGCGCTATCCGTTCTTCTTATTCTCTTACTTGGAATTATTTTTATCTGTTTCCCTTTCTGCTAACAAGACGACACTCACCAAAATACATACCAGGATCGCAGCAACGGCAAGGATGTCTCCCGACATAGCGGTCGGGGCGGCTATCGGCTGAGGTTGCTGACGTACAGGCTCTTCAGTTCGGTCTTGGGCGTGTTCTCGAACAGAGCGGCACGGTTCTGACCTTCGCCCTTCTTCACCCAATGTCCGTAGACGCGGAAAGCACATCCGTCTATCACCTGGAATTCACGATATAGTATATGTATGAGAAAACTATTTAAAAAACGTAACAACTGTAGTAGTACATAGTAGAGGTCTGAGCTTCCTTAGCAGTCGTTCTTCTCTTGCCGCAAAGAAGCGTTGCCAGGTTCTGGTTAAAAGGATACGGAAGCCAGTGCTACCCGTGTGTCATGTGGGATGGCAACACATTTTTAAGCGTAGCTAAAAGGTAGCGGTGACGCCGCGTGAACACTACGTTTGTTTGTTTCAGCGTATCTTCTAATTCCCGGTAACGAGTTCATATTAAGTCGATTTTAAAATATTCAATGCATTTTGGTTTGTTTTTTTGCCACACATGTCTTCACAACACATTTGACATTGGCAGAATTGTCCACTTCGGCACAGAAGAGATAAAATAAAAATGCATACGGTGCGTCAGCGTCGTGTAGTTAGTTGTCATTGGTTTTTGTGACGTAGCATTGGTGCAGCGTAAACTTAAAGTTTGCATAGCTTCTGCACTGGGAATATGCTCGACATTACGCACTTGTACTGGGCTACTACCAGATACGAATCTCGAGAAGATATTATGAATGTCCTGCACATAATGGGTATTAGGATATGAAGTACAGCCGCTCGTGTATCGTACCTTCCTGAGCACGCGCATGGTGTAGGGGTCCCGGAGCGCATCCCCGAGCGGCAGCGCGCGCGTGGCGCTGTGCGGCAGGCGGCGCAGGCGCACGGCGGCGCGCACACACACCAGCCCCACGCGCAGCTTGGCGCGCGCGTTGAAACCACCGCTCTTTATGGCCTGGAGTGTGCTCAACTAAGTTAATACATGTGTACCAGGAGTTCATGGGACATTGGATGTGGAATGGTGAATGGTGCCATCAAAGCCCAAAAAGGCCTCGTAGCCACGTCGTCGTTCACGTGCCTCGTCTAAAAAATTTAGGATGAATGAAGCAGCAGTCCTGAGCCTACAATGTCTTACCAACTGAGAGGCGACCGCCAGGCATTCAGTTTTCGTTTTAGGATCTTGCTTAAAAACCATATCGATCCTGCGATGAAATATTCTTACCAACTTGTAATTTAAGTTTGTATGGTCGAAGAGCTCTATAATATGTTTTCCACAACCAATATGTCAAACATTACTTAAACTGCCGGACATTAAAATTGGGGAAATAATAAAAACAAATAAATGAAGGTAAGACAGTAGTAAGGAAAAACAGTAATAAGTATTATGTAGTAAGGAAACATTGAAATATTAAGACAACGCAGGAAAAGTCATGCTAACATGCAAAAGAAAGTGGGCGCAATATAAGCATTAATTTGAATATATTTTTGTTCGTGTGAGTGTCATTTATGTAAAAATGTATGAGTATTGTGCGTGTCTGTAAATGTGTATAAGTGTTTATAGTTACCCGAAGCTTATAGAACATTTAACTATAAAAGGTTTACAAACAAATTCCCATTTGAACATATACAGAGAAAGTTTCAATGATAAAAACAAAGTTTTCCCAAGGTTAATGATAACTTTCCAAGTTAATAACTGGAAACTAATCTAAAGGACTGGTTTAGTAATTTGGTTTAAACAAAGTAATTAAGAACATCATTATAGTCCACACAAAATGTTGCAACAAATTAATAGGTATGACGTGAATCGCATATTAATTAATATACTACTTTGTAGATTATCATATAGTAGTACAAACTACTTTGGTCTGTCGTCAGCTACTCGGAACTGATAAGCTCTATAGGCCAGCTTTTTGTTCAACATAAGTTCTCGAAACAATATCATATTTCAATAAATAGGGAAATATTTACACCACATACAAAGATGGTTTGTTACCTTCGAAATGGATACCATAATAAAACACCATGTTATAAGCATGCCATTTTCCCAAAAAAGAATCTCGTCATATCTATTATTACCCAATGTTATAAATTATTTACAATGACATTACCATAGTCAACTGGTCGATCCTAGACATCCGACGGCTGCTACTGGACAAGGACTTCTTGAGCGGCGTCATGTCTTGATCCCATAACTACCAGGGACGCAGAAATATGTACCACTTGTATTGTGTTTCAACATAATCGCTTTCAGTTATGTGATCCTAGTTACGTGCTCCAGAAGTTTGGAAAAACTAAGCAAGGAGTTTTAGCCTGCTAGCACAATTAATCACTAAATGCATTTTGCCGCTTGCGTTAAGTATCATTCTGTACCTGTTAATTTAAAACGATTGACAGAAATATAACGATGTTTCAAAAACGTTTAACGCTAATAGCATAACATAGTGCAAGCAGGCTTTAATTTTGCTTATTGTTAACTCGTTTTGTAATTAAATAATCGATCTAACATTTTGAATAACTAGGAACACATAAAATAAGCAAATAAAAGAATCAGCTCTACAGTGCATCATGCACTGTTTTAGTGCACATAGAAGTCAATGTTTACAACAAAAATTATTAACATCTGCTATATTCCGATGTTCTATTAGTCAAATAAGCTTTTTAAAAAGAGCGGTAAAGCAAAAGAAATCAGAAGCGAAATAGTCGATTTATCGTAGTATATTTATTCGACTGGTATAAAAAAACTAAATACTCGCGTAGTTTTTAAGATGAAAGCTCCAGAGTTAGCCCGCGAAATTATTATTTTTTTTGCAGGTAATACGCAAAAAAATATTTTTTTTATGGTTATTTGTCTGAAAATAAATGAATAATAATAATTTGCAGGCCTGTATCAGGTTGTATATTAACCAAAATATGATTTGTAATGGTAAAAGATATGTACTTACAGAATTATACTTATTAAAATCATCAATTAATTTCTCTAAGTTCAAACTAACATAATAAAATTAATTGTATTGTTGTTTATTTGCAGAATCATAATAGTGAATGATGATGAATCACGCTACAATTTGTAAAATAGTTACAGACGCAGTTCAAATTATGAATATAATAGTAAGTACTTATTTACATTATATAGATGTGGACCTTATTGTTCGAAATACATAATTATTTGATTTGATTTTGACATTCGCGAGCTAACCTGGCTCTTCCATTTGAAAATTATAAATCAGTACACCGCTTTGCTAGCTACCAGGATAACATAAATTATAACAGCACTCACCATAGTGTTGAAGAAGGGATGGTTAAGCGCCTGGATGATATCAAGCCTTTCACGCGGCTCCACCACTAGGAGCCGTCTAATTAGATCTTTTGGGTCATCTGTAATCAATTTGCGGTTAAGTTTTTGATTTTTATGATTGCAACATAAAAATCGACAGAGTCGATCAACTTTAACTCGTGACAAAAAGGAAAACAAGTAGGTTGCGGGCATTAAAACTTGACTAAGAGAGTCATTTGTACGAAATAGTTCATCTAGTGTATGGTCGGTCGGTCCCGGCGACGAGCCACGAAGACGACATAGTTGTCATCCCGGGTAAGTCCAGGATGGGGCTGATACATGAGCCTGGAGATTGACACAAGCAAAAAGAGAAGCTGTGGGTGAAGCGGTGAAGGTGTGGCTGTGAATGATGACGATTTGCTCTTCTAGCGCTCTAGATATAACCAGGTTATAAATAAAAAAATAATGGGAGCTCCTGAAAAGTATACCCTTCGAAACAAGAAAAGAAAAATCCAAATCGGTTCAGGCGTCTTCGAGTAATCAGCAGCAGCATAAAAAAAAGATTCCAACGAATTGAGAACCTTCTCCTTTTTTGAAGTCGGTTAACAAATGAAGTGGTTTGATTCAAGAAGAACTCACCAGAGATATCCGCCCACTCAGGACTGGTGAAGGAGTACTTTCCCTCCATGATATTCCTCAGCATCACCATCTGTTTGCGATGCCAGAACGGAGGACATCCGACCAATCTGTGAACATCGATATCGATCACTTGAATTAATTATTTTCTAAATGCATTGCATTTGGATTAACCTAGTTAATTATCTCAATAAGATAAAAATTAGTAAGGCTGACTGTGATGTTCTTGCGCAAAAAGGGAACTCGGTTATGTCATTATGTTTGAAATTCTGTGAGATAAGTGTAAGCATATTATTGTCAAATTTTCTATATTGTAACTAACTATAAATAAATATTCTAAAATGCGTTCTTTAGGTAGCTTCTAACATTGCAAAAACGTATATTGTAATGTATATTTATGCGGGCTGGTGCCCGTAACTCCACGTCCAAAGCGCGTATTTTGCGGACCGCTCACGTAAGCGTACCTATCTTATTATTTTTTTATTTATATTGTCAAAATTGTAAATGTTAGTCGCATAAGAGCAGCCCACATAAGCCCCCAACCACCGAAATCGGCTAGGTCGCATTATCATCATCTACAATGACTTTTTGTGATGTTAACTAAAAAAACACATTACCAAAAGGAAGGGTTATACCTATATGATTTTAGGAGTCTATGTATGTTTGTATTTATTTACGTATGTTCCTCCGTAGCGCCTAAACTATTCTTCCGATTTTGATGAATAAGGTGTCAGGTGTAAGGTGGTTTTGATGAATAATAACAAAATAATGGCATATAGCATATGTTACGACATATGCTATATTTTAACCGACTTCAACAATAGGATGAGTCTATTTAACCTAATTCCTTCAGTATAAATTTTTTTTTTTTTTTTTTTTGTATGTAATGGTAAGTTTTATTAAACACAGACTAATAATATTTACATTTAAATTTAAATAATCTAATTGTAACAATTTTTTTTTATGATTGAATATGTTAAGCTACTATACCATTGTAAGAACTTCTCTAACCATATTTATCGACAAATAAATCTTTGACTTGACTTGTAAACCACGAATTTAATTAGAGCGTGATTTTTCAGTAGTTGGGTTTTTTTGTTGTAGTATACCACACAAATACTAGTTTCAACTAGGCTTCTACAGTAGCATTAGCACCACTATCTTAACATTACTAGAGGACCCTAACCTTGGTATTTAAGCCTTTTACGGCCACTTCGCACATACTTTTATGTCTTTACTAATCGGAAGAACTAACTGCTAATGGATACGTTACATAAAAGGCCTCTTTACACGTTTGTATTACCGTATACAAACGTGTAAAGAGGCCAATAAATAATAGGCCTTAACTTCAACAACTGGTAACGCAAATATTTCTAGGTATTTTTAGATATTGTTTAATTGTATCATAAACGTGTTAGCAAATTCGCAAGATTCAAACTTTATAGCAAGCAAAACTGGTTTAGAATACCAATTAAATGTTTAAGATGTAAGATGTTACATTACGCCTAATCTTCGAGTGGTTAGGCAGAGGTGTACTTAATAGTACACCCACATTTCGCCAGCTATGTTTAAGTCCAATGTAATAGGGGGCGAGCCTATTGCCATCAACAAAAATTAAATACATTAAAGTTATAGAACAAACAAATGAGATATCAATTATTTATCAACAACAGACAACCGAAATGCGCTATCTATCTCGTAGTATGTATATCAGTTTTCCAGGAAAATAGCATTTGCACCAAAACAGTTTATTATCGCGTAGAAACAACTGCGTTTCTAGACGTAAGACGTCCATCAAACTGTGTCAGGTTTCGACTAATCAGACAGAATAGTAAACAAAAAAATAAACTTACAAAGTAAACATGATGACTCCACAAGCCCATCTGGAAAGATAAAATAAATTCCCGTTAGTCAATCATATCTATACTAATGTTATAAAGCTGAAGAGTTTGTTGGTTTGTTTGGTTGAACGCGCTAATCTCAGGAACTACTGGTTGGAATTGTAAAGTTCTTTTGTGTTGGATAGTCCATCTATCAAGGTAGATTAAAGGTTATATAACATCACGCTACGTCCAATAAGAGCGGAGCATAAATGAAAAATGTTGCAAGAACGGGAAAAAATTATTCCTTTTGTGAGCTTTTTCCCTCTTATGTGACGCAGACGAAGTTGCGTGGGCCAGCTAGTCATCAAATAAATGTAATTATACATAAGACACATCACGCCTGTGATTCCTCGTAAAGTAAGGCAGAGAGGGAACACTTTTAAACCTTAGGCATAAGGGTGTGAGGGAGAGCTATGGGCTAGCTCGCCGTCCGTCCGTCTCATGACGACAGGCCGTGTCGACGGCGTAGGAGTGTTCCACGCGCGCCTCAAAGAGATGTCAGCAAATGGAAGGGGTCCGCAAGGACCGATGCCTGCCGGGGTTGCGGGACTGTTCGAAAAAGATACCGTGGCCCCGGAACACAAAGGGCGATGAAGGAACATGGATGGGTTTTTTGTCAGAAAAAGTCTGACACTCCCTCGCGGACCGCCCAGAGCGGGAGGAGGAGTCATTTGATGAATTCCCATCCGAAAAAATAAATAAATAAAGGGTGTAAAGTGGTAGACCGTCAGTGAATTTGGACAAATATGTTTAAGCACGAGCCTATTGCAAACTCTAGGCTGTTACTGGGAAATTCCTGATGGGACACCCCATTTACATTTTTCTCGACCTGGAAATCGATTTACGATCTGATGCTCAACAAAAGCGCTTTCAACCACCAATGAAGCCGTCACATGCATACAAATGTATGAAAATTATCATAAATATCTCTTAGATCACATTAAGGCACCGTAACCACTTTTGGTCTGATTTAGATCTTATATATACTACATCAGAAAACATTAAGAGTCGACTAAATTAACATGAAAAATTAATTAAAATTATAAATATTTTGTATACAACTTACATTATGTACATTGTATCAAGGGTCGGACGACTCTCACATTCTTGTTACAAAGTTGCAAGAACCTATTTTTCAGCCGTCAGCACAATTTATTAGTTATTTATTTGGAGTACATACTTTTGTAATGTTTAATGTTAAAGATCGCGAGAATCAATTGAAACCTATTGTTGGCTACAACCTCGTTTTTTTAGTGGCCTCAAATGCAACTGTTGAACATGAGGTCCTGGGTTCAATCCCTAGGTCGGGTGTTCTTGAGTTTTTCCATAACATTGGAATTTTTCAGAAGCAGCCTCCAGACAGGATTTCCTGTTTATGTTAAATGCTTGTACCCACGTTCATGGGACTTTAAACATAAACGGCGAAATATAGGTGTAGCTCCTGAGGCACACCTCTGCCTATACCTTCGGGCGTGATAATAAGCGTGATATTATGTCGTAGTTATCTAGTTAAAGATAGTATAATCATTAAAAATCCAACCAATTGAGTTGTTGACCAAATTCAGAGAAATAAAATGAGTAAAGCAAATAATACCGTGACGTATGTAAACAATCCGGACATAACAACTTTTGTGATCGTGTCCGAACTTTAACAACATTGATAACGATCAATTGTATAAGTTTCACGCAACATTTAAAATATGAACAATATTGACTGTTATCTATAAATGATAAGTAGATATTATTACGTAACTAGTGGTCTTTGAATATTTTCGAGACAAAACAGTTACATTTATTAATTTAGGTACTAACATCTATAGCGCGAATGTAAAATTTAATTTATTTGTCAGAACCTTATTGCGGTTGCTGAACGCTATTGCAAAAACTCATAAAAATCGATTCAGTAATTTAGACATAAAATTTCAAACTGACTCTCGAGACTAAGATTTTAGTTAATAGATTGTTTGCAATTTAACATGCGTGCACATAAATTGGAACGGAACATCTAGGTCAAATTGCCAAACATAGAAATCTGTTGCATTCTTCATAAAAAATAATTACTCGAACAAATTGAGTAATTATCACTTTATCTAAGAGAAACAATCAACTATGAAAACAACTTAGACATTTTCAGTTTCAAACAATTTAAATCATTTAGTGCTATTGACGGCACCAAACTATAATTCTGCCTCCATTTAAGATGGGTTTTGATATTAAGGTTTAACATAAACAATCAACGTTGCAACCTTGAAAAGTTAACATAAACATCATGTCTTTAATCCCCGAAGGCTTAGGCAGGAGTGTAAGTACCTAATAAAACACCCACATTTCAACAGTTATGTTTCATGTAATTACGGCGAGCCACTGAGAAACTCATGATGGAAATACTCGATAACACTTCTCCCGACCTAGGAATCGAACCCTTGTTTCATGGTCCGCAGTAACGAGGCAGACTGATTGGAAAGCTGTTCCCTAAAAAAAGCTAATTTAGCTTTAGTATAAGGTCATCAGAAAGCGCTGGATGCAGACATAGCAGCCATGCGATGATAAAATTTAAAGAATATATTATAGTGATGAGTAACTTACATGTCAACTTCCCTGCCATAGCCAGGTGCGTCGTCAAACATATTGGCTTTAAGCGTCTCGGGAGCCAAGTAGCCCGGAGTACCACACAGTTCTGAAACATAAGATAAACAGAATGTATTTTTTAGCCGTAATAGCAAAGCTTATTTATATTAACCCTGCGACATGATTTGTGATTATCTATTACGATACCAAGAAGTAAAGATGGAATGGGTGGTGTTTCATTTAAAAGAAATTAAACGCCAATGTTTTACGGCTAGTAATGATAGTCCTATTGCATTTGAATCATCATTGTCTGTCGAGCCTTTTCCTAACTATTTTGAGGTCGACTTCCAGTCTAACCGGATGCAGCTAAATACCAGTGTTTTCTGTACTTGAATTATAACTTTTAACAGACACACAAAAGTTTAGTTGACAGAGCTACTATCCTTACAGCAACCAAACTAATTGTGTTAATAAAGAGGTGTTACTAGTGTGCTAATTCGTTCAAATAAGGCGTTAATTCATCAGAAGTACGATAAGTTTATGATATTTATTCGAAAGCTATACTACGATAGCAAATGACCGATTCAAAACATTGACTCATCAAAAATAGACTAGACTTATATCGAAAGATATACAAATGTAGTTTATGAGAGTACTAGGATAGCACAAACGTAAACAATAGCTTTTGTTCTATCGGGTATTGTCTTAGAACCAGATGTAAGACTAGATGCGGCGCGGTCGTAGAGTGTGACCTACGAGTAGCACTCCGTACTCTTGTGTTGCATCTGTATGCAGTTGCTATACGACTTTTTGTCTTTTTTCTATATTATTAAAAGTCTACATGAATATCTTTGATAGCAAGTGTATCAAGATGGATTATTAATTTTCGGAAACGGTTTAGAGATAAAGTATGTATCTCAATTATTGAATTCACAATAATCAATTGTTCAATCCGAAAGAGTAACCCATGTAGGAAGGAGTTGCTGACATGTTCTTAAACCACAATTAAGTCAGTAATCAGATTATCCGTGTTGTTTCTTTGATGAACAACAAACATCTAAGTAGGTAAACATAGGATTTAAAATAGATTGACATAAAAAGGCCAGTGGACTAAGAGGTTTATCACGAAAATGTAGAAACTACATCCCACCAAAAATATTTTCATGTAAAATGTTGCCAAGACGAAAAGAGACCATAATTGATACATTTTAGCAAGGTTAGCTTGATTCTGATCAATATCTTCAAATCAGTACCTAAGAATAGCCATGTCTATTTAAAAAAAAGCATAATCAGTCTGTTCTGTTCCCACTGCTGGGACACAGGCCTCCTCTCAATGAGAGGGAGTGGGCTATACTCGTAATTCACAACGCGGGCCCAGTGCGGGTCGGTGATGTCACAGTCATGTCTTCAAATTGTTGGTTCTAAGATCAGCTGATTTCCTCATGATGTTTTCCTTCACTTCCTTGAGAGCATTTCGTGATGTAATAAATTACACAAAGTGCTTGAATGGCTTCGAACCCACGACTTACAGCTTGAAGTTGTTTTTTTTTTACTAGTAAGTTGAAGCCGTTAGTGGTCACTACTTTTCTTAAAGCTCAATAAAATTAGGTATTATCACTTACCAAACAATTTCTCGCCATCTTTGAGCACCTTAGCGAACCCGAAGTCTGTGATCTTGACGTTGAGCTGGTCGTCCAGCAAAATGTTCTCGGGCTTCAGGTCTCGGTGCACGATGCACTTGCTATGCACGTGCCGCACGCCTTCCAGGACTTGTCTGCAAAGAATTAACGAGAAAATGTTTACAGTTATGCTTTCCTGGTAGTTGTCAATCAGGTAAATGTAATACTGTCCTCTAATAAATATTTTGAAAATTAAACATTAACTTTCCAGATGTTTTTGAAGGGGATTTAAAAATATATATTGCCGCGAGAGGTATATATTTTTTTATGAAATAGCTCACGGTCTATAAATGGACTGTTCACTCGAAGATGTTTATTTATCACTTAAAATTAGCTTCGTTTAGGTAAAACTAGATTTAAAAACACAGGAAAAGACTGTTATTTTATTTATCAAGCTGAAACAATAAATATAACAACAAATTACAGGAAACACTCAAAATATAACAATGCAGGAAAATAAAACAAATGACAACAAATGAAATCAAGTGCCCACAGAATAAAAGTAAAATTTGGAAATAATAAATGATAACTTTACCTCAAATATTTACTAACTAAAACTTCTAAAACTATATTGTAATAATTAACAACAAACTCAACACACGCGATAGATTCCTGCTGTATAAGGAATTTCTCCTCAATCTCAAACTTGAAGAACACAACCAAAGCCATTTTAGGAAAAAACTGAACTTAAAAAAGTATTTAAAAACAATAAGTCACTGCGGTGAAGTACCAGGAGACTATAACAGCGCAGAAGTTAAGTCAACACTGGGTTATCCATACAACGTATAATTTGCGCGAATCCCTGTGTTTATCTGTGCACACGACTCACACACAGATAAAATAATTAGAATGACGCTGTATGTGCGTGTTATCTACAAGTTTCTATAGCCGGACTTTATTAAAGGGTCAATGTATGCTAGATTTATCATTTGTTCAAACTATGCGATTTTTTACTAGGCGCTGATAGAACAAAGGTGTGGCGATACGTAATCGAACTAGCCCCGTCCCATTTAGGGCACAGTGAGCACAAACATGTATTAGAAATGGATAAAAATGTTACTTCACGAGGTCAATTTTCTCATTTACTTATGTTAATAAATAACTGTAATTTGCAGATAAATTATATTATTTGGCTAACACTGACACCTCGACCTTTTTAAAATGATAGCAGTTGTTAAGGGGCTCGTGGTAAAAAATATGGCCAATGAGAGATGTGTACCTACACAGATTCATGACCCGTTCATACATTCACATACTCGTTCAATCTTAGACAGTCTTTGGGCCAAGTTACAATACAAATGTTTCCTACCAGCTGCTTAGACTTGGCTTAACCAAGTAAGTACTTGGTAAAATGCCAGTGTGATGACAACATAAATAAGTTTTATGTTACTAACACAACAAATCCATGCCAAATTTAAATAGTTTCACCACACTATACTATGTTTATAGAGAAAAGACAAACATCGTAAACAAATAACAGGAAAAAAGTAGCTATAGACAATTGTAGAGCTATTTAGTAAAGTAGGTCACTATTCTCATTACCACCACACCCGCATACCACCTACAAACAACGCTTGCTATAATTATCCGCTTCACGAATGATAATATCATAAGGCTAGTGACAAATCTGAGCAGACATACTTGATGTATTACCGGTAATCCCAGTAATTATACACGCTTTTATCGCCTGGATCTGCCTCTTATTGATAGCTATTATCATCTGCCTAGCTAGCCTATTCTCAACTATGTTTTTGTCGGCTTCCAGTGTAACCGGATGCAGCAAAATGTAAGTATTCTAACTATTATACTAACCGTAGACCAGGCTTCTGCAGTCAAAATTACTTAGTATACTAAAGTTACTTTTGCCATAAAAAAGTACCATTATGAAGATGATCAGATAGCTACAGGTGGAATCTTTTCTCCAGTAGAGGACATCCTCATTCTCCTGAGCGTATTCCCGTACAATACTGGTAAATATTTTCATTTTGAAACAGTAAAAGTGTATTACTTACTAACTGAACGAAAACGCATCTTCTCCGCGTTTTCGCTCACTGCCTAATGTCACACGCGCACTAACAAAGCGATAAAATGTTGCGTAGGCGTCTCAATAGTCTCTTATAACGTTCTTCAATGTAAAATTGCGATAGATGTTTTGTTATAAAATGCTGTTTATCATTGGGTAACCTCCTTTTTTCGGATACTGGGTATATTTATAAATTATTCGACGCTGTAAAAGAGAAAGCAGAGCTAAGTGCGATGTTCAACGGAGAACCCGTAAAATTGAGCGAAAACTTTTGTTTTCTGGATACGATGGGGAATGTCAATGCTAACGGGTTTCCAGATTTGTCATTTAGGCGGTTAGGACCCATTTATCTTTCTTTTAATTAAAGCTCTAAGTACTTGCAAAGTACTTGAAAAGAGCCTCCCTGAGCGGCACTCATTGAAATCGTATTGTGATTTCAAACTCCCTGCTCACCCTGCACAACGTATGGTAAGTTGGTAACGCAGGGTCTTGCTCACTTATCCATTTACCACCATGTCCAACCATCAGTTCTCTAACTATGGAGTCGTCCAAAAAAAACTAAAAAGATTTCAAGCATTATCCGAATCAACTCAATTAATTTAATTTTGTACGGATTCAGATTGTGGAGATTACGAGAAAAAACAAACCAATTGGGTCAACGGCGTTAAATAACAGATTATAGACAGAAGCTAAACTGAAGGTTTCATTTATAAAATAAATATAATAAAAAAGATTCCGACGAATTGAGAACCTCTTTTTTTTAAGTCGGTTAAAAATAAACTACATAAATCGTTTTTACCTATATTTTATTCTTGTGTTCTTTATTACCCTACCTATGAGAAAGGTCAGCGAATAGATCCATAAAGGGCATGAAAGGGTATTTCTGGCGCGCTGCTATTTTTAGTGCAACCTTTTCTCCAGACCGAGCACAACTCGGCGTCTCAGCTCCCTGTTCTTGATCGATACGCTATTTATAATGTACAGAGGGTTCATTCAGAAATATGGCAACGTCGCATATGGGTTAAACCTCATCTACTTTCTAACCGTCAATAAAATTGCAAAAGCGAGATATCACTGGAAAGGAGGTGACTGCTGAGATGACGAGTGAGGCCCAGCGCACACCGCTGGAGACGTAGCGGAGCGCATTTGAAGACAACAATTTAATATAAACCTTAACTACCTTGATATACGGTCGCGCGCATGCTCTTGTAGTAGCTTGAGGGCGCTCCGGGTACCGCGTGCGAATTTATTCTTATATTGACCGTATTTCAAGGTAGTTAAGGTTTATATTAATTTGTTGTCTTCAAGTGTGCGCTGGACCTAAAAGAGAAGTATGGAAGAAGAAGACATGCTGCGCCGACCCGAAATAAATTGGGATAAGGGTCTGAGAATGATGATTTGTTAGAGCGAGAAAACGAGTGTGCTGCCGATCGCATCATCAATACTGCCGCATGCGATAGCTTTCCCGCTCTAACAAATGGCAGTTCTGAGCGACAGAAAAGGATAGGAGCATGGAAAAGTGCGAATACGTGCTGCGAGATGAGGATCAACCTTAATCTGATAAAACTGCAAAAGCTAAGGTTCCTAAGGCTGTCAAATATTTTCTACACAAGCCCTACTTTCATGGAAGACCAAGACCGACTCTAGCTATAATCTATTCTAGAATACCGGAAATTGAATTACCAACTAAAATGTAAATTTAAAAAGACAGTTTCTACTCCTATTAGTTCGACTTCTTTGTTATATTACCTAGGAAACTATATTTTCAAAATCAAACAACTGTAACAACTTAAGAAATATTAGGCGCATTTTTTGCTCGATTATTGTTCAAGTAAAGAAGATATTAAAGGTTATTAGATTTAGAGAGTTAAAATGCAGTGTCCAGTATTACAGAAATAGCTTACTAACTGTTTGTATAATTCAACAATTTTCAGACAGAATGTAAAGTCTATAAGTCTAAGTCTATTTAAAGAGTTTTTCAGCAGAAAGATAAGCCTTTTCAATGCTTTATTGGCACCTGGAACTTAATGAATTAATATCATGACCTTAGACATTTAGAGATAGATAAGACTCATGCCTGATGACCCGTACCTCAAGCTACAATGCACAATTAAATAGATTACCCTTGAAATAAATCAGCCAAGCGGGCTACGTAAATATCACGCGCTATTTAAGTACAAAATATTGTACTAAACGGCCTACTTAAGTATTACCCACATTGTAGAACAATGAGCGAATTATGCAGATTGGCTCCACGTCATAAGGGGCAAAGGATGCACGAGAATGGTGAAAGGCCATTTAGGACTCCTTCATACAGGCACGACATGACTGACTGCGATAGCTATACGATAACTGACACATATACTTATCCATTATCCACTGTCTGGACAGCTCCACTAAAATCTATGTGGTGCTCAAGAGACCATCTCAGACACCGACTTGGTCTTCATATTATGATCTGACCATTGCAATCTACTTGTATTGACCTCAAAAGAGACTTTGATTAAGACCTCAAAAGACTTCTCTCTGACCTCAAAAGAGACTTCTATAAAACATCAATAAAAAGCTTAACGTCTCGTCTAGAGATGTTTAATATTAAGCAAATTAACAAAAAAAAATGTTTATACCTATCATCAGACAGTTTGAACCTACACTCATGCGTATAACCAGCGACCCATGAAGGAATCACGAGTCGCGTCCGTGTGAGGAAACCTTTACAGCAACAGATGCATCAAATTAATTGAGATAAAGTAACAAGTGCATGCTGCGAACTCTAAGATACGCGAGTCGTACGCACATTGATAACGAACAGATCTTTGCTGCGTACACAATAGGCTAATAAACGTTCGTATTTGCACGTTAAGGCCTTTCTTATATTACTCTATTGTGACTTACACGTGAGTGTTAGATCACATTAATGTTTTATTTGAACTTCTTATGCATGGAAAGTTATGAGTGAGAAAGTTTGTAAAGTTTTTTAAGTATTTGGGACACAAGCTTTATTATTTTTCAGAACAAGTTTAAAGTACCACAATGTGTTGAAATTCTGATAAAGATATAAAATAGGAGAGTCTTTAATATGTACACTGTAAAAATGAACAGATATAAATATAGAAAATTTACATAGGGTAACACTATGGGCAGTCTTTTCGCTAAAAGTGGTGATTTAGGGATAAGGATAGACAATAATTTTTTATTTTATTGGACTATGCCCGTTCACCCATAGCTATTTCGTGCAGTTAGCAGAAAACCCAGCAATGTGGTTTACACAATAGAATAGAATACTCTTTATTATGTACACCATACAAATTACAGATACAAATGTAAAACATTTTACAAGGGGTGACACAATGGGCGGTCTTATCGCTAAAAGCGATCTTTTATAGACAACCTTTGGATGGATTTAAGGGGGAAGGAGAGACAATACTGCAGGTAGCTTGTGGTTACCATTTACGTATGTACAATAAATACATACATATACATACATAAAACATATTACACTTATAGAAATATATAAAATATTTTTTTTTTTTTCGTATTAAGTATTATTATTTTTCACAATTCCACTTTGCTGTGAATTTCTCCCTTCAAAGTGATAGGCCAAAAACCACAAAAGCTCACATTAACAAAAGGCAAAAACCAAAAGATTTCATGATATAATTCAATACTGCTCAGTATCATGACATAATTAATACTTATTAATTGTCATTATATTTCTAAGAGCTATAAAAAAAATACATGAAAGTTGTCAACATACCTCATAATATACCTAGTCTTCTTCTCGGACAGAGTGACCACGGACGTGAGGTAGTCAAAGAGCTCTCCATTCTTGCAAAGCTCAAACACTAAGAATATGAACGTCTCCGACTCGAACACATCCTGCAGCTCAACTGAAACAAATTATATTACTTCAGGTGATTTGTTATGGTTTTTTATTTACTAGCCAGCTCTGTACCACTCCTGGGCAAAGGCCTCTTTCCACTCTTTCCACCGCGAACGCGAACCCATATTGTTCTGATTAGTCTTTAAAATTTAAACTTAGGTTGAAATGCGACTTTGCCTATTTCTTTCTAATACATTCTCGTGTAATTATTACAGGAACATTTTAAAAAACACAAGCAGTGATAGCCTTTAAGCAGTGATAGCCTCTTCTGACCAATAACTTTATAACAGGTGGCGTTCTGAAGTCTCTACCTACCCCTTTGGGAATAAGGCGTGAGATTAGTAGCATGGAACTCACTGGAATTTAATGGGCGATCCATGCCTCAATGGTAGTAATCAATGAGCCATTGAAGCAATATAAAGCCAACAACTCACTCACTAATATAAGGGTGTCCGGCTACCATCCTCAGGATGTGTATCTCCTGCCGTGTGGCATCCCTCATTGTGTGCGTGTCCACCCCATCCTGGGACTCCTGACTCAGATCTATGATCTTGGCTGCGTATTCTCTTCCTGTTTCTTTCTCTATACATCTTCGGACTGTTGAGCTTATGCCTCTGTGTGGAAAGATTATAGATGAAATACTTTTTTAGAATGTTTGCAATATGTTTATAGAATTGCAAATAATCAAAATAAAACTTATGAGACTTGGACAGCTAATAATTACTTATAATCTAAATGAATATGAATGGTTTAAACATAGGGCTAATAAAACATAATAATAAACATACTTGTTTACCCAATAAATTCAAATAATGAAGGCCAACTAAAGAGGTCAAATTCTAAGAATCTGATCACTATAAATTCACTGCAGTAAAATTGATTTATCAAAGGAAGTTAACGGTTTCATCTTCAAGGTCACTCAAAAGACATAAATGAGTAACAACACTTGTAATGATGCCCAGACGCTTTAAATAATTCTCTAGTTCCTTAAAAATTGGCACCAACGCAACTTATCACAAATCACGACACACTTGTGAACACCACAATTATTTTCTCACCTGCCTATTATTTCTTTCGGCTCATATCGTGCATAGAATTCTTTAGCCGCATCTTTATCAGGCAAGTTGTCGTCGTCTTCCTCCTTTGCCATCGCGTTCACTGTCGCTGTTATTATATTTTCGTGTACTAATTATACGTAATTAGCCTAACCACAATGACGAAAGGTTATTGTTGTGAAGTGAACAACTGACAGAACACTCCTCAGTTTCCACTTGCTTGATGTTATTATCTCAAATACTAGCGATTATAACACTGGGATAATAGCTTTATATAAAGTGCATATACTAAATTCTGTTTGTAGGTTTGGATTGAAGCCAATATACTCAGAAAAATTATCAATTATCGTATCACTATGCGTAAAATCACAAAATAGTGAACGGCTCTACTTATCAGGTTGTCAGTAATAAAATGACAACGACAGAGAAATGTCTGACTGACTGAAATGTCTCCAACAATTCCATAGATTATACACTCGACCTAGTTTCTGGCTTATCTTTGGCGAAAAAATATCATTGACTAGTCTCTGCGTAACTGAAAACAGAGCCATCTTATATTATTTTAGAAACTCATTATTACTTAAAACCATTTCTTCACTCCTTCACAGACATAAAACATAAAAAATTTGTGTATGCAGAATTCGTGTATAAATCTTAACTTTATCTCTTTTATAGAAAGTGAAAGAATATTCAAAAACTAAGTGAGAATTATTGGTAATTTCTTTCCCCATACGAAAAAACAATATAAACATAGATTAAAGTCAAAATACAAATTCTACAAATCCAAACATCCATCTCTTGTGAACAGCTGTCGCCAGCTGATTTTACTCTATGTCGCCCAGTTTTTGTCCCTTTCATGCTCACGGCATGGTAATGTGTAAATTTTTTCCAATCAAATTATGCCTTTTCTCTTTTACTCGTGTGCAAAACGATAGAGGTAAAATATATATCAGGCTCAAACTGTAGCCTTCTTAATATTGACATGTCAATATGTCCGTCCTTGTTTCTCGTTTCTTTCTTGGTCGTTCGGTATGTTTTCGCTTGTTGTTCCGTCCCGATGGTCTTGCATTTTTCAGTGTTTTGCAGATTATCCTTATCAGTAGTTATATCCCGTGATTAGTTTACGTGGACTGTATACACAAAGCTTGGATTTCGGTGTTTACGTGTTTAGTTCCTAGCAACAAGATTTTCTGACCAGGTAAGTAAACTACGCACAATTTTTCTTTTAATGACAATCGTGTTTTGTACTGTTGGTATCTTTTTGACAACCTTGAAGCAATGAAATACCAGTTTGGTGCTATTTTCTTTGTTCAAGTAGTTTGTGAAATCAATTTAGTTTCATAATGGAATGATCCTTGGTAGCCTCTTGCCCCAAATACCTTTTGAAATGATGTATGATGACTTTCACTGCAAATGACCATAATTTTTCCATGATATTCACTAAACATATTTATGTCAACTATTAACAAGAAGACTATAAATTAAAAAGACTGTTTATTTAAACAAAACCAAATTTTTACCTTACCTATATCCATAAAACAATTCCAAAAGAAGGTACTGTGTATAAAATCTTCATGGACCAAGTGTTTATTGTAGTAAATATATATGTTTTGTATGTTATTTTATCTGTAAAACACATTTTGGTTGTTGAGTTTCAATCAAACATGGGTCATATTACAAGGTTGGTGTTGATAAGCCAGTGAGGTAAGCCATTGATATCATATCAATGCTCTAACCAAAGTAAACATTTTGGAAGTCAAACATACTGTCTATTATGAAGAGATAATCAGTGATTTCATAAAATTTTTAGAGACCAAATTAAGTGATACAATAAGTACAGTAAGTACTAAAAACACAAAGATCAATAAGAGATTATGTAACAGGCTGTAATTAGCTGTCAAGCTGTTCCTGCCCACTGCCAACAATAAAAATATGTACTTCTGTAATATTGTTTCGGCTTTAAAAATGTTGAAGACAAAAACATGTATTGTTGTACCTAGCCCTTGATTTGATAAATTATACATTGTTTATTAAAAATCTCTGGCTCTGGTTTGCCAATGTAATGTTTAATGGAGCCCAAGTGAAATAATAAATTGAATGTAAAATAATTAAAACAATCTTGTGGCTTTATCTATAATATAGAATTTATTGAGTTTAAAATACTCACTCAAATAAATAATCACTCTGAACTTACCAATTATGCAAAAGCAAGGGTTTTTGTATCAGGTATAGTGCAAATTATGTCAACTTTAAATGACACAGCTGTCCTAGAATATATTATATTTTTACAAGCGACACACCCCTGCTTTGCACAATGCCACCTTTGGGTACAAAACTCAAACTATAACAAACAAACTCTCAAACTCTCTCTAGTCTCTCTCTCTACTCAAACTCTTGGGTATCTTTCGATCTGGAACTAACCATACAAATTCACAAAATTTTATAGAAATTGGTTGGAAACACTTCTTTCAAGTATTAACATAAGTTTATAATAAAAAGTTTTTAGTAAGTTCTGCAGCTGAGCCACAGGCATCCTCGCTCTGAAAGTGGGTGGGGTGTAGGTAATTCACCATGTAGGCCCAGTGTGTATTTGTTGATGGCAGATGATTTTTTTTTAATTTTTAGTTCCAGGTCAGGCTTTCCATATCACTTTTTGCTTTACTGTTTTATTTATTTATTTTATTTTACAGTTTTAGGAAAACAAATTTACACATGATTAAGAGTAACAAAATTAAGGCCAATTAAAAGTTTTCGCAGATAGAAAAGAGCTTATTAACAAAAACAAAAATATTTAAGAAAGCAGTGTTTGTAAAGACAGTATCATAGGTAAAAATGAGTTTCAAATAGCGCAAATTGAATTCACTTAGCTTACGTTATAAAAAAAAAAAATGCAAAGAGTCCTTTTTAATTTTGAGATGCTAGTACTGAAAATAGTATAGTAGTGTAGTGTAGTAGTAGTATAGTTTTGAGAGCAGTAGTGATTAGATACATAACACAAAGTAAATACCCTGCTTGGGTTTGAACCCACAATTGTAAAGTCTTTAAGCCTTTATCCGCATAATATTAGATTCTCAAAATAGCAGATTCTCAAAATATAGCCAATACCAATGCTCTATTAATCTAGCTACAATTTAAACACCTGCCAAAAAATCTTACAAATCAGGACATGGCATGGCAACTCACTAAATAATAGCAGATAGACCTTTAATTAAATTATTGACGTCAGTGCATCACATTTTCTTTCATTTTCCAATGCATCACACCATCATTTACTGTTTTTTCTCAAATAACATTCAAACACTGTTTTAAGCTTTCATGGTTTATAACTAAACTTATACTTATATAGGAACTTATTAAACTTATACTTATAGGGAGCTCAAAATAAATAACAATTACGGAAGATATCCCATAAGCGACAGTATAAGTCTAATAACATTTTTCACACAATCAATCCATCTTTTCTTTGGTCTCCCTTTCCCTCTTTATCCATCAAAATTTATATTCATCACTCTGTTGTTTACATCCAATTCATCGATTCATGTATTACATTGTAATACTTAAATGTTATTATTTTATTGAAATGCTTTCTGGCCTCTTGTACTAGCAAGCTCTCTGATGGTCTGCCATGTTTCACCTTTAAGCCCTAAGTAATAAAGTTGAAAATTGGTCGACCGTTAGTGAACTCGGTAGTACATTGTGCCTGATGACCTGACCATGTATTTAACTTTCTTGTTGATAAAGCTGTTCAAATATCAGACTCAGTTAGTTCTCGAGTTATTGCATAGATGGCGCTGCTTGTTGTGATCGTAGAAGAATTAGGTGTGATGTTGTGCTTGTGACAGCTAATGAATTAATAATCGATTTTGTGGCACGAAACTAATAGTAACAATATCCATTAGGAACATTCTGCTCGGCTTTTTCTTGTTTTTTTTTGGATTGTAGTGCTTGGAGCAGACCAATCGATGACAATCTAAAAATCGAACCGGTCCAGTCTACCAGGCGCGGATACAGGGGGCGGGGGGCAATGGGTGCAATTGCCCCCCCCCCCCCCCTGAACCGGACCAAATCATTTTTCAATCAGTCATTAGCCAAGCTTGAACTAGTTTGACGGAATTGAAACTAAATATTCTAGTTGTATATCTTGTCATGGGCGTCACCAAGAGGAGGCAGCTGCCCCTAGAGGCTCAGGATTTTTAAAAGATATAGCTTTTCTTGCGTACTATATTGTATTTCCTTGTACGTAATAAATTGTAGCGTACGAGTAAAATGGAATCACTTAAATCAAAATATTGTTTAACCCTGCGGAAAAACCTTTATCGAAAAGGCTCCTTTTTTTACCTCTGGATTTTTGCATGATCGACCGGTGTAGACAGAGCCTGAAATAAATTAGGAGCAACTTGCCCCGAGGCCTATGCAATTATAGCATAATTATCTGAGGCAATGATGTAACAAATTTCGAGCTCGCTTCGTTCGCTCTTACAATCTAGTTTTTCTTCACTTAACTTTGTCTATAAGAGGCCTAGGTAAGTCTAGTTGCTCGAAACAATTCGAACCTGTTCAAGGTAGGTAGTGTTCAAATTTTCGAGCTCGCTTCGCTTGCTCTATAGACTACTTTCTCTTGAAATTATCTAAAAGCCGACCAAGACTCCTGTATGAGGGTCTAAACAATTATAACCTGCTCAAGGTAGAGTGTTAAAATTTTTGAGCTCGTTTCGCTCGCTCTTGGAGCCTTAGTTCATTTTGTTGACGGCTGGCGACCTCCTTGTATCTTGCATATATCATGGATTTCCGTAAAGTGACGCCTGATTCATTTATTATCAAAAGTTCATATTTTTTTTTTATGAATTTTCCGTAAGATAGATAAAATCAAACAAAAATTGCCCCCCCCCCCCCCCCTAAAGGAAATCCTGTATCCGCGCCTGCAGTCTACATGCCCATTGCTGGGGTTTGATTGAGATGTCCGAACGTTCGACTTCTTTATTTACTGTTTTCGAGTTAGTCCAGAATCGGAGTTCTAGGTTTTTGGGAAATCTGTACTATTTGCCACTAATTTTATCTTTAAAAGTCGAAAATCAAACAACCTATTTAAGCGCGATTTTATATGCATTCAATACCAGACACTGAATAGAGTCTCAATACATGACACAAGATATTACATCCAACTATGATCTCAAAGGGGCCATCCCAAACCCACGTTATAACTAAACTCGCAGAATCTGCGTTGGCGGTACGTAGACGGGGACAAGGGCGCAAATTAAGGACGTCTAGATCCCCCCCGTCCCTCCTTCCCTCACGCTACGCTCAAGTCTCAACCCCCTCAATGCTCCACTGACTACTATAACCCCCTTTCGCGTACAGTTCTTGGAAAACAGTGAATGTTATTGAAACAAATTCTATGAATTTCCACTACGCTTTCCTTTAAAACGAAACGAGAGTAAAACTCACCCTTGCCTCGACGTTGTTTGTGAGCTGGATGAACTGGCTTTTGCTTTCTCAAACGGTATTATTTTTAAAAGGTTTACAATGCCCGTGGAAAGCAGAAAGACTGGTGTAAAGATTTAGATATCATTGTACGCATTCAACAGAGGGTTTTGTTAAACTAAAAGGCTGAATTCACGGTTCATAGTAAGATAACAAGATGATCACAACAGACTCCAGATAATATAGCCTAAGCCAATTCAAATCAAATGCAGACAGTTTAAGAGGGCCCTTCCCGACCCGTCTATCGTCAACGCGAGCATGGTCGAAAAGCTTGTTGTTTCATTCAGAGCCATCGCGGCGATATTTTTTCAACTGCCCTGTCTTACTTAGCCCCGACCCCGCACTACTCGTCACCCCCGCACCTCATACCGACCAACGCGAGGACATTGAACGAAAAATAGTGTTCGAAAATTTTTAAAACTTGTTCCAGGAAATACGTGTTTTTGAATAAGTCTTAAAAGTTTGTGAAATAAATATTTGTTATTTAGAATTTCCACTATACATATTTGCAAGGCTTCTATCAGGATATTTTGTTTACTTTTACAATTTATGAGTACATTATGAACGGCCAAAGTTGAGGTAAAATTTGTGCAAAACAGCAATTTTTTGAGGCTTATACTGAATTTGTTCCTGAATGTTTTTATTTTTTGCTCTGATAGAAGCCTAAATATAGTGCACAAGATACCTATCAGTTCAAAAAAATTAAAGATATATATGTGTAACAACGGCATAATCACGCACGAGCGTATGTCAAAATTCTCGCGAAAAGTATGGCGGGTTGGCCGCTCTTAAATCAAGATCAGATCAGCCTATTATAGTTAGCTAGTTCTTTGAGTAGTTTCTTCAACTTGAATCGTCACAAAAAAGAGAACTTTTCCTTTTTAGATCTTTATCTTGTCGTTAACTTATTGGTTATAGCACTTACGCTGAGTCCTTACTATCGCAGTAAAACAATAATGAATAGGAACATAAATGCACTCCACTCCATACTAATAAAAATGCGTAAGTATAATATTACGTCGGTGTCTGTTAAGTCTTCACGCCATAAAGGCGCGCGGCGGGACGGATTTCGATGATATTTAGCACACTGATAAACTATGTATTACCTGGGTTAGGACTTTATGGGCCGTAACATCTGAACATCTCTGTACCTATCTGTAGTAGGTTACGTTTGTCATGGTATAATTTCCAAACAAGTTTCGCCCGCGTCGTAAATTCGCAAATTTATGGAGTTGGGTACTAACCCAACTCCATAAATTTGGAGTGTCCGATTGCCGATACACTCTCTTATCTCGTCAAATTAGTGAAACAGAGATTGTTACGATACGGTACAGGGAAGTTTTGATACCTACATAATATCAGGACAACACTGAACGGGTGAGGGGTGAGTATACGTATTTTTTAATATTTGAATTTGTCAATATTGAAGACCTTGGGGAAGTCGATAATGACACGCGCCACGAAGTAGAGGGCCTGCTCGAAACTATTTCAAAGTGGTTGTAAGTGGTAATCAAAGAAGTCGGAAATAAGTATCTTGCTAATAAGAATGACCATGAATGACCCCCTTTATTATAATCTTGGAAAAAACTTAGAAAGATAAACAAAATCTGTAATGACAATCAAATCACTAGGTAATGGTGTCGATTCTGTTGTGCACAAACTAAACTTAATTTAGGCTATTGCTATCTTTCTATCTTTATTAAAACGAGAAAGAGACGGACGTAATTTAGAGCTGTCAAATTTAGTTTATATTTCTATACAAATGTAGGGTGGACGTAAAAACATGTCGACTAAAAACACGGTGAAGCGCAAGGCATAAACTAGTTTGACATCTCTAACTTAGTTCATAGCTATAGCCGTCCTTTTCTCGCACTGCCTTTTAGTAAAAGATAGCAATAGCCTAAATTAAGTTTAGTTTGTGCACAACAGAATCGACACCAATAGCCAACGAAACACTGGAAACAAAAGGATAAATAGATAACCTTAACAAAAAAAAATAGCCGGTTGAAAATAAAAGATATACTTACCTAGTTTCTATATGGTGTGTTCTTAAAGGTCATATGAAACTGATATTGTATGCTTGTCTTATAAAGTCGATCTGTCTTTAGATAAAGCTGATTCGATTTGACGTTCAGACTACAACAGTAACAGTACCATAAAGCCACTGCGTAATCGTTCTCGTGTGTTGTAATCAATGTTAAACTCACGTCCTTAAGAAATACAGTATCCAATATTTCGTAATACAATGGAAATATGGTAACATGGAGTACCACTTTGATTTGGTGCGTCCCATTGAAGTAGTTAATCGCTTACCCATTCCCTCTCCTTTATTTAGCTCTGGTAGTTGGGAACGATCTGTTCGATTTTTCGCATGTATGAAGAATATAAGTGGTACACAAAAGTGTATTATTGCGTACCCCGGTACCCCTTTTGGGCTCTCTTACTACTCCGTTACTTCAGCGACCCGAAATGGGTCTTGGGCTATTGGCTTTCAATAAGAAATCCCCGGTTTCCTGTACTTTTATGAAGCAAAATTCTCTACTCAAGTAATCAGAAATCCAACTAATCCGCGATCTGGTTGTCGTTCCGAGACCTACAGTAATAATTATGAGCATGTTCTTTCTACTCGCTCCGTAATTCCACGGCTTGCATTAACTAATTAGTGTGCTCACACGGTGTAAAGATAGATCATGTTACTTTCAAATTATATACTGCAGTTACACTTATCTTGGAAAAGTGTTTTCTTGATCCTCTTTAGAGCAATTACGTGTAGCAAGACATTCCTGTTGTTAATTTTAATTTTGTAGATCAAAAGAATCATCAAACAAGGACATATTTGTTTTAATTGCTCTCCGTTTCTTTTGATAATTCCGTTTTCAAAGGATCTCTCGTCTTTGAAGAGGTGAAAAATGAACTAATTCAGTTCACTACAAATAATTTAACTTGATAGGTTTTCGGGTGATATAAAATGCGAGAAGACGACTGACTTACTGAGATCGAATGTCTTGGTATGGTTATGTGATGAGGAGGGACGAAACGCATATGACTAAAATATTGATGAATATACTCGTAAATGTTGATGGATGGAGAGGGAGAGGAAGGCCAAAGAAAAGATGGACGGATTGTGTGAGAAACAATATGAATTAAAAAGGAATGGAAGAAAAAAACCTGTTGCCCCAACCCCAAATAACATGGGACAAAGGTAGGAAACTAGGAAGATGATAAAATGGAAGAAGAACCTTGCAGTTTATGTATGGCTTGAAGTTTTATACACTGTATACGTTATACTATACTTCGTCTCTAGAGATATGAAAGCAGCGTTCAAGTTAAAAATAAAACCGAGGTCGACAAGGCGGCACAGACTACGTGAAGCCCGAGGGCAAGATTAAAGGGGGCTAAAATTGGGCACCCGTATCTGTTCTGAATCACAAAATGTTGATCTCTTGTTTAAATTACCTAGAGGAAAAGAAAATACAATGGCAAGCAAAAAGGGAATGCAGACCTCAAGATAAAAAGACATCTTCCGGTGAAAATATCGTAGATATTGACAGCTTTGGCGCGTCTGTTAACGATTCGTGCGAAAAAATTCTGAGCAACAACACTATTCAGACTTCAGTCGCACTTCTGCTTATAGTTGCTATTCAATTTTATCAGGCGATGATTACAACTTTGAAGCATAGTAATTATATCACTTGTTTACTTTACAGTACAGCTGCTTTTGCGAACTGTATTGAGATATTATCAGTAAATAGAAATCTGATATAAATACGTACCTCTATAAAGCCACCAGATTTATTGTCTTCACCGCCATTCTTTGTAGTGAGCAAAAGATCTAAGCCCCTGCAGCTATTATGGGTTATTATTATGGACCATCTAGATCAGGCCAGACCGGAGTCATAACCGTGAAATGATCTAGTAATAAATTCCATCGTTATCGATAACTGTGTAGCGTAAAATGAAGCACCCACATTTACGATATTTATGTCTGTAATCGCATCAATTTGAACAATCTGTGAACAATTTACTCCTAGGCCGTTTTTTAAACGCTGCACGCTGGACGTATTTATTTATGTAAATGTTTACAGTTTGGCGCTACACAATTTATTCAGAGTTTACGATATGGAAGCGATATCAATATTTTTATTCCGGGATGAACGGAAAACTGAGACCAGATTCACAACGCTTCGATTCGATTTTCGATTCGGAAAGTCGTATGTCTATCTTTTTTTGACATTACGAAATCGAGCGAAATGGACATACGACTTTCCGAATCGAAAATCGAAACGAAGCGTTGTGAATAGCTATGCTGTTGTTTTAGAGAGAAGACAGGGACACGGTAATGCTTGTTTGTAGATGGACGTAGTATTTAACCAGACTAGTTTTGATGCAGGAACCTGGTACATAATACGGTTACTCACCCTGTTATTTAATTTTACATACACGTACGTACTAGGTACATAGCCGTAATGGCTAATAAGATAAAGCAGTCATTTGAATGCAAAATTGGCATTGAATTTGTAAGACGCTGAGAATTCTCAGTACTTCGCAATTCTAGGACGTAAGTTAACATTTTCAATTATAATATAATGCAAAAATGCTCTGGCCACTTTTGTAGGATTCACATGACGTTCGTATTTCATTCTAGGTTATTGCTTTACTCTCAAACTGCCAAGAATACTCAATGAGAAAATGTTATCAAGCCATGTTAGTAGTACCTACTCGAATAATGGCAGTAATGCAATCATCGCTTCATACAAGCATAACGTTGTATCGTTCACATTGAGTCATTTAAAAACATAAACGTATTTACATTTCTGTTTAATTAATGTACCGGTTTTGGTGCAGCAATGTTAATCAACGGATAAATTGTATCAACAATTTATACTTCGAACTTAGTCGAACAACAATATTCTTGTTGAAATTGAAAGCTAATAAAACCTCATTTAGTACTGCGAACTGGTGGAAACCAAGTGTTTAGAAACCATGTTTAATTAACACTAGAACCTATTGTAAGTTATTGGCGGATTTCAGACTGGAATTATTTGTAGTGTTGTCTTAGTTAATTGCGAAATATTATACCAGCAATCCTTGGGTGGTCTCTAGGTCTTTCTTCAGTGATTTACGAGTTCAGGTTTAATTATCCTTGAATTTAAATATCCACCTTAAGTTAATCTACCCGCAGTACCTATCTTATTTTACCTTCCAACCCTGGAATTTACTTAAAAGCATTCCACTTAACCAACTATTTTAAAAGTGAAACAGCTAAATTGGTCGTTGAATTCACTGCAACTGCAGCCATCTACTGCACATAACTTAAAGCTAACTAGCATGAAAGTTGCATTGTTTTATCTTTCCGTATATCTCAAAAGGAATGAAGCAATCGGCTAACAAAACAGCGTTTATAAACACCGTGTTACTGTGGTTACTGTTTAAAATATGTTACTGCAGTTCCTGGAGAGTGCGTTGAACCGCTCCCCCACTCTCGGTCTATTTTCTAACTTAACCAACGAGTTCTTACGAGAGGATATGACACCGTCAATTGCGATTGTCAATGTTATGAATTTGTCATAATTCATGAGCAAGCCCGTAAGCCGCAGTTATGCTAAATAAAGTCCTAACGACTGACTCAGTTTTTCACTTTCGTCGCCTGCGTCAATTGCCTACAAATGTACTCGATCCCCCAGTTGATTTGTGGAATCTATTTTAAACTTGAGCTTACAGGGATTATTGCATGATTCAACAAAACGCATCTTACTATAAGCTAAATGAACTTTAACCCTGCTTGAAACTTCAGTATTACTATTTATATTTAGCTCCTAAAAGGCGGAATAAAATAAAAAGTCCAACTAGTGTAATCGACTGCTTAATCGTATGCGCGCATTAACTACGAAAGACAATTAATATAATGGCAGATAAACGCATCAAGGACGCAAATAAACTTTATGTCTTGGAAGTAGGTTTTTTAATTACTTATGTACCATTTAGGAGCCCACCATTTTGGAATCGCTGTAACTTCATAAAGTACGTACACAAACTGGTGTCGATTTCGTTGTGCTGTAAAAGAGTTGCACTCTATTACTTAAAAAAAAAAAAACATGCTTTGTCAGAAACAGTTTTAAACAAAAATAAAAACTAAGCTCAGAGTTGAATATCAAATTCAGTGCACCAGATTCTTTCACAATGTAGGGGTTTTTGGTTACACAAAAAATCACGTTGAATAAACTTAGTTTCGATGTGCTTTCACATTTTGTTTTGAAAATAAAGGCAAACAAAACAAAATTCAAAACCTACGCACCTCAAACTAAAGTAGGTAGGTAGGTACTACTAATACATCAGTATTTACGAAATAATACATTACATGGCTGAGGAAGGATAATGTTTACGAAAAACAACACCAGGTATTTTTTGCAGAGCTAATTTACTGTCTGAGGTACCTATATTTTTTCCTTGAGCCTCGCCAGGTCAAAGTCCACTGCACGCCTGATCGCCCCATTTGATTGAGCGTAATGTCCATAGACTTCCATCGGATCGCTTACAGAATTGCCTATTTCATGCTTCAATTGTAATTTCATATTATATTAAGCCTGACTGTTGTGAACGTTTTAAGAAGATACCTACATAGTTATTGAAAAATTTCGTCCTGTCCAACTCTCATAAGATAATATAACACAAGGCAATAAAATAAAATAAATAAATATTCCGTAAAATACACTGTAAGAATTACGTGCCAGTAATGCATCAAAATTCCTCGGCTAGAAGATCTCCTTGGGCCCTTGGGGCCCTGGTTGGGCAAAATGTTGTTTCGGCACCATCATTTCATCAAGACGTTGTCAATGTATTTTATCGTATCAGTTTTCTATAATTAAAACAATAGATCTACCATTTATTAATGATAATGCGTGATAGTGAACAGTTTTTTTTAAAACTGTAGGTTGTAATTGCGATTTCGTGCTTAAAGCATGGCATGTAGCTGACCTCTGCATGTAACTTCAACCTGATCATAGTCACTTACAATATCCACCTCTAGCCCTTGATCGAGGATAACAGCATTCACATGGCAACTATCTTGTTTACGTTTTAACCAATACCTTAATACAATTAAACGATTAACAAGTTAGTTGTCCGTATGTTTATCTCGTCTTCACATCGACAGCACGCCTCCATAGTCACGATTGCCATTTACGAGTATTTACACGCAGTATGCAAATATTTCACGTGCATTGTGCATCAACAAGACTAGCGTATCCGTTGTACAGAAAATCCATAGAACATCGTGCATTACGAAAAAAAAAGACTATTGTGTTCCAGACACGTCATTAATAAAGAGAGTTGTGTACGAGCTTCCGCTCTGTTACTAAGTTTGTATCTGTATTGTTCAGTATTGTGTAGTCTATTTGTAGCGTTACAGTGCACTCATATCGAGGTTCAAAAACAACTCGCCATTCAGTTCAGAACTTCAGATGAAAGATAGCCGCATATTACAAAACATGCAAATAGGGGCATTACAGCAAACTGGTGTCCATAAATTGATGTTGTCGGGATCATAATAACAATCAAAATCATATAAGTTGAGGTAAAGTCTTGGGATTTAAAACGAGCTTCGCCTCGTCTCCCAGAGTGTAATAAAACTTTTTTGTACACAAATAATATATTGGGATGGCCTCGGTGCGTGCACGCAGGCCCGCAGATGCACGGCTGGCCTTGACTCAGCGTGCATGCGCGTGAGTCGAGGTGTAAGGGACTGGCGGATAGCGGTCTTAGATTGATTGCGTAAATGATGAGTTGGTGACAAATAAGGTCATCGTCGTGTTGTATTTCTAATATTAATTAGGACGGTCACGCTTTAGCACAGTAGACTCTTGTCTAATTCCAATTTAAAAAAAAAAAACTTTCGTGCGAGCTCTTTAGATAGATAGATAGATAAAACATTTATTTAGTGCACACAAAAGACAGCACAACACACAGAGGTACAATAATTAAATGATACAATTTACATGATAGAAAACAAGGTGCCAATATACAAAGAGTCTTTCAATTTCTGTTATTTAAATAAGCTTTTATAAAATGCACTAAAAAGAAGAAAATAAACTTTTTAGTACTTAAACGAAAACGAAAAGCTTGTCGCGCGAATGGTAAAGCCAAAAGAAAAACTATACGCGACAAGCTTTTCGTTCTTATGTATAAGGTTTATTTTCTTCTTTCAGTGCATTTTTATAAAAGCTTATTTTTAAAAAGGTTTTTTAATAAAAAAATAAATATTTTGAAATTTTTAGTTTTGTCGTAATAATTGAACTCGTATAAAAAACATTATACAACATATGTAAACGGGTATTTTCGCGAATTTTACCTTTATTATAAGCCCGACGTTTCGACCGGATTGTACCAGCCGTGGTCGCGGCAAGACTGAAGTATTGGAGGTACCGCCACAGCAAAGCGAATGTGTTTATTCAACTACCCTCACTTGTTCTTCATAAATGTTAATTAGGGCCGGTTCAACAGCACACTACACTAACAGTGTCCGTATACTGAGATGATTTCACTTGACGAGTACACTTAGTGATCACTGGATTCCAAGCGCAAGAGAGTCTGAAGCCGTCTTCGCGATTGAAATTAGGATACTTCTAGATCTCAATCGCTTCCCGAACCATTCTCTTATAATAGTGCTTCTCATTGGCAAGGATTTTTGGGTTTTGTAACTCCATCCAGTGGTTGGGTCCTGAGTCTTCTACATGCTCCGCTATAGCGGACTTGTTTATCATCTCTTAATCATCTCAGTATACGGACACTGTTAGCGTAGTGTGCTGTCCTAGTGTGAACCGGCCCTAATTAACATTTATGAAGAACAAGTGAGGGTAGTTGAACAAACACCTTCGCTTTGCTGTGGCCGTACCTCCAATACTTCAGTCTTCCCGCGACCACCGCTGGTGCAATCCGGTCGAAACGTCGGGCTTATATTAAATGTAAACTTCACCGTAGCCGTGTGGTATCCGGCAGAGTAGAATAGAACCAACCCATTACACTCACGGGTGTCGTATAAGGCGACTAATGTCTGAGGCAGAACACCTTGCGCCTCCGTAGACCAGAGAATGGGCAGCAGCGTTTTCTGTTAGTCTTTCATCACTGCGATCTCCAATCCGCCTGCCAAGCGTGGAGATTACGGCAAATTCCTCCCATCATGGGAGAGGCTTATGTTCAGCAGTGGACGTTATGGGCTGTTGTAGTAGTAGTAGTAAAATTCGCGAAAAAACCCGTTTCCATATGTTTTATAATGTGTCGTATTAAAAATTTCGTGTCCGCGCCCTTAACCGTTAAGAAGTTCCCTCGTGCGAAGACAATCCAGACTGCAGAATGAGGTCATGTGTAGTGATAAGAAATCACGATTATCTACCAAATATGAACGCGTCTACAAATTTTCGTATCCGTGCCATTAGCTGTTAAGGAGTTCCCTTTTGCGGAGACGATCCTGGTTGCAGGATGAGGTCATGTTAAAAATCATCTTTATCTATCAAAATTGAACGCTTAACAAAGTTTCATGTCCGCGCTATTAACCATTGAAGAGTTATTTCGTGTGGAGAGGATCCTGGCTGCAGAATTACATCATGTCTATCATAAAAATCTATTGTCACCAGAACCAAAAGTGTGTGCAAAATTTCAGCTCAATCGGTTGGGGAGAAATGGTTTGAAATTTAGTTGCAACATTTCACGATTTACATACTAACTAACAAGGCAAGTTGATTAGAAGCTTAAAAAAATGGTTCTAATTCAATACCTTTTTAAGTATCTTGATTTTTTATCAATGATTTCTAAAACGTGTGGTTTCTGTCTGAATTCGGATTACTTCACCTTCGTCTTTACAGTAGGCGCTAGTTTTTAACTGACTTCAAAAAGGAGGAGGTTCTCAATTCGATTGGTATTTCTTTTTGTTTATTTTTTTATGTATGTACACCGATTACGCTGAGATTTATGATCCGATTTACGTGATTCTTTTTTAGTCTGATGCGGAATAGTTGCCATTTGGTCCCATAAAAATGTAACATAGTTTGGCCCAGTAGTTTTCATTTTATTATCATTTTTTACTTCAGTCGTGTGGTCTAAACATAGAGTATATAATAACCAAGAAAGGTACTTGAAAAAGACATCAACGCGGTATTATTTTTGTGTCAATTTATTACTTTAGTCGTGTGGTCTAATTTTATGTATGTTCACCGATTTCTCCCCCATTTGTGGAGCGATTCTCAAAAATCTTTTTATATTTGAAAGATTTTGACAGTTTAGGTATGTTAAGTTCCATTTATTGGGGATTAGCCTATTACCATGACATGTATTATTAACAATGTAAAATAAATGCATAGCAAATATTTGCATAAGAGATATTACAACTAAAAATGGAAAAATAAAAAACACTTTTTGTGTCTAATGTTTTTTTGAGTTTTTTTTGTGTCTAATAAAGTCCAATTGTCCTTCATCATGATAGATGATTTTGGAATGCTTTCAATAAATCTTCTGTACTTGCACCCTGCCCAGACAGACGCATGCGCCGCGCAGGTATATCAAAATGCCGTATCGTACTGATGCGAGCTATTTTTGTCGAGTCTCGTCGCGTCGCCAATCGTGTTTTTCCATGCACCAACACCAAGCATTTTAAAGGTAGAAATATTTCAACGCGTTATTACCCAATCTTTACCTTTGTAAACATTGTATTGGCAATTCCTTACAAAACAGGTAAATTAGTTCTTCTGTTGGAATATTTGGTCATACGCCAAGTCCTTTGGCAAATTGAAGCTATCGCCCGATTTGTCGACCTGTCTTAAATATGGCTCTCGCATTTTATTTTACGTTTGACCCAGTTGTGTTGTGCACGTAAACGAGCCTGCTTTTGGAATGATTACATCACTGGCATCAAACTTCTTGATTATGATTCATCTCTCTCTATCATCGAATGCATTCCTGTGAACTATTGCAATCGTTCTTCGCATATCTGATACTCAGTTACTCAGTCGCGTCTCACATGACATGTGTCCTGATGATTTCATTCCAATCAACATTTTGAAAACAGAACTGTTATTGTTTTCATTCTTTTGTGCCAAATTGTTTTGACTAGCATTCAAAACATTAAAATAATGCATTTATCAAAGAACCAGAACTTTTGTTTTGAACCATCGGATCTATCCATCTTTCTTTCACGACTGGAATTGCATGAACATCATCTATAACTTTATTTATTCCATTAATCATTGCTTCGCCGCTCTTAACATTTAGATTAAAACCGTGCGCGTACGCACCGAGATGTTGGCGATTTAAGTCTCAAGTTATTTTTAGTTTAACCGGTCTGTTACCGTAACTGCGCTTTAAACAAGTTATTAAAGTTTGTGATGGCTCTACTGTCGCTCGCCTCGGCTCGGACTCTAGATTTTGAGAAGGTGAAGGTGGAAAATACTAAATCGAGTAACTTGTTCAAGTATATTTATATTTTTCATAACAACATTTACATGCCATATCACGAACTCCGCGGCGAAATTATTCTGTAAATTAGTAGATAAGGCGTATCAACCTTTATCAACTGTTTATACAAACACGTATGACCTTCGCGCTTTGAAGGGCACTTGGCATATTGTTTTGCTAATACTTACTTTGATTACATAACTCAATGGATATTTGAATGAGACTTGGGTTATTTTCATTGTATTGCGATAAGTCCAACTGGTTCAAATTTAGTCGTCAAAGGTTCTGAGTGACGTATTTGTTTGATAGATAAGCATGTGTTTTGATTTGTTTTATTGTGCATCATTCTGTTTCGTGATTTCTATTGATTTGTTTGTGTTTCGCACTCATCATAATCTAGTATTTTTCAAGGTCAAAGTCATTCCTCGACCTTCATGAACTTGGAAGGTCGTATTGATGATTTTAATTATTAAAATTCTGTATCTATACACGTTTTACAGTCGCGAACCATATTTTAATCAACATACAACCTAGCCCTGGCCTGCAAATTGCAATAAACGTAAGAAAATTTGAATTTCGCGGGCCACCCTGGAGCATCCACCTTAATATGGAATGTTCCTAAAGCTGCTTAGCTCTGAAGCAATAATGTCTTCTTCATGTATTCATCAATTAAAAAACTGCTACCACGGTACTTATGTGGTTACCAACAACAAATAATTTACTCAACGATGAGTCAATCATACTATTGACCAATATACTGTTTGCAATATGCTATTAAAAACATTATTTATTGAACACGAACCTCAGTTACTATTGATCTTTCATAACTGACACTTTATTCTTAAAGTCTTGTGTATGGTTTCAAGTGAATCAAGCGAAATGGTGCCAAGCATCTGCGAGCTTTGATGTTTCACTTTGACAGGATCGACTCGTACAACAAACATTTTATACGAAAGTCTGTTGATTTTTTTAAGCACGTTTAATCCGTTGGTCTCGGATGTCATTTGTAGATCTTTGACAGTCGATAAAGGTAGTCAGTGGCCCGATAGTCTGACAACCAATCTTACCAAGGGGTATAACTGGGTTGTGGAGGTTAAATAGGCAATCGCTCCATGTAAAATAGGTAATGGTATTTAGCTGCTTCCGGTTAGACTGGAAGCCGACCCCAACATAGTTGGGAAAAGGATAGGAAGATGATGTTTTTTTTTTTACCAACTTTCTCTCAAGGCTCTCGGATACTTGGCAAATATCCGACAGTCGCTGAATAAGTGAAATTGAAAGATTAAATTTTCGTGTGAATCCCGTTCGTTAGTTTTTCTATCTGTTCTTATTTGCTGTGCAGATTTGCGAGCAAGGAAGACTTAAGACAATTTCATAGCTGATTGAATTTTCACTGCTTTTCAAGAAATGAGATGTATTTTATCAATAGCTTCGTTTTCCCCATTGCACAGTTTATAGAACCTTTGGGAGTATTAAGGAAACCATAGCTAATACAACATGTAATGATGAACAGTTAGTTAATAAGGGATATCATATTGTCATCTAGTCACCGTTACCGATTATGGTGGGGGTTCTCACACCGCTACTAATACGAAGACACGGTTGTGTATGAAGCAATATTGCCATGTCATCAAGTGACATTAAATTCGTTCTTAGTTTCTTTAAACTGAAATGCGGTTGTTCTTGTCTTTCCTGTCTTCATGCGAATCCAAATGTCCTCATTGCTTAATCATGGTCTTGGATCTTACCATTTAATGAATCTCTTTAGAAAAATCCCGTGTACGTGACCCACGCCACGGAATTTGTATATTTACGTTTTACAGCTGTTTTTAAATAATTCTCAATAGTCAAATACACACTCATTATGTTTTGGTCAAGTAAACAAGGGACAAGGACAATTGGTTACGTTTTATTATTATTTTCAGTACATTGATGATGTGTAACAGCCTTGAATTTTAAATTCAGACTTGTTTATCGCTCGCAGAAAGTGCGACGACCTTTTCGAATATTATATTTATTAACTTAAACGCCCACGTGTTAAAGGAGTTCTCTTAATATTTAAACAATTAACCCGTTTTTGGAAGTAAACAACATGATGAGTGAATTCGGCGATGTTCTTATTTAATTTTACAAGGAACGGCGGATATTTTAAGATTTTTTGTCATGTATTTTAACACTTCGACTTATTTATAGAAAAGTAAAGTATATAGGGTACTTCTTAAATATATATTTCATGTTCAACTCAAATTAAGAACCAGTTATCAGCAACCCTTGGTGTGGTCTCATCTAAGATACAGATAATACCACTTTATCACCTAGAGTAGTCGTCGGTACAGGTGATTATGGTACTACTGCTATCAACCGCGGGCCTAAAATGGCCGCTTTATCAGAAAATAACTTTTTTTTTAACGTGATTCATATCACGATTCTGTTAAAGCGGCCATTTGAGACCCAGCAATTCATATGCGAGTTATAATTGAAGGGATAAAACGCTCTTTGGCTCATCATAATCAACGGAAGGTGTTTCTTGTTTAGTCTTATCCCTAAGCTTGATTTTTAACCGACTTATTTATTGTATTCCGCTAGCATCTTTAGGGTTCCTTAGTTCTGACAAGGAACCCTTATAGTTTCTTCATGTCCGTCTGTCTGTCTGTCCGAGGTTTTGCTAAGAGACCGTTAGTACTAGAAAGCTGTAATTTTGTAGAGGTATGTATATCAATAACGCCGACAAAGTGGTAAAATATATTTTTTTAAAGGGGATTTTTTTTTCGTCGTCTCCCTGAGTAGGTCTTTTAAAATGACTTAGGGGTTGCTAATACTATTCTTCGATTTAATGCTCCATTTACGAAATATTAAACGTTAAAGTGCAAATTTCTCTTCCAGTAGATTTGGTAGAATCTTGCGCGGTGGACCCAAATACATTTTAACTTTGCTTTCGGTATTATAAGAATTGTCCTATATAACAGTGTTTTTCAACCTGCAACCTAGGTCGCAAGAGGACGCGAAAACTACCTCAATAAACAAAACAATGAAAGGATATAAACATTTGTATGTTCATACAACTTAACAAAATAAAAACCTATTACCTAGTATTCTTCCATCTCATTGGTTTCGCTTGTTAGTCATTAACTAATTTCTCCCATTGTGGATCCGCTTTTGCTACATTGAGAATTAAATCGAATTCCAAATTTTAAAACAATGTGTTAAAAACATTTAAAGGGTGTAAAAAACCTCTTAACGAAGCCGAAAGCACTTGTTCTCCCAGTCATTGCGATTATTTTTTTGTTCTAGACTATACCTGGGAACCTTTTAGTTACGGAGATATTGGGGGTCAAAGTTTAAATTTTTTGACAAGTTTTTTATACACGTTTTTATTGTAAGATTTTTACTTTAAACACCTCTATGACCCCCGTACTATTCAATCCTTCCATCAGCACAATGTTTTAAGTGCATTACATTGAGTTCTACCACAAATCATGATGTTTCACCCCAAAAAAAAAGTCGTTTCCCAGCAATAATTTTTGCGTAAAGTTACTTAGTTTGATGTACATAATGCTTGGTTGACGACTTCATGATGAGGTTGTTTACACCCTGTATTTATCCGAATCCTAGTTATGCAAATGCATAAAAAATTTATGATTTAATATTTGTAACATAATAAAATAAATGAAAAATAGGCGAAGGGTCGGGGGTCGCCAAATATGTGTTCATACTATGCGGGTTCGTGTCATGAAAAAGGTTGAAAAACACTGCTATATAATATGCGTTTTTTCTTCTCCGTCTATGTGGATGATGTGATGTGCTAATAACTTCTAGTTACAATGTAAAATTGATACTTGACAAGGATTTGTGTGAGAACTTTAAACCCCGATTTGCTCCGTTATTATTCAGTGTAGTTATGGTCCTTTCCGTTGATCTACGTCCAATAGGGAGTCCGCGTAACACTGGTCAGTTTCCCTCACTCGTCATTTTATTTAATTCAACATTTTCGTTGATTCGTCACTTTCGCCGATTGGACAGTTGTGTGAATTCGACAGTTGCGTCAATTCGACAGTTTCCATAATTGTCTGTTAATTTTAATATGTATCGAGATCTATTTATTTATTTTACTATTTAATGAAACACAAAGGAAAACACAGGAAAATAACATAATATTTGAGTACAGAGTACTTCTTATTTCTTAAAAAGTTTTGCCAGCTGACCTGCAAAAGGGAAAAAGAAAAAAAAAAGTAGACGATAGTGTGTGAGAAAAGTAAGAGAATAATTTGGTTATGTATGTGCCTTACCTAACTTAACCTACAACATTTAATATAAATATAAGTAAATATTAATATATACTTGTTTAAATATATAATGCTAAGATATATAAACAAATAAAAATAGACATGCACATAATAAATCATAAATGAGAGGAAAGATTATGCTCCTTCACTCAAATCCCGAATGATGAAGAAAAGGTGGAAGTGAGTTTTCCAACCTTACAGCATGGAAAGAGGAATAAGAGTAATAAATAGCTGGATCTATGACGATGGGATTTAAGTTGGTCTATTTTACAACTAACCTTTTATAACAATGGATATGAAATATAATACAACCACATTTTATGAATGTGTCAAACTGACTTATTGTATTTATTTATTACAATAGATTTGTCAGAATTATTCTTTTAAAACATCCACATTAATTGTTTATTATATTTTTTCTTCCGAGTGTACTTAAGTGACGAGTCAACGAAATTGGCAAATTATGGAAACTGTCGAGTTGACGCAACTGTCGAATTCACACAACTGTCCAATCAGCAAAAGTGACGAATCAACGAAAGTGTCGAATTAAATAAAATGACGAGTGAGGGAAACTGACCAGTGTTACGCGGACTCCCAATAGGGAATATGCATGTAATTTTTTCTTCACTTAAATCAATAAAATACAGTACTATCAACCCAAGAAAAGTATTAAAAGTTAACTCAACTTAGTCAAGTTAGTTCAACTACTGCTTGTCGCACAAAAATAATATTAAACTCCTGCAATTTTCTACGACAGTTCAAAGGTCTGTAGCTATCGCGGCCATGATGTGACGTCATTATCCAAAATCTGCCTTGTTTACATCTAATTTTTTTGGCCTTAATATAATAATTTTACTAATTGTTTGTGCTTTATTCAAGTGAAAATTGCAATAATATTGTAATAAAATTTTAGTGAAACTTTAAGCACTTTTCAACTTAAAGTGTTTTTTTGACACAATGAACACGTTAATACCGGTGTTATCGAGGACGATGCGTTTTGAGAGTGCGTTCCGTTTCACCAAAAACATGCTAAGTACATAAAACAGTAAATTGTAAAATAAATAAGTGATGTTTTAGAAACTTAAACAAGTGTACCACAATGTTTTTATGGGCCAATAAACGGCAATTTTCAAAAATAAAAAGAATTTTGTATTTCATGCATATTCCCTATTGTAACAGTGGAACTTCTTGTTTATTCAAATATGAAATTAAAACATGTGGGTCAATTGACAATTTATAATATTTGGCAGCCGACATATTCACTTGTGTCAATTAAATACTGATGTATCATTGTGTGCTGTTGTATATTATGTGAAGTAGTGAAAAATATCAATACGTAAGTTATTGTTTTCGAATTACACAATCCTTGAGTCATTACATTATGTTTGATTGCACAGTCTGTCTTTCATGTTTTCATATAAATTTACTGGTTCACATAATATTGTTATTATACTAATTGTGGAAAACTATTTCGTACGGGTAATTGCATTTTAAATAAGACCTTATTAAGTAAATCATGTTTGGCGCCATAAAATGCACCTAATCACCCAACCGTTTATATTAAACGCAGTCTTAAATAATGTGTCTAGGACAGGCGAATAATTACAAATTGTTCAAACACGGCACACGGGGCACGTGCTCAGAGCGACCCAAGGGGCCCCCAAGTTCCTGTAACATCCCAGGCAGGACCGCAGGATACTAACATTTTCAAGCTCGCTCCGCTTGCTTTTGCATTTAGCTTTTTGGCATAAGTCAATACTTACAAATATTTTATAGAATGTTGTTTAGAGGCGGAGAACTTTAAATTGCAACAAAACACAGAAAAGAGTTTTTAATATACTTGCTCCTGGCTTTATTTGACTGATAATTGTATGCCATTAATGTTTGTTTACTATAAAGTAGGTACCTACTTAATGAAACTTTTCTTTGGCACTCACGCGAAAAATCACATTCACATGTATTGCATTCTTTCCATTTTGACATATGGATCTCAGACTTGGTAGTTTGGACCACATGTCTGCAACATTAATGCCTTGCAATTGTCACATAAATAGTTAGTTATCATGTCTTTTTCTGTAAATTCCGACCATCCTCGTTTTTTAACCTTTGACGAAAATAGAAAGAATAAGCACTTGGAAGCCAACATTCAACGCATTATTGCCGAAATCTGAATGCTGTACATTCAGATTTGGGCATGTTCGCGCCAGCCGCGGTGGCCACATCACTGAAACCATATTCATAGTTTCATACATTTCTCTTAAAAAATGTTTTTCTGCATTTTATTTTAAATTAAAGTTGCCCCGCGCCGCTAAAAAAACACGTTATTTTTGTCAAGAAAACCTAAAATCGCTCGCTCTTCAATTCTTCAAGGGCCTCATTATTCTCAAGTGCCCAGAGCCTTCAAAAGGTCAAAGACGGCCCTGCATATAAGTATAGTTAATAAACATAAAGAGCAACAAAATCACTTACCTGCTACCGAAAACGGTACGCCTTACCAGTTACACTGTGCCTGACATTCGATTACACCTGCTTCTAACTCAATGAAATCCACATTGAGTCGTAACGTAAACAAGGCCAATCCCTTATCGCATATTGTATCGTTGTTTTTTTTTTCAGGTAAGCTCACGAATCCGACACACTCGTTGCGGTGAGTCATAGAATGAAAAAGGTATCCCCTGCCTGTTATTTTTTACAGCAGCCTTTGGACTTTGTTCCCTAATGTTCCGTTGTGCTCTCCGATTTTAACATTTTATGATGTGGAAATTTATTCCGACCTTGTTCTTTTGTTAGCATTTAATGAATGGAAGTTTAAATACTTAATAATAACTACGTTTAATATTCATTTATACATAATTCCGCTTTTAGAACTTCATCATTGAATCAAACTTGTAGCAAAAATCCAGTAGTGTCTGGTTGACACTTTTTATTTGAAAGAGTTCATGAACCACTTTTGGGGCTTATGTCCTAGCCTTTTTCCGAAACACATTAGAGGCTGTTCTCAACCTGACACGCGAGTCGAATGTCAGCTTATTATCGGACTATATGTCAACGTTATTTTTCTCTACTATCTGTTCGCTACTTTTGAGGTACTTAATGGTTTATCTATCTATCTTAATGACCTTATCAACTTTACTGATATTATTATTTTATTTGTCTAATAGTAATTATCATAACTTTAATTATTTATTTACATTGAATTATTAATCCACGAAAACAAAGCTTGGAATATTGTTCTAGTACAGGGGCTTGCCAAATAAACAAATACAAGTTACGAAATGCCGTAAGTATGTTAATTACTGTAGAGAAACGTGTTTCACTAATCTAATAATATATTTTATTTATTCGATAAAGGTTCGACCTTTACGTAATACTGCTAATTGAATTTTGACAGAGTACAAAATTACTAGTAATTGGGGTTACATGACTGTCATCGAAGTATTCTTAAGCTCTTTATTACATCAATCTACCTGCTTTGTCTTGGTGTCACTATTCATAATAATAATTCTCTTCTACTAATCTCCACTGATTGGTGTTATCTGTTAGCAATGACCATCAAGACTCTGATACTGTTGACCTCAGGTGGACTCCTGAATTGGATCATCGATTTAAACATAGCCTCTGAGATCTGGCCAATCATATCTTTTTTTTTTATTCCGGGGTGGAAAATCCTCATGGGTGTCCTCCGCCCTAGGGCGGGCGAAGGGGTCTGTCGGACTCTAACCGACTAAAACCACCCCGGTGTTCCCTTGCCACACTTGCATCGGTTCTCAAGGGAACTAGTGCGCCTTCCACGATACCCGAGCTGGCCAACCATATCTAGGTTTACTCAGAAAGACATGTGCTAATGTAATTATCAATTCTATCTAAGCACAAAACACACTCGCTACAGGCACACACTGTGCGAAGCTGCCAGTCAGGATATACAATGGTCAACGTTGATAAACAGAGCAAGACGCTCGGCGTCTCGCAGGGCACTGACTTAGGACCTTTGATGAAATTGTGCAAAGTAGTAGTCATACTAAACCTTAAACACAGTTTACACTACCTCCGGTAAAATGTGATCAAGGTTTACTACGATACACTCCGCAACTCGTACAAGTTACCAGTTCGACGTACAGCAAATAGGTAGCTAGAATGCAGTGTTTATCAATGAGAATATCGGACCAATTTCCAAGAACCGATACTACCGGTTGTCACGTTCATGCCCGTATGAGGTGCAACTCAGGGGTGAAAGTACGAACGAGCAATATGCGTAAAATCGATACAATTTTAATCTGATCCAGACAGTCCCCAACCCCTACTATTCAAGGTCACGTTCGCCGCCATTTTGGACGACTCGATGGTTTTATGAGGTCGACGTGAACCCTCTTTAAAAGGGCGGCTGTCTACTGAGTTTGAAAGCTTAAAAGGTTTTTTGGGCTGCATTAACATATTAAATAAAGTAGACACTTTTTTGTCAACTACAAAAAATATCCAACTGGTTGGTTATTCGACTCTTTTTGGGCGCCTGGCGTGGACTTTGAGCTATTAGTGTTTTTATATTTTGGTACACAAATCATCCACCTCTCAGCTGCTAAAGCTGAAGGTAATATTCCATAATACAGCGGATTTTAAATATTAAATATTATTCAGTTTATTTCAAATACAGCCAATTTGTTCGGTTGGTTATTGAGCTCGCAGTTGAATAAATGTGGCATAAAGTTTTCTAGTAAGTTACATCATCACAATGGAAGGTAATTGGCATAACGGCGAGACTCGTTCAGCAAATTTATTTGTTGATCGCCCCCAGCTATAAATTCATATTATTCTCGTATTCATTTTCGATGATGACATAACAGATGTAACACGTTACCGCTGCATCATAGTCGAGAACTTTCTGTTGTTTGGACAGCAAGAACCGGCGCCGCCGCCGTCTCTTCTAGATCAAACAAATCCATAAATTCTCAGTGAGGTGCTTAAGCGACGAAAGGATGTGGCCACCACTAAAAATTCTCAACGAGCATACGAGCATTCTCATTCTCAAGTAGCATCGAGTTTACAATCTTTTATGTACTCGATACTTACCTTTATTTTACGGTCGAAATTCCTTTCTGCCTTTTTGCTAACAGGGAGACGTAATCTAGATAAGTAGGAGTCTTTTTCTTATACTTAACTGCACTTCCCAATAATCACTTCTATGTTTCATGAGTATGCTAAGATGAGGAGTGTCGACGATGACATTATTTTCCAATGCAGCAGCAGGTTTCGCCTACGTTATTAATCATGGCAGATGATTGAAAAGAGAAAACCACAGTGAGCTCACTAGACCTTTCTTGTTGAATATCGCTATCATCATTACTCATACTTTATCATAAGTGAAAAAATGAACTTCAAAATCGATAACTATCAGGGGGCCGAGTCTGCTATTACAATAGTGTCACAATGGTCTATCATTGATTTCATAAATATATTTTTACATATTATTTATTAATGTTTTATGCAATCTGAAGTAAGTAGTAAGAAGTTCGTAAATAGCAAAAAAACATTAAGTTATGTGTAACGCGGATTTTAATGTGAAACTATACAATTCTATAATATTTTATCTATCAAAGTCAAATGTGACATAACTGCTTACTGACGTTTTGTCTGTTTTTATTTCTAGCGGCCGGTGTTTTGATTTATTTTTATTTATGTGTTTTAAATGAAGCCTATATGTATTGCAATACAAAATGGTGCTAATTGAGCAAAGGAGACAGTTTTTTTTAGGCCCTCTTCGATGTTGCATAAATATTATTCATATTACACCAAAACAAAGTAACCATTATAGTAATAAACGAAACATTACATAGAAACGAAACCGGAATCTTAAAATCATAATAAATAAGTTGTAATATAAGTTATATAATGTTTTCTTTTTTGCGAGTCAAATCATTCTTGTTGTGGTCAATGTCATTTGACAGAAAAAACTTAGGTAAATAGGGGCGTTTTTTTCGTTTACAAAAACAAAGTACGGTATCCATTGGAAATAATATCTGCTTTAATAGAAATAGAATATAATATTAAAAAAATAAAATAAACTGTGAGCTTTTTAATGCTATTTTCAAAGGTTTCCGCTAAAATCTTTTAGATGGTATAGATATAGAAAATCATCATGGCACGGAACGTCCGTCTTTTGGTGATTGACAGACAACTTTATTTGACATTTATTTCGATTTTCGTGAAAGTGTTTCTGCGATTTTTTCGCATTAATAAAAACTATTTTATGAAAATGGCATCTGCTGGTCGTTGAGTCAATTGTGCAGTAAGATTTCAACGCAATGTGCGAATACAATTACTTTCAGAGACTGCTACAGACGTGCAGTAACTTGTATGTGTGGATTCATTTTCGAATTTCTCATCATTCCGGTTAGACATGGCTTAGCTAAAATACCACTGTAATCTAGAGATTATAAGAAAGAAATCTATAAACGTTTCATTAATATCTGCTACAATTTATGTGGATGGCCAGTTCTCCAAACAAAAAAAATTGACACCTTTCGGCTGGAACTGTCAAAATTTTAGTAGATTACCGCGTAAGTCAGTCATTCATTTGCCATTGTGTACGAGATTACCATTCTATGCCATTTCTTTCAATGGAGTGTCAGTGGTTGACCAATGGAAAGTCATAATGACGCCACTATATTAGTAGATTACTAAGCTTGTCAAAATCAACAATTATGAAATCAATGATAGACCATTCTGACAGTTCGTAAACATTTAGTGTCCACCAAAGATAAATTATTTATTGATTGGGCGACTTGCCGTTTCATCGATGATGTCGAAGTAGTTCGTTGTTTACATTGCCAACAGTTTGGTCACGTTAAGAAACACTGCGTTAATAAATCACCTACCTGTGCCAACTGCTCCGAAGCACATGAAACAAATAACTGCCCGCACAAGGATAATTTAAATTTTATACCGACTTGCGTGGCGTGTAAACGTTTTAAAAAACCGTTTGACCATCGTTGCGGGTCTCCCGAGTGTACCACGTACAAACTTAAGCTCGAACAGTTAATCCTCAACACCAACTACTAAAATAATGGATAGTTTAACTATAGGACAATTAAATCTCCACAACGATAGGGTGGCGACCTCTGAATTAGACAAATTAATTATCGATTATAACTTAGACATAGTACTTGTTCAAGAACAATACCAGAACGCTCGCTTACGTCACAAAGTAGTTCAGCTGGACAGCAAAGCACGAGCCGGAATTTACGTGGCGCGTTCTTCTAACTTTACAGTAACGTCTTTGCGTAACCTCATGACGCCCCACTGTGCCGTTGCGGAAGTCTCATCAGCTTCTTTTAAAGTTTACGTTGTGAGCTGTTACTTTCAATACTCAGACCCTGTTGCTCCTCATATACATAACCTCCGTCATGTCTTACAGTCACTCGCGGGCTGTAAAGTTATCGTTGGCGCTGATGTTAACGCGTCATCGTCTCTGTGGTATGGCAAGGTTAGGTCTACGGATTTCGACCGACGTTGTGCTGTTGAAGATTTTATAGCTGAAATGAACTTATCAATTCATAATACCCCAGATGCACCACCTACTTTTTGCAGCCCAATGGGCGAATCTTGTATTGACGTCACACTTTCTAGTGCAGACGTACGCTTGGATAGGTGGCGTGTCCTACCAGATGCGTCTTGTAGTGATCATCGCCTGATCGTGTACGAATTTGTTCCGGTGTCTTCTCAAGGTCCATCTCATATCACTGGTAATTTTAGATATAAAAGTAAAGGCGCGAATTGGGAATTCTTTAGCTCGCTTTTTGCGTGTCACGCCAAAGACTTCACTCGTGATGGGCTGTCAGCTGAAGAAAGTGCTGAAATTATGTCAGACACCTTCACTTACTGTGCTGACATCGCCATTGGTCGCGCATCTATGACCAACATCCATAGATGTGATTGGTGGTGTGACTACTTAATTGAACAACGTAAAAGCTATCGCCGAGCGCGTAGGCATTTAAACAAGCTTAAAAAACAAAAGGTCACCGGAGACCCACTCAACTTTGCTTTAAATGCGTTTAGAGTTGCCAAGTCCCGCTACAGAGCATCGGTGGAAAAATCCAAGGGTAATTTACTGCGAAAAATAGTAGAAAAATTAGATAAAGAAGGTCCGTGGTCTCCTTTGTATCACGAATTCAAAGCTAATCGATCAGTCGACCTGGCGTTTGTCCAGAACATTAAAGTCAATAATAAACACACCACCGGTATTGAGGAAACAACCGAAGTTTTATTAAATAGTCTGATTCCTGATGATGGCTGCTGTGCCACCTGAATCACCAGCGTCAGACCTTCCATCCATTGACGAATTCATTAATGTTGTCAGGAAACTGCCTCTTAACAAATCATCAGGTGAAGATAAAATATCTAATCGGATGATAATAGAAGCGTGTAAAACAGCGGGCGACGCCATTCTATCTGTTTTCAACCGATGTATTGCGGACGGCGTTTTCCCTCGCGTATGGCGACGTGGCTTTATACGAATAATTCCAAAAAGTGGTGATAAGCCACCGGACGACCCTAAGTCGTACAGGCCCATAACCCTACTGCCATCTTTAGGAAAACTCCTGGAGCGCCTTATCGTTCCACGTTTGCTGCCAGACGGGCCAAAGTTTCATAACAACCAATTCGGTTTCACCGTGGGAAAATCTACCGTAGACGCGGCACTTTCTGTTAGAAAAATTGTTAATAACTCGGAACACAAGTACGTGGTTGGAATCTTTTTAGATATTTCCGGGGCCTTTGATAACGCATGGTGGCCGATGCTACTACTTAAACTGAAGAATCGTGGCTGCTATAAAAACATATATAATCTTGTTTATTCTTACTTTTTAAATGGTTCCGCGAAACTCAAACTCGGTCATTATTCTATGTCAAAGTCCCTTACCATGGGATGTCCTCAGGGGTCGGTAATCGCTCCGTATGTATGGAATTTAGGTTTTGATGATTTTCTCGCGATTCCCCTTCCTCCCGGCTGTTCATTAACCGGTTACGCGGACGACGGCCTGCTGCTCATTCAGTCGAGTACTCGGGCTGGTCTCGAGAATTTAGCTGATACTTGCCTACGATTAATATCTCAGTGGGGCGATCGAAACCGTCTGACCTTTGCACCGCAAAAAACTTATCAACTAATTTTAAAAGGTAATCTTAAATCGTGGCCTAGTATTAAATTTAATAACGTTCCCGTGAAAAGAAAGCAATCCGTGTGCTACCTTGGTTTGGTCTTAGAGAGAAATTTTTCATTCATAGATCATATAAAAACTGTCGGTGAAAAAGCTAAAAAGAACTTTTATGCCTTAACGAGAATATCAAAATCTACGTGGGGTCTGTCATTTATAACTTTAAAGACCATTTATGGGGCTACTTACTTGGGGTGTATGTGCTACGGGGCACCTGTCTGGGCCGATAGGGCCACCATAGGAGCGGCACGACGTAAATTGCTTCAAAGCCAGCGTTTGGCTTTGATATTCTTATGCAAAGCGTATAGGACGGTTAGTACTGAAGCCTTACCGGTACTTGCAGGTGTACTTCCAGTTGATCTTGAAGTGCAGCGACGGGCTGCAATGTACTATAACGCACGTGAGACCGCGGACGCAGACTTTTTAACCCTACGTGACCGTGTTAAGATTGCTAGATTATTTAAACCACAGACCGACGTCTGGGAGGAACTTTTGTCTGAATGGCAAGGTAGGTGGGATAATTCCATCAAGGGCCGACACCTCCACCAGTTCTTTCCATCCGTTCGTGAGCGGCTGGCCAGGACATGGTTGGATGTTGATCACTGTGTTGCCCAATTTCTCACCGGTCATGGTAACTTTAAGAGTAAATTATTTTCCTTCAAGCTTGTTGACTCGCCTTTTTGTCAATGTTCCACATCTGACTGCGAATATGAACAATCAGCACATCACATTTTATGGGAGTGCAGTCTTTGGCAGAATGAACGCAACATTATGTTGGATAGTGTACAGGTTACATCCGGAGTTATTTACTATACAGACCTTGTGGAAACTAGAACAAATTTCCGTGCGTTCAAGCGTTTTTGCCATACCTATTATTGGAATCAAATATAACAGCTCACAACTTAGGACCCATTAATGTTAATATTTATCCGTGGTGCTAGGCAACTGGGCCTATCCCAGTTGTAAACGTCCCTTTGTGCCTATTGGCCTTGTTTCGTTCTGTCTCCTGCTGAAATGGAGGGAAGTGGAAATTACGGTTTTTTCCTACTCCTCCACTATACTTTTCTGATTAATTTCGTTGCGGGATCCAAGACAGTTAAATTCATTCTCTGGGACTTCGTCGAGCTTCATTGTCTCGGCGCTTTTCTGGTGGTCGCCACTGTTGATTCTGGCTTTCAGGAGTTACAGTGGTTTGGGAACAGTGTGGCGGGCTTGTCCCAAAAAAAAAAAAAAAAAAAAAAGACCATTCTGACACTATTGTAATAGCAGACTCGGCCCCCTGGTGACGCGCTTTCAAATAGCTGACAGAGACGTATTTTTAAATGGTCTAATTCCTTTTTAAAATTAAATGAGATTAACTCTGCTAAAATAAGTTTTGGTGTTCAAATAATTGAATTTGGTAGTAGGTAGTCCTAGACTCCTATCCTATCACCTTTATGTAAAAATCAAATAGCTGTGTGTAATGTCCAGCGAATTTTTTTATTTATTTATGGACTACAAAGCCAAAAATCGTTATTGGGAAAATCAATCCTTGAAACCCCATAACTACCTCGTTCTAGGAATACATATAGCGTGACCGTTTGGTTTTTTAGTTGAAAACACAAGACTAAAATGTAAATTATATTTATTACAACGTTTATATCGGCCATTGGTCGCCCGACCAATCATCGACATAAACCACACAATAAGCACCAAATACCGTAAAGAGGCGAGTAAATCAACGCATGAATAGGCACGCGATGGTAACGAAGCCATACAGTCGTAATTCCCTGGAACTGTTACATCGAATACACCTTGTAGACTATTGGCTAACAATGATGTAGTCGTTGGAACACTAGTCTTAAGACTGACCTCCGTGCTAATACTGTGTTTCAAATAATAGATTGTAGATGCACGACGGGATATTTTTGGACGGTCGTGCGAATATTTGCGACACCACGGGCAGTCAGAACCCGGAAGTCTTGACAACGAATCTAATCATAAAATTGGTCCATTGCACGGCTTGAGGTCAGCCTGCAATAATTCTGTATCAACCGAACGGTATTCGGGCTTAGCAGCACCTGGTTGAAACTCGAATGGAACAGAATATTCCAAAAAGCCTGGGAAAAGATTAGAATGGTGTTGAATGTGGAATGTGAAACATAACACTTGTCTTTTATGGTGCCCTGGTAGACTTGTCAGAAACCACGTACACCACCAACAAAACAGTTTTAAAATAGTTACGAGTCGCCGTTGCCTTCACACATCAAAGTGACCCACTTGCCACATACGATTTGGCAACCAGATAAGTAACCAGTAAACAAATAAACAATTTCATTTTTTTTTATTTCATTCAATTATTTCTCCTCTAGTCTTACATTGTTTGAAACTAGAAAGTTTGGAAAACTCCAAGTACCTACAAATGGAAAACTTGTGCGAAGGTAAACTTTCGCCTTTGACATTTAAATGTTTTAAAAGTGACTGCTCTGTGGCTGTCAGATTTTAGAAGTTTCTTGTAGAATATTATATAAGTTTCGGAATACCGAAATAATGATCTTACCTATGCTGAGTAGTGGAAGAGGTCGTTCAGAGGGCAAAGTCCTTGAAATGTTACACGTGTATGTTGTTTTTTTCCAACTTTTGGAAGAATCGAAGCCTTTTATATTATGTTCTTGCTTACGTAAAATACCATTCGAGCAGGAAGACATCATAATATTCACAACGTCCTCTATTCACCTTATTTACGAGTATCAACAACCCTGACCTACACGACCTGAAACCTCAGTAAATCTGAGCAGTTACGATTCAACTGAGTTGATTCCATACTCATTACTACTCACGTTTACTTCCGAAGTAAGGACAATGTGCACACGCAACCGCAACCTACTACCTATTACCAAAATCATCAACAAAATTCCATTGACGACCTTGCTCTACTGTTTCGTTGTCGCTTGCCTACGTGACGCCCTTCACGCGCTTTTCTATTCCTCTAGCTGTCCCTTTCTAGAATTCTCTCGGTTGTTGTTTTTTAGGTCAATCAGCTGCTGTGGGAGTCACTCGAGTCGTTCCGCCGCGCGCCGTTGATTGATACTACGAGTTCTTTGAACTTCTGCGTGCCTATGTTCTCCTGGTTACGTCATTCGAATTAATGTTATAGTGACTAATAATAAAAGAATCGAAAGCGTCAGTTTTATTTGTTTATTTTATTTATGGTTATGATTTTATTACTATTTAAATGCTACACATATTTCATCTCAGTAGTCAGATATTGTTACACTGCCAAGTCAATGTGAATTTTGATGTCAAGCTGTCTGTTCAGAAGTTTATTCACATTGGTAAATAGAGTTGTCTGTGTGCAATAGTGTCCCGGATACAAAATTAGACTTGAATAGTGCCTTAACTGTTGTCTATATTACCAATCTATGCAAATTCATTACTAATGAGCGAGAATATTTTCACGTAAGCAACTTTTGATAAATGACTTGTCACGGCTTACTCCTGTGAAACACAAAAACAAGTAACTTCAGTTATTTTAACTTTATATTGTGTAAATTTTCTTAAACAATGCCTTTATGCAAAACATTGCGTGTGACTGGGAATTTGCCTCATATGAAAGAAATACTATCAAATGTATGCTGGCCATTCTTATTGCCGCAACATAAGATCCAAAATGTAATATGAATAATAAATCGGATACTGGTGTTGAAACACTATATCGAGCTTCCTACGAAATAAGCGGCTAAGCTAACTTGACATCCGTTCAGTTTGTTAAGAGTTGTAACACGTATTTATATGTGTGGGAAATTGGAAAGTTGATGGTCGCTCAAGTAGGTACGCACGCGTCGAAGAAACTTAACATATACCTACATTAATCACTGGATACTTACGGATCTATTATCTTAAGAATGTAGGTACACAGCGCAATCAATTCTGAGCCTGTGCTAGTTTAGCATGCTAAGACTGCCGACGGCGACCTATTTCTGAACTGTGCAAAATAATGTTTTGAAAAGAATATTTCTCTCAAAACACTTAAGATAAACAATGCCTGGAAGTCAACTCCAAAAAGCTCAGCACCTCATAACAAAAACAAATATAACAATAGCGTTGCTTCAGCGTGTCAACTCCACGCTTGCTCCGTGGACATTAGACTAAACACGCCAGTGATAACTGACAGATGTCAAAAAAGTTAATTATACCATTATACTAACAAATACAAGTCATCGATGGCCACCTTGACGGAATCGTCTAGACTCGACCGATCTTAAGCGGCTTACTGACAAGCCATAGAGTTTGATCACGATAACGAAGACGAGGATGTGAATCACGTTTTTCCCATTTATCGCGAGGTTGTGTTGTTTACGGAAGTCCCGCGGAAATTACGAGCGAGACACCAAATGCAGTTGGCGTCGACTGGCCTTTGAGAGGTGCACCTGCCTTGCGTTAGTATTACTCAGTACTATAAGTAGGTACAAGCTGCTCTGCTCCAAGCTCATTAATATGCAACACATGCAAGTAATCGGCATCATAATCGCAAACATTTTATTGTCTGATTGAAGATCAGCCGTGTGTGAATTTATAAGTTCACTATCCTAGCAGACAATGTTAATACTGAGATTAGTAGCTAGTTTTATAGCTATTCTTCCAACGTTGGACTTTAGACCCGAAGCCAGATGTATAGTAGTGATTACTGTCGGTAGTACAGATTTGGAAGGCCAGTCGCCCCACTGTTTCAAATCTACGAGGGGTCATTTGAGAACGTTGTTTTGAAAATAAACACAATATTGCTTTAACACGTTATTAATACAATGACTTAAGGCGACTACAGGAGCTAAATTAGCAACACTGGTGTCGATTCTGTTGTGCAAAAACTAAACTTAATTTAGGCTATTGATATCTTTATCTCTCCAATAAAATGAGAAAGAGACGGTCGTAATTTAGAGCTGTCAAATTTAGTTGGAACTAATATTTCCAAACAAATGTAGGGTGCACGTAAAAACAAGTCGACTTAAAACACGGTGAAGCGAAAGGCATAAACTAGTGACATCTCTAACTTAGTTCATAGCTATAGCCGTCCTTTCTCGCACTGCCTGTAAAAGATAGCAATAGCCTAAATTAAGTTTAGATTGTGCACAACAGAATAGACACCACTATGACGCTAATAAATGTTGCTTGTAGAATTATTTGCCATATAATCAGAATGATCGCACGTGTTTTAGTATGGTTTTTACTCGTTAAAAGAAATTTTTAGAGATAAGTTCGTGATTTTTTTTATAGAGTATTATTAGTTTTATTACGTTTTCAAAACACTATCGTACTAGCATATATCCTGAAGAATATCATAATATTTTTCTGGTTTTGTTTATTGCAGTGAATCCATATGCTTTTTTGCATTATAAAACTCTCGTTTAGCTCCTGTAGTCCCCTTAATCAGATGAATTTTCGTGTATGTTTATTTTGGTTATCGCTTTGCAAATGAGCAGGAGTCAAGCAAAGGTAATGTGTAACCGAAGTTGGCGCAAGCGATAAGTAATCGTTTGTTATTGTGTACTTGTTTTTGCCAAACTCTTTACTGACCTGTGATACGTTATTATTGACTTTTGACTCGTAATATTCCTTTTTGTGAAACTGTGTTTGATGTTTAACCAGTTTTATTCACACCAGCAAGTTCCTCCTAACAGCAGCGGGTTAAAAACTGGCTAATACATTGAACACTAAAATAAATACAGCTAGGTAACTCTTCCTTACTTCCAGTCGCAAAATCCTGCTAAAATGAAAGGCAGAGCCATGTAAGCTGTTATGCGACTACAAGGATTCAAGAAAACTGCCTTTATCTTACTGCAGCTAAAGCATAAACAAGTCAAGGCAATCCCAATTCCCAATATATACCAGCGGCATCAGAAAGCATGCTATTTTTTAAAAAGCGCTTTCTCAATGAAATACTTTGTAAACGATGAGGTCACGCACAAACCTACTATGAAAATACTGTGAACTTGGTTCACAATAGTATTGTTTCCAGCGTTAATAGTAAACTACTACAAGTTTAACGTAGAACACTTAATGGATTCTGGTTCTATCGATTTCCGTGGCCTAATTCTCTCCCGAGTGCGTCTAGACCAGTTTGGGCGTGTTGGGTTTGCTATTGCCGTACTTATAATGGAAATGAGTTAACTAAATTGCACGGAGCACGGAAATTTGTCGCACTAGCAATTTTCCTGATTAAACAGTTGTTTCTGGCCTAGTTAGATTAGTCACGTTAGGCGTTGTTAGGTAATTTACTTTATACATATAATGATTTGTCCCATTTGTAACATGGTTCAAGGCTATTTTTTATTTTTAATCTATGACAAACTCCCAGAGATCATTTGTATTTCAAAGTCGTTTTTTTTGGAAATTTTATCAAAACCGATTTTAATTCAGATCGCATTTAAAGTACATTGTAATGTGTATGTCTTTTATATGTCTTTTTACTTACATTTTTGGATATTATTAACCTGAAAATTTAAGCATTCGTCCTCCCTAGGTAGCTTCATGGTCATTTCTTGGAGGCTTAGCAACGGCTTTGGCCTTTTTACCTTCTAATTTATGTTATTTAAGTTTTTATCTTTATTAAATCTTTGTTTACTTTTGTGATGTCAGTTAGTGGCAACCCTAGTTTTATTTTTAATTTATTGCTGGAGCTAGTTGTAGGTTGTATAGGTAAATCACATCGACCTCATTCGATTTTCTTTTTAATAATTTTCTAATTTTAAAATGTAAATGATCTGGAGTTGACAGGAGCCTGGTGGTGAAATGGGCAGTCTACGTTCAGAGCTGAGAGCAGAAACATCTCTGGGAAGCTTCATAAAAGTTTATTTAAAGGGCAGTTCCCCTTATTCTTGAGTTTTAAGTCGGCCTCTCTCCGTGCCGCACCCTCACCTAGAACACCTGGAAACCTTGATGCTTGAGCTGCACAAGCCTGATGAAGATTTGATGCTCCTCGGCCCTCCTCCACGGTCGGAAGACAGATGTCCTCGGCCCTCCTCCTACGGCCTGAGGATTGACGGTCCTCGGCCGTCCACCACCGTCTGAAGACGGATGCCCTCGGCCCTTCTCTACGGCCTGAGAGTTGATGGTTCCTCGGTCCTCCTCCACAGTCTGAAGACGGACGTTCTTCAGTTATTTATTCCATTCTGCGTTCATCTTCAGTATTTTCCGCCAGCTTCACTGGCATTAGTGATTTGAGTAGCTCCAGTTTTTTAGGTTAGGATCTTTGTTAATAAATTCTTATAACTCGTCCCCTTGTCAATTTCTTTTAAAAGTGCTCCCCTCCAGACTGAAAGTTAGGTAGGTGAGTGCTCAGAGTGACTTTACAGTTTTGTGGATCCTACCCAGGAAATTGTAACGTTACAACATAATTATTCATTTGTATCATGATAATTATAAATATGTCACATGTAATTAACATAGGATTATTTATTTGAATATCCAGTCGCGCAAGTGTCCATTCGCGCACATTATTATGTCTTTTAGCGCAAGTGCGTTCGCGCAAGTGTCCTTCGTGCAAATGTCTTTCGCGCAAGTGTCCTGATACCAAGCTCAAGGTGGAATGCAATAAAATAATACCTTCTTGAATTCATGCCCGCCTAGTACTTTTCGTAAGGTTACTAACTAGGCCCATAACTAGCATCTAGACAATGTTGTGATGATTAATATTCTATAGGCAATAATTTTTCTACACTAACACTTTTACTACTGATTATACCTTTTTCATACGTGGGACGAGTTGCAGAACGAAAATATTACGTATTTTGGTTTTCATCAACTCGTCCCAAATGGGCCGTAGGCGTGTGGGACGAGTTGATGAACGACAACCTAATTATATCACCAGATAATCTCTTGTCATATTATATTTATGCAAAAACAACATTATCCACTGAGTGGTCGTTGGAAATAAACCTTTTGATACAAGCACGTTTATAATTCAAAGCTGAATCAAAATAACTTCAACAGTTTATTGTTAAAAGCTCCTGGCCGGCTGTGAAATTTTGTGGAGAGCCAAGGACATTAAAAATAGAATCATAATTCCCATTATTGATATATTTCGGTTTTAGAGTTCATCATGGTTAGAGTATAGCCTTAGGGGCACTACGGCGGCCAAAAAATTGTTATTTTCGCAAATCGTTTATTTTCTCGATTCTATCGTATAAAACACCTAAATAAATATAAGGCTAAAAGTGTCTTGGGTGTTTTTTGTCTCCGACCAACCGTTTGTCGTAAAAACGATCTCGAAGGGATCCATAAGTTAGGTTAGGTTAGAACTGACCATCTACGCGCGAGCCGAGCGAGCGAAGCGAGTTGTGCCGCGGCAGCGGCCGGCGAGCGCTATCTCGAATGTGGTCGCGAAATTTTTCAGTATTTTTTTTTTCATAGTGCCCTTAAGACTTTTTTAGTATTTTTTTTTTCATAGTGCCCTTAAGACGACACTCTGACCTTCATCATTCAGCACTGACGCACTTCCGTGATTTTAGAGTCAAATAATCAAATTATTTATTCTTCCAAAAATCTTGTCACTGTTGCTCGAAAAAATTTGCAACTCTGAGGTCAACTAACGCATTAATAAGAATCGCTTTGCCATTTTAATCTGCCGATGCTTCGGAAAATTTTCTTTGCAAACCAGTTTCATTGAAAACGAGGTCACTTAAAATAGTACGAGTAACTATGTCGGCATTATCAAATGCAAAACGTCACAATATATTTCAGTGGCGCCCGACTGTGGGCGAAATATGTGGGCGGGGAATTGCACCACCGCCCACCACATCTCCGGCCAGAGCACTAGGAGTTTACAAGGAACTGGCTCTTCGCAGTATACCACATCCACTGCTCCTCATGTTTCATCTTATGTCCGTCTTACACTCTCAAAAGCAGCATTCGGTGCTGAAGTATGCGATTCTCGAATCATGTCCCAAGTATTTGTGTGAGAAACTATCCTTGTGCGATATTGAAAACACAATTGTTCCATTATTTTTGGTGTCTGTTTTGTAGCTTTGTGTCAAGGTACTGGTTTGTCCGGTGTTTTTATCGCCACTAACGAACCTAAGGCGGGATTGGACCATTTGCATTGTGACTAAAAACTTTTTAAACGACTTCGCAAGGATTTCGGCAAAGCTTCTTTAATTAATTATTTCGTGTCGCTCTTATATCGTTTTTAAAGAAGAAGAAGCTATTTTATATTGTTATCAAGCAGGTGTGTCACCGATAAATTATCAAAACAAATTGTCATCTGTTTTGTATTGTTCTTTTTCAGTATTGTTTTTTTTTTTGTTGCGAATTGAGCCTGGTAACGTTCAGATCGTTATAATAGCAGTTGTAAAACCGTGTGTGTAGAAAGCAATAAAAATATTTTCGTTATCGCTCTCATTGTACTATGCAATGCAACTGCTGCAACTAGTCCCCATAGCGACTAAGAGTTCCACGTGTATACCTCCTTGACCGTCTGCAGCCCTGATAACGACTAACATGGCCATAATAGAACTAATTCGCCACCTAGTGGTAGGTGAAAAAAAAAATGTACACTTGTAGCCACCATGAAAGTGTGGGAAAAGAATGAAACTGCTGTCCTATTCAAAACAAAGTCAAAGTCCATTGATAGAAATACAAAAGCAGGTGTTTAGATTTACATCCCTAGAGGATATAATATGTAAAAGAATACAATGGGAGCAAAAGCCTCACGATCAAAACCACCTGCTTATTGTATTCAGTCTAGTCCATGATATAGTTAACATTAGAGCACACATTTTAAGAGGTAACAGAAATGTTGCATCGGCAACAAATAAATAACAATAAGGGCAAAAAGTATATGATGATGAACATGTATTTTTTATCTGCCCAATAAGCACCAAGTCACGCAAGTATTGAAAGCGATGATACGGTATAATCGACAGTAAACCCTGTGCCTGAGGCTGTCGACAATCGCAGGAAATGTCCGCCATTGATTTTTCTTCACGCTAATTCTTATCGTCGTTTCTAATTGTATTAACATTCTTTCGGTGTTGTATAACTTCACCTTGGCACTCTGCACCTGCTTGGTAACGCAACTTTCTTCTGATTAATACTTCAATTTTGTTTACTATTTTTGCAAGTGGGTCATTGGATGCATTGTTAAGAAAAGTCCAACCAAAAATCGAAAGCATATGAAATAAGAAAATGAGAAGAATCGTGAGATCTTTGATTAAATTCTTTACTTGACTTTTATTCATATTATCTACAGTCGCCTCCGTAAGCTACGTTTACTTGTGCCTTAAGGCTGATGCTTCAGGGTAGCCCGCGAAATTAAAAAAATATTACGTTTTTGCAATTTGCAGGCCAGTGCAAGGTTGTATGTTGATTAAAATATTGTTCGCGGCTGTAAGACGTATGTAGTTACAGAATTATAATCATCAAAATCATCAATACAACCCTCAAAGTTCATAAAGGTCTAGCACTGACTTTGACCTTGAAAAAGTCGTTCCTAGACCTTTATGAAATTAGAGGGTTGTATTGTTGATTTTGATGACTATAATTGTTGATAATAATGTGCTACCCTGACGCTTTCACCTTAACATGGACACATGGGTGCTGTAAAACTATTACCAAGGTTTTACTTTCATCGTTCTGAAAATTTCTTGATTATCTCTTTTAAATTTTGCCGTAACTACAAATATTATGGCAGTAGCCATTCACGACCCTTTAGAATCGTGTTTCCCATAAAATTGTGTAATATTAATTGTTCGGTTAAATCTTAAATTTTCCACTAGTTACAAGGTTTATGTTGATTTGGTCAGTAAGAAACTGCTTTTGTAGTCTTACGAGTATGTTTTATGACCGGAAATATATGTCTAAACGCGATGGTTGGGCTGCATGCATACGCAATGATTTTTTTAAATATTTTGTGGAAACTTGCACAAAGAATTGGTACAGCATTCTTGGTCAGGTTAACATCAAAGAGGAAACACAATTTCATTTTCAGCTGGTAAAAAATGGAAAAAGAATGAATACAATATCGTTATCGCCTATAACATTATCATTGTTAGCTACCAGCTCTTTAATAGTAGGACACTGAGTAATGTTTACCTATTGATGACCAAGATTTTATTTGTATAAGTAGCTTATTATTTTTCTGTTTTCCTTACAGCATTTACATCAAAAACAGAATAGATTTTTTTATTTGTCTTCTCATTTTTTTCTAGTCGTGCTCTATAATCATTATTATGTTGCTTTGAATTCATCGTGCAACTCTCCAGTTGCACCACGTCTTCCTCAATCACGGATGTAATGTCATCCTTCGACATGCAAACATCAAATCTCATGATCAAATCTAATGCATTTTTGTTTACCGTTTCCTCCGCTTGATTAGATCATCCATTCAAATTACATATTCAAATGTTAGTGTTCTTTGAACTGGATACATCAGCATCCAATTTGAATTTCATATACTTGTCACGAATGATAATCGTAAAACTATTACAATGTCTGGTTTTTCCATCGTCATATAGTGCGATGATAACTTCGATCAACATTAATCGAAAAGGTAAACCATCAGTTCGTTTTTCAACTGAATCTTCGAGTCAAGTAGAGATCAGAGAATAGTCTTGGTAACAATTATTAGAATCTGTTTGATTACCTACATTGATCGAGTCTTCAGTTTCATATTTGCTAAGAATTTCCTCTTCAAGTAAAAACCGCGGACTTCAAATATCTTTGTGTTTACATGAACGTGCAACACGTTTACAAGACAATATTAGCCAATCATTAATGTGATAAAAACAACGCCAGCCTTGACTGGAGTAACGAAAAAACTGTTAATGGAAGCGAGTCTCATCCCACGATAATATTATAAAGTAACATCGGGGTGTATAGTATGACGAGTTTGTGTGAAAACTTGATGCTCGCATAATCGCCGACGACGCAAGTGTTGTATCGGGGTTTTTGTTGCGAAGTCGGGTACGGCTGTACGCACGCACGCGCCTGCTGACGTTGCACAATTCACGGCGGGCCTCTACTCTACTAGCGAACTAGAGACGCGGTTCAGACGCCGCCTGCCCTCGCCCCCTTGCCCTGCACGTCGCGCGCCGGCACGCCGAGCCTCCCCCCCGCAGCACCACACCCGTCAGCGCGCCTTAGTTGCCCCGCAGCTGCCGCGCGCGTCCGTCGCATACTCCATGCGACCCCGCTATCCCTCTACCGTAATATGGATATACAGCAAATCCGCGTTCTTATCAACATCCAGTTCGCGTATTTGTGGTTCTGCGAAGTCTTCGACAAATATAAATGGATTATATTGTAAAGTGCCACAAGAAACTATTAGTTTTATAAGGTCCGCATTGGAATTTCTAATATGGCAAACCGTAGCGCGCCGACGACGTGTTCGGCACATGGCTTTATAATAATATGGTGCTTGCGGAAATTACGTCAGGATTTACAACTGTCTGTGTGGCGGTAAAGCGAGAGTGTAAATATTGTGTCTGATGAATTTAGAAATACTTCTTTTAATTACATTTTACATTCAAGTCAAGGATTAGTTGCGTCGCAGCATGGCGCGTAGGTACTCGTGGCGTCCACGTTACATTATGGCGGGTTTTCGCTTTCTGGCAATATTGTATTGTATTTAAGAATATTTACATCTAAGTAGGTACAAGTTTTACTAAAAATAGCCAAACTGATAAGAGATGATAAATACAATGATTTTGATACAGTTAATAGATAGGTATGGATGGTTGACATATGTTTTCAAAAGTGGAAGTGAATTTGTTGTAATGAGTGTCTAAAATTGTTCAGGTAATGTAAACAGTACTTATATTTATTGCTTTGTTTGATTGAACACGAAAGTACGATTACGTACGATTAGTACGTTTTTCAAAGTACGATTTCGTCCGAGGTCACTGGCTCAAGAAAACGTTGGTTAATCATTTCGCACCACTGGATGAATCGCACGAATCTATACAATACAGCTAATATCAAGCTTCTTCTAGCCTTACTTTACTTTTATTGGTCTGACTTCATTTCTTAAATTGTCACTTGCTTTTACAGTATCCCTCCAATAACATCCTAAAACACTTGCCATCGAATTGAAATTTTGAGTTTTCATTCTGTCTAAAATGGCGGGCGAATTCCGCAGTCATTCTGCAGAACTTGCACCTGTGTGGGTCTTAAAACTGTGCATGTGTGCGCACAATCACAGCAGTGCAACGTGGCTGCAACATGCCGTAGTACTACTACTAACTAATAGGGTAATGTAGGCGTAGTCGGAGACATTCTCTGATTGCTTATTTCCTGGTACTTGGACTCGTTATAGATTGAACAAGGTGCTGCAAATTGTTTTCTTATTTATTCATCAATAGCCTCATCTCTAAAAACTCGAAAAAATCGCAGCAGTTTAAATAAGGTGTATTTTTATTCTTTTTCAAAAGGTGTGAATAGATGCTGAAGTCGGACTCACTTAATGCATGGAAGCTAAACAAACTTAGGTTCATTTACCCGCAGTAACGATGATATGTTAATTATGCATGACACGCCAAACATTCTAATTAACTTAATTAGAATAGATACGACTAGCCTGACACTTCGTGGACTGACATCTGAAACCCGTTAAATGTTGCCCATTCATATGCTTCTTTGAACAAAAAATGTGAAGTATGGTATAACGGGCTGGTGTCCGCAACTCCACGTCCAAGCGCGTATTTTGGATACGGAAAAAAATGTGAATCATAGATATCGTTGGGGTAGTTCCAAGAATTCTAATCACTGAGTTCTGATTGTATCAGTTTTTAAAGCCTCAAGCTTTAAAAACTAGTAACAACAAAGTAGGAGGTTTTAATCTTAATTTGGGCTGCCCAACATGTTTCCATGTATTTTGGGGTTATACAAGACATAACCGCAATGTGGGAAAGGTTATGCAACGGGGGATTGCCACGTGGCACTACCCTTCGTTCTGCGCATGCCTGGGAGACAGATCCATGACATTGCAACTATATTCTAGACATAGCGTAAAATGGAGTGTCATTCTGGAAGTACTGAGTCGTTTTAATTTTTAATTACTTTCCCATTAAGGCATTTTTCATTCAGACATTGGGTCTGCTCTCTTCCATAGTTTGTATTTAATTGCCGACTTTTAAATTTGGACACAGTCCGGTCAAGTTATAAATTACTATCTAGTCTTGGGATCTTTCAACAATTTTCAAATTTTTTGTTTCTGCTTAGAATTTGTTGGTTATCAATCCAATTAAACATTGATGGAGTAGCCACGTGGATGGCGACTCCAGTGCGCAAGTCCACAACCTCGTCTCAGCTGTGTTCTGAGAAAATCGTTACCATCGTCCAACGCACCCACTTTTCGTCACGTGGTATGTCGAAAAATCTCACGGCTTTTTTTGAAGAATTTTCATTGCACCTACATCCAATGCTTCTTTTTATACACTATTTATGTTATGGTGTCAAACTTTACTCACTGTTATTGTTTTCTTTTATTTATCTTCTTTCTTTCCAACATATGTTACACTTTTATTAGTAGTTCCAAAGATTAGATTACAAAATGAATTATGTATACAAAATATTTAGGAATGCTAATCAGTTTTATCAGCCCCAGGCCCATGGGTGCTCCAATTAAGCTTGAGATTATTAATCGCTGATATTGATAAAAGGTTTTATAAGTAAATTGGACTCTAGATATGATTTGACATCTTTTAATTTGTTAAAACGTACAAAAATATCGTTCTGTAATCCAATTTGCTTTAAAGTTTTTCTAGGATATTATAAAAACTATCGTAAAGAACCATGGATAGAAGAAGTATAAACTTTTGTCGTACATTTTTAAGCTCATTTTCCTTATCATTTTTTAGAATTTCCAGATAACTTCAGTGTACTTCTTCGAAGGTATTCTGAAGCATAAATTAACATTTTTAATTACTTCGAGTATCGTCTGGAAGTTGGTCTCAAACTTCAATCGTAAAGTTCATCGTTTTATCGTTATGTTTTTAGGTCGTGGTCGCCACGAACACATCGCGTGCTTCATTTCAGGGATTTTAATTACCATCTTTCTCTTTTACTTAGACGTCTATTAAATTGTTTAATGATCCATGACGTTTTTGTGTTATTGTTCGATTGATGCCATCGAATAGTGCATCAGCATGATCCTTCTATATTCATGAGACTTTGTTATTAAACTGCATAAGTATCAGTGCCAAGACGTGTACAGCCCGACCTTTATCGAGTTTCACGTGACTTATTTCCATTTCAGTATGTACCTCGTGCATTTGCTTTTCGCTTGTGATCGTTGTGTCTGCCAAGTCCACTTTCTCTCCCGATGCATCCAAACCCATTAATTTTCCATAGATATAATCAAGATAGTAAACTGGGAGTTATGTTAGTTCTAGAAAATAAAATTAAAAAAAAAAAAACAGTAAAACTCTGTTAAACTTTTTGGTATTGTACTGCATATAATATTTCACTGGGGAACCCCCATTAGTTATGTGATACTTTCACAGTAGAAACAATTGAATAGGTACAATTATATTGAGTCACGTATTATTGATTTATATTTCACTTGAAAAAAATCACATATAAAGTACCCACCATACTCTACCTAAATATAGCCCGGAATCTGCCGAAGAAAGTTTGGCATCACAAAGGATTTTATAATACTCATTTCAATGCGGAGACAATGCACACCAGGTAATGCAATCATACATAAAGCTTTGACTTTGAGGCACTGTTTGTTCTCATTCTATTTATATTTAGATTTTGAGTTTGTCTGGTTTTGAGAGTGCGACCTTGATCGGTCATGTCTAGGCGACCTTGCCGTTAGTGGAGAATGTCAGTTCTACGTCCGCTTCAATTAATGCCACATGTATTAACACGTTTAATGACATTTACAGCGAGTCAACTTTCACAGTCGCTAACTCAGTAAGAACTTATCTACAATCTTGTTGCATCACGGAAGCGTTTGCATCTAACGCGGAAGCCCCTCGTCTCGTTTGTCTTTACCTTTTTATAGGTACAATAAATTAAAAATTCTGCCGCTTCCTAGATTTACATAATTAACCTCGTTTAGTTTTGCCCTCTGTATTATTACTATCTAAAAGTTATCATCTTATTAAATCTCCATACCCCAAGTCTAAAGACCTTGTACTATCATTTGCCATTCACAAACATTTAAATTCGTGCTTTCCTCATAATGTACTTGAAATGATGACTCTATTTGCAAATTGAAATCCCGCCATAACGTCATTGGTCTCATTGTCTGAAGATTTAAACTTCCGTACAATAACATTGTGCAAATTGCACCGTAATGCCGTCAGGATCTTTTATTTTTCTCCGTTTTATTTATAGCCCTTTGTTGCGCTTACTAGTGTTTGGTTTGTGTACATAGTAATTGCGTTTACAGCGATTCATCGGCGTGCACAGGTGAAGGTCATGGTCGAGGCGCCTGGACGCGGCGCACTCACATGACTGGTTGTTTGTATGTGCCGCGTTACGGCGGGCGGCGGCGGCGGCGGCGTGTTCGAACGCGATTGGTCGGCTTTCACGAACCTCGTTACATAAATGCTAGTATCTCTGCTCCTAGTGCGAGTTATGCACTTGGTCGTAGTATCTTAATATGGTCATGCTTTTCTGATCGTCCATTGTAATGAAATCGTATTCAATTTTTGCTTAAATGAATTTATTCAAAGCGTTTCACTTTTTACGCAACCTTATATCCTATTGGATATAAGGTTGCGTAAAAAGTGAAACGCTTTGACGCTTTTCGCTTTAACGTGGATTAAATTTTCATTCAGTATTTCCGTTCTATTCCTAGAAACCGTGCAGTGCTTGTTCATTGATAAGTCTTCCGCGATAATAGAACACGAAGGTACTGAAAATAGATTTAATCAAATAATAGAATAGACAATTTTAAGGCATAAGACTTTCAGAGTTACTTATCCAGATGTTTTTTCAGCTGTCGTAACATTTGAATCTGACAAGTGTACGGCAAGGTCGTCATTATAGGCCGCCTGGGAAAGACCTTGCTCTTATAACTTGAGTCATATGGTCGGATCTACATTTGGGTTAATCACAATGGCCGTATGTTTGTACCGCGCCGGGCCGGCTTTTAAACGATGACGAATCATTGTTTGGGATGTATTGTGTGTGTCATTGAAAATGATTATAACTTGCTTATTGTCGGTAACGGTTAACGTTTTAATATTGGCTCGTTCATTAAATGTTCCGTCTTTGTATGGACCCTTTATCGTTTCTTGTTTCGTGTCTAATTAGAATATAAATGGATGTAATAAACTTATTGCAGTCATGCACGTTCTCTGGACCTCTTAAAAGTTTAAGGTGGTTAAGCTAATTGTGGCAATAAATTGAAAAGTACTATTCCAGTCACGTCTTTCCTTGAATTCTAAACGTGGATCAGGTTCACGTTATAAAACTTTCTTAGTGCCCTCAATAGGTTATCTGTCAACAACAGCTTTCTTCTAAGTTTACTTTACCCTCAGTTTTCACAGCTCGTGCAATACTGTTTGGAAACTACTTCAATAATTACTAAGCGTTAACAGAGTAGTTCCAACTTTCTAAGAACCTTCTCCAACCTAATTTTATTCGTGTCTCCTTTTCATCTAATCTGATCAAAAGCCTTGACATTTATTTTAATGTCATTTGAGTATAGTTCCGTCCTTTTAATGTTTAGATACTGACGTTTGCGACAAACAATAAACTTTGTAAATGTCATAAAAATACTGGGAAAATCTTAAGTGTCAGTTCCTGATATAATTTAAATAGCTGTTACTGTTTATGCTGCAATAAACCATAAATAACTATTTTACGGTTCGCTTGTTCTTGTACCGAGTCCGAGACTAGATTTCTGGCCGTAAGCACTTGGGGAAAGGTGGATAATATAGCCTCATTGAATAAGGTCCGTGCTTTGTCCTTAGACAGATTAAGGTGAAAATTGACTTGATTTATTCCTCTTGTACTTTATCCGATAACGGTAGTTTATTTAAGTGTTGTTCTAGCCGACAACTTTCTGCTGCATGAATATAATTCACAACTTCACACCAGTAATGTACAGGCTTGGATTATACTGAAAAAGTAACGACAAAAGTACCTACTAGCAGTACTAGCTCGACTGCTCAACTGTCTTGTTAGTAAGTTATAAGAAGATTGTTGATTATTTCTAGTACGAAATTGTTTACTTTAAGTCGCTGTAGGTCTTACAGCTGAACAAATAATTTTTCCGAATGATTTACTCTTTGTTTGATTGAAATAAACAATCGTACGCTTGTTGTTCACTGTGCCAGCTGATATGACGTGTAGGCGGGAAAGTCAGCTACCGTTCACCTGGGATACTGTTTGATTAGAGTGCAGTAAGAACAAAATATTGCTGAACTTCAATTAAATATTATGTTACGGAATTAGGATAAACGGGCAGCGATCTATCGTTTATTAAACGTTGAACAAACAAATAAATCTTCCATGACACCTACAGGAAGAAATTTAAAAGCCTTAACTGCAAACTACATTTCTGGCTGCAAATAATGGGAAGGTTTTACTTGAAAGAACCCTGCTGCGAGAGAAATGACACGAGGATTATGGATGCTATGGTGATAGTTCACTATCCAATGGGCCATACGTCTAGTCTATTCGCCGAAGAAAATTAATTGCCTAGATAATGTATTTAAACCGGAACGATCTCATGTTTCATTCCATTTACGCCTAGTGTTAACACTTGACACTTCTATTACTTCTTGGCAAAGCAATAGAATAGCTTTAGATTTAATAGCTTTTGATATATTGACCATTTATCAATCGAAAAGCGCTATGAAGCTGACGTCTATTCAATTAAACGATGGTAATTCAACGAACGGGTCATAAGTAATATTATTGGTTCTCTAACAGTTATTGAAGTCATAATTTCTCTCGAAATCGACACGTATAATAGTCCTTCTTTCGATTTAGATAAATTTAATGTAAGTAATATACTATGCTATAATAACGAAATGAGGTTTTTATTCTTCATTAAACTAACAAGTCCATTTATAAGTAGTAAACAACTGTCAAGGATGTTTATCATTTTTTCCACGACCGTCGACCGGCTCGACTCGATTTAGCCAATAATAACCGTTTGTTTGTCTTGTGAGTCGCGCCTGATTGGTCAGAGTTGACACTTGATTGAAATTTAACACTTAAGCACGCGATACTTGACTTTGAGCCGTTGGAATTGAAACGTTGCGCAAAATCTTCGCCGCAAGTAGCCAGAAACATTGCACAAAGCAAGTCCACACATAATTTCAAGTGAATCTAAATATAGATATTGCAAGTCACTTTGAAGGAGCTTGTGTTAATGTAAAGATACAAAGAGTGCGGAATGTTTGTCATCACAGTTCGTGAGTTGTGACGGACGATTGCCGCGGACCGTGTCTAATGAAAGGTCCAATCAATTTGATCATCCATCAGCGGACTGTGTGAATGTGCGAGAAGGCCGCCAACGAGCCATTAAACTGCGTCCGATGTCCGCCTCGCTTGTATTTGTGTGATTTTATCATGTGTTTCTGTATGTCCTACCAAGAAAAACGCGACATCATCAATAGTTTGAGTCAGTTCACAGTTTTCTCTTCAGTCTTGCCGCTATTTCCATATCTTAAACGTGTTTTAGCGGAAGCAGCCTTGGCCCACTAATGGCGAATAATTATGACTTGTATCTTTCTTTATTATAAATATTTACATTATCATTCAATATCGTTTTCTTGTCGTAGGTACTACTTCCTTGTTTTCTTTCTGACTTAATTACTTTTTTGGTATTTCAACTTCAAGGATTAATTAACAATTTGTTTTCAGTTTCCTAGAGTATGTTGAATGATAGGTTTCCTTCACTCTTTAGACGTTTTATGTTTATCATTTATAATTTCCAATGTTTTCCTGGTTGCAAGAATTATACATGTTACGCAGTTACGCAAGTACAAAACTGCATGTCAATTCGAATGTAGTGGATCATGTTACGTCCAACCGTAAAACAAACCGCAACAAAAATATGTCCATACATCCAAGAAATTTTTCCCACTTATTCCGTGTTTTCTAAGGCCTAAGAGTGGATTTTGTGTGAAAATTTAACTTGTTCGATGTAAAAACATGTTTGCCGTAAGTAACTTGAGAATGCTGGCGAGCGGCGACAACTACGCTAGTTTGCGGTCTAGGAATGTGATACGCGAGCTTAGCTCGCGTCTTTCTATTGATTTAATTATAATACTCTTTGCAAATCTCTGTATTTCCTTCTAAAATGGCTGTTTTCCGAAATTATATGATGCCGTAAGTATCCAAATATCCCCCTCTCAATTGCGCAAAAAGATTTGGCTACGTTTTTAAACATGGTATTATTGTTAAATTACTACAAACGGAAAGTGTCGATAAATGTTTTTACTGACCTCGCTATAATGTTTCGTAATTACTGACAGCACAAGCTTACTTCTTCAGTGGAATTATTCACGCAATTTGATGTTGCAACTCGCGCAAGAACTTCGTATTGTTCAGTAAAAAAACTAATCTTGGAATACTTGCTATTAGTCTTTCAAAAGGCCTTGCTGAGGTACTTAGGTTCTTTTAATTGAATTCACGGAGATCTATTATCTTAGATTCGTGTCGTTCAGCGTCATTTACATTTTCATTGACACTTTTTCCAACAAAACCATGTTGTTTGCTTTTTTAACAATTGCTATTGTTATGTTGTACTTGGATGCTTTTAATGCGCGTACCAGGACAGTATAGTTTTACTGCAGATGTGTCGATCACTCGATAGGCGCCGGTGACCGCATTCTTTACGTCGTCGCAGCCTATTGAAAGTGGAGCAAGCATCCGTTCAACGTTCATAAGATTTGCAATACCATTTCTCGTTATCGTCACGGATCCTAGTACATATATTTGAAAAGGGTAAAGCCCTTTTCTTTTTGTATGCAAAGGAAAGCTTTATTGTGCAGTTTTCAATTTAAATGATAATCTTCTTCGTTGTAATTCATCAGATTTACTTCACAACAATGGAAGAAAAGGAAAAGGTGACCATTCCCTTTATTGAATGGAAATCAAATGTCCAGCGTTAAATATTTATATTGATGTAAGTATTCAGAAATGTATCGTAATCTACTTACATTACAATTAAATAGATTTAATTGTACGATAATAATGGAATTGAATTTGAATGGTTTTTTTAACCAACATGAGCCGGTTTTTCAAATGATACTGAATGATCATAATGAACCTAAAAAGCCTCTAGTGATTTTCACGTCTACAAGCCACACTTCTACATTATTTCCACTGTACTAGTCTAGCATTATTCTATTGCTTAAACTCAGACGGATTAATAGCCTTCCTTAGATGATACCTACTCTAATTTTTAACCGACTTCAAAAAGGAGGTTTTCAATTCGATTGGTATTTTATTTCTCATTTCTTTGCTGGTCAGGAATGTTATCACTAAACACGTTATCAAACTAGTGACAAACTTCTAAACCAATATTTGAAAATGCTAGTTTGTGGAAAATCCCATTCTAGAATTGATGCAAGTAGTTGTTTTAATAGATGATCCCATATCCGTCGAGGTCAGTGAACCTATTCGACTTTGAATTGTATCAATAACGCATGCATTATTTGTTCGAGATAACAAATACTATTGAATGACAAGAAACAAAAGATACTTGGAACAAATAAGAAAATCAAGTGTTTAGCCTTGAGATAATCAGGCGGCTCGAATTCTGTCTGTCAGCTTTATCTATACGATTAGTAAAGAGTCGACTTTACGAGTGGTCAATGGGTAATAAAGTTGTATCTTTTCTTAGAAACTGTTATGACTGCATACAGTGTCGTCAGTCTCTGCTTTATTGCAATGTTTATTACTAGATGTTTTGCTATTTCTTATGCGTCTTTCTGCTTTTCGTTTTGAATATTAACATTGACTGTACATACATAGAAGTGTCTGCAATGATCACAAATGATGGTACCTTTACTTTGAGTAGTTTGAGTATATCCATCATTCATTAGATATTTGTTTAAGTTTCTTTTCCATATCTTTTCTTTATTAAGTTTCCTTTTTGGAAAAGAAATGTTTCTAGCATGAATAGATATCTGGAACTGACGTAATCTTAGACTTGATAGTCTGAAACCCTCAGCTGATGCTGAGGGTTTTATTTAATTATGTTCATTTACCAAGACAATTACAATCTCGCATTACAACACAGACAGTTTTCTATAGGTACTGAAACAAGCGTTATATTATTCTGAATGACGTCAATTGAACCTTCATAACCGCGCGATCGGTCGCATGACCTAAAATATGTGTGTCTATCACACAGTTATTAATTACTATGTTTATGACACTACTGTTAGCGGTAAACACGGCTGGATTCGATATTCATTTGGCGACTTCTTGATCTTCTTGCTACTAGGTATGTCGCCCTAGTACAAAATTGTTTTTAACATTATGCTGCTTTTACTTGTGCGTTCTTTCTCGTCCCAGTGAGTCCCATCTGCAGGAATATTAGACAAGATAACGATTAATCCGTTGGCAATCTCCCAGCTCAAAATTAACAACGGTACCACAATATAAATATGGACAGTACGGAAACTACCTACAAACGCTCGAACCCACTCACTCACACTAACATGCGCATCGACGGGGCCGCGGAGCGGACGTTGCGGTGCTGTCAGTAGCGCCCCGCCGAGACGAGTGGTTACGTATAAGTATCTCCCAATCTTTTTAAAAATGCCACGAACGTATTGCGCGGTATACGGCTGTTACAATTTTTTACACAATTAAATTCAATAATAAAGAATTTCGAACGTGTCGTAGCAGAAGAAAGTATTTTTCTGTAAATAATTTGTAATAACGAAGATGTTTTTTTAAGTAATAAACGTATTTTTTATGTACCTAATAGTTTTTTAATTCATAGGTTGTTCGCAGCCGCTCATGAGCCAGCCAGCTAGTGTTAGTACAAACAAATCCTTAAAACTAGCTTAGCTAACTAACTTAGTACACACGATTATAATTACAATATTAAAACATTATCACTATCATTATCGTTCAACTGCGGCTCGCTCCCGCCAAAACTTGTAAAAGGTTACGCCGTCGTCGTAATGACAAAGATCTATAATTCTACAAGTTGTTGTATGTTAATATTAAATTGTTTTCCGTGTTTAGACTATCGTCTTCTTATCGTCGGCTTGTAAACTAGGTACATATTTCAATTCGATCGATTGATCACAACAGAATAAAAATATTTTAATAAAAATGAACGAAATCAACAACATTAAAAGGGACAACCCTATAGCTTGAAATAGCTTCAATGGAGCGTAGGTAATTATTGCATCAACTAGGCTTAGTATCGGTACTGTCAATATTTATACTGTGACGGTACTAACTCTGACCAAAACATAAAACGTTATTCCAGTGTCGCACCTGTACCAAAGACAAAAAGTACAAAGTTCACATTTACCCCCTGAATAACTGCCAATGATTTGAAAGTGACCCTGTATTTAAACATTTTTAAAGTTGAGAACAAGTTTATATTATTAGCTCGTGATTAATCAAAACATGCTCTTTGTCTTCCAATAATACTTACTTATCTTAGGGAATACCTAAAGACAAACGAATTGCCAAGTCACTCCGTAATTTCCATTTCTGTAATAGGTTTCTTATCAACTTGACAACTTACTTTTTGTGATGACGTGATGAATAATTAATCAGTAAGTACATATTGTCCTATTTTTTAAGGACGTGGCTGAATAATTTTTGTGGGCCAGTAAAATTCCACAGTCCTGTGTCAGCATTGATTTTTGCAATAACACGGTCGCCGCATTACATATTGTTCTATAAACGTATTAAATTATTAAACATAACTCATTATCAAATCATTATTATGCATTTCGTTACTAGGTATGTCGTTTTATCTCTTGTAATTATTATCCGCTTAAACGTAACGTAATGATCGTTGAGCGCCATATTACATCGCATTAAGTAAGTACCTCAGTAATAACACGTCTTATGTTGCCAGTGCAAATAATGGTGTCGATTCTGTTGTGCACAAACTAAACTTGATTTAGGCTATTGCTATATTTTTCTCTCTAATAAAACAAGAAAGAGACGGATGTAATTTAGAGCTGTCAAATTTAGTTGGAACTAATATTTCCATACAAATGAAGGGTGTACGTAAAAACATGTCGACTAAAAACACGGTGACGCGCAAGGCATAAACTAGTTTGACATCTTTAGCTTAGTTCATAGCTATAGCCGTCCTCTTCTCGCACTGCCTTTTAGTAAAACGATAGCAATAGCATAAATTAAGTTTAGTTTGTGCACAACAGAATCGACACCATTAAATGTTTTTCGAAATGTTCTCGTGTTACAAACGTTTTAGTTGTGGATGAGGTTCGGCTCGGGTAATAAAACAACGTGTAACAGTAGTACCTATTCTTGCTATCTGAAGTGTTAGTAGCTCGAAGGTGTTTCATAAAATTATCCTCATAATATTTTTGTTACTTCTCAAAGATAAGCCGTATTCACGCCCCTACATTCGCTGGTGGCCTTTAAACAGCTGTGTCGTCACCGATAAGCGACCGAAAAGGCCTCGTTTTCAGTTGCGATAACAACCATAACAGTAGTGTCAAAAACGATGACTGACAATATAAAAATAACCAAATAACACCATTTTTACCAGATAAGTGTGCGGTTGAACGGTGCAAATGTGAATTTATATTTATACAAGTGTAGTGAATGTTCTTATTTATTATTTAACATATCCAGATATTCAATGAGGACTCAAAACATGGAACGTTACAAATCCGATGCGTTACGATGGCGTGCTTCCTACTACAGTGATTTAAATTTAAACTAGTGCATAGTGGTCGTAAAGTCTGATCTGTTAGACTGCGTTAAATTATTTATTAGTTAGTGTTTATATCGTGTGGATTATGCTGATCAATACGTTTTTGGACACGGAGGATTTCGTGCATTTGTATTATCCGGAGGATGAGCCTGCGGCCGTGCAGGGCTGTGGAGCCGGCGCGCGCATGGCGTCCAAGTACCCGCCCAGACCGCCCTCGCCAGAATACTCACAGGTTTGTGCTAAGATACACCTCCCTCCCTTTATGGAAGCCAGGTAAATTATTGGTTAGGTGCCAAGAATGTCTGACTCACATTTATGGGGAAGTTCCTAATGATAAAGGAATTTCATGTATTTCCAGTTTTCATTATTTTGAAATAGTAATTATCTAAGTAAGTACCTATTTTATCATAAATTACATAACAATTTATTGTAATTATTCTCAGCTATGTAATTGATACTAGTTGGTTGTGAAAACATATCATTGACCCGACAGTTACACAAGAATATATAAATTAATACACAAAATAAAGTAACACTGGAATATCGCCTTGCAATAATTCGATACGATACTTCGCAGTGGGCGTCACGGCAAAAAAGTTCAGAAAAAAATTACTGGCCGCTACGTACTTTGTGATGTAAAGCAGGTAGGTACCTACCTAGTTTAAATATTGACGAAGCGGGGAAAAGTAACGGTATACTACGAGTCCTTCACCTTGAGACTAATAATTGTGTATACGTCGACGCCCCCTCCCCCAACAACCCCCCTCTCTGATCCGTTCATTCAGCGGGGGGAGGAAGGACGAGAGTACTATCAACCTATGATTACTTGTACGGCTTTGCGCTGAGTACTTGGAACTTTTCAAAGTTATTAACTTCCGTAGAAATAAGAGCTCTTAAATTCTATTTATAATTTTCCTGTACTTTATTAAGACTGGAGCGAGAGTGTGTGGGACGGGATTTTAGAAGCGTTGAATGTGGGTCTTTATGAATTTTCTTTGTTTGCTTTTTCTCTTGTTTGTGGCTAAGCTAGACTAGAGGGTTTAGTTTTTAAATGACTAGTTCATTCTTTTAGGCAATCCCAGTGTTATGTTTAGTGTACGGCCTGAGTGCAATAGCGTTCGGCGGCGAGTTCTGCGGGGCGTCGAGCGGCCGGCCGCGCGTTCAATGAGTGGCCATAGTGCTGAGTGCACGCTCTGCGTTTGGGTGAATCCGCCGGCCGCGAGAAATATAAGACAGCAGTTTTCAGACTTTTGGCAAAATAGAATTAATTAAAAACATTTTTCCTACATATTCCTAACCTAGCCTTGATTAGTACGTTTTCTGTTATTAAATTGATATCTTTAATTTCAATTCCCAGTTTTATTGCTAGTTCTCTCCAAACTCTTGTTTTAATTATTTTTGTATAAACAGTGAGTAGATAACTATATTTCAGGTTTATTTTGTATTCATATTATAATTTCTTCAAACGACAACACGCGCACGCTCGTCTTGCCGCGCGCGCGCGCCGCTCCGACGCCGGACGCCCCGCAAGACGCAAACACGCACGCTGCAGCCGCCGCGCGGCGGTCTTCCTCAGGCCACTCACTTATAAATAAATGCATGCACTGTTTGACATGAACGCTGCAATCGCCGCCCCTCCGCACGCTCGATTCGAGCGGCCACCGGCCACTCTGTTCGTACACTTACATTAGCCCTGCCCGCTTAGCATGACCACCGTAGAAAAGAAAGAGAATCGACAAATCTTTTGTTCATCTGTCATTTTGCTGTCATTGAATCGTCAAAATGACAGATGAACAAAAGATTTGTCGATTCTCTTTCGTTTCTTCGGTGGTCATGCTAAGCGGGCATTTGCCTAGCAGTGGGATTGTGCAGGCTATCAGTATCAGTATCAAGTCAACCTGTCTGTTGTATGACTGAGAGAGAATAATAACAAGGTGATGACAACAACTATAATTGCATTTCGACCGAAAACAATCACATGTTTACGATCAATACGAATATCTTGAGTCATCCACTAAAAATAAAAATATTCCAAATTATGTTTACATTCTGATCTAATAACGCCCACCGTGCCGTCCATTATTTGTTTGTTAATCTGCTGTACTGGCAACCCATCAATCTGTATTAAAAGTTTATCTTTGTAAGACGCAGTCAAAATCGTAATTTATCAATTGAAACTAATGGTGGGGCTTTAGGAGCAGTAATGGTCGGTACAATGTCAGATGCACCGTAATGAGACACAGTAGTGACTCATTACAAAAACATGTTCCCTCGCTACTCCCATTGTTGAACTCATGCTGTGTTGTGTTGTGTGTGGTATTCTAATGTTACTCCTGTCTGGTCTAAAAATGTCGTAGATCTTATAATGTCAAAGAAGAACGCGTGTGTCCCAAAAATATTTAATACAGTGAGTGATGGATAAGATATTAAATTAAAATAACTACGTGTTACGAAACGTGCGGCTAATAGTTAATTTTAGATTTACATAACTTTCGATGTTATTGAACAGCTTGCCAAGCAATTTGTCATTACTTACGTCATTGATGTCACAGATGCATTCAACTAGGATCACATGAGCACAAACAGATAATACCTACTGCTCATAGTTGCAAACACCGGAAGCTTTTTAATCCATTGTTGTTTCAATGAAGAGTGACACACAAAAGTCTGCAGATCACTCCGGCTACTACGCATATTTCTCTATCTCCTTCACATGTTTCAATAGTTTGTGGAGTGTACCAGGAATTCATAACATACCTACAAATATCTATCAGTACAAAACCTTGAATGGGCCTTTCAATGCAACACACGGCCTCGGCAGGGTTGAATGACACGAATGATTGAGTGAATGGATAATGAACACTCCTTTCATTCATTCATACTATCTGTATCAAAACCTATTTCAGCGTAGTTGTGAAGTTGCGAACACGTTTAAAACAAAGAGATAGCCGTAATAGTCCGTTGTTGCGATTAGTGGTCTGAATTAGGTAATAAATCTTTTTATTCTAACTCTTTATGAGTCTTTGTGTTGCGTCTTTGTTTCACATACTGCTCCAGCTACACATAATGACATAATTGTCTCTTTGCAAGGTACCTATATCATATCCAGCATATGCTCCGACAGATATAGGTAGCTCCAAGTAGTGTGATAATTGTCTACCTATGTAGTTCTGCAACACGCGGACGTTAGCTGATGATGTCCACATGTTAACCTCGAACGACCTTATTCTATCTCCTACGGACGCACGCTACGGTTGCATTAGTCACGCTTTACGTTATGCAAGCGAAGGTTTGCCCCTTCCGCAGATCAGATGCTGTTGCCTAATGCCACGCTTTGATAGTGTCGGGGATCTGTCTGTTGCAGAACTGACGTATGCAATCATCTTCGTAAATGTGTAGTACTATTTGTAAAGACAAGGTTTCAGCAATCTGTCAAATCCATAATAATATACACTCATAAAATGGCAATGCCAATAATTTAGTCAATTTAACAACATTCATCGCGTTGTTTCCATCGTTGAGCAGACTTTTACAAACAAATGGAGCGATTGATTCTATTTAGCTACGTTCTTTGTGAACTAAAAGAGTATCTTGTCTGTTATCAAGTCACGCTATATCTGCCTACCTCTCAGGCTCAGGACTTCAGGAGTCAGGAAACGTGTCAAAATTAAAATGATCTCAATGTGTATGTGCCATTGTTGTTTATTACTTTTTTAAGAATATTTTGTATTCAAGAGTATGTATTTCTCAAATAACGTATGTTCAATGCTTGGTTTAAAAAACTGTAAATTACCGACTTCATTTAAATAAACGTTATGTTCTGTAAAAAAAAACAAACGGGTTTTACAGAAGGACGCAAAAAATAAGTATCTAGTCAACAGAGTTCTAAAACCAAATAATGTATGAACAATGTTTGTAATCAATTCGTCTTGGGTAATATATATGAAACTAAAATGTTATCAAAATCCTTAGATTGCGCACATCTTTAGATTGTGTCTGCCTTGCTAACCCCATTTACACATCAGTACCTACTACTTGCCCTAACAGTTCATTCATAATTTTTACACCAGCTAATTGTTATGCTGTCCTGGTATTTTAAAGCTGACACCAGAAGTTCATCAGCTCCCTCGCTTTTGAAGAAACAAAAGATCCAGCTGACTTACAAATTCCTACAATGTTGGAAATAATAATTATATCTGTGTAACGTTATATTTTTTTAGTTTAATTTTTGAAGCACAAACTCAACCTTAGCAAGTGAAAAACTTTGGTCGCAGTTCAGATTAGCCAAATTACGATTAGAAAACATGCTAAGAAATACAAGTGCCAGAAACATACATTTCCCTGATGGTATTTTGTAAACAACTAAAAGCTTCTTAACATAAAAGAAAATCATGGGAGGCATCGAACTCGGTACTACGTTGTTAGGTTTTAATACAAAAGCGATTACTTCAAGGACACAACGAAAACCATTTAAGCAAGATCCTGTTTTGTTTCAATCAAAGGTGTGTGTAGACGTAGCTATGTACCTGTTTGAAACGTTCTAGAATATATTTTGGTGCTCCTCAGAGTCGGCGAGTGTTTTTTTAATGTTTACCATCCATCGGCTCACGAGGTGAACGACCCACGCTTCAAATTCAACTATTAACCCAACCATATGTGTGGGGATCCTCGTTCAATGGAAGTTTATAATAACCAGTGGGGCTTTCCTAGTTGGTTGGTTAGTCATGCGGTAGTAGTCAGCTCTAGGCGCCCACCCGCGCCGGTTTGATGACTGTTTTAATGATTACGACCATGCTTTAGTGCAGAGTTTGTTTCTGTTTCAAACAGTAAGCTTTGTTTATTTACACTACGGTTTATAAAAAGTATCCAAACTCTCCTTTTGATATATCGTTGTTTTGTTTGAAATTCTGATTCAGCACCGTAAACGGCAACAATAAACCGTCTAACGTTACGTATTGTTCAACAAAAAATACAGCTCCGATTTCGATCTAGTTTTTTTGTCATACGGTCAACAACACACTTGATTATCTCATCTCGCAAGAATGTACGATATTTTCTTTCCTAAATAACGATAGGCAAGTCTGTAATGGCTTAGTTAGTCACGTTTGGTTAGTGCTAACAAAAAAGTTTTTTAGTTTCTTGGATGTCTGTCTCCGTTGCTCCGTTGTTGCGCAAAAGCTTGTGTTCATTGAACTGCGGAGGGTGAATGCGCTAAAAGGACCGTGGGACGCACACCCACGATCACCTAATATTTTAATGTCTCCATTCCTCATTAGGCAATGTTTCATGACTGTAGTCCTAGTCATTGTATTTATACTTCAACCCTTTATGAAGTCATTCAACAGGGGCCAAAAATATCCCATATCTCTGTATTTATAGACAATCGCCTGTCTTGGTATGGACTTGTGATGAGGAGGGATGAAACATATGTGAATAAAAGAATGATAAATATAAATGTAGGTGGATGGGAAGGGAGAGAAAGTCCAAAGAAAAGATGGATAGATTGTGTGAGGAATGATATGAAAGAGAAAGGAGTAAATGATGCCGTGACGTCAGACAGGGGAGAATGGAAGCTGAAACGTGTTGTGACGACCGCAAGTAGAATGGGTCAAGGGTAGTAAGATGATGAAACTGTATTTACACAGTACAAAAAATAAGTAAGTCATAAATACCATAGATGACTTACTTATTTTTTGTACTGTGACGGCAACTTGTGATGCGATCTTAAATCCCATCCTTCGCCCACCGGCTTCAATAGTCAATCGCTTGAGATGAATCATAGCCATCATAGGCCATGTAAGTGCATGTTCTGTGCTGAGCTCATGTGAACCGCCGCAGGAGATTACGTCATTACTATGGAATGCTGCACCTTATATCTGATGGAAAGTAGAGCTTAAATATCTAACGATGTATGAATTATTACATGTCTTGTATGTGTGTGAGTTGTGAGTAGTTGTTGAAGCACATTTGTTCCCATATTCAGTTTTCGATACAGAAACATTTTACATCTCTGATTTTTAAGATGATGATGATTGTGCACCACACCCAGCCAGGAGCAAGGCTGACCCGGACAAGTCGGATACACCAGGGGGCACGATTTTGTAAGGAAAGACATGCTCTGGGATGGGAGAAGAAGCCCGACCAACCGCAGCCAGTCGGGCACAATCAGCCGACTATGCAGCCTAGAGCCAATATAGGAATAGTGGTAAAGACGTGTACAATCTATAGGAATGAGCATTGGTGTTTTGACTTTCGTTTGATTGGTTTCTCCTATCATTGGAGAATCATGTTCGTTTCTGGTGGTTGCGATTCCATTCGTTTTTGACACGTCTTTTTAAGAGGTTTTTAATACTAGATCAATTAATAACAAACTGTTAGCTGCGGAAATCTCGGTTTCCGTATGTATTAGTATTGTACTTGTATTGTAGACGTCAAAATTAATTGCTTTTAAACAAAAATAGTTGTGGTCAAATTAGGTCAATTGCCGCTGTTGCTATCGCTGTCACAGCATACATTATATATTAATCACCAATTACCTTTCGTTAATATTTCCTTCTGTACTGTATACTTTATCAATTAGGTATATTTGGTTATTCAATTAAAATTAACAAAACACGGAATGTTACTGAGCGGCCTATTAATTATTTAAAATTTTGTTTTGTACTGTACGAGTGTGACAAGAGGCCTTTACCATAAAACTGAAAAATTAAAGACAGAATGGGTAAGCCGTAGGGAAATGCACTGTTTTCCGTCTTAAACATTGACGAAAGATGATTTGTTATGGTTATGTCATGTCCATGGCTTATATTTTGGACCTTAATGTACCAGGCACAACTTGCAGCACTTACCTAACAACATGTGTGTCGGAATTTATAGGAGAAACATGACACTTGTTTAGTTATTGCTGTTTATTATGCTTTCCTGGTAATTAGTAAGTACCTGGAGGTATGACTTATGAGCCAATGACAAAGTACCTAGGTACATTGCTTGTGTACGAAGCACAGCAAATATTGGGTAAAAATTCCTTTTAAAATGCCAGTAGATACTGGTCTCTTGGTACTTCATGCATACTTCAAACATTTCACATTATCGTATGCATAATATATGTTCAATTGCCAACTGCGGTGTGGCTTTTTCGGACAAATATGACTGTGTTGGTTGCAAGTGATATAGCCAGAATAAGAAGCTAATACAAACCCACAGTCCACTCTACTTTTAACCACATTGTATACCCTGTGCCATTTGCTCGCAATACGACCCGAATGGCGCAGCGGTAGTGAAGCTGCCTTACGTTCTTAGGGTCCCGGGTTCGAATCCCGGTAGGAGCAAATGTTTGTGTGATGAGCATGGACATTTGTTTCCGAGTCATGGATGTTAATATGTATAATAAGTATGTATTTACAAACAAAAAGTATCTGTGTAGTATATCAACCATCCTGGTGTCCACGACACAAGCCTTGTTGCTTAGTGTGGCACTAGATGGCGCTGTGTGTAATGCCCAGCGATATTTATTTATTTAATAATTGGAGACACGACTTGAAAAACTATAATAAACATACATTACCATCGAGCAACAATAAATGAATTGCATAAGAATGTTTTGAAGCCAAATCCATGAAACTTCACAGCATTGTGCATTGTGAAGGCTCTTTTATAGCCTCGTAAATTCTTAAGTAAATAATAAACAGATAATTTAAAAAATCCGCTGGTATGTTTTCAAGGGAGCATAAAGCATTCTAATGATGAATAGAAAAATGCAAAATAAGGTAAACCTTTAAATTCCATCCTTGATACATATCCTGTAGAACCAACAAGCATTTAAAAGTACGTATAATAAGTAATGCGCATGAGTGGCAAGTTAGGTAAGGCAAGGTCGCTTTCTAACGTGTTCTGTAGTATCCAAAGAGGGACAGGCATGCAGTATGGGCGTGAGTCGAGTGTGAATTGCCTTAAAGTATGTGCAATGGTGCTGGAAAACTTGGGTTTTCTTTGCTTTTAAAATTTCCATCACGTATGTATGTTAAATTCTTTGGTATTTGAAGGGCCATTAGGCGACTAACTTTTAACCGACGAATTGTTTGACTGTTTGATAGCTTTTCTGAAGTAAATTCGTCGAATCTCAAATCGCTTTACTGGCTAATTCCTCAATATCCGGCTCGAAGGACAACATTTTTATTTCTGAATATTGACGATTACGGTTTAAAACCGGATTATTAAACAATAATTATTATGTATCTAGTCATACTATCTTTTATTGATGAATGAACTGCCTTCTATAACGAAAGTGCTGCTAACGACCTCCTTGATACTTTTACTCATATTCTTCGCTAAAAGATAAAGTAATCGATGAAAAATTTAATTCGGTACTCTGAAGTTGCTACAGCATTCACTAGTTAGCCAACTAAGTAACGGGACAGGTTTTCTTACGTTTGTTATTAAGTTCAACACCTACGAAGTAACCACATTCCACCCAGAGGTTTCGAAGCGCCACCAGTGAATCATAAGCACTAAGCACGCAAGATCATTATTTATGATCGACGATAAAGAACTGCGTTTTAGTTATTATATACCGGCGATAAACGATACCAAGGCAGCATAACTTCACGTACAACGCCTTTTACATAAAGCCTATGTATTCGTTATGCACTTAGGCATTTAACTCCACTGCTTCGCAATAGTGTATGTTATTATGTAATGAAAGTTATGAAGAATCAAATTGCAAGACATGCCCGATTGTATATAACCATTGTTCAAAGTACAGTTTGTTCTATGAGACTTTTCAAGTTTGTATTTTTAAGAATAAGTTTTAACCTTAGAAAAGGCTTCCAAGTTGATCCTGAATGAAAGCAAAATATCAATAATGGCCTTATGTATTTTCAAAGTTGGTTTTTCATCTTTGTAAGTTGTAAGAGGCAACTGCAAAGGATAAGTTATTGAGATGCTGCATAAATAAGCGATGAAGTGGAAATCTGTCACCATTACTTATATGCAGAATCTTTAACCCTTGTCCGAACGCATTCATTTAAGAATACAAACCCTAGTATTTTTCCTATGTTGTAGTAGTCTTCCAGCATAGGTATCTATACATATAGTGTAAATCTAGTGTTTTGGTTTTGAGTGGTGGCCACCATTACAATTTCCTCCGAATCTTAAGGACCTTTACTCCAAAATATGTTACATTTCTGAATCAGTGTTTGCTTCGGCAACGACTCTGCTCATCCGTAGAAAACAGAACTTTGAACATATTCCAACAACGGACATTTCTTGATAAGGTCATACAGTTCTGGGAAATACAAGAGTCCCTGTTTGCAGATACCGTATCAATACACAAATAAAGATAGAGAAACTGTTTGGCCGTCCCACTCGCACTTGTGGTGTCCTTAGGACCATCATCTTGCTGGCTGGAAGGAGTTATTATCAAATTCAGACACAGTTAGAGAATAACCGAATACAAAAGTGAACGCGTTCCGATCAATACTTTATTGTAAATAATTTCAAGTTCCGTTTACATTTTCGTTCTCGTGTTGAATCTTAATTCGACCTTGTGGCTCATTGTGTGCACAATTTGTAAACGATTGTTCATTAATTTGTTCAATAGATTCGTTGTTATTGGAGAGATTGTCGAAATCTGTCTTGGAATATGTACGTGACCAAGTCGGATGTTACGTGTCTCAACATATCTGGCCTTCTCGAGGTATTATGCGGATGGAGAGTAAATAATTGTTTCTTTACATAAAAATTAAATTTTCCTACTCACCTTGAAAACATTTATTTCTGCTTTCTTCAACGCAATGGATTTCACTTAGTCCAAAAGCCACGGCTGAGGCCACGGCATCTAATAATAATGGCGCCTTTAATCTTTTGTTGGGTACAAAAGATTAAAGATAAGCGTTAAAGATCGCAGGAAATGACTTTGTTCAATGGAGCTGTTAGAATTGTAATGAAGTGTTTATGGACAATTTGTCCAGAAATAAATATAGTTGGCATCTTGCACGTGCTTACTTTTGGGAAGTACTTATTCATTTAGGCTTATAAAGATGTTAGCTAATAGTGATGTGTGGAAGAAGCACACAGCATGTAATCTTTTTCCACAAATTTAAACCTAATAAGCTCACATAAATAGTGGATAATGGGATAGTGCCAAGTAAGAAGATGCTGGTATGTGTAATTTTCGCGATCTTCTTTGTTTTCTGGATAAACTTGACTAACAGCCCTTCTCCTTTGTCCCCAGGTGGTAGTGCCCTCGACAAGCGAGATGGGTGACCGCGAGCGGTACCGCGCGCCGCCGCAACCAGAGCCGCCGCCGCACCGCGTCCGAGCTGCCGACCTGTACCCTCGCTTGCGGACGCACTACGATGAGCCCGGCCTGGATGCAGGGTTCACGCCTATATGTGGGGAGTTTGTGCAGGTGAGCTACTAGGATTGTATAGATCAAGAGAGACGTGTTTTAATCGTGTGCATGATGATTCAAGCCTATGATTGTATATGCTAAAGCCTGATCACGGGCGATATTTGACGAACTTGTTAAACAGAAGAACATAGTAGTATCCCAGGGGCATAATTTCCTCCATTTTCAGATCCCAAAGACAATAGGGTATTACACCCATTTTTGATAAGTGTCTCAATTAGATTCTATAGTGCTAATGAACCACTAAAAAAATCTCTATATTTTTATTCAATCGCTAAATAAAAATGGATTTAAATTTTGCAAATTTCGCGCGTAATTTGTCGAAAACGCTGACGCAGTGGACGCCATATTGCTCTGTGGTCATGACGTCAGTTGGCTGTGTAAACAAATGCAGTGATATTTGAAGTTGACAGTTGACACTTCTAAGTTTACATAGCCGTATGACGTAATAACATGGCGACTACAGTTGGTGCCAGTTAAGATGAGAATAGCGGTCATTGCCCTTTCCCTAATATCTCTTCGTACGAACCAACACAAATAAACAATGTATCGTTTTTCATTACAAAAAATGTTGAAGATCATGATAGGTGACGATTCCAGACTTGAACAGGCTTATTTTTGGTTTTCAAAGTTAAGAAGTTTAATAAAGGGTCAATGACCGCTACTCTCATCTTAACTGGCACCGACTATACTAATAATGGTGTTATGAAAAAGATTAAAAAGCTGAAACCTTTGAATTTAATTTTAAAAGTTTGCCATATTATGAACTAAAACTAACGTTTTCCGACTGCTTTTTGCCTAAGCCTAAGCTATCTCAATGATATATTTTTCGAATTTTTCTCATCTAGAGTAAAATACCCTATTCACTTGATTAGGCAATAGTGCTCTCCATTTTCTCTCTTCATCTTCATCTTCATCTTTTCTCTCTTCATCATAATTCGAGGATATTTAATAGAATGTTGTACAAACAATAAACTATAAAATTATAAATATCTGTAGGGAAAACTACAAATAGGTACTTATAGTATTTACAGAGGGTAATATAATTTTATAATAGCCTTGAATGCAGCCAGACATTCATTGTCGCAATGTGACGGCAGAACCACTCAATCATACCACAATTTCAACAATTTGTAACTATTTGTAGGCACCTTTTTGTAATAACAGTTTGTTTACGGGAAACTACGAATTAGGCAGTTTAAAATGAAAATTGTAGTATCGTAGTTTAATATAATAGTACGTTCATAAACGTCGTATACCTCGTGTACGGTATTGTTTCCCAACGTAATTACACGACTGCGGCAACCTCTTCAATAGACATGACGTCATAATGATTCTATGACAAATGTGCTACTAGCACGTCTGTAAACAGCCGTATTTCCTAGTCCAAAGTCCATGTCAATAATTAATTAGCGAAATAAGTAGTAACAAATAGATAAAACACGCACATATTAAGTAACTAATACGGCTGGTGCCCTAAAAGGTCAGCAGGTCGCATGCATCGGGTTGAACGAACCGCAATGACGTTCCGATAGTGTTTAGCTCCGTTCTAGTTCTGCATTCCTGGTAGTTCGTTGACTGCGCGTTATCAGCCCAAAGCGTGCACGGTAGAAATTGCAGCTTCGCGAAAATAGTACTCATATACATGTGCTTATGTCAAGTAGGGCATGACAGTAAATGTTATCAAAATCACTCATGCTTGAGCACATGATAAATGTGTCATCTCATAAGTATAAATTTCCAAGAAAAGAACTCCTTATCACATACTTCGAGTGTATGTTATAGATTTGTCCAACCATTTTAAGACCTAAACGAATTAACGTTTGTTTGTACCTTCCAAAATAATATGTGCCATTTGTCTAACCTTATCATTTGTTGGCAGTGGGTGGGTCGAACAGCGGACGGCGGAACTATCGCAATGTCTAACTACCGTCTGCACGTCCAGCCCCGTCGGAGGAACGGACCGGGAGCGTCCATCCCGCTCCGTCTCATCGACGCACTGGAGATCCGGGACTTGCTGCACTTGATCGTGCTCTGCAAAAATGGAAGACAACTCAAGTTAGTATCCTTGTGTGTTATGATAGCCTGGTATTGATGTCGCAGCCAATTCGTATCACACGCCGTTTTACATAATGGCGTGCCGGATTGAAAAACGCCGCCGTTATGTAATACGGCGTCCTCACGTTCAGCCGGATAACCTTACCCTACTACATCTCTAAAAGAAATGACTTCTTCCTTCATTGGGCACAAGAGGTTTCTTCCAATCCCTGGGTTCGATTCCCTGTTCAGAAAAACGTGTTTGATTGTTTGTTTAATTTTTGTGTAAGTCAATAATTCAATTAGTAAACTATCAAGTTTGTTTTGTTCTACCTATTTATAAATAGTTGAAAACTACCTAGCACAAGAATTTATACGGGTAGTAACCTACTCCACTCATTTAATTTAGTGGTAAACAACACTACTCCAAGTGCTGATTAAATAGTTCTTAAAGTATTTTATATTAATTGAACTTACTTACTTACCTATCTAGTGTTTACATGCAAAGTTATGAGATATTCAAATAAGTGCCACGGTAAAAAACATGTAAAAATTATCTTATTTAAATTTTAAAATTCACACTTTATTTTGTCTTTGTTAAGAAGTCATTTAGTTGTCTATGTTTAAACAAGTACAATAGTCCATAATTATTTACTTTATGAATGGATATTATTGAAAGCCGAAAGCAATGTTGATTTAATTTTCGATTACCGTAACACCAAATTGAGGGTACTGACTGATAATCACATAGCGACCAAAGGAAGCGGACATGTAAATTTTCCTTCAATAATAAGATAAAGTTTGTTCAAACAAATGTTTATTATCTGAGTTGCCACCTAGTATCAATGTTCTCACTAGAACATTTATTTTATAACACTCCTTTTTTGCTGTTGATTATAGTTACATACTTGCACGTGCTTTTGGGGATGCCCAATTGAACGAATAACTTCGGTGTCAATCGCTCACATAAAAAGCTCTTCACGAATTGGTATTGTGTAAACAAAGCATTTGCATAAGACGATTTTTCCTCATGAAAAATATTCCTTTTGTTCTAGATGCTCATTCATCACTGGGGATCAATGTATAGAATGGTGGAGGCGGTTGAACACCGCGCTCGCCCCTATAGGATCTGTCCAGGAGACCTTCGCTGCGGCGTACGCGGCGTGGGCCAAGGAACAGCCGCCCACGTCGGTGCACAGAGCACTGATGAGGGCATCTCAGTCTCCTCAGAGACATTGGTTTGGTCCTGAAGTAAGTAAACTCTTCGTGTCTTTTGATTGCCTGGTACCTTTTTGATAACAACTTTCTCTCTCTTTTGCGTGTTATCTTTTCACTGAATCTATTCAGTGCATGTAATCTCGTTGTCTCCGTGTGCCTTCTGATTACCTGGTACGTTTTCGAGTAAAACTTTCTCTCTCTTCAATTACACTGCCACCCCGTTATACAATACAACAATCATTTTTGAGTAATTTATGCAGATAGAGAGAATAAAAATAAAAGCTCGTTTAGGAAAACTCTTGAAAGCAGTTATCGTTCAGTAGAATATATGTATTTTGAAGTCTTCTATGAAATACCAGGATGTTTAAATCGGCATGCAGTCTTTAGAATATTTTCTCGCTATTTACACCTCATTCGCACACGTCATTCTCAACCTTAAACACCATGGTCATTATTTTATTTATCGAAAAGAACACTTTCGAGTAAAACTTTCTCTCTCTTCAATTACACTGCCACCCCGTTATATTCAGTCAAAAAAGTATCGGGAATGGATGATTTGTTTATGGTTCCATAATTTTTTTTTGTTTTTTTTTTGTTGTTGTTAGATTAGCACAACTGTTTTCCATTTTGGCGCGGAGTTTGAGTTACATCTGTTAATTAGATTAAATATAGTGCTGATTTTAGTTATATCATATCTAGTGTGTATTGCGAATTTCTTAATGGACAAAAATATCGGACAAAAAGTTTGTCTTAAATTTTGCATCGCCAATGGAATTTCGAGTTCGGAGTCTCTGAAAATGTTACAGAAGGCTTACAGTGAATCGACTTTATCAAAAACACGCGCTTATGAGTGGTACAAAGCGTTCAAAAGCGGTCAAGGTGTGATGGAAGATTTGCCTCGTTCTGGTAGGCCATCAACGTCTGCAACTGAAGTTAACATCGCAAAAGTGAAGGAAATAGTGACTGACAATCTTGCCGGAAGGTCAAACGGTAAATAAAAAATATTATTCGGACGTTATGCAGCGTTTAAGAGAGCAAATTAGATAAAAGGGCCAGATTTGTGGAAAGAAAATTCTTGGATTTTGCACCACGATAATGCGCCTTCGCACAGTTGTGAACGATTTTTTGACCAAAAATCAACAAATACCATCGAGCAACCACCTTATTCACCAGATATGGCTCCAGCCGACTTCTTTATTTTTCCTAAACTCAAATTACCACTTCGTGGCACCCGTTTTCATTCAGTAAAAATAAAAAATAAAATAAAAATTTGTTTATTTCTCTTCCACAAATAAAAAAATAAAAAACATACAGTACTTATGTTGTAACATATACATATACAGGAAAAAGTATTTTATTTGTGGGAGACTGGCGCCTAAACTAAGCCGAGGCCTGTATTTTAGGACACCAGGTCCCCACTAAGATACATATTAGGAGATCTAACAAAAGTAGTGCCATATACTTATTACAATATGCATCAAAGTTTTTAAACCAGATAGGCAAACTTATGTTAATAGTACTACATATTTAAGATAGAGTAGAAGAGTAAACGAGTGTTTTTGTGTGGTAGTGTATGAGTGCTGTTTTATGAGCGTGTGTTCATGAATGAGTGTTCTATGTGTGGTGTATAGTGATTGTGTGTCAGTGTATGAGTGCAGTTGTATGAGCGTGTGTTCATGTATGAGTGTACTATGTGAGGTGTGTGGTGATTGTGTGTTATGTGTTACAAATACTACAAAACCTGAGACTAAATTTACTTTTTTATTTCCAGTAGTTCCTCAGTCTCCTTATAGTCCAATCCCAACAGCCATGACGTTACCTTTCCCTTACATTGTTTTGAATTACAATTAAATATATTTTTTGTTTTATTAATTTGATTATATAATCTAGGTGCAATAAAGTTATAAAATTTTTGTGCAAATCTAGTTTTGGTTTTTGAGGTTTTGCAAACGGCATATTGCCTTCTTGTGTTAGCAATCTCCTGGTTAAACGCCGATATATCTCCATGTTGTCGAAGGACGCTCAGAAGAATGTACAGTTGTCTAACTGTTAGTACACCGGTTTCTTGATATAATTTCCGGGTAGAGAAGAGTCTAGGCTTAAAGAAGGCAACCTTTAAAATCAACCTTTGAGCTCGTTCTAGCTCCAACAATTTTGTTTTGTCCGTGCCACCCCATGTAGTAATACAGTAGGTCACAATGGATTGGATCAAGCTCTTGTAAACCATGATCAGCGTCTTTCTATCTGCTATGTGTCTGAGTTGTCTAAAAATGTACGTAAGTTTACGCACTTTCTGCGCGATATTATGAATGTGTTCTCCAAACGATAGTCTATTGTCAATAGTAACGCCTAAGTAACGTATTGATTGGACAGATTTTATTTGCGGACAGTTACTACACTGTGATACGGGAGGAACTGAACATTGGTGGGCAAATATTTGGGATACGCTTTGTGAAGTCACTGCTAGGTGACGAACGGAAAATTGCATGTATTTGGTCTTGTCCGCATTCAATGTTAGTGAATTAGCAGACAGCCAGTGGCAGATAGTGTTAAACCCAGCCTGCGTTTTAGCATAAACCTCTTCCCAGGTGTCACCTACAAATGTCAAAGTAGTATCATCTGCATATGAGATAATATTACAGTCTTGGATTTGGAGCTGACAGAGCTCATTTATATAACATAAAAATAAGGTGGGCCCAAGAATACTCCCTTGCGGTACTCCAAACGTCATTTTAAGATCATCACTCGCGTAGTCACCGATACTCACACACTGAGATCTTCCCGATAAATAATCAGCGAAAAGATCAAGCTGTTTCCCCCGAATTCCCATGCTGTTTAGCTTGTTTAAAAGGTTGGAGATACAGACTGTGTCAAACGCCTTGGCAAGGTCAAGGAAGATGGTAATACATTTCTTATTTGCATCCATTTTCTTAACTAAATAGGTGGTGAAATTATGAACAGCCTGATTAGTAGATTTGCCTGCTCTGAAACCAAATTGTGATGAGGACAGAAGTTGATTCGATTCTAGATAATCTATAAGCCTACCATTTATAATTCGTTCAAATACTTTTGACAATGATGTGAGGATTGATATAGGTCTGTAGTTGTTGACACAGTCGGTATCCCCTGCCTTGTGTATAGGAATAAGTATAGATTTTTTAAGTGCATTGGGGAAAACACCAGCCTCTAGACAGCGATTTATGAGATCGGTAAGCACAGGAGCAACAATGTCTACAACTTTTTGCAGGAACCTAGACGAAACGTTGTCCCAACCCGCTCGACAATCGTGTTTTAGGTTAAGTATAATTTTTTTAACTTCCTCGTAATCCACATTTAGTAGGACAAAAGAGTTACAGGGTGAACGTTCTTTATGTTCATCGACATTTTGAAAAGGTGGGGTAGGAGGTATAATTTGTGCTAGTCGACTACCAACACTAGCAAAAAATTCATTTACAGTGTTGATAGACAACTGCGGGGATGAGTTAGCAGATAGCAAGTCTTGAGAAGAGCTATTTTCTTTACTATTATTATAACTTGTAATCGTTTTTATTGAATTCCATAACTTTTTGGAATTATCTTTAGCCATTTGCAATTGATCTTTTTCATACTGACGTTTCAGTTTTTTCAGTAGATTATTACAGAAGTTTCTGTAACGTTTATATGTTGTACACAAAATTTCATTATTTGGTTCATTTTTAGTTTTTAAGTGCATCAAGTCCCTGTTTCTTATACACCGTAGAAGGCCAGTAGTGATCCATGGCTTTAGGAGAGTTTTGTTTCGGGGAATCTTTAAGATCACAGTATGTTTATGAATCAAATCCGTTAAAATATTTACAAACATACTAGTAGCTAAACATGGATCCACTTCATTATAAATCTGACCAAAATCTATCTCCGAACAGTCCACTACAGCTCCTTCCCAATTAACTTTCTTAACCGTGCTAGCATTTTTTGCCTTTCCGGAACTTTTGCTGTTAAGACAAAACAATATAGCTTCATGATCAGATATCGTAGTTTTTAAATTAAAGGTAAAAGCATTTTGTATCGTCTTAACTATAACATGATCAAGGCAATTCTTACCCCTAGTCGGTGTATTGATGGCTGGTAGTAGACCGTGGAAAGAGGTAATGTCGAGATAAGCTAGAGAGTTAGCATCTGAATTTAATATATTTATATTGATATCGCCCGTTATAATAATATTCCTAAAATTAGATAATTTATCAAGTAGATCATTAAGTGATATTAAAAAGTTATCAAGTTTTTTAAATGACGGTGGTCGATATATAGCTATTATAACGGTATGATTTACTCCCATCTTAATGACCAAGCAATTTGCTTCCATAAACAGCGGTTCCTCAATTTTAAAGTTATGTCGATCATTTATCATGACCACAATACCATCATTTTGATTGTAATTTTTAGATGTCTTATGTGAACTGTAGCCATTTATTTTAGGGAGACTAGATACCTGAGAGAGCCAACACTCTGATAATACAATTATATCACAATCGAATTTCAGCCTAGCCATCATTATCAATAATTCATCAAAGTTGCGATTAATGCTGCGGATGTTTTGTTGTAAGATTTTCAAATACTTTGGGGGCTGTATGTATGTGCTGCATTGTTCGGGATTACATGTAACAGGTTCAGAGACGCGAAATTGTTCTACATTGTTTAGCAAATCATTTACGGCAGCGAACACAATAAATTATGGAGTTCGAAGGAAAAAGTTATTGGAAAAGAAAAGCTATTCAATCCATCGATATCTGCGCTACGAATGTTAACATGAGTTTTGTAATATTTATAGAATTTTGTAAATAGTAGTATTATAACTTTGTGTGTGTGTGCTTGGTGTATAATATAATTTTGTAAACATGTAGTATATAGAGTAGAAAGTAAAAAATCAGTTTGGAAACAAAAAACAGTGAATTTAAACAATTTCAAAGGAGCAGCTAATACTAGTCATATTTTATTTAAATCTAAATCTACTTCGTCTTTTATTTGGATGGGTCTTTCACCTTTACTCTTGCGGATAAAGATTCGCCCGAAAGAAATCCAGCAGCCATCATAAGAATGGGATTTAGCACATTGCCTGGCTAAGTAAAATAGTCTACGTGCTTTGCCAGTTAACGAGTCTGAAACATAAATGTTTCGTGGAGGCCCTTTTATCTTTAAATGATTTGTGTTCAGCGGTAATTGTTTTTGTTCCTTCTGTATCTTATTAAAATATATAACGGCGGATATAAACGACGTTTTTCTGGCTACGGTAGTGAAGTCAACGACTAAGGCTTCGGTCTTAGTATTAGTCCTGTAAATGTCGCGTATTTCTGATTCTACCACTTTAGACGGTAGATTGACCGCTGAGCTGAGATCCTTAACAACGTTCACCAGGCTTTCCTTAGTCTCATTTTCATGTTTTGGGATATGACGAATTTCTAGTGTGGATGCCCGTGCCGATTTTTCGTGAGATTCAAGTTTTTGTTCCAGGAACTGCACTTGTTTTTTGGTATTTTTGTTCTCCTGTTGTAATTGGCTAATAATCACCAGGGATTCATCATATTTCTGCGATACGAAAGAAACCGATTCCTTTAATTCAAGATGCAGCTCCTTAATACAGTTGATAGATTGATTTATTAAATCAAATTTTGCATTTTGTTTCTCCTGGAAATCGGCAAACATAGATTTCATTTGAGACATAAACTTTTCAAAGCATTCGGCATGATCGTCCATCTTACGTTTGTAGTTTCTTCTGGCAACATTTATCGACTCATCCGTTTTTGTTTCTGTGTCATTTAATGCAGAGTCCGAACTATGGTGTGGTGTTATATTTTTTGACAATTTGTTTTCGCAGAAATTAGGCGGTGTGCGCTGGGGATTCATGTTTATTTACAAATCGTTTCAATCCGAAAATTGACAAATCTCAAAAAGAGACACAGGTTCTGAGATTCGAACTTGCGACGTGTTGCCCAAGAGTCGCCGCTGCTACCGCTACGCCAAGCTGACGTTAATATTGTCGTTGAAATAGTGGTATAGTCTTTTGTAGCCAACGTTTTGTTTTGACAGCTGATGGCCACGGACGCCGACGACGTGTCGAGTGCTCAAGCTCGTTAAGTATTTAGAGTCCAAAGGTCACTTGAGTAATGTAGCAATGTGACGGTTTAGATATACTTTTATTTTACAGATTTTGCACTATTTCACTGTTTTTGGTTAAAATCAAGTAATTTATTGTTTTTACTTTAAAAAGGGAACACTTTAATCGGGGTTTAAATAGTACAATGTCACTGTTTTGTTGATGTTAACACTCGAAACTCACTGGGTTGGTTTACTAATGTTTCGTGATATGCACTGCAGATTTACTGTTGGCCACATTAACACTGGTTCTTCTATGCACTATAAGCGATAACAACTACTTTCAAGTTCAAAATACTTTCGCGTTGATTTTTAATGATTCAAAAACTACAGAGCTGATGTTTGCATTGCACGCCGTAGGGTGGGGATGAAGAAGAAGAAGTAGAAGACATAAAGGAGAATTCGCGGCGAGAACTGAACTCAATTCTGGAATAAGCATTTAAAAAATATTTTTATGATTGGATTATTAGTTGGCGTAAGTGTGTCGGTTCTGAAGGAGCATACTTTGAAAGTGATAAAATAAATTTGGATAAATAACTAATATTTTGTGTTTTATTGATCTTTTCCCGGTACTTTCTTGACAGAGTAGTACAATACAACAATCATTTTTGAGTAATTTATGCAGATAGAGAGAATAAAAATAAAAGCTCGTTTAGGAAAACTCTTGAAAGCAGTTATCGTTCAGTAGAATATATGTATTTTGAAGTCTTCTATGAAATACCAGGATGTTTAAATCGGCATGCAGTCTTTAGAATATTTTCGAATATTTATATTTTACAGCATTTTTTGCTCCTCTTCAATCCATATTAAGCTGTTGCTTTGTCTACAGGTGGAGCGATTAGGCTTCACTTCGAAGGGCGCGTGGCGGGTCACGGCAGCTAACGCGGACTACAAGTTGTGCCCCTCGTACCCTCCCCTCATCGTAGTGCCCGCGTCTATCTGTGATGAAGACCTCGACTCAGTTGCGAGGTGAGGACTCCAAGACATGATTATTGCGAGATGTTATGTAGTTCTTTGAATAAGCCCCGACTAATTAGGTACCTAATGCAATCAGTAGAAGTAGTTTCTTGATGATGTTGATTTGGAGACCTATCTATCTGTCTGCTAAAAACTAAATGTGGACATTGGTTTTAGTTAAACAGTGAGTGCCACACTTATCGACGCGGAAAAGCTTGAGCCGATCACGTATCACCAGATGGGTCGCATATAGTTCGGCGCAGTGTCGAGTCGTGCCTTCAAACCGAAACTTGGAATGGACGTCTTTTTCGCGTTTATTGCATTGACATAATCATCTGAACTGCCCAAGCTGATTCCCCGTCGATAAGTGATCACTCTCTAAAGGTAATGTCACTGTAACGCCCGTTCGTCATGGCAGCCTCTGTTTACCCAGTTTCTGAGCCCGTCTTGAACATAATTATTATCTGCCTAGCCTTTTCCCAACTATGTTGGGGTCGGCTTCCAGTCTAACCGGATGCAGCTGAATACCAGTATGTTACATGGAGCGACTGCCTATCTGACCTCCACAACCCAGTTAGTACTGGGCAATACGATACCACTTGGTAAGACTGGTTGTCAGATTTTTTGGGCCACTGGAGTACCTGTAATGTCTGCCAAAGATCTACAAATGACAGCCGGGACTAACTGCTTAACGTGCTCTCCGAGGCACGGAGGAAACTCGGTATGTAATGGGTGGTCACCCATCCACAGACCAACCTAGGCAAGCACGGCTTAACCTAAAGATCGACCCGAGCGGCTGTTATTATTTAGCCACGAGCCCGTCTGGGCCCGTCTTGAAGATTCAGTAACAACATCCGCTCGTTGTGTAGGTTCCGCGCCATGCGGCGGGTGCCGGCCGTGGTGTGGCGGCACCGCGCTAACGGCGCAGTGGTGGCGCGGTCGTCGCAGCCGGAGGTGGGGTGGCTGGGCTGGCGCTCCAGCGAGGACGAGCGGCTGCTGGCCGCCTTCGTCAGCGCCTGCAACCAGGACCGGGGCATGCAGCCGGCTAATAATAATAAGGTAGGATTTCTGTCCACTATAGTTGCTGCCAGTTAAGATTGCAACAGCGGTCATTGACCCACCTACATTCAAAAGTTCTTAACTTTGTAATCCAAAAATAAGTCTGTTCAAGTATTGAATCGTCATCTATCGTGATCTTCAACATTTTTTCTAATGAAAAACGATTTAATTCGTACGAAGAGATATTAGGGAAAGGGCAATGACCGCTATTGCGATCTTAACTGGCACCAACTATAGTCTCCCATACCCACATCATCAGCCCTCCTCATCTTTTGTTTTCATGGTATATAATATTCCTTCTTTTTATTTATATGCATGGAAATCCTCAATGGATGTCCTCTGCCCTGGGGAGAGCGGAGGTTTCTGTCAGACTCGTACTGACTGAAACCACACCGGTGTTCCCTCGCACACTTGGGTCGAGGGGCAGCGGGATCTGATGCGACTTCCGCTGCCCCGGACTAGTGCTGGCCCGCTTGACCTGCGGGCCTCATCTATAACATTCCTACACCAATCCTCCTGGTATAAAAATATTATACATAGACCATGTAATCTCCTTGGGTACACTAGCACAGAGAATTCATACGAAGAGAATTCTCTTCGTATTGGCTTCGGCCTCGAACGTCTCCAAATGTCTGGAACCCCCGTCCCAAATGCATTTTCAATAAAGCAGATTTAAAAAAGTTTGATTATGTTGGGATTGAGGGCCTAAAGTAGATGGCACAGAAAACTGGGCACTATCTGGTCCATCCAGCTGGCTAGGGCTTTTGCACAAGCCAAGATTTAATACTAAAATTGCGTGATTACGTCCGGTACACAATTGTAAAACTAATTGCTGTTTCAATAACAAAATAATAGCAAGCTAGATTAGCATTGTGGACTAATCTATCTTGCCCACTTCCTAGCGATCATGCGCCCCTGGTACCATCAATATTAATTGCCTATACAATAATAAGTGGTTCGGAGACAATATTATAAACAAAACGTGATGTCAGAAAGTACCTACTTGTGATATTTATAGCTTGCAGCTTATTAGTTAGTCGTATTGCCCACTCAGTATCTGTCCGTAATACACAAGTTACGATACAGGAAACTTTATTACAAGTTTACAATGGTGCTGTAATCCTAAGATTCAATTAACATAGAACCTAGCTTACAATTTTGCACCTTATGTCAGTGAGATAAGGTAAAATTTGAAATGAAACAGTCGCTATTGAATACTACCTCAAATATAACTTTATTATCATCATAACGTCCACTGCTTATTAATTTCAATCCCCCCAGTGTTCTCTAAACAATGTGAATGAACTGTAGAAGGAAAAAGCATATTATTCGCATCATTTGGTAGGCTTGTGGTCCTTTAAAAATGTATATGTATAACTTGTGTATTTTCCCATAATAAGTAACTATTTTCAGTTCACTGCAAACGTAACTTGCACGAGTTACTGAGTGGCATTTAGAGTTGAAACTAATTACAAATATTGTTCTGTTTCCGTATTTTGGTCGAAGATGAGAGACGTTTTGAATACGTTTAGCGTTAAATGCATTTTGGACGCAATCAATTCGCAGAAAGAATCACTTAGCTGCAGTGACAGTGAGCTAAGTGATTCTCTATTCTTGTCTGATATATATTTCTTTTTGCAAAAGAACCTTCCTTTAACCTTAAAAAGTCATCACAGCTCCTGAACGGATGAACTAATTTTGATGTTTTTTTTTTCGCTCGTAAGGGTTCTTAATCGATAGTGTTTTTAGTTATGTTTCAAGAAAATCTGCTCAGCCGTTTGAACATCATCAGCTCTTCTTTATGTTTTTGGTATGTAAAGTCCTGATATTCTTTCTTTCTTGACAAATGACATCTGATATTTATTGTTACAGCAACTAAAGCTGCTAATCGTAGACGCGCGTTCATACGCGTCTGCAGTAACCAACCGAGCGCGCGGCGGCGGCTGTGAGTGCCAACAGTACTACCCGGCCGCCGACATACAGTTCATGTGCCTGCCCAACATACACCACGTGCGACGAAGCTTCCAGCAGATGCGGGCGCTAGCGGCCGAGCCCAGTGACCAGACTAAGTGAGTACAAGTGTGGTGACCGTCAAACCAGTCTTACCAAGGGGTATCGTATTATCCAGTACTAACTAGGTTGTAGAGGTAAGATAGGTAGTCGCTCCATATAAAATGCTGATATTCAGCTGCATTGGGCAAGGCTAAGATGATGATGGTGACCGTCATCGGTCCATTTACCACAAGTTGATGGAAAGTGGATAACAGGCCGTCTATAAAGGTAGGTTCTTGCTAGATTACGAAGTTTTGGCATCAAATGCGTTTGTGCAAACAATACCCTTCGAAGAAAACGTGTCGTGATGTAATGTTTTATGTTTTCAAGACCCTCGACACTCGAGGGTTCCCAACTTCCCAAAGTCATCGGCTTTACGAATCCCCTCGTTTAGAGGCCATACGACACAGTTGAAATTTTTTTAGTTATCGATTGACTGTAATACAACAACGCTACATCTGCTTGGTGTCAAAATTAGGGATAGGCTCCTCCCAATGCGTGAATCATCAATAAGTTAATGTCAAGGCCTGATCAGTGATAACAATAAAAATTATAACTAACTAAACTATTGGTACACTAACGTAACGTATTGGTAATGGTTTACCGCATAACAGATACGTCATCAATCAATTTACGTCCATTAACGTGAGATTTATGGCGTAATTACTAACACGGACCTAAACTATGAAATTCTAAATATTTTATATTTTATTGACATAAACCTACATACATGGGCGCTTATGAAACGTCCAAAACATAGGTACACGCGTACACGGTTCGGGTTGGTAATTTCTTTGGGAGAGGAACCGGCAAGAAACTGCAAGATTAATATTTAAAACAAAATTGGTTGTTTATAAAATTCATTAAAAAAAATATGTCTATCTGATGGTGGTTCTCGAAAAAGCGCACAGACTACAGAAAACAATACTAAATTAACAAATTAAAATCGATTGTATCAATCTCCCGCCATGTTGTTTTAGCTGTCAAAGTAACTAAAGGTCAGGTAATAATATTCTGAATGAAGTTAGTACGGTTGAGGTCAAGGCCGTGATCCTGATAGCCTAGTACCTATAGACGTAGCCAGATCACTGCGTAGTATAATCGATACTCGATACCAGGATGTCAGTGGGAGTGGGCGGCGCATTTAAGGCGAGCCGTAAAGGCATGCAGCTAGGACGATTATCGAGTTACTATTTCAGTTTTACAATTCACTTCCTCTGCCAGTTAAATTACTTCCTGCATTTAATGCAACTACTATAACATTACGCCTATTTTATTAAAAAAGGTAGGCAGAAGCATCAATTTTGAGTCTTAGAAACGTCGATGGAAAAGCCCAACAATTTTATTCGATCTGGGAATCGAAACCAATCAAAGTTAAGACCAATAGAGCACGAGGTAGTATCCCTGCACTAAATAGGCAATGTTTACGACACGCCGTTCGTTACGCGGACCTAGGTAGTATTACAGCGGATTTTTTGTGTCAGTTGGCATTGTGCCCGAATGAACTCATTGTTTTGAATCCAAGCTCGCAAATACCCGCAATATCTCTTCCGGAAACATTGCGGCGTCAAATGTGTTTTACGAAGCGTATTTTTAAAAGAATGCACGTTTAGGCGTACGTTGGCGCGATGTTATGTTACTAATCGTTTAATATTATATCCATTGTTTTATTCCTTTTTACTGTATGTAAATACATGCTATTTAAAAGAAAATGTTGCGAAGAATTTCCATAATTCATAATAATAATAATAATCTTTTCTGCTATCCTAGTTGGCACAGCAACTTGGAGCGCACACTATGGCTGCAGTACGTGTCAGGCGTAGTGCGCGCGTCGAGCGTGGTGGCACGCGCCGTGGCCGCGGGCCGGCCGGTGCTCGTGCACTGCTCCGATGGCTGGGACAGGACGCCACAGATTGTCGCCGCTGCACAACTCATACTAGATCCATATTACAGAACTTTAGAGGTTTGTTGTCTTTGGAAGTAATAGGCTAGCATAGTGATATGGCGGTGGCGCGCGCAGTGGCTGCAGGCCGGCTGGTGCTCGTGCACTGGTCCGATTGCTAGGACAGGTCGCCGCAGATCGTGACCGCAGCTCAACTGGATCTATTATATTACAGAACTTTAGAGGTGACTTGACCTTGTAAATAGGTGTGGATAGGTCTTATCCATAATACCGCTTCGCCTTTTGAAGGTTTCTCGCAGAAACAAAAAAAGTACTAGGATAACATATTGAGTTGGTAGCATACCGCTCCGCCAGCTGAAGAAGGAGTTCACTGCAGTGACCGTTTTTATGGTGTGCCTATAATGGTCCCGTATAGCTTCATCTCTCTCTGTCACACACTAGTGCTTCTTTGGTCCATTGCGAAAAAAGCTACGGCGCTTCTTCTTAGCTTGTCGATGGCAATCTAAATTTTGTCGGCCCTGAACTAAGCCACTAGTTTGGCGCCTTCAATAGCGTCTCAATCAGTTCCTGTAATAAACAAGCCACAGAGGCCCTACTCTAACGTTTCGTCCGAATATTCGGATCTATCCCTCCCTCTCGCCAACGTCTGCAGATGAGTGCGAGTGAGAGAGACGGATAGATCCGAATATTCGGACGAAACGTTAGAGAGTAGGGCCTCAGGTGCTGTTGGTCCTGTACACGTGCCAAGAAATCTACAGGTGAGCTGTACTACAGGCGTGTTGTACTTAGCAGAAGTACCAGAGCTGCATAATTTGAAAAGAGGTTAGGGGCCAGGGGTGATAGCGTGGCCTCAAAGTAAGTATTCCTACCGTGGGGAATAAAGCCTAGACCTTCGCTCAACACAGACGTGAATGGTACAGCCGTACTAGGGGAACATGATGTAAAAGTGGTGACCATAATATTGATCAAACTTAAGATCGACAATCACAACCAAAGTAAAATATAAAGTATAAAGTATCAGGGTGTAATGCACTGTGCAATACAGCAACATGAATTTATTAATTCATCTCTTTCCTCAGGGCTTCCGTATACTAATCGAGCGTGAATGGTTGGACTTCGGGCATAAGTTCGCGGACCGATGCGGGCATCAGTTCGGTCCGGAGGACCCTAACGAGCGGTCACCCATCTTCCTTCAATGGCTTGACGTCGTCCACCAAATGATGCTGCAGTTTCCATGCAGCTTTGAGTTTAATGAGGCTTATTTGGTAAGTACAAACCGATATCATTGCCACCCTATTTTATTTATCCCGTTTTATTTTAAGACTTACATCTTTTTCTTCCGTATGTCTCTATACTTCTTTTTGACCTTATTTATGGCAAGAACGCTGCTAATCCATTCTTCGTACCAAGGTTGCAAGTCTTCAACTTATTAAGGTCCTCAAAATGTAACATCAAGCCAAATCCAACCAAATACTAAACCTCTATCCCTATCTCCATAGATGACGGAGATGTTATAAGACCGTGTACCATGTACGCAGATAAAGCTGGGCACACACGTGCATTCGTGCATGTTCGGCACGTTCCTGTGCAACACGGGCCGCGAGCGCGCGGAGTGCCGCGCCGGCGACCTCACGCCGCACGTGTGGCATCTGCTGCGCGCGCCAGCCTACAGGAACCATCTGTACTCGCCGCACCAGCTCGAACAGGTGGGTTTGTTAGGATACACTCGGGCATGATCGGGCACACTCGGGCATGTTCGGCACGTTCCTGTGCAACACGGGCCGCGAGCGCGCGGAGTGCCGCGCCGGCGACCTCACGCCGCACGTGTGGCATCTGCTGCGCGCGCCAGCCTACAGGAACCATCTGTACTCGCCGCACCAGCTCGAACAGGTGGGTTTGTTAGGATACACTCGGGCATGATCGGGCACACTCGGGCATGTTCGGCACGTTCCTGTGCAACACGGGCCGCGAGCGCGCGGAGTGCCGCGCCGGCGACCTCACGCCGCACGTGTGGCATCTGCTGCGCGCGCCAGCCTACAGGAACCATCTGTACTCGCCGCACCAGCTCGAACAGGTGGGTTTGTTAGGATACACTCGGGCATGATCGGGCACACTCGGGCATGTTCGGCACGTTCCTGTGCAACACGGGCCGCGAGCGCGCGGAGTGCCGCGCCGGCGACCTCACGCCGCACGTGTGGCATCTGCTGCGCGCGCCAGCCTACAGGAACCATCTGTACTCGCCGCACCAGCTCGAACAGGTGGGTTTGTTAGGATACACTCGGGCATGATCGGGCACACTCGGGCATGTTCGGCACGTTCCTGTGCAACACGGGCCGCGAGCGCGCGGAGTGCCGCGCCGGCGACCTCACGCCGCACGTGTGGCATCTGCTGCGCGCGCCAGCCTACAGGAACCATCTGTACTCGCCGCACCAGCTCGAACAGGTGGGTTTGTTAGGATACACTCGGGCATGATCGGGCACACTCGGGCATGTTCGGCACGTTCCTGTGCAACACGGGCCGCGAGCGCGCGGAGTGCCGCGCCGGCGACCTCACGCCGCACGTGTGGCATCTGCTGCGCGCGCCAGCCTACAGGAACCATCTGTACTCGCCGCACCAGCTCGAACAGGTGGGTTTGTTAGGATACACTCGGGCATGTTCGGGCACACTCGGGCATGTTGCGCACGTTCCTGTGCTACACTTATTTAAAACAAACCAAATACAGGCACTTTTGAATTGTTAAGGAGTCTGTCAAAAATATGGAGCTGAGCTATACAATGGCTGATTTCAAAGCGTAGATCTCGATGTAGACGAACGAGTAAGTTAAGTAGTCCAGTCTATTCCAGCCGCATGCTATTGCTAAGAAAGAAAGTTGTCTTCCGTACCGAAACCGGCACATAATCTGTTTGCATATTAATGAATTTTACTAGTAATTATGAGGATGCTTCATGAAATACGGCCCAATTTTCCTCTTCAAAATTGGGCATAGGTATGCTTTGACTTTAGGGTACCGCGTTTGAATCCCGGTAGAAGCAAATGTTTGTGTGATGAGCATGGACATTTGTTTCCGAGTCATGGATGTTTATATGTATAATAAGTATGTATTTACAAACGAAAAAGTATCTATGTAGTATATCAACTATCTGGTGTCCACGACACAAGCCTCGTTGCTTAGTGTGGCACTAGATGGCGCTGTGTGTAATGTCCAGCGATATTTATTTATTTTATGAATGCCATGATGTAAAATATGTGCGTAAGACCTAAAACGAACCCATATTACTTTTCCAGCAGGCAATCTGGCCGGAGTACTCAGTGCGCACGATGTGCGTGTGGAGCGGCATGTTCTGCGCGCAGAGCCCGCACGACGAGCCGCGCTCCGACCACAAGCCCGACCTGCCCGTGCAACAGTTACACACCACACAGAACCATAACGGTAAGAGAATCAATCGTGTTTTTCTACCCCTTGGTTTTTACATTAAATCAAGATAATACAATTATACAGTTAGCATTATTATACAAAAACTAACTACTTTGAGTCTGGTCAACCGATCAAATAGATTGACTGATAAAGTGATAATGTTTCGTGGTGCCGGACATATTTTTTATTCAAACGTAGAAAAGAAAACTGAAAAATCAAAATCGCTGTCCATGTAAATGCGCCACCTTTTCCGTCAGTCCGGATTTTTTTTTAATAGTCATGGCTTTTCTATCAATAAAAACATGTTTCGATTTGTTCCAGGGCTGATGACGAAGACGAGATCTTGTGACAACCTGCTGAGTGAAGGCGAGAAGCGAACGGCGCAGAGGAGGTGTAGTGACCCTAGCTTAGCGCCGGATGTTATGTAAGTTAGCTGTGTATAGCATAATCAGCCTTATGACATTGTCACTAATGCTTTTGATGTGAAACATCTATAGGCGCCGGCGAAACCAAACGACGCGTCGCCAACTGTCAAGTTGTCAACCCGGCCGAACAATCCCGAACATTACCGACCTGTTGAAGCAGCATAAGATCTACATATTCGCTACGGTTTATAACAAGCCGGCTGGTCTCAGGGCACAGCGCTGGGTTACAATCTCGTGACTTCGAGTTCGATCCCAGCATAATGATTTTCTTTTTGTGAATCGAGTCATTTTGTTTTATTTTATGTGTTTGTTTTTTTATATTGACTTCATTTTTTAAGCATATTACTTGTACCAAATAATTTCGATGTTTTAGAAAGAAAGATAGAAACCACCAGTCGAGCCTATGCTGTGTACATTGGCAGTTTATGTAAACTCTGATTGTGATTTTGCAAATTATTTAGCAAGGACCATATTCTTCACCTTATTCTTCGTTGCAAATCTATATCATGTCGGGGTGATGCCCTCAACTTTACGTCCAAAGCGCGTATTTTGCGTGTTATGCTACTTTAATGCCGATTGACATAAAATTAAAATTGCAATTAGTATCGTGCGGTCGTATAACGCATTATGCAATTTTATGGTTTTAGTTCCAATGATTGTATACTAAATATAAGTATTTCCGTTGCAGGAAACTATCAATGGTAGTGAACAGCGAGTGTGAGAACCGTCGCGAGTGTCGTGCAGCGCTCACCGACAGTTGTGTTGACGAGCTGCCCGTAATGCCGCTCGCTAGCGACAACTGTACCGACACGGTCAGTATACTAAGCTAACATAGCGATGGAGTAGATAGAGCTACCCGACAACAAGACAACAAGAAAGTCCAAATACTTGGAAATCTGACGTTATCTTCTTGGTCCCAGGTCGACGGCTTACACCCCGATCACTTCGAGAACAGCAGCCGAGTTCCGCGCGACCTCACGAGCGGCTCGTCCTCCCTGGAGCGCGAGCTGGGCGGGCTGGGCGAGCTGGGCGAGCTGGGCGGGTTGGGCGAGCTGGGCGGGCTAGGCGGGCTGCTGGCCGACCGCGTCATCGAGCACACGGATGATTTGGGCCAGCTCAGCGGGACCGTGGGCGGCAGTGTGGCCGGCGTGGTCGCCAGCGTGGACACGCCTGAAGAACCACCCGTGTTCGTCTGTGATACTTATACTGATGTTATTGGCATGGCTGAGGTGAGTTTGTGTTACTTCTTTTGGTTTATGTTTGCCTGGTACTTGAAATTAAGATGCAGAAACAATGTATGGTTTACCTACATTTACAGAAACTCTTTTAATGCTGTGCGTTTTAGATTGAATATTTCTTCAGCTAAATGAATAATAAATAAATAATAATGAATAATAAATTATGTTTTTTGCTCACAGGCCGCAAGAGAATCCGCCCGAACCCGAAACATCAGCATAACATGGCGTTCCATATCAGAGTCAAGCAACCAGTCTTCCACCGGCTTCGAGATCAACGAGGGTCGAGCAGAACCACCGGCATCCAGAAACACTTCCCACGATTCCTCGCCACTCGACAACCGTTCCACTGAAGATAGGACCAACCATAATGTGGTCATTGATAACAACCATACAAGAGACAATGGTGTGACGACTAATGGGACCATGAATGGGATTGATGATGTAGCTACTAAGTTTCTTGAAGTCGACCTAAATGGTAAGACAACAACGATAATATACTAGCTTATACCCGCGGACTCGCGTGCGTGTAGTTCGAGAATTGCCCACGGGATCGTGATACCGAGATAAAATGTGCTATTCCAGACTATAATCTATCTCTGTGCCAAACTTCATGCAGATCCGTTCTGGCGTGATTTAGTAACAAATCCATCCATCTAGACAAACTTTTGCATTTATAATAGTACTTAAATAATATAATAGTACTTAAATAGTATGATATATTATAGCATGTGATGTGTTTAAAATAAAACCTCTGCCCCTTTCTGTTATCCTGATAAAGTGAAAACAAACCAACTCAAGAACTGGTCTCATTAAGACGAACAATACATTCTGTTTCTGTCAGGGGGAGCAACATCGAGCAGTATAAGCTCGGAGAGCGAGGGCGAGGCGCACACACAGCCGCGCCGCGCTGCGCATGCGCACGGGCGCGCGCGCGTGGCGTCGCAGCTCACCCTGTGCCCCTCCTCCCCGCGCCGGCCGGCCTGCTGCCACTGTGCCAGGAGACCTAGCACCACCAGTCAGTACCTTCTTTCTGTCTTATCATACGCAGCCTATTGTATAGCAAACTTTGTCACAACGTGATTAGCAGGCTAGATAAGAAGCAGAAATGCTTTGGCATCTTTTCAGATTTGTCTAAGGCTTTCGACACGGTCTCTATTCCAACACTTATTACTAAAATGGAACGTATCGGTATACGTGGTAAAGTATTAAACACTTTCATAAGCGTTTGTTAGGATCGGCACTGTAATGAGCGAAGAAGATGAAATTGATTACGGCGTTCCCCAGGGGAGTATACTGGGTCCAACGTTGTTTTTAATATACATTAATGACTTGTGTAGTCTTAAAATATCAAATTGTGATATATCTACCTAAGCAGATGATACCGTTTTACTAACACATGGAGCAGACTGCGATCCTGCCAAAGAACATGCGGAAAATGGACTGCGTACAATCGTACAATTAAGAAATGGCTAACCGATAACCTACTTACATTAAATATGGAAATATCTAAATTCATCCGTTTTCATTTACCAAATTCTCCAGTTCCACCCGAGTCTACTAACTTATTGAAACTTCATACATTTTTAAGAAGCTCAGATCTACTGCAGATAAATCCACAATCTACATGGTATATACTGCCCTCTGCCAATCTGTGCTAACCTACTAACATTTAGATGTACCTTGTCCGTAAGGACCGGTAACTCGTAGCAATTGTCTCGCAATTGTCTCACTGCATACCTAAATGGGGTGATACCTATAAAACCTTATTTCTTAAGCTGGAAAGAGCGCAGCGAGCAGTCTTGAAGGTGATTCATCATAGGCCTCGATTGTATCCAACCACCAAACTATATGCTGAATGCTTATGATCAGGCAGAATTTCTTTTATCAGTTAAAAAGCAAATAGTTATAATAGGTGTCTAATATTGTTTGTATGTGAAGGTGGTAGATATATATATTTATTATTGATATCTTTTTGTATAACTTTCCAGTAGATTTATGTTATGTTATTTTTTGTACTCTTTTTTGCTTTCTTTATTTTTTTAAGCAATATCTTTATTATGTTTCACAGTTACATAAGTTCAAGATTGTGTCTAAGTCAACAGCTCACTAACTCCTATAATACTAGCTTGACTTAGTTTAGGAGTTATTAGAGAATTCCAAAATTATGTGACAGCATACAACCTCTAAAGTAAGATTAAATTGTTATTAGAGTAGGAAATTCTTGTACCTACCTTGATGGAAATAAAAAAAAATATATATATTATTTATATGTCCGTTTCAACCGCGCGGCCACCTCATAATATTTGATGAAACTTTGCCAGGAATTAGTGCTAATTTGTTACTTTACACACCTCTTCTCAAAAAAACTAAGACGCTATGACAAAGAGTAGTTGGCCGCTAGAACCGCCACTTGCCGTAGTCATCGCCCGTGATTACACAGAAACTATATAATGCAGATAGACGAAGGATGCATCAAAAGAAAGGTCTTAATTTGTTCAATTTGTTACAAAAATAAAAACGTCAAAACGGAAATAAACAAAAAGTTATGCAATATTTAGTTTTCAGGTTATGAGTAGGTAGGTATGTCACCATAAATATCAAATTAATAGAGGCTAATGTGTATGGACAATTAGTTACTAATTTGTTACAGCGAATAAACAGAAAAAAAATACTAGAAAGTTCAATCATTTGTTAGAGTCGATTTTAGTTGGCCGCTCGGACGGCAATATGCCTAAAATACAATGGCGTTTATCTCGTTATTAAAAGTAGGTTCAAGCTTAATTAGAGTACTAATGGACGGGTGACGTAACCTAGTTTGGATAAATATGGCGAATATAACTGCAGCATTCATATTTTAGAAGATATTTACAAAAACACAGTACACAGTACAGTACAGTTTCATCAAATATTATGAGGTGGCCGCGCGGTTGAAACGGACATTTATTTATTACTAAATATGTCCGCGTCGTACAATGAGAGGATAATCGAATAAATAAATAAATCACCACCATTCCAGGATATCCCAGTAATGGGGTAGATGACACACCAATCAATTGAGATACTTTTTAAGAGCTGTCAAAACGCGGTTCTACTATAGATTTTGTATGGCAATAGCAAACTGTGACGTCACTGTTTGGTCAACTCAGACCAAACAGTGACCAGTTGACCAAACACTTAACTATTTATTGATTTCAAAGCTACTAAAAATCGAATTTGGCAATTAATTGAAAATAATTCGGGTTTTCAGGCCAAAATAAAGTGCTTTTTAGAGATTGGTGTCTTGGAATTTTTGTTTTATGGTGTCATCTACCCTATTTATGACAGCTACTTCTTGAAAATATAAACACCACCAAAAAATTCTCGTCATGCTAGAAACATTTCTTTTCTACATTTTTAACATCGCCATGCTTACGACGACAGAAATCTTTCTTCAATCTGTCATTTTGTCGATTCTTCCGTCGACAAAACCCTTTTTAACGGTGATCATGCTGCGCGTACTGGTCATCAATTGACAAATACTCAGTTTTATCTTTATTTATTATTTATCTCTAATGAAATTATATCTCGCATCGATATGTTTTAAACGTTTAAGCGAGTAATGATTATTTGCTAACTTTAATGCTCTCAGATTGTCATTGTACAATATAATTTTATTACAAAAACCTGCTATCTCATATTCTGAATTTTGTAAATATATTGTTTCACGACATGCTTCCTATAGAGCCATCAAGCCATGTACTCTGCTTCACAACTACTTCAAAGATACTGTTTTTTTCATTTTACTTAAAAAAAAAATCTCTAACTATCCAAAATCCTGTATATCCTCGAAGGATATACAGGATATAATTATATACTTTCGATCAACGGCCAAATCCGCGTCTACAAATCCTTTTAGTTCTGCTTTTTCTTTGGAATATCTCAAAAAATAATAGGGAATATGCGTAAATTTTTTTTCGATACGGAATGTTAAAGTACAAAAATAATGACAAAAAGCGAAAACAAGACATAAATCGGCCAAACAACACAAAAGTTATAACCATTTAAACTTTTGTTTCTATCTCTTTCTAGATAAACGGAATAGGGAATATGCTCGTAATTTTTTCTTCATTTAAATCAATAAATAAATACAGTACCAACCCAAGAAAAGTATGAATAGAGTTCAACTACTGCTTGTCGCTCAAAAATAATATTAAACTCCAGCAATTTTCTACGACAGTTCAAACGTCCGTAGCTGTCGCGGCCATGATGTGACGTCATTATCCACAATCTGCCTTGTTTACATCTAATTTTTTTATCCTTAATAAAATAATTTTACTAATTGTATGTGCTTTATTCAAGTAAAAATTGCAATAACAATATTGTAATAAAATTTTAGTGAAACTTTATGCGCCAATACAAGGCATTTTTCATAAATAAAAAGAGTTTTGTATTTCATGCATATTGTATTCACGTCGATGCAGCGATTGACGTCATTCGCTGTATCGGATCTCTCTGTTTAGTCAGCAGTTTAAAATGCTTTTATAGATATTGAAAAAATAATTTCACTTTGCTATTTCTGATGTTAATACGCTTTGTTTAGAGTGATAAAAAAAAAACATGCATATACCCTATTCTCTGTTTTCAACAACATAGTTCCAGTGAATGTATGAGTAAGAATTTTTTAAATTGGCTTAAATAACTGACATTATATGTTATATCTGATTGTGTCATAACAGCTAAATACAGCAAACTCCCTTTTAATTTTTGATAAGATAAATGGACTTGACAAACATTGTCTTTGTTTACCTACATTTAATATGCACTCGATGAGTTAGCGGTTTTTAAGAAAAAAATATGTGTCTCACGCTCATGTAAGTTACTGCAGCAGAAAAGTGTCTCCTAGAGTGATATGAGTGGAACGTATAATTAGTGCGTAATCTGTTCTGAATGTGCACCACATAAAAAACATGTGCGCTTTGTCGTTTTAGAAAAAAACTAAAAAAAACCAGCAGAAAAATTCTATACGAATAATCGGAGAGAGAAATATTGTGCATACATAGGCAGAGAGCTTATATTTGAGCAAAAATAAAAAAAATATATGACGAAAATATAATTTGTGCGTCTTCAGGTTTTCGAGATATTGCATTTCCTGGTCATCGATATGTACGAATCCGTCGCTTTTTTGTAGTCATTCGAATTTGGTCGGATAACCAGCCGTTGTTTACATGTTTTGTTTTTTGTTTATATCTACCTACATTCGAAGCTGAATATTTTCACTATATGTTTTTGACCAAACACACAAATTTTTGATTTACGCGTAGGTGATACCGGTTAACCCAAAATGTGTAGACATTTGGTTAGCCGGTATTTTGCCGTAAAAGTTATGACACCACTTTTAGCAATATTATTCAATAACGTCAAGTCGTAAGTCAAGAAGGGCCGAATTACAGTTTTCAGTGAGCTGATACGTTTTTTCATTTAGGCACTGCGATATTTTTTTGGGTTTTCAAAACAGCACGATTACTTGAAAATTATAAATATTTTCTTAAATCTAATTCTGTCACAAATACGCACACATAGAAAGCTACTTGTGTATGTTTATTCTTCAGGCGCACATACAATGGTTTTAGAGACACAGGATTCAAAACGTTATCCAGCAGGAAATGCAATATCTCGAAAAGGTGAAGACGCACAAATTATATTTTCGGCGCACATTTTTGCCCAAATATAAGCTGCCTGCCCATGCACATTACATATTTCCTTTCCGATCATTCATTAAGAATTTTTCTGTTGGAAGAACGTTACTCCAGCTGGAATCGTTTTTCCGTTTTCACTAAAACGACAAAGTGCACATTTTTTTATGTGGCGCACATTCACAGCAGGTTATGCACTAATAATATGAACGTTACGTTTCACTCAAATTACTCTAGGAGCCACTTTCCTGATGGATTAACGTATAGTCGTGATCTTTTCCGTCTGATCAGTTAAACATTTTTTCGCTTAAATCATGCGGAGGCGCCCAGTCACGCCCCCATAAAGTTTAGGCCTTATGGCGATAGCTACGCTCCTGTTGGAATATTATTAGAACTAAATGTTATTTGCAGGTGGCATCGAGACGTCGGGAGAGTCGGGCGGTAGCTCGGAGGTGTGCTGGTGCGGCGTGTGCGGTGCGTGCGGGGTGCGGGGAGCGCGGGGTGCGTGTGGCGCGTGCGTGCGCGGGGCGTGCGGTGCGTGCGGCGCGGGCGGCGCGGCCGTGCGCGGCGTGCGCTGCGTGTGCGGCGCGCCCGCCTCTGCGCGCGCAGACCCGCTGGACGGCCTGCCGCCCGCGCTCGACCCGCTGCAGGCCCGCCTGCACCAGATCATACTCTACCAGAAGGTACCGTATGCTGACCTGCTACTGCCCGCTCGACTGAACTACATAATGAATGCAGCTTCGTCGGTTCGGATGCAAAGCTATCGCAATGCTGTTATCATTATCCACGGCTTGCGCTTAAAATGAAATTTTCATTACAGAAAGTAGTGGAGGAGCTGAGTGGCCAGTTGCGCGAGGCGCGGGAGGCCTTGCGCCTGTCGTCGCCGCCTGCGGTCGCCCCGCCCTCCGCCCCGCACGCGACCACGCCCTCGCAAGTACGACATATACACGCGTAATCACCGCTACAATATAGTAAACCCTTCTCACGGCTCATATTACCCTTGTTGAATACCCATTAATAAATTTGGCTTTTTGATCCGGAATGCATCGCTGAACACTTGTCTAACAACCATACTCTCCTGATACAGAAAACGAGCAGCGGTAGCGGGTCAGTGGTCGGCAGCGGCAGCAGCAGCGGCAGCGCGTCCGAGGTAGAGGTGGGCGAGGAGGCGCGCGGCGTGGTGTGGCTGCCCGACAGCGCCGCGCCGCGCTGTCAGTACTGCAGGAACCACTTCTGGCTGGCCCGGCGCAGGCACCACTGCAGGTAACCTACCAGGAGCACATAACTCGCCGGAGTCTAGTTCGACGGGCCCGAGCCACGTGTCGCGACAGTAGACTATCATAATTAACCAGCAGTTGTTTTGTGTCAGACGGTGTGGCGGCATATTCTGCGGCTCGTGCTCCGAGATGAGCTCGTGGGGCGACTGCGGCACCATGCGCGTGTGCCGGCGCTGCCGTGCGCTGCGGTGACGTCACCGGACTTCTGCGCGACTGCGAAAACTGTTTAGACCGAGCCACGCTTCCCTACCGGCCGATCTTACTAGATTAGCGTTCCTATAAAAATATAAAAACAATAGTAAAGTATATAGTTACGTCTAAACAGTTTTACGTTTAAAACTAGTCATGCCGCTTCGATAACTAGCTTGTGAAACGTTTTCAAAACGCTATTTATCTACGAATTACGTATGAGAATTCAAATTGATTGTCATCTTTATTTTCATTAATATCACCATGACATTATTGTTTCATTATTTTGTTCAAATGTTAAATGTGCTAACGACATTGACCGACCGTACCGAACTGTAACATAACGTGAACATTGGAGAGGATCTAGTCTTTCGTGGTGTGGTTGGCGTCGGACGCTGGATGTTGGCTGGCTGGTCGCGGTAATGTAGTTAGGAAATGATATAGTGAATTGTTACGCGAAGGCTGACTTTCTACGATTAATATTTAAACTTTTTTCTACGACTGTTTTTTTCGGTCTCTATAAATAAATTCACTAAATGTATTTCTTTTCGATTTGTTTTTCTTTTCTTTTGTTGGTCGAGAGAGCGATGCGATGGTTGTAACTGGCCCCAACTGATGTGAATACAGGCACGTAGGTATCACTTTGTATAAACTTGTTTTTTTCTTTTTATTTTGTATTATAGTGTTTCATTTGTTCTATTATTATTTTTGTACAGTAAGGTTTTGTTTCACACTTGGTCAGGCACTGGGCAGTCTCTCGTGAGCTGACCGGCGCGTGCGTCGGTCTCTTACAGAGAGAACCTTAACCTTATATAAGACTTAATTTGTATATTCGACATTTTCCATTAATTTCAAATGTATAAAATACATTTCTTTGTACTATTAAATATTCGACTGAATTTGCTTATGGATAAGAATAGATGTCTATATTGGACATATTGATTTATAAAATCCATACTAAGCTTTATAATTACGTTGATACATTTATATTGTGTACCTAAATTTCCACACCGTAATAATTTCGTAGAGTAGAGCGTCAGAGTTCTGTATTTTATTTGTGATATTGTGATGATAATTTTGTATAATGATTAAGAGTTTAATAACATGTTGTTAGAAGTTAAATTTTACAGGTGATTATTTTAACCCTCGCGGTGCGTTGATTTAGCTGTTGTCGAAAGCACTAGAAGCGAATGTCCAAGTGGTGTCAACGATAGCGTAGACCTGCTTCGTGAAGTGCGACAAGTGTAGCGCGGCCCAGCTTCCATACGCGACGAGCGACCCTAGTGATAACGACACACACATCTACTCTAGATAATATATTAATACAAAAATGATTCTGCTACCTTAGGTGTTATTTACTTAATACATTTTTTTATACATGGATACAATAATGTTAGACCCGCTCGTCGCCAAGGGCCGCGCGACAGCGTAACTGCTTCGTATATAATTAAAAATGATTTTGTAATTTATTCGTAAACTGAGGGGATTGTTGTTAACTGCATATATTTTATATTGTAAAGGAAAAGCTCGGAGTAACGTGTAAGTATTGTCGAAGTGCAAAACTTGTTTGTGACCAATGATATTGACACGATGTGAAATAAAGCATATTTAGTTTTATGAATTGATATCTTTTATTTTTCATAATATCATCCCCAATCTGCAACCGGTTAGACTGGAAGCCGACCCCAACACAGTTGAATTGCGCAATTCATCACCAGCCTCCCGCAGACGGCACATGACAAACGATTTTGATTCTTATTTTTATCACACTAACTTTTTGTTTATATCGTTATGACGGGACTTCAGCATACCACGGGAAGCTGCAGTATCTGATTTCCTTTTTTAACCTACTTCCAAATAGAGCAGTTCAGCCATTTTTTCGCCAATAATTGAACCGATTTCGATGTTTTTTTTTTGTTTGCAAGAAAATTACTTCGCGGTGGTCCCGTTTAAATTTGGTGAAGATCTGATGGTGATCTTCGGAGATATACAATGGAACTCTTCAATTATAGACAGCAAATCGGTCGTAATTGCTGCAATCGCTTGGATGTTTGTTGTTTTCACAAGATCATAACATATCAATACGCCTGTATGCTCTGAGGGGGTATGAAGATGTGTACAGTACACCCACATTTCGACAGCTAGGTATGTTAGGTTCCATTTTATTGGGGATAAGTCTATTACCATGACATGTATTGTTAACAAAATGAAATAAATGACTGCCTTGTTGGTCTAGTGGTGGCGACAACTCAGCATGAGGTCCTAGGTTCGATTCCCTAGCCGGGCAGTGTTATTGGGTTTTTCCATCAGGAATTTCTCAGGAGCAGCCACGGAGTCTGGATTTGTGCCAGCGTTTGCCCCTTATTACATGGGACTTAAACATAACTGGCGAAATGTGGGCGTAGGTACTATTAGGTACACCTTAGCCCAACTCTTCGGGGATTACAGGCGTGATGTTGTTATGTTAAAATAAATGTATAGCTAATATTTGTATAAGATATTACAACTAAAAATGGTAAACGGTTTTAAAGGGTCTAATTACCACAGCAATAGCTAAGCAATCCCTCCAGAATAAAAACGCAAATCGCAATGACTCAATTTAGCTTGCGTGATTCAAAACTGATATATATACAGAATGTACAGAGGCGGAATTAACGCTAATGGTGTCGATTCTGTTGTGCACAAACTTAATTTAGGCTATTACTATCTTTTACTAAAAGGCAGTGCGAGAAAAGGACAGCTATAGCTATGAACTAAGTTAGAGATGTTAAACTAGTTTATGCCTTGCGCTTCACCGTGTTTTTAGTCGACATGTTTTTACGTGCACCCTTCATTTGTATAGATATATTAGTTCCAACTAAATTTGACAGCTCTAAATTACGTCCGTCTCTTTCTCGTTTTATTAGAGAGAAAAAGATAGCAATAGCCTAAATTAAGTTTAGTTTGTGCACAACAGAATCGACACCAATAGCTTTCTCTACCACTCAACCTTCGGCTGCTGCAGATATAAACTGATTTCCTTCGAGTTTCTTATACATTTCGTGTCGAATATGTTCAAATAACACCTGGTGTCCGGAACAGAAATCAAACACGGTTCAAAGAAGTCATACGCACGTTATTTACTCCAAAAATCCATTACGATCACTTCATCATCTGACTTAGTGACACTTAAGCCAGAACGGACAAATCCTCCCGCGGTTTTACTCTTGGTGTGATTCGAGCCTCCTCTGGTCGCAAAAAGAGGAGGGTCGAGACTGCGCGAGGCTTATTATTTATTTATTTAAATTTCATGTACAAGGGTGGTACATAGGCGGACTTAATGCCAAAAGGCATTCTCTACCAGTCAACCTTTGGGTCAAATAGGATAGCATTGTGATAGAGTACTTTTTCCTTTCTGTTACCCTAATGACCCTAATGTTTTAAAGTTAAACAATCTGATAATTCAGTCAACTAATCAGCAGGATGACGCGCGTATGGCAATTTTTAGCTTGTGTTAATTTTCGAAAATGAAAAACAGAAGATTATTGGAAAGTCATTTATTCTCAGCATCCGTTAACATCAATCTCAGAAGTACTTACAACTAATCAACATTGACAATAAATAAATGCAGTAGTCGGTCGATCTAACATACAATGTAAATACAATATTGCTATATTTGAAAAAAAGGGAATGATTTTAATTGCGAATGGCTTTCTCTAGACAAAATGTTCGCAAAACAGAATGTTTGTGTGTTTTTCTTTTGTTTTAATTTTATAATGCTGCTGTTTAACAATAAATTACATAGCTGACATAGAATAACATCGATATCGCTATTTAACATAGAATGAACACTAAACAGATCTTTGGTATTACACACCATGCATTTTATACGCATATTCTAAAAATATAACTTTATACTCAGACTAGAAGATAACCGTAAAAATTAAATGTAAATTCATCTTACAAAGATAAACAAAAAATTTGTCAAGTTTATAATTTAAATCATATTAAGTCATATGACATAAATACGATTACCTACATTACGCCTGCAATCCCCGAAGGGGTAGGCACATTTCGCCAGAAATAAAATAATTTCGTTAATTAAATAATACTTTTCATAGATCACACGCATAGCCGGGCACCGTTAATCAAATAGTTAACTTCGTTAATCGTTAATCCGCTACAAAAAAAGTAAGCTTCGTTAAACGATAAAGCGTTACATTTCTGAAGAATTAACGCAAGTTAACGTTAATCGTTAATCCAATGCTTAATGGTTACCGCACGGCACCGACAAGTGCCAAGTGCGCGTGGGAGCGAGTGAGAAAGAAAACTGCGAATTTGTTTCGATTGATCATTTCATTACTTAGCGCCGGTGCTTAGAGTGACGAGTGTTTTGTTTGTTTGTTGTTAATAATCTTAATAACTTGTAATTTATAATAACAAGTTGTTAATAAATAAGTTCATTCATTAACGAATTTGTTGTTCGTTAATTAACGATTAACGGATTAACGAGTTAATGCCCAGCTATGATCACACGCATTAATTTGATTTCTAACAACAATAATTTCATCTAAAACAACATTTAAAAGTTCCGCTAAGTACCTATTAGGACCTTATAAACTTATGCAGTGCATATTTTAACCAAGTGCATTATATTAGGCTTTTTTGTTTGAACTTTGAATGTAAATTTCGTTGAATTTCTTTTGGTTCTATAAATAGCTATGTGCCTGTGAGGTCTTCTTGTGTATTATGCAATCCTAGTATATTTATAACAACAACATAAGTACAGTGATTACTTGAGTAAAGTTTTGACTAGGTATTGATTATTATTTACTAATAAAATAATAAGTTAGGCCTTAAATTAGGAACATAGACATTGCACTATGTTGTCAAGCAAACGCAATGCCGTCGGAATTATTATAGAGATCATTTTCCACATCAATAACTTGATATAAATACATCCAATCACATCACAACACGTAAAGAATCGCACGTTTGTACATTTTGTTAAAACTACGTTGGCTTAATTCTTAATAATAACTGACTACACAATTAACTAGAAAAGCTTCATAATTAAAGTTTGAGCCGCTTCATCAAAGGATTTATAAGATCCAGTTACAGAAAGGGACAACACAATATTACTCTAGTTATTTTATACTCCTTTGCCATTCATCTACATAAATCTGAGCTTTATAAAAATACTGATATTATCATTTTGTGATCTTAGTTCTACACAAAATTTATAGGACAGAAGATTTCTCCAAAACAATGAGGGCTATAGTTTCCCAGCTCACTGTACAGCGCCACTGGCGAGTAAAGGTAACCAGTTATTGGTTAGGACGAGACGACGGCCGCCTCACCAAACGCGCGCTTCGGTTGACCAAACCGCAGCTGCGCACAGTTACAGCCGCCATTACTGGAAACGGCTCTTTTAATAAACACCTCTTTGTCATAGGATTCACAGACAGCCCCCTGTGCCGTGCCTGCATGGAGGAAGACGAGACAGCAGCCCACGTGCTTTTGCACTGCCCAGTGGTTGCAACATACAGGGCAAAGTACTTCGGTAACCCAGGTACTCTCCGCGAGATTGTCAGCAACACCCGAGGCGCTGCTGGCCTTTCTCGGGGAGCTAGGGTGGATCGAATAAATTTCCCACCCGTACGCTAAATACGCGCTTTGACGTGGAGTTGCGGACACCAGCCCACAATACAATACAACTTTTGACGTTTCTGAAGACCTTATTCTACACGAACGCCTCTAGCGACGAACTCCAAAAACAATTAGCCCCCCTTCACATAATAAGCTCCTGAGATTAACAAAAAATGTTGCCAGAAACTGAGACGAAGGGTAGACACTCCAGTACTAAAAATGGCTTAATAAAATTGTTCTGTTCGTAGAACTTACGTAATTAAAATATACTTAGTTATCTTTTAATTAGGCCGTAACTTAAACAAACTATATGTTAACGGGTTCGCCCATATGACAGTGAGTTTTTATAGCATTATGTAGGTCTTTCTTTATTTCCTTGTATCTATCTATATAGCTTTAGGTCTAAAGTGTCTCTAATACCTTCTTCAATCGAATAATAATTTAACGTGAGCTAATCATCAATTAAAAAATCTTCTGCACCTATTTACTTTGCGTCATTAAGTTACATAACAACTTTGTTACCCTACTGTCCGCGGTACATGTTGTCTTGTCTCTCCTTATAGGCCTTGACCCAACTGAGCACCCTGTTCTTCACCTGATCCAATTCTTTATACATGCCGGCTGTAAACGGCTCGAAGTCTTGGTGCTTTTTCTTTCGCCTGAAGATGCCTTCTTTGTTTGCTATCGCGCAGTTCATGTCAGCCTGGTAAACAGAATAAATTTATCCAAGATTAAAAACAATGGACTAAGCTTATCAAATTTTTCCCTTCCCCGTATCGGAAATTTACGCCTAAACGACCCATGAATATGTATAATTATATACACATACTCTTTCACAGTTAAACCTTTGCCAATACTACAGTGAACTTAATTCGCGTTACATAAGATTGCTATTGGGTTGTTGCTGGTAAGTCTGGCATAACGACAGTATAATCTTCATTCTCGTTCAATGGGTTACTGGCAGAGGTAAATTAAAAAAAAATCGGAAAATCGTTTAATTTTAAAAGGACTAGGTATGTGTAGTCCTTTCTCATGACACAAAAGCAAAAAAATAATAATGTTGGGCAGATTTGTATAAGATTCATGTTAATTTTATTCATCCATCTTTAAAAAAAAACAAACCTCAGTAACATTATACTTCATAAAGTCCAGTATTCCTTGCAGGACGTGCCTGGTGTCGCGGACCAGGACCTCATAGAACACGATGTGTAGCGGCCCGGTGAACCTGGTCAGACAAAACTTGTGGAGCGTCTCCCACCCCTTCAAGTGACTCGACACGTGGATTTCCCAATCCGCTGGCAAAATTGTTTTCTGTACTATAACCTTTTGACCGCCGTAGTCACAGACGTGACAAGCAAGCGCGTGCCCTGTGCGCCAAACGACACATATTATGTGTCAAAATGGAAGGTGAAATTGTGGCTTGGCGTGGAGGGCACGCGCGTGCGTTTATGTTCTGGCGGTTAAAACGTTAAAATTAAATTAAAATAATAATTAAGCTAAAATAAGGTGTAATCATGTGCAATCTTACTTTAGATACAAATTCTTTTGTTTTGCACAAAATTTTCGCGAACAATATTTGGTGGAAGCACACTTTTGTACCACCCACATCCACCCACATTTCGCCAGGTTTGTTTTTTTAATCCCATGTAATAGGGGGCCTGGGGGCGAGCCTATTATTGCAATAAATTTTGCACAAATCTAGACATCGTGGTTGCAACTGAGAAATTCCTGACGGAAAAACTCAATAACACGTTGCCCAACCCGGGACTCGAACCCAGGACCCCATGTTCAGCAGTCACGCTTGTGACCACTAGACCAACGAGGAACTGGAAAAACATTTCAAAAGTGGAAATTATTTGCGACGGTGTTCGTGACGGGGCGCGGGGTATTCCTTATCAAAATAAAATGATAGTTGTCTTAAGCATTTAATTAAAACCAAAATTGCCATTTACACTATATAACGCTGGATATTGCGTGCAGCCAGTACCCAGTACATCCAAAAATCGCTCTACATGAGATTATTTGCACGTGAACTAGGCGCTCTACAAAACAGTTTTTAAACAATCATGCTAAAAATAGTTTTTGGCCATCAATCAATTATCGCGTCTAGGCAGATGTGAGATGCGTCCAATATGGTTTACAACACATTAATTTGTATATTCCGCTGTTATTTTTGGCTGTTATTTTAATGTAGTTTTGTATCCATTAGATATGCGTTAGGACTCTTCTTGCGAATGCGTAATATTATGCCGATATCAAACATTTTGAAAAAAACTATACTTTGTAATTAGACTGTACCTGATTTAACTCGTTCATGAGATTTACTTTTGAATGCAGATTTTGGCGCCGTTCCTATATGCCCTCTGTGTAGTCTATGGAAATCAGCCTGCAAATATTTCAACAATATTTTAATATGGATGTTTAATTTTCTCTTGTGAATTACTTTTTTGTTAGAACTTAGAATGGTATATAATATGAATGAAAAAGAATTATCACATAGTAAACATTGATATTGTACATATCCAAAAACAGTCTAATGTAACAAAGCAAACAAAAATATTTTTGGTCAGTGGGTCGTCTTAGGGGAGGAGTTATTTTTTCTGATTGATTTGTTAATTTTTGCAAAACATTGTAATTTTTTTTCTGAAAAATGGATTTTCATTTTAAATAATAATAATTATTTTTGTATTCAGCTATATTTTTTTTAAAAAAAAAAGCTACTTTATCTGAAGAATACTTTTTAAAGTCAAAATTTATATACCAGTGTTACCATTAGGTACCAAGAACCTCTTCTGTGGTCCTGCCGATGCTGCCCTGGTAGAACACAGGAAGCAATGTGAGAGTGAGTGAGTGTTAGCGCAACTAAAATTGATAAAAACAAGGCATTTCATTCAAACAGTAGCAACACACAAACTGAAAATGAACACATGAACATAAAGATAAAAAAAGCTTTAAAAAATATTAATGGGGTAGTTGTGAATAACTGAAACTATGTAAATTATTATGTGTGGCAGTTTTGCGATAGTTCAAGAATTTCAAATAACCAATAGGGGTACTGCAGGTACATCATTGAGCCATCCCTTGCAATTATCATAACTAATCACTACAGCTCTTAGGATCATCGTGTTCATTATTTCAAATACCCTGCATTCTAACCAAAACAATCAGTCGAACAAAAACGCGATCGTCACTCATTTGTTAGGAAACACGGAAGGCGCCAAGCAAAATGAATGCAACAGACGCGCGACTAAGGTTTTTGTTAGGACATGGCTTTGCCTGACTTAACTTCTTTAAACAATCACTTAACACCTCCAATCAAGCACAAAGCCAATCTATTAACAAATCGAATTTGTAAAACAACATTATTTAAAAAAACAAATCATCACAATTGACATTGATCCGCTATCTTGAATTAAATTCATAATAATTTACATAAAACAAGTATTTAATAGTCGAAAAGCCATACATTTTATACAATTTATTATTATTTATTTTTCTCATTCTAATCCTAGGTCTCAATCCAGTTGTGACATAAAACCTCCTTGCTTACCAATATAGCATCCCTTGGGTTCCGTATGAGCAGTATAGCAGATTGGAACTCCTTAGGCAATTCATGCGTCTTGACTACAAGCACTGAGCCATCTGTTACATTCTCTGCAGGGAAGCCATGAGATCTTAGGCCATAGTCCATGTATTTAGAACCAGTTAATACACCTGGAAATGTTTAATAGGGTGTAAAAATGATTCAAGACACACTCTGACACACACACACACACACACTAGACATATTTTATTTTTATTAGCCTGTTTGAATGTCCCACTGCTGGGCAAAGGCCTCCCCTTTCTCTTTCTTAGACATATACACTGTAAGAATTAAAAACAGAGAAACCATAACCAGTATCCAAGTGTTTGTGGGTAGATAGGGTCAAGTGTGTTTGGAAAAAGTGTAGACTAAACAAACAGACAACTACCAACTTTTAAAATTATTCCGTTGCTATGAGTAGTCCATTGGAATCAGCAGTTGCAATAAATAGCGTGTGGAGTTTTTCTTTGCAATAAATAGGTACTTGCTTGTTTAAAAAGATATTTGGATCCCGCAAGCAGATAAATCAACTCATCAATACTTATTTTTAACACAGTAAAGCAGAATTAATTTAGTATAACAACTCCCCAACAGCCAAAATGTAGAGGTTCATTTTAGGGGTGGTTCCTCTATAGCACAATAGTAAGCACTAGGCCATTGCAAATACAAATTACTTTTACGATTATTAGATTGAACAAACAGATAACTCACGTGACACAACGTCATTTAATATTTACCAGTGACTTGTTGCAGCAAGTATCTGAGCCATGTGTTGCCACTCCCAGGGGCCGACACCAGCGCGACCACGTCCTGGGCCGGAGGCGACCGCCACCGCAGCTCTTTGCACCAGTTCAGATTCAGAGGATGCTCACGACGAAACCCGCCCGCGTAGTTAAAACCCCGCGAACCATGTATCCTTTGCATGGTTCGAGGGGATAACACAAACAGAATTATAGAGAAATATAACATCACCACCGTAGCCGCAAGGAAAAATATCAATCTTCTCGACATGACTGCTAATGTAAACTCAATTCTTCTTAGAATAAACATTTTTTTGATTCATGATTTCGCATTAATTGTGCACCTGCCCACTTTGTGTTTTGATTTCGTTAGCATATTGTTTTTGGAAGTATGGGCAGAAACTTTCACTGATGTTTAATTTCTTGCTCAGTTGTAGTACATATTTAATAAATTACACATTTTTTTATTTATTTTATACACCGTTCCTGGTAATTTATTAAAAATAAAATTAGCTCGTCGTAACTCGACAAAAAATTTTGACAAGCGTTATATTTTTGCGCAAAAAATATTGCCAACCGTAAATTAAATTGTGGGTATAATAAATGGTAGAAAATAGTAGAAATCATTATTCATTTGCTTTATTTTCCAGCAGCCGTTTGCTTGTCTGCACAAGTGGTGGTATGGCATACCGTGGTGGCTAATGAAGTGGTTTCGGGGCTTAAATTCCGGAGCCCTGGCCTTAACTACCCTACTAGTTCACACATGCATACATATAGGTGGACAACTCACGGTCTAAGGCAGTTACAAGTTGTAGTTTTATGAGTGTGAAGCGGCGTCCCAACTAGAGCCGCGCGGCTCCATGAGGCCGAGCCTCGTGAGTGTGGACTTATAATAAACTCACGAGGCTCGGCCGTGCGGCCATAGTTGGGACGCCGCTTGATTAACCACTGGAAAACAAGGTAGTGTGTGGGCACTCACTCCCTCGTTTGTTGCAAACAAATTAAAACATGTGATTTTTGCGTTTGGCTTGGCTTGTAAACAAAGAGTACATTATACTTATAGGGCACTTGTAAAGGCCAATCAGGATCAGTGTTGGTTTTTACTCGAATCATATTTTTGCGGTAGTATTTCGCACGTATGTGGCATTCCACAAACGCCAAGCGTGTGAATCCGATATTTAATACCTCTGCTTAGACCATAACGGAATACAGGCGTGACATCATTAAATGTTTAAAACTTGCAGATTTGAGATTCCTGGAGCTACCTACACTCCACTAGGTACCTACAGTTTGGCTGCTCCGAACCAGGGATGTTGCGGATGCAGATTTTTTGACATCCGCGGATGCGAATTTTTTAAGGCTCATATCCGCGGATGCGGATAATAATATTTTAAGAAACTTCTGGGTCTGAGTCTAATGTAGCTCAACTTTAGAAGTAGGTAGCAGATAAACAAAATAGTGTTTACAATTTCATTTTGGGACTTATGAATCCAAAACCAGTTTTAGATTCAGTATATAAACATTTTATTGTAAAGTTAACAATTCACTGTGATAAGTTAGTAAACCTAAGTTTTCTTAGTAATGTGTGACAGTTCTCTATATTCCCTGTACATATTTCTAAATACATTTGCAATGGCAAAACTCTTGGCGAATTTATTTGCAAAAGTATCTTTCTGGCAGTCACTAAATCACCTCGCAAAATGTGACAAACAGCTGCCTTTGCCCACACACTGACTGCTATCATATCTCTCATTTGATATGGCAACACTGACACAAGGTCATGGATCATAGGAGGGTGTAAATGCTCCACTGCATCTGCTATTCGGTCCAGATTTATAAGAGCTTCAGCTGCATAAATGTGTGCCCATGCTTTGTGGCTACTAGATGCCTCTGTCTGACTTAACAACTCATTTGCACTCATCAAAGCTGACAATGGGTCCTGTAGATGTAGTAGCACGTAACTTTGAAGCACAAATGTAGAGTTCTTCAGTTCACACCGCTGTTGCCAGTTAATCGGTGGGCCTGGAGGGGCTTGAATAATAGGTGCAGTAACATCAGCTGGGGCTTCCTGATTTGGCAGTAAAGTTATTGCATTTCTTAAACATAATGCAGCAAATTCTAATGATAGCGATGGGATGGCGAATGATTCTCCTGATGTTGAATATTTGTCTTTCCCTTCCTTTGACAATAAGATGCGTGTGTGCGGCCCACTGCCAAGTTTCTTTACTGTGTACTGTTGTGCTTCTTCACTGCAACACTTTTTCACACAACATTCTGCTAAGTGCAGCCAAATGCGAGGGTTGTTGGGGTAGTGTCGGGCAGCCTCCACTAAACACTCAAAGGCACCTTCGGAGTTGTTGGCTGCTAGTAATGCTAACCCCAAGTTAAACACATACAGAGGTCTGTCTCTACATGCTATTAACTTTTCACTATCCTCACATTCCATTGCTTTAAAGTGTTCTTTGACTGCATGTTGGAAATATTTAGATGCTAAAAATGGTTTCTTTATTGATAAATATATGACTCCAAGATTATTATTGATGGCTGCCCATATGTCTTCTCCCTGAGTTTTTAAATCATAATTATATTTGAGTGTTTTGTATTGACCTAAAGTAGTTGCTGCGTCTTTGACATCACCATTGAGATATTGCTGTTGAGCTATAATAAATACATTCTCTATTGAGTCTGGTTTGAGATTTAACTTTACTTTCTGTCCTAATAACAACTGAGCTCTACTGACCAGTCTTTCAAACAGGTCACTCACTTCATTGTTGGTTTTTAAAGGGTCACCATGTGTCTTAGCTATGTCCAATGTTTTCTCATAGGTTCTTCTGCAAAGTGAAGCCTCTAACAACAGTAGGACAATTTGCTGAAATAATTTGTTGTCTTTGACATTCTTACAACCTAGTAATCTCTCTAAGAGCACAGTACATTGATAGTAGTATCTCGAATGGTACAATAACACTGCATAATTGTATAACAAGAAAGGTGAACTGAGGTCTTTTGTGTCAATGTCCGGAAATGCGAGGCCTGTTAACTGTGCGATGGCTTTTTTTAACTTATCCACGTTTTTCATGTCACTGATCATGAACTCAACCACTGCTTTGTTGTGCTGTACTCGTTTATTACTTGTGCCAACCAAAGTTTCCAATTCATTAAGATGTTGTAATGCTCCAGTGTAATCCTTTTTTACATAACACTCGTGCGCGAGAATAACTGGCTCGTCTTTTGTGTTGGCCATTGTTTTTTTAATTGAAATAATCTGATATACGATTACGGATGATGATTTTTATTTTTGTTTACGCGAATAGGTCGATTTTTCCACTATTCTTATGCCGATTAATCTCCGAATGACAATTTAATTGACATTTCACAATTGACATCAACGGAACCCTTGTCAAATTGACATTTTCTTTTTTATTTGTGTGAGTTAGGATTTAGGAACCTGGTTTTTTGTACACGTTTTCATGGACTGCACGCAATCAACCTGTAGAAATATTTGAAAACGTGTTAAAAAAATCTGTTCAATCTGAAGGGGGTGTATAGTAGCCCAAATCCTTACCAAATAAAATATTCATAAAAGAAAAGTTTAATGAATTCTAAAATACAAGACTTTCGGGCCCAAATTGCTACCATTTCCCTAAAATCTATTAAATATCCTATAATGTGACAACACCATCATCACAGGTGAAAACCTTCAGCGGGGCAGTAACCCCCGGTGACCCCCGTATACTCTTTGGGTGACCCCCGGGTCCTTAGCCGTTGCTTGCAGCTGCACGAAAATTTTCTTGAGACTACCCATATTTTTGACGTGAAAACGTCATAAAAATCTATGAACACCGGCTGAACGCATGAAAAAGTGTCACCCCGTTACGCGCGACGCGATCAACGCCCAGCCCAAACCTTTGGACCTAGAAAACTGAAATTTTGCACAGTGGTTCCTTTTTTAATGTAAACAAGGAATAATTTTTCGAAATTCAACCCCGGAGTTAAATAGGGGATGAAAGTTTGTATGATAGTCCGTCAGCTTTAAAGATAGGATCTCAAAATTTTGTGTTTATGCTGACGATTGAAAATTATTTTAAACGTGTCTCAGCGCTTTTGGTAATTCCACCCCCAATGAGTTAAAAAAGGGGATAAATTTTTGTATGGAAAGTCCTTATTTTCGAAGTTAAAATTACAAATTTTATTATCTAGGCGTATCGTTGGAAGCTAACACAACGGTGTTGTTAGAGTTTCAATCCTTAAGGGGGTGAAAAGGGGGATGAAATTTCGTTTTTTTTTAAGTTAGAATCACTATAATTATCATGAAAAATGACGTTGTTACGTAAAATTATCGTCCGTTACGAGCCATTTCACATTTTCGCGCAAATTTCTAAGACTTTAGTCGCTTAATTTACTATCTTAGATAACACCCTGGCATTTTTTAATACATGTTAAAAATAAACTAGTCTTTCTTATTGACACTTCATTTAACACATTTACAAAAATTTGTTTAGTAAGTAGTGATTAATCTCCCACAACTAGTTTACTGAAAAATCATCGCAGAGTCAATTTCAGACTCATAAATCTATCATAAATATTTATAAAATTCACTGAAAAAATACGTAAGGCATCAGACATATACTTTTGTCGATACATAATGTACCAGAATATCGATAATTAATAATATTAATTAGTAAAAATACAGTCTTACGTAAATTTTTACGTTTTATATCGCTATTTTATCGTGATTGACATCAACGGAAGAAAGCGAAATTACATTAAACAAATTATGTAAAATAAACTATGATCTTTTACTAAACTTATTCCAAAGTTTTATTAAAATCGATTCATTTAATCAGACATAATATCATTTTTAACATCACTCTAAATTACAATAAATTACGACGCATAAGCGAGCACCGATTAACACTGGTACGGCCCGAGCGCCCATCGACGAAGGATCTGTGCCATTTTTTTCCGAGTCCCGATTTTCGAGCGTATCTATCGTAAACGCATTGTTATACTACGACTAAAACATTTTGAACCGCTTTGTATTTTTTTCATTGGGTTAGAATTCGTTTATTATCAAGTAAAGTATTTTTTTAGTAGTTTGTAAAATATTTGTTATGTTTCTGTTTTATTAGTTTTAGCAATGGGGCGTAAGGGTTGTATTATCATTGTGTCAATTTATGGAAAGAATAAAAATTCTGTAAAAGCTGAAAGCAACAGAAGCGAGATGGATATTATTTTTATTTGCAATTCATATACACAGTTATCGATCACGTTAGTTGAATGCTCCAAAAATGACTTTTTCAAGGTCAAAGTAATTCCTGCACCTTTATGAACTTGGAGGGTTGTAATGATAATTTTGATGATTATAATTGAAATTAGATAGCTATTTTTTTGTTTTCATTTTAGAATGAGAAATCGTGTGAATCGAGTAGAGGACGATAGTACTTTTAGAAGAGCCGCCATGCTGGGTACTGGTGCAAAGTCTGATTCGACAACAGAAATTGTATGTTTTAATTAAGTACAATTTAATGTTTAAAACAGGAGTCTATTCAGTATAAAAAAGCATTTATTTCAAGTAGGCCAATTACAGGCACTTTTGAACTGTCGAAACAAAGATGAAAATTAAATGTAGCTACAGTCCCAGTCACAAGACATAAAAACTGTGAAAGTACTGTAGTATTTATATTCAGTATCATAGGTACCTACTATAATAAAAAGTATATTCATACTATAATCTAAATATATAAAAGAAGAAACTGACTGACTGACTGACTCATCTATCAACGCACAGCCCAAACCGCAGGGTCTACAGATCCCAAATTTAGCACATATGTTCCTGAAGTGGTCTAGGGGTACACTAAGAAAGGGTTTTTCAAAAGTCACTCTCTCAGGGGCTGAAGCGGGGCTCTAAAGTTTGCATGGGGAAACAAGATTAATTAGACTTTTTTATTAAAAACTTCTCAGGAGTACTTCCATTGATAAATGAGTAGAAACGAGTTTCAGGTTTTTTCTGAATTCAACCCCTAAGAGGGGGAAATGGGGGTGACAAAGTCTAAAAATCAATGCACAGCCCAAACCGCTGAGTCTAGAGATTCCAAATTTAGCACATACGTTCCTTATGAAGTTAAGGAAAGGATTTTACAAAAAGTACCCCACAAGGGGATGAAACGGGAGTCGAAAGTTTGTGTAGGGAAACAAGATTAGGTAAGACTGTTTTATTCGAAACTTCACAGGACTACTTCTATCGATAAATGTGTTAACATTTGTGTTTCAGGTTTTTTCAGAATTCAACCCCTAAAGGGGGAAATGGGGTAACAAAGTCTGACAATCAATATTGGTATTGTTTGTATGGTGTATCGGGTCGGGTGTGTTACAAAAACAACGATTTTAAGATTTAATGTGGCGGACCTGAAATACCATCATCATCCCCTGTTGGGGTGCGATGGGGTTGAAATGTCTAAAAATCAGTATGGGTGTCGATACCGAGATTATCAGGGGTGCTGATTACGAATATGGCATTTATCTTGAGATCCAGAAGACGACGGATTCGACTTTTGTACAGGCTTATTGTTGATTTATTGTGATGATTATATTGTGATGATTAATGATGATGATGGTGATGATTGTGATTACGATGATAATAATTGTGATTACGATGATGATGATTGTGATTACGATGAAAAATAATGTGATTACGATGATGATGATTCTGATAATGATGATGATGATTGTGATAACGATGATGATGACTGCGATAATAAAGACGATGATTGTGACAACGATGATGATGATTGTGATGACGATGATGATGATTGTGATACTGATGATGATGATTGTGATAACGATGATGGTGATTGTGATTGTGACGGTTTTTGTGATGGTGATGGTGATGGTGATTGTGATGGTTATAGTGATTGTGACTGTGATAGTGATGGTGATGGGATTGTGATAGTGATGGTGTTTGTGATAATGATAATGATGATTGTGATTACGAATAACGATGATGGTGATTGTTATAATGATTGTGATAGCGACGGTGATTGTGATGGTTATAGCGATGGTGATGGGTATTGTGATGGTGATAGTGATTGTGACTGTGATATTGATGGTGATTTTGATAGTGATTGTGATTGTAATGGTGATTGTGACAGTGATGGTTTTTGTGGTAATGATGATGATGCGTGTGATAACGATAATGATGATTTTGCTAACGAGGATGGATAATGTGATAATGATGATTGTGATTACGATGATAATGGTTGTGATTACGATGATAATGATTGTGATAATGATTATAGTGATTGTGATAACGATGATGGTGATTGTGATTGTGATGGTGATTGTGATTGTGATGGTGATGGTGATTGTGATGGTTATAGTGATTGTGACTGTGATAGTGATGGTGATGGGATTGTGATAGTGATGGTGTTTGTGATAATGATAATGATGATTGTGATTACGAATAACGATGATGGTGATTGTTATAATGATTGTGATAGCGACGGTGATTGTGATGGTTATAGCGATGGTGATGGGTATTGTGATGGTGATAGTGATTGTGACTGTGATATTGATGGTGATTTTGATAGTGATTGTGATTGTAATGGTGATTGTGACAGTGATGGTTTTTGTGGTAATGATGATGATGCGTGTGATAACGATAATGATGATTTTGCTAACGAGGATGGATAATGTGATAATGATGATTGTGATTACGATGATAATGGTTGTGATTACGATGATAATGATTGTGATAATGATTATAGTGATTGTGATAACGATAATGGTGATTGTGATTGTGATGGTGATTGTGATAGTGATCGTGATAGCGAAGGTGATTGTGATAGTGATTGTGATGGTGATTGTGATTACGATGATAATGATTGTGATAATGATGATAGTGATTTTGCTAACAATTATGGTGATAGCGATGGTGATGGTGATAGCGATGTTGATGGTGATAGTGATTGTGACTGTGATAGTGATGGTGATTGTGATAGTGATGGTGAATGTGATGGTGATTGTGATTGTGATTGTGATAATGATGATCATGATTGTGATTACGACGACAATGATTGTGATGATGATGATTGTGATTACGATGATAATCATTATGATTACGATGATTAAGATTATGATAACGATAATGGTGATTGTGATTGTGCTGGTGGTTGTGATAGTGGCGGTGATTTTGATGGTGATGGTTATTGTGATGGTGATAGTGATTGTGACTTTGATAGTGATGGTGATTGTGATTTTGATACTGAGGATGGAGATTGTGATGATGATGATTGTGAATACGATGATAATGGTTGTGATTACGATGATAATGATGATGGTGATTGTGATGGTGATTGTGATTGTGATGGTGATTGTGATAGTGATGGTGATTGTGATAATGATGGTGGTTGTGATAGTGATGGTGATTGTGATGATAATGAAATTTGGCACATAGTTCATAACCTGGATTAACACGTAGGACACTATTTATCCCTTTAATATAATCCAGTGGGACGGTTACCGAACTTTCAACAACATTCCTAAATTTTTAAAAAGAAAATAATCTGTATTCACTGATATTCGAAAATTCGCTTGCCACAATCGGGCATCGAACCCAGGATGAATCGACTAAAGTTCGAAAAAATATTATTTTGTATATTTTTGACATCAATCAATATAGATCAAATCTCTGAAACATGATAAATTAAATGAAAGAAAAATCATGAATAGAATCAATCTTATTGAATTTATATCTGCATGGTTTTCCCTTCATTTAATTTATTTATTTATTTATTTATGTACACACAAAATACTTATCTTTATCTTGTTTGTTAGAGAGATTTGATCCATATGATTATCCCTATCGATTGATGTAAAAAAGTACGCGATGTTATTGTTATGGAGTATGTTATACTAGAACCTTATTATTTTTGATAACCTTTTAAATTTATGTCAGATGTATTGCTTAGGAACATTGAGTTAAATATAGTAGATATCTATGCCTAGGAACCACTGTTATTAATGAAATTATATTTTTACATGTCACAACCACGAGTCTTATTTTATAATGATAAAATAGTTTTATCAGTTATTTTTTCGAACTTTAGTCGGTTCGATTCCCGAGTGGCAAGCGAATTTTCGATAATCTGTGAATGCAGATATGTTTCTTTTTAAAAATAAGGAAATGTTTCCTTTGAGTAAAATTGGCTATCTCCAGTATTTCGAGTACTTTCCCTTCAGGTGGCATTGAAAAATTCCACCCCGTATATGTAATAGAAACATACACATAAAATACATAATAGAATAAAGACTGAATAAAGAAATTATCTTTTTGGATAAATCTCAAACCAAGGTGCATTACGATTATAACGGCCCAAGATTGTTTAGTCTGTCTCGACACTCGCGCTGGACTGTACGCACACATACACAAAGCTGCGGTCTTTTACCTAAACTCGAGCGTTGTAATTTTGTGAAATGGCTCTTAACAGACTACAGACAGCCAACTTTTTGTGATATATTCTCAGATTAAAAAAAAATACAATAAGCAAGAAAATGGCCTTTTATTGTTGCCAATCGATCCTGTTTCCAATACTGATCAAAAACTCGTACTGGACCAACCATCATTGGTTTTTACATTCAGTTTAGTATTTTTAACGAACTATAAAAAGGAATTGCAGCTAGCATGAAGAAGGATGTCATTTAGTGTTTATAGGGGGGGGGTCTGTATTTATGCTTTCGCGGTTGCACAACGACATGCTTTGCTTATGCTTTGCTTGGTAGTATAGATGCAGGCCTACCTTACTGCCTCCCTCAGAGGCGGTAGGGTGGCGGGGTCTTGAGGGGGAGCGCTACGGTCGTGTAGATCCTCAAGGCAAGTCCGGGGGATTCACCTTCACGAGGTTGCCACCCTGTTCTTGGTCTAATTCCATAAGAATTAGACGCAACAAAAACCCCCAGGCGCTTTTTCGTATTTTCCCGAAAGCCAGAATCCCAGGCCTAGGGCAATCCCACACCCCACTCCCATGATCCACGCCCAGTCCCTCCCTCCTTTTTCCCTTTTCTCCTTTCGGTCCATGAGGACGGGCAACCTCAACTCCAAAAAAGCCCACAAAATCCAATAATGCAGAGTGGAAAAAATAATATTCCCCAGGTGGGTCCCGGCAATGCCGGGGAATCCCACACCGACTCGTCGGTCTGCCCCCACCGTAATCTGGGGGGGGGCACCAATCTGCCAATTAGTGCCGCGCCTTCTGCGCGGCTGGCTGCTTTGGCGCCAACAGCACTGGCTGCGGCTCACGCGCCACTCGACACAACCATGGCTGCGACTTCTGCGCCTACTGACCCAAAGACGGCTGCGATCTCAGCGCCCAAGACGGCTGCGATTTCTGCACCAACCACACTGACTAACGTTACACCACTTTCCACGAGGGCCTGGCAACAGAGCATCGTTCGGAACAGTGTAACAAACAACCCTGACAATGACAGTGACAAAGCACGACTCTCCAGCCTTAGCAGCGAACTCCGCGCGCTGGCACTCCAGCGCGAGAAGATCGAGGCAAGGTTGAAAGACATTGATTCTCTCGGGACGGGAAAGGAAGCGGAATCTGATGGTTCTGGCTTCATCTCTGTGGACGAAGTACGCATGCTGAAATCCAAGCGCGGAAAGATCCGGAACAGAGAAAGAGATCTCAACAACCGTTTGCGCAAAATCCGCGAAGGCAATAGCCAGCGCGAAGCGCAAACGGCTAGTTGTAAGGGAGTACGCGACCAGCCGCAAGTACGCGAAGGGGAAACCCAGCGCGGAAAGCAGCCGGACGCGGAAACGCGCGGGCAAGGACCAGTACGCGAAGGGGAAACCCAGCGCGGAACGTCACTGCCCGCACCAGGACCATCCGGAGGAAACGACCGGAACCGCACCGAGACGACCCAAGACCGACACCGGACTAAACAGAAGCGGGGCAAGCGGGCTGGGTTCTCACGCGGGGTGTCTCTGGCACAAAACACTGTGCCAAGCCCCTCAGAACCGCAACCCGGTCCAAGTGGCCAGGGAGCGGCGAAGAGGGTGCGACCGGATGACACTGCCTCACCGAGCACGCTCCAGGGGGACGCCAAACGCGTTAGAACCCAGGCCGCTCAAGGGGAGCAGAGAACCTACGCGCGAGCCACAAAGGACATCCCTGCGCGACTCGCCGTAGCTATCTGCCTCTCGCCTCCATCCCGTGACATGACGACTGACGAGACTGAGCACATTAAGCTTAGCCTCGAGGACCTCATCATGGACACGTGTACCGACCCCTCCAAATCCATCCCGGCCTTCCGCGGCTACCCTAGGGTAGCGGACGGCACGGTACAGATGTGGTGCGAGGACGACAGCGCCCTGACCTGGCTGACCCAGAACGTGCCAAAGATAGAACTGCCGAACACTGACGCGACACTGACTGTAATGAAACAGTCCGACGTACCGACCCGAGTCCGAGCAGCGCTCTTTGTACCCCGGTACAAAGGAGACATATCGCTGCTCCAGACTGTACTGACCCGACAGAACCCCTGGTACGACATCGGGAGGTGGTCGTTATATAGGGCGACATCGGTCGGTGGCGATAACTATGGGACTTATTTGACCCTAGGCATCCCACCGGAAGAAGTCGAAAAGGTCTTGGGGAGGGAGCGGCGGATATCGTACCTACTTGGGTCGATATACGTGCGCTTTTTCCCCAAAACCCGTCCCTCCGACACCCAGACTGGAACTGACACCGAACTGACGAAACCGGCACCGACTGAGCTTGACTTGACCATGACTCAACTGGAAGAGGAGATGGCCAGAACGGCGATGGCTGATGCCGACGCTGTGGGGATGCCAACCTCACCACCAGGATGGACAGAGCAGCTGCTCACATCATCGCCAGCACCGAGCGAGGACCGGCACGGACTGGAGGAGGGGGGGGAAACATCCGATGGATCAATCTCCTCCTAACTCCACCCCACTGCCGCCCACATCCCGTCCCCTAAGCATAATCCAGACGAACCTCCAGCATAGCCAGACGGCCACCGCCTGCCTACGCAGGGCGCTGGAGGTGGAACCCTTAACCATTGCACTCATACAAGAGCCGTGGATCCGCAATAACAGAATATGCGGCCTTGGTAACATTGGAGGTAAGCTAATCCTCGACACACAAGGCACAGACAAACCACGAACCTGTGCTTATATACCCAAAGACGTACCCATCACCACACTCACGCAATTATGTTCCAGAGATCTAACAGCCGTCAGGATCAAAACTGACGACGATGCACCTGATATCGTCCTGGCCTCGGTATACATGCCAGGCGAAGATGATGACTGCCCACCAAAAGAGATGGCCGACCTGGTAAGGTACTGTGAAGACGCCAACCTGGACCTGGTCATCTGCACGGACTCGAACGCCCATCACCCGCTTTGGGGTTGCAACAAAGCCAACACTAGAGGTGAGGTACTATGCACATATCTGTTCTCCACTAACCTTAACATCGCAAACCACGGATCGGAACCCACTTGGGTCACATCACGCGGACAAACAATCATTGACTTAACGCTGGCCTCGGAAAGCGCGACAAAACTTGTCTCTAACTGGCACGTATCCAACGAGCCTTCCTGCTCTGACCATAGAAGGATTCGCTTCTCACTAGTAGCTAACATAAAAAAACCCGAACCTAGACGCAACCCACGCCGTACCAATGTACCCGGCTACAAACGGCTGTTGGCCTCCCTACTAACACAGCACCAAACGCCTCAAACTCTGACGGATCCCAAGCAACTTGAGGACACTGTAACAAAACTCTCGGAATTTATAATCGAAGCCTACCACGCCTGCTGCAAACTAAAAGATCAAAACACCAAGAGCAAGGGTAACTCCTGGTGGAATGCGGAACTTAGTAAACTCAGGCAAACCATGCGCAAGCAATTTAACAGAGCCAAAAACTCTAGACTACCAGAAGACTGGGACTCATACAAGAAAACACAATACACCTTCAAAAAACAAGTCAGGAACGCCAGCAGGGCCGCCTGGCGGAAATTCTGCGAAGAAATTGAATCAAACACCGAAGCCGCGCGTGTGAGAAAGATCCTATCTACCGATCAGGATCGCACCCTCGGGTCACTGAAAACCGCAGACAACACTTATACTAAGTCGGACTACGAAACAAGTAAAAGTCTTCTGGAAACCCACTTCCCAGACTGCAACCTCTCCGAGGACAGAACCTGGGAAAGGGAACCAATACACACACCAAATGATCAAGACTGGGCCAGAGCCCGCACCATAGTAACCGCAGAGAGAATAAAATGGGCAATCAAGACTTTCAAACCATATAAATCCTCAGGCTTAGACGAAATTTTTCCTGCCCTGCTACAATGGGGAGCAGACGTCCTAATGCCGTGGCTGACCGCCATATACCAAGCCTGTATAGCACACAAATACATACCACTTGCATGGCGAGAGGTGAAAGTTATTTTCATCCCTAAACCAGGCAAACCTGATTACACACAACCCAAGGCGTACAGACCAATAAGCCTGACATCTTTCCTACTGAAAACTCTCGAGAGACTCTGTGATCGACACATTCGGGACGGACCTCTTCGGGAGCGACCACTTCACAAACAACAACACGCATACTCCACAGGAAAATCAACAGAATCTGCACTACATAATGTCATCTCCAAGATTGAATGTGCAGTGGACCACAAATGCTCTTCACTAGCTGTCTTCATTGACATAGAAGGCGCTTTTGACAAAACCATCTTCCATAGCATCAACGCAGCCCTCGAGGAACACGGTGTGGACTCGACCCTGCGAGGATGGATCACGAATATGCTCAGACTAAGAGCCGTACAAGTTACGGTAAACGACACCACCAGAGCTATAGTGGCGAAGGGCTGCCCGCAAGGCGGTGTCCTCTCACCACTGCTATGGAACCTCGTAGTAGACAGCCTCATTAAGCGCCTCAATAACAGAGGCTACTACACGGTGGGCTATGCCGATGACCTGGCCATAATAATAAACGGCACACACGAAAACACACTATGCAACCTTATGCGCCAAGCCTTGAGGATAGTAGAAGACTGGTGCAAGGAATACAAACTAACAGTGAATCCTACTAAAACCGAACTCATTCTCTTCACAAAGAAAAGGAAGTTGGCAACTTTACAACTACCAAGCTTCTTTGGGACCACCCTAACCCTATCGACTGAAACCAAATACCTGGGTATATTTTTGGACAAACAGCTGAACTGGGCAAAACACACTGAGTACATAACCACAAAAGCAAGTATAGCCCTATGGCAATGTAAGAGACTGCTCGGGAGAAATTGGGGCATAAGCCCCAAAATCACCTACTGGCTATACACCGCAGTCATCCGACCAATCATTACATACGGCTCTTTAGTTTGGTGGCCCAGGACCAACCTAAGTACGACCCAAAAGGATCTCGAAAAATTACAAAGATTTGCCTGCGTGGCAATCACCGGCAGTATGAGAACTTCCCCTACTGCTGCCTTACAAGTAATGCTGGGGCTACCACCACTACACCTCGTCGTAAGAGAGGAGGCGGCCATAGCGACTTTCAGACTCGGAGTATCTGGCACCCTAAGTAACGATTCCAGAATTAAACACACACGCATCAGAGAAGATGCAATCAAGCAACAGCCTATGATGGCATCACCCAGCGACAGAATCCTGAAGACCCACTGCTTCCAAAAACACTACAACATAGAGCTCACGGCGGAGTTGTGTGACTACTCAGGTACAAAAGAGCTAAGAATCTACACTGATGGATCAAAAACCAACGACGGGACAGGTGTCGGGGTGTTCTCCGACGACCTAAACATCAAAATATCCAAACCCCTTGGAATACTCAACTCTGTTTACCAAGCAGAGTGTGTAGGTATTATCCAAGCAGCACACGCCATAGAGGCCAGGAAGGTTACGGATACTAATATCCGAATACTCTCCGACAGTGCCTCAGTCCTTCAATCCTTAAAGAGTAATCAGATAACGTCGAGACTGATACTAGAATGCCATAATGCCCTAGAACGAATCACGGCACTAAACCATAACACGGTAACACTACAATGGATCAAAGGTCACAGTGGATCACTTGGGAACGATGCGGCTGATGAACTTGCCAGAAGAGGATCCAACACAAAACCCTGCGGTCCCGAGCCCATTGTGCCCATTCCTTTCAAGCAGCTAAGAAGTTGGTTAAAGGAACACACTCGAATACAAGCGGAGAAATGGTGGACCTCGGCACCAGGATGTAGGCAATCCAAGGAAGCCATGCCATCCCTGGACACAAAGCTGACCAGGCGCCTTCTGCGCCTGGACAGGGATAGCCTACGACTGGTGGCGGGGACCATCACTGGACACTGTTCACTGAATAAACACTTCCATACCCTAGGAATCACTGACAGTCCCCTGTGCAGAGCATGCATGGGGGCGGAGGAAACGGTGGCGCATGTGCTCCTTGAGTGCACCGGCGTTATCAAGATTCGCGAGGAGACCCTGGGAACACCTAGATCCCTTGCGGATGCCCTGAGAAGACCGGGAAGTTTGATCTGCTTCTGGAGGGAGGTGGGCTGGTTAGAGTAAACGGCCACCATGGCTCACGCACAATGGTCCATTTTAAGGATTAAGTGCGGAAACCAAAACCCCATGATAGATAGATAGTGTTTATAGGATGCTTGATGATTCTGTTCTAGGCTGCAGGAAGGGTTTGTAAATTTATAAATAAAACGACATATTTTTATAAATCTGGATGAAGATGTCCTTTTATTTTCTTAGTGGATCTCTCTGCAGGCCGAATGCATAAATGTTTACCAAACAAAGTTACTTTACTCTTCCCTAAATACATTTCAAACACACACTCTCTTTTAGGTATTGTGGTTGTTACATTGTCTTTTGATACAATTTTAAAAGTGTTTCTTGTATCCATAATACAAATGCCAGATTTACCTACATAGCTCGGGCATTTCGATCTGATTACATTTAAGATGCTTCCATGAAAGTCTGCCTTGAATAGAGTTTGAGTAAAGGTTTCCCAGGCTTTGCTTGTACAATCTGGTACAGGTTTATCTAATTCTAGCATATCACTTATATAATTAAGCCAAATTTTGTTTAGAGGCAAGATATCATTGTATTTCACCCCATTCCTCGGTATTGCATAAAAACCTAAATATTTTTTTTCTTGTCTTGTAATACAACGTACTTTCTTCTTCTTTGATTTTCTGCTCTGTGCTTTACCCTTTTTCTTAGCAAGAACAAAATCAGTTTTCAATTCGGCGGCCATACTTTGTTGTGCTGATCTTGATATATTGGATTTTAAAAATCCAACTATTGCTTCAGCGGCGCTTTTGTTAAAAGTCTCTTCTGCTGACATTTCGGGTTTGTTTTTATTTTATGAATCAATTAAAACAATGAATCTCCAGTGACTTCAAGCCATGTACTTTGTTGTTTTTCTTACTAAATGTCAACGTCAGTCAATTTGACAATTTTGACATTGATTTCATTCATTCAATTAGTGTTGTTGTTGTGAAATTATCAAGATGCTCGCGGGTACGTTTAAGTAAGCCGGCGAAATTTTCGCCGGATAAAAATTAAACTAGCGAGGGTTCGCTGAACGGAGTCATAGGTCTTCTATGGTCTAAATCAATGTTAACTATTAAATTCAATTGACAGCCCAGCTTGTCAAACAAGTAACAACTATCAATTCAACTCAACAGTCCATGATCCACAAATAAAATTCACGAAGACAATGTATTGAAGTACTCGGTAGAAATATTTGTTTCTAGGGTGCGAATCGAGCAAATAAAACAACAAACAGCTCAATGTCAATGTCAATCTGACAGCAGACTAAAATTTAGCGAGGTAAAAAGGTCGCTAAAATTTACCAGCGGACGACCGTGAACGGGGCAGATTAAATTTTAGTCAGTTTAATTTTTCACCTCGCGGTGTGCTTGAACGGGGTGTTTGACGTTTAGTCAGTATTAAACTGGATAATTGACTTAAACGCAGCCCTGTGGAAATTATTTTTAGTCGATTATGCAAACACTGTCTAAATGAATTAGATGACATTCTCGACACTGCGGCTTTGTGTTATCAGTTTACCACATGCTTGTTTTGACTTTTGATTTGATTGAAGTCATTTTAGTCATTTTCATTTGTTGAATGAAGTTGAACGTGACTTGATTGAACTCTGGATTTTAGTGATAAGAAATTACCTACTGTTGGCGTAACTTTCAGAGGTTAAACAATAAACTGTTTCTTTCTCAGTACTGAAAAATCCTTTAATCTCATAGAAAGATGGTGTTTAGAGTTCTAAGTGTTAAACTATCGAGTGGCCGAGAGATGCCCATGGTTGGCCTTGGCACTTATGCTGTGAGTATTACAACACGCAGATAATGAGTGAGTTGTTATTTAGATAATGGTTTTACACCATTATCTAAATAACATCTCACTCATTATCATGATTATCTGCTAGTAGACTTCGTAGCACTGACGTGATATGTATGATTCATCATCTGCCTAGCCTTTTCCCAATTATATTGGGGTCGGCTTCCAGTCTTATCGGATGCAGCTGAAATACCAGTATTTTACATGGAGCGACTGCATAGCAGACCTCCACAACCCAGTTAGTGGTAAGACTGATTGTCAGACTTTTTGGGCCACTGACTACCAAGTAGAGTAGAGTAGAGTAGGGACTCCATTTTCCGCACTTAGACTCTCATTCGGTCCGTTGTGCGTAGGTGTCCTGGCTAGGTTAGCCAGCCTAGCTCCGTCCAGAAGCACAGAAGTTTCCTGGGATCTTCAAAGGCTTCGCGGAGCGACCTCACCATTCCGAGGATTTGTTTGCGTTGGGTAACCACAGCCACGCATTCCAGGATGACGTGGGCAGCTGATTCTTCGGCGTCAAAGCAGCCCCTGCAGAGTGGGCTGTCCGTGGCGCCTGTGTTGAAGAGGTGTTTGTTAAGGGGGCAATGGCCCGTTATTGTCCCTATTATTATTCTGAGGTTATTTCTGCTTAAGCTGAGCAGTCGTTTTGTTAGTTGTGGGTGTAGACTTGGCATCGCCATTTTTGACTGTCTACAGTCTGTAGACCGTGACCATTTGTTGTTATGAAGTTCAGTTGATCTCTGGCGAATCCACGTACGGAAATGTGAGAAAGGTAAGGGAAGGAGAGGGTACGGGCCTAGCACTGCCATTTCGGAACCTCTCTTAGCAAGTTCGTCTGCGGCGTCATTGCCTAAGGATCCACTGTGCCCCTTAATCCACTGGAGAGTGATTCTGTTAGACAGCGATATACTCTCCATGGCGAGGTGACATTCAAATGTTAATTTACTTTTGGTTTGTTTGTTTCAAAAATCAAAATCAAAGCATTTATTTCAAGTAGGCCAGTTACAGGCACTTTTGAATTGTCGAAACAAAGTTAAATGTAGCTACAGTCCCAGTCACAAGACATAAAAACTGTGAAAGTACTGTAGTTGCCCATTCCCTAGCGTAGATCTCTATGGAGAAGAACGGGCAAGAAACTCCATGGACACTCTTTTAAATCAAAATATTGTTACAAAATCTTGGTTACATCATTCATGTTGAGATGGTATATTATGTGAGAACAATGTAGCAAGATGTGCACGTTAAAAGTGTCCATAGTAAAAACAAAAAATACAATTCAAAAATAAACATACAAATAAGCCATGGCAACTAAGAGTTGACCAGTCACAACTGACAGCGCCCGTTCACGAACATGACGCATGAATCAGCACCATTCAACTCAACCATTTTGAAGGGAACTGAATGATCCGACACACGCGCCACCATCAGCGAGACATTAGAGTGAGCGTGACATACTCTCAACCGCCAGGGCACATTCAAGTCAAGAAAAGACGTAGGATTTCAGTGAATGATAGCTTTCTAGTACATAGTACTCACACAATATGGGCTGTGCGATTATATAATACTAGAGATTGATTCTATACAATGCAAAGACAGTTGTACAATCTTCAGCAGCTCCAACAATTCTATTTAATACTATCAATTTATGCGCCCCTGTCCAGGTGGAGCAGGACCAGCATTGAGCCACGCATTTTTATCTGCGATATAATCGCTCAACTTGTAATAAGCTTGCTTACATAGTGTGCGTTTGATGCATGTTTTAAATTTCGTCTCATTCAGTTCAAGAATACTTTGTGGAATTTTATTATAGCATCTCAATCAGTACCCCATGAAAGATGAGTCCACTTTAGCGAGTCTGAAGCCTGGCTGAACTAGTTGGTCCCTATTTCTAGTACTGTAATTATGTCTATCACCTCTTTTACAAAAAAGATGCAGATTTTTTCTGACGTACATTATGTTTTCGTAGATGTACTGACAATGTACCGTCATGATGCCAGTATCCTTAAACAGTTCCCTTAGAGAATCGCGCCTACGAAGATTATATATGGCTCTGATGGCTCTTTTTTGCAGAATAAATATAGACTCAATATCTGCAGCCCGTCCCCATAGCAAAATGCCATAAGACATTATACTATGAAAGTAACTAAAATAGACCAGTCGAGCGGTATCTACATCAGTAAATTGACGAATTTTTCTAATAGCATATGCTGCTGAACTTAGACGCGCCGCAAGGGATGTTAAATGAGAACCCCATTGTAGCCTTGAATCAAGCGTAATCCCCAGGAAAACCGTTTTATCTACGAATTCAAGTTTCTCTTTATTTAATATTATTTCACAATCACTACTTTTAACATTGGGTAAAGCAAATCTTATGCATTTAGTTTTTTTTTCATTTAATACTAAATTGTTTGCTGTGAACCAATTATGGACCTGAAGTAGGGCATCATTCACGTCATCTAGATTCTGGGCCCGTCTATTTATCTTAAAAATAAGGGAAGTATCATCAGCAAACAACACCATATTTTGAGGTTGGTTTTTCAATAAATAGGGTAGATCATTTATATACACGAGAAAGAGGAAAGGACCCAATATTGAGCATTGTGGAACCCCCATTTTTACTTTTAAACCTTGTGAATTAACACCATTTATTTGAACACGTTGTTGTCTATCACTCAAATATGATTTTACCAAACTAAGTGCAAGTTGACCTAATCCGTAATGCTCAAGTTTCAAAAGTAATGTGTCGTGATTTACGCAATCAAATGCTTTGGAAAGGTCACAAAATATTCCTATGGCGTCTCGAGACTCTTCCCACGCAGTAAATATGTGCTTTAATAAGGTTACACCGGCGTCAGTCGTACAACGTCCCTTGATGAAACCATACTGTTGATCATGTAAAATTTTGTTGGTGTTAAAATGATTGAGCATTTGATTAAGCATTACCTTTTTAAACACCTTGCTAAAAACTGGCAACACGGATACAGGTCTATAATTATTAGTATCTTTACTGTCCCCGGATTTGAAAAGAGGTATGACTACTGTATTTCATTAGATCAGGGAAAACTCCTTGGTCTACACACAAATTAAAAATTAAAGCTAAGTATGGGGCTATAGTTTTCTAGGGCTTTAAGCACAGCTAGGCAGATACGAATCTGATTGCGTAATTGTGAATCCCCAGACGCTTTACGGCTGTTGCAGCTTGTGTTAGGGCGACACACTCGCATTGGAATATCGAGCTGTGTTCGCCTAGTGGTAGGTGAAAGTTAATGTTGAGGTCTAGGGAGTGTACGCCAGCCCCTGAGCCGTTTTGAGTTTTAGAGCCATAGATGCGAACTTCATTAACTCCTGACTGATCCCTTAATTCCTCTGTTGTTTGTATGCTATAGCTTTTGTTGAACATGGGTTTATTATATGTCCTATCACACGGGGCAGCGATGAGAGGTTGATACTCGATCACCCGGTCCAGGATGCCTGCGTGGGGAATGGTGTGGTTCTTTCCCCATATGCCCAAGTGCATAAGCCTGATAGCTGCTAGTGCTGCCTCCTGCTGTATGTACAATTCAAGGGGAGTTAATTGTAGGGCTATCTCCATTGCCGCGGTTGGGGTTGTCCTCATACAGCCCGTGATAGCGGAACAGGCCAGCCTTTGGAACCGCTGAAGCCTAGAGACGGTGGTCGAGAATTCAGTTCTGGTCCACCAAACCAAAGCGCCATAAGTCAGCATTGGTCTGATCACCGCTGTGTAAAGCCACATTGTGATCTTTGGAGAGAGCCCCCACGTTTTTCCTAACATTTTTTTGCATTGGTACAATGCGATTGTGCTTTTGTTAATTTTGTAGTCAAGATGCCTATTCCAGAGCAATTTGCTATCAAGGATCACTCCTAAGTACTTGACTTCTTCTTTAAGTGTTAGTTCGGTGTTGAATAGTTTGGGAAGTTTGTGTGGTCCAAGGACTCTTTTGTTTGTAAACATTATTAGTTCTGTTTTGGTGGGGTTAACTGATAACTGATTCGTGTTTTGTACACCAGTTCTCGATTATTTTGAAGGCTTTCCTCACGAGGTCACATAAGACGCCTTCAAATTTCCCCGTGATTAGAATTGCTATGTCATCCGCATAACCCACCGAGTACAGACTGCTAGCGTTGAGCTCGGTAATGAGCTCATTTACTATTAGGTTCCACAGTAGTGGTGACAGCACCCCACCCTGTGGGCAGCCCCTACTAACGATGCCTCGTGTGGTGATGTTCACAGTGAATTGAATAGCGCGGTATTTTAACATGTTGTGAATCCATTGTATAAGCGTTGGCGCCACACCGTGCACAACTAATGCCTGGCTGATGCTGGTAAAGTTCGTTTTGTCAAATGCACCCTCTATGTCTATGAAGGCGCCCAGTGTTGGGTTTTTGGTTTTTAGAGCGTTTCCTATGCGTGTGACCACGCAGTGGAGAGCGGATTCAGTTGACTTGCCTTCGCAGTAGGCGTGTTGGTTAGGGTGTAAAGGTTTAAGTAGCGAGATTTGATTCCTAATCTTTCTGTCTCCTAGCCTCTCTAGTGTCTTCAAGAAGAACGAGGTGAGGCTGATAGGTCTGAAGGACTTGGGTTGAGTATAATCGCTCCTACCTGGTTTTGGAATAAAGATTATTTTTACTTCGCGCCATTTCAAGGGGATGTAGCGGTGGGCCAGACAGGCACGGAAAATCTTGACAAGGTATTCAGCTAGCGAGTCACCGCTTCATCTGAGCAGAGCCGGAAAAATACCATCCAACCCTGCTGCCTTGAAAGGTAGGAAGGTGTTGATTGCCCATGTTATTTTGTCTTTGTCTATTACTTCTGAGGCCACCTCCTAGTCTATGTTGCTCGTAGCCCTTTCACTGCACGGTTCCCAGCTCTGTTCGGTCGCAATCCGGCAGCCTGGGAAGTGGGTGGTGAGAAGTTATAATTCGCTAGTCTCCGCATCGTTAATTGTGTAGGTACTATCTGGTTTTTTGAGGCATCCTATAGAATGATCAGTCCCGGCGGCGAGACAAGTTTTGACCCTCATTGCCTGGTTGCTATTTTCAATGTTAGTACAAAAACGCCTCCAGCCGTTTTTACTTCTGAGGCGTATTAGTTTTTTATAGGTTTTTCGGGCAGTTTTGTAACGGCCCCAGTCGTCCAGCGACCGTGTGTTCATGGCTCTGTTGAAGAGCCTGCGCAACCTGTGTCGGTGTCTTTCTAGTTCTGGACCCCACCAGGACTGCCTTGCCCCCTGTCTTGGTACAGTGAGTGGACAAGACTGCTCAAAGCTGGTTAGAAGAATTGATGTGAGGTTGTTTACGTGTTCATCTAAGTTGTTTAAAGGGATTTCAGCTGGAAGGGAGGGTAGATTACCAAACTCTGCCTTGACTAGCCTTATGAATTTGGTTTGGTCTGTGTTACGAGGGATCCTCTTCGGTTGTGGCTTAGTCAGGTTGAAATTGATGGTGTATCGAATCCATCTGTGATCCGAACATGATAATTCGCTGGATACATGCCAGTCCTGGATGGAATTGGAGATACCTATAGTTGATAAAGTTAGGTCTATTACTGTTTGTGATCGTGCGTTAATGAAAGTTGGTTCTGAACCTTTGTTGAGTAATACAAGATTATTGCTAAGAATAAAGTCGAGCATTGCCTCACCTCGGTTGTTGGTTTTGACATTACCCCAAAGAGTGTGATGCGCGTTGGAGTCGGTTGCGATGATTAGTTCCAGTTTCTCCCTTTCGCAGTATTCCACCAGCGAGGCGAGCTCTGGTAGTGGCACGTCCTCGTCGCCTGGCAGGTAGGCCGAGGCGAGGACGATATCCGGAAGATCCTGTTCAGTTCTGGAGAGCCTCGTTGCTGTCAGGTCTCTTGAACAGAATTCATTGATTAATAGGTTAGGTATATGTTTTGGGATAAAAATGCAGGTTCGTGGGTTGCTTACGGAGGTGTCTAGCAGCAACTTACCTCCGATGTTCGCAAGACCACATATTCTGCCGCCCCTAATCCACGGCTCTTGGATAAGGGCAATGGTCTTTTGGTGTTGGTTGTCCAGCACTCTGCGCAAGGTGGCCGACGCAGATTGGCTGTGCTGGAGATTGGTCTGTAGGATCCTAGTTGTCCCGCATGGGAGAAGAGCAGAGGCTGCTGTCATAGTCCTCTCTCTCCTCCCCTGCCGGAAAGCAGTCCTCGTCCGAAGTTAGTCCGGGCGACGATGGATCCTGTGTGGGTGCTTTAATGATTGATTCGACCTCCCTGGCCGGGGAAGAGGTCCGCTCCCCCACCCCCTCTACGGTCTCCGTCGCGGGTGGCGACGGGGACCGCCTAGGCGGTGGCGGATCAAGCTCCGGTCCGGGCACTACGGGGGCCCTTGCGGTTGAAGGCGCGGTGACCCCCTCACTGGCTGCACCCTCCTCCAGGAGACGGATATAGATGCTGCCCATGAGGTAGTACACACGCCTATTTTGATCTTTAATTGTTTTGACCATGGACTCTGGCACACGGAAAAAGAGACAGGTACCCGGGGGCTCCTGTCTTACCCTCTCGTGTGTCAGGGTCCAGGTATTTATTTTTAGGTTGGAATTTTGCCGGGTGAGTAGCTTGAGTAGTGCCGGAGTGTCCTCGGTGTTCTCCGGAACAAACAGCATACACAGCGCCTTTTTTGGTATTTCGGCTTAGGGCCGAACGGTTAGACAAGTCCCCGGTATTGGGGACGTCATGTTTGTAGTGATCCGCTTGAGCCAGGCCAGCGTGAAAGCGTCCTCGCACCAGGTTTTCAGAACGCCTTCGGAGAAGTGGGCCCTCCCTCGAAAGTGGATCGCGGTGTTTACGGTTGGGTTGGAGGGATCGGGATCTGCCATAAGCAGCGCCCGCAGCTCTTTTTCGATGTTTAGGCGGATCCCCTCCGCCTGTTCTTGCGTCATGTCCTCAAAAGGCTCTGTCATGACGGCGACGCACAGCTCGTTACTCCTGTACGACGCGGCCGCTTCGGCGTAGCTCACCAAGGAACCATCTACCATGTGGGAGCGAGCAGGCTTGCTCCTCTTGCCTATCCCAGTCGGTGTGACGGTATCCTCGGGTCGCTCACGCTTCTGCGCCCTAGCAGGACGTTCTCCGACGGTGGTTTTAGGTTTTTTACGTCCCCTCGGTCTGGCGCTGCGCTTGCTCCTGGTTGCCGTGGTAGCCGCACCTGCCGGTGTCGATGTACTTATCGACGCTCCAGCAGCGGCCGCCACAGTGCCTTGCTGCGCAGGCTTGACCGGTGCAGACAGACGCTTCTTGGAAGACGTTGCCTTGCGGGAAACTGTGATCCACGTTTGTTTGACCGGAGACTGAATGGCGTCCCTAAGAGACGACATGTCGATCCCGGTCGTGTTGGCTGTCTCTGTCACTGACTACCAAACAACTGTTAAAGATCTACAAATGACAGCCGGGACCAACGGCTTAACGTGCTTTCCGAGGCACGGAGGAAACTGTATGTAATGAGTGGTCACCCAGCCACAGACCAAACTAGGCAAACACGGCTTAACCTAAAGATCGACTTGAGCGGTTGTTATTATTGTATGATTAGAACTACTCTGTAGAGCCTAAATATATATTAAGAAAAATATGATTTTCAGAGAAAAGCCGACGCTGGTCAGTTCAGACAGGCCGTGGAATGGGGCATCGAGGCAGGTTACAGACACATAGACACAGCATCTTTCTACGGTAATGAAGAGGAAGTAGGAGAAGGAATCAACAACAAGATTAAAGATGGTTCAGTTACTAGAGATCAACTGTTTGTTACTACTAAGGTAATTGATTCTTTGACTTAAGTTCACAACAAATCATGGGCGCCAATAGAACTATTTCCAGGGAGGTGCATCTTCAGTTCCATAAAAACAGCTCGAAACTTTTTGCACTACACCTCGGATATGTTTGATTTTCGTTTATTAATTAGATTTTTTCAAAAAAATTAAATGAAAGTTACTAAATAATTATTTTCCAGGTCTGGAATGATCGCCATGCTGAACAGGAGGTAGTGTCATCATTGAAGGAGTCATTAGCAAGGTTCAAGCTGGACTATGTGGATCTATACCTTATACATTGGCCATTCTCAGTTAATGTAAGTTTCTATTAATTTTGGGAACATGAAGAAAAGTATAATCTTTAGAGCAATTTTTCCTTAATTTAAATAAGCCAGTAAGAATATCTACCAAGCCCTTACTAAACTAACTCATTTCTAAAATATCTTTGTACTAAAACTGTATCATCATTCTCTTCTCTATTACTCGTCATCTCATGAGACACCTCCTTTCTTGCCTTAGCATCCTAAAACTGTATAAATAATTTTAAAGTTTTTAATATTGTAATTGCAAGTTTCAGCTTGCCTATTACAAAAAAACATTGTACTTGCCCATTTCTCATAAAAATCAACAAGAACACAAAATATTTTTTTTCCCCGTACAAGTTGATAACATAAATTTTACTTTCACAGCTATTTGCAACATTGTCAACCTTGAGAACGCTTATGTCCTATCAAGTTAAAAAAAAAAACATTATTTCTAGGATAAAGGAGAAGAAGCTGGTATAGATTACCTGGAAACCTGGAGAGGCATGGAACAGACTGTGAAGCTTGGCCTCGCCAAGTCCATTGGAGTGTCCAACTTTAATGAGGAGCAACTGGAGAGGTTGCTAAAGAATTCCACTATTAAGCCTGTTATTCATCAGTTTGAGGTAAGACATAATAAATTGCAAATCGATTTAGTCCGTCATTTAGAGTATTAGAAAATAATGGACACATATTTTTGGTTTTTGTAAATCAATGAATATTGACAAAGATAAAACGCATCAAAACTCGAGAGTGGGGGGGGGGCTCGTGACATCACAATGCCCTAAAAATTATAGCAAGGTGTGACGTATTGAAAATTTTAAAAGCGTCGTATCTTCGTCAATTTTAGTTTACGTAACAAAAGAAAAAATACGTGTCAAATATTTTTTGATAATCTAACTGACGGACTAATTAGATTTTTTCCTATTGTGATAAAATATTAAATTGTGGGATCTAGGGAATAGAGGCCTGTGGGCTGTGTCCAGCAGTAAGGCATTAAAGGCTAACTATTATTATGAACAATTAAATTACTTGCTAATACCTCGACTGCCTCGTTGGTATAGTGGTTACAATCGCGACTGCTGAGCATGAGGTCCCGAGTTTGATTCCCAGGTCAGGCAAATTGTTATAGGGTTTTTCATCAGGAATTTCTTAGTAGTAGCCACGGAGTCTTTTCACGGAGTGATTTCTGCCCGGTTGATGGCAATTGTTTTGTCCCTAATTACATGGGACTTGAACATAACTGGCAAAAAGTGGGTCTCCTATTAGGTACACCTCTGCCTAACTCTTCAGGGATTACTGGCGTGTTGTTATGTACTTGCTAATATATTAATGGCTTAGTGTTTTTGACATTTATGAGGGAGTGTCATCCTGAACTTCGACAGTTAATTATTTCGACACGGTCTCATTTCGAATAACAATAGTTCGACTACTCATTGCTTCGACAGAACATATATTCGACTATAAAAAATATTATTATACCATTAGTCCGACAGAACATACTTCGATAACACACACCTTCGAAACGCACTACTTCGACAGAACCCTTTTTCGATACGCACTTGTTCGGCGGATCTTTATTTCGAAGGAACATACTTTCGACGTAACGTCTCAGCAATGTAAATGTTACAGGCTGAGCTGAATAAGCTAAAGGATAATAATATAGTATTCTGAAGAAAATATGATAAATTAATAATCTCTTTATTTCATTTCAGAATAAAATTTCATAATATATGTTTGGGCATGATCCTTCAAAACTATGTAAGCATACAAATACAAAGATGTTAGTAACATAAAAACTAAGAAAATTAAATTCAGTCCACTTAATGACCCTAAATAACCCATTTCAAGGTGTGGCTGACACTGGCAGAGCCACCATCAGGGATTTTAATTTTAATAACACAAAAATTTAATCGCTAATTAGTCGAAATTAGTCGCCAAATATCAGATTTAGTCGGTCACTGGTTCAAAAGATATAAGGGTTTATAGGTGGCCCTTCTGGAGAGAGCCTACCCCAGCAGAGCCACATTAATATCTCAAAAACTAGGGCACCTAGCGAAGATCTGTTTTCTCCCATATTTACTCGCTAATTAGTCGCCAAATATCAGAATTGGTCGGTCACTGGTTCAAAAGATATAAGGGTTTATAGGTGGCCCTGCTGGAGAGAGCTTACCCCAGCAGGGCCACATTTATATCTCAAAAACTAGGGCACCTAGCGAAGATCTGTTTTCTCCCATATTTACTCGCTAATTAGTCGAAACTAGTCGCCAAGTTACAGATTTAATCTGGTCCTAGTTCAGAAGATATAATGATTTCAATTATTAAGGTATAGTCCAAGAGCTAGATCGAAGAGTTCACGAAAAATTGCCAAGAAAAAATATTTCTATTAATATGTGTAATATACTTCTAGTTTTATCGGTCTAAAGTCCTTAGAAATGACCGAGAGAGATAAATTCTCTACTCATGTTTAATGTTTTTAATTATTAAGTTAGAGTGGCTTAAACTTCTTTGAAACCATTAAACCTTGCTCTTGGTCTATTTAGTGTCAAGATGTACAGTCGCATGCAACTGTTTTATTTACAATGTTGAGCTCTAATTTACGTTAGAATAATAAATACGTTAAAATTATCGTATCTTTAGTAAAATGTAATACTTAAACGTTGAAAAAACTTTCTCTTGTTCAACATTTGAACCAAAAAAAGTGCATAATTTTTCTTTAAGCTCATAAATATGGCATCCTTAGACATTTGTTTGTTAATTTTTTCAAATAGGAGTTCATAAATTGCATCATTTCGTTTTGGCAGTATTGGGTAAAGTATATCTTTATTTTCAAGATATACGGTTTTCTGGCTGTTTATGTTAACTTCAAATCCGCGACCGCGTCTTGACATTTTAGATGGTTTCTGAAAGTAAAAGGGACTAACTGAGTTCCTATACCTACGTTAAATGTGGGTGAACTATAAAGGTGAACGCAGACTTAGCCGCACCGCAGTCGCCGCGTTCCAATTTTTCGTATAAACTTCTATGCAGTCTGTGTCTGTGTGCAAACTGTCTATGCCTGTGTGCGAGATTGTGTAGAAAAAATAGAATGCGGCGACTGCGGTGCAGCTAAGTATACCTTTGGGCTTGGCGCAAAACGGGCCACCAACCACAGCCACCGGTGGCCAGCGACAAGCAGTTAACACGCTTTTTTTATACATTTTGTTAAAACTCGCCGCACACGTGTGGCCGGTAGCGGCCACTTGCTACAGCAGTGTCGGAGATTCGCGATAGCGCGACAGCCACCGGTGGCTGTGGTTGGTGGCCCGTTTGCGCCGAGCCCTAAGTATACCTCTGCCTAACCCCTACGTTTATTTCACTACATAGGTACAAATCTATTGAATTTCAGATATAGGTAATCTAAATTCAATAGATACCGACTAATGAGGTAGGTACCTAATAAATTCACACCCGTAGACACCCCAATTATACGTAGAAAATTAGATAAGTTACAATCATAATGTATGCACTGAAGCACTTAGGTAGGTAGTGTTTTTTTTTTAATTAACTATTCTAATTGTAGCCAAATAATATGGACATCGACGGACTACATTGGTAGGTAGCGCATCAGTATTGGTATCTTAGGACGCACACACAAACACGCTAATGACGTGAAAAATCAAGGTAACTTACATAATAATATTCATCTGCACTCATACGGCGTCCTCTTTTCAAAACACTCAAATTGTCCACCACCATGTGACATGTCCAATGCACTTAAAAGCCCGTATTCGTAATTGTTCTTTTAATATTTTACATAAACAAACCTTCTCGCTGACTCCCGGTGGATGACTAAAGAAAAAATCCTTTAGAGCAAGTTTGTTAATTTACCTATTTTTTTTTAATACTTTGCGCGGCGCGAACACCGTCGACGTGCCGGTGCTCGCTCTGTTCCCCGTTTTTGTATTTGCGGAATACCTAAAGATAACAAAATTCGAGTTCCTAACTATTCTTTAAGTTCCACTTTAAACTGGCCGACTTTAAGTTAGGTACGTCACGGGCAACTCGTTCTCTCTCTTTCTTACTTACCGTGTAAATGTAACGGAGCGCAGTGATCTATCTGCCAGCGACTTGCACACTTTTTGTTCGATACCTAAATAATTACATATATTTATTGTAGATCTTGTTTTTAGGTAATGAATACTGCTTTCCTTTGGTGGGTTGAAGTTATAGAATTCCTCCAGACGTCGTAGATACACCTGTCTAAAAACTACTTTAAGTATTTTGTACTTGGTTGTACCACTGTATGGGGAAATTGAATTCTTTAATATCTTTTTAATGACACACCGACTGAATCTGTAACTTGGCGACTAATTTCGACTAATTAGCGAGTAAATATGGGAGAAAACAGATCTTCGCTAGGTGCCCTAGTTTTTGAGATATAAATGTGGCCCTGCTGGGGTAAGCTCTCTCCAGCAGGGCCACCTATAAACCCTTATATCTTTTGAACCAGTGACCGACCAATTCTGATATTTGGCAACTAATTTCGACTATTTAGCGAGTAAATATGGGAGAAAACAGATCTTCGCTAGGTGCCCTAGTTTTTGAGATATTAATGTGGCTCTGCTGGGGTAGGCTCTCTCCAGAAGGGCCACCTATAAACCCATATCTTTTGAACCAGTGACCGACCAAATCTGATATTTGGCGACTAATTTCGACTAATTTTTTGTGTTATCAAAATTAAAATCCGTGATGGTGGCTCTGCCAGTGTCAGCCACACCATTAATTTCAAGTTTTATATTTTATTTTTGCAGGTAAACCCAACTCTGACCCAGCACAAACTAGTAGACTTCTGCAAGCAGCACTCCGTGGTGCCGGTAGCTTACACTCCCCTGGGCCTCATATCTGAAGCTCGGCCAGAGTTCATCGGCAAGGATGTGATCAAAACTGATCCCAAGCTTGGAGCCCTCGCTGACAAGTATGGGAAAACTCGTGCCCAAATTGCGCTGAGATATCTGGTAAAGAAATATTTTTAGTAGCTTTTGCCCGTGACGTTACTGTTGTAGAAAATGGCTAGGATGAGTCCAAATGTAACACGTGCCCAATTTGCGTATCTGTCGCGGAAGGGGGTGCCGCTAGTCAGAAGTCGTCATACAATAATTTTCACATCTTTCTTTTAATTTATGCTGGCTGGATGCTGGATGGGTGACTTTTGTATGAAATACTTATTATCTGAAACACTAGAATAGTCAATTTTGGTTAAAAGCAAGGTCTTACAGCACAAGTAAAGGAAAAAATTCCAAAAAATAAAAAATGTTGAAAATTAAAGTAAATTTTGAAGATTAAAGTACTTACAAGTTTTTATATAAATCTAAATTTGCCCATATATCTTTTTATCATGTTCACTCAGGACCTTGATCTTAACAGGCAAACGGACAAGAAAGTGATCATATAGGGGTTCCTTTTTTACCTTTTGGGGTACGGAACCCTAATTAATAAACAATGCATTTCATTTCAGGTCCAACGCGGAATTCCTGTGATTCCAAAATCATTCACTAAATCGCGTATCGCCGAGAACCTGAACCTCTTCGATTTTGAACTGACGGACAGTGAGATAGCATTATTAGACAGTTTCAATATAAACCATAGGTGTATCCCTGCAACTGCCTTTAAGGGGCTGAAAAACTACCCTTTTAAAGATGAATAACTTTTGTGATGGTTTGTTTTAATGTGCCCGGTGGTTTGTTGTCACAAAAACGGACGGACCGGACGTCAAATATCATGGTTTATATACTAGTAAATGGTCAAGGTTTGGTAATTTTACTTATTGTGATATTAATACGTAAAGAATACATAATATTGTAATGCAACTTTTCATACTCTTAATGCAAAAAAAATATAATGTATAGTTCCTGTTAAATAAAAAAAACTTTTTTGTTACATTTTTGGAGTTTTTATACCTTTTTAAAAAATAAATATGTTTATTTCCTCTATTTGGGTTGTCTGGTTAAGACGAACGACGGAAGCGATACCCATAAGAATAATAAAAGAAATCTTCAAATTGTCTGACAATTTTATTAATGAAAATATAAATAAATAAACATGTCAACATCAATAAAAACTGAAACAATACAAAATAATTAACAAACTCATATTTAGCGTCAATGTGGAAGTTCTGGAATGTCTTTCTAAGATATCAGTCGAAGGCCCAAGACCATACAGCCTACTCCAAAAGAGACCTTTATTCTTAAAAAGAGTAAAAGAGAAATGCATATTTGGAACATAAATGTTGGAAAACCTGATTGCTTTAAATGCAGATTGTTAATACTATTAACAATAACTATTGGTAAGATATAGAAATCGGGTTTGAGGCAATAGTTTTATTACACTCTAGTGATCATAGACTATCTAGCTTCGTATTTGTATGAAACATGATAATCATGTAATTTGATAAACAATCTTATTATCTAGACTCTTTCAAATGGAACAACTGATAGCAAAATAGTGATTATAAAAACAGTAGTCATTTCATGAAGAAAATTCATACAAACATTGGTTTAATCAAGTATATAAAAATATAGTAGAAAATCTACTTTGTACAGCAATAACAATCTATAAAAACGTTTTGGATCTACTTCATAACAACTAGAAAGATTTAGTAGCTATTGCAAAAAATCGCAAAATAATATAATTATAAATCATCCATTGACAAATAAAAATAAATAATAATAATACAGCCATATGAAACCCGGTACATAAAAATCACATACATAATCCCGCTTCGTTGAAAAAATATTTACGATACTAAATACAAATTATAATACATAAAATAACCCTGGTTGTGTCAACAAACTACAATATTATTTTTATATCCCTATTTGGGAAAAGCATTGACACATCGACGTCATCGTGAAAATTTGAAATGCTAACAGGGACGAACGCGTCGTTAGATTTGTGATGCTCGACTGAGCGCAGATGGTTTAAAATTAAACAACACACTCAATGACCCTTACGACATTCAGTTCCAATGACGACATTTATATGTAGTTATAAAAGTTTTCCTGCCCTGAACGAGATTAACAAATCGTCAAGATACACTCAAATATAGCCAATTCATAATATTCGGGCTGATAGTGCCCAACCCGGGAACAGAACCCAGGATTTCATGAGAGCTGCGCTTGCGATCGCTAACCAATACATTATATTTAACAAGACAAAAATAATTGCTTACCTACATAAGTAAGGCCTACCAAAATAGATTTTTGATTTTAACCTTTTGAACGCCCTTGTCACATATACGTGACAAGCAAGCGCGTGCCATGTACGCCAAACGACACAATGACAAAATGGTAGGTGAAATTGTGGCTTAGCGTGGAGGGCACGCGCGTGCGTTGATGATCTGGCGTTGTCAAAGCTAGTATGTTGGAATCAACCTGTTAAACTGTTCCTTTGTCCACTAAAGGCCTCTTCTCTTAAAGAGAAGAACATTAATTACAGTATTTTTCCCGTGTTTGTGAGCATGACTAGTCTGTATATTACCCACTGCTGGGACACAGGGGCCCAGCGCGGGTCGGTGAAACTCATGTTCGAATTTTTGGTTCTAGGACATAAAGCTTTATCTCCTTGTTATATTCAAAACAATATAATGTTATAGGTCTGACTGTGACTTCAACATACTTAAAATAAAAGTTGCACTTAAAATTACAATGTTGATCGCAGACGCAGCCCGATATTTGTACATCTACATTAAATAAATGAGTCTGTAACATAGGTTGATGTGACGGTGTGATTTAAAGATATTGGGGCATTTTTCCAGACAAAATTGCGACTAAAACGCATTTAAAGTTGAAAGTTTTAGCATCAGCACACTTTACCCACTTTAAAGCACTAGGCCTCAGTTTAATAGGCATTTTCTATGAACATTAACAACGGTAGTGAACTACCCTACAATCATTTTTCGACAATACAATTTTAGAATGACGTAATATGAACCTTCACCTTCCGCAATTATTTTATCTCTGGTTTCGTATTTTGATCTTTACTTTCGAAGCCTTAAGGTTGTTAGTGGCTTACCATCAGAGGTAGTTATCGTAATTTGATGCTCATTTGTTAGTTCACAATGAGTTTGACGTCACAAAGTCTAGCATTCTTTTGGGTAATTAAATTCTCATTAGAGAATGCGAGGTATACGCGAGTTTGCACACTCGTTGGTTGCTCAAACAACATTAAAGCAACTTTGGTATATCGGGAGATGCAACAATAGTTACGAGTATGTTCTATAATCAACCGCCACATTACCTATTACAATATACGTCAGTTTTCATTAAGTCCTGACGAGATAACTTGCATTCTTTATTCTTAGGTCCATTGATATATATATCTCTCGATATTCGTCACGAACTTCTCAAGTTTTTCTGGCATCGTAAGTTATATAAGCACCTTATTTTTCACCATGACCTAACAAAAACCGACTCATTCGAAAATGAAAGCCTACAAACAAGAAATGGTGGACTTAACTAACTACTTCCATGCATAGTTAAAAAGATCCATGATTGAGTCGTAAATAGTGAAGGTAATAGCTACGTCAAAGACTACTCGGGACAGCCTGGGGACGGTTCCCTTGTAGAACGCGAAGGGACCTTCCGCCTTCCAGGTCTTGATGAAACAGTCCCAGGTGTTCTTGTATTTGGCGGCTTCCAGACCTTGCATTCGAGTTTTGACCACGTCTATCGGTGTGTTGCCGAATACTGATGCAGCACCTGTAATAAGGAATGGAAGGGATGTTATTAGGATAGTTTCAAATAAAGGAATAAAACGTTGTACGGAGTTTTAAAATGGCCATGGCTGTCGCTTCAATTCGACATACATAAGTCGCTGTACTTCGGAGTTTTGACGTGAAAACGTCTTTAAAATCAATACCATACACGGAGTACCATGTCAGAAAACCCGACCGTAACGTAACGAATTGATGTGTTGGCCAAAACGCGTAAGTGACGAGTATTCCACGGCGCTTACGACCTTTGGGTCGCGAATTTTTACGCGAGCCACATTACACCGCTTCCATCGCTTTATTCTACTAGGCACCGCTAGACGCCGCAGGCTTGGTGCTCCGCTGTAAGCGCTTTATTATCTTAAGCCTTTTGAATTGTACTGACAAAAATGTCATTGATTTTAATGCCAAAGAATGCTTGCAATGCTTTATTTGCCACAAATGGTATGAATTGTTATTAGAAGATGATAAGGAATCGGGCTGGACTACAGTTCGAAACAAAAAACATAACCGGCAACATCAAGATGTGAGAGAAGGCACAAATATAGACGTTCGTGTGCACCGACACAGCCCCACCCGATTTTTTTTTCGCTTGAGCAAGATTTTGATATCATCTACAGCCCGACTTCACCCACTGCTGGGTACAGGCCTCTCTTTGCTTGTGCCAAGCTCCATGTTCTTGTGCCAGCCTAATCCAGAATATTCCCGCGATGGCAACAATGTCTTCTGCCCATCTAGTTTGATCAAAATCTAAATTTTGATCAAGTTGTTTTCAATCTGATGGGTGGTGAATAGTTTCCAAATTATCTTCTCCATTTCTATATTTTTCACCAGAAAAACGCCTATTCACATCCAAAGTTGCTGTAACAAGTAGGGAAGTTATTGTGAATGCGAATCTTACCAGCCATGCCACCAAACAGCGCTACAATGTACTTGGGCACATGCTTGTCTCGGTCGCCGCCCTTGTACCAGTCACGAAGAGACTCCATCACGAAGAACCGGATGGCTTGGTTGCTGCCCTGCTTCATCACCGTCGCTGTTACGCCCTTGTAGAGGCCGCCGACACCTGGGGAACAGGAAAGGACTTGAGATACTGAGATCCTAGTTGACATACAAATTGAGGTAGTGGCTTAAGAATCGGCTTTAGTTCATTAGTGCAATATAGCTGGCATTCCTAGTAAAAAATTGTTAAGACAAGTCCAACCAACATAAATTGTGAACATTTTAAAACATTTGTAGTAGGTAGTTGGTCTACCTTATAGAAATGTTTGGAACAGCTAAATGGATTACCTGATTCTAAATTTCGGTGTCTGCCTTAGCTTACAATCAGATGTAAAAGTTTCTGTTACTGTGAGCCTTTTTTTCACTGTTAGACAAAGATCTGCCTGACTTAGCCCGGCCAGACTTAGCTGGATATTTCTAGGTGTCTTTACGCCACTTTCTATGTTAAATTAAGGTCATAAAATGTAGAACTCACCATCTTCCCTAACAATAGTCCTGACTCCATGGAAGAATCCTCTAAACCTGGGTTTCTCCAGCCTCAAGTCATTGATAAACTTGACCTTGACAGTCTCCATAGGAGTGACCGCGAATATAGCCTCGGAGACACCCGCGGCCAGACCGCAAGCCAGCTTGCCGGTCGTGGAGAGTGTACCATCTTCCGTAACCATGTACAGACGAGCTTGTTCGAACACTCCGAATCTGGGGAAGAAGGAGGTGAGTTTTTAGCTGGATATCTTTTAATATTCTATGTAAAACTCGCGCATTAGATTAGGCGTTGCGGACACCCGCTCGACATACAACACGTTTCAACTTCTGTGTGTGTGTGATATGGTTCTCATTAAAATTATCTATCGTAAGAGAACGAAGGGTAATGTCGAACCCCTACTATCTGTACAAAAAACTATCATAACAAAGGAGCGCGGGAGTATGTCCCATATATTACCTTACCAGAGGTACCGTGTCTCTGAGACCTGTTAAATATACAGCAGAGCTTTACTGCAGTTCATCGATATGCCGGGCAAGAAGAACTTCCGTCAGTAAGATCATCGTAGTAAGTCTGTGCATCCGGAACAGTGAGCATCAATCATCGCAGTCCAGTGCTGGCCATGTGTCTCTCAAGCTGCACCACAACTACCAGTCCTCCGCATCCAGACTGATTCAGCCACCGTTTAAGGTCGTCAGCTCATCTAGCTAGGGGGCGGCCAACGCTTTACAACATCACTCTTTCTCAATCCTAATTAGCCGACTGGCGAATGTCATAAATAGTGCTACAATGCTATAAGAGATTTTCATATGCACTAAAAAAACTACTAACGTTTTTCTATTTTGTTGCAATTTAAAGTTCTCCGCCTCTAAACAACATCCCATAAAATATTTGTAAGTATTGACTTATGCCCAAAACCAAATGCAAATCCGAGCGGAGCTCCGAGCGGAAAATTTTATAATCCAGCGGTCCTGCCTGGCATATAAGTTACAGGAACTTAGGGGTCCCTTGGGTTACGGGGCCCTGGGCACGTGCCCCGTGTAAAGACGGAATTGATCCTACTAATACTATTAATGCGAAAGTTTGTGAGGATGGATGAAAGAATGGATGTTTGTTACTCTTTCACGCAAATACTACGGAACGGATTTGGATGAAAGGCACACAGATAGTTTATAACCTTGATTAACAGATAGGATACTTTTTATCCCGTTAGAACGATCCCGTGGGACAATAACTGAACTCTACGCGGGCGAAGCCGCGGGCAGAAGCTAGTATTACTTATGTCACGCATTTTGCAGACTGTGTTTGACAAAATCCGGACTGCATAATATTTACCTCGTACAAGTACACTCACTGCTATAGAATCGAGTAATAGTGATAACAAAGTTTTGTGTAACAATAGTATTTTGTAGTAAGATTTATTATCGTGTAGGTGACGGGTTTCACACCTGTTAACATCGACATTCGATATGCTTCATTTTTTTTCAGTTTCAAAGCAACTGAGACTGGTTTAAAAAAATATGGATTATAGCCACACCAATTTTAATCTACTAAAGTAGACAACGAGAGTTATACAACAACTTCATCAATTTGGGAAACCCTACTACACTCCCATGTGAGTCCCACAGCGTAGAGATTGAGGTCATATAGCTCCCTAAAATAGTGCCAGACAGATTGATGGGTTGCTTATGCAATACGTTGGTCAGTACCTATGATGATATAAAGAAGAGCTCATTTAAATAATATCATTTTGCCTTGAGTTTGTTTTGTTAAAACACCAGTCGCCAGTTAGCAGTGACTTGTATATAAAAAACAAACTTTGCCATAATATTATTCCAAAAAGATACGGATGCCGCCAGCTACGCTTCTAATTATAGCTGCTACTAAAATAATCGATTTCGAATTTTCCTATCCGGTTTTATCGGTCATGTTTCACGTGATCTTGCGTTAAGATTGTTCACCTTATGATTGCTAATTATTTGTGCAAAGCTAACAGCACAGCAAATTAGTCATCCTTTGCTTTATGCTTACCTAGTAC